>CM056377.1:80950662-82337035 GCA_029718625.1 Synaphobranchus kaupii
ACTGAAAAATGTATGCTCTGTATATTCTCTGCCTCACTACAATATAAGTATCCTCACAATCCTCCTGTGGTATTTTGATAAGGAAGATAAAATCAGGTTATGATAGTATCTCTAACTTTTTGCAACAGAAAACAAAATGACAGCGCTGTACTGTCCTCCACCACTTCCTTATTGCTTATTGAAGGAAACGATCACATTCTACTCCAGTAATATACTGCCATCCAATGGTGTGCTCTGGTACTACATTTTTTGCTGACACCTCCAATCAAAACTTCAACATATAATAGTACAGCATTACAACTTAAATTGGTACTGGGTGTTGTGGTCAAAATTCAGTTTTTTGGCCAAGCACAACAGTTGTGGTTTTGGTATTAGAAGAAGGACACTCATGTTGAAAAGGATGCCATACCTATAATTTGCATCTAAGGCCAATGGAATCATGAACTCCAGCATGTACCAAAACATTTTGCCTAAAAGCCTCCCTCCCATTTTGTTAATCATCTACAAACTCCAGCCCGTGGACCACATCCAGCCCCACCATGACATTCTTAGTGGTCCTCCAAGAGTCAATTCAAATCACATAGAAGCATGATGAAAGTAGTCTTGATTTATTTAATTCATTGATGAAGATTAATTAATAAAAACCTTTTCGGGCTGATTTTTCGTGTTTTGGGGGGGATATTCAGTGGCTTTTAGTCTAAAAAAATAAAACCTAAAAAAAAAACCACATTGTGAATGTGAATCAACCACATTCGCTCAACTTCGAGTTTACAGCATCAGCTTTATTTGAAAAAATGTTGCTGCAGGAACAGGAGGCTGAATATACAGACCCTATTACAGTTTGGTGGCTGAGCAGCGGACGTGTTTTGGAACGATTCTAATGCCCTGCGTAAAAAGAAGGTAAACCGTTTTTTTCTCCAGTCACAAATCTGCCTTATTGCAATAGGTGCCTTTCCTTCATCTAATGCCTCTGCAATGTGCTGATTTTTTAAAAAATATTGTGTCATTTGGACAAGGGGTATTAACATTTGTTCAGGACCAATCAGCAGGGGACAGGTTGAGTCCTCTTCGGCTCCACGGAGCAGACACAGTTTGTACAAACGGGCGGCGAAAAAGACATCCGAAGCCTCAATTCAGTTTTTTACGAGGCCGTGGAAAGGCAATGGGTGACGTCACAGTGGCTTTGTCCATATTTTTATACAGTCTATGATGCCAACCCTCCCCACTAACAAGGTGCCTTTTCCATTTCTAGCGATTTGACTTAGTCTTATCGAACATTATTAAGTATACAAGACAGTTGCATATGAAGTGAAATGGACTTTACTGAAGGCTTTTAGGAATGTGCATTTGCGGATATGTGCATATGCCATGGAGATTAACAGATTTAAATATACACGGCACTGGAGGAAGAGTTGAGACTGTCAGTAGTTATGACTGTTGTGATAAGACAATGAAAAACATTTCACTGTTGTAAGATCTCAGTGGTTGGTTTAGTTGTTAGTGACAAAGTTTTCAAAATGCAGAGTCACCTGGCACTTTCAGTCATAGTGTTGTGCTGCTTTTCCAGTTAAAATGTGTTATATTAGAGGTCCCTTCACCTGTGGGTTCATAACCTTATGTCACTGATGTGAGATTAGTTTGCCAACTTCTGGGGCTTTTGTGGTACACAGATGGTTAGCTAATTCCTTAAAAATCTTGTGTAGTTGGCCATGGGGCTTATATTGGAGGCAATATTTTCTAACTGAGAATATACTCTGGTGGTATATCAGTGACAGTGACTAACTTTGCACACGCCTGAATCTTCCTAAAGCCAATCAGACTCAGGTTTTTTTGTGTAAACCAATTTCATAAACTGCTTCTCTTTTGAGATGGTCAAGACTACTGTATATTAATTAGACAGTACTGCAGTCTCTATAATCCATTAGGATTGTACATTTCAAATATATCTTGGTAATCAGAATTCAAAAAGTGTATACTTTTAGTTGAATATGTAGGAAATTTCCTAAAAGAAAAAAAAAAAAAACATATTACAAAGACATGTCCCTTGTGGGGTTCCTGACTCCAAATATACTGTAATACTATATGTATTACAACAAAATGTTTTCAATGTATAAAAAAATGCTAAATTACTCATGTTTAACTCTAGTTTGGGGCTTTATTGTGTGGATGTGTGAAGACAATTGAATTCTGTGTGTTTACATGAGGTCAGAAGGTACAGAAGTTCATGTTTTTAAGGGCTGAGAGCTCTGTGGTCATTGTGGTTATTTCTGTAGGAAACCCTGAAAAGTGGCAAACTCTCGGTGCTGGGTACGGCTTGGCAGGTCATGCCCCATTTTCCGATAGAACTGGAAAAATAACTCAGGAGAAACAACCCTGAAAGTGATCCATCCATATCTATTGCATATCTGGCAGCAGAGTGATGGTTTGAGGCTTGTTTGATACCTCAGACCCTTGATGACAGCCATTTAGCTAACCCTGGGTTCCATACTATTCCTGTGTAATTTACAGCTTAATCTAGTCCCACCCCCCCAATTCCCAGAGAGATCCATTCAAATGCAGAGAGGTTATAGTATCGCTTGTAAGAGTACCAGAAAATAAGATATCAAGAGTCTTTTGATATTGTTGGGTCACAGACATCAGGAAGTCATGGTATGCAAAGGATATGCAACCAAATACTAAATATGATGACTTTATTTAAAAGAAAGAGAAAAGAGCATCCCCCCCCCCCCCCCCACTCACCCAGACACTCATGCCCGGTGTACCACTGTTTTTGATTTAATTTCCCCCCCACTGTGCTTTGGGTTATCTAATTAAGATTTTCTCTCATTGCCTAATTCGAGAAAAAAACAACAACTAGAATCCAACTTAGTGGAACAAACAAATAAACAGCACTTTCTTGTTTGAACAGCAGGGGGCAGTGCATCACAGGCAAACATTCCCCTTGAAACACTGACAATCCTAAATTGCATGCATTTTTTAATTAGACATGTAAGAAATGACAGGAATATGTTGAAAGCATGCAATAAAACCTTCAAAGGCCTGATGCCAAATGCAGTTCATTTAACATGTAATTCTCACATGCTCTCATTTAACATGTTATACTCGAGAGTGGCATTTGAACTAGCAACCAAAAACTGAAAAGAGTTAAAAAAAAAAAAATTAAGTATTGCCCAAGCAGAAAGTTGCACGACACAAAACTTCTAAGGAAAACTGCCCAAGATGAACTGGTGTCCCTACTCGTAATATATATGAGAGGTTCCATGTTGTTTTCTGTATCACAAACAGTATTCTGTATTCTCCCTAGAATTTTTTAACAGAATGGTGCTCAGGCCATTTCATTTCGTACTACCCGAAAAGTAATTTCCTACATTCTTGGCATTATAAAACACACAAAAAAGCCAGACAATTATGGTTAAGAACAGGAAATGATGACATTTTGGCCAGTGAGAAAATAAATCATACATTTTATTTTCTCTGACAAGATCATAAAAAGGACTACATGTTAGGATCCTGTAATTTGTCTGTCTGTTTATTCTTTATTATTATTTTTCCTGATTTCTTTTACCCTCGCGATTGTCAGGTCCGCGTTCCATGTTTTCTGAGATTCCACCCCCTGTCTTTGTCATTGCACTATTCGGGTGATTTTGGGAATTTTGGGAACATTCGGGTTTCCTCTGTATTTCGTATATCTCGTTTTCTTCCTTCTAGCTTTATTTATATTTGTATATTATACTAATGTACTAATCATACTAACTGTTAGATTAGATTTAATACTAACCTGCTAACAAACTAACGTGTATATAATACTAACCAGCTAACCTACTAACATTAGGGTTTTAGAGTTCGCTACTAACATTACTAATTACTAATTCATCTTGAGTTTCTACCTGCAGCTGTCATTTCCCTTCTCGTTATGCTATCCCTGTATCTATCTGATTTCGCATTCTCTGCACGTGTGTCCACTTTTGCGTTCCTCCCCTCCGAGCTCCGAACTCCAGGCCATTTGTTATCATTTGTTCTGTGTATTCCGGTCCGTGGTCTTACGTTTTCCCCCGTTATTGTATTATTGGTCCTTTTGTAATTATCCTTGTTAACCCTCATTGTTCTCACCTGTGTACTCTCCCATTTCCCCTCCCCTTCACACCTGATTCCTTTTGTGTCATCTTCTCCCTGTGTATTTAAACCTTGTTATTTCAGTCTCTCTTTGCGAGTTCCTTATACTATATTTTTGCTACTGTGGTTCTTTCTGAGTGTCAGCCCGAGTGATCTGTTTTATTCCTAGTTTCTGTTTCTGAGTTTTTGTTATCCCTCTTCCCTCCCCGGTTGTTTATTTTTGTTGTTGTCTATTCTTCGTTTTGTTTTCTTTTTGTTCCTCTTTTGCCTCCCTGGTTTTGACCCCTGCCTGTGTTCTCACGACCCTGTTTTTGGATCCTGTTTTTGTGCTTTTGCTGTGCCTTCCTGGTTTTGACCCCTGCCTGTTCCTTGACCACTCTTTGGACTGTGTTTTGTTTCGTTGCCTGTCTCCCGGTTGACCCTGCCTGACTACCACGGATTGCTGCCTTGCCCTTTATTAAAACTTCAGTTTTTTGTACTTCTGCCTACGTTTGGGTCCTTCCCCCAGCAACACCTAACACTACAATACATAAAGGTATTTCTGAAAATAAACTCCAAAAGAAAATAAATATTAAAAGTCAAAGATTAGTCTCTCACTTCAAGGTTTATGACTTAATTTATAGGCTTTTTAAAAAAATCTTTGATGAAATAAGATATGAAAAGTCTAGACTGGGCTTAATGGGTACCCAGTAGGTGTGTAACGGTACACAAATGTCTCGGTTCATTACGTTAGTTCTGACGTCACAGGTTCGGTACATTTTCGGTACAGAAGAAATAAAATTAAATGCAAAATATAAAGTGGCTTTTCCTTTATTATGAAAATGTAAACAGTGGCTAACTGGCCATAATTTCTTTCTGAAATTGAAAAAGTAGTAAGAACGCACGCTAGGGGTGTAACGGTACACAAAAGTCACGGTTCGGTACGTACCTCGGTTTTGAAGTCACGGTTCGGTATGTTTTTCGGTACAGCGGAAAAAAAGAAATGCAAAACATAAAATCTTCATGTATTATGAAGTTATAAAACTTGTAAACAGTGGCTAATTGGCCATAATTTCCTGAACAAAGGAAGGCACATATCTATCTTTCTTAAAAGCTATGGTGTTTGTTATTGCTTTTGCCCGGTCTGAATTAGTGGAGGCAGCTTAAATGCCATGCGGAGCTGGGTTTGCACTCCACTCTGTTTTTCCTTTGTACCAGTTCGCTATACTGATGAGGCTGGGCTGTGCTAACCCTGCATTAATTTATGGTCGGAGGTCGGTTGTGGGAAACGTGTCGTTTCCACCTCATTACTGACATCACTGTGTTTGCGGTGCACAACTGGGGACTTGGCGTCATGCACAGTCTTCTCAGGGAAGTTTTGGTCTTTGCTTGCAAATATAGATAAAATGGATAACAACTACAAGAATAACGTTTTAACTTTTAATTGTATATGTTTATCATTCTGTATCGGTATGTTGGCTGATACAAAAGCATTTCATGCTGCAAAACGAAAGTTGAATTGTTTGAAGTTGAAGCTAAAATTGTCTAAAAGTCATGTCACTGTTCACAATATGGGTCGCGGTGTGAGTGCCATGATGATGTGATGTCAAGTTCTTCCTAGTCGGGGTTGTTGATTTCCCGATCCATGATTTCTGACATGGAACTCCTAGTTGGAAGGGCAATTTATTACATTTTTCCTAGTTGGAAATGAAAAAAAACAAATGCAGCACTAATTCAGTTGCTGTGCTCATCGGCTGAACCACAGACTATTCATTCGGCTCACAACGCGCGCCTTTTTATGTTTTGGGGTCAAATTGACCCCAAAAGTTTAAACTGATTCAAAACTATTGTAATATTGTAACACTTTCTGCATCATATTTTGTGTGTCTGCCAATTGACTAGCCTTTTATCCCTAAGTATAAAAAATCTGTGATGAAACATCTAATTTTAGAGCCTGGGGTAATGAAGGTTTGTGAAGTTTAAAACTTATATGGGAAAGTGCCACCAGAATTACCTACAAAAAATCTGAGTTAAAAACTAATAAAGGTTGTATATTTTCTTACATTTTGTACAGCTACCCAACAAATGGCGCCACACAACACCTTTTATACAAAGGTTGGTATAGGACTTTTAAAAATATAGCATTATGTTTATTGTGTGTTTACTATTTAATCCCAACAAATTAGAAAAAATCATACAGTGTCAAGATGAAAAAATAAGGTTAACTGGTTTTTTAAGAGACGTCAAACATTGAATCGGGTGAAATTGACCCGGAACATAATACGTGGGTTAAATAATTTTTATTAGTCTTTCTCTTTTTTATAGTCAAAGTATAACATTGTAAACAGTTAAAGGTGCACTGTGCAGGATTTTACCTAGAAAATATGATAAAATAATCATGCTCAGTCATATCTGGATTTTTTTGCCGAAAACCTCGCTTGAAACATTTGCCGAAAAGTTCTGTTTGGGATGTGGGGAGGGGTGGGTGTGGCAACGGAACCTGTGGGGTGGGATCAGGTTTCAGCTGAGTGTTTGTAGCCAGCTGGCTACTGCAATGGCAGAGGTGCAGAAGCACAATTAGCCTACAGCGAAGCCAAACAACAAGCCAACAGGGTGTGTTCAAAAAGCAGAGTCAACCTAGGATTTGCTTTTCATCGATGGTGACAGCTGATGGGTTTGAAAAGCAACGCGAAGTTGCCGTGTTTTCTGTTGGACCTAGCTATCGTGTTAGCTATGTTAGGTAGCTAGATGGCCAAAGTCAGGTACATTTTGTATCAAATTAATATAACTATGTAATATTACGGTATGTTTGAGAAAAAATTTAATATTTGTAGGCAATACAAATATCTTTTTGACAAAGTAATACCAGGGTATTACCTAGTTATGATGGACGAGATATGGTCTGCTAATGTTACATATTCCACGCACAATTACGTATGTACATCCCAGTTCTAAATGAATGTTCAGAGTAATCTTAGCTAAATACCGAACAAGGAAAAACACCACAACATAGCTGCAACTGCATTGGGAGTAGCTACTGTTACAGTAATAATGTTCCTACAGGTGCACTTATTGTGTAAAGATCGTTATATTACCTGTTGACGCTAAGATGCTAAGTTGAAACATCAATCGTAGCAATATAAACGTGCTTCATTCAGGCAGTCACTTCGATGAGCCTGGGTACATTTTTCTTTATATGCACTGTCCTATACTGAGAACACCTTTCCTCTTTTATATGCTTTGACTGAAACATGTGGGATAACTTTTATTTCATTGTTATAACACTGCCTAATTACTGTTACCATCCATGTAGAGCAATGCTTGTTATGCACTCAAGCTTGTTTCTTGCCCTCAACAGAGGTGAGTTGGCGGGGTTTAGGAAGGAGGAGGAGACTTCATTGATTGTAAACACAGGAACACAGCAAGGCTGAAAATCATGCGTAGTGTATAGGGATGTAAACGGTTATTCGGGTAATCGGTTACTCGTTCGAAATTTTAAACTCGGATAATGCAAACAAATAATGAATAATAAAAATTACGTTACACCTCCTGACCGCACAAGGGCGCTTTAGACAAATAAACTCCATGGCAGATATGAGCAAAGCAGGCTGTCTGGCAAAGCTACACATGCCATAGTTACACTGCAAAAAATGTCTGTCTTAACCATAGACTTAACAAGTGTTTTAGTCTTGTAATGAGACTTAAAACAAGCTAATATTTTCCACTTTTGAGGGGAAAAAATATGATTTTAAGTTACTTTTTACTTGACAAGTGGTGACGTGTTCTATCATAATCAGTCGGAAGTCGCAGTTTAAAATATATAGTTTTGAAGCTTTTAAACGTAGCATGACAAGCTAGCGCCTTAGCTTCGCATCGTTTTGTCTTGCCAGCTTTCACCATCAGTCACACAATCATATCGGCTGCTTTCAAGGCGACAAATGAATTGGGTTTAATCAGATTTTACTTGAAAAAATATCTTGGCTTTCATGATATGCGTGTTTTAATGTCAAATGCATTGTGAAAATATAGCTTTGAAGCTTTCAAGAGTCATATCACAAGCTAGCACTGGTCCTTTGCACTGGTCCTGAACAAATGTTAATACCCTGTCCAAACGTCACAATATTTTAAAAAATCAGCACATGCAGAGACATTAGATGAAGGAAAGGCACCTATTGCAATTACTTTTTTTTGTGGGAAAAATTTATTGACTGAGTATTTTGACCACATTGCTGCCATTGTGAAAGACCTATACATGGAGCCAATCGCAGTGGCGCTAATGAGCAACGGCACAATTGCTGCTCCAAGCCCAACCAGAAAGTGAGCTTCAAAACGAAAGCCCAGTCTTAGCCCCTTGGTCTCAAACCGAAGGCAGCTGCCTCGCTGCCTTGGTGCCTTGCTGTCTTGTTGTCTTGCTGCCTCTGAAGGTACCTCAAAAGGCAACGAGTTTGGGACACACTTCGAAGGCAGGATGATATCACGTGAGATTACGTTTGTTCGTTACGCTCTGGTCAGCTTGGTAGCAAGTTAGCTGGCTAGTTACTGGAATGCTCACATAGGCTTAAAAACCTCAGGTACACTATTCCAGTGTATTAAATAATTGAAATGCATTTTTAAATATAACGACAACAAATTATGGAGTTGACTGCATATTCAGACTGTAAAAAACTCCCCTGGTGCCGCGGCAAATCCCACATCGTTGTTTTCGGCCGCCATTAATTTAACGGAAGTGAGAACCCTGATGTAATCACAAAGACTTATGGGATATCATACCCGGAGAAGGATACATGTGATGCTGCCTTCTAAGGCACCTTAGAAGGTAGCATTTTATGCAAACTTTGGAATGAGACACGCCTCGATGCCTGCCTTAAAAAAGCATTTTTCCGCATTTTTAGACACAGCCATAGAACCTGTTCAGCATTCCAGCACTCTGTAATCTACAACTATTCCTTGAGAGGTTTCGGGGTTCCAGCGACTAACGTTAGTCATTTGAGTGCATCTTCTTTCCTGCGTATCAAGAGCTGTTTTAACCGTCCCACGTAAGGTAGTGTCGTTTTTAAGCGTACTAGCCGCAGTTTGCGTGATTTTAATTAGACCTTGTTGAACGCTGATCATATTAATTGCATTGCTAGTTTGTGTTTGTTCCGCGATTGGCTGTTTGTTAGATTGTTAGATTGACTAGGCTGTTAGTTTCGCGTTATTGTGCTTTTTAATTGGTAGTAATTATTTATCCGTGCTTGCGAAGTGTCTCACACAGCTGTTAGCCAATTGCAATCAGCTGTGTGCATTTCAAAAGACATCTGGAAGAGCGACACTAGTGTCGCTCCGTCCCAGTTTATGTGTGTTCTCCCTATCCCTGTCTGCTCTCTTCCTTTTAGAACCCGCTTCCAATGACGTGGCCCTCCACGGCGACGCAACCCGTCCAACCTCCGCTACCCCTCACTGACTCCCTGCGAGAACTTCACCGTCGCAGGGGGGCTCTGGAACTGCCAGTCTGCCACACGGAAGGCAGACTTCATCTCCGGATATGCCTCCTTCCTGTCCCTCCAGTTTCTCGCCCTCACTGAAACCTGGATCACACCAGACAACACGGCTACTCCCGCTGCCCTCTCCTCCTCCTTCTCCTTCTCTCACACCCCCCGGCCGTCTGGTCGTGGAGGTGGTACTGGTTTGCTACTCTCCCCCACCCACAAGGCTGGCAACCTCCTAGACCTGGTCTACCAGAGGAACAGCCCCTGCTCTGACCACCTGCTCTCTCCACATCACTTAACTCTCTCTGCCCTCTTGTCTCTAGGCCCACACGCCCATCTCCTCCCTGCCCGTGGATGTCCGATGCCCTGCGCACCTCCAGGGCTGGTCTTCGCGCAGCAGAGAGGATGTGGAGGAAATCCAGAGACGCATCAGACCTCTCCTCCTACCAGTCTCTCCTAGTGGCGTTCTCTACAGCAGTCACCGCTGCCAAGGTAACTTACTACCACACTAAAATTCGCAAATACAGTTCTAACACCCGTCAATTGTTCTCCATCTTCTCCTCCCTCCTCAGCAAACCCCTTCCTGCTCCTCAATCCTCGTTCACTGCAGACGACTTCGCAGATTTCTTTGATGAAAAGATCACAGACATCCGCAGCTCCTTCAGTCCCACTCCCCCTCCCCTCACGGACACTGTTTTCCACTCTCTTCCTCTCTCTACCCCTTCTGTGTCCCCCCCCTGTTTCTCCACCTTTTCTCCCCTTTCCGATACCGATGTATCTCATCTCCTACTCTCCCATCGCCCCACTACCTGTGCCCTCGACCCTATCCCTTTATCTCTCCTCCAGGCAATCACCCCAGATATCCTCCCGTTTGTGACCTCCCTGGTGAACTCCTCCCTGACCTCTGGCTGCTTCCCCTCATCCTTCAAGAGAGCCCACATCACCCCGATCCTGAAAAAACCCACGCTGGACCCCTCCAACATCCAAAACTACAGACCGGTATCTCTTCTTCCTTTTCTTTCCAAAACTATTGAACGTGCTGTTTCTAACCAACTGTCTTCTTTCCTTACCCAGAACAACCTGCGAGACCCCCACCAGTCCGGCTTGAAACCTGGCCACTCAATGGAGACCGCACTACTCTCCGTCAGCGAGATGCTTCACGCAGCTCGGGCAGCCTCCCTCTCCTCTGTGCTAATACTCCTGGACCTCTCTGCCACCTTCGACACCGTAGATCACTCCATCCTCCTGTCGTCCCTGTCTGCAGCGGGGATCGGTGGCTCGGCCCTGGCCTGGATTGAGTCCTACCTCTCGGAGCGCTCCTCCCAGGTTGCCTGGGCTGGTAAAGTATCGGCACCCCGTCCCCTTACCACAGGAGTCCCCCAGGGCTCAGTCCTTGGTCCCCTCCTTTTCTCCACCTACACCAAATCCCTTGGCCCTGTTATCACTGCTCATGGTCTTTCTTACCACTGCTATGCTGACGATACTCAACTCTTTCTCTCCTTCTCACCCTCTGACACTCAGGTGTCAGCCCGCATCTCTGCTTGCCTGAGAGACATCCAGAGCTGGATGGACAACCACCATCTCAAGCTCAATCCAGGCAAGACTGAGCTCATCTACATTCCTGCTCTAACCTCTCCTGCTCTCAATCTCTCCATTTCCCTAGGGGACACTCCACTGACCCCAATGCCCTGTGCCAGGAACCTCGGAGTGGTGATGGACAACAGGCTGTCCCTCTCCGAGAACATCGCAGTGGTAACCCGGGCGTGCAGGTTCTTCCTGTACAACATCAGGAGAATCCGTCCCTTCCTCACCACCCACTCAACCCAGCTCCTGGTCCAAGCGATGGTGCTGTCCCACCTGGACTACTGCAACTCTCTCCTGGCTGGCCTGCCAGCATTGGCCATTAGACCCCTTCAGCTTATCCAGAACGCAGCAGCGCGCCTGGTCTTCAACCCCCCCCACCCCCGACACTCCCATGTCACCCCCCTGCTCATTGACCTCCACTGGCTACCTGTGATGGCTCGCATCAAATTCAAAACATTGGTGCTCGCCTTCCAGGCAGTCCGAGGATCTGCCCCTCCATACCTCCAAAAGCTCATCAGACCCTACACACCTGCCAGATCCCTGCGTTCCGCCTCCTGAGGACGACTGGTACCCCCCCCCCCCCCCCACTTCATACTAGCACCCGGTCTCGACGTCTGTCTGTCCTGGCCCCACGGTGGTGGAATGAGCTCCCCGTGGAGGTCAGAACAACAGAAAGTCTGACCGCCTTCAAGCGCAGATTGAAGACTCACCTCTTCAAGCTGCACCTTTCTCCACCCCTCCCGACCTCCTTGTGACCTCCCTTGATTGTGTTTTATGAATCCTTGTTTAAGTGGTTCAAGCTTCTAGTTAACACTTGTAAGGTTACTTATTGGCTTACTGTTGTACACGCCAATCATCAATATTGTGTGGTTACCCCCCCCCCCCCCCCACAAAAAAAAAATCATACTGACTACGCCTGGTACTTGAATTCGTATTTACCTTTTAGGGTCGTTTTAACGCACTTGTTCCTAGTTCGAATATGCACTATGTACGTCGCTCTGGATAAGAGCGTCTGCCAAATGACTATAATGTAATGTAATGTAATTTACAGTCAGTAACGTTAGCTAGCATGTAGTTTTATGCCCCCCTACTGTGTTTTATTTAACTATAGTTTTGCTAAAATAAAATTTTACATTTTCAAGCTTGTGCTTTCTTGATGGTACAGTTAAGATTTTCATTTTAAGTTTTAAGTTTTATTGAGTGCAATACAATACTGTAGTAACACTATCTGTATCTGTTCAACCATCAACATTATCTGTATCTGTATCTGTATTCGGATTAAAAACCGGAAGTGGGGTAACAAGTTCTGTTACATATAGGAAATGTCATTTTTCTAGTCTAAAATACATTTTTATTGCAATTTATTGCATTGTATTCACCCCCCTCTTTGTCTATTTTTCTTTTCTAAACTTTTTATAGGAATTATATTCTGTACTTTATGCTTATCTATTGTTTTGTTTAAGGTTGTTTTTGTCAACCTATTTGAACCCCCCACCCCTAACTGGGGGATACTGAACAATAATTTTGGATAAGAACTGGAAAAAATTTGAGGTAGGCTACAATATACAGTGCCGTGAAGACCGTGAAACGTGCGACTTACAGCAGGGGAAACAGAGAACATGCAGCGCACATGCAGAGAATGGCATTAAACTTAATTGTGAATTAATTGTGTAATGTGCTGCAAATTTGTTTTTGTTTCTAATTAACTAACTTAATTCTCTTTAAAATCGTTTTGTTCAGTTATAGAATAACAGGTGAAATCAGCTGGGTTTTAATAAGCTGAGAGTATGGAAACCAGGTCACTGTAATTTAAAAAATATGAAGGATGAAGAATAGCTAAGGTGACAATTTAGTTAACATGGTGACATTTATCTCTGTTTTTTAACCATAGGCTATTGAAAAAAACCTTATGCACAGCGAATCCGCTGTAGCCTAGGCTATTTGAAAAACAATAAATGCAATATTCACTGGACAAGGTTTTGAACTTTTTTCAGTCAAAAACCATTCTATTTACTTAAAGGCTGTACTCCTAGATAAACAGAGCTGTATTGTATTGACATCTGAAGCGCATTTTCAAGAACTCAAATGTCCGTCTTGCCGTGCGCAAATTTTCCATTGAATGACAATTCACGCATTAGCTGTAAATGACAATTCGCGCATTAGGCTCATGATATAGGTGTTATCAGCTCCTTTTTAATGGATAGCCATTGTCCCGTACCATCGCACATCGCCTGGATGTTGATGGAGTGGGCTGAAAGCAATTTAATGTGCCATTCCCCTTCGCTGAGGGAAAGGTAGGCTATGGACCCTTTTATTATTTTGCATTTTTTGATATAGCCTACACAATAATAATATTTCACATTGTAATCTTGATATTTTAGTCATGCTTGTGCGCGCCCCTGTGTGTAACAGACAGGAGGGTATGCGCGTTGTGCACACGCCTATGTAGACGCACTTATATGCGCCATTAAAATAACATGTAAACAACTGCGACATGACTTTAGACCAGGTTTGTGGTGGTTCTAGCGCAAGCGCTTTCTGCTGGCTCAAGATAGCAATACGCCAAAAATAATCCTGATCACTCCTCATCTTAAGACCAACACGCCCAGTTCACTTGCAACGGGCGCAAGAATACATGTTAGTTAAACGACGTGAGCGCTAGGCGTTATAATGAACCCAGCGCTGGGTGTAAGATAGCAAAGACACTTGCGTTTGAGTTAGCGCCGCTTTGCGCCGGGTGTAAAATAGGGCCCTTGATATCTTATTTTCTGGTACTCTTACACGTGATACTATAACTTCTCTGCATTTGAATGGATCTCTATGGGAATTGGGGGGTGGGACTAGATTTAGCTGTAAATTATGTTGGAACAGTATGAAATACATGGTTGGTAAAATGGCTGTAAGTCATCAAGGGTCTGCGGTATCAAACGAGCCTCAAACCATCACTCTGCTAAGTTGAGAAGCCCGCCTGACAAGGTCAGAAACTACGGTCAACCACATAAAGCAATTCTAGCTGTTAGTCCTTCAAGCTAGCTAGCTAACGTTAGAAAAAAGTGTTTAAAAACGGAGCTGTGTGCTACTGCTGGCTAACGTTAGCCTATATGACAACGTTTGGCGACAACGCTGCTCATCCGGAGGGAATTATGGGACGTTGAGTTTTTAAACAGTGCCAGTGCTGGTATATTCACAAAGAAATACTAAAACGTAAAATATACTCGAAGCTGGTCCAGAAAAATGACATAGTTTGCGAACTGGCGTTATATTTAACAATCCAGGAAATTGACGGGAAGACATAATCACTAGAAACGGTTTAAAAGTAAGTTTTAGTTAATGTCTACGCTCTAAATGAATGGGGAATTTACTTCCGAAACCAGTGTGACGTAGTCACTTGATTACTCTATATGAACTGGCAACTTCGGATAAGAAAATATCCCTTTCCAACCCACTGTCCGTGCACTGGATTTCGGCTTCAGCTTCGGGCACACCCCTAGTAAGAGGCATGGTAACGTTAATCACATTCACTCCAGATTCTATTCAATTTTATTTGTATAACTGTTAATTTAGCTCTTTTTACATTGACCATCATCACAAAGCAGCGTTACAGAGAACCCGGGCCTGAATGGATTACTCTGTACCTTTTTTACTGTACCAAATGTCAACAATAAAGTAAATCGTATTTCCAACATGTACTGTGTTTTGTTTCCTTGGTCAATCGGCTTATTTGAGGAGTTACAATACTTGATCATAAGTTATATATAATAATAGAGAATAATATATTGATACATAATCTGTCTGAAAATAGGCAATTTGTTTATTAAGAACAGTCTGGTCCTGCTTACAGAATGATTAGTGATATTAATGTGTTTTAGAAATCGTAGTCTACTACTTTCATGTATCCTGTATGGTACTCCCAAAAGTAAAAGAGACTAATTTCAAGATAATTCATGGGATTTACCCTGTTTCAGACTTTTTACAGAAGACATTTAAATTGGAAACTGAACTGTACTTTTTGTTCCGACCAAATCAAACCCATTGAGCACTTATTTACATGTACGTATGCCACTCAATCTAAACGGCTCTGAGTAGACATTCATGGATGGTTATCGTTAAAAATGATATACCATCTTTCCAATCTATTGATATTTTCCTATATATGGGCAACTTTCCAGGGAACACTGGTGGTGGTTGAAGTGAGTTTACCCCTTCACATTAAAGATGAGTGAGATTCTGAAAGTTTCAATGCACAAATACAACCTGTTATCAATTTGTTACAATCTGTAAGCTGCTCTACTTACCTGCTGATTCCCAATGAACAGGATTTGAGCCCAGGAATTTGATTACCGATCAAAGGCCATAAACCGAGATGTCAAAAGGGTGAAGACCAGAAAAACCCCCTGCATAGTCTCCATACTCCTATGACATACTTTTTAATAGCCCCATATAGGAAGCTGTGTCAGGAGTTCTCCCTGTCTTTAACACACACACACACTGGAATTATAGCGATGCATTTCATGCTGTATTGTTGGTTTGGTGAGTAAGGAGGTATTGTCCAGTAGTGCCTGGAGTAGATATGCGAGTCATTTTTCACAATCCTTCTGATAGTTTCTACAAACTATCATCATCGCCGTGACTATAGCTGACCCTGCCCTGTTTCCGTGACCAGTTATGTTAATCCAAATGACCACGAGGCTCATGATGATAAAATAACTTTTATTCTCACAACATTTACCTTCATGCCACATCCTTTCCTTTTTTATCGCCCACACGTTCGTTGGTACACAAAACAGATGTCTCCATACCAAGGTCTCTCTGTGGAAAGTCCAGAGGTCAGAAAGTGAAACTACTGCCAATGTTTTTCTTCCACCCATGAACTCAGCCAGCTGATTTCAATAATTAGTTCTACCTCCTGGCTGAGGAACTGTGCTTATTAGCAAATCTGGGTGATTGGAACAAAATACTGGGGAGGACTTTTACCTTCTGAACCCGGATTTTACACCTCAGTCGATACGGTGCTGCCGTGGCAACATGCCGCCTTACCATCAGGGACAAAGGATCATCACGCTGTTTATTCACTAATACTGAAGTGTGCGACACCTCCTGCCATTTTTAGAGCACACTAGCATACTTTTCACAAAGAAACAAAATAAGAAAACAAAAATTGTAATAATAATTATAAAAAAACAAATCAAAGTTCAAAGGTACCTTTCAAAATGCTATGTACAAGTAACAGTAAAATAGTAAGAGACCAAAATGATACTGAATAACATTGAACCAACAAGCTGACGAGACAGGGATTCCACTCACAATACACTAAATGAAATGCAGTTCTGCAAGGAAACATTCAAGCGGTCAAGAAATGCTACCCTTCAACTCAACTACTTAAAAAACAGCTTTAAGTAGCAAATGGTAGCTGACATGCACTTGGAACGCAACAAGAGTACACATTCAAAGAAATAAAATAATTTAAAAAACAGGACTTGTGCCCCAAGAACTCTCCAATTGCAAAAGTCACAACAGCAAAACCAGTTCAGCTTTAATTATCACTCTATAATGGTAAAGATTATCAACCTATTCTTGGTATAGATTTACATCTTTCTAATATGCAAATCTTATTATATATTTGGAAAAATAATAACTACAATTCCACAAAGTGGTCATGTATTGGTGTGAAACTGAGGTAAGTCAATCAAATCAAAAGGACAGTTTTCTTAAGTGGCCAACTGAAAAGTAAAGGAAATGAGCCACATTTCAAGAATTCCAAACGCTTTGCTCCGAAAATAAGGCACAGTGACTTAAAGTAGTTTATATGCATTGATTTCATTAGCACTGCAAGAACATTGTACTGTAAGTAAACAAGACAAAAAAAACAAAGAAAGGAGAAAACAAATCAGACGTGACTGTCGTGTTTGTGATACGTCACTCAAGACCAAATAAAAGTTTTCTTTACTTCAGACCCTTCTCAGCGCACAGGCCATTGGGGGCGAGTAGAACCATTTTTCAATTAAAATCTTAGTCACTATAATACACAGCTTGAGGCTACAAGAGATCCAAGAGTAGGACAAACCTGAACACTGAAAATAGGAACGGGACACCCCCGGGAGTCTTGGTCACGGGATCAACAGACACAAGCAAGAGTCGGAAGTGGAAAAGTCTTTCGGAGGTTTAAGGAAAATCAAACCGCCAGGATAATAAGAATATTTCCTTTATAATTACCTTAGAGACTCTGCACAGAGCCCTGACATTCAACCCCAGTGTTTGTGCTATAAAACCTTCATTCATTCAGTGGACACTCTGAAGCCAATGTGTTTGTAGGGAGGGGATGCTTTGTCAAAAGCAGGGGTGTGTGTTTATGTGTGTGTTTGTGTGTGTATGTATGCCTTTGTTATTTTGTGATTGAGAGCATGTTTATCCATGTTTGTGCATGCGTACATGTGTGTCTGTATTTGTGTATACCTGCATGAGTGTGTGAATGTGTGTGTATAAGTATTTGTGAGTGTGTGTGTATGTACGTGTGTGTGCGTGTCTGCGTATATGATTATGATTGGTGTTTGTGTGTGTGTATGTGCATATGTCTCAATGTGATCTGAGGATGTCTTCACACTAACTGGACCAACAGCTTGGACTGAGGGGAAGAATGCTTTCCCCTGACAGTTAGCCAAATAAACCAGGCGATGCCAGCACGATGTCAGCGATGCTGTCTGAACTAAAGCCAACGGCGTGATGGAGGTGCTCCGGATGTTCACCCTGCAGCCAATCAGAGCCGAGGACGATATGCACGATGGAGAGGGAGGCTGCGGGACTGCAGTCGTGGGTACATGCTCAGAGGAAGTGATGTGGTAGAAGTGACGATGGGCATTTGGGCGTGGTGGTGGCCAGGGGAGCTGGCGTGTGCTGGGCGGTGGCAAGGGGGGCGTGTCTTATCCCTCCTCTTCAATCTCCTCCTCCACTGTCTCCTCGAAAACTCTGTCAGGCAATCTGAAGCACTCCTCAAAAAAGTTCACCAGCGACTGGCTCAGGTGCTGCCGCGTCCCCTCGGCGTGAAGGAAGTGGCCTTCATCGGGGTAGATCTGACAGCAGGACAAACCGTTTGATATTAATCAGGCATGGTGTGGCGTTTATTATATATGCTCATGTCTATCTCTCCATACCTAACTCTTTATATCAACACACACATTTGTACACATGCGCAATCCCCACCCCCCACCCACCCCCCAATTGATGGATCTGGGTACTGGAACTCATGCACTATGTATTGAAACCACACCACGCCACTGTCAACGACTGTGGCCAGTAGTCCTACAGAATTGGCTGCACAGACTTTGGCAACAGTGTGCTCGAAAGCAGTCTGGATTGGAATATGGGCTGGATGAGCACATTAACCAGACGTGGCCCTTGTGTGCTAAAATAGGGCTACAGCAATTCTAATTCAGCAGCCAGTTCATCCGGGATGACTCATGATTACACACAATCCGTTAAAACAACAGGTTATGTCATGCAGTGACTGATAATGTCACACAGCTGCCACTGCAGTGTCAGCCAGCAAGCCATGGTTATCCATGGAGAGAAGGGGGGGGGGGGGGGGGGGTACACAGGCAGACGGGTGACCCACACTGCTATTCATTTTCTGATGAAGATTACATCATAATTAAAGCAAGGGATCTATATAATTAGGACATCTATCTGGGCATGAACACTGAATAGTAATAACATTCCATTTTAAAAGGATATTAGCAACCCAGCTAAAGTGCATTACATCATGGTGAAATAATAATCTCAAGATAAAAATTGGGCTTTGCGCACAGAATAATCCTTTGTTAATAAATAATCCTTTGTTAATAAAAGTTTTGTACTCGTGGTGCTCTTTGACCCAACGTCAAAATAATAAAATCAGAATTAATGTAATGAATGCAGTGAAATGTAATGATAGGTCTGTATATGGAGTCCATCTTACCTGTAGAGTGTAATTTGCCTTTTCATTGATTAGTTGGGTGATAAACTTTGCAGTGTGTTGGAAATGGACCTTCTCTATGGGGGGTTGTTGGAGGAAAAAAAATGTTATCACCATGGTGTTACAGAAAACCATTAAATGATAAGACAGTGATACAGTTTTAATCAGAGGCATTTTAATTACAGACTGAGTGGGAAGTGATAAGAGTTCATTTCTTGAGGCTGGGAAACCTGGAGGGATGTAAGGGGAGGCATACCATCGGCCGTTGGATGAATGATCAGATATTTTTTATCGTTGAAACGAGATGCGCGATTCGTTAAATTCGCCATCTGTGGGGGGTGCAAAAAGCAACAAGAAATTAGCCGATCAATCACTCAGTAAACCAATCAACTCACTGACCAGCCAATGAAGCAACCAACCAATCGAATATGCAAATTTGACTTGCATTTTATCTTTAATGCAACACTTTAAAGATGAGTTTTCACTGATGCTTAAGTATCGCAAACAAAAATAAGCATATTTAAGAAATATAAATGATTTAAAATATTACATTAAGTACTTGCTGCACAAACCCTTGAATTTTCAATGAAATGCTTACCGCATAAACCCTTGCATCAGGCTTGGGTAATCCCAAATATCTCTCTGAAAATGCAGATGCTGACAGAGAAATAGAAACAGTAAGTAAATATTAAGCGGGGAAGTCTATGATACTTTCAAGTCGTGGAGAAATAACACAAAGTTTTACTCAAAACAAACTGAAAGCACAAAACACGATGACGAAATGGAAGAGCAAAATGTACAGTCTCTCGTCTGACTCACTGCGTGATGCTTCCCTGTCAAATATCAGGACTAACAGCTCCTCCGTCACATTTTCTGTTTAACTGGATTGTGGGACAGCTGTGAAAGTCATCTTTAATTAACATCACATGATGACTCTGCCCCAAGCTGTGCTCCTTGCAAACCAACTGCCAACAACACGTGGGCACAACATTTGTGAGCTACAGATAGGCTGATATCTGTTTCTTTTTAAAACAAATGGTGACTCGGGCATGTGCCAGTAGCTTCATGGAGATTGTGCCACTGAGGATGCCTCTAATGAGGTTTTTACTGCTGACACAAAATACGCTTTTACTGCCATAAGAGGTGGCAGTGCCTCCTCTCCCACATGCCATCAAAAACAAACACACACACACGCACGGAGCCGCACACACACACACACACACACACACACACACACACACACACACACACACACACACACAGTCACACAGAAACCAACACTCAGACAACACCACCATTGTGTCCAGGGTCTCTTTCTCCGTAAAGAAGATGGCATCACATTTCATACCATATAATTTAAAATCTGTGATTGGAGAAAGGGCCGCCCCACACTTGAGTAAGGAATCTTCAGCACTGAGGAGAAGGCTTGTTACATATCCCCCATACACCTACAAATGCACAGGGAGAGATAACATAAAATGTAAATCAAGCTGCTATGGCAAATGTGGGCTGATTTATACAAATTTCTACACTGTAAGCACAGTGGGTAACACACTGCAGCATTTGAAATACCACTGTATAGGAACTGTTGAACTCTAGTTGACCATTAAGTAGTATTCATCATGAAAATTTTAATTCTGAATGGTTAGAGTAATGGTTAGTTTGAAGAGACTGCCCTTCTCAGATCCATCGCTTTGCACTTTTTGTATCACTGAACCTGTTCCATTTGAAGGATTTACTTCAGTGAGGATTGCAACTGGGATCACAAAAACAAAACAATTCCCTTGAATGACCATCTTCGGCCATTAATGTTCCCACTGAAAACGATGAATGAGCTCCACAAGCGCAATTATAATTAAAGCAATAGAAGGCAGTTGGGAATTCAATTTGTTAATGAGAACCACCCCCAATGTTGGTAACTAATTCAAAGAAGCAGTTTTGTCATTTGTTACAGCAAATATGTATTTCCCATGAGGCAACAAGGCACATTTTTTTTCCATCAATGTGGAAGGTTTTTGTCCATAACTTGTGACTGGGGCTAATGTTCAGAACTCTGACCTTCAGAGTCCCTAGTCATATGAAAGGAATAATTTAACCATAACTGCAGATTGCAGTTGTGATTTTCAGCACTTACTCTCCGGTCTCTGTTTCTGTGTTTATCTTTTGCTTGATTAAGTCTACTAAGTTTCTGTTTTAACATACTTTGTGCCGCTTCACTCATATATTGTATTGTGATTTTTTTGGCAACTAGTCTAACTCTAAGTTTCCAAATCAGTTTGACGAAGACAGAGTGTAATTGGACCCTACCTACCCCCATGTCTAATTTTTGTGACCTTGTGCTCTGGAAAGGTGCTGTATAAATACAAACCCCAATTCCTAATAAGTTGGTAAAATGCACATAAAAGCAGAAAGCAATGATTTGTAAATTCTCTTTTACATCTATTTAATTGAAAACCGTATAAAGAAAAGATATTTAATGTTTATTGATTCAACTTTATTGATTTTTGTAAATATATGTTAATTCCTAATTCTATGCCTGCAACACAATCCAAAAAAGTTGGGACAGGGGCAAAAAACACTGGGAAGTTCAAAAAACACCTGTTTGCAACATTCCACAGGTTAACAGGTGATGCTATCATGACTGGGTATAAAAGGATATCAAAAGACTCGATATCTTATTTTCAGGTACTCTTACAAGCAATAATATAATCTCTCTGCATTTGAATGGATCTTTATGGGAATTGGGGGGTGGGACTAGCTGTAAATTACATGGGAATAGTATGGAACCCATGGTTGAGTAAATGGCTCTAAATCATCAAGGGTCTGAGGTATCAAACAATCCTCAAATGATCACTCTGCTGCCAGATATGCAGTAGATATGGATGGATCACTTTAAGGGTTGTTTCTCCTGATTCATTTTCCTATTGAACTCTATATTTACAAAAATCAAAAAAGTTGAAAAGGTAAAATATTAAATATATTTTCTTTGTGCTGTTTTCAGTTAAATATATATAAAAGAGAATTTACGAATCACTGCTTTCTGCTTTTATGTGCATTTTACATACTGTCCCAACTTTTCTGGAATTTGGGTTTGTATTATTTATTAATATTATTATTATTTAATTAATATATATTAATAATCTGGCTTCAGAGCATCTTCCACAGCAGTCATAGTATCAGCTCGATTGGAGCTTTTCAACCTTCTCCCCTGTCTTTATTACATAGGGACTGGTGACAACTATGGAGGGTCAGCCAGCAATTCAACTGAGGTACTGCAATTTGTCGGGAAATGCGATGAAGTTAAAAATGTAATAATGACTATGATAATGATTCTGTGTAAGTGCTGCATCTGAAAAGGCACCTGACAATGTAGCCTCTAGGGCATCATCATCTAGTCATAGCCTAAATCACTTCAGCAGAGCCATTAAGGGAAAATAAGAAGAGAATAAAAGGGGAGCCAGCAAAATGTGTAACCACTGGGACAATGATTCTGTACAGCACAAGAGGCTGAAGCGCCTCACCTCAAGGCTTTTGCCAGTAATATCCTTTATCCGATGAAGTAAAGAGACCATCACAGCTCCTTTTAGAGACTATTTAGAGTACACTTATTTATTTTAAAATACTTTATTTTCTAACTGACCAGAGAAAACAACCTTAGGAAGCAGTAGCATCCTATTAGCATCCCTCGGTCACTCGCTCATTCACAAACACACTCCTTCACTCATTCCCACACACAAATACTCGTTCACTCACAGAATCATTCTCAATTTGCTCACCCGCTCAGTCATTTGGTCAATCACTCACCCATACATTATTCACTTGCTCGCTCACTCACTCACTGAGCCATTCTATAAATCACTCACCCACAGACTTGTTCACTCACTCCCTGGTTCACAGCCCTGGCAGTGATAATGCTATACTGCTAAACATCATAGCTGTTGAATGGGGTCTTTTCTGTTCATTTAAATTTTTAAAAAACTTTTTCTCCATTTAGAAAAATAGTCCTGGGAGCATTCATTATGTTATGGGTCTAATTAAACAGGTTCATAGCCTACTATTGATTAATATGTGTAATCTAAATTGTTTGCTTTTTACAATCGTAATTTATTATGTTTGCATTGTGCATTTCAAAGGTTACATTCAGTTTTGTGAATTTAACAGAAAATAAAAATAAATTCACAATGTAATTGACATTCAGAAGCTACATTTAGCGGCATTTTGAATTACAAAAGTGGTAGGCGTAGTCCTGAGCAGGTGTAAAATTAGTAAACTTTGAGAACTTTGATGAATGTCAAAATATGAAGACAATTGTTAATATAAATGTTTTACGTACAAATTTGTTCTGTGTACGTTTCATGAATAAGGCAAATTGAGTGCTAAGATGAAAGTGAAAGGACTCTACACTGAGACAGGATGAAGCTCCATAAATAAAAGGTGGAAGCTCCATAAATAAAAGGTTTTACCTTTCCAAAGGCTCCCATACGTGTTTTGTCAATGTAAGGTTCTTTTGATATGATGCTGAAACACATTAAAAACACAGCAGAACATTATAGATTAGAGCTATCATATTTGACAAGCCATGCCAAATTCCCCACAACTTTCCATTATGATGCTATTATAATTCATGGTATATTATAGACGTCCCATGAATTACTAAAACTAAAACATGCTAAAACATATTTCAGAGCAATTTATTAAGTATAAAACCGCTCCCCTTCAAAACAGGCAAAACAATACAAATCAACTCATGATTTATAGCATCACAACTGCTTATTACAATCACAGACAGTGGCAACCAATATAATATACTATACTATATACTACACTACATAGGAAAATGTAATGCTGTTATTATTTACATTAAATTTATATTGTTTAAACACACACACACACACACACACACACACACATAATATTGTGTGTTTTCATTTGCTCTCAATTTTTGCTGCCAGTTCCTATTTCTTTTATCTTTGCAGTCACAATAAATTTGTGCATGCATGACTGCAGCCACCTGCCTGACTAGAAAAGTCACCTTTACAAGATAAGACAGAGACAACCCAGCTTGAGAACCCAGATACCAAAAATGCCTCCCTCCCTGCGCAAAGCTGCAAGTAATTATGCACTGCCATGCTTGGCTGCCAATATATTCATCTTTATTAAACTAAGAAAGCTTGTTTAGGACTTGTTTCTCATTTGCAGCGATGATTAATGGCTAACTAAGGGGACTTTAATTTTCAGGGATTTTTTTGCGCCCCTACATTCTTTTCCATTTTGTACCTCAATGCCTCCAGCTGGTCCTTCTCCTCAAACACACCCAGCTTGCGCTGCACTTTGTGAAGCAGGTTGGTGCCCTGGAACCCGCTACCCCTCCCATCGAAGCGAATGACGATGGCCCCAAAACTGCTGACCAGAACTGTGGCCCAGTCCACCTGGAAGCGTTCCGAGACCATCTGTCCCCCTGGAGTCCCATCCCTAAAAAAAAACCCAGAACAAAAAAAAAGAAACACTTCATCAGTGTACTGTACTGTACTGCAGCATGGGTGAAAACCTCCTATCTCCAAAATAATAAAGTAAAATCTAAATAACAGCAAAACACTTTTTTCCACTGATTACAAAAAGCAGTATGATTTAATTATACTTAAATCAAATGTATTACTTGTTGAGTTGTGAGGCAGTCCAGTATATGTACAGTACAGAGTAAGATAACTTTCCATATGTGGAAGTAAAGCTAAAATGGAAAATAATGGATATAATATGCATTACAGTGCCCACCAGAATTATTGGCAAACACAATTAACATGACCAAAAATGATTAAATTCAGTTTACTGTTTACCAAATGTTTTCTATGCTCAGAAAGAGGACCATGTGTACTAAAATGAAAAGATACGTGGATTTTTTATTTTTGAGGGTTAGCCTGAATTAATCTGCAAAATTGGGCGTCCCTACATTATTTCGCAAAATAGTGGGGGAAGGTCATGCATATAGATTGCCTTAGCAGAAGTAATATGATTTACTAAGCCCAAAAGCAGGTTTGGGAAAGGTAATTGCATTTTTAGTACAAATGGAAAGCAGGTATTAAAAGACACACCGCAATCAATTAAGATGACGGCTGTCATTGAAGCAAGAAGGATAACAATAAAACTTAGAGAGCAGGTATTTATTTAACAGTACGAATAAATACATTTTTATCATGGAGCACATCATGTTACAGAATACAGAGTAACTAGTATTTGAATCAAACAAGCAATACAGCATCTATTATAACAAACTGTGAATAACAAAGCAAATGAAAACTTTATTAAAACGAAACCCATCATCAGATGGAAATTTTATGTGACACTAACAGCCCAAGTAGTGCTAGTAAGCATAGTTATGATCATTTCAGTCCTGACAAACATCTGTAACTCCTGGCAGAAACTAAGAGACATCCAGTGAAACAATTTGACACGTTTACAATATTAACTGTTCGCTTATAGCCTGTTAAACAATTCAGTCACTGGACACCACGACAGTAATGCAATAGGCTAGCTAACGTTATGGGAACAGGCATCCCATGGCCATTTGTCAAGCAAAGAAAAAAGTTTCAACGCAGAATATCATCTGGTTAACATTGCGTTCTTGCATTAAAGTAAAAATGCCATTGGCTACATGTTTTAATCAAACACAAATGCCGACAAAAATATTTGTCTGTGTGGAGCGTGCTGTCCATTGCGCCGCGGTCTTGTCTGACTCACTGTGGAAGCCGAACGTTCAACGCTCGCCTCGGCCAACATTTCTTTATTATGTCTTCATTCATTTCTTCACTTCAGCTCTGTTCAGTTTATCCTTTTCACACATAACACAATGTCACCATAAAATTAACTACTAAGAAAATTAAGAATTTACAATAATACATTAAGAATTGATGATAGCCTACTATAAGCTGCAATGCCTTGAGAGATCGGCTTTATAAACCTCCAATTCCCTAAACATATCTGATTCATGGTTAGTCACTTTAAAAAAATTACTATAGCCTCCGAACATTGCTCTAGTCTACGCTACTCTGCAGACAATGTACTATCTTACTGAAAACACTTTCCATTATAATAATAATCAGAAGAATAATCTCTGGTAGGCTACTTTCTTAGTAGTAGCATGTAGTATGTATTTCTTTCAGCTACAATGTGTTTGCGTCTAGCCTATTGTGCATGCATGTCTCCATATAGACTTGGTTCATTAATTTACATGCTTCTTCATGATCCATAGTTCAGGTGGTGCTGTTCATTGTATTCCATTATACATTAAATACAGCTCATCTGCAAACTCTTTTAATGTAATTGTAGGCTATCGCTAATAGAAGAACTGTTATCATTCTCGTCATTAGAGGGCGTTATGGTTATGCAAATGTCTGCATGCATTTATTTGGAATGCATGTACTATCCTGTATGCATGTCTCTCTCGATGTCATTATCTTCATGCATTGTTCATCATTAGTTAGCTACCAAAAATAAGTGATATCTGAACAAAAACGTCTCCGACGTAAAAAAGCCAAGTTACTCACGCATAGCCTACATAGCGCTGTCTATAAGTCCTTAATTCCAACTTGGAAAAACTAGGCCTGCCTTTAAAAGTCTTTAAAAATCTATCAAAATGTGGCCAAGTTACAACTAACAATATTGCCTATCGTAGCTCACACTAAATAAACTAGCTCTATTCCAAAGCAATGCTATCCAAACTTTCCTAAATTATTTAATGCAACTTGGCCCTGTGTTTCTTCATCTTACCATCTCAAGAGAATGTGATCAATGAAACTGTATGTTCCACATCAAACTGCAAAATGAGAATCATTTATAGTGTAAATACTCTGATTCAGATGTGTTGCACTTAGAAATTAAACAGAAAAATTACTACACTATAGGGCATGTTTGAACAATTGTCTGCATCCACTGCTTTGGGTCTATGAAAAGCACAGAATGAATAAAATTTATTATTATTATTATTTATTGATTTATTTATTTGGAATATTTGGATTTCTATCAAAACCTGTGCGGTCCTACAGAGCATAGATATCCTTGTGTTCACAAATATAACTATTATTATGTTAAGAAAATTAGTACTATTACTTATTTTCCATCATCTGACCCACAAACATGTCTGCATACGTTTGTAAAAATGCTATATGTACGCTATTTTAAAAATATTACTTATTTTTATCTGCATTTATTTATTCATCCTCCCTTTCTCTATTGTACATGATGTTTCTTGATATAAATGTCTGCTTGTGAATAGTAAAGAAATCTGTAGCAGCAGTTAACATTTTAAAACCTGTACATTTTGTAAAGTAAACTTGCCAACAAAGTACAACCATATCCTTTCTGGAGTGTAATTATTTATCAACTGTTAAAAACATTAATTGAAATCATATGTTGTTCCATGAGGCACAATCTCTTCATATGCTAAGATGAAGAAACACAGGGCCAAGTTGCATTAAATAATCTAGGAAAGTTTGGATAGCATTGCTTTGGAATAGAGCTAGTTTATTTAGTGTGAGCTACGATAGGCAATATTGTTAGTTGTAACTTGGCCACATTTTGATATCAATACTTTTAAAGACAGGCCTAGTTTTTGCAAGTTGGAATTAAGGACTTATAGACAGCGCTATGTAGGCTATGCGTGAGTAACTTGGCTTTTTTTACATCTGAGACGTTTTTGTTCAGATAATACTATACTATAATCAGACATGGTTTCTGCATTCTGCATTTATTTTGCACTGAGGGGTATATCTACTAAGAAGAAATACAGAGCACAGTTCACTCAGGAATGGGTGGAAGGTTCTCCAGTCGAGCAATCACAATGTAATGCAATGTATGATCTGGAACAAATTGTCCAACAAAGAATTCAGCCAGAGCAAGTCATTTGAGTGCACGGTATTTGCACTGCTGAATCACACACTGAAGGTCAGCTAGTGTTTAATGTTTCACGTAGCCTTGGCCAAATGACCTAACTTACAATGTCATTAAACTAAAGCACCAATCTGATTCAGCAACTTGGAGAATTTCACTGACACTGGCATTCAGACACAGTTTAGGGCAGCTGTCCAATGCTCTGAATGCGACCATATCACATTTTACTTGCAAAACATGATGTTTTGGACTTCACTTCAGCCTTCATAAGATATTTCTGAGCAAAAGTCTTGCCAAGTTTCATGTCCTCTGCTGCATTAGTTCCATTTACTTGATCACAAGTATTTTTTTAAAACTCGTGCTGACTCTTGTTTTCTCTGAGTGCACAAATAAAGTAAAAGGCTGTTTTTGCTATTTAACTATTTTTGAAATTGAGAAAGTGCTGATTCAAAAACATAAATTGTAAACTTTCATTTTACAAGGGACACATTTTTAATTTATTTTTAATTTGATGCACAAAAAAAGATGCATGAATAATGATGATGAAAAAAGGAACCATTAAGCCACAAGTAAGATCAGTTGAATGAACAGGAAATTAACCTTTTCAATTTTTGTTGGAAAACGTACTTTCTCAATTCATAGAACTGGATCATTCTGAATTATTTTAATTATAGTAACATATTTGAGTAGGTTCAACATCATCTTTATCAACAAGCAATTCTAGTACTGAATGACTTGATGAATGTTGATCCTGTAACAATGAATAATTAACCAAAAGAGCAATACCTTTGTACAGAAGTTCAGATCTCTTGAACACCTAATATTATTGCTGTCTTCCTCTTAAAACTATGACAGCTGTCCTGATTATTGACAAGGTTAAACATTGCAGGGCTTTTAAATAGATTGCACTGTATTACTGCCAGTTGTCAGGTCAACACACCCTATATTGCAATAAATTTAAATTGCATACATTTTTTGGTGCTGAAATTGATGGTGCACT
The DNA here is from genome assembly GCA_029718625.1 of Synaphobranchus kaupii. Lineage (NCBI taxonomy): Eukaryota > Metazoa > Chordata > Actinopteri > Anguilliformes > Synaphobranchidae > Synaphobranchus > Synaphobranchus kaupii. The sequence goes on from CM056377.1 coordinate 80,979,638, forward strand.
TTCCACTCACTGCTTTGTGAATTTGAAAGTTTTTTTTTCTTCTTGTGCTCATGGTTCAACAGGCGCAAAAGCATTGAATCCTTTTGTGGATTCACTGTAAGTGTTTGGTTGACTAAGAGCAAACATGAGCTATAGCAGTGGTTCCCCACCCTGTTCCTGGAGATCTACCATCCTGTAGGTTTTCATTTCAACCCTAATTTGGCACACCAATTCTACTAATTAGCAGCTCAACAAGATTGAGGTGTGCTTTGTTAGGGTTGGAATGAAAACCTCCAGGATGGTAGATCTCCTGGAACAGGGTTGGTAACCACTGAGCTATAGAATGCTGCTTTTTGTGGATCTGTTGTTTCTCTGAATGTTCTTCTCCTCTAACAGATGGAGTACAGTTTAAGTGGTTTAAGTAGCCTGGCATACCAGATCATGTGGTACATAGTTAGCCAGCTAAATACAGCACATTATCTTTTTACTCTCATTGAGCTCCATTATCAGTGGAATTATTCGCTCAGTATTTAAGTGAATGCGCTGATAGATTAACATATAACTGAAGGATGAGGCCCCTCATTTTAGTGATGCCCCTTGGGTTTACAACTCTCACACTTTTGACGTGAGACATGCTTTCAAGCTGTGTCTCACATTCTCACACTACCAAAACAAACCACATGCCAAATATAAATACCACAACTAAAAACAAAGGCGCCCTCTGAGTAAACAAATTATCTACCTGCTGGCAGAACAAAGTACATTTTTGTCAGCATGGCGAACTGAGATTGGTTCATAAACACTGCAGAGAGACTGGTGCAGTCTCTGACAGCACCCCCCCCCCCCCCCCCCCCTTCCCCCTTCCCTCGACATCCCCCCACAACCACCACCTGTCGACGAGCGCAATCACACACGCACACACATATACAAACACACATCCAATGCAAATGCAGTAAATCTCACTCTATCCAGCTGACCAAACCCTAGTTTACAGTGATGTGCACTGCATTGGCTAAGAGGCTGGTGGAACAATAAATAAATATATTATACTAATATAATATGTGGTAGGGTTAGCATACAAATTGGTTTGGTCCCTGAGGTGTCAGAAATATAATTTATCATTGGTGTAATGTAACGTTAACTTGCTAGTAACATTACCTCAACTTTGTCTCTAGTAAGCATTAAGCATTCTGTAATAGCTAAAGCTGGGGACATATTACACAACTTTTTAGCCCGATTTGGCAACGATTTGTGATCAGGCAGAGTCTGTAGTAGTCCAGGGAAATCCAGGCTCGTGCAGGCTAGTCGTGCTGTAAAGTTGTAGCTGTAATCGTTATGTGTGTGGGAGTGAAAGACTATTGTCTGTCTCCTACGATCCCAGTCGGGAACGCCACGATTTTATCAAACATGTTTGATTTTATCGGGGTTAGTTTGTGCGTAATCTTGTGGTTTGCGCTGGCCAAAGACTGAAATCGCTACGGGAATTTTCAATAGCCAATGAAAAGTGAGTTTGTGACAGAGGAAGGAAGAGGTGGAAAAATATGGAAGTAAACATCAAATCCAACGTGCGGATGGCTGAGCCGAATAAACATGTTTTTTGGAATACTAAAAATGAGGCGCGACTTGTGGATTTGTGGCAGAAACATGCTTGTGTCTGTCTGTACAATGTCAACTCTGCAAGTTACCACAACAACACTAACAAAGTTGCAAGCTGTATGGGCTCCATGTTTGTTTTGGTTTAAAAGTATCGGAAAAAAGACATTCTCACGAGTGCAGGTCTACCACGAGAAATCACGTTCATGTGAGAGAACTGCATCCGTCTGCGTAAATTCTCTGTCGTTTAGATTTGTGCTCCTCAAAAACAGCCGTCGTTATGAGTGTCCGACACAAGAGACTGAAAATCTGCATATGACAGTTGTTAATTGTGTGCTACTCATTCTTTTTATTGTCGCTTACGATTGGAAAAGTCGTGTAATGTGTCCCCAGCTTAAGACAGCTGAATACAAAGAGCAAGTGGCTTGCTAGTTTGCTAATGTTAAACAGCCAGTTGAATGCCTTATGTATATAGCTAGATGGGTACCTTGCAGTCATTTACAAATATCAGACCAAAGCACATGAAGCATGACATGGTGCTGTGATGCATTGAGTTGACTACTTCAAATAAGGGTTTCCAGACTCTTAGTCCATCTAGCTTGCCTGCAATAGCTAAAAGGTAGATGAACATGAGGCTACAGTGTAGCGCAAACCTTGTCAAAATTCCTCTCACAGGCTGCGATGGGGTCAAGGTTAATTAAGAAGGCCCAAATTGTTTTCATTTTCTGTGGCTGTCCGGTACCGTGGGGAAAATTCTGCAATGTTGGTTTGATAAATAAGGTGATTAAGTGCCGTGAGGTATGTGTGTGATTATTGTACTTTATGAGGCAAAGTGTGTCCTTGAGGTGAATAGGAGAAAATCTCTGTGGCCAAACTGGTTTGAGGGTCACCACTGCCTCCTGGTGCTAACAGCAGATCCTGATATACTGAGGATAAGTTCATATAGTGAATCATTATTATCTGTACAGCTCCAGTAAAATCTATATTCTTGATAGTAATGGTTTCTGTTCATATAAAACAAGAAATTTTTGCTTATGTGAAGCTTTCTGGAATATACAATTATCTGGCTGTGTGAGCACATATTAATGGCAGTGACTGTGTGTGAGAGCTTGAAGTAAGGCAGTAAGTGTGAGTCTGTGTGCGTGTGTGTGTGTAATGACTGCATACTCACACCAGCAGCAGCACTGGGTAAATGACTGTGTCCTGGAAGCCAGCAGGCTTGAGGATCTGCATGGTCAGAGCTACAACAACAATTGAGAAAACCAGAGCATTAACTTAAATTTACAAAAACAGGGGGACGATCTCAATCAACATTTATCCTTCACTTTGATTCACAGTGTAATGATGTTTTAATTGTGTACAGTATCTCTGTAAAAAGAGCTATACAAATAACATTGAATTGAATCTTTCTTTCCATTTTTAAAGAAAAAAATAACACTTGGATTAAAGGTTTAGATCAAGGTTAAGGACAAATGACTTGATTGAAGCCAAGCCAGCATCTCAGTGTCATGGTTTTGGACCTTGTGGTCCTATGCGGTCGTGTTCCTCGGTGGCCACGCGAGGGCGCTGCCCTGTTGGTAGATGCTTGCTCCGCCCTGCTGAGTTGGGGGAGTGTCTGTTAAGCATTTACACCTGTCGTTGTCACCGGAGAGATGTATATAAGCCTACCGTTCCCTTCATTCGGGGCTTCGACATTAATTGTTGATTGTTTATTGTTTTGTACTGTGGTGTATTGTTGGTTGTGTGTTCTCGTACCGTTTTTGGCTACTCGCCTATTGTTAACGTCTCTTAGTTGAGGCAGGGCTTATTTCTTGCTGGCTTGGTGGTTGGTTATCTCGTAGGAGTTTGGGACCGTTAATCTCTGCTCTATTTTGCCTTTATTTGTGCGTTTCCTCCGTGTATGGAGTTTTGGGCGATTTTGTTCAGAACAGTAGTTCTGCTCGCCTTTCGGCACATGTCTTCCCATTGGGAGATCAGGCGTTTCGCTTCTACTTAGTTATTAGCTCGTAGAAGTATAGAGTAGCAGCTCTTTGTTCCATTTTCGCCTGTTTGGTTTTCTTACTTAGAGACCTGGCGTTTTGCTTCTACTCAATTCCGTTTTACGGTGAGCCAGTAAGTAGCTTGGTACGTTTATTCCCTGTTGTCCTTCTCGTGGACTACGTTCCCATTTGTTGTGACTCAGGGTTTTTATTTATATTGAGGCTGTCGTGCTATTTTGCGTAGGTCTTTTGTTGCAGCCGTCCTGTACGTCCTTTTTACCTGCGGGACGATTTTGTTTGGAACTGTTGTTCTGTTTCGTTCTCCGGGTGTGTCTCTTTATATGGAGCTTGGGCGTTGTTGTGGACGTGTTTGTGTGTGACTGCGCGTGTCTTTATATAGCATCGGAACGTTAGCTCTCTGTTCCATTTCGCCTCGTTTCATTTATTCGTTTATTGAGAGGCTAGGGCGGTTGTTCCAATTTAAGCTTGCGTTAGTCTATGGATTGTAAAGTTATGGGACGACGTTGCTCCGTCGGCTCACCTGTAAAATGTTTCTCTCTCCTGGGAGATCGGGTGTTTACCTCTTTGTTTTCTGTTTTGGACTGCGAGCCTATTAATCCCGCCATGGAACGTTAAATCTCTGTTCCTGTTCGCCTCGTTACATTTCCTCATAGAGAGGCAGGGCGCTTATTTTCAATCAATCTCGCGTTGTTCTAGCCGGGTATTGTCCGGTGCTGCCTGTCCTGCTCGTTCCTTTCGCCGCATTTCTCCTTTCATGGAGTTTGACGAATTTGTTTGGGACTCATGTTCTGGTTCGTCTTTTGGCGCATGTCTTCCTGTGGGGAAGATTGGGCGATGCTGTGGACACGTTTGTGTGTGACCGCGAGTTTGAGAATAGCCTGGGAACGTTGGATCTGTTTCCTTTCGCCTCCGCTATTACTATATCGTATTATTTTGCAGTGTTTGTTTGTGTTTTATGTTTGTCTTTACGCTACTCGCCCGTTCTTATTTTGTCTCGTTACCGAGACAGGGCGCTTATTATTTCTGGCTGTTCTGATCCCTGTCCTTACGCTTTACTTGGCGTTTGACAGTTAGCCGGTTAGTAGCGTCTGTAGTGGTGTTTGTGTTCCTTGTCTTGTCTCCTCCCTTATCTGCGGGTATCCCGCCTTAGTGGCCTAAGGGCTTAATGATTCCCCTTGCTGCGTTTGGCTCCTCCTTCCTCACACGTCACGCCACATTACACTCAGAGGCTCGCATTGAGCTTTAACTCCTAAATATCAGTGACATCAACAATACATTTATAGAGAAGTAGAGGTAATTAATTCAGTGGTAAATCAGGAAATCTATAGCAATTTCTGCAGTGGAGCTATTAATTGCTACATACTGTAATCTTCTATGGGTATGTCCTTGTACTCCACTTTGGGCATCTGCATGGAGTTGATGGTCTTCTTAAGATTTTCATTCATCTCCAGTTCCAGAACCCCTGCAATGAAAGGAAACAGTGTAAACGGTGTGTTCTGTGGCATGTCTGCTTATTTAGAGCTTGTATTTCAGACAGCTCACAAAGCACGCAGAACACACAATCTGATCCATCTACAGTGTGTTCTTTCTGTTGACATAAAACTCTTGATAACACTTTTTTACTGTCCTGATATCACCAACATTGGCTGTCTTAGTACCAACACTTGATCTAAGATGGTGAGATTTACAAAATTGAAAGCCTTACAGTATTTACAGTACTGTACAGTGGACTCAAATAAGGGTGTTGCTATAAAGAGAGTTAAATAATGAAGAAACAAAAGAAAATGTAACTGGATCCATACTTTGGATACATGTTTAAAAATCTGACTTTTTCCGTTTCTCATCTTAAAAAACACCCTTAAACCAGGAATTATTATATGAAATTGTTATATTTGTGTAGTCCCTAACCCAGAGGTTGATATGATTTTGAATAAGTTTGATTATTATAGTGTTTAAACCATGGATTCATAAAAATGTGAAAAAATAAATATATCAGGATTAACGTCTGATTTAGCTTTAAACGCTGAACCTTTTTCATTCTTCGACTTCCCTAATTATTTTGGCATGACTCCCCCCTTATCGTGTAACTTCAAATAATTAATAATAACTGCTCTCCCTATTGAAATATAACGAACGGTTACGACTGTAACCATGTTCTATGAGTTCCGGATGACCATTAGGGTCGTCAATATGGATGGCCTTCTGTGGCTAGATGCATCGAGACTTTTATACCAGAATTGTCATGGTACATGACCCCAGCGTAGTGACGTAATTCCTCCCATAAATGGGGGAGTGTCACTGCGTAAGTCCTCGGAACAATTTTCACGCCCTTAAAAAGGTCCCGAGTGAGTATGATCCCTAATGGTCATCCGGAACTCATAGAATATGGTTACAGTCATAACCGTTCATTCAATTTAATTCCTCCAACCATTAGGGTCATCAATATGGATGACTTATACCCAAACTGTCAGGAGGGACTATAATCCTTGCGTGGATGCCAATGCTGCAGGTAAGATGGCTGCACCGACCGTTGAGCCTGGCGCCACATTGACACAATAAAACCTTGTAAATGTGCACGGGGACGTCCATGTCGCCGCTTCACAAATATCTTTAAGAGGTATGCCTTCCAGGGCTGCCCATGAAGTAGCCATACTTCTGGTGGACTGGCCCTGGACACAAATAGACACGGGTTTAGCGCTTGCCTCATAGGCTGTGGCTATTGCCTTCACTACCCACTGGGAGAGGCTTTGAGCCGAGAGCGCTGTCCCTTTAGTCTTGCCGTAGCAGACAAAGAGTTGCCCAGTACATCTAAAGGAAGTGGTAGCTTCGACGTAGCATTGCAGCGCATGCACTGGCCATATCAAGTGTGCGTCCCGCCAGGCGAAGGGCGAAGCGCCGGAAGCTCAATCGGCTGGTTGATGCCGAAATGCCGAAACGATTTTGGGCAAGAACGATGGATTAGGCCGCAATGTGACTCCTGATTCAGCTGGTCTCCATATTACACACTGTGTTGATGGAGAGACCGCAGAGTTCACCAACGCGTCTTGCTGATGCCATCGCTAGCTGAAACTCTGTCTTAAATGAAAGCCACTTAAGGCTGATCGTCTTGAGAAGCTCAAAGGGCTGAACCGTGAGCGCTCTCAGTACCAAGTGGAGGTCCCAGGAGGGAGCTACTAGTGATGTCGCAGGTCTCAGCCTCCTAGCTCCTTTCAGGAATCAGCTGATGAGGTAATGGCTCCCTGCAGGCTTGTTATGTTACATGCCTGCTGGATATGGCAGCCGCAAGTTTTCAGTGTGCTGGCTGCCTTCCCACTATCGAGTAAGGACTGTAAGAAGTCCAACAGTACATGGATCGGACAGTGTACAGGGTCCGAGCCTTCTGTTAAACACCACGTGCTGAATAGCTGCCAGATATACCCATAGGCCCTCCTCGTCGAGGGGGCTCTAGAGTTGAGTAGCATCCATTGAACAGAGGAGCCGCACTCCGTTATCGACGGGTCGGGCTCCTCAGTGGCCATAGACAGAGATTCATCATCTTTGGTCGAGGGTGCCAAACAGTGCCGCTCTGTTGCGATAACAGATCCTCCTGAACTGTAATCGCACACAAAGCCGAGGACCTCCTGAACTGTAATCGCACATAAAACCGCATCTATCCCCAGGGGACTCTCGCTCAGCTCTCGAGAGGCGAACAGGTCTGTCTGAGCCCGACCGTAGCGCAGCCATATCTTGTCCACCACCTCAAGATGGAGACACCATTAGCCGGGATGAATCTCCTGGCGAGACAGTACATCTGCTGCGCTGTTCCGAATATCTGGTAGGTGAACGGCGCGCAGGGAGGAAAATCTGGGAAGTGCCCATTTCAGCAGGCTCTGGGTCACTTCCAACAATCGGGGGGACTTTCCATCAGACCGTCCTGATGATTTATATGGTATATTGCTGAGGTGTTTTCCGACCTCACTACCACATGTTTGCCCTGTAGCATGGGCAAGAAATGTCTCAATGCTAGAAATACTGCTTGGAGATCGAGCATATTGATATTGTCCGACTGATGCAGTCGGGACCATAATCCCTTAGCTGGGCGGTGCTGGCACACAGCCCCCCAGCTGTTCAGTGAAGCGTCTGTCGTAACGACCATGTGCCATGAGGGTATATCCCCCATCCGGACCCCTTCTTTTAGGCGGCTCACTCATCGCCATGGGCGGAGTAGCCAGTAGAATTTACCTGTTACCCTGATCCGGGTGTGACGGTCCCATCTGGGATGCAGCGCCTTGGCGTTCAACCAGCGTTGAAGTGTCCTGGCTGTCAGGAGTCCGAGAGGTATAAGTGCTGAGGCAGCAGAGATTAGGCCCATAAACCTCTGAAAAATCCTAATTTCGAGGGACCGATTCACTCGGAACTGAGACATCGCATCGAGCACAGTGACTATGCGATGGGGCGTCAGTGATGCCTTCATACTCCTTGAATCGAGCAGCAGACTAATGTATTCAAATGATTCTATCGGAATTAGCTGGCTCTTGCCGTAATTGATGCTCAGCTTGGCAACATGCTCCAACTTCTCGGCAGTGTGTGTAAGTGCCATACCGTACGGCTTTGCCCATATCAGCCATTCGTCCAGGTATAGCATAACACTCAGCCCCCTCAGCCTGAGCGGAGATAGAACCACGCTCTTCTGGATTTTCGACTGGGTGTATTTTCAGACCGCGTGTATGTCTTATCCCGGAAAACCTTGGGGGCCGATGGTTGAACTGGAGGTGGTATCCTTCCGAGATTGTGGACCACACCCACTTGTCTCTTGTGAGGGCCTACAAATTTGCCAGGTGGTTTTGGCAATATTGTCCCATCCTCAGCCCTGCAGCATCATGCCTGCTTGGGGCCTTGTTTGGGGGGGGGCGGTTGGTTGACCCACTGCTCTTTGGCCCACTGCTCGCTGGCCCGACCACCAGATGGACCTACGGGGTTATGCCGCGTGTCCGATACGGGCGGACAGATGACGAAAAGCTCCCCTGCCATACGCAGGCTAACCAGTGGTTGGGACCATCGTACATCAAAATGTTGAGGGGGGGGGGGGGGCATCTGCCGCTCCTTGTGTCTTAATGCCTCTACAAACCATTCCAGTGCCTGTCTGGCTCCTTCAGTGAAAACCTAGCTGGGAACTAGGCAGGTCCCTGATTGTTTCCCTGATTGTTTTTTTTTTGTGGCGTCCGGTAGGGGCGACTGAGCCAACCACAATTGACACCGAGGTACCGTGAGCAGGGACATTACTCTGCCTAACTCACGGGTCATAAACACGAATGCCTGAAGCGACGCATCATTCAATGAGGTATCACCCTCTGCGCTAAGCATCGTCTGCAACTTTGCGAGCATTAACCCTATAGACTTCACCCCTAGTGGTTGAGACGCATGCGACTCAGTTACAGTATTCATGTTCATCTGAAAATATAAACTCCAGCTTTAAGAAAACCCAGAAAATTTTGACGCAGTATTTTTTAAAGGGTAGCCTCTTGCGAAAACCGCAGCTTCTCCAGTTACACTGCCGTGCAATAAATTAGGAGGGTGCTATTAGTAGCCCACAGCACTTACGACCTTCCTCTGGCTACAGCCACAGACATCAAATGCACCGTTTATACACGCTAAGAAAATCATGTTGACGTATAGAAACAATAATATTTTTTTAAAACGTTGTACAAATGAGTATTCGCCGTTTTCCCTTGCTTACTGTACTATATACAGTAGCTGATGCACTTTCGGTTTAGAAGACACCTCATTTTTTGCTCCAAAATCTCTCGTATAAATATGTTTAAGAAACCAAGTACTTACCAGTATATTCAGCTACAGCTGTTTTCTCATGAACCCTGAAGAGTTTATCTTGTTATATTTCGCCAAAGTCCCGTACAGTCGACATTTCCGCAGTGACCACCCCTCGCACTGAGAGCTGAAATACGTTGCTGTACTTGTGTGAATACACACGCGCTTTTGTACGTTCTTTTTTAAACGTATTTAAATACATTAGGCGACGTATGTTATGGTTATTATATATATACTGTATGTGACTATTCTGAAATAAATGTATTCTGTAGCAAATTTCTGAATGATACAGCTTCTTCTTCAGTTCAAACTTAAAACCATGGATTTTGCAGGGAATATTTTTTTAGATATTGACATTTAAATAAAACTAGTAGAAACCAGGAGGACATTGCCTCAAAAGGGCCAAAGTAAATAGGGTTAACCATGACAGCGAATTACCAATTTGCGCTGCTGTGGCAGCCGCTTTATATGCTTTACAGAGCAAATCGTCTGTTGCTCTGCATTGTGGCCTAGGGCAACCGGCGTCTGCCCGGACTGCCTCCTGCAGAGACACCACTAATGCTGCAATGGCAGGTTCCACCGAGGGCATTTGGTCCAGCCCATGGACCGCCGCGTCTGACATGGGTACAAACATCCTACAATCTTTGGCCCAACGATAAGTATCAGGGCGTGACCAGCCCTTATTATGCTCCGCCAGAAAATTGTCCGATGCTGGCATGGCAAATTGTCTCCCCTGAGGGGCTCGTCGGTGAAAGCAGATGCCCCCAAATTGCTAGCATGAGGCATATCGCAGCCCATGCGTGCCAAGGCTGCTCAGAGAATGGTTTCTTGGGAGGCCAAGTAACCCACTGAGCTGTTGGTGGAACACGAGCCTCCTACCGACCCTCTATCAGATTGGTCTTCTGTCTCAGACCGACTCTGATTAAAGTAGGTGTTTGAAGCTGCTGTAGAAAGGGCGTCAAACCCATCACAGTCTGGATCCCTGCTCGGATCCTCATCTGTAGGGGGCCCCTGTGGGGACTTGTGCTGGGGTGCCATTACTACATTCCTGCGGTCTCCCAGCATTTCCGACAGCTGTTGCACTGCCGCGCGTAGCTGCGTAACTTCCGCAGACAGGTTGCCGCCCTTGCCAACCTTGCCCTTCTTTCACACAGGGGCTTCGGTGGCGGAAGTACCCTTACGTTTGGGTGCCACCTCTACTGCTGCAGGTGTTCTGCCTGAGGGAGGCATATGGGTCATGAATGCATCCAATCGGGCCTGCTTATTCTCCAGCGACATGCCCGTACAGCAGGGGCAGGGGTCTGAGAAAGCTTCCTGCAGATGCCCTATGCCAAGGCACAAATAACAACGGGTGTGCCCGTCGGCCAAATCCATGGCTCTCCCACACTCAGTACACAAGGCACTCATTCCTTACACAAATAAAGAGCACTCGCAGACAAAAACCGTGGCAGTGGTCTATAATAGGGGGAGCCCCGCCAGCTAGTGTAGCGAAGCACGCATACTCTGCCTTACAAACCAAATAGTACGAGAGCTGTAGCTTGCCTCATGTGCAGTAACAGATCTCACTGGGATATACTCACCACACCCAGGTTCAATCAATAGAATCTTGTGATTTTGTACAATAAAGAGCAACTGCAGACGATAAACCATGGCAGTGGAAGTTGAAGCAGACAGTGTAGCGACGCATGCGTACTCTGCTTTATAAACCAATCGACGTAGCATCGTTGCTAGCCGATTGGGAAGCCTCACTGGTGTGCTTGCGCAGCCAGTGCAGACTTAGAATCAATCACTGGAGCTGGAGGCTCAATGGTTGTGCGATAACGGATTTTCCGCGTTAGCCCATAATAAAGAGCAGCTGCAGACGATAGAACCAAGAACCAATTAGAATCAATCACTGGAGCCATAACTCGCCGATTTAAAGAACACCCGCAGACAGTAAAACGTGGCGGTAGTGTTTAGTAGGGGAAGTCCAGGCAGATAGTGTAGCAAAGCACACGTACTCTGCCTATAATGATAGAAAGATACAAACATGTATTTTGCTGCAGACAAACCTGTTCACCGCAAGACTTGCTCCGCTAGAGTGAACGCAGTCAATACGGTAGCACACTTGCCTACCGCAGCAGTATCCAAGAGCCGACTATCCGAATAAGATAGCAAAGCTATTTGCGGATGTCACTCGCAAGTGCTTACCGCCGCCTTTGGAGGACGATGAGAATTGTAAGAATTAAAAAAACCGTAGCCCCGACTGAAGTCACAAGGCGATATGGATTTGCACAGGATACAAACAGTTTCATGTCTCACTATGCATTGGTGAGGAAATTGAAGAGGACTTCCGCAGTGATGCTCCCCCATTTATGGGAGGAATTACATCACTACGCGGGGGTCATGTACCATCACAATTCTGGTATAAAAGTCTTGATGCATCTGGACCCAGAAGGCCTTCCATATTGACGACCCTAATGGTCGGAGGAAGGAAACAGAACTGGTCATCACAGAAACCAATAAAGTATGGTTTTAAAGTACTTAAAACCATATCAATGACGGACACATAGGCACGGGGGGGCCACAGCCACCGAAATAGTATCCTTGCCATTTATGTTGAACCACCACATCCAATTGTGACTGTAGTGGCAATCTATGTTATGTACATAACATGCCTTAACTTTTAAAATCATCACTGTGTTAAAAAATATTGATGTCGCCACTCGCCAGCTATTGACATAACGTAGGCCTACACTCGCTATCTACCAACAGTCTCCAAAGCTTTCACTGATCTTACCGTTTTAAGTCATTTAAATCATACTATATTTCTGACTAATGAGAAAGTTTCAAGAATGCAATGGGGAGGTGAATGTGATGCAATTGGTTATCATGTCGCTGTGAGAAACTCTTCAAATTTGTTTAAAAAGGCACCAGAGGTTAAGTCTAGCTCGTCTTTGCAGTTAAGATATCTGCTAGCTTACTCGTAAATTTTCATCAGTTTAGCTAGCATGGCTAAACAAATAGCCTATCAATGACTTTGTTTAAAAAAGCCATGCTTGGAGGAGATTGTGACAAGCAACTTGGATCAGACCAGGGTGAATTTTGCTGAATTTTGCAAAACCAAGGAAGCGGAGCATGCAAGGAAGACCAGTGAAGTACAGTCAAGCTAGGGATGCAGTCTAGCCTATAGTGCTTCTCGTGTTATCAAAGTGATTCATAGTGAACGGTGAGAAACTCAACCCAACGACCACTAATATGTAGCATCCACCTGGGTGATCCAGGGCTGCCACATTGAGCCAAAACACTCACCACACAAAAGCTTTGGTGGAGAGGTAGAACATGAGTCAGTGAAACTGGGGAATGATTTGTTGGCCAGGTTGGAAAAGCCAGTTTGGGAATTTAATTAATCCTTGTGCTGGGCACACCTGAATGCAAGCTGTTCACTTTTAATCTTCTGTGACTGCTTTATATCTATAAATCTCTCCAGATAACACCTGTATTTGTTTGTACAGACCGTGTCTATGAATGCTGATTCAATCCAGGTCTAACCATCTCGGTTAGAAGCGAACATGTTGTTCTGTATGAAGGAGCCTGATTGTTTCCTGTGCAGACTGTCACAGTGAAGTAGGTGCGGGGGGAGGGGTGGAGTAACCTTGGTAGACACAGAATGTGGATGATTCCTCCTAGTCAGACAAGAGCTGCAGCACTATACAAGTGTGATATTTTTGTTTGTTAAACAATGTCACTTACAGATCTTGCAAGTAAACAAATTACATAAACATTTAAAACGGAAAAGCTTTGATGACAAAAGATCTCCAACTTTGTGAGAGAACAGAAATGGTAGTGGATGCTACCAGTTACCATAGAGTTGCGCTAGCATTAGCAACGTGTGTATGTCCACAAGAAGGACAGCATGGAATCAGCTGAAAATGGTCTCCATCAATCAACAACATCATGGGTAAGTCATAAATGAGACATTATGTCCAAAATTCCGAACTAACCCTTTAATTTAGCACTTTATTACACAGTTAACTCACCTCCCCTTGTTTCTGGGGTCTGCACCAGTTGCTTATTTTAAGGGGAAAACAAAAACCAGCAGACCCTGTGGCCCTCCAGGACCAGGGTGGCGAACCCAAGTTTTAATTAAATGGGTTTTAGACTAGGAGGGAGCTCCCTCAAAGAACATAAATGACAGCCCAACCAAATACAGTCATCTCATACAAGTGAATCAGAATCAAAAAGGACTCACACCATATGGCAAATGTCATCTCCTCTGCGTGCATGGGGGTGGCTGTGTCCCATCAAGCAACAGCCTATGTTTGGTCTTCAAGCTAGTGTGCTCACTCATTATGGGCCCTGGGTGTCCCACCACAGCGTAAGGTAAAATGCACGACACACACATATACACACAGTAAACACTGAACCTGCAGATGCAACAGTCACAGGCTTTGGTCGGAAACCTGTCTGAAATGGGTTCTTCTGTAGGGCCGGTGTGTATTATATGGGTAAGAAACTGGGTTTGTAACTAAAGATCACAGGTTTGATTCCCAGGTAGGACAGTGCCGTTGTACCCTTGAGCAAGATACTGCAAGGTAAGCTGAATTGCTTCAGTAAATATCCAACTCTATAAATGGATGATATGCCCTCTACCTGAATGCATTTCCACAGAGCCTCCTTTCAGGCAATGTAGTTTTCCAGTCAATGACTGCAATGTGTGAATGTATAAAAGGCAAAAAAAATCCTCCATCTGGCATCCAGATTTGATATCCTGTCAGCAGGTCAGCCCAGGTGATCAGAGAGGGAGAGTGATGCTTCATTAAGGGTGCAGCAAGACTGAGTTGACTGATCCCATCTCACTCATTTTGTGCTGGTCCAGAGAGTGCAGTCTTGCGATTGGGTCAAGGAAATCTGTGATTAATGGTACATTAATGGTATCTCCACCCAATTACCAGGTTCATGAAACCTCAGTCTTCCATCAGTACTGAATTCCAGTGCAGTGTTGTGGCCAGCAGGGTATGAGCTCTTAAAGGTTATACCCCTGAACAATGCAATGCACTTATCTTGACCCGCCTCGGTAGTCCACCGGCACATTCCGATAATAGGCAAGTTATATAAGATTCCTTTCTTATGGTACTCTGCCACGCACAAGTGTAGCAGTCAGAATACAAATACAATGAAAAATGTAATCAGCGGGACATTAACTGGGGTGCAGAGCAGACGCCATTAGTAAAGGCATATAGAGTAATTCATAACTAAATAAATAATCATATAAATGCCCTACTGTTGGCAGTGTGGTCTTCAGAAATGGCATTAAAAAAACTGTCCTGCAGAGCAATTGCACGCTGGGCAGCTTTTGAATAATGCATGCCAGCCTTTGTATTCCCTACTGGTTCTGCTCGCGTCTGCATTTCCCACAATTCCCAGAGGAGAAAAGCCCCTAGCTACAGGCAACTCCTGCCCTGATTGGGGATAAAGGTCACGACATCATTACACAATACCAGCTTATTTATGCAGTATTAGCCTTAAGGACAGTCACACATGCATTGTTGAAATTGTCAGTGGGGGGCTGGGGTTAGCTCACTGTTCTGGTAAAGCCTACTGAAGCCTGCTGGAAAAATCCCACTGGAGAAGTGTAAAACTGCTTTGACGTGGTATGTAAGCTGCTATACATGCAGTGTAGATGAGCCTTTAGACTGCTGGGGTGTGATGCTCCAACACCGTTACATTATATTACTTCACCTTGTACTTTCAGTTAGTGCCCTATTATGAGCGCAACAGATAACTGTGCCTGGAACCAGTATGACATAAATCAATAAAAATAAAGGTCTAAACAAATATATAGCAACTAATAATGCTAAGTATTTTTAAATGCAATGCTTTAAATAAAAGTTGAGAAAAGTAATTACTTCACTTTTTTAACAATTAAATAAACACGATAATTTCCTTGTTGCTTTCAGTGCAAACAAGATGCACAGTTACAGCAAAAACGATCAGTGGCTATGCACTATGGCGGCTAAGACTAAACGTAACGATGTGTGGAAATACTTTGAGGAAATTGAAGGACACCATGTGCAGTGCAAACTATTTGACACAAAGCTAGCTTACCATACCACCACAAGTACACATGCTATTAAAGCATAAAAAAACCTCATTGAATGGGAACACCGATTTCCAGCAACCCCACGACAGCCTTCACCATTGCAAGACTTAAATTAATTAATTGAAAATTTTATTATTCGTTGTTATAGAATATTTCTGCTGGAGAATATCAGTTTTGTTCTTCCCAGCATCAATGTAACCAAGTTACCAACATGTTACTTTGTAATGCCTATTGTATTTTGATTTAGCTTATTTTATTTATTATTTCACTGGAGTAGGTCGAGTGTTCAATTTTCTTCTTCCCAGACCAGTGTAAAGCTATAATTTAGGCTACTGTAAGCTACATTGTTTTCATCACTAAGAAAGAATGCCATTGCTGTAACGTTCCGTTCCCTTCCTGTCCGTTTTCCATGTTTTACCCTTTCCCCCCGTGTCATGTTGGATTTCCTTCGTCCGTGTTTTCCCCGTTGCTACAGGCTGGGCGTGCCCCTTCTGTTTGTTTCACTCTGTTCCCCCACTTCGGTTTCAACCTATCTCCTTTCACCCTTGTTGCATGCATTCCCCACCTGTCAATTAGTCAATCACCCTCGGTTACATTCCTCACGCTTTCTTTATTGTTTTCAATTTCACTCCCCTACTTAAACCTCCGGCTGGCTGCTATTCGGCGCCAGTTCGTTAACGTTCACCGTTTGTATCCTGGTCCTTTGTTTCCCTGTCCTGTGCGCTAAACTCTGCAGTGGGTTTTTCCCTGTGTGCTCCTCTGCTCCCGAACCTACTGTTTGGTATTTATCCAGCCCTGTCTGTTGCGGTTTGCTCTGCCTGAATCCTGTCTGCTTTAATTACCAGCTTCACCTGTACCTTCCAGTCTGTAGCTGTAACGACTCCCTTTGTGTGTTGCGGTACCTCTGCTCCCAGCTAACGTTGCGCCCGCAGTTGGGTGTTCTGCCTCCACCCTACAGTGGTTCCTGTCCGGCCGTGGCTACCTCCTGTGCTGCGGTTACGGTTCCAGCCTCCACTGTGGCCCAGCTGCCCCAACCGGGCCAACCTGAGCTCCGCTACACTGCTCTGCCCTGCCGTGTCCTGCCATATCCCTACCTCTGCCTTCAGTCCAGCTCCAGTTCAAGTTCGAACCGCTCCGTTCCTGTGATCCAGTTCCTGTTGGACCTCCCGGTCCAGAACCAGTCCAGTTCCGGTTCGGAACTCACCTCCCGTATCAAGTCCAGTTCCGGTTTGGAACAACCCGTCGTTCGCGTGATCCAGTTCCTGTTGGACCTCCCGGTCCAGAACCAGTCCAGTTCCGGTTTGGAACTCGTCCCCTGAACCAGTCCAGTTCCGGTTTGGAACTCGTCCCCTGAACCAAGTCCAGTTCCGGTTTGGAACACTCCTCATTTCCGTGATCCAGTTCCAGTTGGATCGCCCGGTCCAGTACCGGTCCAAGTTCCGGCTTGGAACTTCCTGGGGTGATCAAAGTCCAGCTCCGGCTTGGAGCAGTTCGCTGTGCCGTAGGACTTCCTCACCCCTCTTTACCATTGTGTTAACGTGTGTACAGCTTGGGACTACCCCAAAGCTCCTAAATAAATACCATTCTTTGTTCACCTGTCTCTTGGTCGTTGCATTTGGGTTCAGCCTGTGTTTGGTTCGTGACAATTGTTTTGTTTAAGACATTAGACTCTGAGTGACGTTTTCTTGTAATTATTTTATTGTTTAATTGTTACAACATGTTTATGAGTTGAGATTAAATTCTTAATATCAAATAGCACTGTGACTGTTTTGATTGACAATTAAGAATTCAATTAAGCTGTTTAATGGTGTTGCCTGCTGCCATGCTTTTAAAGATACACTTGATCACTAATCAAGTACAGCATCCGATAAATTGATCTGGAATAAAATGTAAAATGCCCATCCCTACTTTGTAATCTCTTGTTTTCTATTAGAAAACTTTTATCATAATGATAAGTTATAATACTTGCACATTATAATGACACAGCATTTTTGGTTTACATGGTCAAGCAAGCCATTGCTAGAAAGATTTTTCACTCCGAAATAAACATACAATTCTGCAGTCGAACTTTGTTGTCATTGAACTTATATCGTATTGTGGTTGTATCGAAACGTGAACCCCATATTGTGTATTCAATCCATAGACTGTATAAAAATATGGACAAATTCACTGTGACGTCACCCACTGCCTTGCAAAAACCGTTTTCAGTCTCCGGAAGACTTTTTTGCCGCCCGTTTGTACACACTGTGTCTGCTCCACATAGTTCTGTGGTCTGCTCCATGGAGCCGAAGTGTTGTCGGGAGCAGGGTCAACCGGATATGGTCTTCATGGTCCAGGCACTGTATGATTGACAGTTCGGGGTGGAGAAGCTCATGACCTGACCTTAACCAAACCCACCATTTTGCAAAATGAACTTGTGGTAAACTTCCTGCACTACTGCTGAGTTTTGCGCTTACTTTGGTTAATAGACTGTCAGTAGTTTACCCGTGACTGGATCGATTGTAGCTGAATTACATCTAAGCTGCGTTCTCGCTAGACCAGGGAGAGAAGACCCTTCTGCCATCTGGATGTGGGTCTGATTTTGGACATTTGCTGCCTGGTGAGAGCATGCAGCCTGTGTAGCCAAACTGTAAATATTGTCAAACTGTTATATGTTTAGAGAATAGCTAAGTTAGTTCTTACCATAAGTGTCTGTGTTATTAAACATTTTGTCTTTTAAATCACTTTGCGCTTCACTGGGTTTATCTTTGAGGTTGTGGTTTGCGTTTAAGTGGCTTAGTGTTACCTCTTAGTGTTACTACTGTACACCTGGTTACTGCAACACGGGTGTATTTTGGGATGTAACAGTGATGACAAACAGATGAGCGACTTGGCAGTCAATTTATTATGTTACGAACTGTGTCCACAAAACAACAGCTTGTTCAGGGTATAGGCTACTAGGATATCTTCTCCATTCGACTCGACTTCCACTCAAAAATACAGCCTGTCTTGTCCCAAGACCACAGCCTGGCGTTATGCGTTTTAGACCAATAATTGTGGTCTCCCTCTTCTGGTCCCGACCCTCTGAGTGAGTACAGTGACTATAGATATAACCAGTATATAGAATCAGTGACCCCAGTGACAGAACCTGTCCTTGATTGGTCCTTAGTTGAAAGACCTATACTGGAGCCAACCGCAGTGGCGTTAGTGAGCAACGGCACTATGGCCACTCCCAGCCCAACCAGGAAGTGAGCTTCAAAACGAAAGCCCGGTTTTGGCCCCTTGATTGAATCATATCGTAAGATGAGCATACAGTTGAAGTCGAAAGTTTACATACACCTTAGCCAAATCAATTTAAACTCAGTTTTTTACAATTCCTGACATTCAATCCTAGTAAACATTCCCTGTCTTAGGTTAGGATAGTTAGGATCACAAATTTATTTTAAGAATGTGAAATGTCAGAATAATAGTAGAGAGAATTACTTATTTCAGCTTTTATTTATTTCATCACATTCCCAGTGGGTCAGAAGTTTACATACACTCTGTTAGTATTTGGTAGCATTGCCTTTAAATTGTTTAACTTGGGTCAAATGTTTTGGGTAGCCTTCCACAAGCTTCTCACAATAAGTTGCTGGAATTTTGGCCCATTCCTCCTCACAGAACTGGTGTAACTGAGTCAGTTTGTAGGCCTCCTTGCTCGCACATGCTTTTTCAGTTCTGCCCACAAATTTTTGATTGGAAAGGTCAGGACTTTGTGATGGCCACTCTAATACCTTGACTTTGTCAAACTTTGGAAGTATGCTTTGGGTCATTGTCCATTTGGAAGAGCCATTTGCGACTAAGCTTTAACTTCCTGGCTGATGTCTTGAGATGTTGCTTCAATACATCCACATAATTTTTCTTCCTCATGATGCCATCTATTTTATGAAGTGCACCAGTACCCCCTGCAGCAAAGCACCCCCAGAACATGATGCTGCCACCCCCACAGTTTGGATGGTGTTCTTCGGCTTGCAAGCCTCACCCTTTTCCCTCCAAACATAATGATGGTCATTATGGTGAAACAGTTAACTTTTTGTTTCATCAGACCAGAGGACATTTCTCCAAAAAGTAAGATCTTTGTCCCCATGTGCAGTTGCAAACTGTAGTCTGGCTTTTTTATGGCAGATTTGGAGTAGTGGCTTCTTCCTTGCTGAGCAGCCTTTAAGGTTATGTCGATATAGGACTCGTTTTACTGTGGATATAGATACTTTTGTACCTGTTCCCTCCAGCATCTTCACAAGGTCCTTTGCTGTTGTTCTGGGATTGATTTGCCCTTTTCGCACCAAAGCACGTTCATCTCTAGGAGACAGAACACGTCTCCTTCCTGAGCGGTATGACGGCTGCGTGGTCCCATGGTGTTTATACTTGCGTACTATTGTTTGTACAGACGAACGTGGTACCTTCAGGCATTTGGAAATAGCTCCCAAGGATGAACCAAACTTGTGGAGGTCCACAATTTTCTTTCTGAGGTCTTGGCTGATTTCTTTTGATTTTCCCATGATGTCAAGCAAAGAGGCACTGAGTTTGAAGGTAGACCTTAAAATACATCCACAGGTACACCTCCAATTGACAAAAATAATGTCAATTAGCCTATCAGAAGTTTCTAAAGCCATGCCATCATTTTCTGGAATTTTCCAAGCTGTTTACAGGCAGAGTCAACTTAGTGTATGTACATTTCTGACCCACTGAAATTGTGATGTAGTGAATTAAAAGTGAAATAATCTGTCTGTAAACAATTGTTGGAATATTTACTTGTGTCATACACAAAGTAGATGTCCTAACTGACTTGCCAACACTATAGTTTGCTAACATGAAATCTGTGGAATGGTTAAAAATGAGTTTTTATGACTTCAACCTAAGTGTATGTAAACATCCAACTTCAACTGTATGTCCCATCCCTAGCAGGACATTTTGTTTGTGTTGCGGTTTGTCATAGCCGATTACACTGAACAATTTAGGCTACTGTCTAGGCATACTTTGTTTAAATATCCACCTCTCTGCCTAAAAGGGGTATGTTCTCTTCATAGCCTATAATTGTAATAGTGTAATACACATATGAAATCCATGACACAGATACCATCACAAAACACTGCGTTTCTCACGACAGTCTATCGGGGTTAATTTGAGTGTTTATACTATCATTTTTGAAGTCAAACTATCGTTGAATCCTTTACTTTGTGCTGACCTATATTCTCTATGGAAGTGCGGCGGCGGAGCGATACTTTACGAACGTGGCCATTGCAACTTGTTGCTCTTCTTTGTTGTTGTAGTCGACCAGTGCCGGCACTACATTCCTAGGTAACGTGAAGTATCGCTCCGCCGCCGTACTTCTCCGGCGGTATAAACACTCAAATTAACCCCGATAGACTGTCGTCGTATTTTATTTGCTTTGGGTGCACTGTGGAGTGTTTAAGTGCGTTTGGTAGTGGATGCTACCGGTTACCATAGAGTTGCGCTAGCATTAGCAATGTGTGTATGTCCACAAGAAGGACAGCATGGAATCAGCTGAAAATGGTCTCCATCAATCAACAACATCATGGGTAAGTCGTAAATGAGACATTATGTCCAAAATTCCGAACTAACCCTTTAATAGTTGCGATCGCGAATCCTGGAGGGACTGGTTTCTCGTGAAAGTCCGAAAATAGGCTAAGCATTTTTAAACTTAAGCTAATACAGAACAGGCAGATTTTTTACCTCAGGTAAAAGTAATGTACGTTACAACATAAAGTTTAAAATATGCTATTCAGTGAAATTATTGCACAGGTCATCAAAACAGTTTGGAAATTTCAAAGGCGGGTGTATCAAGTGCGTCTAAATGAAACTTTGATTCTACACAACTTCAAGTGTTAGTATCCTCTATTAGCAGACAAAAACAGGAATAACAACAGTGCAATAGATGTTGGCATTGAAATACAAATTATATTTATATCTGACACTTTCTTTCTCTGTTCTCCAACTCCCTCAACCACAGGTTACGTTTCCAAACAAGTTCTGTAAGTGAGGGTGTATTGACTGGCATTTTTCTGTTCACTACTCTATTAATAAGTTGATGGAAACAACACACATACAGAAAAGACAATATTTTTAAAAGGATTTACCCACAAGGAAACTGCTCAGGGAAGAGATGAATACCAGACAACGGCAGTGTAGCACAGTGGTTAAGGAACTGGGCTTGTAACCGAAAGGTTGCAGGTTCGATTCCCAGGTACGACACTGCCGTTGTACCCTTGAGCAAGGTACTTCACCTGCATTGCTTCAGTATATATCCAGCTGCATAAATGGATACTATGTATAAATGCAAAATGCTGTGTAAGTCGCTCTGGATAAGAGCATAAAAAATAAAATAAATAAATTAAAAAAAACACTCTCCAAGGAATCTCTCTGGGATCTCAAATGTCAGCTCCCATGAGAACAAGATGCCCCAGAATATCAACATCAATTCTGCACCAAATACAGTACAATACTTTCATATCTCACACTCGTGATTGCAATCCATAGGTGTATGTGAGACTAGGCTCAGGCAAACCTCTCATTCTGGCAACAAGTTTGGAATACTCTCTGTCAAAACTGTGTATTCAGTGTGGTCTGATCACAAGCAGAATAACATGAAAAGTTGTGTGAAGTAACAACTGAAATGTCACCTGATCTTTCCACCAAAAAAGAAAGGATATTCATATATTACCTGCTTAATTCAATTATTAGTATAAGAAGACAACTACACAACAATAAACCATTGAAAAAAGAATACGGTATGACAGCAAGTCATATTTGCATAGTAATATTGTACATCCATAAACCACTGGTATATGTATGTATTTTTTTATTCACAAGCCATTGGTGTAATTATGAAACACAATACTCACTCTCCTTCTGCCGAGTGTCGTAAACAACCACAAAAGGAACGTCAGGACCTTGGGAAGGGAAGAGATGGTCATACAGTGTAAATCAGCCACGAATGATCTGGAGCCCCTCGACAAGTTCAAGAAAACTATTTAATATGCTATTTAATATGTTGCAATAACATTATGTTCAGTTTACTAGAACACATTGGACAGGCATATTCTATACACAATAATCTACCATTTTCACAAAGTATGAGCAAGCAAGTGAGTGAATAAGTGAGTGAGGGTGTAATTGAGTGAGCTTGTGAGGGTCAAAATGTTTTGGCACCATCTTTCTTTTTTAAACAGTTAAACATAAAGGAATGGGAATAGAGGAGCACTTTGCTTCCTGTTAACAAACACACTATCTCTCTGCAGCGGGAGTAAATTGCACTGTATCAAAACATGGCATAAGCGAGGGCTCCGCTGTCATGCAATTGGCATTACAAAACTTGCTGTTTTGTTTTGTTTGCCTTACTCCCCTAGCTTCCGGTCATTCCACGATCGTCTGGTAAACGTTTGAGTCACGGACAGTAGCCTACCATCAATGAGTTTCATAATATCCCTTTCCTGACTTATATTTAATAATTATCTTATTTCCACTTCTGCCCAGTTATTTCCCATATCTCTTCCAGTGACCATCGTTTTGTTGGTTCCATTTTTAATTAGTCCCTCACACCACAGATTTTAGCCTACGGTATTTTTGCCTCAGGATAACTATTTCTGTTTGAAACGGTTGATACAAAGTAACTCACGTGGACAGCTCATTTGTACATATCTATACAAATGACCAGTGATTATGTTTATTGTTCACTTTTACATATATATAGTTATGCAAGAGCTGATTTTTATGGAAAACTGTTTTCACTATTATTACACATAACCAATGTAAGAGTCATGTTAATCAAACTAAGAAGCACTGAATATAAATAATTTATATTTCCATCAATATTGTTTGACGTTGTTCTTGTCACGGTTCTAGCTGTCTTGTCACGTTTTATGTTTAATTTCTGTCTTAGTTAGATTTCTTGTAAATGTCACGTATTATGTTTAGTCTAGTCACGCCACGTTTTATCTTTAATTCTTGTTACGTTTCATTTTCATGTCATGTCATGTTTCATGTTTGATTATTGTTACGATTTATTTTCTAGTCCTGTCATGTCGCGTTTTATATTTGATTCATGTTACGTTTTGTGTTCATTGTTTAGCATACACATTTCCGTGTTTTTCCGCAGCCTTGCATTCATGCTTTCTCTATCTCTCTTGCTGTCACTCACACTTTCCTAATTGTTTCATTTTCCTGTGTCTAGTTTACTAATCTACTAACGTTAGATCAGGATTGGGTAATACTAACTCTCTAACCATGTGTTCATGTTTACCTTACGTTTCTCGTGCATGTCATTTACTAATTTACTAACGCTAGGTCAGGATAGGTTTATTACTAACGATTACTAATTATCTTTTTATCTTGTCAGCCTTCCACACCTGATTTCCATTCGCATGCTGCTTTCAAGCTAAGTGTCTGCACCTGTCTACACCTGCATTTAAGCTCAGTGTTCATGTCTTGTCTTTGTGAAATTGCTGCCTCCTGTTTTCAGTGCACTTTTGAGCGTTATTTCCAAGCCTGCCTTTTGTTATGATCCAAGCCTGTTTTTTGACCATTGTTACTGACTTCTGTTTTGTTGACCACTGCCTGCCTGTACCACAAGTTATTGCCTGCTGTCTTTGTAATGTTGCCCCGCGGAGCGGACTTCGGTCTGGACTCTTGCATCGTCTTCGACCCCGAGCCTGCCTACCGTCTGCCTGTACTACTGCCCCGCTGACAGCTACTCTGGTTACTGGACTTTTCGCATGGTTTACCGATTCTGAGACTGCCTTCTCCCTCTGTACTGTACTTTGGTTTTGGCTGGATTATTTGTATGAACTTTGCTTGTTTTTGGACTACGCTCATTGGACATTCCTTTAATAAAGCCCTGACGGGACTATCTTCAACCACTGTTCCTGAGTCGTGCATTTCGGGTCCTACCCTCACGCATCTGTCTCAGTTCTAATAGTGAACTGAACCAGAAGGTGTGCTATTTAGTGCCATCTATCCTCATTAACAAAAAAATATGTTCAATAGGTAAAATAATGTGTTTTATTAGAAGTTTGCACAGGATCAATATAAAAATTTTTAATGTCGGCAGCCATATTGGCTTGGCACTGCTGAGGCTTAGTATTCCAGAACATGGCATTGAATGAGTTAATGCATTAAAGATGTGCAGAGTAGAGAGTTCATATTTAAAATTCAAATGCAAAACATACAGTAAGTGCAAAAGTTATACACACTTGTACAGTGTCTATAGAAAATAAACTAAGTAGGCCAACAGTCCTGGACACTGCACTACAAGCATGACAGATGCAGGTCAGGCCATGCTGCAATTGTCAGCGGACTATATCCGGCTGA
Source organism: Synaphobranchus kaupii (assembly GCA_029718625.1). Taxonomy (NCBI): domain Eukaryota; kingdom Metazoa; phylum Chordata; class Actinopteri; order Anguilliformes; family Synaphobranchidae; genus Synaphobranchus; species Synaphobranchus kaupii. Next base: position 81,004,442 of record CM056377.1, read on the forward strand.
TTCAATTAATAAAAAGTAAATGGCTTCCTTGCTTTCTGGAAAAGAGCATCTAAACAAATAAGCTGCCATAGTAACGGAACATCTTTGGGGCTGGCAACAGTCTTGGCCATGCACCACAATGACAGATAATGTAATTATTGATGCACTTAGTGGAATGGGAACATAATAACTAAACATTTTCCCTCTGCAAGGCCAAGGCAGTCTCCCGGTCCTCCATAATATCACATTCATGTCAAGAGAAATTTGTCCAAGCAGAAGTGCCTAATTACATACGGTACATGGCTATGAACTTGGTGCTCACGATTAAGTTACTACTAGTTCATGTGTGAGCAAAGAGAGAGTTCACTGGAGGTTTCAGTCAAGCTTCCAGCATAAATACAGTTAAAGGTTACCAATATTCTGTTCAGAAATATCGTATTCATGCAAAAGTTAGGAGTGCTGTTAAGGGAGCTTGTAACCAGATTGCTGTTGAGTTGAGTTATTTTCCAAGGGGCCAAACCCACCTTCACAGTTCAGGAGGAAGTACTCCATGTTCTCACTGAAGGAGCCACCTACATAGCCACATCGATCAGCAAATTCACACGAGAGGCAGCGGCGGTTGAAGTGGCCTGCAGTGTCAGCGCTATAACACGTAATTTTGAAAAACATCCCAGACAATTACACTGATTTCAACCATAAAAAATATTAGGAAATGGAAGTTCCATTAAGAAAATACGTGGCATTTAATTAACTTAATAAAAAAACTGTTTTTGATAAATATACTGTATGTTCATTACTGCAAGCTGATGGTAACTTGAGTGTCTTTTCACATGCAAGACTTTATGCAGTACCTGTAAAGTTGCCTCCTTTTGGGATCATCTTCTGTACTCAGGAAGTAGCTGTAAAATAAAAATGCATTATGTATTACGTACCAATGTATTATGGCTGTTATGCTGTGATTGGACAGAGATGCCAAGAGTTTACAAGTGTAATGAATAAATAGATTGGCTCAACATATCAGGAAAAGTATAGTGGATTTCTATCCAAACAGTTATCTTCTTTTTCTTTTTACTGAACAGAGTAGCTAGTTAGCTAACAAGATTGTTTACAAACATAGAGAAAAAAAGTTTTTTCATTTGCTGTCAGACTGTCCTCTGTGGTGTATAAATCTGCTCTTATGCATGACGTGCAAATGCGTAGTCACATAGACGCTACCTTCAAAGTATGGTCCTTTTGCAAGATATTCCTTTGATGCTGTCTCTAAAGGCAGCTGCCTACCTTAGCCACACGGCAGCAGGCTGCTGCCTTCGAAACAGAATGCAGTTTGTGTGTGCAACGGAAGTTTACTGTTGCACGATAGAAAACTCATAGTGCTCCACATTCAGTTTTAGGGAATTGCTCAATTATCAGAGATGAGGCAGACAATAATGGTGGTCTTTAATCCCAACATTAACATCAAATTAAGGTTAAGGCAAAGTAACAGGCTACAATAATTACAATAAAAATTTAGCCTGCCTACTGTAGTTGATGCTTATTCTTTATGTCCAATTGCATTAAAGACTATAGCTACTGTGGACTGCCACTTCGTGATAATATTCATTCGCAAAAAACCACCAATCATGTGTCTGATATAGATTTAGTAAAGTCAGTTAACTTTTCTTTGAACTTGTTGTCTGTGGCCTACTAATTTTTTATGTTGGATCACTGGTGACATTTAACATTTTTAGCGCTGTTTCTGAATCCAACTGCTAGTTGCTACGCTACATGTGGTAAGCATTCAAACAATCCCTAGCAGTCATTTCAGTTGTTTTGCATTTTAGGGATTTTTACAGTAGGTAGAGTCAGTTGGTTTATTTTACACTGAGAAACAAAGTTTATTCTGATGACAGACACTTCACTGTAGATTTCACTGGAAAACATCAAGTCATATCTTTAGTCTTTATTTTATGATATGCTCAGTGCATGCAGGTGTTTGCATGCAGGTCTATGGCTGGAGGCACCACCGCAAGAAACCATGTAATAAATACAGCTAATAATAACTGTTCCTGCAACAGTGCCTGGAAGCATGAATCACATTAGTTTCTAACAAATACACAAGCAAACATTTTTCCAAAAGGCATTTGATGTTTTTACATGCATGCAGACATTTTTAAACCACCCAATAAGTTGTACTAGAATATGTGGGAAGACTGGAGTTAATTACACCCACACAGTGCAAAGTTTGTGCAAAGTACTACTCTGACTCAGAGTTTCCTGAGGGAAATTGTAAATTTGTTAGAACACTTGTGTTTTTACCTACAGGCTAGTATGAATGAAACATGACAACAGAGGTTTTGTCATCTTTTCATATCTTCTGTGTTTTACAGCTGATGTAGGCCTTTGGAAACACCCAAGCTAATTCATAGAACTTGTACAGCAAATATTTGTTATTTTTGTTGACCTGCTACCATAGTATTGTGCAGTAGCTTGAAGGCTCAGATACTCACATCAGATGATTCTCTTCATTGTAGGCTAAGACCTTGGTCACATCCCAGTCTCCTGAGGTGATGGACTGGAGACTGTCTGTGCTGGAATTGGGCTTGAGGAAGACACACAAAATGTAAATCCTATCATGACTTTCTCTGTTTACCACAAGCTCATACTCTAGCCTCATCATTTCTGGCTTAAGTAATAACTTAAATAAAAATAATTTAAAAAAAATACTTGTGTAAATGTGTTAATCTAGTTGTTAACGTAAAGTGTGTCTGTAGTTTGATTGAACTGTAGTTTGATTGGACACAGAAGGTTGTATAGAATGCAGAATTATGTTCACTAAACCCCCATGTGTACACGTCATCACCTGCTAGTGCACTAGACGTACTGGGGCCTTCAAGGCATGCAGTGTAATATACAATATCCTTCTGATTGGCTGGCCCCAAGGCCTATGAGGAAGAATTTGAGAAAAAGCCAGTTATGTGTCTCTCATCCTTTCAGGCATGTCAAAATTGAAACTGGGAATAGAGGACAGAAGGTGGGAGAAATTTCTGGATTAACACTCCTGGCTCATTTGTGTGGACCTTGCCAAGTCCGCTGACAATGATGCATTAATACACTGGAGGAATCTGAGGAATACACATGCCACCTATGGGGTGACTAAGCGGTTGGCTGACACCAGGAAGCACGAGTTGCTGGTGAGTCACTCATCGACTGGGGTATTGAACAGACACCCATATGGGGTGTGAAAAACCAAAGGAGCTGGAGAGAGAAAGAGAGAGAGAGAGAGAGAGAGAGAGAGAGTAAAAGACACACTCACCTGTGAGGAGGACATGGAGATGTGGTAGAACTTTCCTCTCCCGCCCTGCGGGATGGCCCGGGTGAAGAACAGCTTGTGTCCGCTTCTGGAGAACAGCGGTGCTTCGTTCTGCGTGAATGCACACAGACCTCAGCGCCCTCCCGCCACACTGCTTCCTGACACCACCTCCCAGCCACAGCCCCCTTCGGCCCTCACAACCTCCAGAGCTCTGTCTTAGCGTTCAGTGTGCAGCGAGTTAGCAAAGCTGAATTCGGAGTCGCTAACAATGGCAACGGTTTTCACACTTAACCTTGTAGCAGATTATACAGCATATTGTAGGACCTTAAACACATTCCTTAATATTAAACGGAAATCATCACTGTGGTTTTATTATTGTAGTAGACGTAAACATATTCACGTGTTTCTATAGCGTAAGTGCAAAGACTTTCAGGGCATGGAGGGTAGCCCTTAGCATCTTTCGGCAGAGGAGGAGGCCTTTTATGACTAGGGTCTATACAGAAACTCACAATTCATTGCTATGCCAGAACTGTGAAAAGGCTGCAAATCATTGGGCGGAGCTCAGCTCTGGAGGCTCACCTGTCCAAACTCTCAGAATGTCTAGACTTTGGACAGCTCTCCTGTTTATTGAATCCATTCTCCCCCCTTCAGCTAGTAAGCTTACCTCATACTTCTGCTCAGACTGATGGCCCCTTGTTCCAATTTGGCCAGAATTAGGGCCAGTCTTACAAAACCAGTCTGAGAAGCTCAGATTAATTGCAAACACAATATTCTCTATTCCCATCTCTCTGAAGATATGGCCTGTTTTGGACAAATAATATCCTACATTAATATACTGTAATATTCTTATATTAATGTATTAATGTTGAGTTTTTTTACTCAAAGAAGGGTGGTGCCTATCTAAGCCAGTTTCTTTCTTGTGCCCATGAGAAGGCGAGCTCCGCTCTGCTGCCCAAAACAAGCTGGATTTCCCGAGACTCACCTGTCTGTGCAGCCAACCCTCACTTTCATCTTCGTGTTTCTGAAAAAAGAGATATAATTTTGTCTATCAATCAAAGTGGATACGGAGGTACTCTTAGAAACAGGGTAAATATGCCTGTGTTTGTTGTGAGGTCCTGTGCACGTTGCACAGCTATAGAAGCCTTGCTGTGTTATTAAAGGGTGAAAACAAACGTGGATAATGTGGCTTATGTTAGGGTGAAAATCATACTTTCTTTGCTTATAAGAGGAATAAAAATCACTGAATGCTGTAGCAACGAAAGGGTCATAAGCACATGTTTGTGCTTATAAAATAGTGAACATCACAGTAAACGATGCACACTACAATGTAGATTGTATTACAATGTGCTTATGAAAGGTTGAAACACCAGACTACACTGTGCTTATAAAATGGTTTTGCTTGTAACAGGGAGACCGCTTGGTGACGCACCTTGGTGCAGACCCCAGTGGTGGCTTCACACAGTGTCAGGATGGAGATGTTCTGGGCTCTGTTCAGCCAGTTCACAGCCAGCTTGGTGCTTGTTGCCCATTTCACCATGGTTATGTAGTATTCCCTGTTGACACAATGTATTGTGTTACTGCAATGCCACCGCCTTGGCTTCTAACATAACAATAATTACTGCTGCTGCTGTTGCTGCTATTACTACTAATGCGATTACTTTTCAAAATAGTAGTGCCTATACCTTGCTTTCTATTACTACTACAACTGTTCCTGCTACCACTAGTACGATTGCTATTACCACTGTAACTGCTGGTGTTCTGCTACTACAAATAACACCTCTTATACCTTTTTCCCACAACTACTACCACCATTATAATTGTCCATTATTTAAATTTACTGACCAATCTGCAGCAGTGTTGATGATAATGGGGATGGAGACTGTCATGATGAGCAGATAAAATGAGAGATGTGAATAAACAGTATTACAGCCCGGGGATGTGTTTCACACTCCAGTGTGAAGCACAGATAACCCGAAACGGCAACAAGAAGCGAAGATATTCAGATGCTCAAGCTAGTATCCCCAGGGACCCGCTGCTCACAGCGGTCAGTCAGTGTGTGACGCGCCGACGCGGCTGTGAGACACACACCCTATCCTCTGGTCGTCTGGGCGTTTCATCTCTATGGTGTGCAGGGGCCCGTTCAGGTTCACCACATACAGGGTGATAATTGGGTTCTCCTCTCCTGCCTGAAAGAGGACGGGGGAGTACATCTGAGTTACAAAGCTCAGTTAGTAACATACCTGAATCATGCATGTGAGTTAAATGCATAAGTTAGATACCTGAGGTACACACTTGAATCTCGAACCTGAGTCTCACGGCTGAATCACACATCTGAGAACCACACCTGACTTTACTGACTGTGTTTGAGTAGCACACCCGACCTACCCACCTCACAGAGTCACAGAACTGTGATACACGCCTGAATTACAAATCTGCATCGCTCTCACCCTCAATTCACTCCTGCAGACAGGAGCCACACCCTTGCTGCTCCTCTGTAGTACTCCACCCCATCCATCCATTATCTAACCGGTTTATTCCAGGTCAGGGTCACAGGGTCACATGCTATCCCAGCATGCATTGGGCGGAATACACCCCGGACAGGTCGCCAATCCATCGCAGGGCCTCTGTAGTACTAACCTTTGGGTAATGATATTCTCTTCCCATTGGGTAAAGGGAGCCTGTGAACATGGGTATCTCCATTTTGGGGACCAGGGTGTCGTTTATGGTGGCGTACGCCAACCTGGCACCGTCCGGAGACCACCAGTGGGCGATGTGGGTCTGAAAGAGCTCCTCTGCAAAACCAAAGACCAGAAGGACTTTTTTTCACACAATTATGCCTTTTAAATCATTACAGTGTTTCGTTCTTTCAAGGAAAGTCACAGTACAACTCGCCTTCACTACTGAACTGAAAAGCAAGTGAGGATTGTTGGCTTGGGACCCAAGACAAAAAAATAAATTGCATCGAAATATTGCATGCATGACCTACGGTACAAATATATACCTCGACTGCATGGGACAACAGTTTTTACACTGAAGACACAAATTTAGTAACGGCAGTAAGGAATGATCTCATTGGATTTAAAGAAATTGAAGATACAGGAGAGAAATGTTCAGACAATCCCTCAGGCTTTTACCTTAAACCTGCTAAACTATTTCCCCTCCCACGGGAATAAAACATCACCCTCCTCTACTCCTACACCTCCCCTACTCCTTGTCAGCTGTTTCCAGCAATCCCTCCACCTCCATTTCATATTATATTCTATATTTTAAAACTTGTCTCCTCCCCCCCGTTATTGAAGTCCAGGGGGGTGAACCTCATCCTACGACCAGGAGCGACCCCGCCTCTAGGCTCCTAGCCCAAGATCACAGGCATAAGACATCATTCCTAATGCAATGTCCAGCATGCCTCAATAAAACTCTTCTTGCATATCCATTGTGTGAAAATCTTATTCCACTGAAATAGAATTGTTATTATTATATATGTAATTACTTTAGGATTATTACAGCACGCTTTATAGTTTTATATTGATGCTAGCTGCATTATTCTATAACTTTTTATTATAGTTCTAGATTGGCTTAAGTGAACGTACATTTAATACTTGAATGCTGTTGCACATAAATTCCCTGCACTGTAAATGTGGCTCACTTAGGTGGATGAACTTGTACTTGCTCAGGTTAAGAGCGCTCTTAAATGAATGCAGCGTAATGTTACGTAAACTAAACTGCAAGCTTGTATCAGGCATGACAGATGTAAAAAGCTGCTGGAAGCTATTAGCAAGTTACCACATTTTTATGAGTATCATGTGTATCCACCGCAAGCCATTCATGAAAACGTGGACAAAGATCAACAGAACGGGACTAATTGAGAGAGCTGCCAAGGACATACAAAGCCAGGCTATCGATCAGCTGCGGGGAGCAGACGTGAGCTGACCCCAGCTGAAACACCCCTGCAGTCAGTGTGACAGAGCTGTTTCTGAGTGCGAGAGTGGTGCCTGTGCCACAGTGCTTGAAGTGGCCCAGAGCGGACCGGCGCGCCATACAGGGACTTCTACGTTTTGCTTATATGAGTGCCGGCACTTTTCGCTACTTCTTTCTAGCATCCGTAAGCTCTGTGTATGCTCTCCCCACCGGTCCACAATCGCAATCTCCCCCGACCACCCCACCCCCCCAGTCCATGATAGCAGTCTCCCCCCGGTCAGTGCAATTTCCAACCAACCCCATCACGTGGTTGTCTGGATTTTATTGCCTCCTCTTCTGCTCACCCTACTTCCTGCACTTATTCTTTCCCACTTCAAGTGCTGATTATATATACAGTATACGTATGCTGTATATACCCAGCTGTATATACACACCCTCCACCTGCTGAGATTCAGCCCGGCTATAAATCACTTTAATCTCAGGGGACCAGGCTGTAGCCTGGATACAGGCTTCAGGTTTAGAGCAGCCTTACGGGATGAGTTCCCTCAGCAGAACAAAAGTAATTTCCCAATTTACCCCCGTCGAGTAGAACCGCGCTCTCTGGGAATGGGGGCGACCGGAGGCATTTTTTGCGTAATTTTGCCAGACAAGCACGCTAGAGCTACGGCCAGCTTTATCAGAAATAACAGCCCTGATACTTGCATATGGATGGGGCTGGGTGGGTACTTATTGACAGAATAAGAATGGTGAATGGGTAAATTTGACAGCGTGTAGTAGAATTCAAACAGAACTATTTCAGACCGAGTGGTTTAGTGGAAACTGACTCTGGAGCATGGCGCCCTGGTCCCCCACACAAAATGTAACAAACGCATGCTCATATATACACACACACACACACACACACACACAGTGTATGCTGCACCTGTGTGTGTGTGTGTGTGTTTGTGTGAGAGAGAGAGAGAGAGAGAGAGAGAGAGCGAGAGAATGGGTGGTAAATACATGTGTGCATATGTGCCATGGTGACCACACTTTTTGGATCTGGCGTATGGAGCTTGAGTAGAGTTAATTATACCCATGTATAATTGAAGCAGAAAACAGTTGATTAGGAGGAGCATGACTCTCACTTGACCTGCATGACTGAACGCGGTGCATGTGGGGAAAAAAAAAGAGGCACTTTCTCAGCAAAGTCACTCGTAATTACAGCCAAAATGCTTTGGGCTCCAGCTATGAGCATTTACACACTGCTGACGAGCGTGCCTCTTCATTTATGGAGCCTGCTCTGATTACCATTGGTGGTGGTAGAGGCGAGTTTCCCCCTCATCACTGTAAGCGCTTTGAGTATTGAGAAAGGCGCTATATAAATGCAAGGTATTATTATTATTATTATTATTATTATTATTATTACCCCACCCCCACCAACAGAACTATCACACATATCTGAGTAACTCCACCTTTACCCTGCCCCCACCAACAGAACTATCACACATATCTGAGTAACTCCACCTTTACCCTGCCCCCACCAACAGAACTATCACACATATCTGAATAATTCCACCTTCACCCCGCCCCCACCAACAGAACTATCACACATATCTGAATAATTCCACCTTCACCCCGCCCCCACCAATAGAACTATCACACATATTTGAATAATTCCACCTTCACCCCGCCCCCACCAACAGAACTATCATACATATCTGAGTAACTCCACCTTTACCCCGCCCCCACCAACAGAACTATCACACATATTTGAATAATTCCACCTTCACCCCGCCCCCACCAACAGAACTATCACACATATCTGAATAATTTCACCTTTACCCCGCCCCCACCAACAGAACTATCACACATATCTGAGTAACTCCACCTTTACCCCGCCCCCACCAACAGAACTATCACACATATCTGAGTAACTCCACCTTTACCCCGCCCCCACCAACAGAACTATCACACATATCTGAATAATTCCACCTTTACCCCGCTCCCACCAACACAGCTATCACACATAGCTGAGTAACTCCACCTTTACCCCACCCCCACCAACAGAGCTATCACACATATCTGAGTAAGTCCACCTTTACCCCACCCCCACCAGCACAGCTATCACATGACTTAGCACCATAATTCATCGGACACATTTTTTGTTATTTTTTTTCTGTAGTCTAGGGGCTGTATTTTCCGGCTGGCGCATGGCTGGTGGTAAACCAGCGCATTGGCGAAGTGAACTTTTCGGCATGTATTTTCACACACCTGAGCCCGTTTGACTCGCCGTGCACCGGAAGTGGGAGGAGTCACTGGTGGAGGTGTGTCAGTCCAGAGCGAGCAGCAAAACTGAGAAATTTGGGGCTCTATTTCCCGGCCGGTAGCGAGCCATCACTGGCGAGATAGCAATTTCGTCCCGGATTTGCACACACCTGAGCTCGTTTGGTAATTTGAGGACTCGCCCTGCGCTGAAGTGGGAGGGAAGCCGCTGCTGAGGGGTGTGTCCATCAAGAGGGAGCAGCCCAATTCAATTTTACTGCTGCGGAATGCTATTTTGGGCCAAATTAAACTGCGATTCACGCTCACACTGCCCGCCAGGTGAGACCACGTTAACAGTGCAAATCGCACCACAGTGTACGGCGAGCTAATTTAGGGGCTTTCCCCAATGCGTGCATGATCATAACCTATTCAAAAGCCAATCAACCGTTTTCGTGGATCATATGCGGTCCAATTTGACTTTGAAATAAATCCCCCAAGCAGGAATATACTTTGCATTTATTGCTCATTGTCTTTTTTATAATGTTAATTATTGTATTTCTTTCTGTTTTTAATTGTTTATGGCTGTTATTATACTGCACTGTGTTCCCAGGGGTACTGTATTCTTTCTTACACCCGTCTGTAATGAGAATAATGACAAACTTGGCGCATACATTCACTCTTATTGCACGCCCGAATGGGCGTGTTCTGCTGTCGTTTTTCACGAAACCATGTGATGCGGGATAGCCCAACATGGTCAAAATGAGTCCAATGCACACGGCTCTTAAAAGGACTGAAAAGAGGTAATTTGATTAGCTGTGGTGCAGCTGAAGCACACCCGCTAATAAATATTCAGCATAACCCAGCCCATTTTCAACCTGCGCAGCGCGCTGTGAGATGTGCCCTGTGCGCTCCTTGCCTTTGGTCCGAAAATAGCAAAATTCAGTAGGCACGCCCAGTGCGCCATAGGCTACGCCACGCGCTTCCCAGAAAATAGAGCCCTAGCACTGAGTTTGAAAGGATACAATGAGAATGAGGTTGAAGTGCAGACTGTCAGCTTTAATTTGATCACTTTATCCATCCATTTCTACTGCATATCTGGCAGCAGAGTGATGGTTTAGCACTTGTTTGATATGTCAGACCCTTGATGACTTACAGCCATTTCGTGGCAGACAAAACTAATCTTGCTCCTCACTCATCCATTGTACTAAATGGACCACTTGTATTGATGATTGTGGATAAAATTATGCAAAAGAACTATAGGTTCAGTGGTCTCACTGAGACAGTAGCATTGCGTGCTGGAAAACATGGGAAAAAAAGAAAATAGTAAACAAACATTTTGTCTGATAATTCTGAAGCTTACCCATGCCTAAAACCAATAGAACACAAACGAACAGTAACTCAACTCCTACTACTGTGTGCACATTTCTCTGTTGCCTATGGTGGGTTAGACGATCGTAAAACATATCGATGTGAGAAGGAGGATGAATAGGAATCAAGTTATGCTAGCCAGCTAGCCCAGTAAAACCTATTCCTCCTGCAGTGGCTATTTTAGCATAGCGTGAGCTAGCTGACTTCACTAGTGCTATATCACACTGAAATCACTTCTGCCATGGGTGGGTGTCTGGCTATGACACATATCACAATGACTTAACCCTTATTAAGTCCACTCCACAACTATTGCACGTATCTGGATATCATCCAAAGCACACACAGACACACACACACACACACACACACACATAGCTATGACACATATTGTTCCTGAGGAGGACTTTTAACATTGGTTATCAGTGCAAAACAATGTTAAACAATGCAAGTCTGAACTATGCCCTAGAACAAGGGTGAATGATTCAGCGAGCCAAGCGCAACAGATTCAATCTTCCCTGGATTAAAACGTGCGTGCGACTGCACACCTTGTCCTCTGCCCATGAATGGAGCTCGTTAATAACCGTCCTTTTTGAGATCTGCGAAAGAAGCTCAAAGCCCCACAACATTCTGATAACAGTGAGACGTGAAAACACTGTTAAACACTGGATTCAGTGATATTGTCGGGGTCAGACAAACATATAAACAAGATCATTAAAAGCAAGACAACTGCAAAAACCTTCCCAACTACGATTTAAATAAAGTTGTTTTTCACTTTGATTAGACTCTTTCCGGTTTACCTTAGGGAAATTGCGAGCATCTTAACATCAACCGGAATGTTAATTATCATGACTATTTGAACTATTTAGAGTCAATTTAATATGCACAGACTGGATTTTCAGATTCTTCCTTTTCAACTTTGTCATTAACATTAGGGAGAATATTGGGAAAAGAGGTTAGTGGTCATTACTACAATTGCTGAGCTGTCTGTGCCTTGCATTCTGTATATGTTACACGCCATTGCACCAAAACACACGCAGTTATATAAGCTACACTAATTTGCAGCCTTCTATGGATCAGTGCTTTTGGACTTTTTTTCATAGTTTTAATGTACTGTTGTATGGTTTTATAACCTTTTCCAATAAAGAATTACCACATGGCCCTTCCCATTTAAAATCCTAACATGAAGACATGCTCAGCAAAAATACCGAAGGTGAAGATATAGAAATGTGATGTTGCAGTCGGGTCTATTAGCTTATACCCCAAAAAGGTTGTGGGGTCAAATCCCATGCAGGGCACTAGTAAAAAAAAAGACTGCTCAATTAGATGTCCGCCAGAGAAATGTGAAATAAATAATTTCATGAATAATGTACGTGCAGTATGAGCGCGCTGTAGAACCTCTCCATAGAATAGACATTCACAGCTTGTGCCAACATTTACAGAAGGCCTAAGCTACGGGAGTGGTAGTCGTCTCCCTTTTTCCTATCTCTCCTCCAGCTACGTCCGTAATGAAAGGTCTAAATCTCCCCGATCGCGGCCGAGCTCGGACCCCGCCGGCCAGGCTAATCAACTCTGGATATTAATTTCATTTTCCTGTGGAGAGAACATTACGGCCCCTGACTCACGGTGATGCATTTCGTAATTACGCCTTCAGGCCTCCGGCGGTGGGTCCGCCAACTAGGTCCGGACCCCGTCAGCCCCGTGTCACAGGTTATAAGTGTATGTGTGCCAGAGTGCTTAAAAGAGTCTGAGGAAGGCTTTTTTTGTTTATGGGATTCATGGGATTTAACTGTGCTGCTTTATCATTACTGCTAATCTTTCACTCTTTTCTTTGTTCTCTCACTTCTCTCCCTCTCAAGTTTCGTTCTTCATTGGCAGAAGATGCATTTGTAAATAATTCAATTGGTAATTCAAACATGAATACAAATTAATCTGAATAATAAATACCCCACCCCCACCCCCGTCTCTCTCTTTCTATCTCTCTCTCTCTCTCTCTCTCTCTCTCTCTCTCAGATTTTAATTACTCTGGAAGTTTGTCAGAAAGATGTCCCTCCCTTCCCTCCAGAGTCTGTCATCACAGCAGATGAATAATTCAAAGCCTCTGAGACGCTGCTTATTTATAAGACACAATACTGCTGAGGCAGGTGAGTAATGCACACCATGGAGCGCGGGGAGCAAACAGGTGCCCAACCCCCTCAAAATATGCAACACTGATTCCCTTCCATCTACTTAAAATGGGAGTTTAGAACACACCAAAGAAATGTCCACTAGCACAAATATCTGTAAAATGAACAATAATGAACAGATACTTTGTGCTTGATTACGTGATTATGTAGCAGGAGCGTCTGGCACAGTTTGTAAAGAAGGAAGGACAGGTAGCAAACTTGTGTGTGAAGTTGTGATATCCCTGCGTCCAGCAGGGGGCAGCAGAGCTCCTCGCTAATGCAGCCGGTCACTGTTTGTACATCAGCCCTGCTGTGCTCTGGGTGACCGCCCGCTTCCCTGGCACGGCCCACATAGCCAGACGTGACTCATGTCAACAGTGGCAGATGTCCAGGCTTGGAGGGGCGCGGGCACAGACGCAGGTATGTGTGCTTCCGATGCTCACTTCTCCGGGTCAGTCACATCCACACCAAGGAACCCTCCTTTTAACACCTTGGACAGATCAGCTGTGTGTGTGTCCAATCTGCTTTTTATGTAATGTTGTCAGGATTTATTTTCCATTGCCTGCAACTCGCAGTTCTCAAAGCGACAGGATCACTCACTCAGTTACTTGTTGAATGGTTACTGCAGTGGCAATGTCTTAGAACTAGAGGCACTGGAGATCAAAAGAACCAGCACAGTTCCAACAGTAAATATGTAAATATCAAGAGGCCCAGTTTAGTACTTTTTACAATTACAACAAGAGTTAATTGTTTTCGTCTAGTGGTAATATCCCTGTACCTCTCAGAGGTGAATGTGTTACGTGCCTCTTTATTAAATTTGGATGCACTTTATCTGCATCCCAACTTGACAAGACTGCTATTCCTAAAGGTGGATTCTCACCAAATCCGGCGACGACGCATGGGGATGCGCAGGAACCCCAAACTGTGCATTTGGTGGGCGGTGCTGTTAGACGGGTTGAGTAGCCTACGTGGGAACATTAATGGCACCTGATTGGTTAGACCTATTTTGCCTGCGTTTTCAAACCGGAACAATATGGCGGCTATGTTAATAAACTTTCTTTTATACCACTTAAACGGTCCACTAAAATATGTTTTTGAAAACAATTGAGGTGAGAAATAGTCTATGCAGTTGCTAAATCTTGATTCATATTTGATCTAAAACGCCTACTTTGACTGTTTGATCCGAGTTTCGCGAGCAACGGCGGACGCATTCATTTCCCTAAAGTAGGTTTGGAATCTATCCTATTCAAATTCAGAACTGGCGAACGTATCACACAGTCGCCACGCCACATCCATCATGCACCACACAATCCCATCGCATCCTCTCCATAGAAAATTAGTAGAATGCGTCCAACCAATGTATGGATTTGGTGAGAATGCACCTTAAGACATCACCTCATAGTTATTCTGCACAGAACATATTACTACTACTACCACTAGCACTGCTAATACTACTATTACTTTTAATAATAATAGTAATCATTTTAATAATACATAATAATGGAAGAAGAGTAAGTTATAAGTAATAATGACTTTTACTATCATTTATCATGCATCAGCATTACACTTCAATTTATGTCAAGAAAGCAGTGAAAATAAAAACAAAGCAAAAAAAATTTGGCAAAAAGCACAAAATAACATGTGGCACTTCATCTACCTAAAAGTCAGTAAGAGCAAGCACCACCTTGTCATTAACAAAACCAGTTACAGGTTTTCAGGACAAATGAAAGGAGAAAAAGGGAAGCTGGATGTGCTACAGGGAAATGAGGGCAAAGCCCAGAGGAATGAGCCCGTATGATAACCATTCTTCAACCGGCCCTGATACACAACCTGTCCCTGATACCCAGTCTGGCACTCATACACAGTCTGTCCCTGATACACAACCTGTCCCTGATACACAACCTGTCCCTGATACACAGTCTGGCACTCACACACAGTCTGTCCCTGATACACAACCTGTCCCTGATACACAACCTGTCCCTGATACACAGTCTGTCCCTGATACACAACCTGTCCCTGATACACAGTCTGGCCCTCATACACAACCAGGTCCTGATACACAGTCTGGTCCTGTCCCTGATACATAGTCTGGCCCAGATACACAGCCTGGCCCTGTCCCTGATACGTAGTCTGGCCCAGATATACAGTCTGGCTCTGTCCCTGATACCATGGCTGTACACAGGACACTTTGAGAGGAAGACAGGAGGAGAGAGGGACCTCTCTAAACACACATTCTCACAACATCACACTGATAACAATTATACCATATGCATTCATTTATGTTTATTCATGTGTCCCTTTTAACTTAAAAGCACAAACTATTGTATGTATGGATGTATAATACTATGCAAAAGTCTTAGGCACATTATGTAAAGCAAAAAACATTGTGTAAAGCAAAGATGCTTTCAAAAATAATGAAATGAAAAGTTTCTAAATATCATACAATTGACTATAAAGAGCAAGAAACAGTAAATAACTAAATCAAATCTATATTTGGTGTGACCACCCTTTTCCTTTTTAAACTGCATCAAGTCTGTTGCACACTGCCATGCAGTCCGTCTGCTTCTGTCTGTCCAGCTAATCCCAGACAGCCTTGATGATGTTGGGAACAGGGCTCTGTGGAGGCCATACCATCTGTACCATCCATGTTCTTCTTTTCTCTGAAGATAATAATTTATTTGGTGAATGTTTGGAAATCAAAAATGTGCTCTTTTCCATTGAGACACTAATGCAAAAGAAAAAACAAAACATCAACTAAACAAAACTAAACATCAAAAATATTTAGGGTGCCTAAGACTTTTGAACAGTACTAGACTGTATGTATATATGTATGTATTCATTAAATTGATTTATTAAAAAGGGCTGTATCCTAGTAAACCTGAATTGTAACATAGAAATCGTGCTATACAGATCAGTTTGAGACTGCATTGTGTTGTTTTCTATCTGTGGTTAGGTCAATGTAAATCTGACCTTTGGGTGAGATAAGTTGATGGTGATTGAAAACCAGTGTGACATGGTGAAGAGTGGGATGGAAAGGAGGATGCCAAAAGCAGGAGCGCAGAATCGGTCATTCTCTCCCCCAAGGCGACACAGGCCGGGTTAATCCAGCGAATAATAAGCAACAGCTGTGCTGCATATCAGTCAGCCTCAGCTGTGCCTGTCTGTGTGTAAAGCACTTTCAATGGCCCTGAAGGCCTTCCACAAGCAGGATGCTAAAGAGGAGGATTAACCCATGACAATCCCCCCTTCTTGTATGTAAATCAGATCAAAAACGTCTACGACGTAAAAAAAAAGCCAAGTTACTCACGCATAGCCTACATAGCGCTGTCTATAAGTCCTTAATTCCAACTTGCAAAAACTAGGCCTGCGTTTAAAAGTATTGATATCAAAATGTGGCCAAGTTACAACTAACAATATTGCCTAGCTCACACTAAATAAACTAGCTCTATTCCAAAGCAATGCTATCCAAACTTTCCTAAATTATTTAATGCAACTTGGCCCTGTGTTTCTTAATTTTTGCATGTGAAGAGATTGTGCCTCATGGAACAACATATGATTTCAATGAATGTTTTTAACAGTTGATGAATAATTACACTCCAGAAAGGATATGGTTGTACTTTGTTGGTTTACTTTAGAAAATGTACAGGTTTTAAAATGTTAACTGCTGCTACAGATTTCTTTACAATTCACAAACAGACATTTATATCAAGAAACATCGTGTACAATAGAGAAAGGGGTGATGAATAAATAAATGCAGATAAAAATTAGTAATATTTTTACCTAGAAAATAGCGTACATATAGCATTTTTACAAACGTATCCAGACATGTTTGTGGGTCAGATGGTGGCAAATAAGTAATAGTACCAATTTTCTTAACATAATAGTAGTTATGATATTTGCAAACAGAATTTTGTGAACACAAGGATATCTATGCTCTGTAGGACCACACAGGTTTTGATAGAAATCCAAATAAATAAATCAATAAATACATAATAATAATAATAATAATAATAATTTTAATAATTCTGTGCTTTTCATAGACCCAAAGCAGTGGATGCAGACAATTGTTCAAACATGCCCTATAGTGTAGACATTTTTCTGTTTAATTTCTAAGTGCAACACATCTGAATCAGAGTATTTCCACTATAAATTATTTTCATTTTGCAGTTTGATGTGGCACATAGTTTCATTGACCACATTCTCTTGAGATGGTAAGATGAAGAAACACAGGGCCAAGTTGCATTAAATAATTTAAGAAAGTGTGGATAGCATTGCTTTGGAATAGTGCTAGTTTATTTAGTGTGAGCTACGATAGGCAATATTGTTAGTTGTAACTTGGCCACATTTTGATATCAATACTTTTAAACGCAGGCCTAGTTTTTGCAAGTTGGAATTAAGGACTTATAGACAGTGCTATGTAGGCTATGCGTGAGTAACTTGGCTTTTTTTTTAACGTTGTAGACGTTTTTGATCTGATATTACTTCTTTTTTATAGCTAACTAATGATGAATAATGCATGAAGATAAACATGGAGAGAGACATGCATTCCAAAGAAATGCATGCAGACATTCGCGTAACCATAATGCCCTCTATTGACAAGAATGAGAACAGTTATCCTATTACAGAGAGCACACAATTACATTAAAAGAGTTTGTAGATGAGCAGTATTTAATGTGTAATGAAATACAATGAACAGCACCACCTGAGCTATGGATCATGAAGAAGCATGTAAATTAATGAACCAAGTCTATATGGAGACATGTATGCACAATGCGCTAGACGCAAACACATTCTAGCTGAAAGACATACAGCCTAAATAGCTAGTACAGCCTAAATAGTTTGCATCAGTAAAATATGGAAATACAGTTTTAAAATAGGGCTATTAGTATTCTATAGAAAATGAAATACATTTAACGTTAGGCTATTCGACACTGGATTGCGGATGCGTAACTCCAACCTTCCATGTGTGGGCTACAAGCTAGCGAGCGAGTTAGTGAGTTCATAAGCAGAGCAGAATTCCTTTGTATTTTTTTTCCGGAAGTGTAGAACGTTACCGGCGGGAAATATTTTGGTACCGGACAGCTAGGTTTAGCTTAGTTTTCTGTAGTGCAATGAATGTAGGCTATAAGGCATGTTGATTCGCGTCGTAGTAGCCTAGCTTGTATCTGCTTTCTGACTAGAAGCAGACTGACGTTTCTCTGGCAACAGTAACGTTGGCTAACAAGCTTAATTGGACAACACATATTTCCCAGGAATCTTAGCCAGAAAGAAAACAATAGGTACTACTAAGAAAGTACATACCAGAGATTATTCTTTTTCTTCTTCTTCTTCTTCTTCTTCTTCTTATTATTATTATAATTAAAAGTGTTTGCAGTAAGCTACATTATCTACAGAGTAGCGTAGACTACAGCCACATTCGGAGGCTATTGTTTTTTTTTTTTTTAAAGTGACTAACCAGGAATCAGATATGTTTGGGGAATTGGCGGTTTATAAATCCAATCTCTTAAAGGATTGCAGCTTAAAGGAGGCTATCATAAATTCTTAATGTAGGCTATTATCTTAAATTCTTAATTTTCCTTGTAGTTAATTTTATGGTGACATTGTGTTATGTGTGAAAAGGATAAAGTGAACAGAGCAGAAGTGAAGAAATTAATGAATAATGAAATGTTGGCTGAGGCAAGGGTACGTTGAGGTTCGGTTTCCACAGTCAGTCAGTCACGATCGCAAGAGCATAGCGTAACACCCTCCCCAAACCAGACAAGAGCGAGCGTCCGATTTGGGGAGGGTGTGATATAGTACAAGGAAATACAAGTGAAACATTGAACAGTTAATATTGGAAACCTCTTTTGCCTTTGCAATAAAAATACGTTAATGTCTTAATGTGAGAATAATAACAGTCTAATAAATGAAAAGTACTTAACAGTTGCACATTGTTTTTGTGGAAAATAAGCATGTGCCCTGCTGGGCTCGAACCCACAATCCTCTGTGTGCGAGACAGCAACTCTGACCATTAGGTCACAGTAGCTTCTTGGAATGCATGAAGCCATTAGCTATATTAACATTAAAAAACAGTAGTATGAAGCATTTTTATTGGGCGATAAGCTTGATGAGCAGGTATACGGACCATACCGTCAAAGAATAATTCTCCCCATTGGATAACATTGCGACAGAGACAGGCAGTTTGGCAGGAAAAATAGGAAAAAGAAGAAGGAGAAAAACGGCAAAATAACCCAAGTTTGGGGCTTTATTGTGTGGATGTGTGAAGTTGTATCTGAATGCTGTGTGGTTACATGAGGTCAGAACATACAGAAGTTAATGTTTTTAAAGGCTGAGAGTCTATGGTCATTGTGGTTGCTTCTGTAGGAAACCCTGAAAAGTGCCAAACTCTTGGTGCTGTATAGGTATGGGGCATGCCCCGCCAAGCCGTAACTTGGCGGATGGCATACCTGCCATTCCAATAATATTTACTTAGAAGATTATCTGGCATGGCTATGGGCCAGTCCAGCTAAATCTCTGGTTTCTCATGCCCAGATGTCCAATGGTAGCCAGACGATCAATATTAGCTGACAGAGCTGAGACAGAAAACCCTCTGGAAAAGAGCATTTATGTAGCAGTGTGGTATAGTAATTAGGAAATTTGGCTTGTAACCACAATGTTTCATGTTTGAATCCCGGGTCAAAACACTACTTTGCCCTTGTGTGAGACACATAAACATCGACCAAATTGTAATGTCCAATAACAAAAATAGATAATATATGAGATTTAAACAGTGCACTGAATGTTACATGGGATAAAACGGTCCAATAAGTAAATACAATATGATCATAATGTCACGAGTACCAATAGACACTGTTCATTGTTTATGTATGTATGTCTTTACAACAACAAAGAAAATTCATGGACCCTGGACTTTTTTTTTAGAATAATGTTTTTAGAAGAAATACACTGACTCAGTCCATCCTCCAACATACGAATTGCAGACTGTGTCACTTTCCTGATGATGAATTGCTGTTTTGTGTTTTTCGTTCTGTAGTTTCGCCAGCTTTGACATGTTGAATCACTTCATCACCTGTGCCCAGTCTTATCTGTGACTAACAGGGCAATGCCCTACTCACATAACAGTATGAAGTCACTTCAGTCTATTGGTCAAACTGCTGGAAAAAAAACTGGGAGGATTTTAAAGTACATTGGGATGGCAAGTTACGGCTTGGCGGGGCATGCCCCATACCTATACAGCACCGAGAGTTTGGCACTTTTCAGGGTTTCCTACAGAAGTAACCACAGTGACCATAGACTCTCAGCCCTTAAAAGCATTAACTTCTGTATGTTCTGACCTCATGTAACCACACAGCATTCAGATACAACTTCACACATCCACACAATAAAGCCCCAAACTTGGGTTATTTTGCCGTTTTTCTCCTTCCTCTTCCGCTTCTTCTTCTTTTTCTTCTTCCCATTTTCCTGCCAAACTGCCTGCCTCCGTCACGATGTTATCCAATGGGGAGAATTATTATTTGAGGGTATGGTCCATATACCTGCTCATCAAGCTTATCATCCAATAAAAACACTTCATACTAATGTTTTTTAATGTTAATGTAGCTAATGGCTTCATGCTTTCCAAGAAGCTACTGTGGCCTTGTGGTTAGAACTGCAGTCTCTCACACAGTGGATTGTGGGTTTGAGCCCAGCAGGGCACATGTGTATTTTCCACAAAAACAATGTGCAACTGTTAAGTACTTTTAATTTCTTAGACTGTTATTATTTTCACATTGACACATTAACGTATTTTTATTGCAAAGCCAAAAGAGGTTTCCAATATTAACTGTTCAATGTTTCACTTGTATTTCACTTGTACTATATCACACCCTCCCCAAACCGGACGCTCGCTTTTGTCTGGTTTGGGGAGGGTGTTATGCTCTGCTCTTGCGATCATGAATGACTGACTGTGGAAACTCCTTGCCTCGGCCAACATTTCTTTATTCATTAATTCACTTCAGCTCTGTTCACTTTATCCTTTTCACACATAACACAAGGTCACCATAAAATTAACTACTAGGAAAATTAAGAATTTACGATAATAGCCTACATTAAGAATTGAGGATAGCCTCTTTTAAGATGCAAGCCTTTAAGTGAGCGGATTTATAAACCGCCAATTCCCAAAACATATCTGATTCATGGTTAGTCACTTATAAATAAATAGATAGCCTCCGAATGTGGCTCTGCTCTACGCTACTCTGCTGATAATGTAGCTTACTGCAAACACTTTTAATTATAATAATAATATTAATAAGAAGAAGAAGAATAATCTCTGGTATGTACTTTCTTAGTAGTATCTATTGTTTTCTTTCTGGCTAAGATTCCAGGGAAATATGCATTCTCCAACTAAGCTTGCTCGCCACCGTTACTTCCTGCTTCTCGTCAGGAAGCAGATACAAGCTAGGCTACTACAAAGTGAATCAACATGCATTATAGCCTACATTCATTGCACTACAGAAAACTAAACTAAACCTAGCTGTCCGGTACCAAAACATTTCCCGCAGGTAACGTTCTACCGGAAAAAAACTGCTGTCCAGAAACTCACTAGCTCGCTCGCTAGCTCGTAGCCCACACATGGAAGGTTGGAGTTACGCATCCGGCAATCCAGTGTTGAATAGCCTAACGTTAAATGTATTTCATAGAATACTAATAGCCCTATTTTAAAACTGTATTTCCATATTTTACTGATGCAAACTATTTAGGCTGTACTAGCTATTTAGGCTGTATGTCTTTCAGCTAGAATGTGTTTGCGTCTAGCCCATTGTGCATGCATGTCTCCATATACACTTGGTTCATTAATTTACATGCTTCTTCATGATCCATAGCTCAGGTGGTGCTGTTCATTGTATTTCATTACACATTAAATACTGCTCATCTACAAACTCTTTTAATGTAATTGTGTGCTGTCTGTAATAGGATAACTGTTCTCATTCTTGTCAATAGAGGGCGTTATGGTTAAGCGAATATCTGCATACATTTCTTTGGAATGCATGTCTCTCTCCGTGTTTATCTACATGCATTATTCATCATTAGTTAGCTATAAAAAATAAGTGATATCAGATCAAAAACGTCTACGACGTAAAAAAAAGGCAAGTTACTCACGCATAGCCTACATAGCGCTGTCTATAAGTTCTTAATTCCAACTTGCAAAAACTAGGCCTGCCTTTAAAAGTCTTGATATCAAAATGTGTCCAAGTTACAACTAACAATATTGCCTATCGTAGCTCACACTAAATAAACTAGATCTATTCCAAAGCAATGCTATCCAAACTTTCCTAAATTATTTAATGCAACTTGGCCTTGTGTTTCTTCATCTTACCATCTCAAGAGAATGTAGTCAATGAAACTGTATGTGCCACATCAAACTGCAAAATGAAAATAATTTATAGTGGAAATACTCTGATTCAGATGTGTTGCATTTGAAATTAAACAGAAAAATTACTACACTATAGGGCATGTTTGAACAATTGTCTGCATCCACTGCTTTGGGTCTATGAAAAGCACAGAATGAATAAAATGTATTATTATTATTATTATAATTATTATTATGCATTTATTGATTTATTTATTTGGATTTCTATCAAAACCTGTGTGGTCCTACAGAGCATAGATATCCTTGTGTTCACAAAATTCTGTTTGCAAATATCATAAATACTATTATGTTAAGAAAATTGGTACTATTACTTATTTGCCACCATCTGACCCACAAACATGTCTGGATACGTTTGAAAAATGGTTTATGTACGCTATTTTCTAGGTAAAAATATTACTCATTTTTATCTGCATTTATTTATTCATCACCCCTTTCTCTATTGTACATGATGTTTCTTCATATAAATGTCTGTTTGTGAATTGCAAAGAATGCTGTAGCAGCAGTTAACATTTTAAAACCTGTACATTTTCTAAAGTAAACCAACAAAGTACAACCATATCCTGTCTGGAGTGTAATTATTCATCAACTGTTAAAAACATTCATTGAAATCATATGTTGTTCCATGAGGCACAATCTCTTCACATGCAAAGATGAAGAAACACAGGGCCAAGTTGCATTAAATAATTTAGGAAAGTTTGGATAGCATTGCTTTGGAATAGAGCTAGTTTATTTAGTGTGAGCTACGATAGGCAATATTGTTAGTTGTAACTTGGCCACATTTTGATATCAATACTTTTAAACGCAGGCCTAGTTTTAGCAAGTTGGAATTAAGGACTTATAGACAGCGCTATGTAGGCTATGTGTGAGTAACTTGGCTTTTTTTTTTACGTCGTAGACGTTTTTGATCTGATTACATCTACATTACAGACTCCATTCTGGCTTAATTTCACTGGTTACTCTTTTTGTAATGATACACACATTCAGCGGAAATTTCAAGTACTTGCAAATGAATATTGCAGTATTCATAATTAATATTCATTTCATCACATTATTGCTCCTTTATCATGAGCTCCAATGAACCACAGTTTGTATAATCTATGTGAAAAAAGATGCAGAAAGAAAGTGTTACGTACAAAGGCATTAACATTGCTACAAGTCACAAAGCTACTAGCTTAATTACTTTACCCAGCTGCATGGTGGTGACATTGATATTATTGAAATCAAATAGAATATAAAAATACAAAATGTTATCTGCACCTAGGTGACAATAAGGCTGGTGGGTGCGTAGGTAAAAAAAGTGAATATCCATAAAGTAGCTGAGTTACTCGCACACCAGAAAAAGCAGAGAAAATCCAATGCAATAATTTTAATGTACATTTTTCTGGTATTATTGAAATCAAAATTGTTTCAGTATACTGTATGTAAAGGATAAAAGTTTAATAGATTACTTCCTCAGGTCCTATGTTTTTGAGAAAAAAAGATTTCACTGAACAATTTGTTGCCTACTGCCTACCAGTTGCTTGCTGCTCTGACTGCCAGTCAAATTCTGTAAAATTTGTCATGAAGTAACTTCAATGTAAGAAGCAGATTTTGCCATGTACAGACATTACCTCCTGTGCTGCATCAGTTTAAAAATAAATAAATAAGTACAGCATTACAACACTGTTCATAGCATGCTGCTCTAGGCTGCACTAGCAGCAGCCACTGCAGGACCCCTTTCACTTTACTTTCAACAACTGCTCTGCGCGGCGAAAAAGTGACAAACGAATATGTAGAAAGCATTTGCTTGAACGGAAGGAAGAGACTCGCAGTGACATGGAGAGATTAGCTGTTACCCACTGTGAGGATTCGCAACCCGAACGAAGCCGGGCTCAGCATCAATCCACTTTCTCTCCAAATTTCATTGCTTTCAATAAATTATACAGCGTGTGAATTGCACAACCTTCTCTGCCTCGTAAAGTCATGTCATGAAGGTGAAGTTGAGCAATATACACTGGGATTAAAGTTTAACCATAACAGATTAATATTGCTCCTGGTCACTGACCTAATCCTTTCACCTCCCCTTAAGCAATAGTGCATGCAATGAGAGAGACAATATAGTGTGTACACACACGGCACAAACAGACACACAAACACACACACATGCGTATACGCACATGTACTGTATATATACACACACACACACACACGTATAGGCCTACACACATGTACTCTACACACACAAAGGTACATACATAAACATATGCACACACACATGCACACAAACCCACAGGTACACACATACACATACATACACATAACCATACATACGTATATACACACAAACACGTGCCCACACACATATGTACACAAAACAACAACACACACACACGCACACACATGCACACTCAGGCACAGAAACATACAGTCCATGCGTGTACTGCACATATATGAGCACACGATAGACCTTAATCATGCACAGTGTGGCTAATGCATATATGGCATGAATAAATACCACTCTGCTTATTATGCTTAATTTCTTCTTGTAATTAATTTGATTACAGTTCTGGAGGCACCATTATATTATTATATCTCAGGGCACTTGCAATTAGTCTCTTGACACACACAAACACACGCACACAGCCTTTCAAGGCTAGGTGATTTTTATAACATTTTTAATAAGAGGAGTCAGAAATATGAAACGGTGACAGGCTAAGGAGATTCTATCTACACAAAATAATTTAATCTGCACATCCTGTGGGAGTGTATATGCAGTCAAAAGCGTCAGTTATTGAGCACAAAATTCAGAAATTACGGTGCATTCCAACCTAAATAGAAAAGGGGCTTATTTGGAATAGATAGCTCGATCCCATCCGAAGGCCAGACAGGGGTGACCAAAACCTGCAAAACAGTGTACTGTTCACACAAAGGCCCACGTTACCTGTTGGCTACCGAGCATCTCATAGTGAGCAATGAAATGTCATTGACTGGTGATAGAGTACCGTGCTTCTTACTGACACCACGCACCACACATCAGCAGAATTTTAATCGGATAAAGTCAGCATCTGCGCATTGTTATGGATGTCAGGCATTTTTATGACAAACATACTTTCTGAAGCACAGAGTGTGGGTTGCCTGGTTTTATGTCCCAGGAGCTGCCGATTCCTCACTCTGCTGAACAGTGTTAATCTCTCTTTTCAGCTTCGGCACGAACGTCATGCACTAGTTTCCTCGCAGCAGTTTGCGATCTGTCTTGCTTAGCAATTGTATGCTAAAGACATTCACCATACGAGATGCATACTTTGTTTGTGTGTGAGCACGCATGGAAACGTGTATTTGTGTGCGTGTGTGCCTGCACATGTGTTTGTGTGTGTGTGTGTGTGTGTGTGTGCATGCATGAACCTTTTGCATGTGTATGCCTTTGGCCGCATAATTTTTTATTTTATAAAATAAAGGGCTACAACTGAAGTTTCCTCACGGGAAAATAAAAGTTATTCTATTCTATAATTCAGCAGGTTTGAGAGCAGCAACTCACCTGCAGGGAAAATCAATACACCATGAAACTGAAATTACAAAATCACGATGATCAAAACAATTACGTTATTCCTATACCCTGTCACACCACCTGGTGAAGTGGGGCCCATTCCTCGTTCAACCTGAAGATTTGACTCAAGCACTAAACGCTGGGGGCCCGGGGGGGAGGGGGGTGTAAGGGTCACAGCGGTGTAACTGAGAGCCTATGCACTGAATTCTGGAACCCTGAATTTCCCTGCCACGATCCCATATGAAGGACAGAGAGGATAGGTAACGATTGGCGCAGCTTTCTGGTGTCCTAACCTGAGGCAGCGTGGGTACGTCAAGACAAGCGTGGAGTCTCACCTTCGTACAGCCAGTCGCTCAGTCCGTTGAACACGACATCCTCCTTTCCTGAGGAAACCAGGCGTATGGAACGGCTCTCCACGGTGGCCCTGTAGTAGATGTTGTTCTCGAATATGAAGATCTGCGGGGAGACCAAAAAGTAATTGTGGTAATAACTTCAAACTGTATGAGGAGGAAATACGGCTGTAGGATCTGTACTGTGTATGTGTCATGCGTCCATGTCGGCCAGTATGGGCTTCATGTTGGAGTGGCACAGGTAAAACATTGTAGTAATTGTGATAACGATCAACAGCCATTCCTTCCAGAACCAAATTGACCTCATCTGGTCTAGTCAGATATTTTTTACACTTCAAAGTTATTATGTTTTTATACATTACATTATTATATTATGTTGAGTACTTTTAGAATGATTAACACTAAGTAAAAGTAAAAGAAAAGAACACATATTCAGTATAAACAGTGACAGGATAAAAGACGCTGACAGTGTTCGAGTCAGGAGCATTACTTCACTGGCTATATCTGAGAGTGTATAAGAGGAAGAGACAGCATCATTACACAAGGCAGAGCTGGGAAAGTGAGGCTTAATGAACCACAAGATGGGTGCACCCATCATGTGCCACCAATGGCATTATTTGGGCCTTTGATTGGTTCATGTGACACAATGATGCCCATGGAAGCTCCACCCATCATGGTGTTCATGAGCAGCATCACTGCCACAGCACTAATACAGACTGTCTGGGCTAATACATTGAGGTACAGGATGAGCAGTTTCTTGAGGTGAAATAAAGTTGGGGTCTTAAGAGCCCAGTTTGTGAGCCACGCTGATAGCAGGAGAAGGGATTATGAAACAAAAATATTTCATAATCCGTATCCCGCAGCCACGCTTTCCCCCTTCCTCAAAAGCCAATTGCCACCCCCACACACGGAGCTCCACACTTTCCTGCATACTTAAATTATACAAATAAAAAGAGCTTTATTTTTCAGTCGTCTAGAGTTAGATGAGGGAAATGTAATCCATTTTAAATCCACACCAAGGTGAAAGGACCCATTACTGAAACGATTATGAAAAAAACAACAAACGCATAGAAATATAAGCAAAAAAGCTGTTTTTTTTTTTACTGGTCTGAGCCATTGCTGTAGAACAATGAGAAGTAAAAAACAGTAGGGTGAATTCAGGTATTGTGGGACATCAGGTAATGTGGGACAACTAAGCTTTGACATGTTTATTTCCTGCTCTGTCAAGAGCCAATCAAAATAATTGTAACTAGGTTTTTGCAGAGAAACTACATGATCAAAGTCACATGATTTCATTGATGTCATGTCATGATGGGGATCATGGCAAGCTTCATATATGAAGGTCACCCGGCAAAATACATGGTTAGGTCAATGACATAAGCTTTTGCTTGAATTAATGTTAAGGTTCTAAATCTGTCGTAAACAATACACTGTGCCTAATTATGATGTAATTATGCATATGAAATACTTGTGCAACAAAACATTTTTTAAAGTGGTAAATATTATGTTTAGACTTTTTTAATTCAGGCATTTCTGATATGTCCCACATTACCAAACCCAGTCAGGTAATGTGGGACAGCATGTTTCTGGTAATGTGGGACAGTGTTGTGGGCTATTCTAATGGAGGAAAATTATCCCATTTTATACTTAGGGAACCTCAGTATTTGCATATGTACGTGGTAATGTACCCTATATTAACTGTAATGCAATTCTAATACTTTTTATATTGCTGTCAAGTCATATTTAGGTCATTGGTCTCAACTTTTTTGTCAAGATGAACTATGTTATGATTGTTAAGTTAATATGAGTTTTAGAGCTTATCTTTAGAGATAATATTCTATCAAGTTCCCCAAGAGAAAGAAATTGTGTACTTAAGTATATTAAAAATATAATTTAAGTATACCAAATGTGTTTCAAGTGTACTTGTACTTTTAATACTTAATTTAAAGTATGCTTAAAATGTGTAATTCATTTGGAAATATATGTAATTAAATTGTACTTTAGTGAACTTCAAATAAGTATACTAAATATCATATTTAGTGGTATTTTAGGGTACTTATAAAAGGAATATAGCCTAATTTATTTTATCTCCTGATAGCATAGTGAGGGGCCATGAATAAAGGACTTAATAAAAATGCTGAGCTGATTAAAGAACGTTTAATCCACATATTATTCCTTTGATTTAAGTGTTTCTTTACTTTACATTTATTGCAATATATGTTTAATGCACATTTATCCGTAGTATGTAATCATTAAACTAAAAGGAGTGTGTCGTTGTCGAATTGGCATGAAGCAAGACTCACGTTTGTGCAGAAATGATGACAGGGTACATCCTACCTTCCATGTAACCCTCAGATTTAAGGAACTGAGAGAGACAGATAGGGGGGGGGGAGCGGTAGCAGGGGCCTCTTTCTTCCCTTTTCTGATCTATCCAATGTGCCGAGACTAACTCTAATAATTTAAAATTGTATTTCCAATACCTACAAATCACCCCTTCAATTAGTAAACTTAAATATACTTTGTTTGTAAGACGTGTCTCAATTTAGTACACTTAAGTACAGTAAGTACACTAAAGTTGTACAGAAGTTCTACAAAAGTACAACTTTAGTGCATTTATTAGCTTGTACTTAAAGTGTGGCCAGTTTAACACAAAATTAGTAGTTATTACATGATGAGTACGTACTAAAAGTATACTTAAAGTATAATATTTTTTTGCTTGGGTCCTGATGTTTACTTAGTGTATTTAAGCATGGTGCACCATTAAAATATATTGCAATGTACTACATTATAGCTTGTTATTGGGGTTTTATTATAAAGAATTGGTGTCCCAAATTACCTAATGAGCTGTCCCACATTCCCAAACGCAGATGAAAAAATGTGCTGTGGCTCAAATGAAATATAAAGGTGTGTCACGCATCCTG
The DNA here is from genome assembly GCA_029718625.1 of Synaphobranchus kaupii. Lineage (NCBI taxonomy): Eukaryota > Metazoa > Chordata > Actinopteri > Anguilliformes > Synaphobranchidae > Synaphobranchus > Synaphobranchus kaupii. Next base: position 81,033,602 of record CM056377.1, read on the forward strand.
TGAGCAAGATTTCTACATTTTTTCTTTTTATGTGGTCAGATAACATCTTGAGGATTTCAGAATTGTATCATGTGCTGTGTAAATGTGTGGGACCGTGAATAAAGGACTTAATAAAAATGCTGAGCTGATTACCATATATATCTTTTAAGTGCTTAAAGAACGTTTAATCCACGTATTATTCCTTTGATTTAAGTGTTTCTTTACTTTACATTTATTGCAATATATGTTTAATGCACATTTATCCGTAGTATGTAATCATTAAACTAAAAGGAGTGTGTCGTTGTCGAATTGGCATGAAGCAAGACTCATGTTTGTGCAGAAATGATGACAGGGTACATCCTACCTTCCCTGCCACCGCTCCCCCCCCCTATCTGTCTCTCTCAGTTCCTTAAATCTGAGGGTTACATGGAAGGTAGAATGACAGGGTACATCCTACCTTCCATGTAACCCTCAGATTTAAGGAACTGAGAGAGACAGATAGGGGGGGGGGAGCGGTGGCAGGGGCCTCTTTCTTCCCTTTTCTGATCTATCCAATGTGCCGAGACTAACTCTAATAATTTAAAATTGTATTTCCAATACCTACAAATCACCCCTTCAATTAGTAAACTTAAATATACTTTGTTTGTAAGACGTGTCTCAATTTAGTACACTTAAGTACAGTAAGTACACTAAAGTTGTACAGAAGTTCTACAAAAGTACAACTTTAGTGCATTTATTAGCCTGTACTTAAAGTGTGGCCAGTTTAACACAAAATTAGTAGTTACTACATGATGAGGACGTACTAAAAGTATACTTAAAGTATAATATTTTTTTGCTTGGGTCCTGATGTTTACTTAGTGTATTTAAGCATGGTGCACCATTAAAATATATTGCAATGTACTACATTATAGCTTGTTATTGGGGTTTTATTATAAAGATTTGGTGTCCCAAATTACCTAATGAGCTGTCCCACATTCCCAAACGCAGATGGAAAAATGTGCTATGGCTCAAATGAAATATAAAGGTGTGTCACGCATCCTGTGAGCAAGATTTCTACATTTTTTCTTTTTATGTGGTCAGATAACATCTTGAGAATTTCAGAATTGTATCATGTGCTGTGTAAATGTGTGGGACTAATATCGAAACAGGTAACAGAAGGCAAAATTGCAAAAAGTGTCCCACTTTATCTGAATTCACCCTATTCCATTTCTGTTTCTTTTTGCAAGAACTCTTGCCCCCGGGATATAATGAACTGAGAGCGACTTTTCCCAATACAATTTTTTAAGCAACGTGGTCTCACGCGGACTCGTCACATAGCGACGCTTCTGCCCAAGCGTCGCTATGTGACGCCAAAGGTAGCCTTTTGCGTCGTATATAGACGCAGCCTTTTGCGTCGTATATTGACGGTTGTGGCCACATAATTTGTCTTTGGTTGTGGCACTTCACTATTATGCTTTTTTATTTTTATTTTTTCTTCATCTGGTAGAGAGTTACGTGAACTCTTGGGGTCGGGCTCGCCCACTATCTTAACAGTTCGGGCATGAGCCCGAGTTACATGAACTCCTGTGAGGTTATGTTTAGGGGTTGGGGGTGGGGTACGGGAATCACGAACTCAGAAAGATCTCCGCGGACACGGCGAAGACTGAGCGGGCATGCTCGCAGTCGGTTATCATGAGCAAAGCCTTCGCCATAGTAGGATTCGTAAATTCGAGACGAGTGCGTCAAATAATGACGCAAAAGGCCTCCTTCTGCGTCTAAAGGATGACGCCGTAGGAGCTGCCCAAGCGTCGCTATGTGACGACTTGGGAGTGAGACCAGGCTGTTTTAAGTCAGCACAGATTGCAGTGTTTTAAAAAAAAAAAAAACGTTTCAATGATTACATATCACAATGAACATTGCCATTTTGGAGACAGTCCATCCTGCCTGTGATTAACCTCCCTTCACACTAAGTTTTCTGTAAAGGCTCTGGATTGGATCAAAAATGATCTGTAAAAGCTCTATGATTGCTTTGTAGATGCCCTGTAAAGGCTATTTCATTGTACAGGCTCTACGCTTGATTTGTAAATGCTCAATAAATGTTGTAGAGTATTCTGGGGGCAATTGTGAAAGGGGCCAATTGCAACACCATACAATTGCACCCAGTGGCGCCCCCAGCTGTACGCAGAGTACGCAGTCTGCGTACCTTAGCAACAACAGCAAAATTAGTATTTCCATTAAAACTGACGTGAATTGTCAAAGTCTTTCCGTCTCTGTTTCTACGATGTTGAGGAATGATATTTGCTTATTGTCTTCGTTGTATTGCATGGTTATTGTATTTTCATATTTCAAACATTTGAAAGTGATTGGAAGACACAGTTGAAAGTGATTGGAGGACCACCTTTTTCTTTAGACCGGGAAAAGTTTAGAGTTGCCTTTTTACTTGTCAGTCAAGATAACTAACTTAAACGAATACAGTAATTGACGTTAGCCAAATATGTCAAACTGTGGCGTCGTCAGACCTATTTTAGGGGGCTGTAGCCCCCCTAAAATTTGCTGTAGCCCCCCTAAATATTTTTTAAGCCACTAGTTTTAATCATTACATTTTTTTCAGATTGATTTCACAAAATGTGCCATTGACACTCCAGAATCATAACGCACACGTAAAATCTGGCGCTAGGACCCTGGGGAGGCTTAATCTAGTGCAGCCATTGGTTAGAGTGCAGTGTGGTAGAGCCGCGTGACCGCTCAATTCAAATGACCGCTACAGACTGAGAGTGGGTTGCAGTATGAACGTTCCAATGCTGCTGTAACAAATCACTAGTCTAGTAGTAGCCTACTTGAGCTCAATAAGTTCGGTAACAACATAAAACACTTAACAGAATTTAAAATGAACAGTTAACGTTAGCTACAAAAGCTTTTGCTCCATAGGTCTGTTCTCAAGTGCTACTGCTAGGCTGGATCCATACCATGTCGAAAAAAATAAGTAAGTTTTCCACTATGTTGAGCAGCCAGAGTCTACGATGTGTAAAAATAATCTTGACTATAACATTGTTTGTATTAAGTAAAGTCATGTATTATGGGTATACCTGAGTTTAAAAAATGACTGTTAATCCCTTAGTTTGGTAGAAAAAGGCAGGAGTGTCTTCATTATAGCCTATGGGAACCATATTAATGTTAGTTGCTGAAACTCCTGGCTCCTATCGCCTTTCCAGTTCCTATAGCCTATAGCTTAACAGTTACTGGTTCACATTAGGTTTATATGAGATGGCTACAGTTGTTCAACTAAAATGCCTAAACGGAATTTGTGAAGCTTTCCTGTTACTAAGAGCCTATAGCTGCTAAATAAATTTTAAAACGGAACTCACTTTCTGCATCTGCAACATGGAGTAGCTAGCCTCTCTGGTTTTATGTCCTCGGTTAGCTACTGCGATAGCCTGGATAAGACATATAATAGTTTACAGTTAGATAGCTACGTAGGTAACTTATTTGACTAATAAAGTTAGGATGCTTTGATAAAGCTACAAAAGTTCAAAGTTTTTTTTCTAATGATGATAGGGAGAAGTTTACAGGAGAGTAAAATTTTGAGGGAATCCCCCCCCAAAAAAACAAATTACTGGTTAAATTTAATCTACAGGCCAGGCCTAAATGAATTCTGCTGCCATTGAGGCAATTTGTATAAGCTGTCAAACTAGAATAGGCTACACATCGGCTTTGACATCACAATGTGTCAACTGTTGCCGATGCCGATAAATTTTAGTTGATAGACGATGGTATCGTCTACATCAGCCCAACCCTATTGCTACATATGTAAGCAATTTATAGAAATATTCTTTGCAACAACTAAATTATTTATTGATTTTAGGCTTATTGCTGCTCCCAAATTCATGGGGAACAACCATTTTGTGGCTGCCTTTTTGAAAAAAAGTTCTCCTGGGGGTGCATTCCCCCAGACCCCCCTAGTACAGGCTTAGCCCCCCTAAACATATATCTCTGGCGGCGCCCCTGTGTCAAAGAAAAGAAAGCAGCTCAGCATTGTGGAACTGTTTAGTCTGAAAAAGAATGAAAAGAACAATTCGGAGAATCAGCTTTCGGAGAACCAGTCCTCCGCTGAGGACGAGCTACCCACCAAAATGTTTTATTTGCAGTGACTTGCTCTTGCTCTTGCTCTCCCTAACACACACAATTGGCGTGCATATAATATTTTATTAGAAATTTAAGCAGTGAATACATTTTGTTGAGCATGTTCGATAGTTACATTGACTTGTCAGAAGTGTTTTCATTGTGTTAACATTAACTGTGCTGTAAGTCGCGTAACAGCTTGTTGCGCACAACATTTCCATTCTATTGTGAGGTCTCTCCAGTTTTCCTGATGAAATATCAGGCTACTGTAAGTCACGTAACATCTTTTTGCGCGCAACATTTCCATTCTATTTTGAAGTACGTCTCTCCAGTTTTTCTGATGAAAGATCAGACTTTAACGTAGGCTAGGCCTACTCCTACGTTAGAACTTCTTGTAATATGCGACCTTATGAGTGCAAAATATATCGGTAAATTACGTTGTAACGTTAGTCCTAAGTAGTGGCTTTGTTTTCATGTTGCCTATGGCTTGGCCTACTCTGTTGCGTACCCCGGGAAGAAATCCTGCGGGCACCCCTGATTGCACCAATCTGAAACAAGCTAGAGCTGAGATTCTCACTCTGCACATGTGCATTAATGTTCCCTCTCTGTGTGCCCAAAGACCAACTGATGGCCCATTCTCTGGTCTTTTTTTTTATAACAAAGACTGTTTTTTGTTAAAAATTGGTTTTATGTTACAATTGACCCCCGTTACAATTGCTCCCAGAATACTCTACCTGTGGTCTGTAAACACTTTATAAAGGCTCTATGACTAGTTTTTAAAGGCTCTATGAAGGCTTCATAATTAGTTTTATAGAAGCTGTCCTCAACTAAGGTGCGAGAATGTGAGAATCTTTATTGTTCAGTCATTGATTTTGAATTTAGTTCAGATTTTAACCCTTTGATGCACAACATATTCAAACCCGTTAAAATGCCCAACATGGGTCAAAAATGCAAAAGTGTGATTTTTTAAAATAGACATATTATATTAGTCATTTTGTTAAAGTAATTGTTTTGGCAGTGATTAGGACAACACAAGAATGCCTTGACGTTTGAAATATTTTTATTTGTAAGCACATTATTTCAGCACATATACATCACAGATAACCATGAAACATCGACATTAAAACTATAAGAAACTGTAGTGAATGTAAAAAATTAAAAAGTCAACAACCTAACCTAAGATCTCATCAGTGATCCTGTTCCTCAAAACACCTGTAAGGCCTCTGCAACTGTATCTGAAATTATTGTGACAAGCCATGGCAACACTGGATGAAGAAACCTATAAGCACTAGAATATTCTTAGTATGCACCTGAAAATATGACAGGTTACTTTGGACCATTTTGACCCATTTTTATACGGGTCATTTTTCACCATTTTAATACTGTGTCATGCATCCTAGGGTTAAGATGACAGGAAAGGTATTAAAAGCATATATGAATGCTTGGGGGATACTGATGCACAGTAAGTCTGACTAATGAACTAACACTGATCTTTAATCCCAAGCAAACCTGGACACACAGTATGGCTCTACCAGTCTGCATTACCAACATACTTAACCCTTTGTAGAGTGGGTTCAGTGTTCTAGAACTCCATTGCTTTCAATTACCGGTAGTGATTGTTACATCAGCATTAAAATGTTCAGTTAAGAACATTCCGATCACATATTTGTGATCTTACACCGTAAAGGGTTAAACATATACAAAAGTAAGAGAAGTATAGTTAAAACCCAAAACATGATATGCTGTAGGCTTTTAAATATGTCCTTCCAGTGGAGTGATCTGGCCTGACTGTGATCAGCACCTCATATTTAAAGCCCATCACTCGAGCGGAGCCGCTCTGCCACGTGCGTCCTATGAGTCAGACAGATAAATGAAGGGCGATCGAAGGAGATGAGAGGCGTCGCACTGCCCAAAGCCTCGGTGACATCGCCATTTCAGAGCGTGCGTCTGCATGGGCATGGTTCTGGGTGCGCGTATCCATGCGAGCGCGTGCGAGCGTACGTGTGGCAGTGACAGATGACAGCGGCCCCGGTGTCCCAGCTCTCTGCCAAAACACGGCTCCCGCCTCCTACCCCTCCGTTTCTTACGGAGGTGACCTTGTCAGGACAGGGAGGAGGAGAGGCATGCGGTAGACATTCACCATTTGGGTTTTTTGTGGGCGTGCTTGTATCTATATGTGTGTATGTGCGCCTGAGCTCATACATATTCTTGCATATACGAGGGTGCGTATACGAGGGTCTGCTTGTATGTGCATGTGTTTGTGTGTGTGTGTGTGTGTGTGTGTGTGTTTTCATGCGTGTGACAGTAAATGTGTGCGTTTGTGTCTGTGTGTACATGTGTGTATGTACATCTGCATTTGGCTAATTATTTCAGCATTACCACAAACAGGAGCAATACTGAGCTGAATGTTTAATTGAGATTAAAGTTTTCACACTGAGCTCCCAAAAAAGACTGCAGCGTCTGCTGGATTTCAATGTGTCGGCACTTAAGGTCTAACCCCCCAAGTGACATCTTGCGTGCGCTAATTACCAAGTGACATCATTTTTGACTCCAACATAAAACTTGTGAAAAAAACTTATTAAAATTTTATTCAACACATAACAAAAAAATATTTTCTTCAGATAAACCAAATAAATTTATTTTTAAAGGGTAAAGTAAATTTAAATGTGTTAAGAATTAAAATATACTGTGCATGTTATGTTCTGTTTTTAAAAATTCAATCTAGATTTATAACAAAAAGCAGATTACCCATCTAATGATTCTGCCGATTCTACCGTCTGAACCTAAAATTATCATCAGCATTGAATAGACATTGATTAGAGTGGACTTAATGTGGGCCTCATTGTCAAAATTCCAATCTGTAGACTCAAAGAGACTGAGCCAATAGTGACAACAAAAACAAAACCATTAAGGGTGTATGTTTGCAACTTCTCACTGATGTTCACAAAGTATTCTGTAAACCAGGCGTTCTCAATCTTATCCCGCAAGGGCCGGTGTGGGTGCAGGCTTTTGTTCCAACCAAGCAGTAACACACCTGATTCTACTAATGAACCACTAGAGTCTTTGCTAAGGACCTTGATTAGTAGAATCAGGTGTGTAACTGCTTGGTTGGAACAAAAGCTGCATCAAACAGCAGCATCCCTATGCATTCAACAGACAGGCAAAGACACCATTTGAACCTTACTATGATCAGGCCATGCTGGCTCTTGACAAGATGCGCATACTCTTAAAATCTTCCTGTTTGTATTGTAGTCACAGAGCCTTTTATGTTTAGTGGGATTTGCAGTATAGGCTGTGCCACGTCCACAGTGCAAGGGCCTGACCGTTCGCCCACATGTAGCACTGATTGAGGATTAGTGTGTTGGTGTTTGAGCTCTTTTCTGTATGTTTGGCTAGCTCTCTCAGGAAAATACTACACCAGCGGTTGTCTGCTGAAGACTGCCAGTCAGGGAAATTTGCCATCCAGATGATGAAGGCTGCAATACCTTCTATGTCCGTTATATCAAAGAATAGTCCCGTTGGCCATAGGTTGATCTTTCTTGAATCATTGCAATGTGACACCACTCCAGCACTTGTTGAATATGATCACATTTTTCTGCCGATTTCCCTCAAACTTAGTGGCATAGTATAGCAGATACAGCAGGCAGCCGTCGCTGCTTTGCCCTTTGCCAGTAGGCTGCAGATGGCACCAAGGTAAGCTGCCCACAGACATGGGGAGCTGCAGGCTGTCTGCCTAAATATTAGTGATAGAGGTTATGTATCACCTGATAATATGTCCCCAAAAACACCTGGACAATTTTTGAGGTCCCGTTTCACAAAACCACATAAATAAAATAACTTTTGACTAGGGTCATATATGACTCCAAAAATAAATGTAATTATGTGAACCCTATGAAGAAATATATGCCTGGGACCAAAAGTGGCTATTCAGTCACTTGAAGGTTAATTTAAGTCATTGATTGGGTAAAGAGCCCACATACCTTGTTTCCAGGGACTAAACTGGCCCTGGCTAAATGGAAAACACAAAACTGTCGACTCGGAGGCCCTCATAGACTTGAGTTTGACACCCCAGGATTAGAGTTTCCAGCACTGGGTCAAACCTGGTCTTAAACACCCCACAGGTCGCTAAATGTCTGACGAAAGATAGGTTTTTCAGTCTCTGATGCCATTATGCCAGCTGGCCAAATAGTCGCTTGATCTTATCATGATTACAATACAGTTGGTTCATTAATTAATAGTTGAATAGCAATCGGGAGTGAGAGTGAGATCAGGAACTACTCAATTCAATAGACTTGCTAATTCAATAATATGGCGGACTGTCCAATACACTGTAGTCTAATTGGGAAGTGTAACGATTCACTGCATCCTGTTTGTTTGTCTAGTCTACCAGTCTTGATCAATGCTTGAAATATGCTTAAAAAGCAGTCAATAGAAAGGTTCTGGGTTCAGATTGACTCCAGATGAATCCAGAGTGTGTCGAATATCATTAGTAGCCTATCTATTGCCTGTGACACTGCTGTTTATGTGAAGTCATTTTCATGAAGTACTAAAGCCAACATCCTTTCTCTTCAAGTTTGAGTCACTTCTTTGTTGCACTGATTAATTGTCAGCCTACTAACTGTTGCTCACACCCTGATGAAGAATGTATTGGAACTTTTAAATGCATCCATTTACTCATCTAAATAAAGGCTTTTGTAGTAAAAAAAACACACATGCCTTTTTCAAACATATGTCCGGTATATTACATTTCCACAAGGAATGACACGCACTACAAGCAACTGGACAATACCCTAACATTACCTGAAATTGCCGTGTGTGTCTCACGTTTGTTTAAAAAAAACAGTCCTGCAATTGTAAAAATCTCCTTGTAAATTTGCCTCAATGTAAACTCAAAGGGCCTCATTTATCAGTATGGTCGTAAAAAATAGCGTAGGCTATATTTGACGGATCCAGCTTACGTACAAAATTCTCATGTGTGATTCATCAGACTTGATTGTATCTGGAATTGTCCCAAAAAATGGCCGTACACTCACTTTACGATCAAATTTGACCGTACGCCTGAATGATAAATGAGGCCCAAAGTCTGTTACTTCGGGAAGATTATTATTGCGTCATAAAAAGCAAAAAATAAAATAGTCCTAAGCCATGAATAAAAAAGAAGGAACGCAATGCATTACACCCTGCAGCTCTGACATTTCCATTCACCGTGCTTTCCGTTCTATGTGCTGTTCATCTCAGCTGTGAATCATACAAACCATAAAGACTATCATTGCACCTTTGATGGAAAACCCAAGTCTTTTTTCTCCTTTTTTGCTTTTAAGGTGGAAAAAAAGAAAGCTGAATCAAGACATTCTGTGTTTTACATTAGCATTCATTGTAGCACTTCAGCGTTAAGTCAAATTATGAGGCAATTAATCCTCTTGTTATATTGTAGGTAATACAGTGAATGGGAATGCTTGGTAATGTGGCGGATAACAAGAGGAAGAACACCATTTGTACAGACCAAATAAAAACACAATTAGCCAGACCCCCCCTAAGGGTACAAAACACCTTATCGACCCTGGTGAGCTGTGCTTTCCTTTCCTCCCTCTCTGTCAAAGTCCCTCTACCAAAAAATAAAGACTAAACGGGGGGGAAAAATGAGTGTGTTTACAATTGTAACTTCACTGCAGATTGTGGAAGATCGTTGAGGAAACATAGACAGAGGTCCCTATTTTGGTGCCTGTTACGTCCCTATGCAGCTTCATGAGTGCGCCCCTTTACATCTTTTGTATGCTAACGAGTTTCCTTCGACTCACCTGAGACTAGATTGGAAATTGAAGACACCTGTTGTGGATTTGCCTGAGAGCATATGTATTCGCAGTGTTCTCTACCTGAGGTTGTTTCATTTTCCCTTTCGACTGTTAGTCTTTCGGTTTGGTTGACTTCATGCACACTGCCGTGCTGAAACTTATTTTTTATTTCAGGTTGTATGCAGCGCTTACTATATGTTAGTTTGTTGCCATGCTGTAGGGGTGCGCGTTTGCTAATGGTATTTCTGCGTGATTCCCCGTTTGGAAGCCGGTTTTAACTTTGCTTTGTGCGAGCATATTCACGTCTTTTCTTTGCCACTTTGTTTATGCAAATACAAATACTAGGCTACTCGTTTCCAGAAGGAACATTTTGGTAGTAAGCTGCTTGTGAGTTTATAGTTACTTTGCTGTGTTGCAGTTTGTCTTGTCATACTTTTGTCTCATGTGCTTGTGTGGTCTGGTTGTGATACCTGGAAGTATTGTGTAAACACAGAGACTCACAAGACAAATGAGGAGGTCCAGAGTAAAGGACGGTGGAGGCACATTTAACCGGGGTTTTGTTTTGGAGAACTTTTTGTCGTTCTCGTGTGTAGAACTTTTGTGATGTTCTTGTTTTGAGGAGGTTGGATACAGGGTTCCAACACTTCCTGTTTTGAAACCGCAGGCCGTCGTGTCTCATCGTCCTTGTTGAATTCCCGATCTTGTGTTTGTCTTGTTTCTTGTTTGCCCATACTTCTACCAGAACCCTTTCCCCTTGTGCCATGTCTATTGTGATATTTTAATAAAATTATTTTGTAACCGTTCCCTTTTGTGTTTCAAATCCTTTATGTTGCAGCCCTTGGAACCGGGGTTATAACAGTGCCAATGGTAGCACAGAGGCTCCTGAGCTTGAGTGCCATTTGACCCTTGCAAATGGAATATTTTTCACCTCCACCCAGTTTGGTAGTTTTGCGGCCTGCAATAAATGTTTATATCAACATGGACTGTGCAATAGGGGGGTGTCAATGAAAACATTTGGCACTGTGCATGTTTGGTGTCTAATAACATGTCTGTCTGTGGTTTTACTTGACCCAGGCCACCTTTTAACTCGAATGCTGACATACTGAGTTTAACAGAAGTTGGATGGATACATATACTGTATGTACAGTTGAACCTTTAAGATATAAAAGGAGGAGAATGTAGATACAAATGATTGAAAGTATGCTGAAAACCTACTTTTATTTGTGGTTAAATGTAGGTTTTCAGCATACTTTCAATAATGCCAAATTAAGGAATTTAAAGGGTTAGTTCGGAATTTTGGACATGTCTCATTTCGACTTACCCATGATGTTGTTGATTGATGGAGACCATTTTCAGCTGATTCCATGCTGTCCTTCTTGTGGACATACACACATTGCTAATGCTAGCGCACCTCTATGGTAACCTATATTCTTTGTGGAAGTACGGCGGCAGAGTGATGTCTTTTGAATGTGGCCATTGCAACTTGTTGCTCTTCTTTGTTGTTGTAGTCGACCAGTGCCGGCACTACATTCGTAGGTAACGTAAAGTATTGCTCTGCCGCCGTACTTCTCCGTATATTCTACTTCCACAGAGAATATAGGTCAGCACAAAGTAAAGGATTCAACGATAGCTTGACTTCAAAAATTATGGTATAAACACTCAAATTAACCCAGATAGACTGTCGTCGTATTTTATTTGCTTTGGGTGCACTGTGGAGTGTTTAAGTGCGTTTGGTAGTGGATGCGACCGGTTACCATAGAGTTGCGCTAGCATTAGCAATGTGTGTATGTCCACAAGAAGGACAGCATGGAATCAGCTGAAAATGGTCTCCATCAATCAACAACATCATGGGTAAGTCGTAAATGAGACATTATGTCCAAAATTCCGAACTAACCCTTTAAACCTTTTCATTCAAATCGTTACTTACAAATGAGGTAACAGTAATGTAAGTAAGCTACTCTCATTTTGTAGCTATAGTCTGTAGTTTAAACCAACCAATAATCAAATCAAAATGTGAGCAACAGAATAAAGCAAAAGACAAATAATACCGATATGCGTATAAACATATAAAACAAAACAGAGGCTACATGTTTTAGAATGAAAACCCTTAATTCCCTATGTTTTTTTATATGTTAGAGGATCAATTGTATGTACATATATTTACATACATTACAGCTATAACAAACATATCTTAGACAATCTGACATGTGTAGAGATGGTCTCTCACTCTAAATACCCAGAAAACAGTCTGTCTTGTGTGGCAGCTTGTCTGAGCATATTTTTAATTTTAGTATATGCAAATTGTTAAGAGCAGCAAAATTGCACATTGCACCATCGTTAGGGCCCTATTTCGGCAGGAGAAACCCCCAATCACATTATGAAACACCAAATTTGCACAGCGCCATATGTTTTTATTGACATACCCCAACTGGGCTGCCCAACACACATTCACGCAGACAGGTTTACTGCAGATCGCAAAACTACCAAACGGGGTGGAGCCGGAATATTCTCTTTACATGGGACCAAATGAGCAATTCCACTCACGCCCTGATGTGTTTGCGTTATCATTACAGCCAAAATACAGCCCTTTGTGCATGTGTGCACATGTCTTTGTGTTTGTATGTGTGCTTGTGTGAGGTGTATGTGTGTGCGAGTGTGGCTGAAAGAAGGATTTTGCAAGTATTTTTTGTCATGACATGTTTGCCTTTGGTAATCTCTGGAGGGTTCGGCCACAATATGCCAGCTCCACAGCTAGACTGTCTTGTCTCAGTCCCGCAAGCAGCGGCCGTGATGTGGGTTTCTTCAGGACTAATGGAAAGAAATTGTGTGTGGTATCAATTCAGTCAGAAGACTAATTAATCCAGCGGTTAGATTACCCGCAATTAATTACTCTAGACTCTCAGGTGCGATTATTCACATGCAGCGCATGAACAGACCACTGCTGTGATTGTGCTATGCTGCGCTCAAACTGATTGCTGACTTATCCTACTGACTATGCTGTACTGTGCTCGAGCCGAGTGCTGGCTTATCCTACTGACTGTGTGCTGCGCTCAAACTGATTGCTGACCTATCCTACTGACTGTGCTGTGCTGCGCTCGAGCCGAGTGCTGGCTTATCCTACTGACTGTGTGCTGCGCTCAAACTGATTGCTGACCTATCCTACTGACTGTGCTGTGCTGCGCTCGAGCCGAGTGCTGGCTTATCCTACTGATTGTACTATGCTGTGCTCAAGGTGATTTCTGACTTATCCTACTGACTATGCTGTACTGCGCTCGAGCCGAGTGCTGGCTTATCCTACTGACTGCTGTGCTGCGCTGCGCTCAAGCTGAGTGCTGGCTTATCCTACAGACTGTCTTGGATGACAAAAAAATGTTGCAGTGAAAATATTTTCAAAAATGTTTATTTTATTTTTATCGAATGTCGCTTTAGTGTAGGTTTCAGAATAGTGGTATGTATGGTTCTTGAGATTAATACCAGAGAGTAATATCCCCTACAGTGGGCAAAAATGAATTGCCAGGTCTTAGGAAAATATACAATTTGATTGATTGATGATAAATTTCACTGATGCTTTGATAATGCAGTATTGTCAAATACAGTACCTCCTTTAAATCTAGTTCAAATCAGCTTGAAGACAAGAGGCTTTGCTAATCTTAACATAAAAAATAAAAAAAACCTTTAAATTGTGGCTACAGTTTCACAGACCTCCAGATACCATAGATGGACAGTTTTTGTAAGAATGACAGATTAGTAGATTAAAAGTAGATTAGTCCCTGGTGAATAGCAGGTATCTCAGTAGAATAGTCTTTATGGTGCAGCTGAATAGTATATGAGTGCAGCATTTAGAGTGTCATTCTTCATTTTCATCAATCAGTTCAGTTCAAGAACATAATTATGACTGATGATGATAACAGGCTATTCAGCCCATCTGGGCTCATCATTTTGGTCTAAACTGGGGGTGTCAGTTCTGTAGGCTTTTGCTGTGTTTTAGCACTTATATAATTTATTGAAGTCATGATTGGCTAGAGAGACCCCATACCTTGTTTCAAAGACCTAAACAGGTTACGTCTTGAAAGGAAACTGCAAAGACCTGTAGATGCTGAGGCCCTCAAGGAGATTGACACCCCTGTTCTAGAAAGTATAACTAGCACTGTCTAAAGCCTGGTTTTGAACACCGCAAATGTCTTTAATAACCCTTTAAAGACGCATTCAGCAATTTCAGATGCTAATCAATGTAAATTACGCACTTGGAAATTAATTACCTTGGTGGATTATGGTATTCGTAGTTTTTTTTATTGTTCTGTAACCAGCCACAGTACAATACGGCAAATGCATGGTTTATTTATGACTATGTTAGTTAACTATTACTTTTGATATAGTACCTGACGTATGAGCACCAATTGAAAACGACGAGTGAGTGATGAGTTCGTTTCCATGTTGAGGAGCTGCACAAGGACTACAAAAAACGATCAGCTATCAAAAACAAAGAAGGATAATGAAATGCTTATTTTAAATACTTATTTTTCCTTTTCTCTTTATCATTATTTTCAATAGAATAACTCTATAGTACTACTACTATAGTAATATATCTATGTCTTTTTGCCTGTTATAAGCCATTAGCATGTCATTAGCGCCCAAAATTACTGAGTGAGTCTTTAAGGTGGGAGATATATATATTTAGGATGTTCTGATGTAACAATCTAGAACACACTGACTTGGAATTTTGAAAAAAAAAAAAAAAACATTCCAAAAAACTCTTCAAAGGATTAAAGAGCTATAAGGTCTCTAGTTCAGGGGTTCTCAATCCTGGTCCTGGGGGACCCCTGTGTATGCTGGTTTTCGTTGCAACCGCAGTTGCAATCCCAGAATTTTAACAAGCTGTTAATTTTTCTTAATTAGGTGCTTTTCATGTTTGGAGGAATTATTCGCCCACTTAAGACACATTATGTCAGAAATAGCTATGCATACCATGTAGAACAAACTCCCCATGTTCACATTGTGCTTATTGTGCTATATTGCAACAATTACATAAGAAAAGGTTACAAAATAATGTATTTTCACTCAAATGAAAGAGTGAAGTGAATCAATAGGCTCCTAATTAGGTTGTTGAACACATGTGTTTAACTCAATTTTTTCTTTAAGCTTAAGACAATGCAGGTTTGGCTCGTTATCATTTGCTTTGTGTTTGAATTCTTCATTATCTACGAAATGGTTAATTTTAGTGGCCATGTGTCCACACTTTCACCAATTAGGAGCCTATTGATTCAAATCAGTCTTTAAATGGATCTGTTAAATAATTTTCTTATCTTTTTTAAATAATATAGCACAATGTGAACATGGGGTGTTTATTCTACATGGCATCCATAGCTATTTCTGATATAATGTGGCTTAAGAGGGTGAATAATTCCTCCAAACATGACAAGCACCTAATTAAGAAAAATTAACAGCTTGTTAAAATTCTGGGATTGCAACTGCGGTTGCAACGAAAGCCAGCATACACAGGGGTCCCCCAGGACCAGGATTGAGAACCCCTGCTCTAGTTAGCAACAGAGTGGTGAGACAGAGCAACAGTGAGTGCACTTTAGGGGTCTAAACTGGGGCTGTGTCCCACTCAGAGCCCTGTTCCCTGTACACTGTCCCCTGTCCACTCAGACCCCTGTCTACTATGTGCCCTGTCCCCTCACATTGCAAGCAGTGTGCGAAAGCAATCCCGCAAAACTCTTTCCAAACTAGTGAGGAAGTAGCTCGTAATATCTTTTTTAATTTTTTTGTTTTTATTGAGAATATCAATCAGTTAACATATGACAATTGTTACAAAGTGTAGACTATGAATGAAGATAGAATTAACAAAATAAAAAAGAGTATTTCGCAATATGACCCACTCTTGTACCATAGATATGCACATAGGCTACGCTCTACGTCTTTTACGTTTTTACTTCTGAGTTACTTACTGAAATTGTTGGGTGAGTGCACAGTTCTGCAGATGAGTGTGCTCCTGAATTCCCTCAACAAAACCCCGGAAATAAGGGGTTCATCCTGGTATTTTAAGTGCCCCCATTTGTGAGAAAACGTCGCCCACTCAAAAGCTTTTTGACAAAGTGGACTCAAATATGCGTACTCAAAAGGGTGTAGGGCTCTGATTCGGACACAGCCTGGGTCTTGTTTAGAAGACAGATGGGAAATTAGTCTTTACCAGTTGCTGGCCCCTTGGCCCCCACCCGGCGTACTGCAGCTGAACGTTCCGCACTTCCGGTGGATTCAGGTTCCAGGTCTCCCTACAGACAACAGTACATGTACAAGACCAGGTTACACACAGGAGACTGGGTTACACAAATGAAGCTGAGTTGAACACAAGACTAGGTTACGCACAGGAGACTGGGTTACACATGTATAGTTCAGCTGAACACAAGACTAGGTTATACACAGGAGACTGGGTTACACATGTAAAGTTCAGCTGAACACAAGACCAAGTTACACACAGGAGACTGGGTTACACACATAAAACTGAGCTGAACACAAGGCTAGGTTAAACACAGGGCTGGCTTAAGCTCCCTCCACTGACACAGTATCCCCATCACACCATAGATTTACACTTCAGAGAAGTGTTGATTGCACTTATTGTACGTCGCTTTGGATAAAAGCGTCTGCTAAATGAATGTAATGTAATGTAATGTAATGTTGATGACTGAGGGCAGAACGATCGTGATTCACTCAGCGATGTGCAGCCTTTTCATTATTTCCTGAGTAGGCACTGTCATCCGAAACGTACCCTATTATCCATCGGTGCTGCGGCATACATACTGCAGACATTTGGCTTGTTAAAACTCTGACAGTTTAAATAGATCCAGGAGGGACAATATGTACTCTCAAGTTGATTTATCACATGAATATTACGCATCGCATCTTGCCGAAGGGTAAACCAGCAGTATCCTGCTTGGGATGTTAACCCACAATCCTCTGTTGATAGTTCAAATTGAAATGACAGTGCAGCACAGAATGAGAGAGACCCCACAAAGTAGGGAAAATGGGCTTTTTTTCAAGTGTGAATAAAGTAAGGTCGTAACAATGCGCTTCCATCTGTAATGCTGAACTCCTCCACTAGATGGGAGCAGAGGCAGTCAGCCCTGGCAGTGCAAAGCTCAGCTTTACGCGGTACATCCACACATAAATCAATAAGCACTTTGCAGCTTTTTACGATAACAACATAATGAGCTGAAGCAGTGAATGAAAGAGAAATCTAACGATAAAGTGATAAACTGTAAAAACACAAATACTAAAAGGCACTGCTGCTGCTTAGTTTTACTTGTTTTATCGAAGCATAATTTACAAATACACAGAAAAACACAAAACAAAATAATACAGTCCTCTCGAAATGACAACTACTTACGGAGTCTCCAGGCTGCAGATGATGTAGGATGCTGTGAAAGAGTGCTGATAGACCTGCAAAGAGGACACATATTTAATACAGTGAGAACGTGTTCATACTAATAACCGGTTTTCAAAGAGGACCATCTGCAATAGTTACAACTGGATGCGAGTGAGCTGCGCTTCTCTTCATGGTGCTTCAGACATTTTGTAGCACTAAAAAAATGTTCTATCACGTCACAATTTCATAAAATAAAAACATTAGATTCTAACTGCACACCTTTTATACTACTAGGATGTCTGCATAACTTTAATGTAAAGTATTTCAAATTCCATAACGTTTCATGATTTCAGAACTAATTTATATGAAGAGTAGTTCAGTTAGCTGGCATGGTTGCATTTTCTTTCCAGTGACAGGAATACTATCGCTGCCATTCATATTTCTCATCAGGTACCACAGTGGGAAGATATGGTATGTGGGTTTAAATTGGCATATTTGCAGTCACACACACACACACACACATACACACCTCAGGTGACGGCAACAGGTAGCAGCAATGTCATCGATCAGGGCCGAGAAGGGCTTCCAACACTCTAATGCGCCATGCGCCGCAACTCCCCAAAGACATTTTTTTTTTAATGCTGTTTTACCATTTCATTTATTCAAACGACTGCTGTGACCGTGATCTTCCTGTCTGCTCTGGGGATTAGGCCTGCCAGTCATGGTCCCCTTAAGGGCCTTATCGGGCGACGTGCGGGACGGGCGGAGTCAGCCCCCGTCTGTGCGTCGGCCTATTCAGAGTCAGCACCCTCTTGAGCATTGCGGCGTCTCAGCCGCCATGAATTTTATTTTTTTTAACGTGCTGCAGAATAACTCGGAAAATATGGAGACAGGTAAGGAGAACAGAGGGGGTGGGGGTTACAGGTGCAGAACAGAGCACCCTGTACAGAGATGCGCTTCAAAGATGTGCAGCAGCACTGCTGGGAAGCGGAGTCCAGAGCCTGAGGCTGGAGCATAGGCCACAGAACAGACCCGCCTCCAATTCCCATGAGAACCCCTGCGTCTGATTGACAGGCACATTCTCAGCATGTTGAGCCAATTGGAACGCAGCTGGGCTCAGAACATTTCACTGTACAGGACCTGCCTGGGTCTCCAGTACAGCTCTTATAAAATGACTGTTTGGGGCAAAGGGGCTGTTTAACAAGAAAAACAAGATGACATTATAACCACAGGAAGCTCCAACTGTAAGTTAGGATTGCCCACCTTTCTGTGGCAAGTGATAAAACATATTCCAGATAAATCTGGCCTCAATCATCAGAGACATACTGTATGTCATGATTTAGAATACACTATTATCCAGGGCACGTTTAAAAATGACATATTCTCTAACCCATTCACATAGCCTGGAGCTACTGAGGTGTAAATTTGCCTGCACAATGATACAGGCAGCTCTATGGAGGTCATCATGTGATCAGTCCTCTGTAAACATCACCACTCTGCCCTGTATCAGTTGGTCTTGTTTTTGTGTTGGTCTTGTTTTTGTGTTCCTTGCAAAGTTTTACCATCCCCATCACCACGGGCACTTGTGTTTAAGAACCCCCCACCCCCCACCCTCATTCCCCATCTCCTCCCGCCTCATGCTTACTCTCAGCCCCATGTTGCGTCCCACACAGCCACATGAAATATTGCTTGTCATGATGGTAATTCGAAAGAAAAAAGCTAATAAATGAAGGCTCCTCACAGGGACAACGTTGTAGGCAAGAAGCACATGCTTCATGTCGGGGGACACATCGTACTTGCTGGCTTTGTACATGTCCTGTTGGGAGGGGGAAAGAAAGAGAGAGTGAGAGGGAGAGAGAGATGACACCTTTAACCATGCATAAGATTTTCATTAATACAATTCTTAAATGACTGCGTTTGACAGATTGCTTCCTACAAAATGCACACATAAAACCATTAATCTTGTCTCAATACATTGATTTCAGACAAACATAATGTTGTGTGTCGCCATCTCTGCCATTTCCAGCTTGGTCCCCCATTTCACATCGTGCTCCCTAGATAACACGTGCAAAATGCTAACAAGTGTCCCCAGAATAAATGCTTGCTTTATCCTTGATTTTATTAAAAGCACACTTTATCCTTGACTGCAAATAGTGAAATAATCAAATATTTCATTCATGTAGTTTCCTCGCCAGCACGCACATATGTTGGTCAATAGCAGCAAGGCTAATCTTATCATCATTCTGTGAATCATATCAATTAGCGTGAGTTAGATGTCATTGGATGTAAATTCATGGCATGCCATGTTGGGTTTCAAGTCCCCAAGGTTCTATATTTGGGGTTTAAGTCCCCTAGAAAAGTGATGGGTTCAGGACGTACCTGAAGGTTTTGTTCTTGGGGTTAACTCTTTTTCTTTCATTCCTTTCCTTTTTCTCTCATTTTATATGAAGCACATTGAGTTGCAATTGTTGTATGAAATGTGCTATATAAATAAAATTTGATTGATTGATTGATTGATGCCAGTATTCTAATGTGTGCACTATTGCTGTAAACAGCTTATAACCTTTCACTTGACTTGAAAAACTATTTTTTCCAATCATGAATCTACGGTCAAAGGACTTACAAACTTTTTTTGCTCCAGCAAAACCTTCTTCTCCTTCGTCTCGACGTTGTGCACGACCACGTCTCCCTCATGCGTGTGGTACAGCAGCTCGCTGCCTGCGAGAGGAAAACACTAATCAGCAGGGTGTGACAAAGCCAAGCTGCTACCACGAGCGCTGTCCTCCATCTGGAAAGTGAGTATCTGTGGTCTCTGTGGTCACTCGCTGTAGGCAGTCTGTCTCCAGGTCAGTGCGGCCTGAGCTTCAGTCAACGCCCTGAAAGTGCTGCTCCACGCACGCATGCCAAACCGGAAGCAAGAAAAATATAGGAGCGTGAAATATTTCAAGCCACAAAAAAAGGTGGGCTTGCAGTCAGCCTAGTGGCAAGGTGCACATCAAAATAGAGCGTGCGTGGTTGTTCTTTTAATGGCCGTCCTTGCTGAGTGAATCTGTGAACACTGGTGAAAATATAGAACTAGTGGTTATATGGTCAATAATTACATTAAGTTTTAGGTATTCGTTTTCAGAGAGCCTACCCTTTTCAATTCTATAAAGATAGCATTACCTCCAAAAAACAAGAATGTGATTACTTGTTATTCATGGTGAGATGCGGACATTCTCTCTTGCGCCCAGCTGAGGCAACCAACAGGGGGCAGCGTGGCGCGGTTTGCGCACTGGCTCACAGTGAAACGCCGCACACATCCCCCAAGGGGACTCTCACTTCCTGTCATCAGACCCTCTTTGGGAGAGCGCAGAATCGACAGAAACGGGGAAGGGGGGAGAAAGACGCGCGGTAAAATGTTCAGTGTTAAATCAACTCGAACAGAGTACATATGGTACCTATTAAACTCCGTAAGAGTTGAATTAAAACTGGGCATTTCACTGTGCATTTCTGTCCGTTTTCCCTTCTCCAGACGAAAAAAAGCTTTGCCCATTAAGATGGAAAATCCCGCGGGTGCCACCTCCCCATCCCCTTTTCATGTTTAAACCCTGCTGATTCCTGCAGGCGTGAGCGCTGAGCAAATGCGACGGAGCAGCCATCTGAATACGGATTTCACATTGGCATGCAGTGCCTGAGCCCGCCCCCACCCCCAAACCTCCAAATAACAAATAATGGGACTGGAAATGGGAAATAACACAAGTCCTGTCACAGTGGCAGGCGTGCGGAGTCCGAATATGAGAACAAACCAAAGTTTTGGGTGGCCCTTTGATGCCGAACCGAATGCAATTAGCAGCGTTTCAGAATCAGGGCAACACTGAGGGGGCACCAGATCAATACGACAAATTACCTCTTTCCAAAGAAGCAGTGGTGCATGGGAAATAAGGCCTGGGATTACCTCTCTGGTGGCACTGAAAGCGGACTCTGTATCCTTGTTTTTCAGTAATATATAACCAGAATGGTCAAATTGATGTGTTTCTACTTTCCTCAGTGAAAAGTGGCCTTTGCTTCTAGTTGGTTCTTTTAATTTCAGAATGGTTGTTTAGTCATCTAAACAACACCCACGTAGACTCATTGTTTAGCCCCTTTAATGGGTTAGAGGTGGGGGGTTCTTTAAAATTTCTGATTGGTTACTCATCTTCTGCATGCCACCTCCACCCAATATCCCAGCACTCACTGTCTACTACCACCGTGAAAAAGGCCATTGTTATTTATTCACATCTCCATTTACCATAGTATCGGTTTAATTTGAGACGTAAATAATAAATGCTGAATAAATAAATGAATGAAAACAACAGCCAGTGGTTTACCCAGACTTGGTCATGTGATCTGAGATCCTTCCTGGAATCCTTATTACATTTCACAATTCACCAACCAAACGCTGGCACCCCATGGTATCTTCTGCCCCCTGCTCCTGGCGCCTTGCCCCGCTCCCTTCTCTCCTGTGTGTCCTACTGCATCCCTCGTTCCCTCCCTCCGTATCTCTGTCATTTGCCTCAAGATCACATATCCTGCATATGCTTTTTTAGATTCCGCAGGACACCGCATCCAAACTCATTCTCCAACTCTGTTGACACTTACCCACTGGCCACATATTTCTTGTGTCAAAACTGTGCGTCTACCTCTATCTGTCTGTCCGTCTCTGTCTTATTTTGTCACACTCATGTATTCTGTCCCCGGTTCCCATTATGGCCTCGGAAACCATGGCCATAAATCCACTAAGAAGACCGTGATGAATCAAGCTATGAATGAAGATGTTGAAGACATAGGACAATGACAAAATAACAATGAAATGGCACGTATGACGATGATGAAGAAGACCAATGATGGTGAGAACTATAATGAAGATGACGGTGAGGATTATGGCATATCAATGACAATGATGATGAAGATGTTGATGAAGATGAATATGATGTAGATGATGCCCATGATGATGATGTTGATAATGAGGCTTCCCCTCTTCTTCACTTCGCTTAACTGGCTCTCTTCAACTGAGCACATTATTTTTCTTCGATATGCCCCCTCCTACCAACCTTCCCACCCCTCCAAAAATTCACCCTCCCGACTTCCGACTTCACTATTCTCCCAACTTCCAGACTCTCCAAACCCCCCCCCCCCCCTCCCCTTCTCTCCACTTGGCATGCTCCTTCCATTAGCATACCTCAGCTTGTACATTTCTCTCCCTGTCCTTCCCATTGTAGAACCATCTGTTCGCTCGACGATAATCTCTCTCCAACGACGCCTTGCACACGCCGCAGCGCAAAAGCTATTCAATTAATCTCTATTTAGTACAGTAATCCATACGGCGCGCGAATCGACAGGCCCCGCGGTCTGATCCGCTTCTTCGCCCCGTACCGATGGCCCCGCGCCACGTTACGGCTGATCGCGGCAGGCCCTGGAGTGCCGCTGTTCAGCGCTATTAACTCTCGCGGAGTTGTACTGGAGCACAGCTCTTATTGATCGTGGGACGTCGCGTTGTTCAAAGCCGCGAGGCAATGACCTCGCCTGGTCATCTGCACCTGCAGTGCAGGAAAACGGCGCTACACCAGGGCGGCAGTGGAGTATGACGATTACGGACCTGGAACTTGTAATGGAGAGCTTGCAGGTTCAAGTTCCAAGTGGGGCAGTGGCAGAGGTATTTAATGTGATTTGCTAAAATTCCATCTGTATGAATGGATTGCATGTAAAACCTATGCGCTGTGTCAGTCGTTCTGGGTAATGTAATGTAAGCGTAATGTAAAATCTGTTCATTGGTGTCTCTTAGCCCACACCCTTACCTGATGGGGTGTTTAAGACATCATATTTCTTTAAAAGTTACTTGATGATCAATTAACGGTTTAAGGCTAAAATTGTTCTGCTCTCATGATGAATATTCATGAAGAGGGTGTGGCCAATGTCAAATCACCCATAGTAATGACAGGAGAGTGTATGCAGCTCTGTGATCCCCATAAAGGGTGGAGCCAGTATACGCTGTAAATCAGTGACTTAGCTCTTCGTAGCCACAATTTGGTTGAAATCAATGAGTCACAAATTCTATATCACAGTATACTGCATACTGAGGCTCATGAAGCTCTCAGGTTCCTAATACGCAACTGGCACCCTAGCCAATTAACTACCCTAATCGCCTGTTGCCAAAAAAGTAGCCTCCTCTAGATGAAAGAGTAGAGTACAGAAGGCACGTAGGCCTGTTTCTCATTCAACCGCCTCTGGGAAAACACATAATTCACAAACACCAAGGGAATCGAAGAATTCTGGGAATGAACACTGGCAGCTCCTTGTCCTTGTTGGAGGAACAGAATGATATTAGAAGCGATGAGGCTAGAGGAACAGTCTGTAAGCAGGGTGAATCTCTGAAACAGACTGACATAGACAGAGGATTTTGCCTCTGGGGACATTTTGTTTGCTTCTGTCACTTGCGTTTTTACCACCCCCTTTTGGTAACAGAAAATGCTGATGTTTGATTCCTCCTTTCTCTTCATGAACCCAGTCCCCTGTGAAGCCCGGATTGAGATGCCTCTCCCTCAGATTAATAAAAAGGCTTTTTAAATGGCGCACAGAAGGAATTACAGCTCCCCACTGCTACAAAATCAAAGAGCCCCCCCCCCCCCATGGTATCACCACCCTAAATCTCAGCTGCCCTCTGGCGCAGGGGAGCTATAAAAAGGAAATGGGATCATAAAAATTTCACTGTACCTTTAATTAAGCTTCTACACACGCATACACACATGCACACGCACACACACACACACACACACACACACACACATTTTGTGGGTTTTGCTGCATACTACAGCCACACCTCGCTCTCCCAAGATTTAAATAGTGAGATTCAACAGAAGTTACTCTGCTCACAGTTTCCGAGACCAAACAGAAACCCAGCCACTGAATCCCATCTGGAGAGTTTGGGAGTTTTCATTCTCATTTACAGTTATCAGCAACGATGATCGAGGTTGTCAGTGAATCTCATTAACCACAATGGGGCACTGCTGAACGGCTAATGCACAATGCAAATGATGCTGAAAATAGCAATGATCAAGCATATATATCCTTTTTTTCATTGCTTTCACGTTTCACAACACGGGCATTTTGAGCTGTGGTCCTAATTAATGGAATAGGCGCAAAGCACAAGCATGCTCGGTGGACAGCCCCCGAGAGAGTACAATTCAAAAGCTGCTGTCTGGGCAAATGGAGAGTGAGATTTGCAACCATACGTGTATGTATAAAAGAGGAAATTCAAGCCCGGCGGTAAACTCATGGCTGTGTGTGTATACGTGTGTGCGTGTGTGTGTGTGTGTGTGTGTGTTACGCACACACTTTATAACTTGCAATCCAAATTCACACGTTGTACAAACATGCATGCCATATCTCATGTTTTATTACTGGGGTTTGCTTGTTATTGACTGTCAGGGTCAAAGTCAAACTTGTTGAAATGATATGAAATAATTTTATTTAAAGGGCCGGCTTGCTCATCTATTTATGCATGTCTGAAGATTTCTATATCTTCTTCTCAAAATAATAATAAAATGAGGTTGTTCTGTCCACAATTCACAAAGTTCACAATTGATAGATAAAATATGTTGGGTTTTTATGAGCACATATCCATGGCCTAGATTTGACCCTACAATTTAATATCTGAGCATAACACACCATCCTGTCCTGGCCCTGGCCTTTGGAGATCATGTGACCCATGCAAATTGGAATGAAACAAGTGAGGTTCTTTGCAGCACACAGCGACATGTTAGCTTAAGTGTTTCCTTACAGCCAATCGTATCAGCACCTGGAATTACTTGGGTCTTCAAGAATTTACCTTCAAGTTATCATCAGGCATCCCAGAGGGCAACTCATTTAGACAGCCTATTAGCCCATTAAAATAAGACAGACTAGGCGAGCACCCGTGAAGGAATGGCTGGAGCGAGTGGAGACAGCCGAACACGGTAGCCAAACAGAGAAAGAAGTCAGCTATGGCCAGTTGGCAATGGTCAAGAACATATCTGTAATTTTATCAAGGTAGAGGATAACAAACTCAAGCGAGGAATGGAAAAATGACTAGAAAGCAATCATAGAACATCATTCCATCAATATGTAAGTGTTGTAATGTGCTTGTTGTTGCATCATAATTGCACCCTTCCAGTGTTGCTGGTCTTGGGTGGTCACATTTCTGTTGCCCTTGGTGAGATTGCGCTCCGGGGGATGGGAGTGTGGTGGGGGTTTTCATGCGACTGGGGAGGGGCACCAAGTACCATGGACGCAACGTTTTTTTTCTCCATCCTTCATTTGGCTACTGTAGTCTCTGCTTAATTCCACAACCTTGATTAAGATGGAAACAACATATTGTGTAAAATAAACAATAGAAGCTCTGGGCCTCATTCATGAAACGCTCCTAAATATGCGCATAGATTTACGTACGAAACAAGTTAGTATGAAAAATGTACGCCGGATTCATCAAACCGTGCAGGAAAGGCAGATTTGTTCGTATTCCATGCGTATGTTCATACATGCCGTGACAAGCGTGTTCACCTTATTTCGAGATTAGCATAAATCCACGCCCATGAATTGCCTTATATGGAAGTTGTCACTTCCATTTAAAAGTGCATATGAAGTCAAAATGTCCCAGAAAAAGCAAAAGAAAGAATTATTCCCACACTGAAATCAAAGTTTTATTAGCAGATGAATTCAATCAAGGAAAAACAATTGTTTAGTATTGTCTGTTCCGGTGTCATAAAATAAATAGTAAAGTAGCCTACATGGTAAATTAAAAATACCTGGCAAGATATAACATGCAGGAAATGCAGAATATCCCGTCACACAAACTGTTAAAGTCCAAGCCTTTCTGCATCGGACGAGCGCATTGCCTCCATTCTGCCAAGCACAACGGCACTACTCGCAGCCTGGAAATAAATAAAATAATGAATTTATTAATTTTGTCATTTTGTTGGTGTTCTGTGCATGTGAGAGGTGGTTTTAAATCCCTGAAAGAGGGAAAAAATACAAGAAAGAGGTAGTTAGGAATCTATACTCTGACACAGTAAACAGCAATTTGACGTATACCAATAAGCCAGCCGTCTCTCTCCACAGCGTTCCCCAAACGAGTGCCCCGCAGAATGAAGATGTCGTGGGTTCCACCAGGCAACCAGGCCAGGACTTTAAGCAATACATTTCGTATGATATATGAGCTGCACAGATGTGATAGCCCTTTCTATTCATATATGCAAACGTATCTTCAGATGGAGCCTTGATGCTCCGTTTGTGCAGTAGGCTAGCTTGCAGTTACGGCACCAATAAAATTGGGCAGGTTGGCAATTTCATACAAACCCGAAAACGACTAACCAGCCATACATCACTCTCAGCCAACAAGTAGCCTATGCGTGATCCTAAAGAGCCAACTCCTTCAACAGCACAAGATGAGCCATTGCAACGCTGGCTATACAGTGTAAGTCATTTGATAGCAGAAAAAATAATCAATTCAGAAAAAATAGTAGCATACTGGGAGCATTAATTAAGTAATGGGTCTAATAAAATAAATTCATAGCCTACAATTGATTAATACGCTTATTCTAAAGTGCTTGCTTTTCACAGTCATAATTATTACGTTTGTATTGTGCACTTCAAAGGCTGCATTTAGTCTTGTGAATTTAACTGAAAATAAAAATTAATTCACAGGCCTATTCTAATTGACATTCAGAAGCGACATGGTCCTGAGCAGGTGTAAATTTTGTTTTTAAGTACGAACAAATCTGAGATACAAAAACTGATTAACTCCAAAATACGAACAAAATTGCTAATACGAATGATTTACATTTTTGTTTTGCTCACGTCTCATGAATGAGGCCCTTTTCGCCAATTCTTTGCTGATTTGGATGTATACTTGGGAACTTTGTGTTGCTGTAAGGTCCATTTGCAGATGAGTTAAAGATTCTTGGTGGAGGGAACAAGGTTTTCTAGTAAAAATTACTGGGTACTTGCTGGAATTTCTGATTTCATCTATCTTAACAAGGGCCTCAGGACCCGTGGCTGTAAAACAACCCCCCAAAAATAGAGCACTGTAATATTTCACACAAAACATGAGGTTCTTCTCAATATAAGCTTGATGGTAAGGATCACTGTATGTATACAGGTATATGATATCAATTAATCCAGTACTTTAAATAATATATATTATATACTTAACGCCTTACCTTTTTGTGCTTTCATCACAATTTGTATCACTTCCAGGTTCTTTAGACTAACGTTACTTACCACAAAATACATCACCATATTTTAACACTTTCGCCTTATTTTGATCCCATTATACCGCATTTCCACCTCACACTATAGGCTACCATAGTACCATCTTTATAATATATATATGTACAATTTTGGAGTGCCCAATCTTGCTCATGCTCATTAGCAATTCAGGAGAGTGCAGACAAGTACAAGCTCTCCTTCGAAGCAAGTATAGTGTCAGCTGCCACTTCTCATCACACCACAGTTTGCAAGATGGGCTCGCACCGACGTAAATTGGAGGAAGACACTTCATGTGCAGCTCAACATATGAACTTACAAGCACCTGATGGACCAGCGGCGGACACCGAGGGTGCGTCCCAATACTCGAAAAAAATGCACCCTCCTTTCCTCCACTACCACCTCCTCTTCTCCGTGCCCCAGAAACGGATCTTTGTGTTTTAATCTAATGTTGCTGATTACATCTTAATTACGTATTAATGGTTAAATATTAATTAATGTCTCGACACAAACCGCAATGTCAGGTACATCGTATACTGTACATGCAAATAATTGTACTCGAAACGAAAGGCAGTTTTGCATACTTCCGGGCAGGAGAGGAGTGGTAGTGGGGGAGTGGAGGAAAGGAGGTGGGGAGTGAAGAATATTGGGATGCAGCCCGATGTTTGATCAGATGCTATCATCTCTGCCAACTGAAACTCTCCCATCCCTGGATGACACTAGAGCCAATTGTGAGTCACCCTGCGGGGTGCTGGCTGCAGCAAGAGTACTTTTAAACTATTTTGTGTTATTTTTATTTTATTTTTTTTACCCTTTTTTGCACTAAAATGACCAACATGGTTTCCAGAATTAGTTCTGCCAATTAGGCTATTTTAGACCTCTTCAATTTACTCAGACTCTTGAGTTTCACATAAACTCACCATGAATCTCAGTTGGTAGTCTATTAACACTCAGTAGTGTTAATATTGGTGATTAAATAATAGAAAAGTAACACGTGCTGTGGTCAATTGAACTAAAGGTTTATGGACTACCGTGATTTAATCCATATCTACTGAAGGAGCGAGAGCATCCATTATTGTCAGGCTTGGCCCCTCTCACTTCCTACTCCACAGGCCTGCTTGGTTGTGTGTGAATATTGTGCTGTTACCGGTAGGACTCGGCTCTTAAGAGGGTCCCCGGTTATTTATAACTCATCTCTAATCTTTATGAGACTCAAATCTACTTATTATTCCAGTTCATTTGCCTCAAGCTCGTGTCTCAAGGCTACGTCTTTAATTATGTCCACCGCCTCTTTGCGCCAGCGTTCCTTTAAGCAGCAGGAAACGCAGCGGGGTCTCATCATATCTCTGCATTTAGCCATTAAAGAGCCTCCCTAATCAGTGGCGGGAGAACACACAAAGTGACTGCCTTCTGTAATAACATGGACTGAGCATTGTACTAATACCTATTTCCTGATATGGGGGAAGGGGATACGTTCAACCCAACTGAATCTGTGTCCTTATATATGAGTAATACTTCTCAGGGAATGTTTGATATTTTTCTCAAATCCTCACCAGATTAGCAGTCACACAAATTATGAAAATATGATACTGTGTACAAATGACAATGGGCTCATATTGGGAAAGGGGCCTTATACAAACAGCAACTGCATTGGACCTTTGTCCTTAAATGTCAATGATTATATTTAATGAGGAGATCCATATTTTTCTCAGTTCTTCCCGAGGTTTAGAGGTCATAGATGATCAACACGGACTTTTCCTTCTTTAATTCTTTTTTTTTTAATAAGCCACATCTTCAAAATCTGGCATTAACGATTAAGGAGAAATCGGCGGCAGATTGAAAGCCTGTGCTTCCTCGTGTGTTATGTCCGGTTTTATGATGGATTGCGGTATATCCTCACAAATTATAAATTCCAGCTTTAAAACCCATGTGGCCTTTCATAACATCCAGCGCTGCGCTTGTCATGAAGATGCAAATCATTTCGCGACCAGTTATGGAATATTTAAGAAAAATTCTATCAGACTGTTTATTAAGAGCGTTAACATGCAAAGCTTCCTGTTCCGTGGCTTGTTATTGCTTTACAGCTTTCCTTGAGGCAGGTGTGTGCAGTAGTTTCACTGATAACATTAAATCTGGCAGAATCCCTTTTCTTGCAGCCTGTCTACATACCGGGGCTGGCACAAGCTCGCTTCCCTTTAGTCATAAATGAACATTTTCACACTAAGCTCTGGGGAGCTGCTACCGGCCGGGCACCAGCACAGTCTGTGCGAATATGCTAATGCGGAGCAGCTCAGGGGCTGCCAGGCTGTGTTGGCATTTGGCGACACGCTTCCTGAATAATTCGTTATTTTAACTAAGGTTAATTAAATAAGTGATGATAACTGTGAGGCTGGGCTCTGTTTTCGCGGCTGCATAGGACGAGACTTCAGCTGGACTCGAAATCTCATTTTAACGGAAGTTTATCTGTAAAGTATGGTGCTAGAAAGTCGACAACTGCGAGAGCAATTATTGGAAAATGTCCAAAGCAGGTGCAGTCTGTAGGCCTACATACAAAATATAATGCAAATTTTGCCAGGGTGATAACAGCCAGTGAATTGATTCAAAGTTCTTCACTGGTCAAAACCACTGGGGGGAGCCCATCAGCCTGAAGCAGTCTTAAACCGTATGACAGACAGGGTGCATCACTGGCTCTCCTCAAGGTTAAAAGATACTTAGGGCCTGATTTACTAAGACCTAGCGTGTGCAAAAGCCTTTAACACATGCAAAACTAATAGCACGACCAATGATTGGTGTAAAAAAAAAATACCATGACCAATCATTGAGAATTTTTCTTCTCCTGACAATAATTGGTTTTGCGTGTGCTAAAAGTGTGAAAGGTCTTCGTAAATCAGCCCGATATTCTGTCAATCTTCAATCTGTTTGATTTACGGAAATAGGTAAATCTCTTATGCATGGGCTACTTGTATAAGTGTGAATATGTGAGTCCACATGGACTTGGCACAAACAAGCGATAACCATCAATATGGAGGCAGTCACCTGTTGCCATTAAATTGAATTAGGTGTGTTTATTTTTCCGTTGTGTGTGATTGATTGATTCATTAGTCACTTTGATTTTGAGGCTCTGAAAGGTGAACATAAGTAGGGTTCTCAAGTGTCCTGGAAAACTAGGATATTTATTATTATTTTTTTCACTTTTCCAGCCATGGAAAAATAATGGAAAATGAGAAAATTGGCAAAATGTCCTGGACAATATTTTTAGTGCAATGTAGAGATGGGTGGTGTACTGATACTAAAAAGGTACCGCATATATACAGGGGGTGGACAAAATATAGTTTTTCATAAAACATAAAACAGCTACTATATGTTTGCTCCCATTTCTCTTACCTATATTTTCTACACTCTTTTATGACTCATCTTTTATGACTTTTATGACGATCATTGAAACTGGTCTAGAATCCAACAATTGCACATAGCATGAGTCACAAATATGGCCCAATTGTTAATTATTCCTTTTCAGTTAAGTTTTTCACTAATCACATTCCACTGTACTAGCTACATAGAGGAGATCAACTCCAGTTGTTGGGGACCAAAATGTTCTCTGATTTCTTCTTAAACATTGAAGTGTAATCACTTATTAGGTGTGGTTGTGAAACCACACCAATTGTTATTCCTCATACTTATTATTATTACACAGATTTTAGAGAACCTATCTCCTCCTACACCATTCACACCATCGATACCATTCATACCTCGTATTATACCTACTACACCCTCCAGGTTGCTATTACTTTTTACCTTTATACCATACACACTTTTTCAGATAATTGACCTTTTATCGCCAAAAAAAAATTAATGGGAGTCAATGGGCACATGGAGTAGGCTAGCTCATGGTGAGAACGGATTTTTGAATCACTTAAAGTTCTGCTATACGTGAGAGCTGAGCAACTGTCAACAACCGTCTGAGTTTGGAAAAATGCCGACGAGAAATTCCATAGCTAACGACGTAACATACCCGGCCCGGGTGATAATTGCAAGACATAAAATCCGCTGACCCGAAAAAAAAGATGCTCTCCAAAAGACTGGTACATGCTGTGTAGTAAACAAAAAAAAAAAAAGCTGCTCAGTTCGCCTACTTAACGCCTTACCTTTTTGTGCTTTCATCACAATTCATTACTTCTTTGTATCACTTCCAGGTTCTTTAGACTTACCACAAAATAGTCTACATCACCATATTTTAACACTTTCACCTTTACTAGATCCCTTTATACCACATTACCAGTTCATACCATTTCCACCTTTTTTTTTCCACCTCACACTATACCATATTACCATCTTTCTATGCCAGTTCCAGCATTTGATAACACTGTGAAGCAACCACACCTACAATTTCTTTAGGAATTGTTAATATAGTTACTTACAGTTGAAGCTTGCATACACTTAGGTTGAAGTCATTAAAACTAATTTTTAACCACTCCACAGATTTCATGTTAGCAAACTATAGTGTTGGCAAGTCAGTTAGGACATCTACTTTGTGCATGACACAAGTAATTTTTCCAACAATTGTTTACAGACAGATTATTTCACTTTTAATTCACTATATCACAATTCCAGTGGGTCAGATGTTTACATACACTAAGTTGATTGTGGCTTTAAATTTTTAATATTTGGTCACATATCCTTTGTATGCCATGACTTCCTGATGTCTGTGACCCAACAACATCAAAAGACTCTTGATATCTTATCTATTTTCTGGTACTATTACAAGCGATACTATAACGTCTCTGCATTTGAATGGATCTGTATGGGAATTGGGGGGTGGGACTAGATTTAGCTGTAAATTATGCTGGAACAGTATGGAATACATGGTTGGCGAAATGGCTGTAAGTCATCAAGGGTCTGAGGTATCAAATGAGCCTCAGACCATCACTCTGCTCCCAGATATGCAGTAGATATGGATGGATCACTTTAAGGGTGATTTTGGTTCTACTGACAAATTTTCCTATTGAACTCTATGGGAAAATAAGTCAGAAGAAACCCTTCAAGTTATCCATCCATATCTACTGCATATCTGGCAGCAGATTGATGGTTTAAGGCTTGTTTGATATGTCGGACCTTGTGACCTGTGAGTGTGTGTGTGGAAATGTGTGTGAGAGAAAGGTGACGGCATAGCTCTGTTTCCTCAAGGAGGAAGAGAAGGTTGCAAGATATAATGCAGCAGTAGATCACACTGACCATCCCAACTTATTGAAAAGCAGGGTGCTCGAAGTGAAATATGACAGTACTTTACTTACAAAGCCAATGATAAAGCTGAATCTGACAACATGATGTAAGGGGGAGTGTAAGTTTTGGAGAACCAAACGCGACAGACAAGGATTTCTAAAAGCGTATCAAGAGAGATACGCCACAAAACGCGGAAATAGCCGCACCAGGACTGGGATAACACAGGATCGGGAGCAAAACCTCCCTAGCACAAGGCAAAACAAAGCAACCTCCGAAAACTGAGGCGATCTCGATAAACAGCGAGAATAACTAACAAAAGAACCTCACGCACTAAATAATTAGGTGTAACAAGAGGTAGTGAAACAAAACAAAAAGAAACACCCTGTAAAAACGGGCGCAATGCAGCGACCAAATCTTTTACCTTACCGACTTCGTTGTCAACATAGCAAAGACAATATCGAAGTGCGTAAATGAAGAAGTCCTGAAGTATTTATAGCCGACAGGAAACGCAAAACAGGTGCAGAGAATAATTGTCGGGCAAAACACGAATTCCGGAACGGAGGCCGAAAAAATCAGATAGAGCGTCCAGATGACGCCAAAAATAAAGACGACCGTAGAAACAGCAGGGGCTGCAGATACCCATGACACATGATTACAGTGCCCATTTGCAGAAGATTCTTAATAGTGTGTCATGTCCAAGTAGGCTTGTTGTGGTGTTTGGTTTAACTGGTGGCATCGGTGTGCAAGCCTACACATCTCCACACTGCACCAATTAGTAATTGCAAACACTGCACCAAATAGTATTTGCAATTACAATTTAAAAATAAAATAAATGTAAACAATACATAAAAGTGCATCTGCTGAGCTTCAACGTTGATGGTATTAAAGGAATATGAGCACATTATACACTGCCCGGCCAAAAAAAAAGTCGCACACTGTAATATTTTGTTGGACCGCCTTTAGCTTTGATTATGGCGCGCATTCGTCGTGGCATTGTTTCGACAACCTTATGCAACGTCACAACATTTATTTCCATCCAGACTTGCATACATTTTTGGCCGAGATCTTGTATTGACGACGGGAGAGTCGAACCACTCCGTGAAGTCTTCTCCAGCACATCCCAAAGACTTTCAATGGGGTTAAGGTCAGGACTCTGGTGGCCAATTCATGTGTGAAAATGATTCCTCATGCTCCCTGAACCACTCTTTCACAATTTGAGCCCGATGAATCTTGGCATTGTCGTCCTGGAATATGCCCATTGATGGGATAACCTGGTCATTCAGTACATTCAGGTACTCAGCTGACTTAATTTTATTGCTGCATAACGTTGCTGAGCCTAGACCTAACCAATTGAAGCAACCCCAGATCATAACACAGCCTCCAGAGGCTTGTACAGTGGGCACTATGCATGACTGGTGCAACTGCGACTTTTTTTTTGGCCAGGCAGTGTATTATCCACATAATACAATATAATTACCATCAGATATAACTAGTTCTCCTCAATCAGCATATTCGGTGAGTAAAAACATTATTTTCATTTGCATCACAAAATTGTCCACATTTTTCGACACTAATTAAAATTGTAGATACATGTACTCTTTTTTCTCCGCAAAATTCATGGCAAATATCTGAAATGCACAGATTTGGTCATTTAAACAATCTTGAAGTGCAGGTATTGTTAAAGAGCTTAAAAGCTTACAGAGGTTTTAAAAGAGTGGTGTTTAATTCTTTGTTGATTGTACTTAGTGATTTAAACAGATTTTTCTAAATTCAAAGAAGCTGTGTGTGTTTTTAAAAAGAAAAAATTTGTTAGAAATTTGCCACTCAACTCAGGGCTGTTGTATATATCCAATTCCCACCCCAATCTGGAATGTCCAATGGTCTGGAACCACAGCCTCTTTTCATGCGGGAACCACCCTGACAATTTGAGAGAGCTCTGCTTCATCAACAGCTGCTTTTTTTTGTGTTGCAGACCGCAGCTAAACTTGCACAGGAGTAACCTTCCATATGCAACTTTGACATGCAGTCTTACGAGCACCCTTATCTACTAGTGGGGGTCACCCCAGAGTGATGAAACGCGGATCCCTGTCCGACTGAACCCTTCCGTACCCTGGGCGAGGCAGGCACCAATTGCGCGTCGCCCTGCGGAGGCACTAGCATGGTCCGGATTTGATCCTAGGCTGTGAGGCTCATCCATGCACAACAGCATGCACTGCAAAAAAACTAATCTTAACAAGCATTTTAATCTCATATTTAGACTTTAGAATCTTATTTCTGTTACTTTTTTTGCTAAATAAAACAAACTATCTGCCAGTGGGGTGAGATATTTTTACTAATTTCAAGATTTGCCAGTGGGGTAAGAGGGAAGTAACACTTGTGTCAAAATAGTAACACCATTAAAAGCCTACATCCTAGCAAAGCATCTGTCCGACAACCACCCCGATCTCTTCAGGGACTTCAAATACAGACAGGTGTGATAATAACAGATAGATACATGACAAGTGTACAGTAAGGCAAGTTTAACCCTTTCTCTAGCACCACCTTTTTTTGAACACAAGCCCAAAAATAAAATGGTTAGTGTTCTTGAATCTCTTTGACTACAGGCATAATACTGGTCTTTTCTGTAAGGTACCCCTCTGAGTTTGTTTTACAAGAGTCAGAATGACAGTAAGTATTACTGAGACAAACTAACAGAAGCTCAAACACAGTGGAAGTTTTTTCTAACCTAAAATATTTATGTATTTATTTTTCCGGGATAAGGATTCCAACCTTACAGTGATTTGTGTCGTCTGGGGATTTCCAGAACACACAGAACTAGTGGAAATTTCCTTTTGATAGAGCCTGTTTTGGGTGACATGACAAAATTTAGGAACCGTTGTCGCTATGACATTGGAATCATAAAATATTTTATAAAGACAGAATCACGAGTTTTAAGACTTTCAAACGGTATATTGTGTTTCAAGATTAATTGAAAGTTTCACCATACAAAATTCAATGAATGCAAATAAAATTAACCACTTCTGGGCTGGTGCTAGTTAAGGGGTTAACAAGTGCAGCTATTGCTGACAAATTGCTCAGATGTGAGTCAGACCCCTTTCCACAGTCTCATTTTACGAATACAAACTGAATATATTATATGAAGCAAGATAGTCTAGCCAGGTCTTGAGTAACTTTACTTCTGATCTTGTGTGTCAGATATTTTGTTAATA
This sequence comes from Synaphobranchus kaupii, assembly GCA_029718625.1. Taxonomy (NCBI): domain Eukaryota; kingdom Metazoa; phylum Chordata; class Actinopteri; order Anguilliformes; family Synaphobranchidae; genus Synaphobranchus; species Synaphobranchus kaupii. The sequence goes on from CM056377.1 coordinate 81,069,523, forward strand.
AATATGTTTGATAAGATATGTTAAGTTTACATTTAATTTTATGAGTAATTCTTGGTTATCAGTAGTTTACCATGGTATTGATTTGGAATCGATATCGAGGTACCAAAGGTAAAGAAAGGTAACCTTCCACTTACAAAGATTTTTACAGAAATCGTTGATGGATATTGACAAAATAGGGTTGGTTAAAATTTTACTTTAGGTAAACCAATTGTAACATTACCAGAAGTAAGCAAAAATAAAGATTATAACAGTTCAGCATATGAGCAGGTGAGATGGCTGCAGTTGTTTATGGTTTCCTGCTTTTCCCATACATTTCTAATGGAAATAGAACAGAAGAGATTATACAGCCAGTTAACTGGGGGATAATGAGCTTCGTAGATTATGCGCACAGGAATAAAACACAGATCTTCCCATGTTTAATCTCCATTTTGAAATACCATCAGAATTACCTGTGTTACCCTAAAATATCAACACAGCAACAAGAAAAAGAACAATTAAGACACATTATACTAAAGCACTTCTAGAGTGGAGAATGGACTGACTGCTCGAATGAACAAACAGCTCATTATCGCTTCATTATTGGCAGTTCTCTCTGAGGGACAAATCAATCAATGATCCTTGACTGAATTAGATAATAGAGATACCACCTCAATCATGCCATGGATGATACTACTTGAAAGTGTTGGGCGCTGCCTGCAGACTGCAACATACCTCTGGCTGACCCAACCTGATTCTGGAACAGCAATCAAAGCTGTTGGGTCTTGGGGGACCAATCCTTTTCAGTGTCTTTCTGTCCCCTTCATCCTTTACAAAGATGCAGCTGCACCTCACAGCTCCTCGGCTGCAATTCGAGGCGACCGACACACAGAAAATGGATTCTTCTGCTAAATGCAGTGGAGAAGAGTGTTTTGCGATCCATGTTTTGGCTTTCAAAAAAAGGTCAGAGCGCGGGTTTGATTCTTCCGTCGGTGCAAGCGAGGATGGCTCCCACACGCTGGGCAAGTTTTCAATGTCTACGTGGTCTCTTGTTTGCCAGACAGTGTCTGCGTGGTCTCGGGTTCGCCATTCCTGTTGGGCGCGCTCGATCCGGGTCAGCCATGAGAAAATGGGTACAATATCACTCTGCAAGCATGTGCTAGAATGCCCTGCCACTGATCTTGTGCTTCTCCATCTCATTAAGTGAGTCATATAAATTGGGGCCTCTTTCGATGTGCAATTTAGAAAAAACCGTGAAAGAAAGATGAATGGGATAATAACACATCATTTAACTCATATTACTGCCATCAGAAGCCTCTGCATGAAAATGTTACACACCGGTGCTGTTTGATATTAATTTGTATTTGGCCAAGGGTACAGTACATGCTGAAGTGAGGGGCCTTCTAGAATATTTCCAGGGACTGCTTCAAGGAGACACTGGACCAATGAAGCATACCTTTTCTGGTCCTTGTAAAGTTATGAAACATTGCATACATTAATAAATGTGTGCTGGCCCCTGCTAGGTTGTAATGAATAAATATACCTGTGCTGGTTCTTGCAATGTGCTAGTGAATTAAAACACCTGTGTTGATTCCTGCAATGTTGTATTAGCTTAAAATACCTGTGCTGGTTTTTGCATGCATTTTGTTTCCAATGCATCAAAATGCTTGTGCTGGTGCCAGTAGGCCTATTGTTCTAACACATTAAAATACCATACTGTGTATGGAGCTGGGAAGTAACGTCCTGTGATGTTCTTCATTAAAATAACGGCATGGTTCACATCATATTTGAATGCATTAAAATACCACTGCAGGTTTCTGTAAGACTGATAAATGAAAACATTTGTGCCAAGCCCAGCAAGATTCTAATGAATACAAACAGCAACTAAAAACCCAGGTAAATACTGCCGCTTTGATCAGTTCAGCATGAAAGTGCTGCTTGCATGTTTCTCATTTTCTGAGCTTAAACATCTACAAACTTGAAGCTTGTACAATCTGGAGAGGACTGATGGCTTAAAAACTCACTGTTAATTAAAAGAGAAAGGATTAAGAAATAAATATATATATATGTATATATGTACAGTACATATACACACACACGAGAGGCCATTCTATATTGTGAGTAGGCTATAGTCATGGCTAAAGGGCATTCTTAGGAATGATGCACCCTTTACCTGTGCTGGTTCTTGCAATGTCCTAATGAATTAAATTACCTGTGCTAATTCCTGAAAACTCTCTTACTGCTTTTATAAAACATATATAGTTAGCTAGCATGTTCGTTTTAGTGGGACAGTGATTAGAGTAGCGATCTAGCTAACCTTTGAAGCTACATTAGATGTGTGTACTACTTTCTAAATTGTAAAAATTAGCTTATTGGAAACATTTTAACATGAGACCAATCACTGGCATTTCTTTTATGTGGTGATTGAAAGCAGAGGGAAGATAATGAACATTAGCTAGCTAAAATGCTTGATTGCATTTTTAGCAAACTACTGTCACTTCTGAATTTTACAGTAGGTTGCAAAGGTTACAAACTCACAAGCCTGGTTATGCAGACTTGACAAGAAGTAGCCTACACCTTTCTAGCTTGTCAATCACTCTTGCTATAAAATTACAAAAAACTAGAAATGGTCTAACTGGATAACTTCACTTTTGTACAGGGTACACCATTAGTAGGGCACTACCTATTTGGCACACCGTTAGTTCCGGAAGTACGTTTTGATATCATCTGACAGCTGCATTAACTGTATTTTGTTATTAAATGTAATTTTAAAACTGCTGATATTAATATCCTGTGTTGCACCGATTTTTTTATATATTGAGGGTTATCCCAAATGTAGCTTACCTATTGTTAAAAGTTGTCAGGCCAATAATGTTAGCTATTGTGAATGGTCCAATCTCACAGTAAGGTGAACAGGTGTGTCACGTCATAGCTGTTACTATATCGTGTATTTTAGCACGGCTGGAACCAATCAGCCAATCAGCATCCAGGACTGTAATTACCCTTTTATATATATATATATATATATATATATATATACGATCAAAAACGTCTCCGACATAAAAAAAGCCAAGTTACTCACGCATAGCCTACAGAGCACTGTCTATAAGTCCTTAATTCCAACTTGCAAAAACTAGGCCTGCCATTAAAAGTATTGATATCAAAATGTGGCAAAGTTACAACTAACAATATTGCCTATCATAGCTCACACTAAATAAACTAGCTCTATTCCAAAGCAATGCTATCCAAACTTTCCTAAATTATTTAATGCAACAAGTTTCTTCATCTTAGCATGTGAAGAGATTGTGCCTCATGGAACAACATATGATTTCAATGAATGTGTTTTACAGTTGATGAATAATTACATTCCAGAAAGGATATAATTATACTTTGTTGGCAAGTTTACTTTAGAAAATGTACAGGTTTTAAAATGTTAACTGCTGCTACAGATTTCATTACAATTCACAAACAGACATTTATATCAAGAAACATCATGTACAATAGAGAAAGGGGGATGAATAAATAAATGCAGATAAAAATATTTTAACCTAGAAAACAGCGTACATATAGCATTTTTACGAACGTATCCAATAGTTATGATATTTGCGAACAAAATTTTGTGAACACAAGGATATCTATGCTTTGTAGGACCACATAGGTTTTGATAGAAATCCAAATATTCCAAATAAATAAATCAATAAATACATAATAATAATAATAATAATAATAATACATTTTATTAATTCTGTGCTTTTCATAGACCCAAAGCAGTGGGTGCAGAAAATTGTTCAAACATGCCCTATAGTGTAGTAATTTTTCTGTTTAATTTCTAAGTGCACGTTGCAACACATCTGAATCAGAGTATTTCCACTATAAATTATTCTCATTTTGCAGTTTGATGTGGAACATACAGTTTCATTGACCACATTCTCTTGAGATGGTAAGATGAAGAAACACAGGGCCAAGTTGCATGAAATAATTTAGGAAAGTTTGGATAGCATTGCTTTGGAATAGAGCCAGTTTATTTAGTGTGAGCTACGATAGGCAATATTGTTAGTTGTAACTTGGCCACATTTTGATATCAATACTTTTAATGGCAGGCCTAGTTTTTGCAAGTTGGAATTAAGGGCTTATAGACAGCGCTCTGTAGGCTATGCGTGAGTAACTTGGCTTTTTTCAGAGACGTTTTTCAGATATCACTTATTTTTGATAGCTAACTAATGATGAATAATGCATGAAGATAATGACATAGACAGAGATATGCATACAGAATACATGCATTCAAAATAAATGCATGCAGACATTCGCGTAACCATAACGCCCTGTACTGACGAGAATGAGAACATTTATCCTATTAACGATAACCCACAATTACATTAAAAGAGTTTGTAGATGAGGTGTATTTAATGTCTAATGAAATACAATGAATAGTGTAGTTTTCTGTAGTGCAAAGGATGTATAAGGCATGTTGATTCGCTTCGTAGTTGCCTAGCTTGTAGCTGCTTCCTGACTAGCAGCTGACTGACGTTTCTCTGGCAAAACTAAGTGGGCTAACAAGCTTAATTGGACAATGCATATTTCGCAGGAATTTTAGCCAGAAAGAAAACAATAGATAGCCTACTACTAAGAAAGTAGCCTAGCCTACCACAGATTATTCTTCTTATTATTATTATAATTAAAAGTGTTTGCAGTAATCTGCATTGTCTGCAGAGTAGCATAGACTAGAGCAATGTTCATAGGCTATTCAAATTTTTTTAAGTGACTAACCATGAAACAGATATGTTTGGGTAATTGGAAGTTTATAAATCCAATCTCTTAAGGGATTGTAGCTTATAGTATAATTCTTAATGTATTATCGTAAATTATTAATTTTCCTAGTAGTTAATTTTATGGTGACGTTGTGTTATGTGTATAAGGATAAACTGAACAGAGCTGAAGTGAAGAAATGAATGAAGACATAATAAAGAAATGTTGGCCAAAGCGAGTGTTGAAGGATAAAGAAATGTTGGCCAAAGTGAGCGTTGAAGGTTCGGTTTCCACAGTGAGTGTAGACATGACTGTGGCACAAATCTTTTTTGTCTGCATTTGTGTGAGATTAAAATATGTAGCCAATGGCACAGTTATTTATAGAATTTTTTTTACATTAATGCAACAACACGATGTTAACCAGATGATATTTTGCGTTTAAACGTTTTTCTTTGCTTGACAAATGGCCATGGGATAGCTGTTCACATAACGTTAGCTAGCCTATTGCATTACTGCTGTGCAGTGACTGAATTGTTTAACAAGTGAAGAGTTAATATTGTAAATGTGTCTTTGCCTTTGCAATAAAAAAACATTCTTGTATGAGAAAACCAGAACATGTGCACACTGTTTAAATCCAAAATGAAATTACACTTTAGTACCAACCAGGCGGGGTACGTCTCTCACATTCTAATGCTTGACGCTAACCAGAAGACCAAACGGATACAGTCACGTGATATAGGCTATAAGCCATTTGTCAGTGTCCATCTGGCTTTCACCATTTCGCTGTAGTACAAGCGAAATACAAGTGAACATTGAACAGTTAATATTGGAAACGTCTTTTGCCTTTGCAATAAAAATATGTTTGTTAATGTGGAAATAATAACAGTAAGTAATAAATGAAAAGTATTTAAGAGTTGCACATTGTTTTTTTCAAAAATAAGTTTGTGTCCTGTTGGGCTCGAACCCCCAATCCTGTGTGTGTGCAGATTAGTTTGAAGCGTTTTTATTGGGCGATAAGCTTGGGAGAGCAGGTATGCGATGTTGTTATCGAATGGGGAGAATTGTTCTTTGAGGGTACAAAGGCAGGCAGGTAGTGAGGGTCTCTGGGTAGGCAGGAAAAATGGGAAGAACAATAAGAAGAAGAAGAAGCAGAAGGAGAAAAACCACAAAATAACCCAAGTTTGGGGCTTCATCGTGTGGATGTGTGAAGTTCTATCTGAATGCTGTGTGGTTACATGCCCATATGGAAATGTAATATACTACAGTATATTTTAAATATATTGTGAAGATAATTTTGATATATTTACAATATACTGCAGCATATTCTTTTTCCATAGGGGTGAGGTCAGAACATACAGAAGTTAATGTTTTTAAGGGCTGAGAGTCTGTGGTCATTGTGCTTACTTCTGTATGAAACCCTGAAAAGTGCCAAACTCTCGGTGCTGTATAGGTATGGGGCATGCCCCGCCAAGCCGTAACTTGGCGGATGGCATACCTGCCATCCCAATATATATATATATTACAGTCCATGACACCATCTATAACTTGTGGGATGATCAAATGTTTGAGATAATAGGAGAGGGATCTCATTGTTCACCATAATAAAATGGTCCCGTGGGAGCTAATGACGGGCCAGGCTCTATTTCAAAGGCTTCTCTTTTTTTTCCCTCTCACATCAGACACAGAAGCATTAAATTAAATGAGAGGAAAAAAGGGATAATTTTCCACCAGCGCCTGCTCAACTAGTACCATTATGCAGGCCAGAATAGCATGAAAAACCACTCTGTCCCCCATTACCTGCAGCACTTTCCATTCGGAAGCACAAAGAGCCCAGCGCTGAGCCTGGCCGTCGGCCATCTTAAAACCTGTCAATCAGCTTCTCTCCACGGGGTTGTAAAAAGGTGCCCTACGTACCTGTCTCCATGGATGTTCTTAAATTATGTGACTTTGGTGCTACTTCGCTGTAACACTCCAAGGTGCTAAGAAAGGTGTATAAAAATATAGAAAGGTTCCTTGCCCGCTTATGTGAAAATAGAACGAAGAATTAATTGATAAAACCAACACGTATCGGAAAGATGCCTTCGCCAGGGTTACACGTACAGGAGGCAAAGTGCTTCTTATATCCAAACAATAAGATTATACCTTCGAGATACCTTCATAGAGAAGGAGGGAGGAGTTCAAACACGACAAGGTGATAGGATAACCAATGGTACATCGGGGGCTGATAGGCTGCTACTGAGCATCATTATAAAGAGCACTTGGACTGGCTAGTAGAATAGTTTGTTTGGAAGAGAGGTACAATTCCACAAAGAGCATACATGCTATACGTAAGGAGTAATCCACAACAAGGTGTGCATTGCGCGGGTTTAACGCACAATGCTGAGGCGACGAACCACCCGATGCAAAATAATCACAGCTCAATGACCAATTGATCGCTCAGTGATCAAAATAGAGTATTCACCCAGACCATGGTAGACTGTATCAAAAACTAATTTAAACATTTTAAAGAAGTATTCATTTATGCCACTTTGAAATAAACTTTGAGGATTATGAATCCAGAAAGCCTCCATTCGTTTTCTCAAATAGTTCATGTCACACCCCCTCTAGCTAGTATTAATTTGTTCAATGCCAAAGTAGGTAATGGAAGAAGGATAGTGTCCAACCTCTTTTCAGTGTCTGGCCACAGGATTTTTAAAATATAATTTATTTCGATTGATTGTTTTAAAGATTTGGAGGTTTCGTCAACGTCTATTTTAGTACATGGGCATTGGAAAACATAAATGAGATCTTTGGTGCTAACTCTCGGGAACAGAGTTTGTGAGATTCATGGGGATTATTCTCATGACCTGAGTGGGCATACTGAGATGAGAGCATGGTGTCACCTTTCATATGTGAACTAGCTTTTGCTCTTTGCTCACAATGTTTTAGTAGATGTTGAGGATTTAAATTTGCTTGATTACACTAGATTTGATTATGCTTCTATTCTTGTTTTTGTGAACATTAAGTTAGTTAATAATGACTATCAGTCACTGACTTGTATGGGCCAGCAACGGGACTTGTTTTTGTATGAAACCATTGAAATTGGTCACTGATAACTGATGGCCTGTCCGAATACCTCTTTTTATATAAAAGCACTGTTATTTGTACAAACCTGTAAGTTGCAGTTACATATGGTCTGCCAGTCACTGACTTGTAGGAACCAATCAGAAGACTTTGTTATTCGAATAACAATCACTATGATTATCTAAAATCAGCAAATGATAATTTACAGGTGATGGCTCTACCCACTTTTTGGACACAAAAAAAGCTAAACTCTCACATCAATACATCCTGCAAAACGTGACTAAACCAGGCAGGCTATACTCACCGCTGATCCACTTGGCATCCGGGTCATGAATTTTGAACTCTCTTGCAAGGGCTTCAGTGGACACCTTGGACTTGAGGGCGAGTGAGTCATCCTCACCTGCAAAGAAAAGAGCGAGTTCATGACGTCAGTACCTCTACATGGAAAACAGCTTGTGCAGTGCCGATGCGGCATAACCGAGACCTGTCACCACATCAATGAACACTTCTTGAATTCACTTTCCCTTTGTTATTTTCCTGTCTCTCCCATGTCTTCTTCACTTACTTTCTCTTCGTCACAGCTTCATCATGGCTTGCACTGTCTTGATCTTGAATTTTGGGCACCTCCCCAAAGCACGGTGTTCTCTGTTTACGCCTCAAGCAGAGAACACCCGCTTCTTTGTACACTTAGATTGTTCTGAGTACCAAAGGGTCAGCCATAAGTTTTCTTAACTGGCCCACTACGTGTCAGTGTTTTACAATTTACTGAGCAGAGGGTATGTAACAAGGAACTAGCTTTAAAGGTTTAGAAAATGAGGCCCAGCTGACCACTTGCTTTGAGAGAGAAAGTTATATACAGTGCACTCCACTATTATTGACTCCCCTGGTAAAGATGAGTAAAAATGGTTGTAAAAAATTCACCGTTTGGTGAATTAGCTTAATCTCACACTGAAAAAATGAGAAAAATACAACCTTTAATTGAAGTACATTTATTATGAGAAAAAAAATCCCTCATCAATAAATAATTATTTTTAACAAAACCACGTGTGCCAAAATTATTGGCACCCCTGCATTTATATATAGAATAAAGTAATCATTTTTTATATTTGGACGTATATCCTTTGCATGCCATGACCTTCCTGATGTCTGTGACCCAACAATATCAAAAGACTCTTGGGGCCCTATCTTACACCTGGCGCTAAGCGGCGCTAACCCAAACGCAAGTGTCTTTGCTATCTTACACCCGGCGCATGGTTCTTTATAACGCCTTGCGTTCACGCCGTTTAAGTAGCATGTATTCTTGCGCCCATTACAAGTGAACTGGGCGTGTTGGTCTTAAGATGAGGAGTGGCCAGCAGAAAGCGCTTGCGCTAGAACCACCACAAACCTGGTCTAAAGTCATGTTGCAGTTGTTTACATGTTATTTTAATGGCGCATATAAGTGCGTCTACATAGGCGTGTGCACAACGCGCATACCCTCCTGTCTGTTACACACAGGGGTGCGCACAAGCATGACTAAAATATCTAGATCACAATGTGAAATATTATTATTGTGTAGGCTATATCAAAAATGCATAATAATAAAAGGTTCCATAGGTCCACATATCTTCCCCTTCAGCGAAGGGGAATGCCACATTACATTGCTCTCATCCCACTCCATCAACATCCAGGCCATGTGTGATGGTACGGGACAATGGCTATCCATTAAAAGGAGCTGATAACACCTATATCAAGCCTAATGCGCAAATTATCATTTACACCTAATGCGTGAATTGTCATTCAATGTAAAACTCGCGCACTGCAATAGACAGACATTTGAGTTCTGAAAATGCGCTTCAGATGTCATTACAATACAGCTCTGTTTATCTAGGAATAAAGCCTGTAAGTAAATAGAATGGTTTGTGACTGAAAAAAGTTCAAAACCTTGTCCAGTGAATATTGCTTTTATTGTTTTTCAAATAGCCTAGGCTACAGCGGATTCGCTGTGCATAAGGTTTTTTCGATAGCCTATGGTTAAAAAACAGAGATAAATGTCACCATGTTAACTGAATTGTAACCTTAGCTATTTTTCGTCCTTCATATTTTTTAAATTAGAGTGACAAGGTTTCCATACCCTCAGCTTATTAAAACCCAGCTGATTTCACCTGTTATTCCATAACTGAACAAAAGATTTTAAAGAGAACTAAGTGTCTAATTAGAAACGAAAACAAATTTGCAGCACGTTACAATTAATTCACAATTAATTTTAATACCATTATCTGCATGTGCGCTTTACAGGAGCAGGTCTTCCTGGGAAAGTGGATTGTTTTAAAGCATTACGCTACCAGTAAAACAGGTTGGTCACATTTCCATAAGCAGGACATTATAAAACAAGGGAAAATATGCGTGAACATATGGGTTGCCAACCTGACAGCTTTATTGCATTTAGTGTCATCATTAAGGCAAAATAACGGTATTCATGTAATTAATCAATATTGCTATGCAGGTAGCCTAGCCTAATGAACGTCGGATGAAGCTTGAACTTCGAGAACTCCATGAGAACAGCCTCATGGAATTGATGTTTGACACTTTCATTGCAGAATCAAACAAAATTTGTTGAACAAGCAGGCTAATTTGGCGTTTTCTAAGGTGAGACTGAAGCCATTGATTGCAGGTCCTTTTAACAAAATTTAACCGCATATATTTTGTAAAATAACAGCACTGTCGGGAATTACCGGGAACTCATAATGGTTTGTCCGAATAATATTTATCATAGGCTACTATTGATCCATATAGCCTATTCCTTGATCGCATGTCTGTTTCGCCATCATAAAAGTAATCCGCCAAAGTGGTAAAGCAGGCTTTTAAAGGGAACGGGATATGACATTTTGATTGGTTTATTGCATGTCACGCCCAAGACACAGGAGACTAGGTTCAGCCCATTTTCAGCGCCCAAAAAACACGCCGTTAAAATAGCAAAAGTGGACTTGGACACGCCCTAAATTGACTTTATGCCATACGCTTAGACCAGGGGTGTCAAACTCCAGTCCTGGAGGGCCGCAGTGTCTACAGGTATTTGTAGTTTCCTTTCAATCAGCACCCAGTTAAAGCATTGAGAACAAGGTGTGTGGACTTCTTAGCCAATCAGTGACTTAAATGAATCACTTGTGCTGAAGTGCACCAAAAACCAGCACACACTGCGGCCCTCCAGGACCGGAGTTTGACACCCCTGGCTTAGACCAAGCGCCAAGATCGCCAAGATAGAGCCCCAAGAGTCTTTTGTAGATATAATAGGTGAAAATAAGAACTCCGCTGTGAAACCAAATTGACACGTGAGCTAGACTGCATTTCCTAAAGGAATGAATGACGACATGGCTTTTGTGCCTTTAATTTGATCCATCGTGATGTCACCCTGTTTAACTCCTGCCTATCACTCCTACTGTATCTTCCACGGATCCCTTTCCAAAGGCGGCAGCAGCACGATTATTCACTGCTAACGAGCCCCCTCCTCCACCCTTACCACCTGTGTGTGAATCAGGAAACATTCTGGGTTTGCAGATTTTGCACACACTCATTTGCACTGATACTAAGTGACTGATGCTGTGGGCTTATAGAGAACTGCTATTTTAGTTTGACGTGTACTAATTGAATCATGTCCATGAATCAGTGATTGATTCTGCACTGCAAAAACCTGTGTGAGGAAATTAACTGATGGAATAAATTGACTCCATCTATGTACCCATCTACTGGTTAGTTAGCATATGCACTGTAGATGTGTCAAAATGCATTTGTTTGGTCTGTGAAAAAATTTAATCGCTTTCAAAATGTGTTTTTGAAACCTTTGTGGATTATTTGATGAGTGGAGTATTCCTTGTGGGACATACAATTTATTAAAATTACTTTCTGCATTGAAAATGAGAACTGTCACGTCCCGTGCCTCCACATCTTAGTCTGTTCCTGGTTTTTCCATTTATATGTATTTTCAGTATTCGTATTCCGTTCCGTGTTTTCCCTTTCTCCCTATTTCGTGTCTCCGCTCCTTGCACCTGAATTGTGTTTCCTCATTATGTTTCGTCTCACCTGTTCCTCGTTGTCTCTTCGTTAGTCTGGCATATAGTCTCCCGTTTCTTTGTTCTGTGCCAGATCGTCTTGTGCCCGATTATCTTGTGTCCTGCATTTGTGCTTGTCTCACACTTTCCAGCGTTTTGATTCCTGCCTGCTCCTTGTTCCTGTGTTACCCATCCAGTTCCTGTTCTCCTGCCTGTTCCTATCCAGCCCTCCTGCCCACCAGTCCTTCCCCGTCGTAGCCCTGCTCCTGCCCTTCACCCTCCTGTTCCCCTGCTCTGATGGATTCCCCGGTTCTGACCCCTGCCTGTTCCTGGACTTCACTTTTGCCTATTCTGCATTGCCCTGTTTGCTGGACACTGACCCCTGCCTGGAACTGACTAGGAATCTGCCTTGCCTTTATTGCACTGTTTGCTGGACTTTGACCCTGTTCTGTCGACCTCGAATAAAGCCTTATTCTCATTACTTTTGGTGTCTGAGTGGTTCCGATCGGTTCGCAAAACAGAAAACACACACTTTCCATTTCTATGTAATTCATATGCATGAGAAAGAATAGGCAATATCCTGACTTATTTTTCCATAGAGTTCAATAGGAAAATGAGTCTGGAGAAACAACCCTTCAAGGGTAAGTACACCCTAGATCACTTTTTTTTTTTTTTCCGCTGTAAATGTTTTCATGCATTCTGTTAAACAATTCTAAAATAATATTGTATATCATAAGAAACTGGTTGAAAAGTGTCTTTGTGCTGCCCCTAACGGTTGAAATTTCCTTTCTGCTCCCCACACTGCCCCTGCCCCAATCGTGATGTCAGAGTACCTCTGCGGTAGGGGTAGGGAACCCTGGTCCTGGAGAGCTGCGGGGTCTGCTGGTTTTAGTTGTTACTCGCCAATTGATCAATTAAAGCAGTTGGTTACACAGTTAACTCACCTCATCTGGTTTCTTTGGTCTAAGTAGTTGCTGTATTTAAGGTGAAAACAAAAACCAGCAGACCCTGCGGCTCTCCAGGGTTCCCTACCCCTGCTCTACGGCATATGGATAATTGTCGCCCACAACAGAAACAACCAGCACCTGATTGGTTAGACCCACTATGTTTCTTTCGTTTTGGCTCCACGTTTTTAAGCCGGAACAACGTGGCGTCCTCAACTCTTATTCCACCTAAATAGTCCATTAAAATATGCTTCTGAAAATATTTGAGGCAAGAAATAGGCCATGCAGTTGCTGAATCTTGATTCATATTTGATGTGCAACATTTAGTTTGACAGTTTGATCCGAGTTACACTAAATAATTTGTACAATGTACGTCGACACAGCTCCTCCGCCCCCACACCTCTCCCTCGGTCACCCCACAAAGTTTTTTTTCAAAATTGTGTAGTAGGTGGAGACTGGCTGAGACAGTGGGTGTACTTTAGTGATCCATCCATATATATTGCATATCTGGCAGCAGAATGATGGTTTGAGGCTTGTTTGATACGTACCTCAGACCCTTGATGACTTACAGCCATTTAGCCAACCATGGGTTCCATACTATTCCCGTGTAATTTACAGCTTAATGTAGTCCCACCCCCCAATTCCCATAGAGATCCATTCAAATGCAGAGAGATTATAGTATCGCTTGTACCAGAAAATACGATATCAAAAGTCTTTTGATATTCTTTTATGCCCAGTCATAATAGCATCACCTGTTTACCTCTGGAATGTTCCAAACAGGTGTTTTTGAACTTCCCAGAATTTTATTTTGCCCCAGTCCCAACTTTTTTGGAACGTGTTGCAGGCATCAAATTCAGAATTAGCGTATATTTACAAAAATGTATTAAGTTGATAAGGTAAAACATTAAATATCTTTTCTTTGTACTGTTTTCAATTAAATATTTGTAAAAGAGAATTTACAAATCACTGCTTTCTGCTTTTATGTGCATTTTACATACTGTTCCATCTTTTTTTGGAATTGGGGTTTGTATTATAATCTTGGTTAAAATAAGTCATTTTAGGTGAACATTGTGGAGTCTTTAAAAGATTTAAACTATTTGTACTACACCATGAGAAAATAGTAGATTACTTGTATATCGGGACAGATGGGATACAATGAGCCTGACAGAAGGCTGGGAATTAAATGTTATAATATTCATAAAATACATGAATATAATTGAAATATTTAAAAATGTGTCAAAATAAAGTTGTAAATCTCGACAAATTTTTTGAGTATCTGCAATCGGTCATTATCTATGTTTATCTTTATCTAGGGTATGAACTATTTTGAAGGGCGCTGTGTATTGACGTAGAACTGCAGTAAAACTGCATAGTATTTCCCCCATTACTTTTTGTGTCGCCTCTGGTCATTCGCTGCACAGCATCACGTGATACCAACATTGAAGCACATGTAGACCAGCTGAGGCTGAGGCTCACCTTGTTTTGTCGGTTAGGTTTTTCACTTTCACTAAGAAATGACGAGTGATGTAAGCAATAACACTTTCTTAGAACTTAAGGGGGAAAGTTCATCCTCCATAATTTGGAACCAGTTCGGACTCAATCGATTTGACAAAAGTCGAAGCACTGTACTGTGCACACCATGCAGAACAAAAATGGCAGCAACACCACCAATGCCTTTGCTCATCTAGACAGCAAGTGCAACAGAGTGCACAGAGAAAGCATTAAAGATATACATTGTGTGGCTCTTCAACGACATCAAGGGCTAAAAAAACAGAAAGGACCTATCCATACACTGCTGTCTGCATAGTTCGTCAGATAGGGAAGGAGGGGCGACTTACACTAGGTGGGGTGGGCGGGAGTGAGAATGGGTCCAGATGGGTGGGGGGAAGCACACCTCCAGGGGTTAAAATCACAATTATGCTATAAGATGACTAAAGGAGGAGGTGATTAAAACAAATCAATTACGTCCAACACCAATTCCCACACCCAGGATTTACTGGGAGATATTTCGTTGGGCCAGCTGATTTTCACCAAGTGAAACATGACATGCACGACATCAGACGAGATATGCTCTCCCAGGGGATTTCAGAGGAAGTATGCTCCATTCTGTAATCCAATCAATGTTCGGCTGGTGGAAATGTGCACATGCTGCAGCTCTATGGCAGCCTGCACACTGGCGTAGATGCGCGGGCCGTCTCGGAGAGAATGAAACCCATGGGGGCTTTTACGTTTCTGATTGCATTTCACAGATTGTCACGTGACCCGCCTCTCAGACGTCTCTGTTTCGTCTTCATAAAGAAAGAGGTAAAAAAAAAATACAACCTCAACAGGGATGAGATGTACAGGGGAGTCAAAAACACAGATACAGAATTAAGATGATACATGCGTCATCTCTTTCTTCAGATCAAATCGTATGTATTTATATAGGGATTTCACTAAACTTCTTCTTCTTCTTCTTCTTCTTCGAAATTACTGGTGAGATAAAGGTCTTGGCTCAATGGTTATCAACAGAAGCGTGTGATATGTGCTATGAACCAACACTGTGCCTAACCACTACACAAGCATGCCCCCCCCCCCCCAACTGAAGTGCCACCACCTGTCTCTCCACCACAGGCGCCAGCCTCCTGTCCTCCTGTCCGGACCAAACTAGTATTCCTTAGAGCCAGTGTGGAGAGAGCTGGTCAAACTGGTGCAGTGTGCTAGGTGATTGGTTAGAATGAGCTGTCAATAGACCACACAGTGGCATTGTGAGGACCTGATTAATTTTTTTTATAAAATACTGAAATAATTCTGGACAGATCTGTGGATCTCTAGAGCATGTGGTCTGGTTGATATAAAGCAGCAGATAGTAAATATGATGCCTTCTCCACAGGACTTAAACATTAGTGAATCTACCATAATATGCAAATGCATTGATTTAAAAAATAAATAAAAAATACTGGGTGATTGCCTTCGAAAAGGCGAAGGGAGTCGCTGTGAGTTCCCTTGGGAGTTAATGAGGTATAAAGGAGACATGTTTCAGTACAAATTTAAAGCTGTTCATTATTTCTCTGATATACTACTGTGTTAATTGAGCCGTTGAGGAATCAGTAGTTCTAGCTCACTCTTTGTCTTGAATGGGCAAAATTTGAATAGATAAGTTAATGGAATATCTATTTACTGAGTGTGTGTGCGTGTGCGTGTGCGTGTGTTTGCACCCACTGTCTCAGCCTGTCTCCGAGGGAGAGCGAGGGAGAGGGGTGGGGGCGGAGGAGCTGTGTCCATCGTCATTCGTTTTTTAATGTAATGCAGGGCACATCTGCGAATGAGCCCTTGGTCTCAGTGTGTCTCCCTGTTGAAATAAAGGAAATATATTTGGATAAATGAACGTACATTGTACAAATGATTTTGTATAACTCGGATCAAATTGTCAAGCTAGACATTGCACATCAAATATAAATCAAGATTCAGCAACTTCATGGCCTATTTTTCACCTCAAATATTTTCAGAAACATATTTTAGTGGACTATTTAGGTGGAATTAGAGAGTTGAACAGGACACCACGTTATTCCGGTTTAAAAACTTGCAACGGAAACTAAAGTAACGTAGTGGGTCTAACCAATCAGATGCCGGTTGTTTCCGTTGTGAGCGACAACAATTATCTATATGACATAGAGGTACCTCCAAAGAGGTACTCTGACATCACGATTGGGGCGGGGGCAGTGTGGGGAGCAGAAAGGAAATTTCAACCCTTAGGGGCAGCACAAAGACGCTTTTCTACCAGTTTCTTATGATATACAATATTATTTCAGAATTGTTGAAATAATGGAATGCATGAATAAGTTTCATTATAAGGTAGGCATAGAAACACGTTTACAGCGAGGAAAAAAAAAGTAATCTAGGGTGTACTTACCCTTTAAGATGGTTGGTTTAAACCCACCTAGAGTCTACCATATGCAATATCTTTTATTTGTGATGTGCTCAATAGCAAATGAGTTGGCTTGTACAGTGTTACAGTGAGATAATTATCTAATTTTTTAACATGACTATGGATAGTTTAAGAAAAAAACAATATTATGGGGTATGTAATTGGTATTTAAAGTACCGAAAGGCATTTCCCAAGGTCCAAATTGGGCATTCTTGAATAAAAGATATCTAAGTAGCTGCGTTAATTGTACCCCTGGTCTCTAAAAAATAGACACAGACAAGAACTGCTCTAAAGGCCATCTGAGATACAGGAGGGCAGGAGACAGGCAACACCAACTGTTTCACAGGCGAAAAAGTGGAACAGTTGTATCCTTCAGAAAGGCACTGTACATACTACACTGCCCGGCCAAAAAAAAAGTCGCAGTTGCACCAGTCATGCATAGTGCCCACTGTACATAGTGCCCAGAGTGCAAGCAGACCCGCGTCGTCAATCTACCGTCGGATAGGATTAAGTATCGTCTTTTTCATTTGGTTCAGCTGTGCGTTAGCTGATTGAACCGTTTGTAGTGTAGTCACGGTTTAGTTAATGTAAATTGCAGCATTACCGACCACTTGTTTACTTGCTTTGTGTTCCTAGGTCTAGTAAATTGCTAGTGTTTTGTGTTGCTAATCGCAAATAGATTCACCTGAGTGAATAAATAGCGTGTTTTGCATTCCTAGTTCAGAGTGCAAGCAGACCCGCGTCGTCAATCTACCGTCGGATAGGATTAAGTATCGTCTTTTTCATTTGGTTCAGCTGTGCGTTAGCTGATTGAACCGTTTGTAGTGTAGTCACGGTTTAGTTAATGTAAATTGCAGCATTACCGACCACTTGTTTACTTGCTTTGTGTTCCTAGGTCTAGTAAATTGCTAGTGTTTTGTGTTGCTAATCGCAAATAGATTCACCTGAGTGAATAAATAGCGTGTTTTGCATTCCTAGTTCAGAGTGCAAGCAGACCCGCGTCGTCAATCTACCGTCGGATAGGATTAAGTATCGTCTTTTTCATTTGGTTCAGCTGTGCGTTAGCTGATTGAACCGTTTGTAGTGTAGTCACGGTTTAGTTAATGTAAATTGCAGCATTACCGACCACTTGTTTACTTGCTTTGTGTTCCTAGGTCTAGTAAATTGCTAGTGTTTTGTGTTGCTAATCGCAAATAGATTCACCTGAGTGAATAAATAGCGTGTTTTGCATTCCTAGTTCAGAGTGCAAGCAGACCCGCGTCGTCAATCTACCGTCGGATAGGATTAAGTATCGTCTTTTTCATTTGGTTCAGCTGTGCGTTAGCTGATTGAACCGTTTGTAGTGTAGTCACGGTTTAGTTAATGTAAATTGCAGCATTACCGACCACTTGTTTACTTGCTTTGTGTTCCTAGGTCTAGTAAATTGCTAGTGTTTTGTGTTGCTAATCGCAAATAGATTCACCTGAGTGAATAAATAGCGTGTTTTGCATTCCTAGTTCAGAGTGCAAGCAGACCCGCGTCGTCAATCTACCGTCGGATAGGATTAAGTATCGTCTTTTTCATTTGGTTCAGCTGTGCGTTAGCTGATTGAACCGTTTGTAGTGTAGTCACGGTTTAGTTAATGTAAATTGCAGCATTACCGACCACTTGTTTACTTGCTTTGTGTTCCTAGGTCTAGTAAATTGCTAGTGTTTTGTGTTGCTAATCGCAAATAGATTCACCTGAGTGAATAAATAGCGTGTTTTGCATTCCTAGTTCAGAGTGCAAGCAGACCCGCGTCGTCAATCTACCGTCGGATAGGATTAAGTATCGTCTTTTTCATTTGGTTCAGCTGTGCGTTAGCTGATTGAACCGTTTGTAGTGTAGTCACGGTTTAGTTAATGTAAATTGCAGCATTACCGACCACTTGTTTACTTGCTTTGTGTTCCTAGGTCTAGTAAATTGCTAGTGTTTTGTGTTGCTAATCGCAAATAGATTCACCTGAGTGAATAAATAGCGTGTTTTGCATTCCTAGTTCAGAGTGCAAGCAGACCCGCGTCGTCAATCTACCGTCGGATAGGATTAAGTATCGTCTTTTTCATTTGGTTCAGCTGTGCGTTAGCTGATTGAACCGTTTGTAGTGTAGTCACGGTTTAGTTAATGTAAATTGCAGCATTACCGACCACTTGTTTACTTGCTTTGTGTTCCTAGGTCTAGTAAATTGCTAGTGTTTTGTGTTGCTAATCGCAAATAGATTCACCTGAGTGAATAAATAGCGTGTTTTGCATTCCTAGTTCAGAGTGCAAGCAGACCCGCGTCGTCAATCTACCGTCGGATAGGATTAAGTATCGTCTTTTTCATTTGGTTCAGCTGTGCGTTAGCTGATTGAACCGTTTGTAGTGTAGTCACGGTTTAGTTAATGTAAATTGCAGCATTACCGACCACTTGTTTACTTGCTTTGTGTTCCTAGGTCTAGTAAATTGCTAGTGTTTTGTGTTGCTAATCGCAAATAGATTCACCTGAGTGAATAAATAGCGTGTTTTGCATTCCTAGTTCAGAGTGCAAGCAGACCCGCGTCGTCAATCTACCGTCGGATAGGATTAAGTATCGTCTTTTTCATTTGGTTCAGCTGTGCGTTAGCTGATTGAACCGTTTGTAGTGTAGTCACGGTTTAGTTAATGTAAATTGCAGCATTACCGACCACTTGTTTACTTGCTTTGTGTTCCTAGGTCTAGTAAATTGCTAGTGTTTTGTGTTGCTAATCGCAAGACGCAAGACGGCAGCCTCGTCGGTAATTTGCCCAGCTTGTAATGATCCTCCCCCACCTAACCTGTCTTCTCACCCCCTACCATGTGTCTAACCCCCATTCCTCTGTGCTCCATGCCTCGCTCCTGGAGGCCCAACCACCGCAGACGCTGTCCGGCTAACCTGGTCTACCCACCGCTGTCCTCTCATAAGGAACTCTCAGTGGTGGGTGGACTATGGAACTGCCGGTCAGCCGTCCAGAATGCTGACTTCATCACTGCATATGCCAAGTTGAAGTCCCTCCACTTCCTGGCTCTCACTGAGACCTGGATCACTCCAGATAACACAGCCACTCCAGCTGCTCTGTCTGCTGGCTACTCCTTCTCCCACACCCCCAGGGCCTCAGGCAGAGGCGGGGGTACTGGTTTGCTCATTTCCACGTCCTGGAAATTCTCTATTCCCACTGTACCCTGCCTGAATATCTCCTCCTTTGAGTTTCATGCAGTCACTGTAACTCACCCATCTGCACTTAACATTGTTGTTCTCTATCGCCCCCCAGGTCCGCTCGGCGCTTTCCTGGATGAACTGGACACACTCCTGAGCTCCTTCCCTGAGGATGGTACCCCAGTAATCCTACTGGGAGACTTCAACCTCCAACCAGACAGCGCCCAGCTATCCAGTGTCACCTCACTCCTCCAGTCCTTTGCCCTCACTCAGTCCCCATCACCTGCCACCCACAATGGTGGTAACCAACTAGACCTTGTACTCACCAGGAGTTGCGCCACATCTGAACTCACGGTGACCCCCCTCCACGTATCGGACCATTTCTTTATCTCATTTTCTCTCTCCTGCCCACTCTCCCTCAAATCCGCTAACAACCCACCCGCTGTTATGTTCAGGAGAAATCTCCGTACCCTCTCTCACACCTCTCTCACTACTTCTGCTCTCTCTGCACTTCCTCCTCCTACTACCTTTGCCAAAATGCCCATTGATGTCGCCACCTCTGTGTTTAACTCATGCCTCTCAGTCTCTCAACAAACTATGCCCTCTTGTCTCCAAACCAGCCCGACTATCACCCCCTTCCCCGTGGCTGACGGATTCTCTCAGATCCAGCAGAACCATGCTACGAGCCGCTGAGAGAAAGTGGAGGAAATCCAGATCCCCAGATGACCTGGCCTCCTACCACACTCTGCTGGCAGCCTTCACAGCTGCAACTACATCAGCTAAAACTTCATTTTTCCAGTCGAAAATTGATACATGTCTATCTAACCCACGTAAACTCTTTTCCACCTTCTCCTCCCTGCTCACCCCCCCCTCCACCCCCTTCACCCTCCTCCCTCTCTGCAGATGACTTCCTGACCCACTTTGAGGGGAAGGTGGCTGCGATCCGGAACTCCTTCACGCATCCGGTGACACCCCACATCCCCCATACTGAACCCATCGCTACACTGTCGTCCTTCAAGACTCTGAAGGACTCCGATGTGCTCGAGCTGGTGACGCGCCAGCGCGCAACCACCTGTCCACTAGACCCCATACCTTCAGCAGTCCTCCAGTCTATATCTGCTGAGCTCCTTCCATATCTGTCCTCTGTTATTAACACCTCCCTAATCTGTGGCCATGTTCCTGCTGCCTTTAAAACTGCCCGTGTAACCCCACTCCTTAAAAAACCTAGCTTAGATCCCGCTGATGTCAGGAACTACCGTCCTGTATCTCTCTTGCCCTTCCTGTCCAAAACACTTGAACGTGCTGTCCTTAACCAACTGTCTGTTTTTCTCCACCAGAACAACCTGCTTGACCCGCATCAGTCTGGCTTCAGAACCGGCCATTCCACCGAAACTGCTCTCCTGGCTGTGACTGAGGCGCTCGCCACTGCTAGAGCCTCCTCCCTCTCCTCTGTTCTGATTCTCCTTGACCTGTCTGCGGCATTCGACACGGTCAACCACAAACTCCTGATCTCCACACTCGCTGAGATGGGCATTTCTGGAACTGCCCTCTCTTGGTTTGTATCGTACCTCACTGATAGATCCTACCAAGTCTCCTGGAAGGGTTCCGTCTCTGCTCCCCGTCCCCTGTCTACAGGAGTCCCGCAGGGATCTGTACTGGGTCCTCTGCTGTTCTCTATGTATACTAAGTCTCTTGGCTCAGTAATACATTCACATGGCTTCTCATACCATAGCTATGCTGACGATACTCAACTCTTCCTCTCTTTCCCTCCCTCTACCCCACAGGTTAAGGAGAGGATATCTGCTTGTCTGACTGACATCTCTGAGTGGATGGCTACCCATCACCTGAAGCTCAACCTTGACAAGACAGAGCTCCTCTTCATGCCGTACAAGACCTCCCCACTACATGACCTCTCCATCACCGTTGATGGGACCGTGGTGGCTGCCTCCCGCTCTGCAAGGAACCTGGGGGTGGTCCTGGACGACCGGCTGGACTTCAAAGAGCACATCAGGGCGACGGCACGGTCCTGCAGGTTCCTCCTGTACAACATCAGGAGGATTCGACCGTACCTGACCACCTACTCCACCCAGCTTCTTGTCCAGACCATGGTCACCTCACGCCTGGACTACTGCAACTCCCTGCTCGCAAGCCTACCGGCCTGCGCCATTCTGCCTCTTCAACTCATCCAGAATGCAGCTGCCCGGCTTGTGTTCAACCTCCCGAAATTTTCCCACGTAACCCCCCTGCTGAGGTCTCTCCACTGGCTGCCAGTTGCAGCCAGGATCAGGTTCAAAGTTCTGACCCTGGCCTACACTGCAGCAAATAGGACAGGCCCCGCCTACCTGCAGGACTTAATCCAGAACTATGTTCCTGCTCGACCACTTCGCTCTTCTACAGCAGGGCGACTGGCACTTCCCCCCCTCCGTGTCAAAGGCTCTCGCTTGTCCCGACTGCGGAGTTTTTCCACATTAACACCTCAGTGGTGGAATGAACTTCCCATTCCCCTACGTTCTACTCCAACCCTGCCTGCATTCCGTCGAGGCCTGAAGACACACCTCTTCAGACTCCACCTTGACTGATATCCTCACCTAGGAATATCAGTTCCCTGTTCCCTGTGTTTTCCTGTCTGTTTATTATAGTTTATAATAGTATTTGGAATGGTTTATAATAGCAGTTTATAATGGTATTTGGAATGATTTATAATAGTATAGTTTATAATAGTATTTGGAATGGTTTATAATAGCATAGTTTATAATAGTATTTGGAATGGTTTATAATAGTATAGTTTATAATAGTATTTGGAATGAAAGTGTGGTGTTGCTGATTTGCCCACAGCTTACTGTGAACTACAGTTAACGTTCATTGCTAGGGATAGCTGCTACATTATGCAAAGGATGTGCCTTGCCTTGTCTGTTCTGTAATGATGATGATGTCTCTGTACGCACTTACTGTACGTCGCTTTGGATAAAAGCGTCTGCTAAATAAATGTAATGTAATGTAATGTACAAGCCTCTGGAGGCAGTGTTATGATCTGGGGTTGCTTCAATTGATCAAGTCTAAGCTCAGCATCATTATGCAGCAATACAATGAAGTCAGGTGAGTACCTGAATGTACTGAATGACCAGGTTATCCCATCAATGGGCATATTCCAGGACGACAATGCCAAGATTCATCGGGCTCAAATTGTGAAAGAGTGGTTCAGGGAGCATGAGGAATAATTTTCACACATGAATTGGCCACCAGAGTCCTGACCTTAACCCCACTGAAAGTCTTTGGGATGTGCTGGAGAAGACTTTACGGAGTGGTTCGACTCTCCCGTCGTCAATACAAGATTTCGGCCAAAAATGAACAACTCTGGACGGAAATAAATGTTGTGACGTTGCATAAGGTTGTCGAAACAATGCCACGACGAATGCGCGCTGTAATCAAAGGTGGTCCAACAAAATATTAGAGTGTGCAACTTTTTTTTTGGCCAGGCAGTGTATTTGCCTTGTGCAAGCCATATATACGTCAGGCACTGAAGCAGCTGTAGGCTTTAAAAAGACAGAGGCCACTCCACCCCTCAAAAGCCCCCCCACACCACTGTCAGGTGCTTCTCTCTTCTTGTTGGCACTGTTATTGATTCACAAATCTCATTACTCCGGTGATTTTTTATTATTAATATTATTTCTTATTACCATCTAATTCCATGGATTCAGGCTGGTATGATTCCGAATAGAACACCTGCTTTACACAAAGTGGGATGAATAGAAAACGGGCTTTACACATCGTGGGTGAATAGAGCACCAGTCTTTCACATGGTGGGGTGAATACAATGTTCAATACATCTCCATTCAAGATTTTCCATGGGAATGTAATAATACTAATAATTATTATTACTAAGTATTATTAAGTATTATTAATAATACTTAATAATAATAATAAGTATGATTAAGTATTCATTATTATTATTGACAAAAGAAAATGTTTTATGTCAGCTATGGCTGCTTAGTACTGATGTTCACAAGAGGTCTTACTAACTAATAGTTGAAAGCTTCTTTCCTTCTTGGCACAAAGCAGCCTGCTCCTGTTGCTATGCCACACTGTCACAGAACCACCTCCATATGGTAAAAAAAAAGCTGTTTAAAAATCATCAGGATTATGCTGTAAACCGTAGGATTCCCAACAGCATTTCCAAGTTTAACGTCCAGACTGTGTGGCATATTGGTATATTTTACTCCACATGCAACTCCACTCGAAAACCGGCTTATTGTGGCTGCTGGGTGATGCATCCTGTTAAGGCACTGTTCTAGTGGGCCTCAATTCAGACTATGCTAGTGCCAACTGGCTGGCAGCCCTGCAGGGCGATACACAATTTGGACTTGTGTCACCCAGGGAAGGGAGGGTTTCAGTTTGGTTGGGATTACAGTGTCTCATCATTCAATAGTGGCCTGTGCTGCTCAACCGGGCTCTGGCAGTTCACCTGCTGACCTGTAAACGTAGCATCTTCTTCTGACTCATGTATCTATGAGCCTGACTTGACATGGTGCTTGTATCATATGCTTCAGAGCATTTCTTTGTTTAATGAATCTCTAAAAAGTCCCTGCATTGAACAGAAATTAATCTCAATTTTCTAAAACATTCTTATTGGACAATAAAGAGACATTGGGGGCCCTATCTTACACCCGGCGCAAAGCGGCGCTAACCCAAACGCAAGTGTCTTTGCTATCTTACACCCGGCGCTAGGTCCATAATAACGCCTAACGCTTACGTCCTTTAACTAGCATGTATTCTTGCGCCATCACAAGTGAACTGGGCGTGTTGGTCTTAAGATGAGGAGTGGCCAGGATTCTTTTTGGCGTATTGCTATCTTGAGCCAGCAGAAAGCGCTTGCGCTAGAACCACCACAAACCTGGTCTAAAGTCATTTCGCAGTTGTTTACATGTTATTTTAACGGCGCATATAAGTGCGTCTACATAGGCGTGTGCACAACGCGCATACCCTCCTGTCTGTTACACACAGGCGCGTGCACAAGCATGACTAAAATATCTAGATCACAATGTGAAATATTATTATTGTGTAGGCTATATCAAAAATGCATAATAATAAAAGGTTCCATAGGTCCACATACCTTTCCCTCAGCGAAGGGAAACGATGCCACATTACATTGCTCTCAGCCCACTCCATCAACATCCAGGCGATGTGCGTTGGTACGGGACAATGGCTATCCATTAAAAAGGAGCTGATAACACCTATATCAAGCCTAATGCGCGAATTGTCATTTGCACCTAATGCGTGAATTGTCATTCAATGGAAAACTCGCGTAGGCTACTGCAATAGACGGACATTTGCGTTCTGAAAATGCGCTTCAGATGTCATTACAATGCAGCTCTGTTTATCTAGGAATACAGCCTGTAAGTAAATAGAATGGTTTGTGACTGAAAAAAGTTCAAAACCTTGTCCAGTGAATATTGCTTTTATTGTTTTTCAAATAGCCTAGGCTACAGCGGACTCGCTGTGCATAATGTTTTTTAGATAGACTGTAGGATATCTAATATTTCCCCCCTTCTCTCTATCTCTGTCTCTCTCTCTCATTCTCAACCCCCCATCAAAGATAAGCCAGTCTGTCATAAATGACCCCTCTCCCCCCCCTCCCCCACACCTTAACCCAATCAGGACAGGGATGGTCTTCCTGTGGAGGTATTTTATGAGTGTACCACAGAAAAAGAAGTTAGTCAATTGTGGAGTTTGTTTGGAGAAGTCATTCTTTTTGGTTCCTCATGCGTTTCCTTTTGTTCCTGTTCAGCTGAAGGGTAAATAATTTGGCAATTTTTGGCTTATCTCTCTCTTTACTGGTATTTCCTAATTAATGTCTGGTTTAATGCCTTCACTTTTGTGAATTATAAGTAGTCAGCCTATATTCCTTCGTGAATGTATGATTCCCAGTCATTATTGTAATTGAATGTTTTCATTTAATAAAATTACTTAATCTCAAGACCTGATTTAGACTTTGTTTTGGCTTGTTAGTTGATCCACCAGGTTACTGTTCGACTTACCTATTAATGAATTTGGCGATTTAATTGATGATTGTAATTTTTAATAATAATTATTAAATTAAATCACGTAAAACTTATTTTGAATGTAGGTTAAGTGAGGGGTTCTAGCACGCAATATCGCTTGTGTTCAGTATTCAGAGTGCTGAACGTTTTAACAAGGGCATTGACTGTTGGAACCGCTGGATTCAGAAAATACACCTTTTACCTAGTCCTCACTTACCCGACAAGACTATGGTTAAAAAACGGAGATAAATGTCATCATGTTAACTGAATTGTAGGCTAACCTTAGCTATTCTTCGTCCTTCATATTTTTTTTAATTACAGTGACAAGGTTTCCATACCCTCAGCTTATTAAAACCCCGCTGATTTCACCTGTAATTCCATAACTTGAAAAAAAGATTTTAAAGAGAACTAAGCGTCTAATTAGAAACGGAATTTGCAGCACGTTACACAATTAATTTACAATTAATTTTAATTCCATTATCTGCATGTTCGCTTTACATGAGCCGGTCTGTTTCCCCTGCTGTACATCGCACTTTTCACGGTCGTCCTGGGAAAGTGAATCATTTTAAAGTATTACGCTACCAGTTAAACAGGTTGGTAACATTTCCATAAGCAGGACATTATAAAACAAGTGAAAATATGCTGAACCTATGGGTTGCCAACCTGACAGATTTGTTGTATTTAGTGTCATCATTAAGGCAAAATAACGTTAGTTATGTTATTAATCAAAATTAGAATGCAGGTAGCCTAATGGACTTCGGATGAAGCTTGAACATGAGTTCATTGCATAATCAAACTAAATTTGTTAAACAAGCAGGCTAATTTGGCGTTTTCTAAGGTGAGAAGGAAGCAATTGGTCGGAAGCAATTGATTCCTTGATCGCACTAAACACGCACGAGCATGTCTGTTTCGCCATCATACGCAATCCGCCAAGGTGGAAAAGCAGGCTTTTAAAGGGAATGGGATATGACATTTTGATTGGTTTATTGCATGTCACGCCCAAGACATACCTATAATTAATGAAGAGACTAGGTTCAGCCCAGTTGCACCTTGCGCCATGCTTAGCGCCCAAAAAACACGCCGTTAAAATAGCAAAAGTAGACTTGGACACGCCCTAAATGGATTTAGCGCCATGCGCTTAGACTAAGCACCAAGATCGCCAAGATAGGGCCCTGGGTCTCATTCCCGAAATGTGTGCAGAATTAATTTGTGCGTAAATCATTCGTATTAGCAATTTCATTCATATTTTGGAATTCATCAAAGAGCTTTGGAAAGAATATACACTGATATTGGTAATCTAACCTCAGTTAATCTGTCTTAATCTTTAAATTCTAATCTAATTGTACATTCCAATCAGCATAAACAGACATGAGTGGAACAGGCAGCATGGCACTATCGGGTTTCCATGCTTCTATTGCCGTAGACTCCACCTCATCAAGGTTTTTCCACAGTTCTATTTTCAATAGTGACGGGCGAGCGAGGCTTCATGTGCACCATCAATCACTGACTCTATGAGCCACAGCTAAAAACAACAATTAATTTCAAGTGGTGAGTAACTGATAACACATGATAGCTCTGCCCATTTTGAGAGTCACAAGGCCTCCATTCTAATCACTGGTTTTCAGGAATCTACACAGATGGGGAAAAGAAATCACTCTCCTCATTATAGGTGCCAATGTCCACCATTTTATATAAGCAGAAATCACTTTTCTCTCAGACTGGTGCTTTAAAGGGTTCACTGAATACTCAGCCCGAGCACCACTGCTTTAAGATGACTTTCCCACTTGATCCCAATCACACACAAAGGGAGCAGGTGAAATGTTCTGCTTAGCGACGTCCGCTGCACGGGCCTGCCTTCTTGGAGGGCTGGCAGCGCACGGCGCATCTGTCAGGGCCAGATCTACTCCAACAGCCACTCTGTGGCAAGGTGATGGGCGTGGCCAATGTTCCGGGTTGTGACTGGATGAAAAAAGGTCACAGATCCATATTTGAACTGACACGTGACAGAGTCGGTTAGCTCACAGTCCGGCAGCCAGTAGTAGGGTCAATTAGCTTAATTAGCCTTACCCTCAGCACTCACCCTGTCGCAGATCCAAGTTACAAACAGGGTCTGCCAGGCTGATTCATATTATCAAAAACCAAACCAGTGTAATATGACTGCCATAGATGCCAAAACCACAGCACTGCAAGGTCAAAATATAACCCAAGCCCACAACACTGTTTGTTTCTGGACAAAAAGCAAAAAAAGAGGCAGAACTATCAAATGGCTTCTTACAAAAAATTTACGAGTAAGGAAACACAAAGATGGACAATTCAGCATTGGGATGAATCCATCTTGTTAAGACAACTCAAACTGTGTTTTTACAGTTTAAGTTGACATGTTTTAAGGAAGAAAGCCAAAATGGCAGCTGGCTTTTCAATCCCGCAAGTCAGTGTGAATTCAGTAACGATTTGACCAATTTGGCTGAAAAAGCTGGCAAACCCTGTAACAAACAAACAAAAAAACAAATACCCATAACACATAAAAAACAAAACTAAGAGAGGCACTGCAGAAGAAAAATACTGGGCCAGGAAATCCAGCTCCTAACAGTCTCTCCCAAGGTATGGCAGGCTGTGCTTTCATAAAGAGCCTAACGACGATAACTGGAAACACCTGAGGTAGACCTAGCATGGTGTTGCAGAAAGAAAACAGGAAGCTGAAGAGGAGCAGCAACACTCTCTGCTACTCCCCACCCCTCCCAGCAAAGTGCACCCCTTTCACTAGGGATGTGTCCGAATCAGAGCCCTATCTACTGTGTCCTGTCTCCTGTGTACAGTGTACTGGCAGATGTGTGCTGTTTAATATGCACTGTTTAGCCGCGACGTGCAGTACGCAAAAAAATATCCTCAATACTACTTCCCAACTGCACTGTGGAAGTGTTGTAAGACGGCCCACCCTATGGGGGTTTTAAGTATGCTATATTTATAGAAGGTTTCGCCTACTTAACTACTTTCTCGTTCCCGTCTACTCAACAAGCCTACCTAGTAGGAAGGGTGCTGATTCAGACACAGCCCAGCACAGAGAAATGTATTCACGTGATATCACTTCCTCTATTTTCTATGCGAGGTCCATAAATGAGGAGTTGTTATATTCCGTCTAACCCTTTGAGTTGTACTTGCTTGAGATCTGGGTAAGATGCACTAAGCAACAGGACTCTGGATGTTGAGGGGTGTGCTTGAAAATGCTACCTGGGTGAAAGCTATGAATACCAGAGAGGAAATGGGTGGGAAAAGCATGGCACATCAATGATAATGACCGGACTCACACAGAGGACCCCCGTGCTCCTTAGCAGCACGACAGAGAATTGTGCTGATAAGGTTCAGGTCGTAAATCTGAGGGGGGGGGGGGGGGGGTTCCTGTACAGAAAGGGTCACAAGACCTCCTTGTGTAAGCAGCGCAAAGTCAAAGAGCACAGTGTGAATTAAGGGTGTGTTTCACTGGAGCGAAATGGAAATGTCAGGGGCGGCTGTGTTTTCTCTGTCGTGTGTGCTGTGCCTGGAATGCTCTGAACCATGTCTGCAGCTACACAAATGCAAACACACACACACATCTACAGTAACACCTCCTCCTGTACATGAATCAACACAACACATACACATAACACCTCCCCACCCTCAGACCCACACAAACACAGCTGTATTTTTGATGTATTATTTGTGTTCTTTCCACTTCTTGCTTTCTTTGCACACTGATCTCCTTTGAAAAGCAATGATATCTTGGTGGATGCAGTTCTAATGAGAAAGTTGGTGTGTTTGCACATTGAATTTTAATCAAGGGTGAACATAAGGTCCAGTTAAAACCCACAGAGCCAAGTCTTATAACCCTTACTCTGGGTTCACACCATCTACTCGTGAGACCGACACGTGACCTGTACTTGGTCACGTGCAGCGACAAGGGGGCGTTGTATAAGCGCATTTGGGAAGACACCAATAACTTACCCGTTGTAACACTTGATTGAAAAGTACAATACAGTCACTAGACATACCGGCAGTCTCTGCAAATTCTGTTCTAGGCCGCAAGTTCTGTAACATCCCTATAGCTGTACAGACTGCTATCATATAGAATTGGGTGGTTTAAGACCGCAGAGATGAGCTGCTTTTCAGAAATACAGAAAAGAACGCGAGCTCGTCGGACACTTTTTTTTTAACCGTCTAGAGCGACGTCGTTTCTGATTGGTTGGTAGTGCGACAAAGTTGACTGCTAGTCAACATTTCAGAGAGACAAGCGTACGGGTTATTTGTCGCTGTGTACTCACTCCGCCCCTCCCGCTGTCTGTCGCCGTTATCCATAGACTTTGAATGGAATCTTGTCGCTTTGTCGCTGTCGCGAGTAGATGGTGTGAACCCGGCGGTAGGGAAAATACTCAGTTGTGAACAAGAGAAAGCAAATTATGCCAAAATACAAAGTAGTTAAAGTAGTTCTCCTCCACACTGATTTGGGAGATTAATTCTTACTGCAGGTACAATGAGCACTCTAGAAAAGCACAAGCAACAACAAAGAAGGCCTAGGTATAAAAACCTTGCATTTATCACTTTTAAATGAAAATGACAAGTAGTTGTGATTAAAATTGTTCTACAAGGGCAAACGTTGCCTGCAGCGTTCACAGTAATGCTGGGTATTGATGACAAAGCAATCTTCAAACCAAAGTGCTATTGAATCACGTCAAAGAGACTCCAAAAGAGCATCTAAACCAATACGGCGATTGCTCTGGTTGTAATATAATAAGGGCGTCTGCCACATCAGATTTAATTATATGAATGTTTCTCTCATGCATTGACAGGACAGGAAAATGAAGATAAATGTGCAGAAACGAATATCGACAACTGACCGTTAAACCCACGCGGCATAACGTTTAAAATGTAAGGACAGGAAAGGAAAGGAACATGATCATTTTGACAGTAAATCTGAAATGGCAGAAAGAAATACTGGCCCAACAGAGCGAGCACTTCCAGCGTATTGACAAGACTGCAATTATCTGTACTTCCAGCTGCGCAATAATCGATAGCAAGGCTCCGCTATCTGACAAGAAGGTGAGGAATCAGCATAAAGTGCCACTAAGGCTATCTTCACACATGTACGGATAGGATGCACTTCTCTAGAGGTGAACCCCCCCCCCCCCCCCCCGCAAGAATTATCAAGGTTACATTGTTTCCTCCCACATGATGTAGAATGGTGTCTCCTCCCCTGACGTCTGATGTCACACCGATACACATGAGTGCGTACACTCGGGGTGATATTCTTCACTCCTCTCCTCCTTTCCTCCAATCCCCCACTACCACTCGTCTCCTACCTGGAAGTATACAAAACTGCCTGAACGTTTTGAATACAAATAGTTGCATGTACAGTATCCAATGTACCTGACATTGCAGTTTGCGTCGAGACATTAATTAATTTGTAGCCATTTGTAATTATTATGTAGCCAGATCAGCAACATTGGATTTGTAATGGGGCGTGACGGGTGAGGTAGGAGGAGCCAAACGCAGCAAGGGGATTCTTTAAGCCCTTAGGCCACTAAGGCGGGAAAAAAGGGGTAAACGCCTGAAAAAAGGGGTAAACGCCCGATCTCCCAGGAGGAAGAAACATTTTACAGGCGAGCCGACGGAGCACCGTCGTCCCATAACTTTACAAGCAGAAAGACTAATGCAAGCTTAACTAGAAAACACACGCCCTAGCCTCTCAGTAAGGGGAAATGTACCAATACCAATAATTAAAGTTCTAAGGCTATAATGAGGCTCGCAGTCACACGCAAACATGTCCACAACATCGCCCAATCCTCCCCACAGGAAGACATGCACCGACAGACGAAACAGAACTACAGTTCCGAACAAAATCGTCAAACTCCATATACGGATAAAGACACAAGTCATGCACCGACAGACGAAACAGAACTACAGTTCCGAACAGAATCGTCAAACTCCATATAAGGATAAAGGAACAAGACATGCATCGACAGACGAAACAGAACTAAAGTTCCTAACAAAATCGTCAAACTCCATATACGGATAAAGGCACACAGGGGCGAGAGGACAGCTGCACCGGAATTATCGGCTATCTGACTAGCGCAAGCTCAATAGAAAATACAAGCCTTGCCTCTAAGAATAAATAGTGCTCTAAAGTCAGTATGAAAAAACGCCCTGTCTCTCAATAAACAAACTCCTCTTGCTTTCAGAGAAGACAGCAGATAGAGAGAGGAGAAAGAGACAGCAAACAGCAAACGATCTAGGCAAAACGACAAACAAGGACAGACCAGAACGCGGCGACTGAAATGAGCACACAAAACAGGAATTTAACCTGAAAGCTCAAAGCACAAAGCTAAGTCCCGCAAAACTCCAACAAAGCACAACGGAGCAAAACGGTCTCCTTAAAACACTAGGTCTACATACTGGCTAAAACTTTAAAAGGGCTAAATAAACCACACACAAAACAGCGCAAATACTGCCAAAAAACACACCACAATACAAACAACAAACAATCAATATCGAAGCCCCGAATGAAGAAAACGGAAGCCTTATAAAGCTCACCGGCAACAATGTACAGCTGTGCAACGTTGATGACTTCTTCGCGAGAAGAAGGAACGGAGCCAAAACTCAACCAGCGAAGCAGCGCCCACTTGTGGCGACCAAGGAACACGACCGCAAGGGAAAAAGGTCACAAACCATGACAGGATTAGTACACAGAGATCGGTTTCCAGGGCACGGAGTGGCGGAGGTGGTAGTCGAGGAAAGGAGGATGCATTTTTTGAGTATTGGGACGCACCCTCAGTTTCCACCACACTTCACAACCCCACTTTTCTGCACCTCCCCTCCCCACCACAGCACTCTTTCACAGAGCGTGAGGAAAGGCCGATAGGTGGGAATACGCGGGCGTAGGCGCGAGGGCCCCTCGTTTGGGTTTTCGAAGGGAGCGACCGGCAGGCGGGGACGGTACCTGGAGTCAGGAGGATGACGGAGGTGACGATCAGCGAGCAGATGACCAGAATGACGAGCAGGGCGATCGCGATTCCTTTCCAGTTCCGCTGCGGAGGGTTGCTCCCCACCAGCTCCTGCAATAAACCATGCAAATCAGGGTCAGTCGAGGACAACTCAAACACACGCACACACACACAAAAGCATACAAAAACACCACACATACACACACATGAAAAATGGTTCTTTCCCAGGGAGAACCACTGTACACAGTGGGCGACACTCCCCATTGCACAGGGTTTTCTGTAAATGAGATTTAGTTAAAAAAAGAAAAGAAAAGGGTGTCTCGGCGGCATAGCCTGATAGAGCACAGTCCGCATGCTCCACATCGGTCGCGCGACCTTTGTCGCATGTCTCTCACTCTCTCTCGCTCCCATTCTTCCTGTCTCTCTACACTGTGTTGTCCAATAAAGCTGAAAAGCCCTAAAAAATGACAATAAAAGAAGCAAAAGAATAATGCCATGTGTAATCACCTGACTTTTTTTCTCACTGAGAGAAATGCAAAATTATTTTTCTCTCTGTGGTGAAATGTTTAGTCTTCTGAAGCAATGAAATTGCACGTAGCAATTCAACCCCTGACCACACTCATATTTAATGTCAAATCACTGAATACAGCTTGGAAGTAACTGGCAGTGTTCCTTTGTCTTTCTTTTGTGTTATACAATTCAGTGCGTGTGATCTCCGTTCCAAGACACTGAGTCAGAGATGTTTAATTTTATACTGCATGATACATTAGCAATATAAAATTCATTAACCTTGTGGCCAACTGCTGTCCTACCAACATTTTCTCAAGTGCACAACAAGATTGGATCTGAGCAAGTACATTTGAAAGGGAGAAAAGTTTTTTTGTTTCACAGCATTTACTATTTAGAGTGGTTAAACAGTCAAAACCAATTAGCTCCAATATGTTTTGCATACAAACATGGTTTTGGTTTGTCATGAATGCAAGTTATTCAAAGAACTCGAGAGCTCTTGCTGAGATGCTTGTTCAAAACAATGACAAAAGCTACTACAACAACAACGAGCAACTTCTTAATTAGCTGAAAGAGAAAGAATGACCGGGCCAGGGGATGTACTGTACCGTGGTTTGCGTCTTAATTAAAGCAAAAAAAACCAAGAACAGAATACTCTGGATATATATGAGGTGAAGCCGCTAAGCCTTTTTAAGTGCTGGGTTTTTAGCGACCCTGTCCCTTTGTAATTGAATGGAACTGCAGACATCATTAGCCATGTGATAACAGCGGGGGAAACTATTTACCGTTCCTCCAATTACAAAGCTCATTAAAGCAAACTTGTCTTCCACCATTCCGGCTCCAGGCCCCGCAGGTGCCCCAGGCCAGTCAACTGCAGCTGACCCATCAAGCAAGAGGAAAAAAAAAAAACACTTTTAAACACTGAGAACTGCATCCAACCCTTTCTGGAATCCATTGACAGCATTGAATTAATTTATTGCAGTTTGTGGCAGTTGCACTGGAGGGAGAGAGAACAATGATGGCAAACAAACAACGCAAGTCAGGATATTCAGCCTCTTGGGGAAGAGTCAACACATGAGCTATGAATAATATGAAGATGTGAGTCTATGTCTGGTACACTGTAGCACAGGGGTCTGGGGACCCAGGGTTTCTGTTAGAAGTTCCCAGGGGGGGTTATATGCAAAAATTTGAAAAAGATTCCCAAAAATAATATTTTGTTTATGATTTAATTTAATAAATTACATATTTTTAACACTAAGTGGTCCATGTGCCAGTTTTCACCCTAGTGGCAACAAATCTAAAATGTACCAGCATTAAAATTAAAATGCAATGTATGCGGCTGACGTATTGGGAAAACACGCAGATAATGCCCATGCAATTTTGATAGTGCCTCATGTTGAAGAGAGAGTGAATGATACATGAACAGCAGCCTCACAACCTGTATCCTGTGGTGAATGATAAGGTACCGTGGATTTAGAAAAAAACTATATCAGTTTTCTGACTAAACGTTTTCCATCCTGGTAACATGTTAGACTGATCAAACTTTATATCTGTCATTGTTGTGTTTTTTCCTAAATGATTACTGTTACATAGATATCATTACCACCTTTTGCTAAATACTCCAATGCAAATTGCATGGTTTTGTAATGTAACTGATGGGATCGCTAACTAGATTGCTAGCGCAATATTAAACACATTAGCAAAACATATTTCATGAAAATTATTTTCTAGTGAAGCATAAAAATGCCTAGCTGATAAATGCAATCAGTATAATCCTGTGGCTAAAACATCAAGCTGTTTTGGTTATTGTTTTGGTTTTTGGATTTAAAAGTGCATAGTTAGTTCATTGCAAGCCATAAAAACAGCATTTCTGTCCTCAAGAGAGGGCAATTGTTGCATTAAAATAAGAATATTCATATGAGAGGAACCTTAGTGCTAAAGAGTATATTTTTATAACTTTGTGCATGCATGTACTTTTCAGTTCATTATTATTTTGAGCATTTCTTTGGCTCCTTAATTTGTTTCCTTTGTGGAAACAAGTCACTTTTTTACACTGTCGCTCAGTCATTGTGACTGTACTAGTAAACATTAAGGCTTGAGGGGATTCAGGCACCCCCCTTAAGTCACAAAGTGATTGCATTTTGTTTATGAGTAATGACGCAGCCCACAGAGCAATTTAAAATGCTAATTTAGGGGATATCTAAGGAAGTGGTCCCCAGCCCTGTTCCTGGAGATCTATGGTCCTGTAGGTTTTCACTCCAACCCTAACAAAGCACACCTCCTTCAACAGCTAGATATCTCATTGAGCTGCTAAGTAGGATCAGATGTTGCAAATTAGGGTTGAAATGAAAACCTACAGGACAGTGGATCTCCAGGAACAGGGTTGGGGACCACTGATCTACGGTGTAGAATTTCTCCCACCAAAACTTATTTTCTGTTAGCCACAAAACTGACGTGGTCATTCAGTAATGTTGGATTGAAAAAAAAAAATGTCATACTGTATCAGATTAAAAAAACACATTTCTGTAGGTTACACTTCCTTAGTTATATTGCAACCATTGTAATAGTAAGGTATGCTGCCAAATATTCACTGCATGCAATACTATTGCAGGTTTTATATTGTATGATTAGGTGTCCTTCATAGGTAGGTGTCCTCAGCTACAGTGTAATCATTTTCGGGGGACCTCCATTTTAGGGGGATCCCCATTTAGGGGATTAGGATGTTTGGGAACCTCTGATGTAGCACAAAGAGCACTATCTGCACTGGGAGACTCGTGGAGTATAGTTTCTGGAGTGTGAAGCAGCTGGCATACAAGACTACCAGCTTATCACAGGGCTTTTCAACCATAATCCAGCACTTCTAATACCCGCAATGTCTTTTAATGGTAGGGACTAGGCAGGTAGGTAATGTGAACCATTTTTATACATTTTAGCATGTCTTTACTGGCCACCCAAAATATCCCCTGGGCATTTTCACCAGTAGGCTATCTCACTCATGCTATTCCGATGAGACATAACGTGTTGCTTCTGATGATGACAACGATGATCATGACGACGAGGTCAACTTTGACAACGATGATTGTTTTGTAGCAGTGTAGTATATTGGTCAGGGAACTGGGTGTGTAACATTGCGGGTTGGATTTCCAGGGATTGCTGCTGTAGCCTTGAGCAAGGTGCATGAATTGCTTCAGTACATACTGTATATTCATCTGTATCTTATCTAACTGTATAAAAAAAGAAAAGAAAGTCTGGATAAGACAGTATGCAACATGCCTAAATATAAACTGCAATGAAGTGATGATGATTATGAAACAATGTTAAACCCCAGGAGGCTTATGTTTTCCATATTCTGCAGGGAGGAGGTCATTGTCTGTGATACAGACCCGTGTACTGTGTTATGAGAAACTCACTCTGAATTAGCCTCGGCTGATAATGAGGATCCCAACACTAAAACTGTAACACTTTAGATTAGGGTGCAGTTATACAATTCCTAACTAAACATGTGCATTACACAGCATAGAAAACTGCATCATGGAAGGTTATTCAACAAGAATTCATGTTAGTAAATGTGTAATTAAGAAGGACAGAAGTTGCATCCAGGCTGAGGAAGCTCAAGTTTGTATGGGAATACAATAACATAGCAACAATGGGATTACTGATTCTGGAAGCTTGGCTTCCTTCGAAATATAATATTCACCAATTTTTATTAATGTTGAAAAAAAATCAACTACACATTTATAAGGCACTTTAATTATGTTATTATCGCTTTATTAAGCATGAATAACTTCAACGTAATGTAAAGCAGATAATGTGCTACTCAAATCAGCAGTAGAAACCAGGAGAAGCCTATATGGTTTGTTCATGAATACAGTAATTTCAGCTGCAGCTCAAAAAAAGGGGCATGTGCTTGCTTTTGTCACATAGGCCTTCCGTGTATCAATTACAGAGTAATCCAGGCCATTTGAAAATGGTGGGCCTTAAATTACATCAATGAATACATGACTGCTTGTTTGACAAAGCATGAGCAACCTATTGTAAACAGCCCGTGGGTGCAATGGATGAACAACTGAATACATTATCACACAAAGCATTATTTGGACAGACTGATCAGACGCCGCAAGATCCTCGACTTACTTTGACGAACGATGTTTGCTGTAATGAATATTCTTAATCTCTCTTTTTTAATAATGTTCTTTTGTAAAATAAATAAACAATGCCCGGCAGTGCTTTCTTTGGACTTGCAAATATTTACCAAGTCAGCAATTTCACATAGTTTAAATAAATAAATGCTTTTAAAATACATTCAATATAGAGAAGCCTGCAGACTAACATCATTTCAATCAGTCAGAAAAAAACTGCTTTTTTTTGTGCAAGGATTTTGGGCATTTTTCCAGTGCAGGCCTAGAATGCCAGCAGCATTCTGTCCCCCTCCTTTTTAAAATTAATAAAGCTGCACACTTTTGCAGCCGCCGTTTTTTGCCAGGCACAGGTAAATGTTATTATTCCTGGATGTGCGCGGTTGGATGGACAGCACCTTGGCGCTGCTCCCGGGAAATTTTTGGGACCATCCAGGCAGCGCATAAACGGCTCAAGCAAACCAAGCGGAACGCTGAAGAGAAAAGTTTAGATAAGCGCAGAATAATGTTTTTTTTTCTTGCACAGCATATCTGCTGTGACTGCCATTAACGGTCTTAATGTCTATCGCTTTATACTGCACGATTTGCCAGAGACCGCTGAGCAGAGAGTGAGATTTCAGCATAGCGGCGGGTGGGCCTATTTCCATTGCACTAAGTAGATATGCCTTTGACATATTTACAGAAATGCCCAACTGTGCTGTGGTTAGATAAAGAAGAGCTTTCTCTACGAGCAAAACAACCTCCATACCGTCCTCATCTGCATTGCTGAACCAGGCAGTGAAATTGTACGGAAAGTGGCCAGGGACATTTTGTAAAAAACAAATGAGCATTCACTAAGGTGGAAATGACTGTACATGAATTGAGCATGGGATGTGAAAATAGGGATGGAAACGATTATGGAGATGATAAAAAGTACAATACATATATACATTTACTATTTAAAACACCACAGACGTACGAAGTTTATGGAACCTCTGAATATTGAGAAAAACATAGGATCTGTTTTACATGTATTTATTCAAAGAAAATAGCCTTGATTTGCTGGCACAGACACTAAAATGGAGGATATTGCTATGAATGGGAGATGCACATAAAAATTCTCAGAGTAACAATAACTGTTATACAGTACACCTGATCCGATTGGGACTCGTATTAATTCTTGAGTTAACGCTGAAATGTTTACCGTCCGGAAGATGGGAGCCGTCTCTCCGCTCTCTCATGGTTTGCGGTGCCCCTGTGGTGACTGGATGTGTTTAAACAGAGAGAGGCCGGTCTTACTGAGCACCACATTGTCATCTCGACCGATCGAGGGCTGCCGTGTTCTATCACATCTCAGCGGGTGCTTTCAATTTGAGCTGATGTAACATGGCAGTAATAAGGTGCAAACACCGTAAGGGCCTATGATTGCCAGCGGTACTGTGGGGGGTTTGGTACAGAGAGGCATGAAAAATGGACTGGCATTCGCTGCAATTATAGTTATCAATTACACACTAACCACTCCACTTGTACAAATATGTACTGTATCAAGTAAAAAAAAATCCTTCACATTGGGCCTATTCAATAATAATAATAATAATAATAATAATAATAATAATAATATAAATCTATAACTACCACTGCTATTACTACAACCAATGATGATAATAATAATATTAATGCATGTTATCCATAAAGCACTTTCCAACAAATAAACATATGTATTGCGAATAGCGAAATGAAAACAAGAGATATTTAAGACTGCACAGAGCAAAATAGTGAAAGCAATCAAACAACAAATGCCATCACTAAAATAAATAAAATAAGTAAAATATATATTTTTTAAATATAGTAAAATTCTATAAAAACATAAAATAAACAATTGTGACCACTGCATATATAGGAAACCAATCATTACTGGTAGTACATATGTAACAAACTTGTGAAGATGAAATCATTTTTAAATTATTGTTCAGATTGTGCTGTTTCCATCTAACAATCAGGTTAAAGCAATGGTATTTACTGTTTTAAACTTTAGTTATTTCCTGACAAGAGTAATATAACAAATACTGAAGTGTAAATATATTTACTAGTTATTTACATAACTATTTATTTACCCATTTTCTGCCATTTTACTAACGGTTAAAAAATGAGTCAAGCTTAGTTAACAAGTAGTAACATATGTATTACATGTCCTCTACCCACAAAAAGTATCCACTTAAAGTATAAAAAAGCACACCGATTGAGTTTGCCACTGCAGGTTCATAAACTAGACCCATGTGAACTATGGCTTTCCCTTGCCTTTCGTTCCCCTGACAGATTCACTGAAACAAGCTGAAAGGAACACAGTAGACTTATCTGAGTGCTAGGACTAGCCTCTGTGGAGAAGCTGGACTTGTGCACATAGCCAGGAGTGCCGATTGGTTTTAACGGCTGAAGGCACGTAAAATTGCACAGTCCTGCACTCAAGCGTTTGCGTGAGTGAGAATTTCACATCTGCCGCGAGACTGCTGCAGGGTTCCAGATACAGTCGCGACCGGGGACTCTCCTCCATTCCCAAAAGCACGGCTCCCAATTTATGCCGGCGCTATTACAGGCCTGAAAAGACTCTTCGCGAAAAAAATATAGATACACACCTTGGGGCTGGCAATTGCTCTGTAATTCCCCGTGGGGGAGAGGCAGACATCAAAACCATTTTGTTGAAACAACCACCTGTGTCCCTTGGAGCATGCATTTTATTCCATTTACTTTGGGGGAAAAATAAGGGACAGACTGTCCTTTATTCCACCCATGTTTTAAACATACGGCGGCCCTGCTCCCTGCCTCAAAAAATCCCCTTTGCATTCAATTCCCTTTTTCCGGCTTCATTTATTCTTTCGCATCACTTCATAAGAATCCTCTTTTAAACAGCGTGCTCTTTTAGATCAAAAAGCATTAGTTTACTGTAGGTACACCTGGTTTAATCTAAGTACAACATAAACCAAACAGGCTGATTCATGTGATGCTTACATTAAGCAGCATGCAATGATATTGAAATAGTGATACTGTAAATCTACTCCGGAGTCCCCATTGTTGGTGTATTTTATTATTATGTAGTCGATTGTGCCATTTTTATCTTTATTTGTGGTGGAACTCTCCCCTCTGGTTTTATGTACACTTGACAATACACAATTATCATTTAAAAGACGGCAACAAAAAAAGTCACTCAGGCAAACGGTGTATAAATTCACATGACCACTTCCCTCACACAGAAAAGTCACACATCGAAATACTGTTACTTGCATAAAGCTGGCAGGCGAACCACAAGCCTGATGCCGCTGCTGACAAGGAGATCTTTAAATAGTCTGAGACACAGGGAGGAGGTTTATGAAGGAGGTGGGAGCCAGACACCTCAATGCGTCTTCCCTATATGAGTGCACTGCAGGAAACATGTACTGTGAACCTTAGAAAATGTGTTCCACACTGACCTGTGAGTCACCACACGTTCAACCAGTTTTTAAATGAGAGAGAGTCTGTGGTGTGTGTGTGTGTGTGTATGTGAGTGTGTGCCTACGCAAGAAATACACAAAAGACCAAGAAGTGGGCAGGCTCTGTAGCTGTGTCCAACAGAAAGTGACCTTTTAACAGGTGTGAGAAGAACATTGTCAGGTGTATGACCCCTTAACTGGTTTCTCAGGAAAGATCTCAGGTCAGTGAAACTTCGCAAGCTTGTGAGGAATGGTCTCAGGTTCGCGTGATATATGACGGCAACAACATATAACAACACATCTCCGCTCACAATAACTTGAGTCTGAAGCCAATTACCTCCCACCGGGACGTCGGCAAGCTTAACAGCGAGCGCAGATAACCTCGCGATCGCAGTCCGTGATCTGCGGTTACGGTAATCATTACATCAATTAGCATCGCTCCTGCGCTGGGCTAATTAGTCTGTGATTACAGAAGGCAGGGGTGATGGAAGATCAGAGATGAGGGCGGGCGGGGCTGGGAGCTCCGCCAGAATGAAAGGAAAAGGGAGGAGAAAATCTATTGAATTGCGGAAGAGGCAGGGGAAGATGTGAAAGGATGTTGACTGCATATTTGATCTCAATGGAGCAGAAAGTCTTGTATTTCATTGGACAAAGGACAGTGTGCACTTACAGTATGAGGAGATGGGACAAGGTCTGGCCTTCTGGTATGAAGGACAAATGCCTTTCTGTGTGTGTGTGTGAATGAGTATGTATGTTTGTGTGTGAATGAGCGTGTGCTTGTGTGTGCGTGTGAATGAGTATGTAGCCTATGTGTTTGTGTTGTGTGTATGTGTGTGTGTGTGTGTGTGTGTGTGTGTGTGTGAATCAGTATGTGTGTGTCGGTGTCTGCACGTGTGAGTTTATATTCTCTGCTCTCATTTGTGAGTGACTGGCTGTATGTGTGTCTGTGTGTATGTACGTGCGTGTATCTGCAGCATTACGTCATCTCCATGTATACTGCACGTGCCTTCTCCACATGTATGTGCTTATGAGAGTAACAGTGTTAGCTAGCTCTGCTGCAGCATCGGCGTGAATGCATCCTCACACTAGGACCAACAGCAAAAACCAGCATTGTGATACATCACTCCAGGAAGTAACGACACCCCCTCGTATCCGCCCATTCCTGCCCTCCTGCCCTCTGTGCCCCCCACATGCCCCTCCCCTTGTCAACCAGAGGCAGAGCCCCCTGTTTTCCTCTCCTGAGACTTCCCCTCTCCAGTACACTGTGCTGTAACAATGAATGAAATGCTGAATGAAAGCACTGTGCACCAGTGTCTTATGTTTCTCCATCAGTTAAATATCTGGAGAAGAAAAAATCTGCATCATCCCATGGCATGAATTTTAAACCACTTTGTTAAAAAGGGAGTGGGAGGGGCTTACAGTTCTTTAAGCTGTGAAAAGACTCGGAGCAGGGGCTTGAGGGGTCAGCAAAGGACGGCCTTTGATCGAAAATCTAGCTTCTCACGCGTCGCTACGGCTCTGAGTTTTACTAGTTTGTGAGCAGACGGAAGGAGAAATAGATTGGACTGAGGAGAGGAGCGGAGAGCATAGGAGAGTGGCCATGTGCCGGCTCGCTAATGGAGCACTGCATCACGGACAGTAATTGTGGTAAATAGTTCCTTCAGTGTGGGAGTTGTAATTAAGTC
This sequence comes from Synaphobranchus kaupii, assembly GCA_029718625.1. Classification (NCBI taxonomy): domain Eukaryota; kingdom Metazoa; phylum Chordata; class Actinopteri; order Anguilliformes; family Synaphobranchidae; genus Synaphobranchus; species Synaphobranchus kaupii. The sequence continues at coordinate 81,112,135 of CM056377.1, forward strand.
CCTGGCAGACTCTGCAGCTGTCGGCGTCAGCTGCTGCTCCGGCTCGCGGCCGCGCCGGGCTTTAATGCCGTGCGAGGGCGCGCGCACCGGAGACCGAGGGAAAGAAATCTGAGGCACAGTCGCACCGTCAACGCTTAAAGAGCAGCTGGGAAAAAAAAGGAGAGGAACTGATAAGGCTTATGGCACCCACACTGGTGTTCATTACAGCAGAATCCAGAAAGGATCCACGATGCCAAGAGTAGCAGTTATTATTCATAATAACAACAATAATAATATGCATTATTATTATTATTATTATTATTATTATTATTAATAATAATAATAATAATAATAATAGTACACTGCAAAAACCAACAAAATTGTTAGCTAAATAAGACAAAAAAATTGCCAATGAGGTGAGAGTTTTACTCATTTCAAGATTTGCCAATGGGGTAAGATAATTTCACTTGTCAAGCAAAAAGTAACTTAAAACAAGCTAATATTTTCTATTTGAGAGAAAAAAAAGGTTTATTACAAGACTAAAATACTTGTTAAGACAGTTTTTGTTACGATCCTGATACGGGACGAACCCAAGTGCAACGACCAGGAGACAGATTACAGAAAGTGGAACTTTATTAAGCGTTGGGGTGGTCCCAAAGCTGTACACGGGAGCAAAACAGGTTAGTTAGTTAACACAGGATAGCGTCCAACTGAGGACTGCTCCAAGCCGGAGCTGGACTTGAGGAAACACGGAACTGTTCCAAGCCGGAACTGGACTTGAACGGAGGTGTCTAAAACACCGGAACTGGACTGGAACTGGACTGGAACTGGACTGGAAACTGGATCGGAACTGGACTGGAAACTGGACCGGAAGGTCCACTCAGGAAACGGGAACGGCACGGAACTTGTTCCAAGCCGGAACTGGACTTGAACGGAGGTGTATAAAACACCGGAACTGGACTGGAACTGGACTGGGAACTGGACTGGAAACTGGACCGGGAGATCCACTCAGGAAACGGGAACGGCACGGAACTTGTTCCAAGCCGGAACTGGACTTGAACGGAGGTGTATGAAACACCGGAACTGGACTGGAACTGGACTGGAAGCTGGACCGGAAGGTCCACTCAGGAACACAGGGGACGGCACGGAACTTGTTCCAAGCCGGAACTGGACTAGAACGGAGGTGTCTAAAACACCGGAACTGGACTGGAACTGGACTGGAAACTGGACTGGAGCTGGACTGGAAACTGGATCGGAACTGGGCTGGAACAGGACTGGAAACTGGACCGGGTAGCTTGAGTAACCGGGCAGAAAGCAGAGGTTAAAGGCAGGGTGTTGTGACAGGACTGTAGCTGGTGAATGCACCGCCGAGTTGGAAGGTGCGGCGTAGCTCGGGCAATACTGGCGTAAGCCGGCTGGCATGCAGAGGTCCTGGTACTGCAACACGAGTACGGGAGGTACGTAACACGGGGAGGACAAACACAGCTGCGGGAGGACTGGAACTGCGGCGTCTGGAGGTTTTGAAGGGAAACAGGTAAATGCATGCAGCAGCGAAAGATTAGCAGAGATAGCTACCAGTCAGGAAACCAGGCGAACAGGTATGAACCAGCAGGTTCACAAACACTGGACCAGAAACGGGATACGAAACAAACACGGTAGGTTAGTCAACGAACTGGCCCTGAATAGCAGCCAGCCAGGGGTTTAAATGGTGCAGGAAGTGAAGGAGAAAACGAGAAACAGGTGTGATGTTAAATCAGGAGTGATTGCCGAAGCACAGCAGTGAGGAATGTGAGTAACGAGAGGGGCGAGTGATAGGCGGAAGCTAAAGTGGAAAATGAAACCAAAAGTACCCGAGGGAGACGCCCAGTCCACAGCCAGGAGGGAAACACGGACAAGGGATCCAACATGACACGGAAGGAAACAAGGAAAACATGGAAAACGGACAGGACGGGAACGGAACGTTACAGTACCCCCCCCTCAATGTACGCCACCTGGCGTACCCGGAGGCCTGGTCTTGTCAGGGAACTGTTCGTGGAAGTCTTGGATTACTGAATGGTCCAAGATCAGGCTCTTGTGGAGCCACGACCTCTCCTCAGGACCGTACCCCTCCCAGTCGACGAGGTATTGGAAACCCCGGCCCCTGCGGCGGATATCAATAACACGGTTCACCGTGTAGGCCGGGGCGTTGTCAACAACTCGGACGGGAGGAGGCGGGATGGTAGGGGTACTGAGGGGGCTGGAGGAGACAGGCTTAACCTGGGACACATGAAACACAGGGTAAACTTTGAGGGAGGCGGGGAGGGAAAGTTTAACAGACACCGGGTTAACTAGACAAATGATGGGGAAGGGACCAATAAAACGGGGCTGAAGCTTTCTGGATGAAGAGGGAAGGGAGATGTTTGCAGTGGAGAGCCAGACCTGCTGACCGGCCCTATACTGTGGGGCTGCGGTCCTGTGAAGGTCCGCCAGACGTTGGGAGCGGGAATTGGCGTGAAGGAGTGCGGTGCGTGTGAGTCTCCAAATGTTTTTTACAACGAAGGACATGGGCCCTAACAGAGGGGACAGCTATCTCGGCCTCCTGGGTCGACAGAAGAGGGGGTTGATAGCCTAAAGCACACTCAAACGGGGATAGGCCAGTAGAGGCACTCTTAAGGGAGTTATGTGCGTACTCGACCCAGGGGAGAAAACGGCTCCAAGAGGCAGGATTGCGCACTGTAACGCACCGCAGGGCGGCCCCCAGGTCCTGGTTCGCCCTCTCTGCCTGACCATTAGACTGGGGATGGAAACCCGAGGAAAGACTAGGAGAGGCACCCAGGGCTGCACAGAACGCCCTCCAAACTCGGGAGGAGAACTGGGGCCCACGGTCTGACACGATGTCAGAGGGGATCCCGTGCAGCCTGACCACGTGTAGCACCAAGAGCTCAGCGGTTTCAAGGGCGGACGGGAGCTTGGGGAGGGGAACAAAGTGAACCGCCTTGGAGAACCGGTCCACTATTGTCAGAATGACGGTGTTACCTTCTGACAACGGCAGACCGGTTACGAAGTCCACACCAATGTGACTCCAAGGACGGCCAGGGACGGGGAGGGAAAGGAGAAGACCGGAGGGAGGCTGGTGGGAAGCCTTGCTCCTGGCGCACACCGAGCAGGCCAGGACGAAGGCACGGGTATCCCCTTTAAGGGTAGGCCACCAGAAACTCCTCCTGACGAGGGCGATAGTTCTGGCGACACCTGGGTGACATGCCAGGCACGAGGCGTGAACCCATTCGAGGACCTGGGAGCGGACGGAATCGGGGACAAAAAGACAGGAGTTAGGGTTATTGCGGGGGTCCGGTTGGGAAGTCTGGGCGGCCTTCACAATGCCCTCAATCTCCCAGGAGACCGCAGCCACCACACAGGAGGCCGGCAAAATGGGCTCCGGATCAGCAGGACTGGAGGGAGGGGAAAAAATGCGGGACAGGGCATCTGCTTTAATATTACGGGAACCAGGGCGGAAAGAAACAGAGAAATTAAAGCGTGCAAAAAATAACGACCATCTAGCCTGACGAGAATTGAGCCTCTTGGCAGATCTTAAATAAATGAGGTTTTGATGGTCGGTAAAAACAAGAAAAGGGGTACCTGCCCCCTCCAGCCAGTGGCGCCACTCCTCAAGAGCCAGTTTTATCGCCAGCAGTTCCCGATCCCCGACATCGTAGTTCCTCTCGGCGGAGGACAGCCTCCGGGAGAAGAATGCGCAGGGATGGAGCTTGCTATCAGAGGCGGACCGTTGAGACAGAATGGCCCCCACGCCGGTGTCGGAGGCATCCACCTCAACGACAAACTGCCGAGAAGTGTCAGGGTGAAGGAGGATAGGTGCTGAGGAAAACCGAGCCTTGAGTAGCTCGAAAGCTCGCTGGGCATCGGAATTCCAACAGTAAGGCAGGGCAACGGAAGTGAGTTTAGTCAGGGGAGCAGCAATGGAACTGTAATTGCGAATAAAGCGGCGGTAGAAATTTGCAAACCCCAGGAACTGTTGAAGGTGCTTGCGGGAGGTGGGTTGGGGCCATTCTGTCACCGCCTTGATTTTCACAGGGTCCGCCCGGATACTGCCCTCCTCGATAATGAAGCCGAGGAACGGGACCGTGGAAGCGTGGAAGGAACATTTCTCAGCCTTAACAAATAGCTGATTCTCCAACAGCCGCTGGAGAACCTCTCGAACGTGACGGACATGCTCCTGCGGGGATTGAGAAAAAATTAAAATATCATCGATATAAACAAAAACGCTCCTCCCTAGGAGGTCCCGCAGGACGTCGTTCACCATGCTCTGGAAGACTGCTGGGGCGTTAGTAAGGCCGAAAGGGACCACCAGGTATTCGTAGTGGCCCAACGGGGTATTAAAAGCAGTCTTCCACTCGTCCCCCTCACGGATACGCACCAAGTGATACGCATTCCGGAGGTCGAGCTTGGTGAACGTCACAGCTGGAGAGAGGGCTTCAAAGGCGGTGTTAATGAGGGGAAGAGGGTATTTGTTACGGATGGTGACCTGGTTGAGGCCCCGGTAGTCGATGCAGGGTCGCAGGGAGCCATCCTTCTTCCCAACGAAGAAGAACCCTGCACCGACTGGGGATGAAGAGGGACGGATAATACCCGAAGCGAGGGAGTCGTGGATGTATTCCTCCATGGCTAGTTTCTCCGGTCCAGACAGACTGTAGAGGCGTCCCGATGGCAGTTTAGCTCCAGCCAGTAGGTCAATGGCGCAGTCATACGGCCTGTGAGGAGGTAAGGACAGAGCACGTGATTTAGAAAATACTTGCGCGAGGTCGTGATACTCGCTGGGAACATTCGTTAAATCCGGTATAGGTTGCATGGAACAGGGTTTACTGGGCCCCGGAGGGGGTAGTGCAGAGCGGAGACAGCTGGCTAGACAGTGGGCACTCCACGCCAGGATGCGACCGGCTTTCCAGTCAATATGGGGATTGTGGAGGCGAAGCCAGGTCTGACCTAAGACCAGAGCAGATTGTTGGGAGTTAATCAGTAATAGCTGAATGGACTCCCGATGATTGCCAGATAGAACTAATTGGATAGGAACGGTGGAGTGGGTAACTAACCCCAAACTCCTGCCGTCCAGAGCTAGAGCTGAAATGGGTGAAGTGAGACGTTCCGTGGGAATGCCGGCCCTCCTGGCGAAGGTGATATCCATGAAGCTGGCGTCAGCTCCGGAGTCAATTAGGGCCGAAGAAGATAGGGTCTTGTCCCTCCAAAGGAGAGTAGCCTTGAACATGAGGCGGTCCTGGGCAGCATGGTTGGGAACGATGGGGCTCGTCAGTACGCCCAGTCTTACTGGCGAGCCCCTTCTTTTGGGCGAATGGGACAGGAGGCGATCTGATGGCCAGGCTTGCCACAATAGAAACAGGATCTGGTGCGCTGACGGCGCTGACGCTCCTCGGGATTGACCGCAACTCTGCCCAGTTGCATGGGCTCTTCCTCGGACCCGGCCGTAGGCGCCCGAGATCCAGTGATGGAGTGTGAATGAACATTAGAGACGACGGAGGGCGAATGACGCCCGGAACTTCCTCCCCGCTCCCGGGCCCGGATGCGGAGACGATTATCGATGGCTATAGCGAGGCTGATGAGGCTATTAAGGGAGTTGGATTCCTCCCGAGTGGCAAGCTGGTCCTTGAGTTCCTCGCTGAGAGCTTGGCGGAAAGCCCCCTGGAGGGAGGCGTCATTCCATCCTGACTCCGCGGCGAGGGTACGAAACTGAATGGCCATTTCTGCGACACTGCGGTTGCCTTGGCGAACTTGAAGCAGACGCTGGGTAGCGTCACGTCCACAGGTCGGGTGTTCAAACACACGTCGCATCTCTGCCGTAAAGGCTGCGAAGTTGCTGCATAACGGAGCCTGGCTGTCCCAGATGGATGTAGCCCACTCCAGGGCGCTCCCTCCCAGGCTGCTCATAATGAACGCGATCTTGCTGGAGTCAGAGGCGAAGGAGGAGGGCTGCATCCGAAACACTATGTCACATTTAAGTAGAAATTCACGACATCTCCCCAACCCCCCGCGATATAACTCGGGGTGTTGTACACGGGGCTCACGGCTGGAAGTGGGAGCCGGTGCCTCCGGATGGGGTTCGGGAGAGGAAGGAGTAGGGTTGGCTGGAATCCGTAGTAGCGGTTGGTGGAGCGAAAGTTGGGATACTTGCTCCGTGATGCCCCTAACTACTTCCAGCACATCATCCAAACGGCGACCCTGTTGGTCGCTGATCGCAGTTTGGCAGGAGAAGGCGTGGCGAATCTGTTCCAGATCGGCTGGGTCCATATTGTGGGCCAGTTCGTTCTGTTACGATCCTGATACGGGACGAACCCAAGTGCAACGACCAGGAGACAGATTACAGAAAGTGGAACTTTATTAAGCGTTGGGGTGGTCCCAAAGCTGTACACGGGAGCAAAACAGGTTAGTTAGTTAACACAGGATAGCGTCCAACTGAGGACTGCTCCAAGCCGGAGCTGGACTTGAGGAAACACGGAACTGTTCCAAGCCGGAACTGGACTTGAACGGAGGTGTCTAAAACACCGGAACTGGACTGGAACTGGACTGGAACTGGACTGGAAACTGGATCGGAACTGGACTGGAAACTGGACCGGAAGGTCCACTCAGGAAACGGGAACGGCACGGAACTTGTTCCAAGCCGGAACTGGACTTGAACGGAGGTGTATAAAACACCGGAACTGGACTGGAACTGGACTGGGAACTGGACTGGAAACTGGACCGGGAGATCCACTCAGGAAACGGGAACGGCACGGAACTTGTTCCAAGCCGGAACTGGACTTGAACGGAGGTGTATGAAACACCGGAACTGGACTGGAACTGGACTGGAAGCTGGACCGGAAGGTCCACTCAGGAACACAGGGGACGGCACGGAACTTGTTCCAAGCCGGAACTGGACTAGAACGGAGGTGTCTAAAACACCGGAACTGGACTGGAACTGGACTGGAAACTGGACTGGAGCTGGACTGGAAACTGGATCGGAACTGGGCTGGAACAGGACTGGAAACTGGACCGGGTAGCTTGAGTAACCGGGCAGAAAGCAGAGGTTAAAGGCAGGGTGTTGTGACAGGACTGTAGCTGGTGAATGCACCGCCGAGTTGGAAGGTGCGGCGTAGCTCGGGCAATACTGGCGTAAGCCGGCTGGCATGCAGAGGTCCTGGTACTGCAACACGAGTACGGGAGGTACGTAACACGGGGAGGACAAACACAGCTGCGGGAGGACTGGAACTGCGGCGTCTGGAGGTTTTGAAGGGAAACAGGTAAATGCATGCAGCAGCGAAAGATTAGCAGAGATAGCTACCAGTCAGGAAACCAGGCGAACAGGTATGAACCAGCAGGTTCACAAACACTGGACCAGAAACGGGATACGAAACAAACACGGTAGGTTAGTCAACGAACTGGCCCTGAATAGCAGCCAGCCAGGGGTTTAAATGGTGCAGGAAGTGAAGGAGAAAACGAGAAACAGGTGTGATGTTAAATCAGGAGTGATTGCCGAAGCACAGCAGTGAGGAATGTGAGTAACGAGAGGGGCGAGTGATAGGCGGAAGCTAAAGTGGAAAATGAAACCAAAAGTACCCGAGGGAGACGCCCAGTCCACAGCCAGGAGGGAAACACGGACAAGGGATCCAACATGACACGGAAGGAAACAAGGAAAACATGGAAAACGGACAGGACGGGAACGGAACGTTACAGTTTTTGCAGTGTAGTAGTAGGAGGAGGAGTAGTAATAATGATAGTAGAGAAATCCTTTTTGGACAAATTAGTATAGTTTCTACCATTAAAGGGATAGTTCGGAATTTTGGACATAATGTCTCATTTACGACTTACTGATGATGTAGTTGATTGATGGAAACCATTTTCAGCTAATTCCATGCTGTCCCTTCTTTTGGGAAAAAACACACCTTGCTAATGCTAGCGCAACTCTATGGCAACCGGTAGCATCCACTACCAAACGCACTTAACATTACATTATACATTATAGGCATTTAGCAGACGCTCTTATCCAGAGCGACTTACACAACTTTTTTTATCATGTTTTACATATTATCCATTTATACAGCTGGATAGATACTGAAGCAATTCAGGTTAACCTCTTAATGCCAAACGCCCCCTAGCGGTAACGCGGGCGTGACGGAAATTATTAAATTATACATTTCATTAATTTAATAATATATAATAAACTGCTCACCTCAATATTTTGATTAAATATCCTTATGATATATCCATTCCTTCCGGGAAATTGGTTTTTAAGCCCAAAACGTCGAGATAAAACTTTGTAAATAACGTTGGAAACTCTGACCTAATTCTCAAACATGTATTGCAGCTTGATGTCACACCATAAACAATGTGCTGGTAAACTGTTCTGCTTAATTGTATTTAACAAAACTTTGGTTTAAAAAATCATTATACCTTTAGGCTTCAATAAAAAATACTTTAAAACTTTCATAACGCTGTACATGATTTTTTTCCAATTTTAAACCGACTTGTGCTTTTTTGCACTTGATTACGACTCGTTCGGCTGTGTTCACTTTGGCGTTGTGAAACTCAGCCAGTTTCTGGAGTACCAATCCCCTGGCTTAGTATATGTTAGCCAGAGTGATTTTGAACTTGTTTGCAGAGAATTATGCAAAACCGTCGTCAATTGGGTGTATTTCTTTGACTGATAGCACAATAGGCCTATCTGAAGTGGGAAAAACTGTCTTCGACCTGCCTCCACTCCGAGTATTATTTGCTTTCCATTGGGTTTTAAAACTGTCTGTCAAATATTCCAGCCAATAGCCAAGACTCTTATCTTTCAAAAGAGCCCTCCTTCAACACATTGCCGTCGTTAAACAAGGAAATAACAGCTCTGCGTATAAGGAAGTGTCACCCGTGCGTATTTATCGAACCAAGATGGCGCAGTGTTTTTACCTTGTAGCGTAGCTCGCTACATTCCGTTTAGCAAAGCACAATTCATAAGGTAACTGCGCTGTTTATATTTTTACTTTACAGTCTCTTTCATACAGTTTTTGGTTAGTTATGTCTAGGTTATTCAGGAGTTTCTCCGTGCAGCAGAAATATGGTTTTGCGGTCTCAGTGACGCAGAGTGATATAAGGTAACAGATTATTTTGCCGGTATACCAGTGCGAATTCACTGTTATGTAAAAAACGAATCCCTCTGAATTAAATGAATATAGCTAACATACTATATTGTAACAATGGCAAGTTAGCCAGCAAAATTACACATAGCAGCTAGCTATCTATTTGTGTCTGAGACAAGTAAGTGCAGCCCTGTGTAAGAGGAATTATCAAACCGAGATGGCGCAGTGTTTTTACCTTGTAGCGTAGCTCGCTACATTCTGTTTAGCAAAGCACAATTCATAAGGTAAATGCGCTGTTTATATTTTTACTTTACAGTTTCTTTCATACAGTTTTTGGTTAGTTATGTCTAGGTTATTCAGGAGTTTCTATGTGCAGCAGCAATATGGTTTTGCGGTCTCAGTGACGCAGAGTGATATAAGGTAACAGATTATTTTGCCGGTATACCAGTGTGAATTCACTGTTATGTAAAAAACGAATCCCTCTGAATTAAATGAATATAGCTAACATTACTATATTGTAACAATGACCAAAAACACTTCTAAATTAACTTTTATTGCCAATTATCAGATTTTATTGTAAAACTTAAAAAATAAATGATATTGAGACTTTTCTGGAACCTGGGCCATTTTGCACAATTTGGCACAATTTGGCACAATTTGTGCCAACTTTGGTAACCGAAATGGTTCACCTGAAAAAAAGCTCTGTAGATTTTGAATGATTTGAGATATTGACACCATATCTTTAGCAGAGATAGGCAGCATATTGAGGAATCACAAAGAGGAGTTATTTCCTCCATAGCTATTGTAGCTCATCAGGTAAAAAATCTGAAATTTGAATTTAGGTACCCGTTTTTTGTTTTTTCACAATTTCTGTACATAAATTGTTGTAGTTAAGTAGCAAGAAGGGTATGTATATGAATTATGACTACTTAGTCATAATAGTGCAGTTCTCTGTTTTAATAAAAGCTATGAACCATATTTGTAGCCTTTACAGTTTTTGAGATAAACAGCTTTGTTGGTCACTAGTGAAAACGGGCGAAAATTGGTATATTTTGCCCTTGGTAGGAAGAGGTTAAGTACCTTGCTCAAGGGTACAACGGCAGTGTCCTACCTGGGAATCGAACCTGCAACCTTTCGGTTACAAGGCCAGTTCCTTAACCATTATACTACACTGCTGCCCCATTATACTACACTTAAACACTCCACAGTGCACCCAAAGCAAATAAAATATGACAACAGTCTATCTGGGTTATTTTGAGTGTTTATACCATCATTTTTGAAGTCAAACTATCGTTGAATCCTTTACTTTGTACTGACCTATATTCTCTGTGGAAGTACGGTGGCGGAGCAAACGTGGCCATTGCAACTTGTTGCCCTTCTTTGTTGTTGTAGTCGATAGTTTGACTTCAAAAATGATGGTATAAACACTCAAAATAACCTCGATAGACTGTCGTCATATTTTATTTGCTTTGGGTGCACTGTCGAGTGTTTAAGTGCGTTTGGTAGTGGATGCTACCGGTTACCTTAGAGTTGCGCTAGCATTAGCAACGTGTGCATGTCCAAAAGAAGGGACAGTATGGAATTAGCTGAACATTATTTCCATCAATCAACTCCATCATGGGTAAGTCGTAATTGAGACATTATGTCCAAAATTCCGAACTATACCTTTAAGCCAGGTTGGTCTCTTGTTCTACCCTTCACATTCATGGTTTGCAGACTCTCAGTAGCTGTAAGAACCTGATCTGCAGTCCTTCTGCACCATGGTGCTTCACAGAACAGGTGATGATCTAATCTAATAACACAGAGATTATGTCCTTCTCCACACTTCTGCTCAGACTACATTTTGTATTATAGGATGAATGGATGAAATGCACAGTTTCATTTTCTATACTTCAACAGCTACTTGATATAATCTCACTGCAAATGGCACAATACTACTGAAGGGAATACTACTGCTCATTTCAAAGAAACTCAAAGCAGAAACTCCTTTCCTCAAACTCAACGGGAGTACGCTTAATGTCTTACGGCAGGAACAGCACAGGACTGAATCTTAACACCTGAGCTCCAGCTGTGGGAGACGGCTTCACTGCACTCGTATGTGACCAGAAAGAAGACTCTCTTGAATGTTATAGGTGTGTGTGTATGAGCATTCGCACGTGGGTGGATACAGTACACGTGTTTGTGCATGCGTGGACGCACGCGTGTCAGTGTGTCTGTGTGCAGTCGCACATGTGTGTCAGTGTGTGCGGCGTGCACGTGTGAGCAGTGACTGTGCATTGTGAGCAGATTTCTCCTCCGTTAGACAGGAGCCGTGAAAGTGCGGCAGCTCGTCTGACCTGCGGGTGTAGTTCAGCAGTAACTAACAGACACAGCGGCAGCCATTGATCGCCGTGTGACAACACTACCTGACAGGCGAGCAGCATACGCTGCTCTGGAGCCAGCAGTGCCAATGCTTTTACAAGCCATGTATTCTTTGTAATTCCCTTAAAATTAGAGTAATGTGTGACAGTTTTCTACAGTGTTCGCTTACTTTCCAAATATGAGGTAGCCTAAATATTGCAGCGACGATGAACTTCCTGTGTGAAATTCACTGTCGTGTGTGTGTGTGTGTGTGTGTGTGTGTGTGTGTGTGTGTATGTCGGATATTTTTGCTTTTTTAAAATGTATTTATTTATTTTTTGCAGTGCTGATGAAATATTTCTGGAAACCCTGGGACCAGATATAAATCATAAATGTAGAACCATCCGTTTTCATTTAATTTCATGTTTCTTGTATGACCAGGTAACACAAATCCATAAAAATGAAGTTCTTGGAGCACTGGTGGGTGGGGGTTTCCTATACCCAAACCAAGCAGATATTCATCTGTGTGTGTGTATGTGTGTGCACTTTCTCCTGTGTGTGGGTATGTATGTTTGCATGTTCTCCTGGTGGTCTGAGCTTCTATGTGTGTGTGCACTTCCTCCTGTGTGTGCGTGTTTGCATGTTCTCCTGGTGGCGTGAGCTTGTACTAGATACTGAGTATAATAATTAATTCCCATCCCAGAATGTAACATTTTAAATGATTTATATGTATGTGGGTGCATGGTTGTGTGTGTGTGTGTGTGTGTGCATGTGCATGCCTGTGTGTGGTTGTGTTTGCTTGCCTGTGTGTACCCTGTGTGTATGTTTGCATGTGTGCATGTATATGTGTAAAACAAGGTGTGTGTGTGTGTGTGTGTGTGTGTGTGTGTGTGTGTGTGTGTGTGTGTGTGTGTGTGTGTGTGTGTGTGTGTGTGTGTGTGTGTTTGTGCATGCTTGCCTTGTAATGGAATATTGGTGGGCGTGGTCCCACCTCCCTCTCTTTGATGACTCTGGGACCCATCCCAGAATTCCACTGAATTATAAATTAATGGCCCCATGCTGCTCTACCACATTTAGGACATCAAACCCTGGGCCATGGAGAGAGGGCATTCCATTTTCTGGCCCATTTGACATCTTAAAATAGTGCTCCCTGTTCACTGAATCATGAGGTGGCCGTGAGGCTTTCCTCGCCTGCTAGACACCAGCATCTGTTTGACATGCTTAACCCTTCAATTCTGCCTGCTTGGTTCTCTACTACAACAGGACAAAATACAGATTGATCATTGCAAAAACTAAAAAATAAGTAAATCTTAACAAGTATTTTAGTCTTATATTTAGACCAAAATCTTATTTCTATTGCTTTTTTGTTAATTCAACAAAAAGATTGCTAATAAGGTCATAACAGACAGTTTGACTCAAAACATTTTTCAAGATTTGTCAATGTTTTTCAAGATTTGTCAATTTTCCAAGACAATTCCAAGAAAAAAAAAAAACTTAAAACAAGCTAATATTTTGTACTTGAGGGGAAAAAATAAGATTTCAAGTCTCATTACAAAAGTCAAACACTTGTTAAGACAGATGCTTTTTTTGCAGTGATCATACTGTTGAATCACAGCTGTGCAGATCCTAAAATCTGTTCTTTACAATAACACCAAAAGCAACACGTGGCTTACAGACACGTCAATTCCATTTCCAGCATCCGTCTTTAGGTAGAGATGTTAAGCTGAGGTCCTTTCTCACCGTGAGCAATAAACTCTTTACCTGCTTTTGGAAAGAGTAGGGCTTTGAATTATCTACATCTGGCCACCTAGACATCCTCCCACATCTCTGATTGGCCACAAAATCCCTTATATTGCCGACCCACTTTGATTGCTTTGCTCATGAGTGAAAAGAGTTCTCAGGTAACCTACTACCATGATTAAAAAAGTTCAATGAAGTAATTAAAAAAAAAAAGAACAACTCATGCCACTAAATTGCACTAAATATTCAGACTTACTCAGGCTACAATATATTAGGTTCATACCCCATTGTTATGAAATTATAACAGAAACGTATGCACTCAAGACCTTTTTAAAATGCATGCACTTTACAAAGGTCTAATTACTAGGTAATGCAAGGCAAGTGGAATGCCTTTTTGTGCATTTAATAAGTGAACAGGCTCACTCTATGTGATGAATGGGAATGGGGACTCAATTTGGAAAACGGATCTACTTTAAAATAGCATGTGAAAGACATGTAGAGAGAAAAGACAGCCTCTCCACTCACCTGTCCACCAATATGAACTACTGTTATGGTACTATTAGTATGATCATTTATTTTATTTAGTGGATGACATTAAAGTATGAGTATGTAACTTTTATTTTGAAAAATGTCGGGGAACGGTCATGCTTACTTGGTAGCAATCATAGAAAGAACTGTTCCAGCACCATAGACTATGTTTATACCCTCAAATTCTGCATTCTAAAACCAGCAATTCGCTCGGAATTTTGTTTTCAAAACAGTGGCTTAACCATGACCACATTGTGGACCGAACAACTGTGAGATTGACCTTGCCAGTAGCTAGCAAGTTCACCAGCTAAACATTTCACAGCGACCCGTTACACCGGCGCTATTTCACGGAAAGAAAAATAAAAGGGAATTGCAGAAAGCTCGCTCAAAAACTGGAGTAAACATACGTGCTAATTTCAGATGGTGGTGAGATTTTCGGGAACAAATTGGTTTTAAAGACAGACTGGACTGGTAGGTCAAAAGTTTCAACATGAATGGACTTTCTGCTTGCCAGACAACTGTAATTACCTATAATGAATAGTAGCCTAGCTAGGTTGGTAATTGGTATTATTGATAACTTGTTTCTTATTTCCCATGTAACCCCCCTGCTGAGGTCACTCCACTGGCTGCCAGTTGCAGCCAGGATCAGGTTCAAAGTTCTGACCCTGACCTACACTGCAGCCAATAGGACAGGCCCCGCCTACCTGCAGGACTTAATCCAGAACTATGTTCCTGCTCGACCACTTCGCTCTTCTACAGCAAGGCGACTCGCACATCCCCCCCCTCCGTGTCAAAGGCTCTCGCTCGTCCCGACTGCAGAGTTTTTCCACCTTAGCTCCTCAGTGGTGGAATGAACTTCCCATTCCCCTACGTTCTACTCCAACCCTGCCTGCATTCCGTCGAGGCCTGAAGACACACCTCTTCAGACTCCACCTTGACTGATATTCTAACCTAGGATTATCAGTTCCCTGTGTTTTCCTGTCTGTTTATTATAGTTTATAATAGTATTTAGAATAGAAGTGTAGTATAGCTGATTTACCCACAGCTTACTGTGAACTACAGTCAACGTTCATTACTAGGGATAGCTGCTACATTATGGGAAGGATGTGCTTTGTCTTGTCTGTTCTGTAGTGATCTTGATGACGTCTCTGTATGCACTTATTGTTAGGTGTCGGTGGGGGAAGGACCCAAACGCAGGCAGGAGTATAAAAAACCGAAGTTTAATAAAGGGCAAGGCAGCAATCCGAGGTAAACAGGCTGGGTCGAAAACCGGGGAGACAGGGCAACGGTACAAAGCACAGTCCAAAGAGTGGTCAAGGAACAGGCAGGGGTCAAACCGGGAAGGCACAGCAAAGGTACAAAAGCAGGATCCAAAACCAGGGTCGCGAGAACACAGGCAGGGGTCAAAACCGGTAAGGCAGAGGAGGAACAAAAAGAAAACAAAACAGAAATAAAACAACAACAGGTAACGGACGAGGGAAACAAAAAAACTAGAAAACAGATACTAGGAATAAATGAAGGCGGCGCAGGAGAGACAGTTCTGGAGGCCGCCGGCGGTGTGGGCAGGACAGCGGCGCAGGCAGGACCGCTCAGGAGGACGGCGGCGCAGGCAGGACCGCTCAGGAGGACGGCGGCGCAGGCAGGACCGCTCAGGAGGACGGCGGCGCAGGCAGGACCGCTCAGGAGGACGGCGGCGCAGGCAGGACCGCTCAGGAGGGTGGGGGCGCAGCAGGCAGGACCGCTCAGGAGGGCGGCGGCGCAGCAGGCAGGACCGCTCAGGAGGGCGGCGGCGCAGCAGGCAGGACCGCTCAGGAGGGCGGCGGCGCAGCAGGCAGGACCGCTCAGGAGGGCGGTGGCGCAGGCAGGACCGCTCAGGAGGGCGGCGGCGCAGGCAGGACCGCTCAGGAGGGCGGCGGCGTAGGCAGGACCGCTCAGGAGGGCGACGGCGACGGCTGCATCGCCGTGGAGGCCGGCGGCGACGGCTGCATCGCCGTGGAGGCCGGCGGCGACGGCTGCATCGCCGTGGAGGCCGGCGGCGACGGCTGCATCGCCGTGGAGGCCGGCGGCGACGGCTGCATCGCCGTGGAGGCCGGCGACCAATGAGCGGTTGTAGGCTAGGCAGCCCAGGGACAGGAGGTGGCAGCTGGCTCAGCAGCTCAGGACAGGCGGGTAGCTGACTCAGCAGCTCAGGACAGGCGGGTAGCTGACTCAGCAGCTCAGGACAGGCGGGTAGCTGACTCAGCAGCTCAGGACAGGCGGGTAGCTGACTCAGCAGCTCAGGACAGGCGGGTAGCTGACTCAGCAGCTCAGGACAGGCGGGTAGCTGGCTCTGCAGCTGGACAGGAGGACTGGAAGGGGACCGGACAGGAGGGCTGGAAGGGGACCAGACAGGAGGGCTGGAAGGGGACCGGACAAGAGGGCTGGAACGTGGTGGGACAGGAGGGCTGGAACGTGGCGGGACAGGAGGGCTGGAACGTGGCGGGACAGGAGGGCTGGAACGTGGCGAGACAGGAGGGCTGGAACGTGGCGGCACAGGAGGGCTGGAACGTGGCGGGACAGGAGGGCTGGAACGTGGCGGGACAGGAGGGCTGGAACGTAGCGGGACAGGAGGGCTGGAACGTGGCGGGACAGGAGGGCTGGAACGTGGCGGGACAGGAGGGCTGGAACGTGGCGGGACAGGAGGGCTGGAACGTGGCGGCACAGGAGGGCTGGAACGTGGCGGGACAGGAGGGCTGGAACGTGGCGGGACAGGAGGGCTGGAACGTGGCGGGACAGGAGGGCTGGAACGTGGCGGCACAAGAGGGCTGGAACGTGGCGGGACAGGAGGGCTGGAACGTGGCGGGACAGGAGGGCTGGAACGTAGCGGGACAGGAGGGCTGGAACGTGGCGGGACAGGAGGGCTGGAACGTGGCGGGACAGGAGGGCTGGAACGTGGCGGGACAGGAGGGCTGGAACGTGGCGGCACAGGAGGGCTGGAACGTGGCGGGACAGGAGGGCTGGAACGTGGCGGGACAGGAGGGCTGGAACGTAGCGGGACAGGAGGGCTGGAACGTGGCGGGACAGGAGGGCTGGAACGCTGCGGGACAGGAGGGCTGGAGCGGGACGGGACAGGAGGGCTGGAACATGGCGGGATAGGGGCAAACACGGATGGGTGGAAAACGGATCCTCCGTCGACGGGTAGCTCGTTTCCTCCTGGGCCCATAGTTCCCCGGACACAGGACCAGGCGGGTCCCGTCGAAGGGTGACGGTTGGGGTTGGGTGGTTGAAGGGGTAGTGGGCTCAGGGCTGGCCGGCTGGAGGGTAAGGACTCCGAGTCCAACGGAGTGAGAGGTGGGCTGATAAAGGGTCCGGGGTGATGGGTGGTGGTCGGCATGCCGACAGGCAAACTCGGGGTTTTGCCCCCAGATACCCATGAGGTATTCCTCATAGGAGGTGTTGTCAAGGAAGGGGTCAAAAAAATAATAATCCCCAGTCGCCATGACTGGCGACCGCCCGCTGGGTCCTAACTGGCGAGTTCCTTCTGTTAGGTGTCGGTGGGGGAAGGACCCAAATGCAGGCAGGAGTATAAAAAACCGAAGTTTAATAAAGGGCAAGGCAGCAATCCGAGGTAAACAGGCTGGGTCGAAAACCGGGGAGACAGGGCAACGGTACAAAGCACAGTCCAAAGAGTGGTCAAGGAACAGGCAGGGGTCAAACCGGGAAGGCACAGCAAAGGTACAAAAGCAGGATCCAAAACCAGGGTCGCGAGAACACAGGCAGGGGTCAAAACCGGTAAGGCAGAGGAGGAACAAAAAGAAAACAAAACAGAAATAAAACAACAACAGGTAACGGATGAGGGAAACAAAAAAAATTGAAAACAGATACTAGGAATAAACAGAACAACTCGGGCAGAATCTCAGGAAAAAACAGGCAACACAGAAGCAAAATATTTAGTACAAGGAACTCGCGAAGAACACTGAAATGACAAGGTATATATACACAGAGGGAGACAGACATAATGGGAATCAGGTGTGTAGAAGCAGCGAAGGGAGATTGCTCACAGGTGAGAACAGTGAGGGTTAACAGGGACCAATAAAACAATGACAGGGGAAACGTAAGACACGGACTGGAATACACAGACACAATGATAACAAACGGCCTGGAGTTAGCAGGTAAACAAGTGCACAGCTCAGAGGGGAGGAACACGAAAGTGGACACGTGCAGAGAACGCGAAATCACAGATCGATACAGGGATAGGATAACGAGGAGGGAAATGACAGCTGCAGATAGAAACTCAAGATGAATTAGTAATTAGTAATGTTAGTAGTGAACTCTAGAACCCTAATGTTAGTAGGTTAGCTGGTTAGTATTATATACATGTTAGTTTGTTAGCAGGTTAGTATTAAATCTAATCTAACAGTTAGTATGATTAGTACATTAGTATTATATACAAATATAAATAAATCCAGAAGGAAGAAAACGAGATATACGAAATACAGAGGAAACCCGAATGTTCCCAAAATCACCCGAATAGTGCAATGACAAAGACAGGGAGTGGAATCTCAGAAAACATGGAACGCGGACTGACAATCGCGAGGGAAAATAAATCAGGAAAATAATAACAAATAAAGAAATAAACAGACAGAATTACAGGATCCTAACACTTATTGTACGTCGCTTTGGATAAAAGCGTCTGCTAAATGAATGTAATGTAATGTAATAACGTTACTTTATTCGGCGGCTAGTTCTTGGAAGAAGGGCATGCTTGCTAACGTTATATGTCGTATAGATCGCGTTAGTTTCTTGAACTGGCTACGCAGCTATAACTTACCAAAGCGTAGCTACCAGCTGTAGCCAGATAATGCCTGGTTCAAACTAACGCTACACAAACTCAGTGTAATGCAACAACTGAAAAGATTTTGTTGTTTTACCTGGAATTTTAGATTCACAACGAGGTCTGTGGGGTGGGGATGTGTCTCTTTCTCTGTGGGCAGATGTGACAACAAATGTGGGGAAAAACTGCATACTGAGCATGACTTGGAGAGGATCAGATGCAAGTGCAAAGCACATTTGCAAAACACAAAAGGCTATTCAAAGATCAAACTTACAGTCAATAGAACGATGAAGAGTATTACCACTGTCAAGTACAGAAATACAGTACATAAGAGGCCAGTTGAAGAATTACCAGACACATGTTGGATATGCTAAATACCCAAGCCAATCAAAGTCCAGTTATTTCAGTGTTTGGGGATCGAAACTCAGTGCAATGATTGTGGGTTTTCTCAGCAAGTTTAAAAATTCCATGAATTTACACCCACATCAAGCATTCGGAGTAGGCTTTTTTCAGCATTTATATTTTAAATATATTGTGAATATAATTTTGATATATTTACAATATACTGCAGCATATTCTTTTGGGCCTCCATCTCTCTCTCTCTCTCTCTCTCTCTCTCTCTCTCTCTCTCTCCTCTCTCTCTCTCTCTCTCTCTCCATCTATAATGTCTGCACAGGGTGCTATCCTTGCCCTGGTCACCTAATGTTAACATGTACCAAAGGCAATATGCTGTCATTTTCAATAACTATCTCCAATGGCATTTTCTGGAAATTGCTGAAACCAAGCTGCAAAAAAATCCGATTTCAGAATACAAGCCTGTGTTTTGGTCCAGGAAAGATTACAGTCCAAGAAAACCTAATCATTGCCATGGTTGAGAATTTCAAAACAGAAAAAGTGCATCCTTACCAAGGTCAACTTGTGCACTTTAATAGGATCCAACTTTAAAATCTGCATTAATATGCAACTTCTCAGCTTTAGGGTACTGTATTGTGGCTTCCCATCACTTCCTGTTTCACTGGAGGGTAAAAATTAAGTAACACGTAAAATACACGTATCATCCATCACTATAGAGAATGGAAAAGAATGCGGCACCTACCACTTTTAGGCCAATAGTTAACCCCTTAATTTTGCTCATTTTGGTCGTTACACAAACATAAATAATGGCTTAAATTAAAGAAGACCTTTTTACCATTTATTATCATGCCTTAAGTAAATTTTCATAATTCAAATGTAATTTATGGGCAGTGAATACACAACCCCCGGTGAAAAAAATTCCACCACTCTAGATAACAGGGAACCCCTGAGAGTCAAATATGTGAATAAGGTTAAACTTTACATTTTCTGTTCCAGAAACCTCCTGTCTGCATGTGTACAAATTAAGAAACTGATATGTATGACTGCTCAAGTCCCATGAGGCAAGTTGAAACTGTGTACCCTGGTGTCCAAAAATCGATCCAAAATGGATAATTGTGCATCACAGTAATTCAGAAGATTTTTTTCTCAAAAAATACTTTTGATTAGTTATATTGCATCCATATCATTAGATAATTTCCAAAATTTTCAAAAGATTAGAGGAATGGACATAAGTGTCGAAAAACCTACCCAAATCTATCCAAACCCGTGAAATCATATGCAAACCTATATCCACAACTACCCAAAGCTATCCAATCACGAACACAGCTTTATTGTCCATTTGAAGCACACTATTATGTCCTATGAGACGGCAATTAGAGGGGAATGACCCTTAGATAATAAATGTTTTTGTCTTTGTTTAGTTTCCAGTGCCAAACATGCCCAACACAGCCCTGTTCTGGTCATAAAAGGTAATTTATTACCAACCAGTCAGACTTACAATGTATGAGAACATGCACACAATTTACAGGGTCATATGAATTACTACAACTATCTCCTATATAAACATGGCAGGCCATGGATTACTATAAGGGACAACTAGCTGCCACGTCATACATTTATGTCCCTATATTAGCTATGCTGGTGCACCTAACATAATGAATGGCTTGGCCACACCTGGCAGCTTCTACATAGTGTAGTATAGATTCCTAGTAACGTTAGTCTAGCCGTAATAGATTGACAGCTCACCACCGTTGTCATTACTTATGGTGTACAAATCCAAGTTGCCTCATACGGGGACATTTTTCCACAGACTCCCCATACTATCATTGAGCCTTATTCAGTCTTAGCTTATAGCTAATACCTAATAGGATGCTAGCTAACTTGGTATAAACTAAACTAAACCAGAATAAGACAGTCTGCCATTAATTCGGAACTCTGCGCCACTATTGCAAAACTCTGTGACATCATAAACAATATAACACAACCTAGCTAGACTTTCTGTGACTAGCTAGCTACACTACTATAAATACAACACCATAAACACACATACACACACACACTTTGTACACACAGAAACACTTAGCTATGGAGTCATGAATGTAAATCTCCTCATCTGAATCCAGAGGACGACTACACAATTCTCCAGCTTCAAGCACAGACATTTTGTCGCTTCACCATTGCACAAACAAAACGATTTCTTACCGGTGGTCACTATGCCATGCGTATAACGCGCTTTTGTGCGCAAAACCACAGAGACGCAGATACTTGCCCATGCGTGTTGTTCTGAATACGCTTGTGACACGCACAGCTATGACAAACACTCCCAACTGTCCAATGACCTATATTGGACCTCTTTGAAATTAGAATGACAGCCTTATTATCCAAAAATAACTCAATCAATTACAATTAGTTTCAAGATATTACTACTCCCAATTTGATTTGAATTGCGTACTGTTATTCAGACGTATTTTTGAGATTTCTCCCGTGTTGAAACTTGAAACACTGTGCACCACATATAGGCAGAAAATAACTACACAGGCCAAATGATCTTATCCACTAATGTATTGATGGTTTTAGCTTTATATGAAAGAATCTCAAATCTCGCCTATATAGGGCTTTGAAAAACAGAAAATCTTCTCCAAAATGTTCAGAAATTAAACATTTTATTTTAGACCCCCCCACTACTTCCCTCCTTGTGCCCCACAAATATCTCTTGATGCCCCCCAATCAAAGTAGTCTACAAACGGCCTTGCATCTCAGTAATTTGGGGTGATATTTATTTCTTCATAATGATTCCTTGTTTTTTCCACAACCGTGCCCGAATCAGCACACTTGCCTACTATTGAGTATGCCAGCTGAGTATACTTTTAAAAAAAAAGCTGTTAAGTACGCGATCATGCTTTCTTCACAGTGCCTATAACACTTGACTCACACTGCATACCCCCAATAGTTCTGCTACAGTATAAAAATATACTAAAGTTGAGCAAGGGATGAGGAATAGATAAATGTATCTAACCTTAATGTCAAACTCCAGATGGTTCCTGCCATTGTTATTCATAAAGGGCAACCTTTTCATAGCACTGAAACTTTGAGCTTGTTGCCGATGTCAGCTAATAAGCTATTTCATACCACACGGTTGTCACGTCTCCACCAAGAAATAAATTGTGTGGTTGCACTCTGAAATATAAATTTTGTTCATAACAGAGGTGACAGGAAAAAGGAACCATTTCAGCCAAAGGCCTTTTAATGTCATTTTAATGTAACAGCCACAAAAACTAATAAAAAAAGAAGTGCTTATAGGTTTAAGTACTGCCAGTCAAAATATTGATGAAAATAAATCAATAAGTAAATAATACAGACTGTAGTTGTGGCTCACACCCAAATCTGGAAACCATCTCAAGTGGGAAACTTTTAGATAGAATCCAAAAGCCTTCATAGATTCTTGGTTCATTCATAATTCAATAGCTAAATTCAATAGTTAATGGAGTCAAGGAAAAGAGCTTGAACCATAAAACACTATTTTCACTCCTGAAGTTTAGTACCTTGCAATAGTTCACTCCTCTCTGGGTTTGCACAAGATGAAAATTAAAGAGAACTTAACTGGAATTTTTAGCAAAACATTAAAGTAATAATACATAACCAGGGCATATTTTATTGGTGCAGATACAGTTGAAGTCAGAAGTTTACATACACTTAGGTTGAAGTCATTAAAACTCATTTTTAACCATTCTGCAGATTTTACAGTCAAGCCGGAAAGTCTGCACACCCCTTTCACCTTCTCCACGTTTTATTACGTTACAGACTTATACAATAGATTGAGTTCATTTTTTGCCTCAAACATCTACACACAATAGCCAATAATGACAAAGTGAAAACAGGTTTTTAGAAAATATGCAATTTTATTTTACTGACAAAAATAGGTTATTTAGGGGTTACATATCTGTACACACCCTTAGCCTAATACTTGGTTGCTGCCCCTTTGGCAGCGATTACAGCTTCAAGGCGTCTTGGGAAAGAAGCTACGAGCTTGGCACACTTGTTTCTGGACATTTTTGCCCATTCCTCTTGGCATATCCTTGCAAGCTCCGTCAGGTTGGATGGGGAGCGTCGGTACACAGCCATTTTCAGCTCTTTCCACAGATGTTCAATTGGATTCAGGTCTGGGCTCTGGCTGGGCCACTCAAGGACATGCACAGACTTTTTCCGAAGCCACTCCTTTGTTCTCTTGGCTGTGTGCTTCGGGTCGTTGTCATGTTGGAAGGTAAACCTTCGCCCCAGTCTGAGGTCCAGAGCGCTCTGGAGCAGGTTTTCTTCAAGGATCTCGGTTAGCTTACTTAGCTGCATTCATCTTTCCCTCTATCAGGACTAGTCGCCCCGTTCCCGCTGCTGAAAAATATCCCCACATCATGATGCTGCCACCGCCATGCTTCACTGTAGGGATGGTATTAGCCAAGTGATGAGCGGTGCCTGGTTTCCTCCAGACGTGACGCTTGGTATTCAGGCCAAAAAGTTAAATTTTGGTTTCATCAGACCAGAGAATCTTGATTCTCATGGTTTGAGAGTCCTCTAGTCCTCTAGGCCTTTTGGCAAACTCCAAGCGGGCTGTGATGTGCCTTTTACTAAGGAGGGGCTTCCGTCTGGCCACTCTACCATAAAGGCCTGATTGGTGGAGTGCTGCCTGGATGGTTGATCTTCTGAAAGGTTCTCCCATCTCCACAAGGATACGCTGGAGCTCTGTCAGTGACCCTCGGGTTCCTGCTCACCTCCCTGGCCAAGGCCCGTCTTCCCCGATTGCTCAGTTTGGCCGGGCGGCCAGGTCTAGGAAGATTCTTGGTGGTTCAAACTTCTTCCATTTACGAATGATGGTGGCCACTGTGCTCTTTGGGACCTGTAAAGCTGCAGAGATTTTTCCGTACCCTTCTCCAGATCTATGCCTTGACACAATCCTGTTTCTGAGGTCTGCAGATAATTCCTTTGACCCCATGGCTTGGAGTTTGCTCTGACATGCACTGTCAACTGTGGGACCTTATATAGGCAGGTGTTGGCAATCCCCAATCATGTCCAATCAATTGGATTTATCACAGGTGGACTCCAATTAAGTTGTAGAAACATCTCAAGCAGTATCAGTGGAAACAAAATGCACCTCAGCTCACTTTTGGGTGTCATATCATGCACACTTGTGTACATATGATATTTTACATTTAGATTTTTAATAAATTAGCACAAATGTCTAAAAACCTGTTTTCACTTTGTCATTATGGGCTATTTTGTGTAGAATTTTGAGACAAAAAATGAACTCAATCTATTGTAGAATATGTCTGTAACGTGATAAAATGTGGAGAAGGTGAAAGGGGTGTGCAGACTTTCCGGCTTGACTGTATGTTAGCAAACTGTAGTGTTGGCAAGTCAGTTAGGACATCTACTTTGTGCATGGCACAAGTCATTTTTCCAACAATTGTTTACAGACAGATTATTTCACTTTTAGTTCACTATATCACAATTCCAGTGGGTCAGAAGTTTACATACACTAAGTTGACTGTTTAAATTTTTTATATTTAATAAGAGTGATGGTGTAAGGCTTGTTTGATACGTCAGACCCTTGATGACTTAGAGCCATTTAGCCAACCATGTGTTCCATATTGTTCCAGTGTAATTTACAGCTAAATCTAGTCCCACCCCCCAATTCCCATAGAGATCCAATCAAATGCAGAGACGTTATAGTATCGCTTGTAAGAGTAACAGAAAGTAAGATATCAAGAGTCTTTTGATGTTGTTGGGTCACAGACATCAGGAAGTCATGGCATGCAAAGGATATACAACCAAATATAAAAAATATTTACTTTATTCTATATATAAATTAGGTTTTTTTTTCTCATAATAAATTTACTTCAATTCAAGGTTGGATTTTTCAAATTTTTTCAGTGTGAGATTAAGCTAATTCACCAAACGGTTAATTTGTGATAACCCTTTTTACTCATCTTTACCAGGGGTGCCAATAATAGTGGCACTGTAGCAGGATTACTCAGTTAGCTGGATAGGTTCTGCTTTGTGAAATACCACCCAGGTTTGCTCATGGTATTCAAACTCCACAACAGCTCAGAACAAGCCTCTCTGTTTGTCGATTCACTTCGACTGCATCTCCCCAGATGCATTGGAAATTAGAGCTGAACATTGAACACTGTGCTAATTCCCATTTGACCAGAGCAGGACCCTGCTATTGCACACTATAAACTAGACTCTGGACTTTAAATACATCATTTTAGTTTATGTTAATATTTTATTTTTTATTTTTATTTATTTAATGTTGTCACTTGCATTATCTTTGAATTCTTCATTATCTACCAAATGATTTAGTGGCCATGACATGTGTCTTTCACACTTTCACCAATTAGGAGCATATTGATTCACCTCAGCCTTTATTTTAATCAGTTAAAAAACTTTTGCTGCCTCTTTATGTAATTGTTTGTAATATAGAACAATATGAACATGGTACTTTTATTCTTCATGGCTATTTCTGACATAATGTGGCTTAAGAGGGTAAATGATCCCTATAACCATAATAATACTAATACTGCCTTACATTTATATAGCGCCTTTCTCACCAACCGGGTGACTCAAAGTACTTTACAATGATGAGGGGGGAAACTCGCCTCTACCACCGCCAATGTGTAGCACCCACCTGGGTGATGCAACGGCAGCCATTTTGCACCAGAATGCTCACCACACATCAGTTGAGGTGGAGAGGGAGAGAAAAATTTAGATTTTTTAGTCAATGAAACTGGGGGATGATTCGGTAGCAGATTGAAAGAGCCAGGTTGGGAATTTAGCCAGCACATCGGGGAAACCCCTACTCTTTAAGATAAGTGTCATGGGATCTTTAATGACCACAGTGAGTCAGGACCTCGGTTTAACGTCTCATCCGAAAGATGGCATCTCCTACAGCACAGTGTCCCCATCACTGCACTGGGGCATTGGGATTTATTTGACCAGAGGGAAGATTTCCCCCTACTGGTCCACTAACACCACTTCCAGCAGCAACTTAGTTTTCCCAGGAGGTCTCCCATCCAAGTACTAACCAAGCCCACACCTGCTTAGCTTCAGCAATTCAGCAGGAGCAGAGTGCATGGTGGTATGGCTGCTGGCAAGAAAAAAGGCCAAGAGGCACGGGTGAAAAGGCCAAGAGGCACGGGTGAAAAGGCCAAGAGGCACTAACCATGAAAAGTTCCTAATTAAGAAAAAAGTCTGGGATTTCAGTTGTGGTTGGGACAATTGTGGTTGGATTCTGCATTAGCTACAGCTGACAGCCAGTGACAGATACTGACATACTCTAGGGGGGGAGTGGTTTGGGGTGGGGTTAGCCAGCTACTGTTCACACCCATTAAGTTTGCCAGCCTGATGTGTGAATCTTTGCAAATATTTGCATATTGCAGTGTATGAGACATCATTTGAAAGCTCAGGATGTGTACTTTCATAAAATATAAAAAACAGAAAAATGACCCCGTGCTACTTGTGGACCGTTTTACCAGCACCAGTCACAATTGTGTTTTTTGTACCACCATAAGGTGGTAGTTACAATAGTGAGGATGACGACTCATCATTGGCTGTGCACTAACCTGTGCCTCTTGGCCTTTTTGCTTGTGAATGGTTGCCACTTTGCTTCCACTTGACCGAGGGAGGATCAACTGCGGGAGCTGTATTTATGTTCAGAGCTGTAAAACCTGGCACAAAAGAGCCGCAGGACTCATCTCCAGCTGTATTCTCAGGTACCCGCAAATTCATGAGGTCGACCTCTGATGTAGTACCGCTTCTTCCACTGCTATGTTTCCAGATGAAGGCTGCAGTTATGGAAAATCAAGTAAAATGTTTTTATTCATATATTTATTTATACGCTGTGTGTTACAAGGATAAATCGAGACAAAGGCCGTACAAATGGCTCTGTTAAACTGTCATTCGTTCCACTCTGAATCACAAAGTGTTGACCTAGTTTAAAGCAAAGTGAAACGGTCCAGGATTAACTCCCCTAAAACGATTTAGCGAAATTCAACCCTGCAAAATGTAGTTTCAATCTACGTGCCTTTCTTTTCCACTGCATAATGCGGTGCTAAGTAATCCGTTGCCTCAATAGTATAGGCTCAATTTTAGGTCATTTCTGTGAGTGATGTTTTGTAATCAAGCCATTAAACCTCTGTGAAGTTACAGTGTCCTGTTTAACTTGTGCAGGTAGTTTACAGGTTTAGAGTTGATGTGTGAGCGTGTGTGTTTGTGCGCGTGTGTGTGCGTTTGTGCGTGTGTGAGCGTTTGTGCATGTGTGTGTGTGTGCATCTTTTCTCTGCACTATTCAGTTCTCAGTGGTAACCAATATTTCTGATATGTAATTCCAGGCTGGAATTAACAATTAAGTCTCTTGAACTCTCTTCACTACCAACACCAAAACTCACTGAATCAACATACATTTAATGTATGACATTCTCTGGCATAGATGAAACAACAAAAGAGCTGAAACAATAAACCAGTACATTTTGTCAGTGGAATTGTTAGACAGTTGCTTGACTGACACCTGCTTAGAAACAGTTTATCCGCCTTTTCCAGCCTTCACTTGTTACTCCTTGCCTTTAACGCAATCAACAACAAGTAAAAAAAAAATTAAAGACTGCCGCATGTAACCCGACTGCACAATCCAAACTACACCCTGCTAGATGACAGCGTGGGCGGAAGGGCGGATTGGACAGTCTTTCTGCTGGCAATGACCACAGAGGAAGAAAGTGATCATTATTTGACAGCCCACAAGGCAAAGTAAATCTAATGGAGATTTCCTGTCAACTAAATCTGCTTTTCTTTCCCCCAGCTGCAGTGGATGGGGTCACTCAGAGACCAATGTAACCATCTGCATTAGGGTGCCGGAACGGCCAGGGAAAAGCGAGGCCAAGGTGTTCATTTGGTTTCTCATAGCCAGAGAACCAGGTAGTTTAAAAAAAGGTCTGGGTAATTTCACACATCCAAGCGCCTGTACACCCACGCGCACACAGGCAGGACAGCGGCATGAGAAAGAAATAAAAAGAAGACAAAAGACGCGACTGGGTGGGACTGCGTTGTTAGCTCGTCTCTGACTGATCTCCAGTGTTCCCAGGATTTAGGGATGACGGCTCATTTCTCAGGTGGGTGGAGCAGAGCAGGGTGGACCCTGGATCTTTTTTTGCGCTCATACAGTTGGTGCAGAGAGGGAGAAAGAGGGTGAGAGAGAGAGAGAGAGACCGGGCCAATTTTAAACATTTAATAATTTAGGAAAGATTGGGTAGCATTGCTTTGGAGTAGAGCTAGTTTAATTAATGTGAGCTATGATAGCCAATATTGTTTGTTGTAACTTGGCCTCATTTTGATATCAATACTTTTAACGGCAGGCCTAGTTTTTGCAAGTTTTAATGAATAACTCACAGACAGAGCTTTGTAGGCTATGCGTGAGTAACTAGGCATTTTTGTAACAAAACGGTTTTTGTTGAGATTGGGATGGCAGGCATGCCATCCGCCAAGTTACAGCTTGGTGGGGCATGCCCCATACCTATACAGCACCGAGAGTTTGGCACTTTTCAGGGTTTCCTACAGAAGTAACCACAATGACCATAGACTCTCAGCCCTTAAAAACATTAACTTCTGTATGTTCTGACCTCATGTAACCACACAGCATTCAGATACAACTTCACACATCCACACAATAAAGCCCCAAACTTGGGTTATTTTGCCGTTTTTCTCCTTCCTCTTCTGCTTCTTCTTCTTCTTCTTCTTCTTCTTTCCATTTTCCTGCCAAACTGCCTGCCTCCGTCGCGATGTTATCCAATGGGGAGAATTATTATTTGAGGTCCGTATACCTGCTCATCAAGCTTATCGTCCAATAAAAACGCTTCATACTAATGTTTTTTAATGTTAATGTAGCTAATGGCTTCATGCTTTCCAAGAAGCTACTGCGGCCTTGTAGTTAGAACTGCAGTCTCTCATACAGTGGATTGTGGGTTTGAGCCCAGCAGGGCACATGTGTATTTTCCACAAAAACAATGTGCAACTGTTAAGTACTTTTCATTTCTTAGACTGTTATTATTTTCACATTGACACATTAACATATTTTTATTGCAAAGGCAAAAGAGGTTTCCAATATTAACTGTTCAATGTTTCACTTGTACTATATCACACCCTCCCCAAACGGGACGCTCGCTCTTGTCTGGTTTGGGGAGGGTGTTACACTCTGCTCTTTCGGTCATGACTGACTGACTGTGGAAACCCCTTGCCTCGGCCAACATTTCTTTATTCATTAATTTCTTCACTTCAGCTCTGTTCACTTTATCCTTTTCACACATAACACAAGGTCACCATAAAATTAACTACTAGGAAAATTAAGAATTTACGATAATATCCTACATTAAGAATTGAGGATAGCCTCTTTTAAGCTGCAAGCCTTTAAGAGATCGGATTTATAAACCGCCAATTCCCCAAACATATCTGATTCATGGTTAGTCACTTTAAAAAATAAATAAATAAATAAATAAATAGCCTCCGAATGTGGCTCTAGTCTACGCTATTCTGCTGATAATGTAGCTTACTGCAAACACTTTTAATTATTATAATAATAATAATAATAAGACGAAGAAGAATCTCTGGTATGTACTTTCTTAGTAGTATCTATTGTTTTCTTTCTGGCTAAGATTCCTGGGAAATATGCATTCTCCAATTAAGCTTGTTCGCCAACGTTACTTCCTGCTTCGCGTCAGGAAGCAGATACAAACTAGGCTACTATGAAGCAAATCAACATGCATTATAGCCTACATTCATTGCACTACAGAAAACTAAACTAAACCTAGCTGTCCGGTACCAAAACATTTCCCGCAGGTAGCGTTCTACACTACCGGAAAAAAAACTCTGCTGTGCAGAAACTCACTAGCTCGCTCGCTAGCTCGTAGCCCACACATGGAAGGTTGGAGTTACGCATCCGGCAATCCAGTGTTGAATAGCCTAACTCTGCTGTGCTTATGAACTCACTAGCTCGCTCGCTAGCTCGTAGCCCACACATGGAAGGTTGGAGTTACGCATCCGGCAATCCAGTGTTGAATAGCCTAATGTTAAATGTATTTCATAGAATACCAATAGCCCTATTTTAAAACTGTATTTCCATATTTTACTGATGCAAACTAGGCTGTACTAGCTATTTAGGCTGTATGTCTTTCAGCTAGAATGTTTTTGCGTCTAGCCCATTGTGCATGCATGTCTCCATATAGACTTAGTTCATTAATTTACATGCTTCTTCATGATCCGTAGCTCAGGTGGTGCTGTTCATTGTATTTCATTACACATTAAATACTGCTCATCTACAAACTATTTTAATGTAATTGTGTGCTGTCTGTAATAGGATAACTGTTCTCATTCTTGTCAATAGAGGGCGGTATGGTTAAGCGAATGTCTGCATACATTTCTTTGGAATGCATGTCTCTCTCCGTGTTTATCTTCAAGCATTATTCATCATTAGTTAGCTATAAAAAATAAGTGATATCAGATCAAAAACGTCTACGAGGTAAAAAAAAGCCAAGTTACTCACGCATAACCTACATAGCGCTGTCTATAAGTTCTTAATTCCAACTTGCAAAAACTAGGCCTGTCTTTAAAAGTCTTGATATCAAAATGTGGCCAAGTTACAACTAACAATATTGCCTATCGTAGCTCACACTAAATAAACTAGCTCTATTCCAAAGCAATGCTATCCAAACTTTCCTAAATTATTTAATGCAACTTGGCCCTGTGTTTCTTCATCTTATCATCTCAAGAGAATGTGGTCAATGAAACTGTATGTGCCACATCAAACTGCAAAATGAAAATAA
Source organism: Synaphobranchus kaupii (assembly GCA_029718625.1). Taxonomy (NCBI): domain Eukaryota; kingdom Metazoa; phylum Chordata; class Actinopteri; order Anguilliformes; family Synaphobranchidae; genus Synaphobranchus; species Synaphobranchus kaupii. Next base: position 81,142,851 of record CM056377.1, read on the forward strand.
TTTATAGTGGAAATACTCTGATTCAGATGTGTTGCACTTAGAAATTAAACAGAAAAATAACTACACTATAGGGCATGTTTGAACAATTGTCTGCATCCACTGCTTTGGGTCTATGAAAAGCACAGAATGAATGAATAAAATGTATTATTATTATTATGATTATTATTATTATGTATTTATTGATTTATTTATTTGGATTTCTATCAAAACCTGTGTGGTCATACAGAGCATAGATATCCTTGTGTTCACAAAATTCTGTTTGCAAATATCATAAATACTATTATGTTAAGAAAATTGGTACTATTACTTATTTGCCACCATCTTACCCACAAACGTGTCTGGATACGTTTGTAAAAATGCTTTACATACGCTATTTTCTAGGTAAAAATATTACTCATTTTTATCTGCATTTATTTATTCATCACCCCTTTCTCTATTGTACATGATGTTTCTTCATATAAATGTCTGTTTGTGAATTGTAAAGAATGCTGTTGCAGCAGTTAACATTTTAAAACCTGTACATTTTCTAAAGTAAACTTGCCAACAAAGTACAACCATATCCTTTCTGGAGTGTAATTATTCATCAACTGTTAAAAACATTCATTGAAATCATATGTTGTTCCACAATCTCTTCACATGCAAAGATGAAGAAACACAGGGCCAAGTTGCATTAAATAATGTAGGAAAGTTTGGATAGCATTGCTTTGGAATAGAGCTAGTTTATTTAGTGTGAGCCACGATAGGCAATATTGTTAGTTGTAACTTGGCCACATTTTGATATCAAGACTTTTAAAGGCAGGCTTAGTTTTTGCAAGTTGGAATTAAGAACTTATATACAGTGCTATGTAGGCTATGCGTGAGTAACTTGGCTTTTTTTACGTCGTAGACGTTTTTGATCTGATATTATTTACTATGACTCTAGGCCCCTAAGCTCACCAGCCCTGATTTTCACTGTATTGTCTATTTGCCTGTAGCACAGAGTCTTTCATTCAGAGCTGCTTGTACACATCTCAGAGATCCTCAACATTGTTTATAGAGCAAGGCGTTTCTAGAGCAGCACAGGTCAGGTGACTCACTTGGATATGGGCCAGATGTGCTTCCAACCTTCCGGCTACAAGTCCAGCTGTCTAACAACAGCACGCCTATTATCTCCTCTCCTCCCCTCTCCCATCCTCACAAGCGGCCTCCTTACGTACAGTATGTGGAAGCATTGTACAGTTCGAAGGAGTTGATGTGGGAGATGATTGTGCAAAATCATATTGGCAAAGGGGAGAGGGAAATATGTTTGCATTAATGCATTAATACGTTCTCGCAGCCTGTGGGAAGAGAGAAAGCGCTTGTGTGTTTAATAGTGAAGCTCAATCGATAAAGGGAAACCAGAGTGATTTCCTTGGTTCTTTACCTTGTCCTCCCTCCAAAAATAAGAGGGCTGGGGGTGTAGGGAGTGGAGCTGTGTGTTTAAAGGATGAAAGAAGAGCCTCTGTTATGCTCTCCTAGCTCAGAGACTAAGAATGTCTCAGATGAGAGGAACCTCTCCCACACTTTGTAGTTCCCTTTCTTACGAGACACGCCAGCCGCACTGTCACTCCAAGCTCTCTAAGCGAAGTATTTCCGGATCTCGCAGTGCCCAGTTTCCAGGGGAACCGCGGAGTCGATGTACGGGGGCCGGAGAGCAGGGGAGCGATCTCATGCTGCCACCGGCTTCGATTAGAGAGTGTTTGGAAACACAAAAGACTTAGACAAGCACTCACTCGCTGCCAAGCCGGTTTCACTGAAACCTGATGCCCACTGCAACATCTACTGTAGACATTTAGCATTGGTTAATATCCACGATTTTAATCAATTCTTACAGGGAGGGACAATAGTGAGAGCAACAGTGCAAAACTGAGTTAATATCTGCTCTACAAAAAATCACCAGAGTGTGAGAGAGAAGAAAACCCACTGGAATGAAACGAAGAAAATATCGCTGAAAGCAGCTAAATTTTCTGTTCGATCCATTTCAGCCCTGCTTGCAGTCTGCAGTGCTTTAATGATCCTCATTTTTTTCTGACATAGGAAACTAATTTTCTCTTTGACAGCTATCAATAAGTAATGGAAATAAAGGAGAAATATTATGAATGCATGCCAGTGGATGACTGGGTTTAAAAGTGACGGTACCTTTGCGTGCTAATGACACAGTCAAGGCTCAAGCTTCTGGTGGCTAGGCTATGGGGCCCGGCCAGTAATTGTGGTAAATACCTTTACCAGCTCAGACACTTGTCAGCCCCACTGAAATGGGTTATGAAAATGTCTACAGTATTCACAAGAAACCACACGTCAGCTGCCAGGCCTCTCTAACACCGTAAGCAGACGGGATTTGGTGGTGCTATCACTGGTTTTCCAGAGCTCTCCCAAATCTATCATTTTTACTTCTTAGTTTAGGTTCGATTTCAAGAGCGCTTTCGTATGTGCACTAGCATTCCAAAAAGGCTTTGAGGAGCTGGCCCGAAAGCCGAGTAAATCGGAAGCACTCACAATCTTGCCCTCTCCTGCAAACAAATCCAGTCGCAAACATTCTAAGCAGGAAGCGTTGTAGTCCAAGCTCTTTATGGTATGTGACAGCTTACATTTGTGGCCCTCTGAATGGATGCACTGTCAATACATTAGATCTTTCTGGGTGTGGAGGGAAGAACGTCTCTCTGGCCTAATAACAGGCAAATCTGAAATAGATTATATATGGTTAACGCTACTGAATATGGTAACACTTTCCATTAAAGGATAAGTTCGCTATTTTGGACCTTGGACCCTATTTGCGGTCTGTCTTCCCTGAACCTGACACATTGAGTCCTTATTTTCACTGATCGGTCCAGTATTGAGCTAGCTACAGATTTCCTGTAGGCTCTCACTGGGCTACAATAGAAGTCAACGGGGCAATTAGAAATGTTATGGAAAAACAACGATAAATGTGCTTTCATGTACAATAAATGAGATTGGAAGCTCAGGGTGTATTGTTACCGGTCTCAGTATGCTCTCCTGTGAAATGTATCTCAATCCGAACATTTTTACATGCTTGGCATGGCTTGGAAGTAAGCATTTCTCTGTTGCTTGTTTTCGCTGCTCCCGCGGAGTACTATGTGTGGGGGAGCGGGAAGGTGTGCCGGCCGTATACGAAACTATCTATGTGAGCAGTCTGCGTTTGTTTACCTGCAGCAACGTAGGCTACAATTTCCACAAAAAAACTTGGATGATGGATGACTATAATGATTACGAAGACGAATAATTCGATTTTGACTTTGACGTTACTGGCTACAGATTTGAGCCAGAATACACGGACACGGAACTACAAGAGATGGATGATAAGAGAGCAAGAGAAGAGAGAGAGGCTGAAGTTGCGCAGGTAATGTAAATTATTACAAATGATGATTACAAACACTGCATTACAAATAGTTCTGCTGTAGGCTACTAGCTAGTAAACTCCAACGGGAGGTCAGGATTTGTGATCAACTGCTTTTCAAGCGGCCTCTCTACAACGTAGCTAGACTGCGGAAGTTTACAGTGCGAGGTAGTGCGGTCGGAGAAATTGTTCTGTTTCAAATGGAACTGTTGTTTCAACGTTCGGTTTGCGTTTGCGATAGCCTACATTTCACAGGAGAGCATACTGAGACCGTAAGAATACACACTGAGCTATAAAAGCACATTTATCGTTGTTTTTCCATAACATTTCTAATTGCCCCGTTGACTTCTATTGTAGCCCAGTGAGAGCCTACAGGAAATCTGTAGCTAGCTCAATACTGGACCGATCGGCGAAAATATGGACTCAATGTGTCAGGTTCATGGAAGACAGACCGCAAATAGGGTCCAAGGTCCAAAATAGCGAACTTATCCTTTAAGTTGCACCTATACCTGTGTAGTTAAATTTTAACTAATTTGGTAACAAAAGATTATTACTGAGTAACTCCAACATAGGTAACATGGAAGAACAGTTAGCTGTATTCTTAATTATACATGTGAATATTTTTAAATATTTTATTTATACTTATAGCCACATTTTCATTTATTCATACACAATAAATAAACCTTGCCTGTTGAGTTCACAATGTGTCTTTATGATATGGAATGATTTAATTTCAGAGGGAGGGATGTAACAGGGCTGGCCTTATTTCACGTGTAATTAGGAACACAACTAACTGCTGTTGCACTCCATCTACATTAGAGTTACTCAGTAATAACCTCTTGTTACCAAATTAGTTACAATTTAACTACACAGGTATAGGTGCAACTTAATGTAAAGTGTTGCCCTGAATATTTATAATACGGCACTAACAAGCTTTACCTCAAACTGGACTGACAGTGAAATGATCAATTACATATAGATGAATGCTAATAGATCATCATTTTATGTTTGGACACTTACCATTTTTGTATATAGTTTTATACATGCACAATATATATTTTGGGTCCTGCAGCCAAGCTGGTTTCAACTTATGTAATTAGAGGAAACAGTCCTGAAGATAAAAGAGGATATTTTTGCCTGCCCTGTCTCACTTCCTCTGCTCCTTTTCATGGACATATGTCAAATCAGTAGTCTACTAAGTCTAGCTACAAACAACCATATCCGACATGCCAACAAGACCAATTAGCAAATGCTAAATTTTACATTTCTTAGATTAGTTAGTTAACTAGTTGACAATTAAATTGACAGGTACGGATCAATATGAAAGACATAGACTTGGCTATGTGCTGTAACCATAAATTCCAAAACTTGTTTCATGGCCAATCCTTCAAAATTTTATTTAGCAAGCTATTTTTACTTCGGTTCATATTGCGTTCAACATGCATTTACCAAAAAAATTTATTTGATTTTTTAAATGCTTTCTAATAATTTTGGACTGAATTAATTATTAATATGTTATTTTGACAGAAAATAAAATAAATTGCTTGCATGTGGCTTGTTGCCTACATGCAGAAGCAAAGAGTTTTCCTCTGAATTCACTATAGTAAAATTCCTGGAGTTGTGTCGTTGATTGAAGAGATGGTATGTTGAGAAACTGGTGGGTGAATTGGAGAGAAATTACAAAAATGAATGAGAGTAAGTAGGTGTGTGTGTGTGCGAAATTAAGTCAAATACAACAAGAAGGCTATAAAATATCTTCTGTTATGGGTTCACTAAACTGAAGTAGCTACTAACACCATGCAAATTTAGTTTTATACCTTTTGGTCTATCTTTGCAAATTGTGAAATGTATGAGTCATTTAAGTGGGATTGTTCTGTCAAGTCATAACTTTAAATCTAGCAAATGAATCTCCATCCCTTGAAGTACATTTCATGGGCCACGGAAAAATTAGCCCTCAACAGAGAAACCATCTGTGACTCTTAAAATTCTACCATAAGTGTGCAACTGCAGTGGAAGCATTGAAGACAAATTGTGATGTGCATATTTTTCACCCTGTCTATCAGTTTGCTAGACTGAAATGTAGGCTACGTAAGTGGAATGCCCGGTTTATATGCTGTAAATATATAGTACAAAGTAAAGTTTTGCTGTTCAGTGCATGATTCTAGCTTCTGATTGCTTGTCTATTAAATACCTTGACTGATATTCTAACCTAGGAATATCAGTTCCCTGTGTTTACTAGTTCCCTGTGTTTTCCTGTCTGTTTGTTATAGTTTATAATAGTATTTAGAATAGAAGTGTAGTATAGCTGATTTACCCACAGCTTACTGTGAACTACAGTCAAGGTTCATTACTAGGGATAGTTGCTACATTATGGGAAGGATGTGCTTTGTCTTGTCTGTTCTGTAGTGATCTTGATGATGTCTCTATGCACTAATTGTACGTTGCTTTGGATAAAAGCGTCTGCTAAATGAATGTAATGTAATGTAATAAACGAGGCTCGCTCTATACATAATTCAATTCAGTTTTTTTTTTCTCATTGAGTGAATTGCCACAGCTTGTTCAGGGTATAAACCTCCAGTCACTGTCCAGTACCATGGACCAGAAAGGCTGCAAATACACTAAAACAGCAAATACACAAAGAGCTTTAAATTATATAATTTTCATGCGCAAACATTACTGTACGGAAAAGACCGCTGCTCTTAGCAGTTTTATTATTAATAACACAATTTATAATATCTAGCCTTATGAATGTTTGTAAATGTTCTGTTATAATCTGTTGGACTAGATGTATGAGAGACTGTAGCATTGTAGAGCGACATTTTTTCTTAGAAGTACATTATGTAAGATTCCTTCTTGGAGTGTAGCCTGCAGTACAGGTGGCTCTAAGGTAGTGGTAGGTAAAATGCTGATATGTAAGAATGAATAAAAAACTGAACATACTGTATGTACAAGTGGTTTTGCAATTGCACACTGATAGACTAGATTACAGTGCCAGACATAAATCATTGGTTGCACGGCATGCAGAGATCATGATTTGGCTGCTATTCCTCTACGTCTGGGTGTCTGTGGCCCCCGAGTGACTAATTTGCTGGTGTCGGTAACTGTGCTTCCAAAGTATGAGTATGTCACATAGCCGGAAGGCAGATCAACGGATAATGCTTTACAGAAGCAGGACCAAACAAATTTCCCCTACCTGTTTTTTTTCCCATTTTCAATTGAGAGTTTCAGGCGTGAATTTGCTGGCGTTCACTGGACTCTAAGACTGATCTGACAAGGTCTAGGCAGCGGGAGATGTGCTAAAGGGCAGGGTAGCTTGCTGAAGCTCTTAATTTGCTTTTACAAACCAATCTGTGTTCACTTACAAGGGCCTGCATGTGATCAGCCAGGTTCCTGTCTGGCACTCACTTTATTAATGATTTCTTTACCTGCCTGCTGTTCTCCACACACACAAAGAAAACACAAAACCTAATGTAATTTGGCCTCATACAGAACATCCGTGTTCTACAGCACTCCAGGCATTAAGCCTCGCTGTTTTTTTTAACAGGCATTAATGTGGCAATGCTATGACATGGTTCAAATGACATTAAACTTGCCTGCATCTGCAGTATGTCTTCATTTGCAAGGTTTTAAGGAAGCTTTGTGGAAAAAAGAAAACATTCCATCCCTATATTTACTTCGCGTCGGGTTAACACGTGCAAGGCCTTTGATGGGATTACTGGCGCCATACATTCTGTTAATTTCAGTGACTGCCAAATTTGCAATTATGTGTGCATATGGAAGCATTTTAACAGCTGATTAAATCGAATGCTTTCTAAGAATAAAGCAACGTAAAATACAAAAGTACAAAAGAAATTGCACCTTTGTATTGTATTTCCATTCTGTTCTTATTTTATTCTGTTCAGAATAAGGATCAAGGTGCTGCATTCTAACTTTGCAGAAATTATAAAGTACTGTACAGCTTGGATTCTACTAACCCACCATTACTAGTTTCTTCCCATCTGATCCAATATCCAATACATTTGAGCTGATGAGGCCTCACCCACTGCTGAAGGGCTACTGACCCTGTGCTACTGTGTAGCAGTGCACTACAATGGTGACACACATGCTTAGTGTTAAAACAGTTCTAACAATGAGTCTAATACTGCATGTAAAGAGGAAATTTGCCATGTGTTGGTCTTAGTGGTAGCTTCCCATGTCGATATGTATATTTCCAGAAACTTCTGCACACTCCTGGGCCACGATTGTGATTGGGGATTTCTGGACTCGGATATTCCAGATTAGGAGAAGTGGACGGCCATGTCTGGCCATATCTGGTAATTCATCGTGTGTCTGCACAAGAACATTTCCGCGCATGACATTATGTCCATGTCCGACGGCAGACATACATCCGCAAATGGCTATATTTCGGATATGTACAGTTGAAGTCGGAAGTTTACATACACTTAGGTTGAAGTCATTAAAACTCATTTTTAACCACTCCACAGATTTCATGTTAGCAAACTATATAATTTTCCTATTGAACTCTATGGAAAAATAATTCAGGAGAAAAAACCTTTAAAGTGATCCATCCATATCTATTGCATAACTGGCAGCAGAGTGATGCACAAAGTAGATGTCCTAACTGACTTGCCAACACTATAGTTTGCTAACATGAAATCTGTGGAGTGGTTAAAGATGAGTTTTAATGACTTCAACCTAAGTGTATGTAAACTTCCGACCAACAGTACATCCGCAAATGGCTATATTTGGGATATGTATGTGTACAGTGTATGCTGTGTAAACGCAGCTTTTCATACGGTGAAATTGATAGCAAATGTTCTTTATTGGAGTTAAAAAGTTCTCTATCAAAGTTGATTTTAGGCTGACGATTTTGCTGTGTAAAGAACTGAACTTTAAACTCCAAGGTTGAAGGTGCAATTGCCAGGCACACTGCGGTTGTGCCCTCGGGCAAAATACTTGTGTTGAATACTTGCCACGATTCAGTGTGTTACTGACCCACATCATAGGCAGGCCAATGGAAACTTTGCCAGATCGCTGCAACCTGACACCACTGACCTGAGGTCAGTGAAATCCTGGTTTATGTCGCGCGGTTTTTCAACCCCCCTGTACATTGTCACGGGTCTGGCAGCCCAAGTGACCTGCATCAAAGACAGAGGTTCAACTCCACTGCCAGTCTTCGCTTTCACTGACCTCAGCTAACAAAGGGAGCACCAAGCACTTTCCGACACGCAGGATGAATTATTCAACCCACGCCAACAAACACATTGTAAATAAGACATGAGTGCTTCATTACCGGAAATTTTATGAATAGTATAAAAAAATCATATGGATGGCATAACTTATTACTAAACATAATTCTAGTGGTTTAATGAATACACAAGTGAGTGTGAGATATTTTCCATGGAATAATTTTATCTTTACAATACGTGATGGTCAGCGGGCTAAGGTTGCATTGATTTGGTCTTTATTTTTGCGTTACTCACCCAATTGCTTCACCCACTTCCACTTCTCTTCATGACTAAAATTTTTTTTTAGTATTGACCTCATCATAATTGAGACCATTCCAAGTATTTTAAAGTAAAAATGTACTTTAAAAAAAAAAATCAATGATCCAAATGATTCCGTATACGGTTAAAAAAAGAAAATACATTTGCCAAGATGGCTGGGAAAAAATGAATATCAAGACCTATGCTGTTGGTGTGTAGTGCTAGTTTATTGTTTATCTTGGGGGTGAAGGTGGTGGAGGGGCGCTCAGTATAAATGCCTTTACTAAGATGTAATGGCTTTTTTAAATGTGAGAGGCCACAGAGAGAGGCCCATTTTGGCAAAATCAATGATGCCTTGGGGATGCCAACCGTGATATTGCAGCACGAATGCATCATGTCTAATTCAGAAAACAGGCTGTGATAAACTGATGGATGTAGCAATAGCGGGTGATATTGCCTGCGTATCTGGATAATAGGCATTATTTATTTGCTATAGAAACATTTTGTGGTGCTCAGATTGCAAATTACTCAACTCATCTGGCTGAAATGACAGGCAATCACCGCTGCCTGTTGCTCGTTCGAGTATCTTCTGTTGGCGATAAAGAGGATGCCTGCTGCATTTTAATGCACCGCATGCCTATAGAAGGGCATTCTCACACACTGTATACAGATTACAAATCTGTATGTGTGTTTATTTGTGTGTGTGTGTGTGTGTGTGTGCTTGTCTTTGTGCCTGTTCTCTGACAGGAGCACATTATTGCTGTTTAAGGCAGCTATAGGATGCACATGTACGTAGATCTAGCAGTTAATAAGATAAGCTTGCAACCCATAGGTCATTAGTTTGAATCCCAGGTGCAACGCTGTCATTGTAGCCTTGAGAAAAGTATGATCAGCGTCATTTCATTAACAAGGTACCTGTGTGAAAAGACGATGAATCATTGCATCATTATGGATGTGAGTGTCTAAGCAAATAAATAATGTAAATGTTCATTCATAAGCACATTTATGGTTTTTAGTTTGGTCTGAATTCTCAAAATAAATAAATTCAACACTTGTCATAATCTGACTGCCTCTATCTGTGCTGATTAGAGTCAGCCCCACCACCCCAGAATGCACTGCACTCCTTATCATTTCCATGGTGACAAATTAGAAACTTTGGCGTAAATGGAAGTTGCCCATGAGCACTGAAGTGAGTTTTGCATTTTCCTTCCTAGTGTGTTGAGATTATGGTTTGGATAGGATCAGCTTGTCATGTGTCAGTGCTTGAGGGCAACTTCTGCCTCATGCAGAAACTGGAATGATTGGAGAGACCTTCTGCTGAAATTAAAATGGCTGCTCTGAAAATCTCTGCACTTGCCAGCTTCTCCTGGTTCATCCAAACTACAGTGTGTGGAGGCCACTGTGCTGTTTGTAAGGTCCATGTTATGGAAGACAGTGCTGCTGGACTACATTGTCCAGAATTAATGGGGACAACCCTACAAATAGAATTACCTAAATTGTGAGGAAAAACATTGTTTAAAAAAGGTTGTCCTCAAGAACGGTAGGTTTTACTCTCCCTGCTGGCCCAGGTAAGAATGCAACGTATAGGTCCAACCAAAGAGAGATGCGCATATCCCGCCCATCAGAAACAAAGGTCTTAAAAATGCCATCATCCTATCAGATTTCTGGGATGATTTAGGTCAGCAATCAGGAAAAATGCAAACTGATTACCTTTACTGAATAGGAAAAAGCAGCTAAAAATCTGGGAGTCCTAACTGCAAGCCTGTGTGGGAGTTCAGCCTCTCTGCTCTTGAAAAAGAGAGAGTCATTTAAAGAGCTTAACAAACACCCTCTGTGGATTTGATAACTAGATCTCTGAATCCACCAAGGAGGGAAAATGGAAAATGGCCTTAAATTTCATCCTCTAATATATCTTCTCAGAGGCAGTGCCAAATATAGCTCCACTGTCCAATATTCGCCATGGTAATTTGGCCGTAATTGGAAGAATATTGATTTTTCGGGCCATCGTAATGGCTGAGGTGACCTTTGTTGAAAATGATTGCTCTATTAGAGGGTTCACACAGGATCCTGGTGGCCATCTTAAACCCAATTACCTTCCTCTAAGCCAGCAATAGTGCCTGTTACACCAGGAAAAGAAGCAGAGGCGCAATATACCTTACTCTCACAAATGGGACATTTCTTCTGTTGATTAGGAGTTATTGCACAACACAGACCTCCTCAGAAGACTTGTGGTTAGTGTCCTTCACACACACCAGGTCAGGCCAAGAACATGGGCAACATCTTCTCTTTTTGGAATCCTATCAGTGTCCTTGGGCACGGGTGTTTATTTATTTACCTTTATTAAACCAGAAGAGTTAACGAAAGTCAACATTTGCTCTGATGACCAAGGGAATCAAAGTAGGTTGGGAAAGCAAGAGATTTCATACCCAACCAGATTTAGGGGATGATAATATGGTCAGATGGTTCAGAGCAGATTTTTTGGTGGGATTTGACTAGGTTACCAGGATAAACAGCCACAACATGACATGGAATCTTTAATGACCACATTGACTCAGGACCTCAGTTATAAAGGCTCACCTAAAGGACTGCACGTTCTACAGCACAGTCCCCCCCACTGGATTTTGACAGAGCGCTATATTTCTCTGCATTGCATATGCACTGATAAGGGGTTAACTGAAAACACAGCCATCCACAGATTATTTCTCCTCTCTCTGCAGGCTGCCAAAATGCGTGTTCAGTCCCTACCAGTGTGGTGAACACGCCCACAGTCTCTTTTCACGAGCAGCAGGGCGCGTGACGCACTCTCCTTCTTTCCAAAAATAAAACCCTCTATAAATGTTCTGCACAAATGCCACTGTGCCTATATTACATCGTATCACCTGTGTGTTACTGTTCATTGCAGATGGCGTCATCATTCAGCACCTCGGCACAAACAGGCTGCTATTGGGTGACCCATTACATTGCATTACAATCACTTGGCAGATGCTTTGATCATAAATTGTGGTATCACCAAGAAGGCACAGAGGCCCATTTATAGTCAATGGGACTCATTCATGAAACGGTCCTAGATATGTGCGTACATTTACGCACTAAACAAGTTTGTATGAAAAATCTACGGGGGATTCAATAGACCATGCGGAAAGTCAGATTTGTTTGTATTCACGTGCGTATGTTCATGCATTCCGATTAATCATAAATGACATGCGCATGCACTTTATTTTGTGATTAGCATAAATCCACACCCATGATTGCCATGTATGGAAGTTGCAAATTCCATTTATAGGAGCATCCAAATAAATAAAAAATCAAAGGAAAGAATTATTCCGACACTGAAATTGAAGTGTTATTAGCAGATGTTCAGTAAAGGAAAAAAAAAGAAGGGTATTGTCAGTACCGGTGTCATAGGAAGTAAAAAGGCCTGGCAGCAGATAACATGTGCCATCAATGCAGCATCACCTGTCAGACAAACTGTTAAGGTTGTAAAAAAAAAGGATCAACATTAAATTGGAGGCGAAGAAACTCATTGCTGCGCACAAAAGCACCACAGCTACAGGAGGTAGCCAGGGATGAGCACAAAAGCACCACAGCTACAGGAGGTAGCCAGGGATGAGCAATTTGACGAATATATTCTTACCAATAAAACAGCAGTCTCTCACAGCACTGTTTTCCAAATGAGTGCCAACTGAACTTCCCCACAGAATGAAGCTGTCGTGGGTCCCACCAGCCCAGGTAACGAGGAACGTTTGGGATCTTTAAAGAATGTTCCCTATACAGCCCTGTAATGTCATTACAGAACATTACATTGGGAACATTCTGGGGTTTATAAGGGAATGTTACTCCAAGATCACAAAAGAACATTCCTGGAACATCCCATAAATGTCACAGACGTTGCAATGCGTTCCCCGGATGTCAAAATGTTGAGTTCCCTTCAAGTCCTCAGAACATTCCTAAAACTTGATTGTGGAACTTCCCCTTCACATTCCACAAACATTACAGGAACATTCTATGTAACATAAGTGGAATATTCTAGGAATGTTTGTCAAAACGTTCCCTTTGGGTTTCTCTAATGCTTGGATTTAACGTTCCCTTACTGTGAGACCGGAGTACATTGGTAACATTCCCCATAAATTATTGCCACGTCATTACAAAATGTTATTTTGGGAACATTCTGAGGTGTATATATAGGGGAATGTTACTCCAAGATAACTAAAGAACATTCCAGAAACATCCCATAAATGTCACAAACGTTGCAATGCGTTCCCTGTATGTCATAATGTTGTGTTCCTCTCAAGTCCTCAGAGCATTCCTTCAACTTGTTTGTGGAACTTCCCCTTCACATTACAGGAACATTCTATGTAACATTAAGCGAATGTTCTTGTAATGTTAGTAGAAACGTTCCCTTTGGGTTTATCTAACGCTTGGATTTAACGTTCCCTTACTGTGACACCGGAGTACATTGCTAACATTCCCCATACATTCTTGCCATGTCATTACAAAATGTTACTTTGGGAATATTCTGCGGTGTATAGGGGAATGTTACTCCAAGATAACAAAATAACATTCCAGGAACATCCCATAAATGTCACAAACATTGCAATGCATTCCTTGGATATCAAAATGTTGAGTTCCTTTCAAGTCCTCAGAACATTCCTTCAACTTGTTTGTGGAACTTCCCCTTCACATTACAGGAATATTCTATGTAACATTAAGGGAATGTTCTCATAATGTTAGTAGAAACATTCCCTTTGGGTTTATGTAACACTTGAATTTACCGTTCCCTTACTGTGAGACTGGAGTACATTGGTAACATTCCCCATACATTCTTGCCACGTCATTACAAAACGTTATTTTGCGAATATTCTGGGGTCTATATATAGGGGAATGTTACTCCAAGAAGACAAAAGGACATTCCAGGAACATCCCATAAAAGTCACAAATGTTGCAATGTGTTACTTGGATGTCATAATGTTGAGTTCCTCTCAAGTCCTCAGAACATTCCTACAACTTGATAGTGTAATTTTATTAGATCTTAGGCCTGTTCTTCTGCTGCCGAGTTGATTGTGATATGTAGTCCGATTTAAATATATTTTTGTGGCATTTTGGCTTTATTGGACAGTAATCGATGAGAGACTAGAAAATCAGAGGGAAAGAGAGAATGGCCTTTGAGGTTTATCTTGAGCCGGATTTGAACCCATGTTGTGGAAATCCGGAATTGCTGATGACATGTGATTTACCCGGTTGAGCTACTAGAGGACCTAATCCTTCCCAGCGAGCAATTTTCAGGCTAAAAGCCCTAAAATAAACGTCTATTGCAGTCAATGAAAAGAACTCTTAAAATTGTTCCAAAGTTAAATTTTTTTCTACATCTATTTGTCGACATCTTTCAAGAGTTCTTGTTTAGACCTCGTTTCAACCAAATTTTTTCATGTAAATAAACACCACAGCAAGTAGGAATCGAACGTACCAACCTCGAATCACATTTATATTGTAGATTTTAGCCAGTCTAAAAATGGCCAAATGAGAGCTTGGATGGTATTCCATATTTCACCAACATGTTAACGTTTATAGGTTTGTGCTCATATGCAGATGACACCACCATTGTAGTTCCGCCGACTTTTCAACACAAAAATGCTCACTGGGTAACAGAAAAAACAATGGTTATTTCGTCTTCAAATGCCTATTTTGTAATCATATAACCTCAAAATCACGCTTGGATTTTTTTCTCGGACGGTCAGGCTAAACAAGCTGTTATTGGTGTGTGTCAAAATAAATATTCATTATTTTACATCTCTTTTATTTATTTCAATGGGTAGCCTATTTATATCCACTGGCATGTATTTCAAGGCGTAGGCCTATTTATTTCAAGTCGTAGACCTATACATTTCAAGTCGGCATTAAAGGGGTATGTTCAGCTATGATCATTGGTTGCTCAGTCCTTAAATATAAAAAAACGAAATACCGCTCACTTATGCGTTGTTCCATAGGTTACATATAGGCTAATATAATACATATATAAGTCACATAAAGATCAGCGTATTTTGGTAGTGTATTGACAAATGCAGACTTCCCCTGAGAAAATATGCTAGGTCTATAACTCCCTTAATGCTGAACTAATTTTCGTGTTATAAACGTCAGAAATATCTGCATAACACAGGTACCTTATTGCAAAATTTCCCAGAGCAGCTAGCATATTTGCAAAAGGCAAACGATTATAGCCTACAGGAGTTATCAAAATGTCAAGGTTTTTTGTTGTAAATTAATTTATAATTTCAGAGAAATATGAATAGGTTGCTATAATTGGGACGTCAACAACTACCACTAGGAGGGCACCGTGCATAGGGTAAGCATCATTAACTAGGGGTAGCCTACCAATGAACGCACACCCACAGTTTCTTACTCCAGGACATCGCATTCTGCAGAAATATAACCCAGTTATAATTAGCCTACAAAATGAGCTGGAATTCTTAGAGCAAGTTGCAGTAGGCCTAGTCTATTCCACGTGGCTTTTTACACATTTAGATACCTCCGCTTTTCTTATACTGGTTGCCTACGTTTCAAACTTGGCTATGTAATTTTACTGGGGTTAACCTACTCAGCAGGGGAAAAATAGCTTCATTATCCAGGAGATCATCTTGACTGAGAATATAGTGTTATAGAATTAGATGTGCACCAAGTCATATAGCGAGGCTATATTGAACTGCGACATGCTATATAATGCAATAAAATGCTATTAAAAATGCTAAAAAGTTGTGTAAGTCGCTCTGGATAAGAGCGTCTGCTAAATGCCTGTAATGTAAAGTAATGTAAAATGAATATAATTATTAAAGTTTGGAGCAATAACTGCTGTTATCTATGAAATACATTTGTATAGGCTATCATACACTGCCTGGCCAAAAAAAAAGTTGCAGTTGCACCAGTCATGCATAGTGCCCACTGTACAAGCCTCTGGAGGCAGTGTTATGATCTGGGGTTGCTTCAATTGGTCAGGTCTAGGCTCAGCAACGTTATGCAGCAATAAAATGAAGTCAGCTGAGTACCTGAATGTACTGAATGACGGTTATTCCATCAATGGGCATATTCCAGGACGACAATGCCAAGATTCATCGGGCTCAAATTGTGAAAGAGTGGTTCAGGGAGCATGAGGAATCATTTTCACACATGAATTGGCCACCAGAGTCCTGACCTTAACCCCATTGAAAGTCTTTGGGATGTGCTGGAGTGGTTTGACTCTCCCATCGTCAATACAAGATCTCGGCCAAAAATTAATGCAAGTCTGGACGGAAATAAATGTTGTGACGTTGCATAAGGTTGTCGAAACAATGCCACGACGAATGCGCGCCATAATCAAAGCTAAAGGCGGTCCAACAAAATATTACAGTGTGCAACTTTTTTTTTGGCCGGGCAGTGTATGTCATGCAGTCTAGCATTATTAACCCTCCACTTAGATATTTAATGCATAGCTTATATCATAATCAGCTCTGACAACATTTTGACAACTCTTGTAGGCTATGAAAGGACGTTTTACAAATAGGCTAGCTTTTCTGGGAAATTTGTATATAAGGTGTTATGCAGATATTTCTCACATTTATAACACAGAATTAGTTCAGAATGAAACGAGTTATAGGCCAAGCATATTTTATCAGGGGAAGTCTACATTTGTCAATACACTAGCAAAATATGCGGATCTTGAGGTTATATGATTACAAAATGGGTATTTGAAGACTAAATAACCATAGCTTTTTTTCTGTTACCCAGTGAACATTTTTGTGTTGAATAGTCAGCGTGTAGCGTTCAGGTGAATGCTATTAAGGCTTAGCGTCCGTTTATGTCAAAACGTCTCTCAACCTAGATTTCTCCACTCCGACGTCTGGATCCCACCTAATTGAGGTTGGTTTCATGAGTTTGTTTTCGGGTACGGAAATCCTTCTCCAATGCCAGTGCTAA
The DNA here is from genome assembly GCA_029718625.1 of Synaphobranchus kaupii. Lineage (NCBI taxonomy): Eukaryota > Metazoa > Chordata > Actinopteri > Anguilliformes > Synaphobranchidae > Synaphobranchus > Synaphobranchus kaupii. The sequence continues at coordinate 81,159,654 of CM056377.1, forward strand.
GTCGTGCATACGACTTAACGTAGCCTACTACGGCAGAGAAAGGCAAGGTAAATTAAATTAATAAAAATTTTTTTTAAAGTTTATCTCGTAGGTAGGCTACGTACACATTTTTTTTTCACCTTGCCTTTCAGGGCTTCTGTAGGTTTTAGTTAAGGGCCAGAAATATAGTTTTAGCCAATTGAACACAATTAAACCCAATTCAAGTTAAAGCAAAATAATTCTCAAGATAAAAAAAACCTAATTTTTAAATTTCCTCTAAAAGGGACAGCTACAACATCCTTTAAAAAGTCACTTATAAGATACTTGCAATATTTCTTTTGCACGGATAGATGTCATTATGATTTGAACATTTTCTACCCTATAAAATGTGTTAAGGTAACCCACTAGCTACAGAAAATGACATCGTCACAAACGTTTGAAATTTCATTCCTCATTAGTTCTCCTATTTGGTAATGTAATATTTATGAATACAATTGAAAATACAAGTATTCTTTGGCACAGGTCTGGTACAACCAAAGTCCTACGTTATTGGTAGTGTGTTTTCGGAGTTGAGCTCTATCGTCACAAGACCGTGGTGTAATGGACAGAGGCGCAAGCTCTTGACGAAAGGATCACAAGTTCGACTCCCGGCATCGGCAGAGTCTAAATTGGGTAAGTGTAAATGTTGTTTGGAAATCGTTATAGAACTCCCCCTGGAGTGTCCTTACACCCTCATTGCATTGCACTGTGTACCATAACCTGAAAGCTGTGGACTTACGTTCAGCCTATTCCTATCTCTGCTGTGATTCTCAATGGTTTCCAACCTTGCTTTCCTATCAGTCAATACTAAATACTGTCTAATAAAGCCAGAATGCTATAAATTACTGTTGGCGAGCCCTTGTGTTAGGCACTTAGACCCAGCATTTAAACCTTTTAAATGAGCATCCCCCTAATGTTATATAGAATGTTCCTGGCACATTCCTGGAACGTCATATTGAATGTTTGAAGAACACAAGAGGAAGGTTCCCAGAACATTCCCCCTATGTTACATGGAATGCACCTAGAATGTTGCACTGATGTTATATACAATGTTTGTAGAGCGCAAGAGGAAGGTTCCCAGAACGTTACCCTCATGTTACGTAGAACGATGCCCTAATGTTTTATGGAATGCCCAGAGAATGTTCCCCTCATATTACATAGAATACTCTTAGAACGCCAGAGGAAGGTTTCCTAGAACGTTACCCTCATGTTACATATAATGTCCCCCTGGTCTTTCATGGAATGCTCCTAGAATGCTCCCCTGATGTTACATAAACTGTTGGTAGAGCGCAAGAGGAAAGATCCCAGAATGATACTCTCGTGTTACATAGAACGTTCCTCTGATGTTTCATGAAATGCTCCTAGAATGTTCCCCTGATGTTATAGAAAATGTTCGTAGAGCACAAGAGGATGGTTCCCAGAATGTTATCCTCATGTTACGTAGAACGTTGCCCTGATGTTTTATGGAATGCCCAGAGAATGTTCCCCTCATATTATATAGAATACTCTTAGAATGCCAGAGGAAGGTTCCCAGAACGTTACCCTCGTGTTACATAGAATGTTCCCCTGATGTTTCATAGAATGCTCCTAGAATACTCCCCTGATGTTATATAAACTGTTCGTAGAGCGCCAGAGGAAGGTTCCCAGAACGATACCCTCATGTTACATAGAACGTTGCCCTGATGTTTTATGGAATGCCCAGAGAATGTTCCCCTCTGATGTTACATGGAATGCTCTTAGAATGTTCCCCTGATGTTATATAAACTGTTCATAGAGCAAAAGAGGAAGGTTCCCAGAAAGATACCCTAATGTTACAATGAACATTCCTCTGATGTTCCATGGAATGCTCCTAGAATGTTCCTCTGATGTTATATAAGCTGTTCGTAGAGCGCAAGAGGAAGGTTCCCAGAACTGTACCCTCATGTAACATAGAACATTGCCCTGATGTTTTATGGAATGCCCAGAGAATGTTTCCCTTTGATGTTACATGGAATGCTCCTAGAATGTTCCCCTGATGTTATATAAACTGTTCGTGGAGCACAAGAGGAAGGTTCCCAGAACGATACCCTCATGTTACATAGAATGTGCCTAGAACCTAAGAGGAATGCTCCTAGAATGTTCCTCAGAAACGTTGTGTGAAAGTTCTTAGAACCTGAAAAAAACTCAACATTGCATCAACCAGGGAACGTTTAGAGCAACCTTAATAACATACAGGGAACCTTCCTAGAACGCGATTCCGTTAGCTGGGAGGCCACCGGGCCACGACATTGAGCAACACACATTTAGTATATGAGTTGCACACTGACAGACTGATAGCCCTTGCTACTCATATACGCAAACACGTCATCAAATGGAGCCTTAATGTATGTGTGTGTGTGTAGTCTATGGCACCGATAAAATGAGCAGGTTGGAAATTTCATAAAAACCGCGCTTTACCTCCATCTGGCTTTGCATCCTGTGGTTAACTGGATGTACGCTGGCATTAGCTGGATTATGCCATTGCGTACACCATTGCAACACTGGCTACAGACCTCGGGCGGGGTTTGTGCTGTCCTGACCACCGTGGGAAGCCCATTCCACCCCTGGGGGGGCGAACAGTCAGGAGAACAGGGAGGTCTGGTAGGTGTGTTGGGTCTGATTATCATTTAAAGATATAATTGCGCTGTCCCTGTACCTCCCCAAGAAGCTAGCACCAAGGTTTATAATTTGAAACAAACTGCTATAGGTAGCCAGTGAAAGAAGATGAAAATGGCTGAGTCTGGGGAGGTTGTAGACCAAACGAGCAGCACCATTCTAGATGAGCTGCAGAGGCCTAATGGTGAAGGCAGGTAGGCCATCAAAAAGGGTATTGCAGTAGTCCAGACAAGAGATGAGCAGTGCCTGGACTAAGAGGTAGGCTGAGTAAACCCCCTTTACATATCAATCAAGGAAAACTCAAAGATTGACTAAGAATCAATTTCCATGTCTTAAATATATTTATTTGTTTTGTTTCCTGTTTATATAAAATCTAATCTGCAATTCTGCTGAAATGCATGCACTCTTATTATTCACTTTTGTGTGAGTCAGTGGCCTGGATTCAATCAACATTTGTTGCTAGCTTTTAGCTACAAATGAATACAAGGATACAAGGATGTACTTATGGAAGTCTGACCAGTATCCTAACTAACTGTCTGTTTTGCTTCACATCCTCTGTAGATTCTGGGTTTGTGAATTTGTTGTAATATGTGTACTATAGTTACTGTTTTCTTCAACTACCAAAAACACTTAAGATTCCTGCGACAAAATTCCACTCCTGATCAAAATTCAAAGCAAGGTGAAGAACGCAATCACATTATACAGGGTACCGTGAGACGATTGGATCACAAGATAAACACACTCTGAAAGTGAGATAGTACAGACGTGTCCAGTGCCCCTTGCGCGGTTCACATTGCATTAGTCTTCATTACATCCTGCACCGTCTATGCATTTACATGTTTTAAATAAATCTGCCCTTCGGAGCATGATCTCAGTGGCGCACGGATAGACTTCCTGGGGGGGCCTGCCCTGAAAAGGCTCTGACCGAATATGCATGGCCCTCTTGCCCCGCCCCCATTCAGCTGTCAAGCATGGGCCGTCCTGGCAGCGCGGTGAATTGACGGTCTTTATCTCCAGAGGATGGGGATATTGCAACGCGACTCTTCCATCAGACCTATTTTCTGGTCTAGAGACATTGTTTCTCTAGATCAGAAGAAACAAGACGCGTCAGATTCCGCACGGGGCATGGGATCGTATTGGACCTGCACCTCTAGGATTGCCTCTTATGACTGACATTGTGACGTCCTAATTGCTGTTGCATTGGCATAATACCCAGTAAAGATGCAGCTGCGAACATCAAAACAGCATCTGCAACCGTTTTTTTGTGTAACCCTACATTGCATCACATTATTTCCCAAGCACACAGCCTTATACCCAGGTTGACTGAGATCGCAGTTATAAACAGTCTCCAATTTTACAGTCAAATCTTTAATGTAGCTACTTGCCTCAAGCGTCTCACACAAGGATACAGTGGCAGTCCGACGGCTTTCAATGTCCCTGTTCCTGAACCACCTCCACGATGTTGCCCATGCCTCCTCCAAACCTCCCTCATGTCTGCAGTCTAAAAAAGGGAGCGCTCACACGCCACAATTTGCTCAGTTACAGTAACGTTTCTGTTCCTCCTATCGCAAACTGAAAGCTTAATTTAGAAATAAATTTTAGAGACCAATTAACACCAAATGTGTTAATGCAGTCCCCACTTGTCCACCATTGTATGGCATCCTGGAAAGCTCTTTCACAGCATGCCATAGGATCTGCAGTCTGTAAATTCCATTTGTCTATGTGCACTGTTTAGCATGTGATGTGCAGTATGCGAAAAATATCCGCCATACTATTTCCCAACTGTACCGTGGAAGTGTCGTAAGATGTCCCACCTTTGCGCAGCCACGTCACGTGTTGCTTTTGTTGTATTTGAAGGAAAACGTCAGCGGAGCTGTGCCTCATTTTTAAAAATGAAATTTCACGTCATATTTATGCGACCAAAATGTCCGCGTGCTTCTTGAGAAGTGTGCTCCCGATAATACTCAGCGAAACCCCAGAAGTAAGTGTAACATACGGGGGTTTAAATTATACTATAAAAAATCGAAAATTTCACCTAATTAATGACTTTTTCATCCTGTCAACAAGCCTACCCAATAGTATGGAAGGGTGCTGTTTCGGACACAGCCCAGGTCTCAGCACAGAAATGACACACCAGCCAGCAGTCTTCTCTTTCCTACTGTTTACTGCTGCCTAATTCCACATAACCCAAAGAAATATAAATATTTTATGAAATGTGTTTTTTTTTCAGTTCCCTATGAGCGAGCCAACCCGGTTGACTGGCCAAAATGCAGATGAATTAAACAATATTCCAAACAGGTGTTTTTTGAACTTCCCAGTCTTTTTTTTTGCCCGTCCCAACTTTTTTGGAACATGTTGCAGGCATCAAATTCGGAATTAGTGTATATCTACAAAAATCTATAAAGTTCATAAGGTAAAACATTAAATATCTTTTCTTTGTACTGTTTTCAATTAAATATATGTAAAAGACAATTTACAAATCACTGCTTTCTGCTTTTAGTATATATAATCATATAGTCATCTAATCTTTATCTGTCAAAGAAATTTCTGGACTAGCCAATTATTTTGAACTTGCGAGGTAAAATATAGCTGTAATTAGGTGAGTGTTGAACCAAGATGAAAATTAAATTCAAACCTCCATTACCATAGCATCATATTATTCATATTTCATAATTATCTAGCTACGCCTGGACACATACGCCTGTAGGAAAAGTAGTTGCTATTTAGCAAGCTATCATAAGTATTGTCCAACAAACCCATAGCATTCTCCGTTCAATATTGTACTGTACTACTATACCTTTGTTGTTTAATTTTGTGTAGGAAGCAATAAAGCACAAAGAGACTGACAGATTTAATCAGTCGAACCATGTTTTACCGGCAGACCCATAATACAAATGCCTTCCGCAGGCTTCAACCAATACAAGATTCTGCAGTTGTTCTCCTGATGTAGTGTGCAGAGTCTAACCCTATTTCTCAATAGTTTACTGAATCTTATGTCTTCACTCACTGAAGAAGGGACTAATCTTATTCCTCTTTATCATCCCTTCATACTATAAATCTCGTTGCAGTGGTAAAAAGAAAAAACAAGAGAAGATTGTTCCAACATGGTCTATTTAAAGTTTTTAAAAAAGTCAATGTTTTACTTGAAAAAATTAATCTGAGCCCCCCACTGAATTGTGTGTATGTTTGGCCTTTTAACAGCAGTTACAAGGCGAGGGGGAAAAAAATCCCATTTCCCAATCATTATCTCTTCCCTTGCATTTGATATCTGCCTGAGGATGGCAGACACAAGATCACTAGCTCCAGAGTACATTAACCTGAAAACGGTGGCGATAACTACTGCGTTTCTGAGCAGGCGGGGCTTTCACCTTGCATTGCGAGAGGACGATTGGGCACAAAGCTCACCTTGGCGCTTTAGCGGCCCTCTGAAAGTGACTTGTTTCTCTCTCTCTCTCTCTCCCTCCCTAAAAGCCTTTGTGCGTCCACACTTTAAAGGAAAGTGGACAGCTGCAATATCAACTGTCTTTCAGGTGTAATGGAAATGCTAAAAATAACAACTGCAACATACATAAGACAGTAAATTTGCTGCCGCAAAACCTGCAATCTAGGATGATTTTCGGGGTGCAGTGTATTACTGGAACGATGAAGCGTAGCTTATCTAGTATAAGAAAAAAAAACAATACATTTGCACTGAAAAACTATTTAAGAGCTGAGATTAAAGAGGGAACCTGTCTCAGGATCCGACATACTAAACTGACAGATTATTACCACTGAGTCATTTCCATCACTGAAATCAAAGTTTTGTCATGGATCTCTGAATAGACCCTGCATTCAAGAAGCTAATTACTGTCCCTTCTTTACATATGATAAGGCTACACCTAATTGAGATAGCTTTAGACAATTGTGCGCCATTTTACTTGACAATTAACTAAAGATGAACACAAAGAAGCCTTATTCCTGGAGAGTGAGCACGCTGAAGGGTTATCACACGTCTCCATGGAAACAGGTGCAGGAGTTTGGATTGGACCCAGGCAATGTCATTATGAAAGTCATTTTTTTCCGGAATGACTCCTCGCGCGCGAGGGCTGCCACATTCTTAAAATGTAAAACAAGACGAGAAGGCGAAGGATGACATGTTATTTCCCGCAGTGGAAAACACAGAGTTTGCTGGAGTCACTTTGATACTTCAAGGAGAGAGCGTGGCGAGAGTGGAAAGGGGCCATCGCTGCAGAGCATGCCCGGGAGCACGTGTTCCTGCTCAATGGACAGATACTGGGCAGATAGTTCCTTCCTCACGGTCATGCTGTGGCTCGTTAAACCCTCAGTCACATGGATGAAAAGCCATTGTGACATCACGGACAGAGTCCCCCACGACGTTGTGAGGAGGGGCTAAAAGCACATCAGTGCAGGCTAAACCAGGGGTTCCCGAACTAGGAAATTGGGGAATGTTTGAAATTTTTTAATTGGATTATTTTAGACGTTGCAATGAAGTGAACATTATCTGCATTGCATGTCCTTGATATATCTGTGTATTACATAATTATATTGCAGCACATGTCATAAACAAATCAGTCGTGTTTAATTAAATTACTATTTAGAGATGCTTCCAATTATGTGTCCATTGAATGGGGTATAGGTGTCAAAAATGAACCATTTCGTTAAGGAGGGTGGTGATGTTAGGAAGCTTTGGCATGAACATATATAGTCCAATGCATGATGGGACTACACACATTTCCAGGCTACTGCTGGCTTGGAACATCCTACATCCTACATTACATCATGTATGAAGGAAAACAACAGAAGACATCTACAATCATATAATTTATGAATGGTTGTAAAATTTTAGTATACCGGTATAGCAATACAGCGTTTCTCCTCCGATGGGGATTCAAATCCTGATTTATGAACAGCAGAGATGATAAAATGCCAAATGCCACATTTAAAATAACGGTGCAAATAAACGTACAAGCGCAGTTCAGCAAAAGAGCAGTGGACTCCAGATGAGGAAGATGTATTAATTCTCAGCACTACGGCTGCAGTGCTGGGTCCCTTCATTCCAAGTGACACGCAGGAATGTTTTGCATTATTAATTTATTCATCTATCATATTCTTACAGGATTTCTGCTCATTTTGGTACCTCCCCGACTCTTTTTTGAGGCCCCCTCACCCCCCCACCCCATCCCCCGAAATGCACACTTTCCTCCCCTCTCTGTTTGCTGAGGTAAAAAAATTTTAATGCATGAAAGGGAATATTTTACCAAATTCACAGACAGACACACACACACATAGACAGATATTTATGTGCGTGTGTGTGCATGCGTGTGTGTATTGTGTGCACATTTCAATTTAATTTCAACAGCTTCTTCAAAGCCTTCCATTCATTTTGTGTTCAGTTTAATCCCCGTGTTTTGTTCCCCGGCTATGGCGGAGGCCACATTTTAACCCACAGAGGTTTACCGCCTCCAGGAGACTCCCAGTGGAGTGCAGGCATCCGCACAGCTCCGAGCACTCCTCTCTGTACCTGGACTGTGATGTTAATTGTGAGCGGTCAATAAGCTCTGACAGAGCCTGCAGAGAAAGCAGCTGTGTGGCGAGCAGGGAGCAAGCTGCTTTCAGGGAGAAATCTGCCTTTTTATCGCCGGGAAAAGATAAGATGCCACCTAGTAATTCTAGGGAACGTCAAACAGGAGGATATAAATTCTTCAGGCAGAGAAAAAGGAAAAGACTTTTGCACAATGGCAAATGCAATCAGGCTTCTCAAAATTTGAGTGTGTCAACAGGTATATTGTAAGGATAATTATGATATTTGGTAAAATGTGTTGCCTGAAAAAGCAAAATAGAGACACACACACACACACACACACATACACGTCTATATTACCAACAGGGATTCACACACACGCACACACACACACACACACACACACACAACGACAGAAGGCCAGACCTTGTCCTATTTCCTCATACTGTAAGAGCTCACTGTCCTTCATCAGATGGCTTAAACATAATTTCAATAGAAATCATTAAAATAATCTTTCCGTGACTCAGAACTTATGGCAATTAATACCACAACCAAAAACATTCACTAGTAGTTTAACAATTTAAGGGCCAGGGTATAGAGCAACATAAATGTCATATTCTCCCTGCTGGTAATGCATAATGTAATAACTTGTAAAATAATAAGTCAGTTTTGAATAACCAAATGGACATTCGTATCCAGTTCTACATCCAGTTCTACATCCAACTACATGACAGAATGAAGCTCTGTTACATACTGGTATGGCTGGTGTACTTGAGGCCAGTATGTGTGGTAAATTCAGATCCTATTCAGGTTCCCCAGTAGTACCCAAACTGACCATTCCCTCCACCCCAAAAAAAGGATGGCATTCTATCCCAGGGTCATGTGATGCCAACCGGGTACACAGGCAGAGGCACGACTCGGCTTCTCCAGAGATTGAACTCGCTTGCATCTCTTCACATCTCACAAGGCCGTCAAGCTTCTATTCGGAAATAACCCAGGAGAGGTCTCCACACCGAGGACGCCGAGGGGGATACACAAGCGCAGTCACAGGGCGCGCGACAAGATACGGGCGCGCCGTCACGGAGGCGTAAGCTGAGAACGCCCAGGAGTCTTACCTGAATATTTTTTACACGCGCGCATTTGACTAATGTGTAATTGCGTAATAGCTTTTTTTCTTCCCTCAGACGCCTCCGCAGCAACTTTGTAGCGAGATGTTTCAGAAAGAAAGGGAGCGCCAAAGCAATCGGTGAAAGCGAGCTTCCCTCAGCCAACCCCTTCCGGGTTTTTTCCGTCGCGCGTGTGTGGTTGAAGAGAGCGCAACACTGAGCGCGCTTCACAACAAGCTGAAACAAGCAAGGGAGCTGCCAGCAGCCGAAAAAGAAGGGAAAAAAGAATGTAAAATAAAAACTTGCTTGGCACCTGACATTCGACGCTGACCTCCCCTTAATTGAACCGATCCTCGGCGGCTTCGCCTCACGGACGAAAAGGAAAGGCTCCAGGAAGTCTCCAGTCTCCGGCTAACTTCCCGTCCCGCCCCCGCCCCTCCAAACCGACGACGGCAGCTCCTCCAGATACAACCGCTGGTGGGACGCCGAATTTCTGTGACATTTTCTTTGCGGCCCCCTACAGGGAAGGAGCGAGGTGCGCCTTACGTTAAATATTCATAACCACGCTCTGCTCTGCCTCGCTGCCGAGGGACACGCGGGGAGCGGCGACCGAGAACGCGTTTTGCCTCAGTAGTTCTTGCGAGGGGAAACAAGGAGACAGAAACGCAGCATGAGGTCTGACACTTTTGATGGACTCCAATCCGCCGGTCTCTCTCGTACGCCCGAGAGAGCTGAGTCTCGCTTCACCTGCCAATAACAGGCGCTGAAATGAGACAAGAACGACAAAATGATCCGAGAGACGGCAAATGCAATTCTTGATGCGATCTAGAGGCTTCCTCTTTCTCGTTATCGTCAGCCGGCTCTCGCGGAAAAAAAACGACACTCGTTCCAATTCCGAGCTCCACTTTACCCCCGAATCCCCGTTTGGGCCTTAGCCGTTATCGGGAGAACAAGGAAGCTAGCTTGCTGAGCTGGTAAAAAATCATACAGCAGCTAAATAAGCCTGAGGCCACGGCAACATCCCGGAATACAAAACACCGGGCGCCAAACTGCAGGTGGCACGGCGACCGTGCAGGGAGAGAGTGCGCCCGGCACATGCCACCCTTCCCTTATGACATCACACACCACCCACGCGCCCAATGGGCTCGCGTGACCCGCTGCCTGCCAACAGTGCAGCGCCGCCCTGTTGCCTTCTGTTCTTCTAAGAAAATCAAAGGGCGCTCACATCACGTGCCCCCGCCCCCACCAGAGAGTCCCATCTCTACCTAGTTCAGTTATTTCTGTAATAACGCAGCTGGATGGATCTAATGATGGAGAACGGAATGACGTGCGGCAACTATTGTGCTGATAAAATACCCCTGCAGCTGACGAAGGACCAATTAGACCGTTCCATGAATGACAAGCCATTCAGTTGCTTTTCAAATGATTTCAGTTCATTTCTGGTTTTATCTCATTTAGAGGTTTGACTTCAGAGGTCTCTCATCTGAATGGCAGTAATTTGCGAGAGGTCGCTCTCAACAGGCAATAAGTGCACTTTAAACAAACGAGCCTAAAACCCTTTAGAGGGGATGGAATGGATGGAGAGTGCGCCGGATGGGAACGCCCTTCGGAATGATTGGAACATACAGCGCCCCCTGCGGGGGCCGTGCATAATTAAGCACAGGGTTACCCTGGGAGGGAGAGTTTCATTCAGCAGGACTGTCCTCGTCTCATCATGCAAGAGCGACACCTCCGGTAGATCGGGAGCCTGCAGTCTGCCCGAGCCAACTGTGCGACGCCTGCGCAGCGCAGCTGGCAGACTAACGAAGGGAAGCTTTGAAGGACAGCGCATTTTGTCTGCACTTTCCTGAACCGACTGAGGATTCTAGTAGAACGAATAAGAATTGGGCATTCCAAAAAAAAAACGTTTAAAAGCTGAAACGGCAAGGGGTTAAAGAAAAAAATGCACACGTACCAACCAACCATTTTTGGCTGGATTTGGATTCTGATCCAGTGCTAGCTTCTAAGGGTGTAATTTATACAACATGGTGGCGTAACACTTCCAGATTAAGCGTAAAAATTTCTCAGCAAAAGGAATTCTCAGCACTTCAGAGTACCGCTGGCAGCATTGTACTAAAATATAAATTTGAGGACTTCCAATGATTTTCAAAGAGTAGTAACCTTGAGTAGAGCACCATTTAAAATCATGTCACAAACCATTTCACACTGAAAATCAGTGGAAAGAAACATTTTAGCCAATGTGGAAAAAACTGAAAAAATTACTCCCTTGCCCCTTCAAAGCCAATCAAGAATAATCCCTGGTAATGTCCAGGTAATGTCATTAGAAATGGCCGGGGCAAGAATGATGCTTACGCATGATAAAGGGCAGTTTTCTTTGTAGGGGTCCTTTTGTACTGCTGATCCTTCTGTGATTTAAGTGGGAAGAACTATCTTTTTTCAACCTGCTGCTTTAATGACCATTTACTTAAGCCGCATTCTTTGCTGTCATTTGCCAGTAAAACTGCCATTTAAGCACCCAGGCCTGGATAAATCTTCACTCAAGGGAAGCCTTGTGACCCATGATTCCAATATTGTCATTTTTTGGACTTCTGTTTTCTTGTAATACTTTCCTATGCAAGGAAGAAATATATATATTGAATATGCCAGATAACGTATTGCTATTGTTTTATCACAAATTAAATTCATTTTGATTATGTCTACCTATAATCTTAAAAATAGACAAAGTTATTATTTTTTTACTATAAAGTTATGTACACTGCAAATCAAAAGGTTAGGATGAAGACACTCATTCAAACTAAGTCTAATTTATTGCCTTGGTGCCCAACTTTAAGGTGAACGTGAAGAAATAACTATACAAAGGAAAAAATAGTACGTTTCAGCTAAATGCGTTCATCAGTGCTCCGAAAAGAGGCTCCACACATTTGCCACTGATAAGTATACAGATGAGACAATTGGAAGCAGCTGAATTCACATACCTGCTCCTACAAGTATTTAATTTTTTTTTGTGCAAAGGACATTGCATTTTTTGCAGACACACAGACTCTTTCTCATGCATACACACAAACACAGACACACAGTCTAACAAACATGCACACATGCGCGAATCATCTGAGATGCTCTCACATACTCCCACACAACATAATGTCATATAAAGTATCTCTCTCTCTCTCTCTCTCTCTCACACACACACACACACGCACACAAACACACTACTGTCCTAGTAAGGTAATCTTTTCTGCAGCACATAGGCTTGGTTCTGCGTGGCCATGCCTCTGTCCCCTCACTACCTCTAACTCCACAACAACCAATGCCCAAACCCTTCTGAGTCAGAGCCACAAAACCACAGGTAATCGGCTAGTTCTGAAGACCACGGAAACTACCTCTATAGTGGCCTCCATGTTGTCCCACATCTGATTCCGTGGTACCAGCTGTAAGAAGGAGCCAGAGCCATTTAAAGGGGATTGAAATGGGATTTAAAGGGGAGCCTCTTTCATGCTCTTCCTCTTCCACCTTCCCGCATGCAAACACCTCTGAAAGTTGCTGCCTGCTGCTGTTTTTGCAGGGGGTGGGGTGTTCTATACGGACACATTGTGTAAATTCAGTAATAAGGAATAATGCACAATTTACATGTGAAATTCATGTTGATGAAAAATGCACAGAGGTCTAAAATAGGAGTTGAATAACATTTCAACACACCGACTCCCAGAAAAGCAAGCTTACTGCTCACACCAGCATGTTCTCAAAGTGAACCCCACTGCTCACACCAGCATGTTCTCAAAGTGAACCCCACTGCTCACACCAGCATGTTCTCAAAGTGAACCCCACTGCTCACACCAGAATGTTCTCAAAGTGAACCCCACTGCTCACACCAGAATGTTCTCAAAGTGAACCCCACTGCTCACACCAGAATGTTCTCAAAGTGAACCCCACTGCTCACACCAGAATGTTCTCAAAGTGAACCCCACTGCTCACACCAGAATGTTCTCAAAGTGAACCCCACTGCTCACACCAGAATGTTCTCAAAGTGAACCCCACTGCTCACACCAGAATGTTCTCAAAGTGAACGCCCACCAGTTCCTCCAGCTGCACCAGGAAGAAGTGAATGGAATACACCGTATTCACATAAACAAAATATATAGTGTTCGTGTGTGAATCAACACTGAAACCATGACATGTTCACTTCCAATTCTCCATTTACCTTTTGCAACGTTTTCCACTATTTCTCACACGTGCACCTCCGGGTTTGTTCAGACATGTGGGAGCAGGATATATCCTTATTTTCTTTACAGTGAATACAGATAAACTAGATAAACCGAATTAAACAGTTAGATAAACTAGATAAACTGAATTAAAGTTAGATAAACTGAATTAAACAGGTAAACTGAAAGATAAACTGAATTAAATAGATAAACTGAATTAAACAGGGATGCTGCAGTATTTAATTGCAAAAAGACATTTGTTCAGTAGCTATATATGTGTGGATGTGTGGTGCTTTCCCTTCATAAAGGACACAGAATACACAAAAGGCAAGTAGGCGAGGATGGGAGACTGTAGCAGGTAAAATTGAACTAAAGGAGGTTGCACTTGCTAGTGCAAACTTAAACATCGGTAATTACCAAAAACTAAGACTTGATCATGCTAAAAAGTTGTGCTATGTGCAATAGAGCAGACTAACCTGGACCAGATAGTTAGGCTAGTTACGTCCAGGTGAAAATTTATAGGTAGCCTAAGTCTTATTCTGCTATTCTACATAGCCTATTAGTTAGATCGTCATGATGGTCGGTAAGCTTGAGGCGCTGTGTATTCATAAACTTGTCAGTCTAGGAAAAGTAGCCTGTAGATTACAGTGATTAGCAAACAACTAGCTATTTTTTCTGAATTGCAGCTCCGGGTAAACTTTTCGAACAAAGCGTTATTCTAATATCAAAATACATGCATTTCCCTAGTTTTAGAAAAACAAGAATATCTTGAAACACACACAGGACGGGAGAACACAAATATCGGCATTTTTCTGCCAACGGTGCTTATAACTTCTACAATAATACACAGACTTATGCATATATATTCCAATGACCTCATGTCCTCGTGTCAACATGCGACAATAGTTATACGATAATTAATAATTCAGGAAAAAAATGTTTCTTTCGTTTTTGTCATCACGGACCATCTGATCTCTGGAAGGACTAGGCTACAACGGAACTGCGTGCAGTCGTTCCTTTAGGAAATCAACCTAATAATTATTATTTATATTTTTTACCGTATTACCTATACCTTACCATTTATTTCAGATCCATGTGCGCCGGATGGAGTAAGACTCACCTCGGTACACGTATTTAATCGTAAGGGAAAGAGTTGTGGCAATCTTAACGACGCAGACGTGTAACGTGTGCTGTTGGCTTCTGTGTCAAAAGACCCGGTTACCTTGAATTATGAGGTGATTGAGAATAGTGATGCTGGAGCAGTCCGTTCGGAATTCATACATTTCAACAAGTTTTAAAGGGCTTGCACGTATCATCCAATGCGCATAAACGAAAGAAAACGATACAAATGATATATATCAACGATTAAAATAAAAACAAGGAATGGGCTACCTCGTTTACTGAAATGATAGTTTAAACACAGATATTACACATTTTGTGGGTGTTTTCCCTAATCCAAGCACTGTAATGTATGCAAACTCATGAATTTACATGTAACATAAAACAAAGCATAAGTTTTAAAAATAAAACAAAATAATAATAATAAGCGCAGCACTACCTGTTCTTGTTGAGCCGGGCTTCGTTGGTGCATTTTGCTCCTTTGCTGTAGTCATGGTCACCTACAGCTCACAGAACAACGATTTTCACCACAAAAAAAATCGGGTGTTTTTACCAAACAGAGTGGAGCCAGTCTAGTAATAGACGTTAAATTTCAGTCGGAGAACGGTACTGAGAGAAGAGCGTGAGAGAAATGAAAGGGGTGGGTGTTAAAGCCTAATATAAATACGAGTCTTAATCAGTGAAGACGTAGATGAAGGGATTGATGCTCTGCCTCTGAATTAGAGAGGAAGCGAGCGACCGAGAGAGAGAGAGCGAGAGAGAGAGAGTCGCTGCAATCGTCACCACTACAGTGATAACTGCCTTGGCAACCACCACCGGGGCAACTGCTATGGGAGACAGCCCCCTGCATCTACTATCTTTTTAACCCCCCCCGCCCCCCCAAAAAATAAAATAAATAAATAAAATAAATAAATAAATAAAATAAAATAAAAAACACACACACAGGAATTCCTTGTTCTCACTTGCACTCACTTTTTGGCAGAGGGGCTAAGAGTTCATTAGGAATCATCAGGTTGTCTGCCCTGCTAGCCCTCAAGAAAAAAAAAATGTTGCAATCATATGGGGAACTGGGCAGTCGGGTGTGAATTGCAATGTTCTGTTTTTTTTTTCCGGGTTTAACTTTGATTGCTTTATGGTAGAAATCATTGAGAAGGTTCCAGCCCATGCCTCAAGATGACAGGTTTATTGACATTTCTGGGTGGGTAAGGGTTTTAAGGCAACCAAATGCAACCAAATGCAATATTTAGAATTTCACATTTAAATCCATTATGCCAGTAGGCTATAGCCTATGCTGTCTGGAGGTTATGTAAATGCTACATACAGTTTCTTGCTTGTTTACAATGTGTCTAGAAAGTTGTGGTTGGGAGTAGTTAAAAAAATAAATATAAAGTGTCCAAGCAATATTTGTATTTACTACCACATTGCACATCATGCAACATTACACAGTTGTTTTGCGCTAGCTCAGATGGAATTTTACTATATACAGAATAACACTGAAGAGCTGGCCAGAAATACCTATGTGTCTTAATCCAATGATCTTATTCAAATAGGTCATATTTCCATAAAGAAACTTGAAATATTGGTGCAAATCATTACATAAACATTGAAAATCACAGGTATCATTTTTGTTTCTACTCAGAAAATCGCATGATTAAAAATTGATGGTAGAAAATGGCTCGACAAATAAGCTATAAATCTTTCAACATTAAAGATGATGAATAGTCCTGTGCGACCGGTTTTGACTGGGTGGTTGTGCTGTAGGATTGAAACTAGCACACTGGCGATGAATGACCACAGAACGAACCGAGAGGCTTGAGCCACTGAAATCAAGGTAACTCCTGCAGAATCTCCGTTTGATGTTTGAAAAATTCACGCAGTTCATTCAAGTTCTACGTAGTTTGAATAATGCTACATTTTATTGTGAATTACCAGCCTTCTATTACTTCTTACAATAACCCATTCTCCTGGTTTGCTGAAGATGCAGTACCCCGGATGGCTTTGAAACATAAACATGGAGACTGACTAAGAAATAAATTAAAGGGGTGAGAGGGATTGGGGGGGGGGGGGGGGGGGGTTAGTTCATACATGTTTAGCTGCACGAGAGGGATGAGGGATTTTAGAGCACCAAGGCTTTGGGGCGGTAGGTTGCTCTACTGCCACTGACACACTTAAAAGAGGACAACACGTTGACTTCAAGATGTTTACATTTCACAGAGCCGCCATGAAGAATCAAAAGCAAGAAGGGAAAACACGGACGCAAAAAATCATCACATGAGAAAGGGATTAAAGGGCCCATTTGCAACATGTAAACAGAGGAAAGGAAGTATGGCACCAAGGCGCTACAGCAATGTTTGAAAGAAGAAAGCTGCCCTTATGGAAAAAGAATATACTGCAGTATACTGTAAATATATCAAAATTATCTTCACAATATATTTGAAATATACTGCAGTATACTACATTTCTATAAGGGAGGGTAACCATTCAGTATGTCCCAACAGAAGGCGCACATCAATTCAACACAGACAGTGCAGCATCCGCAATGAGCTCATTGTGATACTCGAAAGAAAGTATCACAAGCCAACACCTGCATTTTGGAACACAATGTGCATAGAAACAAATAAAAAAACATACGTTCTCTACAGATCCCTGTTTGAATTTCCGATAGAAATATACAATATTCACAATAATATTGTGAAGCGCTCACTGTTCCATTTTTCACTGCCTCGCATGCTTAAATGGCTTCGTATTTTAGCACTTAATGTCACATTTATATCCTCCCGTGCCTCATAAAAGCTGAGGTCATTTGTTTCCGTAATACGTTCAATCGAGCCATTCTAAGGAACATATTTTTTTTCCTTTTCAAATCAGAGCAGCGTTCAGGCAATTAGTTATTTTTTAAAACAGTCTTCTAAATGTTAATTAATACCTAATCTATTATTCTTCCTGCCTGGGGGTCTTACACTTATTTTAATAATGCACAGCGTCCTCCTGTAATTAAGGTCGAGCCACGTTTGTATAGTAAATTATTCCAGGAGCCCGATGTGGTCTGCGGTGTCTTGGTCATGTGACTTTAGCACAAGGCACGGGGGAGCCGACCAATGTCCTTCAAATACCGGCCTAATTTTAGAAACGCCGCCTGCCTTACTATGAGTTCTGAGAAATTTCACTTTGTTCTTAAGCCCAAGGCTTTTTAAGTCTCATTGCATTGTGCATCAGTGCCACCTCCGTATGCTTGGAAATACAAATAAATGGTCTTTAATTGATTGTGAGTGTGTGTGTGTTTGTGTGTGTGTGTGTGTGTGTGTGAGAGAGAGAGAATACTTGGAGGTGAGGGAGGGGTTGTGAAAACAATGTTAAATAATCCAAAATTGTAGATCTGTCCATCAAAAATTGCAAGGCTGATGCATACATTCATAAGCACAGTTCATGAACCTCGCACCGGAGACATCAGCACATGCTTCTCCTACCCTAGTGAAAATAATTAGCTAGTAATAAAAGCCCAAAAAAATGGGAAAAGCTGAGCACCAAGGGACACAGATGGCATTTACCTCAGACCCGAGCAATGTTGCATATGGAAAACTGCAGTCTGGCGGTGAACTGTCCATAGGAAAGGTGAAAATTAGCATCTGTTTTCCAATTCAAGTGTTATTATTGGTTCTGCCTCTCCGACCAAGCCTGTGTTTTTGATCGTCATCGGCTGTGGAGGCTGTGTGAAATCTCTTTCGCTCATCAGGGTGGCGGTCTGACGTGACGACGAACAAACTCTACAGAGGGCTGCAAGTTTAACTATGGTCTCATTCTTTGGGAGTCACTATTGGCAGAGGTCAACCTATTGTCCCTTATTGTACCTATTGGTCCTTGGGCGAGGCACTTGCTCTGCATTGCTTCAGTAACTGTCCTCCTGGATAAATTGATGACGCCATTCCGAATGGCCAATGGGGAGCTTGCTCGCCGGGGGTGGCGACTGAACTGTCGTCCGCTTCTGCGATCCTCATTGAAATTCCTACACTGCTCAAATGCCAGGTGTCTTAGCAGAGCCGGGATGTTCCATTACCGTGTGCTTCCAAGCAACATCATCCAATCTGGCAGAAGGATTTTCACCTTTTTTTGTGTGCAATTCTCAAGATTTGATGTGAGCTCACACTCTGTACCATGTCAACTGGTATTTCTCTGAGGGAGCAAGAGGTGCTGAGGAATGTACCAAACCTCGTACAGGTCCAGTCAGCGCTAAAGGGCTGGGGGCATCTGCCTCAAACCAGCAATTTGACATCAAGTCGTGAAATACACATCACTGAGGTGAACGAGAAAGGCCCCTCTGTAGCTTAGAGGGAGTGGTTTATTCCACTCTATACGGTCAAAGACTGTTTTTACCATGATGTAAATTAGCTAGGCGAGGATTTTATATTTCCTTTATTATATCCTTTATCTCTGTGTTTAATGAAATTTGGGATTCGGGAGATTTAAATAATTCCTGTGTCGTAGCAAACGAATATTAATGCATGTTAAACATGCCATATAGAGTTCATTCTGTATTGTATGCATCAATCACCTTCAAGACACGCAATCAAACCTTCAAGGTCATATTTTTGTGTCGTCGCACTTATGAGCTCAACATAGCTGTTTCTTACAACTCCCTGTTCAGACCCAACGTTCTCTCTTCATATCGCCTACATGCAGACTGCAGTTGTTTAGGTAGGCGGTCCGAACTACAATACGATATGCTAGAAGACAAATATATTCCGATGGCTTCATTACCACATTTTCAGCCTTGCCTCACGCCGCCGCAGTCTTAAATGCGCCGGTACTTTAATACGTGAGCTGCAGGCTCCTGTGCCCCGTGCAGTAATCCCCGCCCTGATAATGAGTCGCAATCATTGCATTACATGCATATCAATGGCAAGGCGAACATTTCCTTTGTCCGCCAATTGCGGGATATCAGCGACTACTTCAATCGCGTCATTGCTGGAGATAACAAGATTCCATTTTACACAGACTACAGATGTCACGGCGTGGAGCCCGGTGAGGAATTTCACATGGTTAATAACTAGGGCCAACCTCACTGCGCGCTACACTCAGAAGAAAGGGTTCCAAAAGGCTCCTCTGCGTCCCCTAAGGGAACCCTTTCTAGTTCAAGGGTTCTTTGAATGGTTCGATCTGGGAGCTTTCCCACTTTTCACACCTACCATAGAGTGTTCCATAAAGAATGAAAAAAGGTTCCCCTATGAAGACAAGCCAAAGAACCCCTTCAGAACCCTTTTTTGTCAGAAAAGTGTAGAAATGATGATCGTACTAATGTAAGTGCAATTTTACACAGTTTGCCTACTGTTATGTCAACATCGTCTTGCCTTGTTTCTTTGGTGTCACTGATATGAATGCATGTGCGCTCACACACACACACACACACACACACACACACACACACACACACACACACACACACACACACAAAAGACATAATACAGACATAATTGTGGTTTAAATTCAAATTAATTCCCACAGTTCACCAATAGCATTTCATTGGTGGTGCAGTGAGCCAATAGAAAAGCTCACGGGCCATAAATAAATAAACCCCCTCCGCCCCTGCATTAAAAATTGAGGTAGCCTTCAAAGCAGCATCACATAATGAATGTTACCGCAGATTTGGAACATCAGCGACAGCGTATGTGCGCCACACCGATCTCTTCTGCTGACAAATAGGGAGAGAATAAGAGATGCCCTTGGTGGCATTCCTGTTGAAACACACGTCCCGTGAAGGTTACGGATTAATTGACTGACAGAGGCAAATAGAGGCTGCTTTCAAAAACATCAATTCTTTCTTCCTAATTATTTCCGCACTCAGCCAAGGCCGGTGCCAAACCCGGACGAACTTGAATTGCGCCGGATTAATTACGCCGTTTATAGCGAATCGATATATGCACACGCATATTAGCCTTTCGCGAAACGACGTTTTTCATTAAAATGGCGTTGGCAATAATGACTGGGTATCTCATTATGACAAACAGCCCTCAGTCACAAGGATTCGCACCGTCCTATTGATTTCATGTTCTCGCGTAAAGAAAACTGCGAAAACCATGGGCCTGATTTACTAAGACCTTTAAACTGATAACACAACCAATGACTGCTACAAAACAAATACCATGACCAATCACTGGTCATGTTATTGGTTTTGCATGCACTAAAAGGTTTTGCACACGCTAAATGTCTTAGTAAATCAGTCCCATATATGTTTACTGAAACCTTAGCAATGTCAGAGGCAATCTAATGGCTCACCAAGCTGCCAAATATTTCACACCTTAAGGTGGAGGAGTCTTTTGAAAAGCAATTGTTCTCTACTTTGTACTTTGTAAAAAAACGTTATATGCGACAGACAACTGATGGACAAACCCTGCCACGAAACACACTTTGAATCAGCGGGGGTCACATTAATCTGGGTTTTGCACTAAAATGCCACGCTAGCTCCTGCCCTGGCTCTCGAGTAAGCCTGTTTAATTGAGAAGCAAAGACCAACGGTTTCAAATCCCCTTCAAATCATTCGGCGGTCTGAGGGCCGCGCATTCTGCTGCGCCTGAAAGGAAGCTCGCCGCCTTCATTCGGATTGCCGATGCCCTGGTGCCTCACTGGGCTTGTCCATTCTGCATGACAATATGCTGCTCAGAGTAAAGATGAACTGTCCTTTCTGCATGACAATATGCGGCTCAGAGTAAACTGAATACAGATAAACTGAATACGCTGAGGACAAGGAAAGATAACTTTGGAAACACATTTGCATACCGTAAAAATGATCCCTGCCACCTTCTTAATTGAAAGGGCAAACTGAGAAGTGAGAACAACACTGTTTTTAACAGTGCTATTTGTGTTCATGTACTGCATAAAGCACCAAAAAAGAGTGCCTGTGTGTGTGCGTGTGCGTGTGTGTGTGTCTGTGCGTGTGTGTATGTGTGCGGGTGTGTCTGTGTCTGTGTGTGTGTGTGCATGTGAGTCTGTGTGTGTGTGGGTGTGTCTGTATGTGTGTGTGTGTGTGTGTGTGTGTGTCTGCATGTATGCGTGTGTGTGTGTTTGTGTGGGCGGGCAGAAAGGGGAGACAAAGTGGCTATGCGGTGGTTACTGAATGTCCTGGGAGAAAATGCAGTTCAAAATGGCCTTCCAAATCACATTTTGCTCCGTGCTTTCAGACTGTGTTCGGGTGTCATCTGTTGCTTAAGTTGATTGCTCAGCATTACGTCAGTGGCACCATTGCAAAGGCAGTTTGCTAGCCGGTACCTGTGGATATCTACTGGAAGGCTAGCGTTTTGCTTTTCTCGTCCACGCCAGACCACAGAAACGCTTGTGAAGCGAGCGTCCGTTCCTTCCCATTGCGCTCGAGAGGTGTTGGGTGAGTGTGGTCAAACTCCTGACGGCATGGATCACTTCAGATGCTGGTTGTTTTGGTCTTGCAGGACTTTTTATTTGCCCAAAATTCTTTTTCCAAAGGCATTAAACTAAAGCATGAAGCAGGCGCCTTTAACCCTTTGAAGAGTAAGTCAGTGCTCTCAAACTCAATTGCTTGATTGTTACATCAGCATTAGAATGTTCAGTTAAGAAAACTACAATCACACATTTGTGACCTTACACCTTGAAAGGGTTAAAGAGGAGCTGCGCACTGCTGTTGAATGAAAAAAATAAAAACAACCAATTCCAGATTGCGAGCAGCGGTTATATTCCCTAGGGCCTTCAGTCATCTCGGCAGAGCTCCTGCCCGGCCTTCGTGCCTTCCACAAGGAAGGTGACTCTGACACTCGTTGCAAGACGTTGCTCTGGCTGAACCACAGCTGTAGCAGAAAAACAACAGTCCCACTGCTGTAGCAGACCCTCGAAGCAGAAAAACACCAGTCCCACGGCTGGCCACTGAAGCCTAAAATCAACAGCGTGGGAGACGACGTTGTCCACTGCTGAAAGGGAAACGCATTCGACGTGATGGATGGGCCGTTAGCTCGACCATAACTGACAGGTTTTCGAGAACATCTCACCACGTCGAGTTTACAGAACACCTTATAAATAATTCTTAATTGGTGGGCTACATTTAGCTAAAGATCACAACTGAGCAGATGGAAACACATTCAATAGAAACTGTCTTTTAAAAAAATTGCATATCGGTCTTGCGCTTCCTTTCAATGCACTGTTGTCATGACAACTTAATGCAGTTCCGCCGTACCGCGCTCTGAGAGCACTGCGCACTGTCACACTCATGAAATTGCACGCTAAACTCAATTGTATTCTATTGTCTTTTCCGCCACTGTCATCATCTCCATTGACGCCTCAATATCAGTGCCATTGGAAGCAAATATCTGCACATTTTCCCAATTCAGCAATGTGTGTCACTTGGCAAGTAATTTTTAAATGCAATTTGTCAAACAAACAATTCTACTGTCTACACTGAAACAAAACACCTCCGCTTTCCAAATGACATCCTAACTGGACTCTGTGGCCTGATAGCAAGTAAAAAAAAAAAACAACCTCCTTTGCTGCTAGACGCCGACATCCACCACAAACCGCCACCCTTCCTCTGGGGTTATGAGTTCACCTTACAAAAATCTCTGGGAAGAGACTGCCATTTGACTAGCATTTCAGCTCCACCCGTTTCATCAGGCTGCTGGAAAGCTCCTACACTACTTAACTGTTCTGTTCCATTCAGCACTGATAAACTCTGCCCACATTTAAGCACCGCCTAACATAGCTGGGAACTGCAAAGTCACAAAATTATAGTGGATTTCGTATCATATGTACGTAGCTGGGACCAGTACCATGATTTCAGCACCACATAAAGATGAGAGCTCCCAAACCAGTGTATTTCAGAACCACTTAAAGATGATGGGAAATGGACAGCTCCCAGACCGGTGCATTTCAGGGGAAACGGACAGCTCCCAACCCAGTGTATTTCAGAACCACCTAAAAGTGATGGGAAATGGACAGCTCCCAGACCATTGTATTTCAGCACCACCTAAAGGTGATGGGAAATGGACAGCTCCCAGACCAGTGTATTTCAGCACCACCTAAAGGTGCTGGGAAATGGACAGCTACCAGACCAGTGTATTTCAGCACCACCTAAAGGTGATGGGAAATGGACAGCTCCCAGACCAGTGTATTTCAGCACCACCTAAAGGTGATGGGAAATGGACAGCTCCCAGACCAGTGTATTTCAGGGGAAACGGACAGCTCCAAACCCAGTGTATTTTAGCACCACCTAAAACTGATGGGAAATGGACAGCTCCCAGACCATTGTATTTCAGCACCACCTAAAGGTGATGGGAAATGGACAGCTCCCAGACCAGTGTATTTCAGCACCACCTAAAGGTGATGGGAAATGGACAGCTCCCAGACCAGTGTATTTCAGGGGAAACGGACAGCTCCCAACCCAGTGTATTTCAACGCCACCTAAAATTTCTAAGACATGGACAGCTCACAAATCAACTGTGCATTGCAGCACCATCTTATGTAGCTCGGAAATGCACAGTTCACACAAGCAAAGTTTGGGTCCATTCCGCACGTGTCGTACAGCAGTTTACAGCAAAGTCCATGGCAAATATACATCCATTCGCCAAAATGGTGACTAGTCCTCAGCAAAACACATACATGTATTACACTGCTGTTCCCTCAGCCATTCCCTATGCTCCCTGTGCCTATAGCCTTCTCTGATTATATATCCCCTCAATTCAGCTTCCACTTGCCAAATTAGGCCCCATCATTGATACAGAGTATATGTTAACCCTTTAAAGCCGGACCGTTCTAATTTCAGCACAATTGTGCTGATGGTTTGACGTATAATAGCTCTGCCGTCCAATCACTGATTTTCTTTTTGAAAAATGCTAGTTACAGATGACAAAATAAGCTACAATTGCATATAATTGGTTCATGAGCTTAGTGGGCGGGGATTTATTTGTAGACCGCTAGATAAAACCACACGTCAAGCGCGTAAGTCTCCATTTGTCTCACCGTGGACGGAGCTACCACCTCGGACAGAAGACCATCGTTTGAAGACTTGACGGCGACTGAAGGAAACCCAGTAAACTCCCTGAGGTAAAAAGCATTTAAGATAATAATTAACCATGGATATTACTTCAGAAAGGATTTTATTTTGAATAAAATCCTGTTTTTGTACCGCAGACTTTCTCAGATTTTCTCAGATTGTCACTTGAAATTCGCTAACGTTCGTGTAGCTAAAGCTCTAGCTTCAAATGAGATGCCACTGTGTTATTCTTTCCTCAGCTGGTTTCGAAATGAAATTGTGAAAAAGTCTGTCATACAATTAACATAAGTGAAGTGATAGATGTGAATATTTTCCGTATTTAGTGTCGACTTTGATAACTAAATAATAACTAAAGCTAAAAACAGTGACGGTAACGTTAGTCTTAGCTCTCAGTGCCTCAGCGCGAACAGCTGTTGTGAGGCGTTTTATTTTCTGAGGAGATTTGTTTTCTAGCTTGTTGTAGCTCCGCTGTTTTGTCTTGCTATCTTTGTGAATTTTTGAAATTGTGAAAAAGTCTGTCATACAATTAACATAAGTGAAGTGATAGATGTGAATATTTACCGTATTTAGTGTCGACTTTGATAACTAAATAATAACTAAAGCTAAAAACAGTGACGGTAACGTTAGTCTTAGCTCAGCTGTTGTGAGGCGTTTTATTTTCTGAGGAGTTTTATTTTCTAGCTTGTAGCTCCGCTGTTTGTCTTGCTATCTTCGTGAATAATTGAGCCAATGTCACTGATGACTTAACATTAGGTCTGTTTGTTACATTATGCGTTTATTACATTACAAAAAATTGTTAGCATTGTGTTCAGGCGCTTTTAGATTGTGGACACATGCATAAAGTGTTTGCATCTATTCTGGACACGCATAAAGTGTTGCAAGGTGCTGTAAGGTAATGTCATTTGTGATAGTATACAGTCCATTAGTGACTCAGAAATGGTTTTATATGATATAAAATGTGTGTGTGTATATGTATATATATATATAATGTATACTTATATGTTATGGATGAATGAAAAGGCAACTGATTATATATTTGTTTCGCAGCGATGGATGTCGATGCAGATGATTACAGCTGCCTGCTTCAGTCCCTGAAGAGGAGGAGGGCACTAACATCAGATGAGCTGAGGGTCATCGCAGAGCATGACATGGATGACCATCAGGGCATGCACTGTGTGGAGGAGGATGCACTGGATGCAGAGCTGCTGCAGGCGCAAGTGCAGACTGAGGAGTTGGAGGAGGAGGAGGAGGATGACGAGATGGACTGTGATCTTGAGCCGAGACGAGCATCAGAAGGGTATGTATGTATGTATGTGTGTAGACTGTGTTTATTGATAATGTATTGATAATGCTTAGCTTCCTCATATGGCTAATATTCACATTACTAACTTAGTTCCTCCCATGATTATTTTGGGAATGGTTAGCCATTCTCGCACAGGTCCTAAGTCAGCTAGAAAGCGTAAATGCTTCTCTGACTCTGTCTCGTACCCTTCCTATGCTGACGTGGATGCACAGGCACCAGAACCTCTCCTGTTTACACCCAGCCGTCCACTTGGTTTAGATTTAGGGAGCGTGCGCAGGGCCGTGCAGTTGACGACGAGTGTGATGCTGCGTGAAATAGACTTTTTCATGCTGTTCTTCACCCAGGCTATTGTTGCGGATATTTGCGGCTTTACAAACCGGCAGGGGTGGGAGCTAGTTTTAAATCGCGCGTCGTATGCCGGCGTTGAAGGAGTGTGGAATGAGGTGACCCCAGATGAGTTCTACCGATTCATGGGGTTACTCATTTACATGGGATTCCACGTTCTCCCTGACATGCACCGATATTGGGGAACTAAGTCCCTTCAGGGTTCATGGGCGAGATCTTTTATGTCGCGTGACCGTTTTAAGGCTCTGTTAGCAGCTCTGCATGTTGTAGATCCTGCCACAGAGGATAACCAGGATCGTCTTAAGAAACTTCGCTACCTCATGGACCACCTCAAACAAAAGTGCCAAGAGCTGTTTCAACCAAACCAGAATCTGGCAATAGACGAGCGTATGGTGAAGTCTAAAGGTCGGTCAGGGCTAAAACAGTTTATGAAGGGCAAGCCTACTCGTTGGGGTTTCAAGTTGTGGGTGATAGCAACATCAGATTCAGGCTACACCTTGGACTTCAATGTTTATACAGGTAGTCGTGACGGTCGGGTTACTGATTTGGCCACAAAAGTTGTAGAGGCTTTAATACAGCCATACAAAGATCAGGGTTACAATCTTTGGATGGACAACTTCTACACATCCCCAGCACTTATGGTTACATTGCGACAAATTGGGATTAATGCTTGTGGGACATGTAGAATTAACCGGAAGAAATTCCCTGAAGAATTCAAAGATGTAAAAACATGGGAACGAAAGACAGACTGTGGGGACATGAGGTGGTGTAGGGTAGAGGATGGCATCCTTGTCATCCAGTGGAAGGACACGCGTGCAGTTACATGCCTCTCCAATTTCCACAATGCGAATGACTCGACCAATGTGACTAGGCTTGTGAAAAAAGATGCCACCTGGAGCAGCCTAGTGGTCCGCCAGCCTGCTGTAATCAGCGATTACAATAAACACATGGGGGGTGTTGATAGGTCAGACCAAATGATCAGCAGCTACAATGTCCTACAAAAAACGCAGAAGTGGTGGAAGACCCTTTTTTTCCACTTCATTGACATTGCTGTCGTCAATAGCTTCTTGTTGTTTCAGGAGTGGCAACACAGTCAGGCAGGGGATAAGCATAGATTAGCTGACTATAGCCACATAACATTCAGGGAGAACCTGTCTCGTCAGCTAGCAGGCCTGGACATTCACGCGAGTTCCCCATCCCACTCACTTAAGCCTGTGGCCTCGTCATTTCACGTCACCCATACCCCTGAACTGCAGAAGTCAGCTAATAACTGTTGGCTCTGCTACAGAAAAAGCAGAATTCAACGTAAGACTAAATTTGCTTGCATGGCTCCTGAATGCAATGGTAAAAGGTTTTGCATCGTTCAAAGCAGGAATTGTTTCAGAGCCTGGCACTCGGCTGAGTGTGACCAGTTTCGCGCAGAGGCCTAGGTCCTGAGCTAACGTGAGAGGTTGTGCAGTCCATTGTTGCCCTCCCTACTCCCCTCTCCCTCCTCCCCTCTCCCTCCTCCCCTCTCCCTCTCCCTCTCTCCCTCTCTCTCTCTCTCTCTATCTCTCTCCACAGGTATTACAATTATTGTTATCTTATTGGTTATATTCTCTCCACAGGTGTTAGACTTGTTGTTTGTTATATTCTCTCCACAGGTATTAGACTTGTTGACTCTTCTTATCTGCTGTATCTGTACTAAAACGTTCCTGATTTTACTGTAAATAAATTCAATGCATTAATTATACGTGTAACTGATATTTGCCATGGTTTGTATGTTGTTTTTAAGTTTTGCAATGTTATCATTCACTTAGTTCATCCATTTGTTGTACGTCAGTTAACATTTTTTTAAATAAAGTGTGTGTTCCATTGAACACATGAATTGTATTTCAGTGTGTGTCTTTTAATTTTGCATTATATCAATTGATTCTCAACAGTAGCTCATGAGGAGAAGAGATAAGTGGTAATGTAAAATGTCAATGAACATAACATTCTAATGCATTTTCTTCGCCTTTTCCTGTCCATCACAGAAGTGGTTATACCTTTTGAGCAGTAAATGATAAATATTATTTATACTCTGTATTACTCACAAAATAGTGAAGATACCATACAGTTTAAGTTTCCCTCTATCTTGAACATGAAATTATCAAAAACCTAGGTTGCTCATGAAGAATAGCCATTTGGAACATTTTTAAAATTTATTTAGTGAATGTTTTTGATGATTGATGATAAAGGGTTAAAGAAAGCATATTATTTTTATATATTTTGAAAGCCCCAGTTATCCTGTTTAAAATGGTATATGAAGGTTAGGGTTGTGATGTAATATGATCAAACCACAAACATTTTTGCATATGCACGTCATATTGTCAATGAACCAACATTCTAAAGCGTTTTTTAGCCTTTTCCTCACCCATCACTGAAGTGGTTATAACTTTTGAACGGTAGATGATAGCACTATTCTGATTTCTATTATATATCAGTCACAAAATGGTGAAGATACCATACAGTTTAAGTTTCCCTCTATCTTGAACATGAAATTATCAAAAACCTAGGTTGCTCATGAAGAATAGCCATTTGGAACATTTTTAAAATTTATTTAGTGAATGTTTTTGATAATTGATGATAAAGGGTTAAAGAAAGCATATTATTTTTATATATTTTGAAAGCCCCAGTTATCCTGTTTAAAATGGTATATTAAGGTTAGGGGTTGTGATGTAATATGATCAAACCACAAACATTTTTGCATATGCACGTCATATTGTCAATGAACCAACATTCTAAAGCGTTTTTTAGCCTTTTCCTCACCCATCACTGAAGTGGTTATAACTTTTGGACGGTAGATGATAGCACTATTCTGATTTCTATTATATATCAGTCACAAAATGGTGAAGATACCATATACTCTAAGTTTTCCTCTATCTTGAACATAAAATGGGTAAAAATGTAGGTTTCTCATAAAAAATAGCCATTTAGAACGTTTTTTAAATTTAGTTAGTGAATGTCTTTCCATAGTTGATGATATTACGTTCAAGTAATGCTAATGTTTTTTATATCAATTGAAAGCCCCAGTTATCCTGTTTGCAATGGTATATAAATTTTAGGTATGTGATGTAATATGAACACACCACAAACATTTTTGCAACGCATGTCAAGAAATGGAATTTTCACCCAATATTCTCTCAGGCAGGAAAGGGTTAAATGGATTTCTCCTCACCTACAATCATTAGACGCACGGCGCCTTGTCTGAGTGAGATAAATGCGACGTCAGCCCGCAGGAGTGAACATTTCCTCCTGGTTCAAACAAAAAAAAACGATAAGAAGGGACGGGATTTTTAAAAAAAGAAAAAAAGAAAACACCAAAAGAAATGATGGCGGAATTCCAATGGCGATGACTGACAGCGGCTGTTGCCCCGCAGGCGTCTCAAAGAGTCTATCTCCTTGCCGCAGGCGTCTCAAAGAGTCTATCTCCTTGCCGCAGGCATCTCAAAGAGTCTATCTCCTTGCCGCAGGCGTCTCAAAGAGTCTATCTCCTTGCCGCAGGCGTCTCAAAGAGTCTATCTCCTTGCCGCAGGCGTCTCAAAGAGTCTATCTCCTTGCCGCAGTGGGTCTCAAAGAGTCTATCTCCTTGCCGCAGGCGTCTCAAAGAGTCTATCTCCTTGCCGCAGGCGTCTCAAAGAGTCTATCTCCTTGCCGCAGTGGGTCTCAAAATACAGTTAGTCAAATTTAATTGGGCTGGAGGAAAACATTTTGAAAAGGCCCGCAACGTTGAGAGCAGGAGCAAATGCCACGGGGATCCTTCGGAATGCCTAAGCATGCTCCTCGAATCGGCAAGTGTGCCACCTTCAGGCCTGACAGATGAACAGCAACAAATAAATGAATACGGTGATGTTTTAATATCAATGTAATTTAAGGTCACAGACCTACAGGTTCGTCTGTGGAACTGTACAAAAGCCTTATCTCCAAACTGGATTCCACATCGGCAACACAGCTATCTCTATCCGAGTGCACAAAAAAGTGCAGCTTAGGTGTAATCTATAACACAATCAAAATTCCAGCGTGCGCCATTACCTGAACTTGGCAGCAGACTCTGCGATGATAATGCTTGATTGTTATTACTTTTACATTTATCGTTTTTTTCTTATCGCCCGATCTGTTATGTGGTATTTACGGGCCAGTTCCTCCCATTTTGAAAAGTGCAGGGAAACAGTCTCAGCAATGCGTGACGCTGGCTTCCATTTCATTTCCCTCTGCAGTCCAGCCTGGGAGCAGAACACTTAGGGCCTCATTTAGTAAGACCTTTAGCATGACAAACCATTTCAGAACATGCTAAACTAATAACACAGCCAATGATTGGTGCAAAACAAATACCATGACCAAACAATTGGTCATGTTATTGGTTCTGCATGTGCTAAAAGGCTTTGCACAAAGGTCTTAGTAAATCAGTCCCTTACTGTGCAGCTGTCCTAGGCAGACCCCAAGTACCCTATTGACCAGGGAAGACGCCACGAGGCAGAGACAAACCCGCCGCCTTAAACTCTCCCTCCTTGTACCAGGTTTATCTCCTGGCACTGCGGTGCGACCCGCCACAGTCGGCGCTGGAAAGATCCAGATTGTAATACCAGTCTGCGGAGTACGGCATCGCGCTGAAAGTCGCCCGGCTTCCGCAGCGCGCAATTCTTTTGACTGGCTAGTTAATGATGTCTCCATAATGACTTCTGCTTCACAGTCTGGCATGGATGTTCTGGTTTACATCCGGCACATTGTCCCTTATCCTCCTTTTCTAAGGAAGCACAAAGAGGCATTGTGCAGGCTAAAATACGCTTTTCTCATTGTTCTTTTTTTTTAAAATAATTGCAAGAAATTGGAAGTAGTTCCAAACTGAGCATTAGAGGACAGGGAGAAGGATAGATTCTTGCCAAATGAAAAGCTTCAATAAGAACGTAAAAAGAATGTGGCTCCGTTCCATCAGGGTTTACTTCAACAGCTGTAGTTACAGGACACTAGTAGTTCATTAAATATTTGCAGAACACAGATTTCAATGATATAATAATACAATTAATTTTATATCGTTATTTTAACCTCTTCATGTTAAAAGATGTATTTCATTTTCATTTTTATTCTAGTGACAACCTCTCTCAACCACCTGAATATTATTCTCAGATTGCCGGAATATATGTATGAAAACATTAGCTTTGCTCAGGCCTATATGTAATTCTGATTAAATATTTAGCATTTAGCAAGTGTTTAGCTAAATAAAAGTCACTCAAACAACCATAATTTCTGCGGAATTCATCCAGATGGGAAAATATGCAACAACTCAGTAATTTAAAAAAAATACTGCGCACATCTTGTGAATCGACCAAGTGAACGGCAGCTGTAGGCTAGATGACTGGACAGAATCCTTTCGGATAGTACCACGCGAGCTGAGGGCAGAGCACAGAATAATTACCCTAACACACGCGGTTAATTAAAAAAACAAAAAAACAGAGACAGCGGCAAGATATGTAAATCCGGCCGGGGACGTTCCGTCTGGACGGAGACCGGGCACCGTTTCAGGTGGAATGAAAATGTGAAGTTTCGAGTAAAATGTAATTTCAAGTGGCAACATTACAAACAAGGTATTCAAACAACCCCATTTGCTTAATGGTGTCAGCTGTTGACTTCGTGGTTTTTGCTCTGGGTGGGTTGCTCTGCGCTGAGGTCCTGGAGTTTCCCCTTTAAGACAAAAGAATCGTGTTTGATGTTTATTACCCGTGTATTTATAGCCTCCTAACGCAGACGTCTTTATCCAGGAGTTTATGGTAGTGCCGAGACTGCACGCTGTTTCAACAGGGATTTTGTTCAGACACACCTGGCCTCCTCCTCACACACGTATTTGCATTTTATCTCTCTGAAAACATTTGTTTATAATTTGTCTTACTTTGACGGTAAAACGTTTCCAGTCTCTGCCTCCCATTGAAGGTGAGATTAGTACTATAAAGGGAAACGCATTCAGACAGAACTCAGCACTGGACATTTCAGGCCCGTGCAAAGGCCACTGCTGCCAAGGTGTCATCAATCTATAGGATTACCTCACGGGGGGGGGGGGGGGAAAGCTTGGCCAATTTATGAACTGCGATAGACTTCTGCTCTCTGCTGTTTAAGATGTTATTTTTATTTATTGAAACACTGGGAGCTTCAAACGGCATGCAGGCTATTTACCACTGCCACTGTGACCTGGTAACCAGTATCTGTGAAGGCCCGCTGGACGTGCGTAGCTTCAGGCAATTAACTTACTGAACTGCGCTCATATAAATTAGATACACTGGCATTTATTGGGATGTTGCCCGACGCACCAGTTCATTCTAACCTCTGCTGCCCCTAGTGGTGGAGTGAGCTGCCTGCATCCAGGACCTGGCTATCTACTCCAGCACTTCCTGAGTCTTTTTACAGAAGTCCAACCACTAAATGACTGGAAATGTCAAATGTGTTACTGTGCTGGGCCTGCTCTCTACGAAATGCATCGAACACAAATATACATCACCCATCCAGCTCTGCGAACAGAGTCTACTGTAGCTCATTAGGTGACTCCGTAGAGTTCTAGCTTCTGCCTTTATTTCACAAATACACGACTGAAACATTTCTGTTTTGTAGGGTTTAGCCTATATTGCTCGTGTGTGTTTGTCCTCTGTCAGCTTCCCTTCCCGTTTGAGCATGCCATGTTGTAGCACCCTCTAGCGAACGGTGGCAGAAGCCACACCCAAGCGTTCGCTGCGCAAGAGTATTTCTATAACCTGACGCGCGCGGTATCGATTATGCAGTTTCCCCGGGACGTCACACGAGGAGAGAAGCGCCAATAGACCCAGAACAAAAACAATTTCCTATCTAATTTTCGATAAGTAGCCAATTGCCCCGCGAGCATTATATTAATTCATACTCCCGTCTCTGAAAATGCACGCGGATAAGGACCCTGGGTAATTTCCGTAGGCTCGACCAAGGATGATTAAAAAAGGCTGATAATAAATGCAAGTTAATCTGCAAATTTTTCTCTTTGGTGAGAGGGGCAAATGGGCGGGGCAGATGGGCGGGGCAGATGGGCGGGGCAGATGCCCGCGCACGGCCCGGTCGGCACGTTCGACGCTCCCATGGCGGCACGTGCACAAAGTGCTTTCTCTGAACAGTGATGGGCTTACCAATAATGGCTGTGCCATAAATAATACATTAGGGCCTGATGACCACTTCTGACAAAAAGAAAAGGCGAGGGAGAAAGAAAAAGTCAGCGGAGAGCACTTAACTCCTCATCACCGCTACACAACCCCGGCATGGCGTTTCCTCCGTAATTGCGCCCCGATCCATATATCGACGCGAGGGCGTGGCCGAGGGCCCGCCATTACCTCGGGTGGATTTAGGGAGCAATCTGCCGTCAGGTAAATTCCTGCTGACAGTAATTGCTGAACAGCTGTCCGATTTCTCTGCGACACGTTTTCCCTTCCCTTGTTTTCTGCGTTGGCGGACGGGAGGGTCGCGCGCTCTGGACGCCGACATGGCCCGCGGTGCTTTGGGGGATACCCTCTCTCCCTCTCGCTAAGCGTCGCGCCAGATGCCCGGCGCTCGCAGGGGCGCCGCTGACCTTCCCCCGATCTCCTTGAGGGGGCGGCTTGGGAAGCCGCTCGCTAACGGAACACCTGCCGCGCCACCTTCGTCCAAACAAATTTGCGAAGGAAACGTGCCCCATAACAGACGTTTATTCTGGCTGCGGCTTTACTGTGCTTGACGGAGTGAAGGTTAAACCTTTTACACGCTGAGAATTTGTAGTGGCGGCCCCCTCCCCATCCCCTTCCTTCCCTGGTGAGACTCCTCCCCTTATTGAGCCAGTGTTAATGAATGGCAGTGTAGGCTAAGATGCTGAAGAGACCCGTGCACGCTGGACCGAACAGCCCATGCAAATGGTGGCTGAGTTCACCAGGGAAATGTGGAGGGCTAATGGGACAAGTATGGTGAAAAGTGTGACGGTGAAAGTATTCTGATAAAATACAGCCAAGTAGCATGCTGAGGCACTCACACACACATTCATAGACACACACACACATTATGCATACTCATTCATACACACACACATACACAACATGCATACACATTCATAGACACATACATACACAACATGCACACACATTCATAGACACACACACACACACACACACACACACACACACACACATTTAAGCATTTGCCAAGAGGGGACCTAGAAATTGTCCCCTCTTGGTTTCTAGGTCCCCTCTTCGTGGATGTGTAATGATACCACGTTCCCCAGTTGGATAGGTAGACGCGTGCACACACCGGTTTCCCCGGTGTTCCTGGCTAAATTCCCAACCTGGCTCTTTCAATCTGCCACCTAATCATCCCCCAGTTTAATTGGCTAATAATCATTCTCTCTCTCTTTCCACCTCAGCTGATGTGTGGTGAGCATTCTGGCGCAAAATGGCTGCCGCTGCATCACCCAGGTGGGTGCTACACATTGGTGGTGGTAGAGGCGAGTTTCCCCCTCATCACTGTAAGCGCTTTGAGTATTGAGAAAGGCGCTATATAAATGCAAGGTATTATTATTATTATTATTATTACTATGCATACTCATTCATACACACATACACAACATGCATACACATTCATAGACACACACATACACAACATGCCTATACATTCATAGACACATACATACACAACATGCACACACATTCATAGACACATACATACACAACATGCCTATACATTCATAGACACATACATACACAACATGCATACATATTCAGACACATACATACACAACATGCATACACGTTCATAGACACACACACACACACACACACACACACACACACCCTTAGTGCTTATGCGTACGTTACTATTAGTTTTGTTAATAGAGTGGCATCTGGTGAGCCCTATTACGCCCCATCTCAAGAGAACACTGTCTTTAAAACAGAGCAACAACCTGAAGCCTTTTCAGAAAACGAACAGCACCAAACAAAAAAGGAACATCTTCTCGCGTGACATACACGCAAAGGCGTTTAGGCACCGTTTAGGCACCGTTTGCCAAGGGTGTCTAAAGACCATAAATGGGAGATCAGGCAAAGAACGAAGCACAGACGCACCACCTCCAGGTACCGAGAAAAAAAAAGTCCGTACGCAGCCGTACGCCCATGCGCATTCAGGATCCCTTCTCCACACATAACTCTCCGCAACATCGCGGCGCGATTAAACGACAGCTGTAAAACCTGCAGCTATATCCTCATCCCTGTGCTGTGGAGGGGATGCTGGGATGCCGCCACTGCGCGAGTCGCTGTTCCGCGGAGGCCTCAACCGAGCCGAGTAAACCGCCAAATGGGAAGGCCTGCTTCTTTTTTTTCTGCTAGGGAGGGTTTGTTGTGTGGTATCAATCAATCTTCAGCACTAGTCTACCCCTCATACCTGTCAGTCACACAGAAAATACACACTATAGTGTACCCCTCATACCTGTCAGTCACACAGAAAATACACACTATAGTGTACCCCTCATACCTGTCAGTCACACAGAAAATACACACTATAGTGTACCCCTCATACCTGTCAGTCACACAGAAAATACACACTATAGTGTACCCCTCATACCTGTCAGTCACACAGAAAATACACACTATAGTCTACCCCTCATACCTGTCAGTCACACAGAAAATACACACTATAGTCTACCCCTCATACCTGTCAGTCACACAGAAAATACACACTATAGTGTACCCCTCATACCTGTCAGTCA
Source organism: Synaphobranchus kaupii (assembly GCA_029718625.1). Taxonomy (NCBI): domain Eukaryota; kingdom Metazoa; phylum Chordata; class Actinopteri; order Anguilliformes; family Synaphobranchidae; genus Synaphobranchus; species Synaphobranchus kaupii. Next base: position 81,195,653 of record CM056377.1, read on the forward strand.
CACAGAAAATACACACTATAGTGTACCCCTCATACCTGTCAGTCACACAGAAAATACAATCGTAAAGATCAATAGGACAGGTCGAAAGTCCCGGAGTTCGCACGGAACCTCTCGCGCAGAAAAGTGAGTTCAGTTCATAATCGCACTGCGCGCGCTTTCACGGGACCCCTGAGCGCAGACCCGTTCTGTCAGCGGGGCCACCTCTGACCCGCGGGCGGCAACGGAGCCGGCTTCAGCGGCGGAAGGGTGCGCGTCACATGATAATCGCTGCGTTTTCCCTAGTTCAGCTCTGACCCGTTCTCTGGGAGAAAGGAAAAAAATATATAAAACACAAACACTTTCTCCCTTGCAAAGCGCTCTGGGATAATTAGCCATCTGCGGCTTTTTAATCAAGAAAATTATCATTATTTAAACGCGGAATCTTTTAGTTTGTCGGGGGAAAAAATGGAAATGAAACTCCCAGAGCTGGAGGTAAATTGGGATACTGCAGGCGGTGATTAATGATCATCAGTCTAAATGGGCTTCTTTTTTTCCCCCTGCTTTCTTCTCCGGTCCTGCTCCTGAACAGACGCTGAAGTGCAAATTGCAGTTATCAGACGAACTGCACGCGGCGTTGCAGGGGTCGGTGGCGGCGGGCGACACGTGTGAACGCGGGAGGGGGGGGGGGCGCTGGAGACAGCTGCGCCATGCGCTCAGAGCCTTTCCCGCCCTTCCGCAGGAGCGCGAACGGGCCGTCACTGCTTAATGAGGATGTGAAGCGCTATTACACATCCCCTTTTCACAAAAGCGTTGCCATTAATATCGCCTCTCAGAGCCAGCATTTAAGTATCACGGTCTGTGCTACAATAGTTCAAACATGGTATATATTTTCGTAAAATACAATTGTAGATATGTCTCACAGCAATACAATACAGTATCTGAAAAGTTGCAATGTAGTTTTTTTATACCTGAATTGCTCGTGTTTTGGGGGGGTTCAGGCCTTGTTTTTGTCCAATTTTACTTTCTGAGTCTTTGTGACAGGGTCTCTGTAAAAACTGCTATACAAATAAAATTTTATTGAACTTAATAGTATGTTCTGTTTGCGGATCCATGGAAATGCAAGGCGCAACGTTGGCTAAAGACCCAGTTCCCCCCATACAGGACACTTAGCAAACTCCTTTCCTGAGATATTCCTGAAGTTGTCGACAGTTGTTTAGAGTGACGGTTTGGGCCACTAAAAAGGAATGGATTGTGAAACTGTCTCATTTCACGCCGCTTGACTACAACCCGGCATCTGTTGCAATGTGCGCCGCGCAGACGAGCCCACGCCGCGAACGGCATGCCGTGCGGCTCACAGCTTCCCCCGCAGAGAGGCACGCGCCCGAAGTGAACTGTACCACCCCCCTCAGCTCCAACCGATCGCACGCGCTCACACCGCATCCGCCCATGAAAACACCCGCGTGCACCAGGAGGAGGCGCTGCGCGGGTGGAAGGTAGCCGGTCCTGCAGGAGGACATGGCGGTTACCGACAGGGGCGGCGGGTCATGTCAGAAGGGTGTGATACGGGCACGCCGGACGCGTGCGCACTGACTGCCTCTGCGTCGATAAGGCCGGGAGCAGGTGCGTCCTGCAGCCTGCGTGACTCATTCCGCTGGTAACACGCTGTGCCTGCTGTTCCGCGCGCAGGTGGGTAGGCTGCACTCGCGCGCGCGGCCTGACACTCTGCGTGGAGGCGGGAGGATAAAGGACGAGCGTGCCAGCATGGGAGGGCCGGCTGTGTAATCCCCAAACACTGGCCCTTGCGCAAATCCGGATTCCGAAAATTCTGAAGTCTCCCGCATCAGCTCGTTGGCTCGTCAACTCGGCACGGCGATGAGATCACTTCATCGGACCCCGTGAGATCGGCCAGGCAAACGCGATATGCGCATCCCGACCGATTCCGACTTCTCACACACAAGATGAACAACAGGAGAAGTGTGTTTGAAAAAATTTCATCAATGCAGGCCGCTCGCAATCAAATTAGTTCTGTTTGTTTGAATGGACAATTTCTCCCCTACTTTGCTTCTAGTAAATGGTTATGTTAAAGGATACAGGGCCTGCTGTTTCTATTATTAATGATAGCGGACAGGTGACAAATTGCTGCGTGACACTGAGCAAGAAGTGGAAATCTTATAATGCACACTTCTTCCATCTGTTAAAAATAGAGAGAGAGTTGCGCTGATAATATATACAGATGGGAAAAATTGCCACTTTACATTAATAATGCAATAATAAATATAAACATTCACATTTATTCCAAATATCCACATTTTGTGTGTGTGTGTGTGTCTTTGTGTTTGTGTGTTTGTGTGTGTGTGTGTGTGTGTGTGTGCGGGTGTGTGCGGGTGTGTGTGTGTGTGTGTGTTTGTGTTTGTGTGTGTTTGTGTTTGTGTGCGGGTGTGTGCGGGTGTGTGTGTATGTGGTATATGACCAAGGCTGCTCCACCAAAAAAAGACTACACCTGTCCTACCTGCAAGAAGACATGTGGTTCCCGCATAGGACTCTATAACTCATAGAAAAATTCATTGATAAAAGAGAAGTGGAAGTCATCATTGGATATGAAGGACTACCATAAGGTGTGTTTGTGTATGTGCGTGCATGCTGGGAACAGCTCTCAGTCTATTCCCTAATTCATTAATATTTGATTATAATATGAAAGCGGTTTCGTCTCTGTTAAATTTCATTTAGAATGCACACAGAGCATGGCTTATCCACCCTTAGAGATGTCAGAACAAAGACACATACCAAACAGATGTTTAGTTGCAACTAATAATAGCAGCCATGATATAATTTTTCTGTCAGAAAAAAAAGTTATTGTTCATTTTTAATATTTGAAGTGAAATATATTCCAGGATAATTGTAATTTCAGAAACTCTAATCATTCTGGGAAAGCCAATGGGAATGTGAAGGGGAAGCTCAGGAGGTGTTACATATAGCCCTGCTGTCTTTTTTTCAAATAAATGTCACCATTGGCTGAAATCCAGGTGTGTCAGCCAATGGGAGTGAAGTCTCTAGTGCAGATGATTTCTGAGTTCTGATTTACCCGCGTAATTCCCGGGTCTTGAGCAGGGTCGCGGACCCGGGTCGAATATGTTCTCCGCAGTGCTAGATCAAAATTAGATCAAAGTCATGAAATGTATAAGGGGGAGCCGGGTTCGGAGGACCAGATGCGACAGAGAGGTAATCTGAAAGTTATTCCTGTGAAGGAAATAACCACTAACATGGAAAATAATCCGCAAAAAGGGAGGAACGAAATAAAGAAAGGGAGTACCTCTCACTCTCACTAAGAGGGCGACAAACAGGTAAAGCAAGAACTGTCTCAGCGAGAGCAGCACAGGAGAACAGAAACGAGAGACGGAGAATGCAAAAGCAAAACAAACAAAATCCTAAAGGAACACTAATGCATTAAAAGGCCAGTCCCGTGTTACTCCAAAGCAAGGCAATGGGGCAAAGTGGTCACCATTAAATGCTTAAGCTTATACTGTACCGACAACGTGTGGTTTGTGAAGACAACACCGAAGCACCGGAAAACGGAAACTCAGAGCTTTTATAGCCGGCAGGTAACCTAGAACAGGTGCGAGTAATAAGCGCGAAAGCGAAAGAGCGAAAGCCCGGAACGGATGACGGAAAAGCAAGGCAAGAGCGCCCTCATGCCGCTCCGAGGGAGAATGGCCGCAGAAATAAAAAGAGGCTGCCAAACCATGACAAAATGACCATTAAATTCTGTATATTTTCAATGCTGAGAAAAATCAGAAGCCAAAGACCAATCCTTTTTACCAAAGAGCAGAGATGCTGACAATATAAACACAACAAGAGAGAGAAACATAAACTGAGCTTGAACAAAAACATCTTACCTAGATGGTGAAATTCCTGGTGTTTACCTAGAGTCCGACGGGGACAATATGCACTAGGTTAGATCTGAGTTAAAAGTACTCTGAATATTGGACACTTTGCTACGTATAAGTTCAAGTTCAGCTTCTCTATCAGCCTCTTCCTTTCTTAAGGGCACAATGACTGTGATCCAAATGAGTGTCAAATCCTCAGACCCTCAAACACAAGCCCTGTGGTTATGAGTCTAACTCTTAACTAATACCTCACACTGGAGGTAGAGTCTTTTGAGGGACAAAGTGCCATTTGGGAGATCCAACAAAATACAAAAAGAGGAGCTGAACACCATTTGCTGCATCAAACAAAAAACTGTTTGCTCATCCACCCCTAAATTACCGAAAGAACTCACTGCATAAATCCATATCATCGTAATGAAGTGTGACATGAAAAAGACAACATCTGCTGTGGTAAAGAACAGGATGGGCTGTAGTAATGCACCAAATAGGCACAGTGAATCAAGCATTTGTGTTCCGAGTAGAACAATCCAGGTTCAGTGCAAGAGTAATATCATCGAAAATCACAGTGTTCACGGTCAAGTGGACATTTTTTCAAAAGGACCGACGGTAATAAAAAGGGATCGGACCGACTCGCAGGAGTCACCTTTGGTCAATAACGAACAAATGTCAAGTAGGGTAATTATTTTTCAGCAAGATAGAGGGCAATCAATCTAAGGTGCATCAAGAGTGGTAAGCTGACATTCTATACGGCTATTCAATCCGCCTCCAATTCAATCAAATTCTCAATCGGAGACTCCAAATCGGTGCCAGCCTTGGCAGGCTTATAATTCTGCTTTCTAACAGTCACCACGGTTATCATCCAAAATAATATGCTTCTCGAGGCCTGAGGCAGAAGCGGAGGACTTTCTTCAGGGCGTAGCAACGTCCGCGCATGGCCACAGCGCAGGACAACCGTTCGATCGTTGCAACTGCCGCGCAGACAGAAAATGAACAGCGACAGAGAAAAACAATGTTAAACAGGGTGGGTGAGGCTTTGTGGTGGTCAAGAAAGTATGCGCGCGATGTAATGTATGTATCCCAGGGCGCACTTTAACGGCTTTGATGGATAGCAGACTGGTAAACAAAGGCAGGAGCCTGCCTGGAAGCCAGCTGTACAGTTTCAGCGGAGATAAATACCACACCTACAGGAGTTTCACAGGATTGTGGGTAAACAACAGGGAGCAGGTGTCACCGTCCATCCTTGCTTTACAACCCTGCACTGTTGGGCGAGCCCTTGCCCTCAGAGCGAGAGGGGAGTCGGGTGATGTCGCCCAGTGAACCGCCCCAGCAATGACACATCCATCATTGGATGGGAGATTATGCAATGGATTAATTTATTCAATGATCTGCTGAAGGTCAGAATCAGACAGTACTGAGCCTTTGGAAAGTTGCTTTTGACCATTGATTGGCGCGTGAGGATTGATCCATAATGGGCGGAGCTATAATATCCTGTTTCATTTTTAAACTGCTACAGTCATAAACTAATGTTCCAATGCACTCTCAGTTACAACATTAACAATGAAACAAAGAAAGAAATAAATAAATAAGACAAACCCAAGCTTAAATTAGAACTGAACATTTGTGCACACCCTTTGCCTGACTCTACAAAGCAGCCAAGAGGACGGGCGTGAGTCACGCTGTTCATTCCAGGCCTGAAATCTCATAGGGAGAGCAGCATGACACACCGAACAGCTACCCTAACAGTAAACACCCAGGGAGATGGACCTGGGCACAAATGCAAAAACCCAATATAGTCAACAGGTGTCAGAATAAATAGCCCATGCAAGTGGGAGGAATAACAAAATGGATGAAAAGGGAACGTGTCATATCACATCAAAGAAAACGTGGCACGGACTACTGGTTTGTGCTGTGCGGTGTATTGATCCGATCAATCCAAAGCAATCTCTTAAACGGTTGCTCCAGTCAGGGTCACTTTATTTGTTGTGTAATACATTTGAAAACATTGAAACGTTGCCTGGATGACACTCTACAGCTTATAATGGCCGTCTTTAAAAGCACGGTTAGCGCAGAGCCGAACTCCACTCCAAACTGCCAGCGGCATCTAAGGAACAAGGGCAGCTCTGAGCTTTCGGTCTCAATTACTCAAAGAGTATGTTTTCTTGAGGAGAAGTCTTGTTTTTTTCTGTAATATAGGTCTCTGCGATCTTGAAGACACCAAAGTTCATGGATTTACAGTTTGCACACGGGGAACCACCTTGCATGTTCTGCGTTCACCATCAGTACATGGGAGGGGGGGGGGACTTTGAAAGCATATGGACTTTGAAAGCATATTAAGGAACATATGACATGTTATGGGTAGGAAAGGAGGAGAAAACAGAAACGTGGTTAGGCACAGTGGTTAAGCGACAAGAAAAGTAACCATAAAGTTTGGGCGGCAGTGTAGTATAATGGTTAAGGAACAGGACTTGTAACCGAAAGGTTGCAGGTTCGATTCCCAGCCGGAAACTGCTGTTGTACCCTTGAGCAAGGTACTTAACCTGAATTGCTTCAGTATATATCCACCTGTATGAATGGATAAATGTAATAAGAAGTTGTGTAAGTCGCTCTGGATAAGAGCGTCTGCTAAATGCCTGTAATGTAATGTAATGTTCAAATCCCAGCTGCAGCATAATGTACCCAGCCAGAAATGCTTCCATAAAATATACAGCTGCATGAATATTGAATTTTGAATGTTAAAAAAATCATACTGAACGCTCTGTAAGCTGCCCTGAATATTGAAATGGAATTGAAATGGAGGTTGAACCAGAGTGGCCGTTTAACCACGAATGGACTGTCATTGCACAAAGACAATGGGAGTGCAGGTAAAAACCTCAATTATATTTAAAAAAAAACATGGAGTTGCAATCTACCATAATCTCTGAATCCTCATAATTGTGTTTGTAAAAGCACAACATAAATGTTTGTAAAAGCAGTTTCTGATGCTTTTATGGGGGTATTCACTGTCTTCCACATGGCCCGTCATGGCTACATGAATGTACAATGTAAAAATTAGGCTTAAGAGAGGCCAGCTTTCTCCTGAGGTAAATCGGCGTGAAGTCCATTTGACACACATTCACTACCTACAGCTCCTGTCTTGAAATTTCTTTTTTTACAGTATTTCACTTTAGAAGTACCAGCTAACATTTGATATGTATATGCGGTTGGAAATAGGGATGAACTTTAAGTCAATGGGTATTTGAAAATAAACCCAGAGGGAAGGCATTTACTTGGACTTAGAACAGCAAACACAAGGCAAATCAATGGTCCCTTACCATGGGCGGATTTATAAATGCTCACTACGTCCAAGCAAACACTTTCGCAGAGATTTACTTCCCCATAGAAGCACCCTGGGTGACTTTTAAGCAATCAATACTGTTGTCCGATTGCTGAATTTGGCTGGAGAACGCCTCTCAATCTTTTGATGAGCTGGGATACCGCGAAGCCCCTGTTCTCTCTCTCCGATGAGCAAAAAAATCAGCATTCCATCAATCTTTAGAGCCTTGTGATTGACACATCCGGGCTGGGGCCACAAAGCAGAGCAGATAACCTTGGGATTTGGGGTGAGAGGGGGAGGTGGTATAGAGTATGGCGAGGGTGTATTTTAATGAAGCAGAAAAAGGAATTGAGAGAAGTTACCCAGGCAGCTTATCAGCGGGACGCCAGTCATATGATATCCACCCGCTCAAAAAAAAAAGTCTGGGTTCATCCCCCAGACACAGACGCAAGCCTCTGTATTCACTGCCCACATAACCCCTTATGCACCCGGGGATTATGGGAGGGTGACCCTTTTCTTCTTGTCCAAATACAGTTAAACCGGGAAGGGGCACCGTGTTCCTACCATGAGCCCTGAAAACCCACTCATCCGTGGTAACCTTTTCAAAACAAGACAAAACCTCCATTGCTGTAGCTGGGGCCATTGAAGTTAAACACCTGAAAAAAAAGTCTGTGCAATTTATGGTCGAAGTTCTTGAGATTTGTCCTTAGCAGCTTCAGAGGGAATTGTGAGACAGCCTCACAAGCCCATCTGTAGACGATATAATGGGTGAGAGAAATAAGACACCTCAAGGCTAATGCTCAGAGCAGAAAAAACCTATTTTCAAAGCTGTGTTTGAAATAAACCGCCATTATGTGCAGGGTAAATAAAACAGAAAACTTAACAGCTACCAGAGAAAGTGTATCACAAACAAAAATATGTTACGCCAAATACTCTTGTTTTAAGCAGCAAGAACTTACAAGCTCGTCACATTGGTTGGCATTTATTAATTAATCACAACAAGCATCGTCCGTGACAATTTATGAAAAAATGTATGTTAATTATAAAGTACATCTAAATGAAATAAAATTGACATAGCAAATAGTTCCAAAGCAAAAAAATGATTACAAGTGACAAGAATGCTTTCCGTGATTGTAACGTTACAATAAAGGAAAATGTATATTAATCTAAAATGTTTTTCCTCTAAAAGTCTAAAGTCTAAAGCCATCACTTTCATCACTTTCCTGATTTTTCACTTCTATATAAACATCTGGCTCTCATTGTCCAGACGCATCCGCATTCAAACATTATCATAACTGAAAATGCACAAAACCCCAAGTCTCATCCACACGGACAAAATAACGGGACCATGTAGATGTCCCCCCCCCACTCCCTCTCCGTCACCCCATCCTAACAGAACTCACCTTCCAGATCTTTTTGACGGTTTCCACCCGGGACTGCTTAAGGATGGCGAGTCCCTGCGAGGGGTGTTCGAAATACATCTGCATGTAGAGAGAGTGGACCCAAGAGCGGTCCAGCCGAGTGAGCTATAGGTCCTTTAATGGAGGAGGCGTGCACACACACACACACAGACACGCACAGACACACACACACACACACACACACACACACACACACACCCCGGGCTTTTACTGCTGCTTATCACAACCCCTCAGCAACTCAGCAAACTCATACAACCACCCCCCCACGGGGAAAATATGAAGATGCCCTGTCTCCTCAGGTGGAAGAAATCGGGGCCACTCTGACTCCACCCCCCAAAAAAAAAAAGATTTAAAATAAAAAACTCTCCAACTCCCCATTTCACACAGTAATTGTGTAATCCTAGCCCTGTTATCACATAAGTTAATGCAATAATGAGGTTAAGACTCCTGATGGCTCTGGCAATGGGAACAGCCAGGGATCAACACAGCGTTAATATGTAATGCGATATGTCTACCCTGGTGAGCCGGCAATCAGTACTAAATGCTTTATCAACCCATCAAGTTCATAATGCTGCGGAGGTCAATATTACGAGTGGCTTGGAAGATCTCTTACATGCACACACACACACACACACACACACACACACACTATGCAGCAGAATCTCATCTTTCAACGTCTGGACTACATTACAGGTGCACATTAATGTAATACAAATGAGAAGGATTCTAAAGATTCACTGCTTTAAGGATAAATCTCTTAAAGGGTCATGAAGGTATTTAATGAGGATTTTTTTTGGGGGGCAGGGTTAAGTGACGGAAAGAGAAATGACATACATATAGTAAAATTGCCCACTCGGGAATGCTCAGTGGTTACTAATCACCGACTCCTGTGCACCGCCTGAGCAAGCAAAATTAACATACAGAGACGACGGACCATCCTCCCAAAGGTTACCATGGAAACGGAGCACCACAGCAGCAAATGCATTTCGAGCAAAAAAGTTTTCGCTTTGATCCATTTCATTTGATTCAATTTCATCGCATCCCTTTTATCTTTGTCAGTATTCACGCGCCGTCGTTTCTTGGACGCGGTTACCATGGTGACGCCGCACACTTTTGGGTTTTGGAAGATCTCCCTGTCTCACAGGGAGGGCGACTGAAGGCACCATTGGCCCACCGGGCTGCTGGCAAAAGCTCCAGCAGTTCACTTCAATGACATTTTGATATTAAATTTAAAAACAAAAAAAATAAAAATCAAGTAATCGAGTAAAATAAGAAGCTTGATTTGTGGGAGTATGCACACTGATACAGTTATGTCTTATGCACATCATATGTGTTAAACCCTATTTTGTGTGTATAAACTGTACATTATGCTAATGTGTTTTATTAAGCTGCAGGATGAACTTCCTCCTGAAACATTACTTAAATTATTTATTTGCTTCGCAGAAGCCCACATCCTGTGTAACTTACACAGATAATTTTTTTACAATCCATTCATACAGCTGGATATTTTACTGGAGCAATTCAGGCTAAGGTACAGGTTCCTTTCTCAAGTCTCCCGTCTGGGATTCGAGCACGCAAATGTCCAGTCACAACCAGGGGCCACATGTATAAAACTCTGAGTAAAAGAATGCGCAAAAAGTAAGAACGTTTTGTATTTTCTCCCTATGTCATGGGTTTCTACCCTTTTTCCCCATGCGGTTGTTTTCCTCGGTGGCCATGCGAGGGCGCTGCCCTTTTGGTGGATGCTTGCTCCACCCTGCTTTGATTGCGGAGCTTCTGTCAGCATCCACACCTGTGCGGGTCACCTGAGAGCTATATAAGCCTCCCGTTTCCTTCGTTCGGGGCTTCGATATTGATTGTTTGTTGTTTGTACTGTGGTGTATTTTCTGGCATTATTTGTGCTGTTTTGTGTGCGGTTTATTTTGCCCTTTTAAAGTTTCAGTCGTATGATTAGGTCTAGGTTTTTAAGGAGACCGTTTTGCTCCGTTGTGCTTTTTTTGGAGTTTTACGGGACTTGCCTTTGTGCTTTGAGCTTTCAGGTTGAATTCCTTTTTTGTGTGCTCGTTTCAGTCTCCGCTTTCTGGCCTTGCCTTTGTTTGTCTGTTGCCTAGATCTTTTGCCCTTTTCTGTCTCTTTCTCCTCTCTCTGTCTGCTGTCTTCCGTGAAAGCTAGAGGAGTCTTTGTTTGTGTGTATTTGTATGGTAGTTTCTTACTAAGAGACAGGGCGTTTTATCGTACTGACTTTAGGGCTTTGTTTATTCTTAGAGGCAGGGTGTGTATTTTCGTTTGAGCTTGCGTTAGCCGGTAAATGTCCGGAACAGCTGTTCTGTTCGTCCTTCAGTACCTGTCATCCTATTGGAGGACTGGGCGATTTTGTTCGGAACTGTAGTTCTGTTCGCAGGAAACCGATGATTTGTCTACTCCAAGTAGGGAATGAGTCTTTACCCCAAGTGAAGGAGTTCAAGTATCTCGGGGTCTTGTTCTCGAGTGAGGGGACGATGGAGCGTGAGATGAGCCGGAGAATCGGAGCAGCAGGAGCGGTATTGCGCTCGCTTTACCGCACCGTTGTGAGGAAGAGAGAGCTGAGCCAGAAGGCAAAGATTTCGATCTACCGGTCAATCTTCGTTCCTACTCTCACCTATGGTCATGAAGGGTGGGTCATGACCGAAAGAACGAGATCGCGGATACAAGCGGCCGAAATGGGTTTTCTCCGGAGTGTGGCTGGCATCTTTCTTAGGGATAAGGTGAGAAGCTCAGTCATCCGTGAGGGACTCGGAGTAGAGCCGCTGCTCCTTTGCGTAGAAAGGAGCCAGTTGAGGTGGTTCGGGCATCTTGTAAGGATGCCACCTGGTCGCCTCCCTAGGGAGGTGTTTCAGGCACGTCCAGCTGGGAGGAGGCCACGGGGCAGACCAAGGACCAGGTGGAGGGACTATATCTCCACGCTGGCCTGGGAACGCCTTGGGATCCCCCAGTCAGAGCTGGTCAATGTGGCCAGGGAAAGGGAAGTTTGGGGCCCCCTGCTGGAACTGCTACCTCCGCGACCCGACTTCGGATAAGCGGTTGAAGATGGATGGATGGATGGATGTAGTTCTGTTCGTCCTTCGGGTACGTCTCTCCTCACAGGGAGACTGGGCGATTTTTGTTTACATGTTTGCGTGTGACCGCGAGTCTCTGAAAGTAGCCTTGGAACGTTAGTTTTCTGTTCCCTTTCACCTCGTTACATTCTCCTTTATTGAGAGCCTAGGGCGTGTATTTTCTACTAAGCTTGTGTTGGTCATTTTGCTAGTAAAGTTATGGGATGACGGTGCTCCGTCGGCTCGCCTGTCTCCTGGGAGATCGGGCGTTTACCCCTTTACATTTTCTGGAGTAATGCGGGACTTGCCTATGTGGATGTAGTTATCCGGACTCTTCCCCTCCTGGCGTATGTGCCTATGTGCATGTAGTTATCCGGACTCTTCTCCCCTGGCTCTTATCTGTTCCTGCTTCCTAGTCTTTGCATGTGACTGCAAGCTTATGAAAGTAGCCATGGAACGTTATCTCTGTTCCTTCGCCTCGTTACATTCCTCTTTACTTAGAGGCAGGGCGTTTATTTTCTACTAATCTCACGTTAGTCTTTTTAGCTGGTAAATGTCCAGTACAGCTGTCCTGTTCGCTCTATTTGGTACTTGTCTCCGTATATGGAGTTTTGGCGATTTTGTTCGGAACTGTAGTTCTGTGTCGTCCTTTGGTACATGTCTTCCTATAGGGAAGACTGGGTGATGTTTTAGACATGTCTGTGTTTGACTGCGAGTTTCTGAGAGTAGCCTTGGAACGTTAGATCTCTGTTCCTTTCGCCTCCTGGTATACTAATTCGTATTAGTTTTCAGTGTTTGTTTGCTGTGTGTTTTGTTTGTGCCATTGTACTACTCGCCTGTTCTTATGCGTCTCGTTATCGAGACAGGGCGTTTGTTATTTCTGGCTCTCTTTAGTCACTTAGCTCGTAGAAGTATGGGAGCCCAGTGCTTTGTGCCACTCATCTTGTTTGGTTCTCTTGCTGAGAAACCTGGCGCTTGTGCTTCTACTCGTTGTGTGACAGTGAGCCGGTTAGTGGCTTTGGCATGTGTGTTCTATGTCTTGTCTCCCTTCCTTATCTGCGGGGTTTCCCGCCTTAGTGGCCTTAGGGCTTAATGAATCCCCTTGCTGCATTTGGCTCCTCCTACCTCACACGTCACGCCCACTTTACACCCTATGCCTTTCTATCACAATGTCGCCATATCAGACTGTCTCCAAATGCATGGTTTCCGGCGTGTGCAGAGGAATGCAGGTTCTCTGATGTTATACATCTGAATTTCTGTGTGGAAGCTTACACAGAGGGCATTTTTCTGCTCAGCACTGTTTATACATGTGGCCCCAGGTCTTTAGCTATCTAGGGGAAGTCTAAAACCGTGTAATGTAGTAGTTAGCGATGGAGATAATTTGTCTTGTAATATTCAGCAGTATGGTATAGTAGATATGGACTTTATCTTAGAACCAACTGCAGCGTGGTGTGGTAGTTTGCCATGGATTTTGTCTTGGAATTTTCAGCAGTGTGGTATAGTAGATAGAGATGGACATCCTCTTAAAACCTACAGCAGTGCGATATAGTAGTTTAAGATGGACTTCCATTTGGAACCTACAGCAGTGTGGTATAGCAGGAAGAGATGGATTTGCTTTTAGAACCTGCAACAGTGTGGTATAGAGGGAGGTGGAGATGGACTTCCTCTTAGAAACTACAGCAGTGCAGTGCAGTAGTGAAGACTGACTCACTCTTAGACACAGTAGTGTCTTATAGTGGTTAGAGATGAGCTTCCTCTTCAAATATCCTGCAATGTTCTCGTATTGTTTGCGAGGCACTTAACCTTGGCTGATTGAGTGAAGATCCAGCCATCTAACAAGGCAAACAAACAATGTAACACGTTTAGCTGAACAAAAGGCTTGCTCCACATCTGTTGGTCTAAAATTAATCCTTGAAATAATTAAGAATCAAACAGAGGAACACAACCACCACGTGAGGATTAGGTCTCCCTTTAGTGTTTAGCATGGTTTGAGCACAGCCACTGTGACTCACTTAAACTTCACTCGTTTGCCTCTCCATCTCCCCGGCTTTCAGCGTCCGGACAGACAGGATTAATGGTCACGACTAAATGACACACACCGCGGCCCTCTGCCTGCTTCACGCTGGCAGACTGTGAGGCACTCACTAATGGCTCGGATACAGAAAAGAAACACCACAGGGATCGGAGACGCAGTGGAGGTTGGGAGGTACTGTACGTGCGCATTAACTCACCGCAAAAAAACAAATCTTAACAAGCATTTTAATCTCTTATTTAGACTTTACTTTTTTGCTAAATAAAACAAACTATCTGCCAGTGGGGTGACATATTTTTTACTCATTTCAAGATTAGCCAGTGGGGTAAGATAATTTCACTTGTCAAGTAAAAAGTAACAAAACAAGCTGATATTTTCCACTTTTGAGGAAAACAAATATGATTTTAAGTCTCATTACAAGACTAAAACACTTGATAAGACATTTTTTGCAGTGCTGGATTGTGGGCACATCCATGAGAGCCCGGGAAGAGGTAGAGGTAGAAAAAGGTCAGTACTGCCTCGCGTTCGTTCAGTTTTTCGTCTTCCATTTAGATCGCCGCGAGACAAGCACACTTTTGTCTGCTGCGCTTAACAAGATTTTAAGATTTCAAGTTTACTGTCCTTCGAGGAAGGATGCCAGTCTCCACAAGACAGTGTGAACCGTACATCAAAATCAAAGTGAACACAGTGCCTTATGGCAATAAAAGAACAGTAGGTCAAGCTAAAGAAGTGGTCCAGTCTTATTATATTCTAGACACAGCCACTGCCCACAAAGCTCACTCTTACCAATGATAACTGGCCAATGCGGTTACCCAGTGCAATCCAATAGCACACAAAATGTCTGTATTGCTAAATAATGCTGCTTATAGTATTTATAGTTTTTTAGTAGTGACTGTGTTCATCGTTTTTTGTTATTAAATTATGCTGCTGTGATTTATATGCTTATGTTTTTTAACTTGAAATGTCAGATCTGTAATTGCTTGTTTCCAACGAGAAACGCATCAGAAATAAATGTGTTAAGTAATGGTTTTCTGCACTACCGTCTGAGTTCAAATACACATGCGAAATTTTATACAATTATGTATTTCATCCCAAAATAAAGCTGAGTACAAAACAATCCAACGCAATCCAATCCAACACAAAGTAAAGCAAAGCAAAGCAAAAACAAATCGTACCAAGCCAAACTCCACCACACCAATCCAATCAAATTCTAAGCTTCTATGAGCCACATCAGTGGAGCTGGACCAGACTCTGGTGGACCTTTTTTGACTGAGTGATGATGACAGATGGTTCATGTAAGTTCGAATGCTTTCAATTTGACGGAGACCATTCTCTAAAAACAAAAGGAGAGATGTGTTCATTTTTCAGATAATTTTGAGTAAAGGCGCTGTCAGGGTCAATATAACAGGGAGCGCAGCTCTTGAAAGCCTTATTGGGCTTATACGATTCAAGTACAATCGTAGCCTGCTTGTTAGTGTTGACAGGCTTATGTTATTAATGCCTTGCAATCCATAACACAGAATATATTCATATCTATTAATATATAAATTATCAAATGATTAATTATTTTATCTTGCAGTGTGTAATGATGAGTTAATGAGAAAATCTCAGATTCCACTGAAAATGAAATGTGATCATGTTTGTGGTGTAAAAAGTTTGTGTTAACCTGATTTCATATGTCACTTACCCCCTTGCAATACGCCCACCCTCCCCCCAACCACGCCCCCTACAATTACAAATGCAATTTCTCTGCTGGCCACGTGTCTATCTTTGTAAAAATCCACAGCACCGCGGCGGTGCAGCGGTAAAAGCGCAGACTTTCAGTATGTGCAGTTGCGCCCCGAGGATCGGGGGCTCGATCCTGCCAGATCCGAGTATGGCCGGTGCCTTAATGGAGTGGCAATTGGCGGCCGCACCCAGGGTGGGGGGAGGGACGCGGCGAGAACCCTCATGCACAGAGCGGCCCTGGGCACGTTGGAATCACGGTCAGGAACTTGAGGAGTCACGCCCTGAAGAGGATGTGGCGCTCTCCTTCCTACCACCAGCTGACGGGTTTATTGTAGCGGCGATCCTCTAGCGGTTGCTACACGGGGGGAATTGAATAGCATAGGGTTCAATTGACCACCAAATTGAGAGAAAAGGGGAAAAAATCTTTTTTGACTCAAGCAGCATCTGATCGTCTACACAGTATCAGAGACGGATGGTAGAGAGCGAGAGACTTTCTGAACTCCAAAAGGGTGGAGCTAGCACGCAACATCAGTTTGGCACGCTGATTTTGAACTCAAGTTTAACCCTGGAGTTTTAATTTTTCTCCAAATTTAGACCATCCAGTCTCATGACCGCAGCATCTACTTGAGAGAGTGCAGCAAACGCACGTTCCCCCATCAAGCTCATGCCGCGAGCTGCTTCTGCTTGTTACTGTCATGGTTTCTGGCAGCCTGCTGTTGTTTCTGCGGTCGTTCTTTTGTTTGACGACATCGGGGCGATCTATCGGATTTTTCTGCATCCGTTTCGGTGTTTGAATCTCGCCCGGCAATTATTCCTTTCACCTGTTTTGGATTTCCTGCCGGTTATAAATAGCACAGGTGTTCCGCATTGCCGACGCTTCGAGATTGTCTTTGCTTTTGACTATCGGAGTCGGTAAGGAAAAGGATAGCGGTCTCTATGTTTCTGGTTGTTACTCGTCAGAAACATAGGTAGTCCGGTTAAGGAGTTAGGGTAAAGATTTATTTAGTCTTTTTGTTTCCTTCTCTCTTTATCCTTTTATTTTCCTCTACCTGTTACCTTTTTGTCAGCTCGTTCACACCTAGAGCTGTAGGTAACAGGTTATTTTTCTATTACGTTTCTTTCGCCCTTGTTACACGGGCTTTCTTTTGTTTTTCTCTGACCTCTAGTTATACGCCTCTTGTGTGAGTGCGTGAGGTTCCCTTGTTGTTTACTACTCGCTATCGCTGAGTTGCCCTCTTTTGGGGTTGTTTTGCGTTGGCTTACGCCGGGAGGGTTTTATTCCCATTATTTTGTTTTATTTCCCCTGTTACTGCGGAGCTGTCCGCTTAGTGGCGTATTTCTAATGAATTACGCTTTCAGATTCCTTGGTTGTGGCGTTTGGTTCTCCGAATCTTTCACTCCACATTACATTTACTCCACAGATGTGCAGTCAGTGCATCGGATCATGCACGGCCGAGCCTGTAAGAAACACTGTGATTTGCCAGCCAGCATGTAGCAACCTGTGCACCTGTTAAAGTGATTGCAGTTACCCAGAGTGCTAGGAGACAAATTTGCCTTTGGTGTCGTTTCAACTCAGAGAAGTTTGACTCTAAACTTTCTTGCAGAAATTCGCTTTTATAAATCGCGGCAGAACCCATCTTGAGTGACAGCTTGACTGATTTAGTAGCGGTAACTCAGTGGGGAAAAACAGTCAATTGCACACTGATCTGCGAAGCTGCCAAACATTGATTCCTACCAATCGCAGCGTTTTGTTTTATGAGAGCGAAGAGTGATTTGACCTAGCAAGTGATTTGACCTAGCAAGTCAGTGACTGACAGCAAAGCACACGGTAGCTCCGCCGCGGAGCCTCACTCTGGCATCGCAATACAGTACATCCCCTTTAAAGTCCGCTTAATAACTCAAATCAGGAGTCAGCGGGAAGCGTTAAATCCAACGTGGCACGACATTCGTCTTCCCTCCCAAACGGATTTAAGATCTGCCCGCCCAGAAAACACCAGCAATGGATTTACTCCGTGTAAGAGCCATCTATTACAGCCTATTTCTTTTACATATCTCTCCCACCAGGCCCCCAGAAAACAATCTGCTCCGCTGACGTTAAAACGGACCCCCCCCCCCACCCCCCACCCCCACCCCCGCCCCCCTTCAGTTCATATCTGCGCTCAATACTTTACGGAAAATGCATTTACTTCAAGCGTGGCCGATGACTGAAATGGTTCTGTGATGGCTGGAGAAGAAGAAGGAAAAAAAAGAAAGGCAAAGAAATGAAAGTCACGGGTAGTGATGGACATGTCGGGGAATAACTCGTTTCAAGGCATTTCAAAGCGAGAAATGAAACATTTTAGTCTGGGGGCACATTGCAAAACTCCCCTGTAAACACACAGGTAGGGGGAAAACATCACACGGTGTGGTGTAATCACTGTGGTTATAGAGGCCAGTAACAACAAAATGAAGTGGGGAAAAATCAATCCCCAATACGAGCAGCGTGGAACCCTGACCTATGACCCCGGGAGTTTTAAATGACTAGCAATTTCATTGCCTTTCACTACATATTACAACACACACGCACGCATGCACGCACAGGCACATAGATGCATGCAGATATACATAGATGCAGGCACATAGCCCAACATATTTCCATAATATTAATGCAACAGGGGTTGATGCTAAAGCCTCCCTTATAGAAAAAGAATATACTGCAGTATATTATAAATATATCAAAATTATCTTCACAATATATTTTAAATATACTGCAGTATATTACATTTCCATAAGGGCTGTTCTATGTAATACTGCATTGCCAGCCCTTCTTACATGCACGCACGCATGCACGCATGCACACGCACACGCAGAGGCACATAGAGGCACACAACACTGTCCAGTAGATATTTTCATAAAAATGAACTGTCACGATTCTATAAGATTGTTACTGCTCTGCCTAAACACAAACATAGTCCAACAGATGTTTCCATAATATGAATGCAACCGGGTTGTTGCTAAAGCCTGTTTAATGTGCTGAATACTGCATTGCCAGCCCTTCTCACAGGCTCACACACACACACACACACACACACACACACACACACACACACACACACACACACACACACACACACACACACACACACACACACACACACACACACAAGAAAAATGTTTCTGATAAAAATAAAAGAATACATGTGATGCTCAAGGCCAAGTGCTGGCCCAAGTGTGGCCCTCAGTAGATAGCGTGCCATGCACGGGGTCACTGTGTAAACTACAGGGTTCTTTCTGCAGTAGAATACAAAGCTAAGGTCAGACTGACCCTCAGAGCTGAGAACGACTATCAGAGAAGAAAGAAAATAATGATGTGCTACACAGAGCCAACCAAGGAAAAAAGCAGGGGAACAGAAAACACTCTCTCTCTCCTCTCACTCTCCTCTCACTCTCTCTCTCTCTCTCTCTGTTCTGTAGAACTTGCAAAATAAAATAAAAAAATGTAATTCTTACAATGGAAAGAAAATGATAAACCAAAGGTAAACAAAGAATGTAAACTGAATTCAAAGAAAAAAAAAACCCTTCTCTTGGTGTAATACATTTATTTTTAGCTTCAGATTCAAAGCTATCTGAAGGCCATTTTATTATGCAGTTTCAAAAAAAGATTCCCTGGGTTATAAAAAAAGAAAAAAAAATGTACAATGTTCCAAAAGGAGAGCTCTGTAATTAGACTTGTTTGTGCATTAGACATAATTGTCAAGATGTGTTTAGCAGACAATGAACATGTGAGAAAAGAGTTCTCGAGAGAGATAATTATGATTTATGAGGGAAAAGAAAGGTAAATTGGGTTATACATTTCTTCCCAATTCAAAAGGAAAATGAATAACAAAGGGAAATGAATACAACATTTTGATGAATGCAATGCTTTGACTTAACCATGGCTGTTGATTAAACCTTTCAACGTTAATGATTGCTTTGGCATACATCTTAAACACATGAGAAGGTTTAAAAATGCTGACCTGGAGGAAATTTCTGAACAGTATCAAGACTTAGCAGGATCGTAAGAACAATTACTTTGCTACATGATTTTCGTTGCGTACGGGAGGAGAAATAATGTAAGACACTGCAAATTGTTCAATCCAAACTGTCATTGAACAAATCTAATACTCGCTTTATTAGACATGCCAGATAAATTAGTCACCTGGAATGTCGGTTTGTAAACAAATGTTGTTCTGCATTTGAAATTACCTTTTACAGTAGTATTAAGCAATAATGCTATGCTAAATCAATGCTACATCATAAAGCGTGTCATAACACACACACACACACACACACACACACACACACACACACACACACACACACACACACACACACACACACACACACACACACACACACACACACACACACACACTCATGAGGGCCTTCTGAGTGGCTGTTAGTCAGAATACCTATGAGGCGCCTCCTGCCTATAGGAACCAGGAAGGAGAGGGTGCAGTAAAGCCTGAGGTAACGGTCAGGTGACCAACAGGAAAGAATCAAAATCAAACCAAAGAAAGGATCCTTCCTTCATGGACCTTAAGGGGGTAGAGCGAGACACATGAAAATGCATACTGTCATACTGCTGGCAATTTTCCCCCTCTTCATAAACAAAGATAAAAATTGGAGCAGCCTAGGGGAATTCATCCAATCGGTGTGTGTGGCCCCTCGGCAGAGTGATGGGAGGATTCCGCAGTTAGTTATCGGGGTCTCTCTTATCCGGTGGAAACGCTCCACGCTCCCGTAGAGGCAAGCCACACGCAGGGTCCATCATATGCAGCGCGACCCGCCGGAGCACTACTTTACTCTTCAGCCAGGGAGAGCTGCCTTGCAGGCTGATGGCTGTACACCACACGG
The DNA here is from genome assembly GCA_029718625.1 of Synaphobranchus kaupii. NCBI lineage: Eukaryota > Metazoa > Chordata > Actinopteri > Anguilliformes > Synaphobranchidae > Synaphobranchus > Synaphobranchus kaupii. Next base: position 81,215,959 of record CM056377.1, read on the forward strand.
GCCTTCGAAGGGATGCAATTAATCTTCTATGTCTTTTGTGGCGATGCAGAATGGCGGCCAGAGAGCATGAAATAACTTCATTATTTTAGCGAAGATTGAATTACAATGCGAAGAAATCTGAATAATCAGAATCAGGTTTACTCAGAATCAGGTTGTGTTGGCTGACAAAAAAGGGTTCTGGAAGGGTTATTTGGCTTGTCTTCATAGGGGAATTCTATACATTCCAACATTCCACAAACTCTTCTACCACTTTGCAAATGATGTAGGACACTGTCCCATCACTGCAATGCAATACTGTATGACGGAAATGTGCAACTGGCAATAAACCTTCTCCTTCAGTTTCTCGTTACCATTTTCTTTTCATTTTAATATACATCACACACAGAAAAGATATTGCATGTGATCTATCTTAAATACTAACCTGTCATAACACGGTAATCTGATCTCGACAGACACATGCTGTTAACCGTACGTGGATCTTTTATCTGTTTGGGTCTGAGCCCGACCGCAGCGCCGCCATATCTCCTCCACCACCTCAGACGCCATTAGCCTGAGCTTTAGCTCCAGCTAGTTTCTCCCTCTATTTTAGTTTCTTTGTTCTCCTTGAACACGTGTCTGAGAAGCACATTCGCAATGCTGCACAACCCCCCACACGCAGGAGAACATACGACCCCCTCACATGCTTGCATGCACGCGCGCCAAACGTTAGCACACGCGCACACACATACACACACACACACACACACACACACACATGCATGCACACAGTTTATTGTACATTATAGTAGTGAATCATGCTTTGCCCTTTTTGGTACTTTGTGTTCAATAAACTTTGTAATATTTTACAAGTTTGTCAGTATTAATATTATTCTTGTGTTGAATTGAGCCAGCCACTGCTAATCAAAATAACTCACAAAATGTGTTCACCTCTTAACTGAATCATTTATATTAATTTGGTATCAACTGAATATATATTGTGATTTTGTTAAGACAAACAATTAATGTGTCATTTTAATGATAATGAATTTATTTATTCATTAAAGTTGCTAATTTATAGTAGCTGTTTTTGAGAATGATTTATTATCCGTAAATTATGCCACAATTAGTCGAAGGATGGTATCACCATATCACCTACAAAGGTTTGAGCTTTAAAAACCACCATCATCAAATGAATGTTTTCTTTCTGAAATAGAAGATTATTTTCAGATGGGCCTTCCAGATTGTGGTACTCATAGTATTGCAGGTCTCATGTATAGTGCTGTGGGATACCAGGCACAGTTGCCTGATCGTAAATCTTCATTCTAGTGGTACAGTATACTGTTGCACTGCACTACTGAAAGGGGTGTCTTATGAGCCTGTAAAAATATGATTTTAAGATACTGCCTTAAACTTTTTGACTGGACTGGATTGCACTAAAGAAAACTAGCCACAGGTGGAGCCCCAAAAGGATGCAATTTGCTTTTACAGCATTATGCTCCAAAAGGGATTCTTGCCCGCAACGTGATAATACATTATCAGTGCTATTGCTGTAAAGTATAATTGTTGTTTTTCAAAACAAGCCTTGTTTTGGCATTACTTTTGTCAGTTATACTATAAATGATGTTCGGAAACGAATCCCTTTGTATGAAAACCACGTTGAAATATCTCTCTCAGGGAACATCGACTAGGTCATTTCTCGGGCGCACTGCTGACGTTATTTCCTGGACCACTTAAGTGGAAATCGCTTGCTTTAGCCTGATACAGAGACTACTATCGCATATCTTGGTCCAAAGAAAGTGAGCTCTCAGGTTTTATTGTCTCCCGTTCGCCGCGTTTGCTCAGCAGACGCCTTCGTCCCAGCCGACTGAAATAGCTTACGTTTGCACAAATTCATAAGGGCTGGGTGTTCAGGAGCAATCAGATAAAGCGCGTGACAAAAGGGTGCAAGAACAGTCGTGACCTTGGGCCTCAGAGCCATTTCCCTTACCCTTGCCCCGACGCAGCTATTATCATATTTCATCATTTTACCATGTGCATAAAAGCTGTGGATGGACCTCCCTTTTCTCTTATCCCCGGAGAATGTTTCAGATGATACAAATGAGCGCGGCTGTGTCTCCTAAATAATGCTGAAGCAACGCTGCGGGTTTTTAAAACCGTGTGGGCATTTTGAGAAAAGAGTCCAGGAGAAACAATACAGGCCTAATTCCTACTGCGTGGGTCTTCTGTGGCTGCAGCCGTCCAACAGTGTGGATATGATTTATGAACTGCGGCCGCGAACATTTGTCAGTTCCGTGGGAGACTGCACCCCGGCAGAAGAGGAAGCCTCCGCAGATGGACACGTAATTTTGTTGTTGTCTCTGCTTAAATGAAATCTTGTAAGAGAACTCTGCCCTCTATCGACAGATTTGTGCCAGGCACTGTAAAGTAACCTACTCTGGATGTGGATGTCCGACACGCATTGTTTTTTCCTTTTTTTCTTGCTTGGTTTTTGTTATTTTCTAGGTTCGGCACATTAAAATGCATGAGATTACCACCTAGTCCCGCTGTCAAATTTGATGCTCTAAACTGCTGGTAGAATTTTTGATTTAGATAAGGCTGTGCACATGTGTTTTTTAAAATTATATTCAAATTGAAATGAATAAAAATAAAGAGAAAAGCAGCTTGAGGCCCTGCGCGAGCATGTCCGTCATACCACATCGCGGCGTCTCGTCGTTCACGCGTCAATGGATCGCCTCCCACTTCGGCAGAGCAGCCCATCTAATTCTGTTCAACAAACACATCTCACCTCGCGCTGCTCGCCAACGTTGGTTGTAGTCCTCATCTACAGCGGCATCGTGTCGGAATGTAATCCTCACACCGAAACACGTCACGGGGTAAAAAGTGCGGCTGTTCTCATGGACACGGGGGTGTAAGAAGATCAGAATGCTTGATGATGAGAACAGGCCATTCGGCCCAGCTGAGATCACTTCCCCTGCTATCCAGATGGTATCAGCACTGTGCCATTTCTGCTCCTGCTTCTAAGGGTCTCTCACTCCAATTGCATGACCCGATAGGCTTTTCCATACATTCCACCAACTCTCTATGTGGAGAAAACACAACATGCAGCCCCGTGATATACTCATTAAGCAAAACAGATCGGTTCTCAATCCCAATCCTCCTGAGATTTTCAGCACCAACATTTACTACTACTGTCCCATCCTAATGCTGAAACTTGGGACTTACACAGAACCCTAGGGCGGGCACTCTATTCCAAATTTCCAATACAGCGAACGTTTCACAATGTTGATTGATGATTTATGCTCAATGAGGCTGTACTTTAGGACAGGCATTGCAAATCAGTGCTTTACCAAAGCATTGCTCCTGTGGTAAATACACAGATTATGTTCTGATAATATTACTATTATACAATTATAATAAGTATGTATAATTTTTGTATGAGCTTTACTAATGGAAATAAATAATGGTACCTTGATATGAAATGGGACCTGTGCTTCATAGACTTAGTCACCATTGCTGCAGTCCATCAGGCTGAGATCATTCTAACCCTGTGGGACTCCAGTCTTTTCCTAGGTCTCCTTTATACTTGGATTGGGAAGATGTCAGGGTCAGCCAGCCATAAGGAGGTCTGGGCCAGCCAGTCGGCGCCTTGGTTCCTGGCCGGACACTTGGGTAGCCCTCATCGTTTCCTCCTGTAGCCCCCCCTCCCCCCCACACCGGTCATGTTGCGCCACATCGCAATGTACAGGTCCGCATTTTCCCAACGCCTCACAAGTCTAGATATAGGAACAGTACAGCCTCTAGTGGTGATGGGTGGGTACTGCCGGACAGGGAGCGCTGTTCCACTGAGCTTCCACAAGATTGTGTAAATGCCCACTGTGTCTGCGAGCACTGCGGGTGTGCAGTCAAGGGCAAAAATGTAATACTGAGCACATCAGAGCCTCAGTGCGGGTGACTGAGTTTGGCTAAGTGTACACACCGCATTCCGGAGCATTTCGGATCAGGATAATCGCATTGCTATAAACAGAACCAACCGTGGGCTACAAATTAACGTAGCTACTGTCACTCTATGACACTGTTACGGATACAAAAATGATTGCGTCTCACCTGAGAACAGATACGATCCTAAAATATACCTCAAGGCCATTTTCACCTGTGAAAACCAGAGGGTGACACCATCACCAGCAGAATTAATAATTATCTATAAATATATAGTTTTAAATAAAATGAAAAAGCAACATCTTCAACGTAGGATCTATTCGTAGCCATGCTTTCATCATCGACGCAAACTTTTAAATGTCCGGAGAGCTAGATGAAGGGGTGAATATGGAAGGCTATATTTAGGCTTTTAAAGAGACTGGGGCGCTGAGTCCCGGCATGCAGAGTTCCATCTGCCGATTGGCGGTCCTGAGGGAAGAGACTCCGTCTGAAGTAGGGTACCGCTTCAAAAAGCACAAAAACACAGAGTCTGCGGGAAAAATAAGGAATGTTTACTCAGCTAACTGCCTTTAATGGCCCCAAACTTCAATTAAGTTACTGTACAAATGTAGCATCCTCATAAGTAATGACTAAATAACCGCATCGGGCTTATAGCCCATGAAAGAGAACGTTGCGTGCGTGATAGACGGAAACCGAATGAGTTCACTGGGATGAGAAGCACGTTCCTCTCATGTTGAGAGGGAATTACACCAAATTACTTGTAGTCTTCGAAGATGTTGTTCCAAACAAGTTCTAAAAAAAAACATTATAGGCATGTCACATGTAAACTAACTGTAAATTTTCTGCAATGGTCATGATTTAGTCACAAAAAAACATTATGCACTGTAAGTCCAATCATCCATCCATTATCTAACCCACTTATTCCTGGTCAGGGTCACAGGGGGCTGGAGCGTATCCCAGCATGCATTGGGCAAGAGACAGGAATAACTCTACAGGCCACCAATCCATCGCAGAGTACACACACAATTCACTCATGCACTCATACCTATGGGCAATTTAGAGCCTCCAATTAGCCTAACCCGCATGTCTTTGGACCGTGGAAGGAAACCGTAGGAAACTCACATGGACACGGGGGAACATGCAAACTCCATACAGAAACCCAAGACCTTCTTGCTGTGAGACTGATTGCACTGTACGTGCCGTATACATTTTTTAAAGTTCAGAACTGTTTAATCGCTGTTTAACACTTCTAACACCTCTGATGAAACTACCAGGGACGACGAGCCACAATTCAAATTCTTTGTGATCTTAAAAGCAAAGCTGCATCACGTTTGAAGGCTGTTCCTGCAATGTCCCTTGTGCCTTTAAGATGCCCTTCAAAGGACATACTGAAAACTGTACCTGCTGGCAAAGTTTATCCTAACACAAACATACACACACACACATTAAACAAGAAACTAAAGCTGGTACAACATTAATCGTGTGCTTCAAAGTGCACTAAATCTCCTCCTGAGTACATAAAAAAATTACCTCTCAGCCCACGCCAGCCAGAAGCAGACAAAAGGGTGATGATTGGTAAGCCTGTGGTGTGGTGAGGAATGCAATTATGGGTAGTATTATTCACACAGACTTCACACAGACAGGTGTCTTTGTTTCTGATCTGTATACTCATGACAGGAAGTCCCATTCCCTCTCATGTTATCACATGCCCGTGGAGTCCCAACGCAGCAAACGTGTGCCAAGCGACAGAATGCATGCTTTCGTTTTTGAAATGGTATGAAACGATTATATGATGTACATGTAGCTACCATGTGTGTATATTGCTAATCACAAATCAAAGAAAGCAAATCCATCAAGAAATTATACAGTTTTTTCTAAATAAGTTAAAAGTCATGCCGTAAAAGCCATCTGGGTATATGTGTGTGTGTGTGTGTGTGTGTTCATGTGAGTGTGTGCATGTGAGATTGTGTGTGTGTGTGTGTGTGTGTGTGTGTGTGCGCGTGCGCGTGCGTGTGTTCATTCAACTTCAGAAATTACAGTTAGATCAGTTTCGGCTGCATCTGGTTTCTTTCATTTGTGCCGAGTATTAATCTGGCAGCGTCTATTTTTTGATGCCAATCTCCACCTCAAATAAGCAGCAGTAGGAGGTGGAAGAAGACCTTCTGTTAGCCTTTCCACCTCCGAAACCATAGCAACAAAGAGGAGGGTCCCCGCTGAAGCGGCGCAGGTCATCCATTACCGCCGCTAAAGTTGGCACAGGCAGCACACGGTGACCATGCCTGGATGACCAGAGCAGAGAAACCTCATCAAACATCATTACTTGCAGGACCACGCAATCACTCAACCGCAATGCACTGCCATTTACTGCAGGACTGACGCTAGTTTTAATGCTGCATTCTTCACCATTCCAATCAAGGCCTCCCAGCTGACAAAACAATCTCAACTGACTTATAATAATACTACTACTATTACTGTTGCTGCTGTTGCTACTACTGCTAATAATAATAATAATAACTAGATTAACAATTCCTAAAGAAATTGTAGGTGTGGTTGCTTCACAGTGTTATCAAGTGCTGGAAATAGCATAGAAAGATGGTAATATGGTATAGTGTGAGGTGGAAAATAAAATGTGGAAATGGTATGAACTGGTAATGCGGTATAAAGGGATCCAAAGAAGGTGAAAGTGTTACAATATGGTGATGTATTTTGTGGTAAGCAGTCTAAAGAACCTGGAAGTCATAACAGTGTTGTTGAGGAAGGCATTGTGATGTCCTAAGCAGTGTAATATTTTACAGCATCCACATTCTATTGCGTCGGTTTTCAAAATGTGCCCATTGACTCCCATTAATTTTTTTAGTGATAAAAGGTCAATTATCTAAAAAAATGTATATGGTATGAAGGTGTATAAAGGTATAATATGAGGTATGAATGGTGTCGATGGTGTGAATGGTGCAGGAAGAGATAGGTTCTCAAAAAATGGCGAAATAATAATAAGTATGGTGAATAACAAAAGGTGTGGTTTCACAACCACACCTAATAATAATAATTTATTAGAATAAGAAAAATTATTCTCATTATCATCACCACAATAATAATAATTACTATTATACTTAGATTCAGTCTACTTGTGTTAAGACCCATTAAGGCCCATTTTGGTTCGCATTGCCAGTGAGAGCACTGTTTCTGCCCATTTCCATATGCATATGTTCAATAAACCGCAGATCACTGATTGAAGCCTGATAGTGTCCTATTGGGTTCTTCACTTCTCATTCACTGATGTTCCTGGAATGAAGATTTCCCTATGACCTCTAATTAGTCATTTAAATTAGTATGCGTAGAAGAACTAGATGTCCTGGACTATGACTGAAGATGAAGAAGCTGTTTGTGCAAGATCTGAGGATGGCTGTGTATCCAGTGCTACTGCAGTTGTAGTCAGCCGTATGTAGTAATGCATATCTGAGCAAGGCTGTACTACTGAAAGTCTATCACTTTGCACTCTGTTTGATGACGCTGTTTGGAACTCGCGAGGGACTCCACCTGTAAACGCACCCATCCCCAGAGTCCCAGAGGCCCTCCAAACTCGAACCCGTGATCCTCGCCTGCCTCCTCCCCGGTCCTCTGTGGCAGCCCAGATTGCCAGCCCAGCCTGTCCATTTCCTCTGAACTATGCGGGATGTAATTTGGACGGGTCCTGCCTGAGTCTAATCTCAAAATGGCAGATGCTCCATTGGTCCTGGACTTGGACCAATACCCTACCCTGAGCCAAACAAATCGACTAAGGGGCGGGCCGGGGAAATGAAGGTTGTAAAACAGCACTGTTGTAGCTGCAGCTGTTGTTGTTGCAGTTGATACCTTCTCTTTCCTGATACTCTTAGCGCTCAAGGCGGTGGCGACATAGGGTGGTGGCGACGGAGGGTGGTGGCGCTGGCAGCGGGGGCACTTGGCGACACTTTGGCCCCAGAATAACCCCGGTGGTACTTTGCGGAAGCGGAACGGAACTAATCCGACGCTTCATTAAAGGCTGCTGCGCAAACGGTTCTCCAGACAGTGCGGCCTTTATATAGAGCTGCGTCCAGGACAGACAGATGGGGCCCGGCGTATCAGTCTCTCTCCAAAGCTGCCTTTCATCCCCGTTAATGAAAGATTTCACACTCCGTCTCTCCCGCCGGAGTTACTGCGCACGTGCACTTTTTCCATTTCAATGCGGGGCGTCTCAAACGTGCCAAAGGCTACGTTATGAAGCAAGATGAGAGGACTAATGTTTTAAGGCAGTTTCGTCGCGTAAACGGGAGTTTTAATCGTTTTCATTTTAATTAAAAGGTTCCGGTTATTTGACCGGCAAACGGACAAGCTGTTCATCCCTCAAAATAACTTTTCCATAGATAAATACAGGCCGTTATATGGACGCTGATTCTAGTAAAGCAGAGTGAAATTGAAAGGTTGAGATCTGACCGCCGCTAAGCCGGAAGGCCCAACATAAAATGAACTTATGTTCCTGCAGGGCATTTCTCAGTTCCGACTGCGCGTGAACATTATCCTGAAGTATATCTCACTTGTGGAACACTGAAGTAATAAAAAGCTACTCGGTATAAACCTCTTCCCTGTAAGAACTGACCCTGTACAGAGCCTACCCACTGTATAATAATAATAATAATAATAATAATAATAATAATAATAATAATAATAATAATAATAATAATAATACATGATAATAAAAAAAATAGAAAGCATAATGATGATGTAAATATTGTGCATTTTACATACTGCCCACTTGTATGACTTATATCACTTATATTGCTGAAACAATTTAGCATATCGTTTGCTCAAAGGAACAGTGGCATTTAGGAAATGAACCTGCAACCTTCTGGTGAGCGGCCCAGGTCCTAAACCACAACATATCACACTGTCTAGGTTACCACAACTCAAAAAAGAACTGTTCTGCAAAAAAAGTCCACCAAACTGAAATGAATGTTGATAAATATTTTTCCTGTGTCATGCTCTAAAAAAAACAAATAATAACGGCACAAGCTCAAATAACTGGCAAAGATGTCAAACTGTTGCAGCCTAATTATCTCAGAATTCAACCAGTTTAGCCTACTCTGGCTCAGGCATCAATTAACCGCATGACGGCACACAGGCTACATGCAGTACAATGTAAATCCAAATGGCAGCACAATGGCTTTAATCTCGTTAATTCACCCTGCTCATCAAACCATGTAAGCGCCCTGCAACAGAAATTACACAGACTCAATGACCTTACGCTGCAATAATGTCGAAATGGATGCATGCGAGTGGCTACGCTTCAAGAAAACTGCAAAACTGCTGAGGAAAAAAAAAAATCTGACAAAACATATGAAAGTACCCGGGCGACTAACTTTGATTTACAAAGAAGAATGGAGCCTCAGCGCACAGCGCTGAATATGCATACGCAGATCAGGAAATAAAAAGACGCGGACAAACTCCAAGGAACAGCCGGACAAACAAACGAGGCTCTTCCCTTGCCCCTGCGCTTAAAGCACAAAAGCAGTGCGTTCGCTGCGTTCTGCTTACGGCGCTGAAAAATAACGCTGCGTTCGCGATGCCCTCAGCCGCTTTGCATAATGATTCTTCTCACGTTTGAGCCCCGACACATCACAACCTCGCTCCCTTTCAGCCCTCGGAAAGACTCACACAACAGGTCTGTTTGTCAGTGACACTCAAAGGAAGTGCTGTTTGGGAGAATATCACGCTATGTGCCAAAGGACACGAATGGTCATCCATACTGTCAGGGGTTCTGCTCAACCAAACCTAACATTAATTTGGATGATAATGATCCTGCCACTACCATTACTACTAATACGACTGCTAATAATAATAATAATAATAACATTGGAGTTTTGTCAAAAGCCTTCAGCTGGGTTCAAGAGAGCTGATACGCCCCTCATATCTGTTATTGTCGGCCTGTAAAAGCTCGTTTGACACAAGATGGCCGACCCCAACTATTTCAGGGTGAGTACAGCTTGCACAACTGACTTTCATTGCAGTCCCCACCCAACACACACACACAGCATCTCAGACGTAGACACCACATAAACAGGTAACACTCCTTGAATGGAGCTTCATAAGAGCTATATAACTCCGTTATTACTAGTACACAAGCTCCTTCATAAGCACTACCTAGTATGTCAGTAGCCCCAAATAGACATAAGGACCTGTTATGTCCCCACTGATGCAGCAAGGTGATACCAGGTGATACACACCATATGCCTCTTTGTGGTATTGACATAAGAATTTAATGAAGCTATATAACTCCTTTATAAACAGATGTATGCCTTTATATGTAAGGTGTATGTTCATAGAACACATCAAAACAAAAACCTTCACATTGCATTTAATTGCAATTACACAACATTCTCTTATCCAGAGTGTTATCTTATCTCAGGAATACAATAGTGTGATATCACCACGAATGTAGAGAAGGCCCAATTTTAAACAAAATTAGCTGAACAAAGCTGAACAAAAAACTAAAGTAAACTAAAGTTGATACCACTACACATTTAACCTTTACACAGCTATACATTCAACATTATCTGAAAAGGGAAATCCCAAAAGAAGAAAGAGGACAGGTAAAAATGGTCAGGGGAGCCATGGGGGTGGTCTGAAGACATTGGTCTTCAGTCTGCATTGGAAGATGGGCGGGGCTTCTGCTGTGGACAGTGGGACAGGTCAATATTACAAGTAGGAGTCCGCTAGCCAATCAAAACGCTAGGTCTGCTGAGAATGTCGGGACTGAGCAGCAGTATGTCAGAGGACAACACTCTTAATGAAGACAGAGCACTTAGACAATGGAAGCAGGTGAGACTCCACTTCACATGGGCTGTCACCAAAAGGAAATGGATGTCCCCGTTTCTGGGGCACGCTGTGCTTGGCAGGCCTCCTCTTGCTGAGACAAATTACGTTCTGACTAATTACGTATTTGCAGCAATTAGGCCTACCTGATTACATAAAGCGGAGCACTCCTCCAGCAACTGTAACTCATCTTACAACGCCTGTGTTACCCAGCAACAAAAATGTACCTGCAGATTGAGTCAACCTGTGGCAAACAGCTACTTGGAAAAAAACACAAAGACATCAAAAAAGGTTAGTTGCATTAATGTTATAAACTTCAAAATGCATACTGCCAAATGGACCTGAACATCAATAGAAGATCAAATTCACTCAGTGGCCACTTTATTCGGTACACGTACTGTATGTAGTAACGGGTAGGACCCCCTTTTGCCTCTAGAACAGCCTGAATTCTTCATGGCATGGATTCAAAAAGGTGCTGGCAACATTCCTTAGGAATTTTGGTTCACGCTGACTCGATAGCATCACCCAGTTCCTGCACTATGTGGGGTAAAAATAAACAAGGGCATGGCAAAAATCCATCCATCCACCGTAGCTCCAAAACCGTACTCCTGGTTTTTTGTTTTATGGAAAACTGATGTTTCCCTTATTTTGTCCACCCTTGTATGTTCTTTTACTGACTAAGGAATCAGTGAACAATCATTGCTTTTATTTTTTTCTACTAAAGACTTTTTTTTAGTGATGCTGTAAAACTAATAATAAAAGCATTATTTCAAGATTACCCATTCGTCATGGGGAGGTGCAGTGAGTAGCGCTTGTCTCGTCACAGCAAGAAGGTAGTGTGTTGGAATCCCCACCAGCCCCACCAAATGTTAGCTGGGATAGCCTTCACAACCCTGACAGAAGGTGGTACAGAAGGTGAGTGGGTGGGTGCATGGATGGAATTTTGCCATGCCCTTTTCATTTTTACCCCAAACATACCTTTATTTTCTTTATGTTGGCCCGGGGTAAAATTCTTAGTTACATGAATTTGGTCATTTTGGTTTTGTATTTAAATGGAGTAATAAAATGTAGTTTGCAAAATTAAAAATATTTTACTGATCCTATTAGTTGCGTTAGCTGAACAGCACAATATGAGTTAATACATCATTTTTATGGTTGCTGTGCCAACATAAAATGGCTTGTCACTGGAGCTTAGAATTTTTAATCCACAGAATGACATGGTTTCCCTTGCGGTCGGTTTCCTTGGTAGCCACGCGAGGGCGCTGCCCTTTTAGTGGATGTTTGCTCCGCCCCGTCTTGATTGTGGAGCTTCTCTTAGCATCACACCTGTGCGTGGTTACCTTGGAGGTATTTAAGCCCACGTTTTCCTCCGTTCTGGGCTTTTGATATTAATTTGTATTGTCTGGCATTATTTGCTCTGTTTTGTGTGTGGTATTATTTTGCCCTTTGATTGCTTAGCCAGTATGATTCGGTCTAGGTTTTTTTTCTCCATTTCTGCTCCAGAGTGTTTTATTGGAGTAATGCGGGACTTGCCTTTGTGGATATATTAGGACTTTTCCCCCCTGGCTCTTTTCTGTCTCCGCTTCCTGGTCTTTCCTTTCTTCCGTTGCCTAGACCCATTTGCCTTTTCTGTCTCTTTCTCCTCTCTCTGTCTGCTTTCTTCCGTGAAAGCGAGAGGAGTCTTTGTTTGTTTGTGGGTGTATTTGTATAGTCATTTCTTACTAAGAGACCAGGCGTTTTTATCATACTGACAGGCAGGGCTTTATTTATTCTGAGAGGCAGGGCGTGTATTTTCTATTTAAGCTCGCGTTAGTCTTTTAGCCGGTAAATGTCCGGTGCAGCCTGTCCTGTTCATTCCTTTCGGTACCTGTCTCCGTACATGGAGCTTTTGGCGATTTTGTTCAGAACTGTAGTTCTGTTTCGTCCTTCGGTACATGTCCTTCTTTTCGCCTCCTCGTATACTATCTCGTATTATTTTGCAGGGTTTGTTGGCTGTGTGTTTTATTTGTACCATTTATGCTACTCGCCTATTCCACGCCTCATTACTGAGGCAGGGCGTCTATTATTGCCGGCGTTTTAGTTACTTAGCTCGTAGAGGTATGGGACCGCAAATCTCTGCTCTATTCACCTGTAAAATGTTTCTCTCTCCTAGGAGATCGGGCATTCACGCTTTTACTGAGTTACTTAGCTCGTAGAAGTATAGGGTAGCAGTTCTGTGTTCCATTCGCCTTGTTTGGTTTTCTTACTGTGAAACCAGGCATTTGTGCTTCTACTTATTTGCGTGTTACAGTGACCCGGTTTGTAGCTTCGGTACGTTTGGTGTGTGTTATTTGTGCCATTATGCTACTCACCTGTTCTTATGCGTCTCGTTACCGAGGCAGGGCGTTTATTATTTCTGGCTCTTTAGTTACTTAGCTCGTAGAGGTATGGGACCGCAGATCTCTGCTCTATTCACCTGTAAAATGTTTCTCTCTCCTGGGAGATCGGGCGTTCATGCTTTTACTGAGTTACTTAGCTCGTAGAAGTATAGGGTAGCAGTTATTTGTTCCATTAGCCTTGTTTGGTTTTCTTACTAAGAAACCTGGCGTTTGCGCTTCTACTCATTGGTGTGTGACAGTGAGCCGGTTAGTAGCTTTGGTACGTGTGTTCCCTGTCTTGTCTCCTTCCCTTAATTACGGGGTTTCCCATCCTAGTGGCCTAGTGCTTAATGAATCCCCCTTTTTGGCATTTGGCCCCTCCTACCTCACACGTCACGCCACCATTACACAGAACCTTGAACCTTAAAAGTTCAGCTTGAAAGAAGACCGGCGTGGTCTTCTGCTGCTCTAGTCCATCCGCTTCAATGCTCGATGCATTGCGCATTCAACGATGCCCTTCTGCACACCATTGTCATAAACAGCTATCATTTGAGCACTTGTGGTGTTTCTGTTAGCTTGAACGAGTCAGTCCATTCTTTCTGAGATGCTGGAACCACCGCGTCTGGCACCAACAATCATACCACGCTCAAAGTCGCTTAGACCACGTGTCTTGCCCATTATAATTTTTGGTCGAACAACAAGTGAACCTCTTCACCATGCCTGCATGCTTTACATGCTGAGTTGCAGCCACATGATTCGCTGATTGAAGGAGCAGGTTATTTGGATTAATGAGCAGGTGTACCTAATAAAATGGCCACTGAGTGTATACTGATAAACTGGCCTAATGAGAACCGAATTTGTTATATTAAATGCATTGCATTTTGCAACTTCTCCCACACAAATGCCATTTCCAACCAGTGGCTTAAACTGATGTTGTTCTCCAATACTGGACTCTAGCCAATCATTGGGGTGAGTTCCTTAATCCTCTGGGGTTGACCATGTCACCGGCGACATAGAATCGGTGCTCATACGTTTTGTTTAATAACTTCGGTCTCATTTCGCGTAGAAACTTACTATAAATTGCGGTGTGAAGCCTAGCCTTGTAGCTACAACTAGAGCCCACCCTGTGTTTCTAGACCAACCAGAGGTTTCTATATCGACGAGCCAATTGGAGGCATTTTTTCTGCAGTGGGACGCAAGCTACCTTGCTTCTCGTTGTTTCCTACACTAAGATGATAGACTATAGGCAGGTCCTTTTGTAAGTATATTTATTTACCGTTTGTGAAATGAAAACGAAAATACTAAGGTTGTTCTGTAATGCCATTTTATGCTTTTGTGGCCATGTTGCCATAAATATAGTCTCTTAAAAAGGATCTATGATAAAATACCACACATGAAAAGAAGATATGCAACACCTGATAGTGCCATATAGGCTTACATATATGTAATAGTAACTATCCGAGGGTACCAAAAAATGGGGAAAATAGGCTTAGACCCCAGAGTGTTAAGTTCTCAACATGTTAAACATCAGTAGGCTGATGTTTCAGTGCAAGATTAACCTAGCTGCTGAATGTCCAACAGAAGAAACCATCTGGCTATCATGCAACAACCCTGCCCGCTAACACAACACAACCTCTAGCGGGAGACCTGTCATGTCAGATACACGGGCTTCCTGTTAGACATTGTTATGATCGCAAAATGTGACAGGTAACGATGTGTACTATGTTCGAAGCAACTGTCCCTGGTTCAGTACAGGGTAATTAATGTTTAAAATGTGCATCTAACTAGACCTTTAAATTACCTTTTGAGTTGTATAAAAACAAATCAATAAGCACTTGAGAAATCACCCCCAGGGTAAGTGTTGTGCAGGTATGCACAAAGATCACACCATAAGTAAACAGCGCACGCACACGGGCACACACACCACACACCGCAGATTCTGAAATCT
Source organism: Synaphobranchus kaupii (assembly GCA_029718625.1). Classification (NCBI taxonomy): domain Eukaryota; kingdom Metazoa; phylum Chordata; class Actinopteri; order Anguilliformes; family Synaphobranchidae; genus Synaphobranchus; species Synaphobranchus kaupii. The sequence goes on from CM056377.1 coordinate 81,231,007, forward strand.
TCCAGAGTAAACGTATCCCCTGCATTTTATTTCCTCAGAACCAATCTCTGAGCCTGTTGTGGAGCCACTCACAGAGAAAACATTACATTCTGCACGAGTGATGCTCTGTGAAAGAGCGGGCAATTAAGAGGAGAAAAAAAAAGCCCGCTTTTCAAATTAGCTCTTTTGGATCTATTTTCACATTTGCTTTGATAACCTCTTGGTGTTAGCTTAAAATGGCCTTGAGCTGGATGAGATCATACGAACTTAGCAAAAAAAAACAAGATAGATACTCTAGTGGAAGTGCAAGTATGCTTTTTAGACAAAGTACGGGAAACTGAAAACAGCTGCAAGATACTTGTCTAGCCAAAAACCTATTTAAAACATCTTCTTTTAAAGGTGAACTATTCCAAGAGAGAAAAAAAAAAGAATCGGTAACTTTCACAGTATTTAGTACTGTGATGTAAGGCTACTAGCCACACTTTGCATTAATGCGCTTCTATGAACTGCAGATGGATAAAATTATAATAAAAGAAAGGACCAAATACTGTTCCTTTGTTTTTGCCTCATTGTTGTATGCATTATCTAAAAAACAATTAAAAAAACTTATGGTCACAAGAAAAAGAAAGCTGAAATACCAATTTAAACCATCACTGCAAATGACAAAACTACACTTGATGTTGTTAGAAAATAGAACACGTTAGTTCTTGGTGGCAGCTCTCTGTGCCTTTTGAAGTAAGAACATAATTTGCAATGATCTTTACTAACCTTTATCGAGGGGATTGCCGGCACATATTAATAATTCAGTAGAACACACACAAACACTGGAAAACACATGAAATAATACCTAACCCGGACCACTTCTCTAGGACTAACCCGAGATAAGGAGGACTGGAGCACACAGAGTTCAGAGCAAAGTCTTATTAAATATTTTTTGCTCTGAGCTCTGTGTGCTCCAGTCATCCTTATCTCGGGTTAGTCCTAGCGAAGTGGTCTGGGTTATGTATTCTTTCAGTTCGCTGTTCCTTTTGTTGAGCACCTATAGTCCTTTTTTTATATAGCCGGCTTGTAGCGCGTCTGGGATTACCCCCTTTTTACACTGGAAAACACATCTCCATTCTGGCTGATCAACAATGGACGCACAGTAAAAAATGTAGTCTTAAATTGACTCTGATAGGGTACATCATACTCTAATGGAGTGCATGTGACTCATATAGACACTTGGAGCTTAAGTACCACTGACAGTTTCACCGTGTTTTTAATGAGCAATGACGCAACAAGACTGCATAAGCTTTTATGAAGTTATTAGCTGCTGTAACATTGATGAACAATGCATATATAATTCACAAAGATTTTATTCACACTATTTTCTATGTAATCAAAGATTAATATCTAAAGGCTTCTAGGTCCTGACCCATTGTAAGATGATGCTTCGTGAGAGATGATTGGTGGAAATTAGATGACTCAACATTTTTTTTAATTAAGTGATTGTTTCAAACACATTGAAAGAAATATGTATAGATTTGAACGAACGTCTTTAATATTCATAGAGATTGTAGTGAGAGCCGCTGCCCCTTTTCCTTTAAACCAGGGGTGTCAAACTCCAGTCGTGGAGGGCCGCAGTGTCTACAGGTATTTGTGGTTTCCTTTCAATCAGCACCCAGTTAAAGCATTGAGAACAAGGTGTGTGGACTTCTTAGCCAATTAGTGACTTAAATTAATCACTTGTGCTTAAACGCACCAAAAACCAGCAGACACTGCGGCCCTCCAGGACCGGATCTTGACACCCCTGCTTTAAACCCACTGTAGCTGCGCTCTATTACAACCGCATTCATTTATCACGGCCATGACTTGCTTCCACTTATTTTGTTCGCTCAGCAGTTTTCAGCACTAGCGGGCACTACATTTTTATAGCTATTTAATCCACGACCCCTTAATTCAGCTTCATTTATTTGCGTAGGGGTTCAAATGGGAGAGGCCTTGTGAGTCACAAGCTATGAACTTCAGCGGGAGTTCGTCGACCGGCCAGCCTTTATTATTTTCAGGACCTCGGACAGCGCTTTGCCCAACATTAAAGTTAAATTGGAAAACCTGGCGTTTTCTCTGGTAGCAGTTAACTCTCGCGTAAATTAATTAAGACTCAACAAATTCACTTTATGTATTAATTTAGGTTTCTTCTACAAAAGACAAATGGAAATACAAGGTAAACCGTATTGATTCAACTCGGTAATTCAATATATCTTTTACAGCCCACAAGGGGAAAATGTATACTAAGGCATTCCTTTCACAAACGATGGCGACATCTACTGGTAAAACCTTACAGCACACCAGATATGCCGCAATAATGTTGAAGCAATTCCGAAGGAATTTAATGACTTGAATTAAATCATTTAATTCTGCACTACATGTTTTCTTATCCAATATGCATACGTATGATTTACGCCTTAATAAAATATAGTCAATACGTTAAATTACGGAATCGACATCTCCATTTCCACGCACAGGAACAAGTCGATTCTTATCCATGTAAACTCTACTTGCCAGTGAAAGAGTTTATTAAAAACAACATTATTTTACAGCAATCTGACTACTTAAAATGAAAATATTAATTTTACATAACAAAACATCTAATCAGAAACAGCTAAGCCTTTACTGCCTTTAATGTAGGCCGATCTGTTGCTACTTAAAACAACAATTTAGTGTGCAAAACAATACACTTTTCTGCGAGGTAAATAGATTAATATAAATAAACTGACATTTAATATTAATTTATGTTAAGACTGTCTGGAAGATAACTAGAAACCTAAGTCCTTAAACTTTAGTGTCGAGACAGAGTGCTAGGCTGATGCATGAGAGCTATCACGGGCGAGCAAAAAAATTACTCGAAAACGGTGCTCTACTGTCAGCAAATCCCTTCAGAATATTGCGAATCTAATAATACCCGCTGCGGCGCTGAATCTGGCATGCCATCTGTTTGATGTATTACCTGTATCTTTAAAGAGACTAACAAACAAATAGCAAAAAAAATATCGATCCAATAAGCTTGAACTCTGGAATCTGTCAAGAACTTCTGACAGTGGTAAAAAGTGAGCCGACGCTAAGGCAACATGCACAGTGAAGCCTATGGACATTCTGAAATATGTGTTTTGGAGAGTTAATGGCCCAACGATGTGGGGTTTTAATTCGGAAAGGGATTTGGCACTTTACGAAATAAAATATGCATTTGCAAAATATGCATTACCCTGAAAATATGCATTTGCAAAATATGCATTACCCTGAAAAACTGCCATAAACACACCCATCCGAAATCACACTTAAAATTAAATCATGTTTTTCAAAAAGAGTTAACTTCCAGCAATGCTAACACATTCACTGTAGGCTATTACAAGCACGTCGGGAGAGAGGTAGGAGAGAGATTGTACCAACGAGCTCAAATGGACGACCTTTTAAGATTTTAGTACATTTCTGTAACCTTTTCCCCTACAAGGGCAATCTTGTGAATTCCTAACCCCAAATAATACGAAGCGCATGTATTCAGTCAACGGCTGCGAATATGATAGCTGGTTTAAACAAGCCGAACGGCGCAGGACATTCACTACGGATGCGACACAAAAGAGGGGTAGAACAATATTTATCTTACGTCTTCATCTCCGCATTCACTCCTGTGTTGATAATGGAAACGGGGACGGCTTTCTTGCAAGGGGCGTGGGGTCTTCCCTGCATTGTCCTCTTCTGCGCCCTGTCCACCGAGTAGATGACTGGCCTCGGGTAGAATGGGGAAAGACCTGTTCGTATTAATCTTTCCAGTAAGTCTCTGATAAATCGAAGCCATAAGTGAAGCCGGAATACTACTGCATGTCACAACAGAAGACTTCGGGTTCTATTCTCATAAAGCGACTGCTTATTTCTTATGTTTTCATAAGAGTTGATAGCCAACGGTTCCTTCGCCGCTCGCTCCTTGCGGGGACGCTAAAAGCGATCCACCACGAACGTTCAATTAATCAGCTTTACTGACACGAAACAGTTAAACATCAGCAGACGTTGCAATTATTCCAAACGTTTCTGGTCAGAATATTGGCGGTTGCACGGTTGCGATGGGTCCAGAATGTGTCAGTTTAAGTCTGCTCTACATTCGGAGCACGTTGTTTCTCTTCGTAAATCCGTTGGGGGTATACAGATCCTTCCGTCCGAGCAACGCACCAGCAATTTAGTTTTTCACCCACAAAACTTGAAGGGAGAGGGACGTCTGCTCGCCAGTTTAACAGTTTTCAAAGCTACCAGTAGCAGGTAAAAATAAGGAAGAAGGCTCTGATGATGCTACTGCATTTGAAGTGACCACACTGAAAACTGTTAAAAGACTAATCTCCACTAGTGATGCACAAATTGACGGAGCGTTAATGTTGTGCCTCTTGACACAAGCCATACACCGCTAGAAATAAAACAACGAATCTACCAGAAAGAAAATAAAATTACCCCCGAATAACAGATTGTACAGCAATTTGTATTCCTAGTTTATAATCTTCTCCTTTTTTCTCCACAGCCTTGTAGCCGCAGCCAAAAAATGCGCGAGTGTCCCCTTACGGCGAACATAGATACGGCACTCGTAAGAAAATGAAAAGCGTAATTTTTCCAAGACACCACCTGCAGTTTAATCATATTCGCTGATGAATAATACAAATAAGCGGACGTTATTTGAGTTTCAGATCACAATAATTCGTTTTAATTGAAAATCAGAAAATACCAGCACTGTTCGACGTCTGACAATGAGATTATGGGCTATGGATAGCCACGACTCAGTAAAGAGTGAAGCTGTAATGTTCATTGTTCCGCAGGCGTAATGAGCATAACTAATATAATATCATATTTTCAGACCTTCTCTCAGATTTATTTTTGCCATATATATTCATTTGAACAGTTTAACTCCTTAACATCAAACACCAAATATGTATATTCCATTATTGTGATATGGATTTAAATAATATCTTTTATGACAGTTCTTGTTATCAATAAAGTAGCCAAACTATGAATTGTGAATATAACATAAAAAACTGCAGTGCCTTAAAGATATGCAAAGAAGCTATCCAAACTAAGACTACACAAGTGTAACAGGAATATTGCAGCAGTACCGATATCCATGTTCAGAACAATCTCTTTGATTTCCCTTCACATTATACCAATCCAGTGCAAGTCTTTAAGCAAACCAACATTTGACAGCAAAATTTTAAGACAGTTTAAAACCTTTGTTCAGGAATCCCAGTATTATATGCATCAGTGTTAAACAAAATTATTCAATTGAATAATCGTTATGCCAATTTGCATTGCGTTATTGTCTTTACAGATAAGAATGACAAAACAAATGCATTGCTATATATTGCACTTTTAGTGCAATTTTCATAAACATCCCATCAGATGCCCCCCCCCCCCCCTAGCAATGCAACAAGGGGGGGAAAATGACTGCAGTGTCATATCCATCCTTGACAATCCTCGACTGTGACCACCAGACAACCAGTAGTCATCAAGGAGGGACATCTCGTCATGATGACTGGTCACATGCCTTACACCTCCATTAAGAAAAGTATCGTATTCCTCAATGGGCCGGAAAAATGGAGAGTGACCTGACAGGGGTGATGTAATGCCACATTGTTGTTATAACGCCCTGACGAAGACGTGAAAGTCGAAGCATTGGTAATAGTAATACAACTATGAACATACGGAGCTAAGTGTGCGGTGTTCATTATCTTTTTATATCAGTATTGTTACTACGATCACCTACACCTTATATAATATCTCGCTTGGTGTGAATGTGCTTTATTTTCCTTTTTTTACGTATAATGCCACACCGTCCCATAAGATTGCAAAGTGTAGCACATCGGATATCACTGGCCCTATCTTTTCTGGTGGCACAGTGCTATGTTACAACACATTGAGGAATGTAATTAGACGATGTGTGATATATGGCCCAAATGTGGGAATGTCTGTAAAAACACTGAAGATTGCGGCCCGTGTGGTTACGTGACGTCAGTCCCCATTTGGAAAGGTACATTTACAGTGGTTCTTTGACCAATAATGTTCCTTCCACGTCTCCTACTCAAACACTGCACATCTACCACCATGCACCACAATGTGTGATCTATGGCTCAAATGTGAGAATGTGTGTGCTTTTCCACGTCTAAGGATTACCGACTGAATAAATGAGCAAAGAGGGTTCGCATACATGCAGAAGCTTCACAATTATGGGAATAAGTTCTATTAGGGAAGCCCAAAGGCTTCTGTTTTGTTTGACATGCTTTACTTCATAGATTTGTATGTTTAGCATGTAATTGTATTTACCGTTTGGCAAAAACATGCTTATTTGCATTTTGCGTGAGAGAAATGCGGAATGAGTCATTGTTTTGCAAAAAAAAGCATATTGTTGTGCTCGTTTGTGTTATGGCCATGATTAAGTGGATCGCAGTTTCATTCGAAGTGACGTAGAAACTGAGAAACCCGTAATCGAGCAGATAGCCTACGTAGGCCTAGTGTCCCTGTGAAAGTCTAATAAGCAAATGCCTGAAGCTGCGTATTGAACGTAGTCACGTCTCACTGTTCAACCAAGGAACAGACCTAAAACCCTGCCCTAGAGGTCCATGTAACAGCAGTTTGAGACTTTGTGACATGTGAGAGGATCATGTCAGCGCCGAATGTGGCTACCATTCATTCAGGCTTTTTGCGTCAAAGGTGCTCTAGGGCTATCGTGGGAGTGTGGACCGCCTCCGAGCATGCCAGAACAGTTACGTACGCCGACCAATTGGCTAATCGTTCAGTGGCTATTGCGTTTCAAACGGAATGAATTCACTCGCTTTGTCATTAACGGATATTTTGCCGAATTAATTCAAATCTAATCGCTCGCTATTGCGCGTCGTCTGAGGAGAGCTCATTAGCTTTGATTCATCAGGGGGTGTCGCTCTACGTTTCAACTACTTTATTGCTGTCAAAGATCCGGCGAGACCACCCCTGAGCAGTTTTGCCATTTAATTTGAATTGTTTATTAATGTGCTTATTTACCACGAGGCTGTGATAGCATCTGCTGTCTGGGGAATGGCCTTTATGTCAATTCCTGAAGATTCCCCTTTAGCCTTTGCACAAAGGGATAGGCACTATAGCTGCACTGCATCCTCAAGCTCTCTGACAATATGTCTCATTCAGGCGTCCAATGCAAAAGAAAAGAAGATTTTATGAAACTATGCTCCACCATCTTCTACCTTGAATTAAACTCTCATCCCTTCCTCTGAATTTCACACTTGTTTAGCCTGCAGACTGGCACACAAAGGCTCCTGCTCTCTGAGAGCACAATTCACTCTCTCTTCTGAAAGTATTCCATCAGCTCATCAACTTCCAGACAAAGTTCTGTACCTTCTTTTGAGCGTAAAGTACAGTATATGGGTGTATCGAATAGGGATCTTGTACAGCATTAAAAATGACCATTAAAATGCCCGTCCTTGTCAGTGTTGTTGCAGTTAGATGTTTGACGGCCACAGTCAACAGTGCAGACCTCTAACTCTGATACATTCTGTTCCAACGTTAAATTAAATTTGTACCTCTTTAATAAAGTAAAATTTAAAAAATTGTGTCCCTACGGATATTTCACTCAACTGAAGCAGACTCCAGTCTTTTGCTCCTATGATAAATGTTTCATTTCCACACACACACACACACACTGCCAACATTTTGTTCAATGAGCCAGTTTTTCAGGACAATCAAAGTCGAAGCCACTTTTTCAGGACAAACCGTCAAAGTGCTGTCCATATTTGTGCAAAGGAACACGTCTCACATCGGTCCTGCTCCCCACTGTGCGGATCCGGTACTTCATTTCCTCTCTTTGTTTGGTGAGCTTTTTTTCAGTCCTGCACCTGCTGTTGCGCATGTGACTGTGCTCTGCATCTTCCGCAGTGCTACAACGACTTCCCCTGAGCCGCCCGAGTGATTTGGGAGATGTTCAGCCTCCGGTAAAGAGACTGTAGCCAGCGTGAATCAGCTGGGAGAGCTTCTACCATTCAGGCAATGCAGATGTCACCCAATTGTATACCGTGCTCCACAGGGTGCCTGTTTTTTCCTCCTCGACATTCAAGTAATTAGGTTCTCAGCCTTTGATTGAGCTGCTATCTGTCAATGGACTAGGCGACTATTTAGCAACTCTTTGACACTGGTGTAAAGCTCTTTGTAGGAAGAAATGTGTTACTGAAGGCATGTGAAATGTTAATAGCACAGGTGTTTCTTCAAATGTGATTTTGCAAAATGTGCACTTCCAACTGTGACTGAGAATCATTTATTTTCATTATATATAGAATGAAGGCTGTGACCCTTAGCCCATGCAGTTCTTATGTGTAGCACAGTGTAATATATGGATCACTTTACTATATCACTGACTGCATATAGTAAAGTGACCTATGACTATGAGGGTCACATAGTATTGTGACCCTCATATCATGAAGAAAATGTACAATCTCACTACCAAGGCTGTGTGCTTGCCCCTTTCACCCGCTGTGGCTGTGATACTTGTTGCATAAGCTTATGATATGCAAGTTGCCAATTATGACTGACAAATGAGTGTAGATGTATTCCTTACACATATACAGTACAGTTGCATCATTTTTCATGTGTCAAATTTGAAATTTGTATTTTCCAGAAAACCCCCTTGAGCTATTACCTACACCTGCTGAACAGGTTGCCCCTAGAGAATCACCACATACCTCCACCCTTTCATGTCAACTGTTTGCTAGTACCCCCCCCCCCCCCCCCCCCACCCCCACCCGTCCATCCATCCCATCCCCCCGTTCCGTCCCCACACAGAGACACTAGCACACATTGAAAATGAGGCAAAGTGCAATATTTGTCAACCAAAAACCAAAACTGTTTAAGACATACCTTTCGTATGGAGAATATTCTCTACCAAAGTTAGAAATGAACACTGAATAAAACTATGTAATCTCTGTGCTTCACGCCCCGTGTCAAATAGCTTACACAATAGAATATGATCATTGATTTTTTTTTCCCAGGGAGAACTTCAGGAGAAGTAGACCGCATGCAATAAATTAAGTAAATTAAGAAATAAAATGAAATTACAGAAAATACAACAAAATAAACTATAGCGTTGGATTTTTAAGCTGATTTGTTGCGGATTGGAGAAGATGGCCTGGAATATTGTACGAATCCACTGCTCTTGATTTTTATGCAAAACAAAATGCACCCCATAAGCATGTGGGCACGTGCGAGACGGTGAATGTTAATCTATAATTTCCCAGTTATCTCTGATAGACACTGTGCCACAGCCAAGATGACTAGAGGAACAACATCATTTCAAAATGCGAAACGATCATTTGCTTCCAAACAGAATGCATTCATGCATCTGCACACTTACATGCCTTCAATGATAAATTATAGAAATAAGAGCCAGCTGATTCTTCACTCAAGAGATGGACACCTGCAGTTTATACATGACTTTCAATCAGGTGAATAGTAGCCATCCAATCAATGCCGGGATGGTAAACACATCCCCCTCCTCTCACGACTGAGTCCAGCTGCTCCTGTTACAGATGAACCATTAACGAGCCAAGGACAACTTAATGTACTGTGTATTCAGTAGGCCTTGCACAAGCTCAGTGTGTAATGTTTGGAGTAATTTCTTTTTTGTTTCGGAGAACCAAATGCGACGAACAGGGATTCAGAAAGCGAGTCAAACACAAACTCGCCACAGAAACGGAAAACTATCCGCAGGGAAAGGAGTAAAACAAATGATAGGGAACAAAACCTCCCTGACTCAAGCCGAAATAATAACCAACCTCAAAAGGAGGCGAATCTCGAATAAACAGCGAGAATAATAAGCCAATCAAAAAAAAAGGAAAGAAAGAAATAGCGAACCTGTATCTTTAAACTCAGTAGAGAAAACGAGTTTAAAACAAAACGATACCAGGCAGCCAAAACAAAGAAGGAGAATAAGATAGGTTCATTCCTCTCTCACCTATCTAACCCTATCTTTGATATATATTTAAATGGACTTGCTGCATTCTCTATTAAGATAAACCAAAGACCGACAATCCTAGATTTTTAGAGACTTCGTAGTCAACATAACACTGACAATATTGAAGTGCGGAAATGCGGAAGTCCTTAGCATTTATAGCCGGCGGAAACACCGCACAGGTGTGGGAAATAATTGTCGGGCGAAAAGCAAACACCAGAACGGAGGCGGAAAGAAAAAATCCGATAGAGCGTCGAGATGACGCCCAAACAAGAATTCAAACAAAGGAATCTCAAAGGCAGCAATAACCATGACAGGACCCCCTTTCTAAGGGACGGCTCCAGGCGATCCCTCAGCCCTGCCCCTACGAAAATCTCTAATTAGAGTATGATCCAAAATGTTTCTTGAGGGAACCCAGCTACGCTCCTCCGGGCCATAACCCTCCCAGTCCACCAAAAACTGATAACCTCTGCCCACACGCCTTTCAGCCAGAATACGCCGAACGGTATATACCGTACCTCCCTCCACGAACCGGGGAGGAGGCGGCAGTTTATCAGCCGGAGCGAGTGCGCTAACGAGCACAGGCTTCAGGCGGGAGACGTGGAAGGTAGGATGGATACGCATGGAGGAAGGCAACTGGAGGCGCACAGTAACCGGGTTAATTTTGCGGATTATCTTGAAGGGACCCACGAACCGCGGTGCGAGTTTCCGAGATTCAACTCGCAGCGGAAGGTCTCGTGTGGAAAGCCACACTCGTTGTCCCACCCGGTAGGAAGGAGCAGGACGACGACGCCTGTCGGCCACCACCTTCTGCCTAGCCGAAGCGCGTAGTAGAGAGGAACGAATGCGTCTCCAAACTGCTCGACACCTACGAACGAAGGAAGCGGCGGAAGGAACCTCTGCATCTCTCTCCAGCTCAGGAAATAGGGGAGGTAAGTAAGCTAACTGAGCCTCAAAGGGAGAGAGACCCATGGATGCGTTACGCAGGGTGTTATGAGCGTATTCGGCCCAGGCAAGATGACGACTCCAGGACGTGGGATTGGACGCAGCTAGACACCGAAGGGTGCTCTCCATACTCTGGTTAGTACGTTCAGTCTGTCCGTTGGTCTCGGGATGAAACCCGGATGAAAGACTGACCGATGCCCCCAACTGAGTACAAAAGGAGCGCCAAAATTTAGCGGCAAACTGCGGACCACGGTCCGACACCACATCAAGGGGAAGACCGTGTACTCTAAAAATGTGCTCTACCATTAACTGAGCAGTCTCTGGAGCAGATGGCAGTTTGGGCAGAGCGACAAAGTGAGCCGCCTTAGAGAACCGATCCACCACCACCAAGATAACGGTGTTCCCATGGGACGGCGGCAGACCGGTCACAAAATCGAGAGCTATGTGACTCCAGGGCCGGCTGGGGACTGGAAGAGGGCGTAAAAGACCCGAGGGGGAAAGTCGCGAACCCTTGTTACGGGCGCAAGTGGAACAAGCAGCGACAAACTCCCGCACGTCGCTCTCGAGTTTGGGCCACCAAAACCGACGGGAAATTAACTCCTTAGTGCGGTGAATGCCCGGATGGGCCACTAATTGGGAGGAGTGTCCCCACTGGAGAACCCGAGATCGCAACTGGGAAGGAACAAACAGGCACTGAGGGGGGGCCCCCACCAGGACCGGGATCGGAACACAATGCCCTCTGCACCGCTGCCTCAATAGCCCACATGACAGGAGCCACTATTTGAGAACTGGGAACCACAGACTGAGGACGTGAGTCTTTGTCAGACTGGTCAAAAATGCGTGACAACGCATCTGGTTTAATATTCTTAGACCCTGGGTGATAAGTCAGAATAAAATTAAACCTCGTAAAAAACAATGCCCAACGGGCCTGTCGTGAGTTCCGTGTTTTAGCCCGTTGAACATACTCCAAATTTTTATGGTCTGTCCAGACTGTGAAGGGATGCTCAGCTCCCTCCAACCAATGGCGCCATTCCTCTAATGCCATCTTGACCGCCAACAGCTCACGATCTCCCACATCGTAATTTCTCTCAGCAGAAGTAAGAATGCGAGAGAAAAACGCGCAAGGGTGAAGTTTGCAATCCAGCGGCGAGTGTTGGGAGACAATGGCCCCAACCCCCAGCTCGGAGGCGTCAACCTCAACCACAAAGGGAAGGGAGGATTGGGAGTTATGAGGATAGGTTCAGAACAGAACTCCTCTTAAGCTCGGTAAAAGCTGCCTCCGCCCTAGGATTCCACTGGAAACGGACAGGAGATGTCTTTTTTGTGAGGCAGGTAATGGGAGCAACAACAGTGCTAAAATTCCGACTGAACCTTCGATAAAAATTTGCAAACCCCAAGAAGCGTTGAACCTGCTTCACCGAATTGGGAGTAGGCCAATCTTTTACCGCAGAGATCTTCTCTGGGTCCATCAGCACTTTTCCCTCCGCTACAATAAAACCCAAGAAAGAAATTGAGCTGGTGTGGAAAGCGCATTTTTCGGCTTTAACAAAAAGTTGGGCTTAAAGGAGCGCTTTCAGGACCTGTCTCACGTGAATGATGTGAGAAGTGAGATCCGGAGAAAAAATTAAAATATCGTCTAAGTAAACGAAGACAAATTTCTCCAGCATCTCTCTCAGAACATCATTCACCAGCGCCTGAAAGACAGAGGGGGCGCTAGTGAGACCGAAAGGCATCACCAGGTATTTGTAGTGACCGTGATGCGTGTTAAAAGCGGTCTTCCACTCATCGCCCTCACGCATGCGCACAAGATTGTAAGCATTGCGCAGGTCGAGTTTTGAAAAGACCGACGCCCCCTGTAAGCGCTCAAATGCGGAGTTCATAAGTGGGACGTAGAAGTGTATTTGACTATTTCATAGAGGCTTAATACACACACACACACACACACACAGACAAACACGTTTATTTTAGACATGTCTCTGCTCAACTGGAAGTTGACGTGTGAACGTATCTCACTTGGGGACCCCTAGAGTGGTCATTGTAAATTTCATTAATCCAGAGCCACCCATTTAAAGGGAATAGATAAGGATATCTCTGAAGCATTTACATGATGAAAACCCAGCATGCAGGGAACCACACTATATGATTAAGGGGCATCTGTGCATCAGTTAGAATGTGCTTATCTGGTGAAGAGGGTGCCATCTGCCTGCAGCACATCGGAGAGGACTTCAGCAATCAGTGAAGGCACTGACTTCAGCAGCCAATCAGATGAGAGGCTGACAGTCCAATCAAACGAAGGCAATTCAAGCCAAATAATACCACAGTGTACTGATCTGGCCTTGGTTTACAACATGTCTCTTGGAGAGGTTGCAGGTTTGACTCCATTATTGCATTATCAGAGCTGGCTATCTGAAGACATGAAACCTCTATCTAAGTTTCCAAACTATATTCTATTCTCAGATGTAGAGGAAGTAAGGCTGGAGGAGATTCTGTTTATGTGCATAGGGAGTATGAGTTTAGGGAAAGGAAGTATTAGTGGACTAATTTACAAGCATCAAATGCTGTCTGTTTTCAACAAAATAAATATCAATCATTTCAAAGATCTGATCTGCCAAAAGTATCGTGGGTCATGGTGTTCATGGATTCGGTTGTGTGTTGCTTATGATTCTCTTTGAATCTTTTTAATTCTGTGTTTAGTTAATGCTTTCCTATTTTAACAGCATGTAACAAAAATGTTCAGAATAGACACAGCAATGAGTGTTTATCTCCCCACTGGGGAGTTTTTACCTCTCTTGCCTTTTGAGGGTTCAGGTCTAATTTTTGCCCAATTTTCCTTCTGCGTCTTTGTGACATTTCTGTATAAAAATGGCTATATAAATAAAATTTAATTGAAAGATAGTTCACACATGGATCATTAAATCCATCCAGGAGCCATTCTGGCTCAATTTTCTATCAAACACCATGGCCCTCTCTTATTGAATACTATAAACCATCTTGTACTATCCGTTTTTTTTTTAAAACATTGACTGAAAAAAAGTTATTGTTTATTTTACCTACAGTCACATTGTTATTCTTTTTTAATGTTAATGTATTTACAATATGGAAACTTAAAACGATTTTTAATTTTTTTAAATTTATTTTTAGTTCATTATAAATTGTATTAGTTTTTGTCAAAACAAAGAAACTGATATACAACAGTTTTGTCTTTATTGTCCTGCATGCTGTGAGTATACTTTACAACATCTAAGGTTAAAAAAGTAGTAATTTATCCTGTGATATAAAGTAACCATTTACCTAAAATGGGTGCACACTAAAATAATGGGCATTAAAATGTGAACAACTATGAACTGATGGCTCATACTGTTTCAGCTACCAATCTAAATGTTTGCATTTTTAAAATGAGAGAAAATTAGAGGAACTGCTGCCTCCAATTACCTCCAGCTTGGTTTGTGGAATTACATTTAGGAACTCATTACAAACCTTCCTGAAATGAAAGGCTCTGATTGGCAATTCTTCGACAATTAACTTTTACACCTGTTGTGATTCCTAAGAGCGAGCTGTTATTAAACAAAGATGAATTTGAATATTCTGGTAATACGTTTGTAGCATTACATTTACATAAACAAAAGTACCTTCATATGTTTTACCCAGTTCCCAGCAAAGCAGAGACTGCCATAGGGCTTCCTTATTCACATATTGTTGTATATGTCAGCTAGAGGATTTATAGGCTTCGTTAGGAATACACAGACCGGCTATTAATTGTATTTTCTTTATTGACTAAAGAAAGCCATGCATCCCCCCTTCATTGAGGGGTAGACTGGAAGAATAATGTCCTTGACAGGCATTTTTTACCGCTGTGTATTTGGGAAATGCATTTTGGGCAGAGACAGAGCATTAGAATGATTGTATAAGAGCTCTTAAAAATGTCCTTGGTTGGCTTTGTGCAATTCTTCTCAATACATGTTTAATCATTCAGATGGTGGAGTGACCCTCCTCGATTGACAGCACAGAATGCATTCATTCTGAGAGTGTGGCCCATATCTCATCTAACCCTTTTATAAACTGCATCCTTCTCCCTGGTCTTCTGGAAACTAACCTACTGCACATCTGTACATATGTTTGATTGTTTCAGTCAGATATCACAGTAGATATATTACTAAAGATATACCACTGATATAACTTATAAAACAATATAACTATAACGATTAAAACAATTATTTACTCTGTGTCCTTTGGCGCCATATTTTACTATCTTTTAGCACACTATACTGTGAAATCTTATTTTATACATGTTGAAAGATATACCATATTCCATCTATATATGGGCATCTGAAATGGGCAGTACAATATTACTTGCACATGTAAAATGCATACTTACTAGTCGTGGGTTGAATTCAAACATTGTTCAGCCTTAAAATGATTCCACACAAATGAATCAACACTGGCATCTAGTGGATGTCACAATGATGTAACTATTTGCTCGCATTTCACTGCATTTTGCATGGGCTGATGATTGTTTTTGTAACGCTGCAACCTTTTCCTTGCTGTTGAGTAATACTTGGTGAATAAGGGGAAAAAAAGAAGCATGAGTCAGTTTATATGTTTCTGCCCTCTCTGAACCTAAACCCTTCAATCTTGTAGAGTCACTCTGTATCCCCGGCCCAATTTGTTTCCCCATCCATAACGCTTCCCCCATCCACTCCCCTGCACCCCTGGGTTGTCCTCGTCCGAGGCTTCATACGTGCGTGCAGGATATCGCACCCCATTCCGTCCGCGTTTGACGGATGCGTCCTCGTCCTCCTTTCAGTTCGAAGCGGCAAAAGTCAAACCGCATTTCCCAGAGGCCCGTGGTGCGACCCTGCTCTACGTGATCCCAGAACATGGGAGCTTTGCCTGCTGGTGAAAGCGAGGGGCTCCTCGCTGGCGGCCGGCTGTCGAGAGCCTTCACGCATGCGTTCTCAAACACCGAGATCACGCCGGCCAAAAATTCACCCCTGTAAAGACTTTGGGGTGTGCAAGTACAAATAGTTATTTCTGAGAAAGACTAACGAATGTTGATGAGTGTTGAAAAGTTAATCCGGGCATGGTTAAACAAAATTATCAATGTATGTGTAGAGCATAAGTAACCCTGTGCATTTTCATTATTCAATTTCTAATAGATAATTTGACTCATCTTTCTGGATTGCTTATGTTTAGCCTTTTACCATTTGCAAATTAGTAACAAGGTACATTTTTAAACTGATACAACGTGAGACACACAGAGAACCGCAAAACTAATAGATGGATATGAGAACCGATTGTAGAAGCATAGATCTTAGCCCAAACTATCATTGTACAGGTGAAGCTGGTTGGTTGGTAGTATAGAACCTTCAAGAACATTTCACAACCCGTTTGGTGGTTGGTGGTTTGTGTGTGTCCGTGTGCATGTGAGAGAGTGTTTGATGTATGTGCATGTGTGTGTGTGCTTCTGTGTGCGTGGTCGTGTGTACATGTGTGTGCACTCCATACTTCCGACACAGAAAATAAATATGTTGAAGTCAATGCAACGCTGAAGACAAAAAATCCCCCCCCCCCCCCAAACGTGCATCTTGCACAAACTGTCCCTGGGCTAGAGTGTATATGAGTGTGTTCAAGAATGGCATATGCTTGCGTTTGTGCGAGAAATACTGGCACACTCATATACTCATTAATCCTGTGAATGATAGGAGGAACACCACCCTAATGTTCACAAGGCAGCATTCACACACAGCGAATGGATATCATAAAATATAAATTACGTGTGTTGTTTAGAGACATTGTACTTGTACGGGGGACATTCGGTTCCTCTGTCAAATGATTAGAATTTCCGGTAACAACCGTAAGCAAGTATTAAATGCATTTATCTAATGTTTAATTTCGTATTAGTTAATAATTGCCCCCCTCCATGACAATTTATGAAGCCTTTCTTGCGCCTTCATGAGTACGATACAAGCACCACATTTAAAAACAACTGTTTCTGCTGCCACTGTTATTTATTTTCTGCTGAACTCAAACAGTAGCTGCTGAACCGTTCGTCACCGGTAGTCGCGTGTACCAATTTCACCCCATTTTCCCTTCCTGATAGGCTTGTATATTTTCTCCACACCATGAAAGAATCAGTCTTTCTGAGTAAATAACCCATCTGGCCAGAAATTTACAGCATGTTCAGACAAACTTAATGACCTTTAAAACTCTGGTCACAGTCTACTGAAGATCAGGGTCATGTCTGCACTGCCTCCAGATTCCTCAGTCCCTGCTACAGATGCTGTCCCCCCAGAGAGAGAAAGAGAGAGAGAGAGAGAATAGCCGTCTCACACCTGACCAGTTTCTTTACAAACTTAACAGCGAGGAATTCTGGGAAACAGGATTCTCCAGGGGGAAAATAAATAAAAAAGTAACTACAGCAGGGCTCCCAAACCCCAGTCCTGGCAGGCTACGGGGTGTGCGGGTTTTTGTTTTCACCCCAAAACAATTTACACTATAAACACCACAGCGTTGTTACTTCAAGAAAATCAATAAATCTGCCATCATGAAATCCATATGGCTCCCCCTCCCCCGGTGACTTTTTCCTTAATGGATTGAACATTCTGATAAAATTAGAATGTATGAATTATACTACTGTATGAATTATGCTAGCTATATTCATGCTATATTCAGTTAGCTAGCTACAACCCAGTCTTATAAAGTTGTTCAAAGTCATACAAAGATTTACAATGACGAAGTGAAAACTGACCGCAAACAAAATCTTAGCGATGTTACAAGATGTGAGTGAGGCTGCATGAGATGCTGGGGAGGGAATGAAAGCAAAGATCTGTCATGAGTCTGTGGAAGTTACACTGGTGAGCCATACATAGAGAGGGCAAGTAAAATAAGTTGCCTTTCGGTTATTGACAGCGGTTCTGTATACTCTTCCAGCTAGTATTATCCCATCAACGAGTCCGTTATTACATTTTAAATAAATAAATATTACCGTGACATACAAATATGGTGTCTTCGTGTTTCTTATGACTGTTACAACCCCGGCTCGAAGGGGCTGCAACACAAATTATTTCAAATACAAACAGGCAACTTACAAAATGTTTTTATTAAAATCATCTCCGTTTTAGCAAGTCTCCGTGTTTGCACATAATTACTATCAGACGAGCACAAACAAAAGTACTCAGGTGAGCTGAAGGAAACTCGTTAACATGCAAAAGATTTAAAGGGCCGCACTCGCAAGGCAGCATAGGGACGTAACACCCCCACGCATAAACAATGGCTAATCTGTCTAATAAAAAAAAAAACTTTAGCAGATTAGACAATGAAAACTGAACAAAATTCTCACAACACCCTGGATCCTGGCTACCTACCCAAAACCTTACTAATGTTGTTAATTTGAATGTATTTTGTTGTGTCGTGCTTTAATCTTTTGTTTTTTTCATACGCTGTGTGTCTGCTGTGGTGCGGGGAGGCGGGCTGGAGATTTCTCGGGGCACTCCTGCCGCTTGTTTTGATGATATTGGTGAATTGTCTAGTTGGGATAATTTTGTTTGTAGTCATCACCATGGAGATGCATTCGCAAAGTAGGCTCGGGAATGTCCGTTGGATCTGCAGCAACAAAGTTTACCATCGCTCGTCACCGGAGTTGAAGATGTCGGGACTGATCCGGGAGTGCAGGCGGTCTTCTAAGGGCAACCATGGAAGGGAAGGAGAAGATGGTGCGGGGGAGGAGTGAGACGACGAGAGGGAAGGCTGACACAGTTCAGTGCGCAACACTGCATGTATGGAGGCGGAGTTTGTGTGTTGGACTGCTAAATGACACTGGACATCTCGAGACAGCGGCGGCTATTTTCAATCATGGCTGTATTCCACTTTAATTCACTTAATTTGATGTTGAATGTCTCAGTGTGTTTGTTTGTGTGTTATGGGTCTGCCCCACTGTCTATGTCTTTTTTGTTGTTGCTGGTGGCTACAACTGAAGTTCCCTGAAGGAAAAATAAAAGTAATTCTATTCTATTCTCTCAAAATAAAAAAGGCAAAATAATAAAGTAGTGGGCCGATGGAAAACCAAAACGAGTTTGACCAACTGGACCACAACAAAACAACAAAAAGGCCAAGACACTATAAACCAAGAGACAAACCTTAACCAGTGGGGGGAGGGTTGTGCGCTCAGGCACACGAATGGAAACAAATGGGAAGGGTTGCACCGTCAGGCACACAAATGGGAACGAATGGGAAGGATTGCACCCTCAGGCACACTAATGGGAACAAATGAGAAGGATTGTGCCCTCAGGCACACTAATGGGAACGAATGGGAAGGATTGAGCCCTCAGGCACACAAATGGGAAGCCATCCGGAGACTACCAGTGGGCACACAAGACTTCACTGTAGTTGGAGCCCCAGCAAAAGCCCCAAAATCAAACACCATAATGAAAAGTTCAGAAAAGCAAAACATAATGAAAAAATACATGGAATAAAACAATGTAGAAAACCGGAACTAACAAAACCACAAAAAAAAAACAACAATTATAATAACATCTATATATAAACAAACTAATCAAGTGAAGTCCATATCCCAGACCAAAAATGTATCAAACAATTCATATCCCGGACGAGCCCCCATGTTACGACCCCGGCTTGAAGGGGCTGCAACACAAATTATTTCAAATAAGGCAACTTACAAAATGTTTTTATTAAAATTTCCTCCATTTTAGCAAGTCTCCGTGTTTACACAATTACTTCAGTGTAGCTATCAGACGAGCACAAACAAAATTACTCCACAAGACACAGAATAGCTTACACAACGGTAGAGCTGCTGCGGTTACCGCATTACCACGGTAACGCAATCATGTCACGCCCACCGCAGAGTCAAGCTGATCACCGCTTCACCGCTGGGTTTTTTTTTGTTTATTTTAGGCCTATTGTTTATGTTCCAATTTTTACTTGTAAAAGTTATGTGATCTGAAATAAATGGAATACTATTTTTTAAATGATAATAATAAATAGAAAAGTAATTGCAAGTTGGGCTGTAGCTACAACTTCAGGTCATGTCTGCACATGTCTGTTAACGTCAATGTATTGAGAGTGGGATCTTGTCTGTTTCGTTTATGCTCCCGTCCACTCCCATGTATTTGGTGTCCTCTAGTGGCCGAGTTAGATTTCTCAGTCTCTCATGTCCCATGGTAGAGATCTCATTTTACAGATGGGGAAGCAACGTTATTTAGGCTATTTCCTTGCCATGTTGCTTAAACGAACATGATTAAACAGACCTAAATAAGTATGCCAGCTACCATTACAGTATGTGAATATGCATTAATGGATTTATACAACCAATCATTTCCAAATTATGTATTTTGGCTACATTTGATTTCAGATGTTACACTGCGATATTATGAACAATGGGATATGTACGATAATATGACGCGACAATTTGTTTCACTCATCTAGGGAAATGTTTCTGAATTAGCCTACGTCCGATGCTGGCATGAATGCTTTCACATTACAGCAGCATGGGCTATAGCTACAATAGCCTATATTGAGGTGACTTAGCTCTATGTGCAGACATCACATCGCGATTCTGGAATTAGGCTAGAGTAAACAAAATATAATTTGAAAAAACATCTAGATGTCGGTTTTAATCTGTGTGTTGCTTAATGCCATTAGGCTAACGTTACAATGCAGTTCAGTTAAGAGTGCTAAAACACGGTCAAGCAATGTAGCCATAGTGTTTTTTAACACTAGGCTATGATATTAATACCAACATTCAGTGCATCACTCGAGCTAGCAAATTTTACACGGCACTGTAATCAAAAAGGATTGTCTTCCCAGAGATGCGCTTTAACTATTATATGATTAAGAGGCAAAGATGCCACGTAGGCTACTCGACTTGATAATAAAACTTCCTTACAGTAAATAGGCTACAGGAATGTTAAAATAAACAGGACAGCACATTTTTTCAGAACGCGGTTCAAACTGCACTGCAGACAGGCGGTAGTCTATAGGCTACGTTTTAAGGTTGCGTTACAAGTTAGCTAGCCTACGGTAAGCCAAATATTATTTTCTAAAGTATGATGCAACCTTGTTTTGTTTTAAATTTGCATCGACCTACCACTTGTCTATTATTTATTAGGCCTTTTATGATTTAATTATATTTTTTTGTATCCAAGCAATTGCCGCAACGAACGTGCGCTTTAGAATTTTTATTTATTTCTCAACTTTGCAATGCAAAGAAGTGGCCTTACGTTCATTTAAACGCTGTGTTCAAGGCAATCAAATGATTATTCTATGTATATAGCGGCTAAAAGTGAGAAAATAAGAGGAAATGGCTTTTAATTAAATTTATTAGACCTTGTATTATTTCATTATTGTTTTCTTTTTTAAACGAGTGGCTTTTAATAAAGAAATTGCAGCAATGAATGTGCGCTTTAGGATTTTAATTTATTTCTTAAAGGAGCTATATGTAACAAATTTACAGTACTAAATCATAAAATGACCATGATATGTCATCAGAGATTAAGGAAACATGCAAAGTCGAAATACTGGCTTCTCCGACAACAATGCTACAGCCAGTATGTTCTCCTTTGAAATTTCCATTCCGGGTCGGAACATCTGTATTTGTTTTGGCCTGTGTGATTCACTATTCTCTGAGTCCACTGCCCATTACGAACAACCAGATGTACTCCGGCACTCCGATAGCCGATTTACGAATGCCTAAGCTAAGTTCAACATCGTTTCTATTTAGCTAGCTAGCTAAAGATTTAAATATATATATATATATATATATATATATATATATATAGTTACTCGCAAAACATATCACTAACGTTAGCTTATATCTGTGTGACCGTAAACATAGCCAGCCATGCATCTAGCTAACATTGACAGAGTTATAAAAAATCCACATGAGCTGGTTTATAATTTGCAAACAATAATTAATAAACAAATTGCAAACGTATAGATATCTGATCAACTTACAGTGTAGGACTCGTTGTCGCTTGTCATTGTCAAAATAGAATAAGCTCGTCTCAAAATATAATGTTGCGCTCGGCTCGTCTTGTGCTCGTGTTCGTTCAGTGTCTCGACTCTCTCCAATATTGTGAATTTGGATTGCAGTACCCATTTTAAACGCTCGGTGTCAATGTTACATATAGCTCCTTTAACTTTGCAGTGCAAAGCCTTAATAAATGTGTAATGGCCTATCGACTGTTTATGTTGTTATTTGCACAATAAACAGTGTTCAGTAACCTGTCCTTTGTTGTCTGTATTTCAATAACAAATGCGTGCTTGCCGAATGATGTGCCTGCCAAATGCCGACCAATATTCCTGCTGCAAAGTCGGCCTCTTAATAACACTGCAATAAAGATAGACATTTAGACTATAGAGGCTATAAAGAATAGACTACAACAGGAATAAATGCATTCAAAATGTTTATTTAGGAACCAATTATTTTATAACATCTGAGGTTTAAATAATTTTTTTTATGGTGGTTACCGCGACGGTTTGAATGGCTTCGCTAATTTGTGCGGTAAGGAAAAAATCAATACCGCGGCAGCTCTACACAACGGACACACTAGTAGAAACACTCAGCAAAGTAGCCATAAACTAACAATCAGCTTACTACTGAAATATTCCTTCTGGAAACACGGCAGCATTCAAAAAACAAAAATATACTCGCACAAAGCGAAGTTAAACCCATCTTCCAAATGGGGAATCACACAGATGCACAATCAACAAACGCACACCCCTACAGCATGGTATCAGCCACGACAAACTCAAAAATGGTAAGCGCTTCATACTACCTGAAACAAACACCATAATGCTACTTTAAAATGTGGTTCAGCACGACAGCATAAGCTGGCAACGTGCATGAAAACATACCACAGGAAATGCGAACGAACTTCGAGTTAGATAACGGTGAAAATACATACGCCCTCTGGAAATCCACAACAGGCGTCTGCAATTTCCAATGAAGACTCAGGTGAGCTGCAGGAAAATCGTTAGCATGCAAAAGATTTAAAGGGTCTCACAAGGCAGTATAGGGACATAACAATGACCTCCACCAAAACAACTTAAGTATTATTTTCACAGTTTTTGACATTAAATGCAATATTTTATACTATTTTCATGTCACAATCAAATTGACCATTCCTGGCTATTTAAAAGGGTAATTAACACTAAATCACATATTTTGAGTTATAAAGCCGAGTATCTTGTCCCCATTTCATAAATCACATATATAGAGTTGTTAAAAAAAACTAAAATGTAATTAAGCTGTGCCACCGCATTTTGTGTCAAAAAAGAGGCATTTGCTGAAATCCAAACTGAAAAGTTTCATTTGAACCACACCCGTATTCGTGACGTGAAAAAAAGGTAAAAACCTTTTTTTCACGTAAACAAGTCAACGCCCCATCTCCCCTCTCCTTGATTCATGGGTATTCAAACTGCGCAAATTAATGTTAGCCCTTTAATTACAAACGGTTTTCCTTGCTGGCTCCGCCTACATGCCTATGACCCATTACCGAATGGATCTATTGCCCCTCCCCCCAACTGTAACTCCTCCCTCCTCCCTCCTCCCCTCTCCCGTCTGTGTTCTCTCACTTAAGCCCAATTTGCGTCTTTTGAAATTGTGAAGTGGGCGGAGACAGAACAAAAGCTGGTGTTTATTACCCCTTTAAGGTAGTATGGAATCGTGGTGGTTTGTGTTTGAAAATCGAGATCAGTCCCAAGAAAGCAGGTGAAGTGACTGTACCTGACTCCTTTAATTGACCCATTAAGTTCTGAGTAACAACAAAGCCAGCACACACTGTGGCCCTCCAGGACCAGAGCCGTGAATTACAGTAAGGAATAGTGATTAATCCCGGTTCCCGGGATCCCGGTATTTCCCATCACAATTCCTTCCCGTTCCCAACCGGGAGTGACATCGGGAAACCGGGAAATTTAACATGGGCAATGCAGATAAATAACTCTTGCATTATATTTGGCCTAATTAAGTACAATAAAATAATCAATATATGAAGTTTACTTCCAAAAAGTAGTATCCACCATTTGAAAAAACTGACGCTTACTCATGACTGCTTATTGACAAGCGAAAACTCGGTAACTGATTGCACTTTAGAGCATGTGAACTTTGCTAGTGCACGCACAGGAAATAGAAGTTCAATATACCTGCTCCAAACATGGGGAACAAACTCATCAACATTTCAAAGAAGAGGGTAAAAATGTGTAGGCATTATTTTTTGAGGGGGGGGCAGGTATACTCCTTTTCCTTAAACACTGGCCGTTTGCCTGTAGACCTAAAGCCTTTTTGTCGTGAACAGTTATAGCCAGCATTAATACTTCTCATGGTTCAGGTAGGCCTAATAGCCCTATAGCAGGGGTAGGGAACCCTGGTCCTGGAGAACCGCAGGGTCTGCTGGTTTTTGTTTTCACCTTAAATACAGCAACTACTTAGACCAAAGAAACCAGGTGAGGTGAGTTAACTGTGTAATAAACTGCTTTAATTGATCAATTAAGTGGCGAGTAACAACTAAAACCAGCAGACCCTGCAGCTCTCCAGGACCAGGGTTCCCTATCCCTGCCCTATAGCCTTTGTTTAGCTGTCTGAAGTTCCAAAGCAGCCATCATTTTGTACAGAAAATATTAATTAATAATTAATAAAACGTCTTTGAAAAACAGTTTATTGTTATTGATATTCAAGAATCTCAGCCAATAGTAGGCTAGTGGGACAATGCCATGGTGCTGAAAGATAGTTTTATCTGGCATATGGATGCCGGTAGCCTGTAAACCAATAAGTAGGGTCACACATTTGATAATAGCCTACTAGAACGCCCCTGGTTTTTTAGACGGGATTTCCTGGGAAACCCGGGAGCGAGGTGTTATAATCCCGGGTTTTAAAATAGCTCATTTTCGGGAAAATATTAAACACTAGTAAGGAACCTAGACAGCTTCTGTCAATATGCAGCTTTCTCAAAGCATAAAAAGAAAGCAACAAAAGCAAGACAAAAAACTTGTACTGCATGGTAAACTAAACCATTTAAATAATGAAATTACACTCTCATAATTTCATTCATTTTTGCAATGTATCCGACATGCATCATACTACATGCACCTGATGGTTGAGATTATGATGAGTTCTAGACTTTTCTAGACTCAGCTAATTTAATCACGAGAGTAAAAACACATATTTACAAGCCACACAGAAGTTAGAGAGAGTATAGCTAATATCCACAGAGCTAATATCCATCCAATTTGTTCAGACCAGAAATCTGACATTTTTCTGCCAGAAGGATGGTAAACAAGCAATGGACAGAAAAATGTCCAACCTTGTCTAACATCAGCAGCTTCTGTTATTAAAGGCAAACTGGAGAGGGTCGAGAGCACAACTCACGCCGCCGCAGACAGTAAACATCAATTTATCTGCGAGCGGCTGCGTCGCGCAGTGCACTCCATCTCTCACACAAAGCAGCTGGGCTGGAGTCGAGCTCCCGGCGCCCAGAGATCGATGCTGTCATTACTCAGAAGATCCCTGCTGGCCGCTCCCTTAGCTCTGAATTATTTCCCACAATCCTTTGCACCCGCCGCTGCTCGCATCTCCATTCAGGCACTTCAACGGTTAAGGAAAACAAAAGTCTCCGGCGTTCGGGGGTTGCGGCTGCCTGCATCGGTCAGATGGGGCCGCCGGTGCGTGATCAGAGCTGAAGGCAGTGGATTGTGGGAAATGTGCGGTTGGTGCCTGTTATGTGACTGATGTGACCCTGGCAGAGTGGCAAGGGAGGAGGCACTGAAGCCTGACACAATGTGTCTAAAAGCCAAAGAGACAAATTAAATGGCCTCTGTCATATGCACCTTTTCCCATTGGCATGGTATGTTCCCCTAAGAGCTTTAAAAAATAAGTTTAGAAAAAGGATTTTTTTCCCTGAAAGGAATAAAAGTCTGAATCAAGCCCTAAATTTCCTGTCATACAGACACATGGCATTGAGTCCCAGTCCTATTTCAACTTGCCAAGATAAGGTTCCTTGAAGGCTGAGATAAAACGGGGGGAGGGTAGAGGGGGATAGAGAAAGTCAGAGACAAAAAGATGTGTGTGTGAGAGAGAGAGAGAGAGAGAGAGAGAGAGAGAGAGAGAGAGAGAGGATGCACTTCCTCCTAAATTGTGATAAATTCCAAAATATTAGAGAAAAATACCAGAAAAAATTTGAAAACCAAATTCCAAATTTTCTACTCCTAGATGACAAAGAGAAATTGGCACTCATTCTAGCGAGAGGGACAAAGGACACACCTTGCGGGCACAATATGTGTCAGAATGCCATAGCCATAGGGACAGCGGGTAATGGAAAATACTGTTATTTATTATTATAATTATAATTATAATTATTATTAATTTTATATATTTCTGCATTGCCTTATTACTGTTGCTATTACCATTTTATTTATTTATTTTATTTATGTTTTCCCTTTATTATAACCATATTTACATATCTACCTACCTGTTCCATTTTAATAGTTGGTATTTATTTTAAGTACTCTTACTAATATTTCACCTGCTTTGGCAACATTGTAACAGTCTGTATGCAGTCATGCCAATAAAGCATTATTGAATTGAATTGAATTGAATTGAGAGAGAGAGGAGAGAGGAGAGAGGAGGAGAGAGAGAGAGAGAGAGAGAGAGAGAGAGAGAGAGAGAGAGAGAGAGAGAGAGAGAGAGAGAGAGAGAGAGAGAGAGAGGAGAGAGAGAGAGAGAGAGAGCGAGAGAGAGAGAGAGAGAGAGAGAGAGAAAGAGAAAGAGAAAGAGAAAGAGAAAGAGAAAGAGAAAGAGAGAAAGAGAAAGAGAGGACAGGAACAGCAATATGTTTAGCTGGAATGGATTATGTGTGAAACTATGACAGCTTTCTGTCCATTGAGCCCTGGGGCGAAATGCAAGTCCTAGCAGTTTGGATCACAATTCTTCCTGATTGGGAAGCTATTAATGTAAACCTGACTCACAACCTAAATGTGCTTTTTGACAATTCAAAATTCATATACTGGTCATTATTGTGAATTATTCTTATTAATTCATTATTTAATATTAACATCAATTTGTACAGCAGACAGCTTTACCCAGGGAAATTATTCAGCATAAATTTGATCCGTACATGTACCTGGGCTTTGCAGAATCAGTTCAGAATAAGTACCTTGCTTGAGGGTAAAGCAATCCACTCTGGATTAGGCTACTTTGTCACACTCCTGCACCTATGCTGCAATAAAAACATTACATTTAGCATTATCGTGGATCCCCAATGCAATTAAGCTGTATTTTCACAAGACCAGACCAGGGCAAGATTACTGCATTTCAGTTGGGGCATCTGGTTCAGTCCTGTTTTCTGAGGGTCAGTGTGGTAGCTGGGAGAGGGAAGTCCAGAATGACTCAAGTCCAGAATGACTCGGATCGCCTGACTCAAGACAGTAGCGCTATCTGTACAGCGCACGCCAGTGGCAGCTGCTGACCAGAATTTTTGTGAAGCAAACCCACCATCGCCCCTGGGATTTTTTCCCCTATGTGAAAATTTAACCCCCCGCTAGTGCCATCCTTTTTGAGCGAGACCATTTTTCAGTTGTTAAAACACTTAGAACGTCACATGGCCAGCTGAAGGCAGAAAAGAGCTGGTGGACCCATTTAAAACAGGTTTAAAATTGCTTGACAACTCATCACTATGTGCCATTTAAATTGAGCTGCCTTCTCTCAAAGGAATACCGCCAAATAAAATACAGTAGTTATGTACTCACTCACATTTATTAACAGCCAGATTCTCTCATCATTCAATAGATAAATACTGAAATCCGCCTGCAGCGTGGCTGCAATGGCTTCGATCAGGGGTGCGTTTCCCCAAAAGCATCTTAAGGCTAAGACGATCGTAAAACCCTTCTTACGAGGCTTCTTGAATTTAGGGTGCGTTTCCCAAAAGCATCTTAATTTACGATGTTCTTAGAAACGCTCATCGGATTAACAATTACTCCCGACCAGTCGTACACGGTTAAGTGTGTTTCAGAAGCCCATTAAATCACATACTTTCTTAGATTTTTTGTGTTAGTGTTCATTCCATTTTTACGGTTACCATAACCACTGATTGTGTTTTTTTTTAAGTGATGTTAGATGCAACAGTATTTACGTTCATTTTTTTTAAATTTAAAATTTACTTATTTTTATATATTTGGAAATTACCCATAAAAGCCATTCCTTAAATAGCCTATAAATAAATAAGATTGAGAGAAGTAAAATCAGTGGATCAGTGGGACAAAGATTTTATTTAAAAATAATTCTGACATGCCTAACCGGCCATGTATTGGGAATCACAGTGGTGTTCACGTCTCCCAATCTATCGCCCCTCTTCCCGTATCAGCAGCACCACAGACAGAAGTACAGAGATGTAAAATCCAGGGGTCAGAAAGTAAAAGTCCTGCTATGTGTTTTTTTCCACCCATGAACTCAGCCGGCTGATTTCACTTATTAGTTCTACCTCCTGGCTGAAGAATTGTGCAAATTAGCAAATCCAGGTGATTGGAACTAAGAACTGTTTTGGGAAATGTGTGTTACAAATTAAAGAGCCTTCATAAAATCGCTTGCTGAAATCACACTTAACCCTAAGATTGATCGTTATCGGGAAACGTGGCCCAGATCATTTTGAATCGTCTTAGGGATCCCAGAGAACATGCTGGAGGACTTCAAGTGTGCAGCCAGAACATCATCATAGCGGGAATGCAGTTCAGTCAACTCCCTGTAGTTTCTTCTGTTATCCGAATTTTCACTCTCATTACGCCCCCTAAATGCCAGCTCCTGACGACCCAAAAATGGCATCGATCAATCTCTTGGGAATGTCATGGTTTTTCCACACTATTTTTATGCTTTGCCAATTGAATACATGCACCTTCATAAATAAAATTATCAATTTTCAAAGACTCAATTGCACGGTTACACTGACATGCTCCTTTGATTTTGCATGAATCTTAACAGACCTGGCGAAGTTACGTAAATCATCAAAGCCATCTCTCGCAAATTTTGACCTTTTCCTGCAGCAGCACACTTAACCCCTTTGCGCAGATGGCAATTTTGGTCAATTCTCACCTATTTACGGGGTGCTCTGTTTAAGGCTTTATAACTCCAGGTATGAGCATCACAGAAACTTGGTAAATGGCTTAAATGAGACAAGACAGTTGTAAGAAATCTACAAAATAGATTTGTTTATTTTCATTATTTAAGTCAAAATAAAGTGCCACAAATGCAAATAAACAATTTTCTTTAGTTTGCAATGAAATACTGAGAGCTACCTATGTGAAACAGGTAAATCTATACATTTCCTGTATCACAGACTCCGTGTCCAAATATGAGCATGATATGCAGAACTACTAAAGATCTATGATGTAAAATATTGGCAGTGTACCCTGTTGTCCATTAGTGTCTCCAAATCTATCGAAATGGCTAAAGTGAGCACTGCTCTAAATCATAAAATAATGATATATTTAACAACAAACTGTTTTGGCTCATAAAACTCACTTTTGCATAATTTTCAAGTGGGAATAACTATCCCTTCATCAGTATAGGGGGATAGATATCCATGGGTCCAAAACCCTATCCAAAACATGTCATAAAATGAATAAAATTAGTTTTGTCCATTATAAAACATATACATTTTCCCCTTCTGATGGTTTAAGATGAAAACCTTGCACTGTTACACACACCTTGCTATGCCCCTTTGCCAGTAGGGGGGTTAGTTGTGTCTCACCTGATCTAATTTATTCCAGGAAATGGAGAACACCTGTATGGGGGCCTATTTAAGATGCGCTGATCCACTGCTTCAGCCTCTCTCCTTCACACCTGGACCACATCGCCCTGCCTAAGATGCCTGATTCCGGCTGTTAAACTAGAGATTGTTGTATGTGGCTGTGGCAAGCTCTACAATAAATTATAACTCTTTTGATAAAAAAAGGTGCTGGCTCAGGTCTTCTTAACTGACTCTGCAAAAGTTTCTCGCTCTGTGCGGAAGGTGTGGACAAGCGTGACTGATTTGACAGCTTCTCAAGAGGAAATGGTGGCAGCCCAAAAAGCTGATCCTGATTTATCTTCCATTTTTGAGAAGGTCGTTCCAGATAGTGAGTTGAATATTGTACCCCGTGGTTATTTTATTCAGGATAAAATGTTAATGAGAAAATGGACATCTAATAAAATGTCTGCTGCTGGAGTTGTATACCAGGTAGTTGTTCCTTTGTCTTATAGGCAGAAACTTTTGAGTATTTCCCATGACGGTGTTGCAGGACCCTTGGGGGTAAACAAGACGTATGACCGCGTTCTTCGTCAGTTAATTTGAAAAAAGGAGACAAGCAAACTTATGTTGAGTTCGCTCGTGAGTCTGAATCATTATTTGATCGCTGGTGTACATCCACAGAGGTTAATACATTTGAAAAGTTACATAATCTGGTGGTGTTAGAAAACTTAAAAAACTGTGCCCAAACGTATTGCCACGTACTGTATATTAATGAGCGCAAAGTTAATACACCTGCAGCGGCAGCAGTGCAGCTGGACGTGCCTGATGATTGTGATGTCTATGGGGCTTGGATGTTTACCTTTTGGGGACTGGTGTCCCCAGCTGGTGGTAGGGGTGTTACGCCCCTTCGCCAGTAGGTGGGTTAGTTGTGTCTCACCTGATCTAATTATTTCCAGGAAATGGAGAACACCTGTATGGGGGCCTATTTATGATGTGCTGATCCACTGCTTCAGCCTCTCTCCTTCACACCTGGACCACATCGCCCTGCCTAAGATGCCTGATTCCGGCTGTTAAACTAGAGATTGTTGTATGTGGCTGTGGCAAGCTCTACAATAAATTATAACTCTTTTGATAAACCTGGTGTTGGTTCCGATTATGTTGGGTACTACACCGAGTACGTAACACGCCTAAATATGTAGCCTAATCATTCACTCTTGTACCTCAAAAAAACATCACTTTTTTCCTGTACTCTACAGTATGTAAACTTTTGCCCTGGGATCGCATTTTTTTGTATTCTTTTTTCAATGTTCCCATTCATAATGACTCCAAGGAAAAAATGACATTCATCTAGTACATATCAGCGCACAGTAAATTGGAATGAATATTAAGTGACAAGTATAGCCCAGGAAGATACTGCTAGATACTAGGGGTGCAACAGTACACAAAAGTCACGGTTCAGTATGTACTTCGGTTTTGAAGTCACACTTTGGTAACAGAGTGCATAATTGCTGCGTCGTGGATCGTCTAGGCTACACTTGGACTCAGATAAGCGCATCTTTTTTCATTGCTTTCAGCTGTTGTTAGTTTTCATTTTTCTATTGAACTCTATGGATAAATAAGTCAGGAGAAACAACCCTTCAAGTGATCCATCCATATCTACTTCATATCTGGGAACAGATTGATGGTTTGAGGCTAGTTTTTTTTTTTTGCCCCTTTCCCAACGTTTTTTGAAACATGTTGCAGGCATCAAATTCGTAATTTGTGTATATTTACAAAAATCTATTAAGTTGATAAGGTAAAACATTAAATATCTTTTCTTTGTACTGTTTTCAATTAAATATATGTAAAAGAGAATTTACAAATCACTGCTTTCTGCTTTTATGTGCATTTTACATACTGTCCCAACTTTTTTAGAATTTGGGTTTGTAAAATATACAGTATATATAAATATTTATTGTTCAAAGCATCCAATAAGAGATTGCAAACACCATTGAGAAGGATATACCGTCCTCTATCGGATAAAACAGTTGTGAATGAAACCAGAATGACGTGAAATACTTCAGAGCTGCAGGTAGAGCATATGGGGTTCTGTGAGCAGACGTTCCAGATAAAGTAATAATGTTCTAAACTGGTGTGTAGTTCCCAAACAGATTGTCCAAGACAATAAATGACCACTTTTCGAAAGAAACATCTCTATGTGTAAAACCAATGGTAGGATTGTATATTTATTTCATATTTAGTACCAGATATTGATAGTAGAATGACGTGGTATAATGACACACTCATTTCACATGTTTCTTTTGCATTTGAGTGAGCAGGGCTTTTCACTGCTTTTTTGGCATATGATCAGGCTATTGTTGGGTTTATCTTGTTGCTATGATGGAATACTAATTTTATATGATGAAGAAATATATTTATGAACTCACACATAGACGCTATTGTCCACTATGTCATGCATGGGTAGGGATAGTTGGGTGGGGGGGTTGCTTGTTTAATGGACTTGCTACGGGAAAATAGTGAAAATATAAACTCTAGTCAGCAGAGTTGTCACAAATCGTGTACTAATAAAGATCAAACACAGAGTTTGTTGTTTCCACTCAGTTACACTCATGGCTGCAGGAGCAATCAATGTCTCAGTTGAGCAAAATCTTGGCACCGGTGTCTTGGTCACTAGGCATCTGTGCAAAGGGGTTAAAGGATAATTCCAATTTTTTTCAACTTCAACTATTTTTACAAACTATTTCCACCATGCTGATCAGTAATAATAATTTTGTCACATCTTGCTTTTTCAAACTTTGTTCAACCGAAGAAGCGCTCCTGGAGTGGCTCTCGGGGTGACCAAAGCTAGAAAAAGAAAGATGTGACTTATCATTACTGATAATACTGAAGTTATTATCATTACTGATCAGTATGGTGGAAATAGTTCATACAAATAGGTCCAAGTCAAAAACAAATTATAATAATTATCCTTTAAACAACATACATGCAATTCATTAGCAAGCTGCATGTTAGCTACTCAAACTTGTTAAAACTCCGACTTACCGAGCCCACTCGCTGTACAAAATTAATAGGAGGCTTTGGTCTCCCCTCTGCCTTCACTCACAGTCTTTCTTCATAACACTAGTTTAAGGATTGAAAAGAATCCCGCAGAATCCGATCCAGGATGCTTACATTCACAAATTCCATTTTCTTTCAAATGCAGCCAAATTAAATGGCAAAAGCTAACATTACAAAACAACATTACAATGGTAGGTAACGTAACATTAGATAAATCAGTGAAGTTAGCAATTACCTAGCTATTAGCTCGCAATTAGCTAGCTAGCTGAGGTTGTTTGCTGGGGAAAAAAGATAACAATAACACTACAACACCAATAAAATTACTTACAATATATACAAATCACCACCGAGAATGCCACAACCATAAGAATTTAATAAAACACTCTCTCTCACTCTAATACAGTAACACATTATGCTCTAGTTACTACCTATTACACAACAAATTAGCATTGAAGATTATTATATCTTGCTGGACAGCTGAACTCATGTTCTGGATGGTTAGACATTATGTCAATCATCAGGATGAGAATGCGTACAAGAGCATACATGATAGAAAATACTTTAGTGAGGCTGTACTTCACGTGGGCTCAAAAACGCATCATAATCCACAACTACGCAATCATATCTTATAAAGTCATCCATTGATTTACAATAATAATAATAATAATGCCTTGCATTTATATAGTACCTTTCTCACTGGCCGACGACTCAACGTGCTTTACAATGATGAAGGAGAAGCTCGCCTCTACCACCACCAATGTGTAGCACCGACGTGAGTGATGCAACGTCAGCCATTTTATGCCAGAATGCTCAACATACATCAGCTGAGGTGGAGAGCTAGAGAACCATTTTTTTTGCCAATTAAACTGGTCCAATTAAAAATAAACAATGGTCTACTGAAGCAGATAAAAGCTTTGACTCACTGAATTTCCTTTTAAATGTGTGACGGTGGGGCTATTTTTCATGATACAAAGCATATTCTTGAATCTAGGCACTTTTTTAGCTTCACAAGTGAAATATATATACATGTATATTTTTGCTGAGGCAATGCTTCAGCTGGGGTGGATTCCAATCGTCATATTCTCCTCGGTCCTCGCCTCGCGGAACGACGAGGCTCCCGGAAGGTGTTTCAGTGAGGAAACTCAAATGTAGCCTTTGCGGAAGCCTTTTCTTGGAACGCGTGACGTGTATAAATTATACACCACTCTTCTCATCTGGCACGTCGCAGGCACACCCCTACACAAATGCAATTTTACCGTTCCTTTCCATTTATTATAAAGTGCTACTCCATAATCACACTCATTCTTTATAACTAACGAAAGCACCGTTTATTCATGAAAAAATAAACTAAAAAGCATTATAGTTAAGCACGTGAACATAATATGACGATGACGCTTGATTGAGCAAGGACGTCCCATTTGCCTAATACACGTTGCCTCGTTTCCTCCACCCTCGTATTTAATCCTTGCATCCTTTCTTCGCGTCCTCTGTTGGGCGGAGCTAAGGAGTGAGGAAATGATGCGAGGAAAGGATACAAGGAGTAAAAATAAGCGATTGGAATGAACCCCTGTTGTCTTAGAGAAACCGCCTCTGGTGCACACATCCTCAAACTGGGGAGGAGTCTTTGTGGCACAATATCACTGCTGAGGCTTGGAGAGGGGTGGGGGCAGCATTACAAGATGGTAAAGTAATTAGGACCCAAACCCAGAAGGGCGTTGGCATTATTTCCAGGTGAAGCACTGTTGCTGGGATACAGTTCTGTAACCCCGGTTTGCCACTTGTACACTGATGATGTGTACAAATGCGGGTGTGGCGTCAATTTGTCTCTGACAACGAGGATCTCTCAAGGAAATAAATAATCATTTGAATCATTCTCCTTTGAAAAATATCTCTTCTCTCAGTGTTTCATGGCCATGAAGGCAGAGGAAGACACAACGTCCCAGAAGAAGAGCTGTTTCCCTCCAAGTCTTTCAGAGTCGTCCAGACATCAGCCACACAGTCAATATCGTGCCTCTTTATTTCTAATTCTCTACTTCAGTCAATAGAAGTGCATGGTTGTCTCTGTGAGCATTGTGCCTATCAAATCCCTTACTTATCCCAAACTGTTTTCTTTTTCAAGGTGACTCACTTTTTTCCCCTACTCATGAAATTCAATAAAACCTTGCTGAAAACACCCTAAGGGATTTTAAGTCAGAGAATATGCAGCTTCTCTCAGACTATGGCTATCTCTCCCTCTCTCTTTCTTGCTCTCATTCTCTTTCTCTCACCCCTCTCTCTCTCTGTTTCAACTGTAATTCCAACCAACGAGGCAACAATAGAGGGGAAAAAAGAAATAACTAACCAACAGGAGGCCGCTCTGGCAAACTTCTTTTCCAGCATGCCAGAAAACTGCTTTTCCAGCATGCCAGCAGTGTGTGTCATAATCTTGGGACAGTCTTGTGACCCTTGTATGGGGAGCAAGATAACCTCTACAAACACCCATCTGTTTGGAAACCCAGAACTCAGGATGTTCATTCTGTAGGGAATATACAGTATGTCTATATCATCACACGGGGCACCACTAATGTAGATGAATTGGTATAACCGTCAATAATCAGTCTCATAAAATTACTATTATCTAAAATATTTAACCATACATTTTAAACTTTAATTAATAATTAGAAATGACAAGTATTAATGGTCAAATGTAATTACATCAAAGATGTACTAGCTGTCAGGTAAGTGAGGACTAGGTAAAATGTGTATTATCTGAATCCAGCGGTTCCAACAGTCAATGCCCTTGTTAAAACGTTTGGCACTCTGAATACTGAACACAAGCGATATTGCGTGCTAGAACCCCTCACTTAGCCTACATTCAAAATAAGTTTTATGTGATTTAATTTAATAATTATTATTAAAAATTACAATCATCAATTAAATTGCCAAATTCGTTAATAGGTAAGTCAAACAGTAACCTGGTGGATCAACCAACAAGCCAAAACAAAGTCTAAATCAGGACTTGAGATTAAATAATTTTATTAAATGAAAAACAGTCAATTGGAATAATGACTGGAAATCATACATTCACTAAGGAATGTGGGCTGACTACTTATAATTTACAAAGGGAAGACATTAAACCAGACATTAATTAGAAGATACCAGTAAAGAGAGAGATAAGCCAAAAATTGCCAATATTATTTACCCTCCAGCTGAACAGGAACAAAAGGAAACGCACAAGGAACCAAAAAGGATGACTTATTCCCCAAACAAACTACAAAACTGACTAACTTCCTTTTCTGCAGCTCCATAAAATATCTTTACAGGGAGAGCATCCCTGTCCTGATTGGGTTAAGGTGTGGGGGAGGGGGGGGGAGAGGGGTCATTTATGACAAAGACTGGCTTATCTTTGATATTTGTGGGAGTGAGTGAGTGAGAGACAGAGAGCGACAGAGATAGAGAGGGTACTTTATATCTAAATATTAGATATCCTACATAGCTAACCTGAAGAATGGAGTTCTTGGATAGACTATTTTGGCTCAGATTTACACAAACAGACACAGGTTTAATAATATAATTTATTAAACAAACAGACTAATCTGAGGAAGACAACGCTAACTATGGGAAGGTAGAAGAGCTGTTTTTGTGTGTGTACATGTGCGAGTGTATGTGCACAAGTCGTTTGGGGTGTCATGGTTTTAGTGCCTGCTCTGCCCTTCTGCGAGTGTTGCCGCGAGAGGGCACTGCTGTCATTTTCTTTCGCTTCCCAGGCTCATTAGGATTATGAGTTGCAGGTGCTGGCCGGCTATTTAAGCCCAGCACTGTCTTTGCTCCCCGCTTTTGTGTCGTATTTTGCCACGATTAAGCCAGGTAAACGGTATAGCTGGAGGACTACATTTCTTTTGTTTAAAAAAGAAACGTATTAACTTCCTTAGTTTAGAGCTAGGATTAGATTTGTAGAATCTTTCTTTCCTTTTATCTCACTATTTTCTTTGTTCTTTCCTCTTTTGCCTATCTGGCCTCTTTCAGTAACTTCTGTTTACCTTTTCTGTATTGCCTCTTTCTGGAGCTCGTTTATTAATTATCAAGGTCTTTCTTTTCTCTTTCTGCTCGAGTCTCGAGCCTGTGTCGTCCTCTTTTCTGGGTTGTTTTTTGTTGGATCCCCTTGCAGTCGCGTCTGGTCCTCCGACCCATCCCCGTCACAGGGGGAAGACAAACTCAGCATGTTGGCCACGTTTATGTAGTGTGTGTGTGTGTGTGTGTGTACAGACAGTGGGATCAGCGTGGCTGAATAACCTAGTTTAGCTACAAGGGAGTATCGCTCCAAGCAGTGCCAAAGAGGGAAGTGTAGCTGCAACTCATAAGTGATGCAAGTAACTCAGAGCTGGTTATTAACCGACTATGTTAAGATTTTTAATTGTGCAATGAGTTCAAGAGTTAACAGGAAGGTACGAGACCACGTGGGTGAGACAACTGTAGAGTTCCAAGTAGTTACCCTTATGGAAAAAGACTATACTGCAGTATATTGTAAATGTATCAAAATTATCTTCACAATATATTTAAAATATACTGCAGTATATTACATTTCCATAAGGGTATGCAGTGAACAGAACTGAAATCCTTCCATGCGCATTTCTGTCTCTTGTCGCTGTTGCTCATGGTTGCACGCTGTTGCTATGGAGTTGTGAATTGTGGAGGCTTTCCAGTGGAAGGCGATGTAGACTTGTCTCATCCGTTCCTCTGAAAGTGTAACGTTCCGTTCCCTTCCTGTCCGTGTTCCGGGTTTTTTCTGTTTGCCCTCCGTGTCATGTTGGATTCCCTTGTCCGTGTTTTCCCTGCTGCTGCAGGATGGGCGTTTTTCCTGTCATGTTCGTGCTTTCTGTCACTTTTGTTTCCTCCTATCGGTTTCCTTTCTCCGTGTTCACATTCCTCACCTTCGAGTTTAGTAATCACTCCCTGTTAATTACCTCACCTGTTTCCCATTTATGTTTTCATTTTATCCACTATTTAAACCCCTGGCTGGCTGCTAATCGGCGCCAGTTCGTTAACTAACCTACCTTGTCTATGTCCTGTCACGTTTCTGGTCCGGAGTTTGTGCAGCTTGCTGCACTAAATGTTGTTCACGTAAACTGCGGTTGGTAGCTATCTTCCCTGAACTGTCTTTGTTGCATGCTACTTACCTGTCTCCCTTCAACTCTCCAGACGCCACGATTCCAACTCCCTGCAGCAGTGTTTGTTTTCCCTTTATGTTGTGTGAGTGTGTTGCGGTACTCCCACCTCCAGCTCGGGGAGAGACCCGCTGTCTAGCCTGCCGGCTCGCTTCCGTTGTTGTTCCTGTCCGGCCTCAGCTACCTCCTGTACTGTGGTTACGGTTCCAGGATCCCTGGAGTTCAGCCGGCTCATACGAGGTCTCCCCAAGCTACACCTCACCAGCTCCGTGGGGTGTGTTCGTCAGCTAGACAGGCGGCGGACTATTCTACATCCTCACCTCTCATGCAAATACCCAGTCTGTATACCCTGCCTGTAACCTCTGCTTTGTCCCCCTATCCAAGTCAATAACCCGGTCCAGTTCCTGTTCAGTCCCGGAGGGAGTTCTCCAGTGAAACTTAAGTCCAGTTTCGGCTTGGAACAGTCGCGCCGTTCCAGAACCTGCACCAGTGTGATACTCGCGGTCCAGTACAGTACCGTCCCGGTGGCTAACCCACCATTCCAGTAAATTCCAGTTCCGGCTTGGAACGAATTCCGTTCCAGCATCCGTTTCCAGTGTGGACTTCACGTTCCAGTTCCAGTCCAGTTCCTGTCCAGTTCCTGTCCAGTTCCGGCTTGGAACATATTCTGTTCCAGCACTCGTTTCCTGAGTGGACCTCCCGGTCCAGTTCCAGTCCAGTTCCAGTCCAGTTCCTGTCCAGTTCCGGCTTGGAACATATTCTGTTCCAGCACTCGTTTCCTGAGTGGACCTCCCGGTCCAGTTCCTGTCCAGTTCCTGTTCAGTTCCAGTCCAATCCCTGTTTCCAGTTCCGGCTTGGAGCAGCAGGGCAGCCCTTTTGTTCCGGCTTGGAACTCACCGGACTTACAAGTCCAGCTCCGGCTTGGAGCAGTCCCTATGGGATTTTTGTGTTCTATGTACTAACCTGTTTTCTTATACCTTCTGTACAGCTTTGGGACTACCCCAAAGCTTAAATAAAAACCCCCTTTATTTGAATCTGCCTCTTGGTCGTTGCACTTGGGTTCGACCCGTTTCAGGATCGTAACAGAAAGTGTCCCTTTTCCTGTTCAGGAAACATAGGCAAGTCTCCACAGGGGATGAAGTAGACTTAGTCACTGCCAGGCAGGCTAAGTGCTCAGCATGTTTCAAGCGTCCGTTTGCGTCTCAACCCCTAGGCAGACATGGGCGCACCGTCCACAACAATCGAACATACATACTTCTCGCATTCCCATCCATGCCACTTTCAGGACACCTTGTCATAATACTCCAACACTGCATGTTGTGCTGTGCAGAGTAAAGATATCCCAGCCCATCTTACCAGTTTTAATCTTTTTATTATTTTCAGGTGAGAAATGTTACAAAATCACTCAATTAAAATTTTAATGTTATGTTAATAACCTATGTGTTTTCATATTGTATCAGTAGTTTGTTTAACTAGCATTAGCTTAATCTCACACTGAAAAAATGAGAGAAATCCAACCTTTATTTATTATGAGAAAAAAAAATCCCTCAACAAGAAATAATTATTTTTAACAAAACCACGTGTGCCACAATTATTGGCACCCCTGCATATATATATATATATATATATACTATAAAGTAATCATTTTTAATATTTGGTCGCATAGCGTTTGCATGCCATGACTTCCTGATGTCTGTGACCCAACAACATCAAAAGACTCTTGATATCTTATTTTCTGGTACTTTTACAAGCGATACTATAATGTCTCTGCATTATAATGGATCACTATGGGAATTGGGGGGTGGGACTAGATTTAGCTATAAATTATGCTGGAACTGTATGGAATACATGGTTGGTAAAATGGCTGTAAGTCATCAAGGGTCCGAGGTATCAAACGAGCCTCAAAGCATCACTCTGCTGCCAGATATGCAGTAGATATGGATGGATGGATCACTTTAAGGGTTGTTTCTCCTGACAAATTTTCCTATTGAACTCTATGGAAAAATAAGTCAGGAGAAGAAACTCTTCAAGTTATCCATCCATATCTACTGCATTTCTGGCAGCAGAGTGATAGTTTAAGGCTTGTTTGATACGTCAGACCCTTGATGACTTGGAGCCATTTAGCCAGCCATGTGTTCCATACTGTTCCAGTGTCATTTATAGCTAAATCTAGTCCCACCCCCCAATTCCCAGAGAGATCAATTCAAATGCAGACTTTATAGTATCGCTTGTAAGAGTACCAGAAAATAAGATATCAAGAGTATTTTGATGTTGTTGGGTCACAGACATCAGGAAGTCATGGCATGCAAAGGATATGCGACCAAATATTAAAAATTATTACTTCATAATATATATATATATATATATGCAGGGTGTTATGGTTCCCGCAGGGGGGACCGGACCCAAATGCAAGACTCAGAGACGGCTCAAGGGGAACCAGGCTGGGCAGGGACGGTGCTCAGGCCGTGGGGGATCAGGAACAAGACGTCACCCAGGCCGTGGGGTCCACTTAAGGACGGCACGCGGGCTGCGGGGTCAGGAACGGGTGCAGGGTTCCCGCGGATAGCGTGGGGGGCCCGCGACGGCACTCTAGCCGTGGGGGTCAGGAACAAGACGTCACCCCAGCCGTGGGGTTAAGCTTAAGGACGGCACGCCGGCCGTGGGGGTCAGGAATGAGGAGGGACAGGAATGAGAGGGACAGGAACGAGGACGGTCAGGAACGAGGGAGTCTGGAGGGAACAAGACCAAGACAAGAACAAGACAAGGGGGTCCATGACACGAGGGCACATAACAGGGGGGGTGCGGAACAAGACGGAACAAGACCACAAACGGGAAATCCAGCTCACAAAACAGACGAGCAACACAAGACGGACATGACGAGGACAAAATGAGCAACAGGTGGGAGGAGGCTAACGAGGACACAAGAGGAAAACACAATGCAGGTGTGGGGAGAGCAAGACACAAGTTGGAGGGAGAGAGGAAAAACACGGGGTGGACTGTGAGACAATAGGAAAACCCGGGATGGAACCTGGGTGCCTCACACAGGGGTGTCAATAATTGTGGCACACATGGTTTTGTTAAAAATAATTATTTCTTGATGAGGGATTTTTTTTCTCATAATAAATTAACTTCAATTAAAGGTTGGATTTTTCTTATTTTTTCAGTGTGAGATTAAGCTAATTCACCAAACGGTGAATTTTTTATAACCCTTTTTACTCATCTTTACCCAGGGTGCCCATAATAGTGGAGGGCACTGTATGTATAAACAAAGAGGTGTGCCTGGGTTGGAGATGTTAATGTGGGCATGTATTTACCAATGATGCAATACACATGCTCATACAGTGGGGAGCAAAAATGTGGGCACCCCTGGTCAAAATGCCTTTTACAATTGATATCTAAGTGAACAGAAGTTAGCCTGACCTCTAAATGATAGAAAGTGAAACATGACACATTTCTTCAAATTTTAAAGCAACATTACTTTTTATTTTATTTTTCAAAATAATTTAAAAAAAGAAAAAGTCCCTGTGCAAAAGTTTGGGAACCCTTTTGGATTATTCTTTTTACTTTTTTAAAAGATGATTACTAAGGCCCTGGCCCAGGTGATTTACTCGTTAGGGCTTCAATGAGTCAAGTGAATAGTTGCAGGGCTGAAATATTTATTCTGAAGTAACTCCATGCCTTCTAAAGCATCTGACTGTGGTGGCTGTTCTGTCTGATGTTAACAACCATGGGTTCCTCTTAAAAGTTATCCAAGGATGTCAGAATCTAGTTCACTTCCACTAACAAGGAGAAGGCTACAAAAAACTCTCAACTTTCAAACTACCTATGTCCACTGTCAGAAACATTATCAGAAAATGGAATATAAATGGAACAGTTGAAGTCAAGGCAAGATATGGAAAACCAAGAATAATTTCAGATAGAATGGCCCAAGACCTGGTGAGAAATGCTCAGAAGAACCCACACATCACTGCAAAAGAGTTGAAAAAAAGAATAGCAGACACAGGTCTAGTTGTTCACAGGACAACAGTACAATGTACTTTAAACAACAAAGACCTACATGGCAGACTTGCCAGCAAGAAGCCTTTAAGTGTCTGAAGTATGCAAAAGAAAATCTTGAGAAGCCTGAAGCCTGACGCCTTTTGGAACAATGTGCTTTGGACTGACAAAAACAAAATGCAACCTTTTGGCCACAACCAAAGAAGGTATGAAGGGTGAAGAATTTGTAAAAAAGAACACTTTGCCAACTGTTAAGCATGGAGGTGGATACATTATGCTTTCCGGTTGTGTGGCAGTTGGGGGCACAGGAAATATTGTGCAGGTGGAATTAAGAATGGATTCTTAATTCCATCACCAAATATCAAGAAATTCTAGAGGCTAATGTTCGAAGGTTAGTCCAGACATTGAAGTTGAAGAGAGGTTGGGTATTATCTGCGGAGAGATCTCAAACATGCCGTGCATGCAAGGAGGCCGAAGAATATTTCTGAGCTAGAGGTGTTCTGATGAAAATGGAAAGACTCTTAGCTGGCTACAGGAAGCGTTTGTAAGCTGTTAGGAGTTACAAAGTACTAACTGACAGGGTTCCCAAACTTTTGCAGAGGGCCTTTAACCTTTTTTTATTACTTTGAAACTGTAAAAAACTTAAATAACAAGTAATCTTGCTTTAAAATTTGAAGAAATGTGCCATGTTTAACTTTGTAGCATTTAGAGGTCAGGTTAGCTTCTGTTCACTTAGACATTAATTGTAAAAGGCATTTCGACCAGGGGTGCCCAAATTTTTTCATCCCACTGTATAAATGTATTTAGTTGTTAGAGTCAGTGTCTGGATGGATACTAGTGTTATTCCATAAAATAATTGGGTTGGGATGGAGAAAGCCTTTGTTAGGTTACTCCCTGGGGTAGTTTGATAGATCCTCCCTGGCATGTTAGGTTTGGTACCTCAATCTGCAGATTTTACAGGTCAACTTTCTTCTGCATGGTGCAAGTATATTAATCGTGAGATTCCCATATGTTTACCTCCTCGGATAGAAGGTGTTAGTGTCAGTGAACACTTAGACGACCACCTGGCATCAACAGATAGGCTTGCTCTCCAGGGATCAGGGTCTTGGCAGCCATTACACACACCTCAGTCAATGTGAGTATATGTGGCACACGTAAACATTCAGGTTACGGACTTGCGAAAATTACTGTCAGATAAACCCCTACCGGTTTCAAAAATGAAATCTCCAGCTTTATATTTCAAAGACTAAGTTGCATTTTGATGGACACATCCGCGCATAGCCGTGCCTGACACGATTTGAGAAGCGCTTATCCCTTCCCACGCTGGAAACAAAGCGGAACATCTGCACTGATGTTCAGCTGAACTATTTTTTCTGGGTTGTTTTGGGTAAATAGTTAAATGCAGTTAAATGGCTTGGGTTAGCTAATCAAAATGATTTAAAAACACAGAGAGGCAGAAGATACTGTCGGAAGGGGCGGGGGGATTTGGCACTGGTTTACAGTTAACACGATAGTTATGTGACCGCGTAACAAATTAAATCAATTAGCCTTTCAGTGTCAGCATATCCTTCTGAAGGACAGCAGGGCCTGTGCTGGGAGGGCTTCGGAGAGACAAAAGTATGGTTATTTATTTGTTTTTCACCCCTCATTTAATGGTCATAAAGTGATGAAAGATTAGTGTGGATGTTTTTCTTTTTGAGTACTTTGGAGCACTAAATGCAGCAACCCTCCATGATCTTAAGGGCCCACAATCCCTTTTTCAACAAAGACACTCTCCCTTTAATACACTGCCTGGCCAAAATAAAAGTCGCCGTTGCACCTGTCACGCATAGTGCCCACTGTACAAGCCTCTGGAGGCAGTGTTATGATCTGGGGTTGCTTCAATTGGTCAGGTCTAGGCTCAGCAACGTTATGCAGCAATAAAATTAAGTCAGCTGAGTACCTGTATGTACTGAATGACCAGGTTAACCCTTCAATGGGCATATTCCAGGACGACAATGCCAAGATTCATCGGGCTAAAATTGTGAAAGAGTAGTTCAGGGAGCATGAGGAATCATTTTCACACATTAATTGGCCACCAGAGTCCTGACATTAACCCCATTGAAAGTCTTTGGGATGTGCTGGAGAAGACTTTACAAAGTGGTTAGACTCTCCCATCGTCAATACAAGATCTTGGCCAAAATTTAATGCAACTCTGGATGGAAATAAATGTTGTGACATTGCATAAGGTTGCCGAAACAATGCCACGACGAATGCGCAGTGTAATCAAAGCTAAAGGCGGTCCAACAAAATCTTAGAGTGTGTGACTTTTTTTTTGGCCAGGCAGTGTATTTTGTTAAATAAGAAATTAAGATAAAAGTTGCAAATGCAATCATTTTGCTGGCTAAGGCAGAGCATTGACACAGTCACTACACAATGACTGCTAATGTTTTTTCAACTGCCATACTGCCTGTCATGGATTAAAATAAACAAACCAAAGAATAAATAAACAACGTCTTTTAAATATGTCTGAGGCTCCATGACTCCTTGTGAGCAGAGTGAAAAAAAAAAAAGTTTGGCAACAACATACCCGACTCCTTACAAAATACTCCCCCAGTCTCAGTTCAGAGAGCAGTGTGGTTTCATGTAAACAATACAGGACTGAGAGTGCTGACGAAGCTTCTCTGAGCCACTTTAATGGAGTGTCAAAGACAAGGCAAAAATAAGGTTCTCGGAGGATGATTTAAAAGAGCCGGTGGAAGCAGAGCTTCAACTCGCCCCTCACAAAGGGATATATCA
Organism: Synaphobranchus kaupii; assembly: GCA_029718625.1. Lineage (NCBI taxonomy): Eukaryota > Metazoa > Chordata > Actinopteri > Anguilliformes > Synaphobranchidae > Synaphobranchus > Synaphobranchus kaupii. Next base: position 81,275,628 of record CM056377.1, read on the forward strand.
GGAAGAGTCAGGATACAGCAGTGAACACAGGAGAGAAGTTATCCTGCACATCCTCCATAAACCCACCCATCCCCCCCAGACCCTTCCCACCCTCATTAAAATGAGTCTCTTACACAAGTTACACATTATTTTATAGGAGCATTCCAGCATGGAGTCCATCCCATATATGTAAGATGTTTCTTGTCGCTATTTTTCTGAGAGAATGATGAAACCAACTCCGTACGGTAGAGCTGCGCTGAAGCACTTTGTTCAACCACAGTACTATGGATTTTTAACTGCATGGTCAGGACAGCTTAAATAGCTCAAATTAAACACTAACAGCGAGCTCAGTGCAAGTGGAAAATAAAGCATTTTTTAGTCATTTTTTCCCCCCCACAATGGCTGTGGGACAGGAGATTGATCGGAGCGGGACGAAGACAGCGTATAAAACGGTGCTCTTACCATTTTGGAGGAGGCGGTAGTGTCGACCTTCTGCTGGGTGACGATCAGGACGGACATGGTTTCATGCACGTGTCCCTCGTCCCGAATTTCAGCTCCAAAAGTCTTGGAGTTGGGAGCCCACCGTAGGCACTGTTTCTCGGTTTCCAAGACCCCCGCTGTCACGCTCAAGCACCGCTATCCTGGGGAATCAATCAGGGAGCCACAAGTGCCCCTGCCTGCCAGATACCGCAGTCCATCCAACAAAGGGTGGCTTTAAACTGTTTCCAACTCTCTCCCTTTCTCCCTCTCTCTTAACCTTCTCCCAAAGTCTGCCACTGATTCCACACCTCCAGTAAATTGGAGCTCCAAGCCCTCCTCCCCCCCGACACGCACAAAAATCTGAATGGTGTCTGTCAGAGACAAAAGGCTCACCAAGTCTTCTGTCTCTTCCACCCCAACTTTAGCATGGCGGGGGAGTGAGCGATTTTGGATCACTGGCTTCCGAGCGTCCGTGTTAGCACACGCGTGTGCGTGCCTGCCTGTTCGTCTGAGAGAGCATGCGCCCACCTGTGTGTGCCGATAATGGACCAATTCAATCAGTTTTACTGTTGGGTTGCGAAAAAGCAAGTGCAATATTTATGCTGTATGTCTAGCACATCGTAAATTATATCCGCTCCTAAGAGGACAGGTCCCTGGCGCAATATGTGATGCTGTTTTATTTATGCTGCGTTTGTGCCCACGTATTGGATGGAGTACCCAAACTGAATAACCAATTTACGCTCCAAACCAGAACTCCTGTCCATGTGCTAAACAGCAGCATGAGGCAGGGAGCAGGGGGACCCACAGCACACAGAAGTAATTGCTTTGGAAAGGCTCTTTCTGCAACACATTTTATCAGTTTCCTATTACCACAACTTGGAGTGGCACAAAAATAATAATTTCACACAGTATAACAGATTAATGTGGAAAAAAGGCAATTATGTTTTACATAGAGGCTGCTGCAAATTGAATTTGGTTCTATGAGAGCAATGAATACACTGTTAGGGTAACTTTTTTTCGACCTTTTTCGATTTTTCCAAACTATTTACACCATGCTGATTGGTATTTGATAATAATTTTGTCAGATCTTTCTTTGCGGAGCTTTGGTCACCCCAAGACCCGCTCCACTCTGCTTTGCAATGCATTCTAATTGGCCATGCAAACAAGCCTTGAAATGCCTTCTAAATGTGCTTTTCTACCAAATAAATGCTCGATTAGCATATATGTCTTTCATATGAACAGTTATTGCTCCAAACACATAGATAAGGAGGTCAGAGCTTGTGTAACTATTTTAAGTGCAGAAAGTTTTGGACATGAGCCACAGTGATGAGAAAAACATGCAGTCATTATTTACTTAGTCATTATTCCAACTAGTTTTATCTGTGGTTATATGCAACAACCACTGACTTATCCTCTTTATCAAAAGGTCACATGAATTATATTACATGTATAAAACCTAAAAGAATGTTTAACTGAATATTCGGGGAGACGGTGTGTAAATGTGCATACTGCTCCCATGTGCATACGTGAAAAAGCCTCTTGTACTATTGAATTGGGTTGTGTTGACTCCTATGACTGGCTGAGTTTACGGGGACCCAACAGATTACCACAGCTGCATTACCACAGCAATCGGTTTTCCTCCAACCCTAGGTACAGCTGTGTCAACGCCGATCCGCATGGTGAAAATAGTTCCAAAAATACAGTGCCCTCCACTATTATTGGCACCCCTGGTAAAGATGAGTAAAAAGGGTTATAAAAAATTCACCGTTTGGTGAATTAGCTTAATCTCACACTGAAGAAATGAGAAAAATCCAACCTTCAATTGAAGTAAATTTATTATGAGAAAAAAAAATACAGCTAAATCTAGTCCCACCCACCAATTCAAATAAAGATTAATTCAAATGCAGAGACGTTATAGTATTGCTTGTAAGAGTACCAGAAAATAAGATAAGAGTCTTTTGATGTTGTTGGGTCACAGACATCAGGAAGTCATGGCCTACAAAGGATATGTGACCAAATATTAAAAATGATTACTTTATTCTATATATAAATGCAGGGGAGCCAATAATTGTGGCACACGTGGTTTTGTTAAAAATAATTATTTCTTGATGAGGGGAATGAAAAAAAAGAAGTTTGGCAACAACATATCTGAGTCCTATAATAAATTTACTAATAATAATAAATTTACTTCAATTAAAGGTTGGATTTTTCTCATTTTTTCAGTGTGAGATTAGGCTAATTCACCAAACGGTGAATTTTTTATAACCTTTTTACTCATCGTTACCAGGGGTGCCAGTAATAGTGGAGGGCACTGTAATTCCAAGTTGAAAAACCTAAGTTACCCTTAAAATGCATACAGTACATACATTAAAAGGCACCGTTTGGTGAGATTCAAACTAGCTGTCATATTGACACAGCCACTCAATTAGGTGTGTGCACCTAATTAGTGACAGCTGTGTCACACAACCAGCCCTGATATTCATTTGTTTTGAGATCTACTATTCTTCATATTTAGGTGATACTGATCATTAGATCATGCCATGACTATCTAAGAGATGACACAACAATCTCGACAACAATCTTCTCTTTCCCAATTTCAAATTAGTATTTTTTTCATGAATACAGACAAAATGTATTCATGGGAAATACTCAGCTCAATTCACACTGGTGAGTGTCCAGTTGGACTACCCAGCACAAGTGTCAGTCATTCAGAATTCATGTCCCCTCCCAAATTCCTGTACCATCACAAGTTACTGTAACACACAAAATTATTGTACCATAAGTTCCTTTACTAAATTCCTTTACTATCACTAGTTCCTGTACTGAATTCCAGCACCATCATAAGTTCACGTACCAAATTCTAGTACCATCATTAATTCATGTACTGAATTTCAGTGCTAATGTGGGTTTCAGTGCTAAATAAGCCATCATAAGTTCTTGTGACATTCAAAATTCCTGTACTGTCCCAAATTACTGTACCATCTTAAACTCATAACATGTATGAATTCAGCCAGTATAAGCAGACAATACTTCACTATCACATCTTTTTGCTTATAATTTAACCGCTATCCATTCACAGACTTGTGTATGTGCTGAAGTAATTCATGCAAGAATATTTTGTTAGGGCACAGCTGAAATGTAGGCTACACACTGCCATCCTCCAATCCTTTATCAGTAAACCCCTGCTCATTTGTACTTTGGGGTTCTGCACTGACAATATTGATCACTGACCCCGACTCAATGCCTTATGCCGTAAACTACATTACATTACATTACAGTCATTTAGCAGATGCTTTTATCCAAAGCGACATAAAATAAGTGCATACAGAACAGTCATCGAAGTAACTACAGAACAGATAAGACAAAGCACATCCTTCCCAAACTATTGCCTAGATTCACTAAATATTTTCTTAGAATTGTTCTTTTTTTATTTCTTTTACCTTTACTCAAAGTTAAATGCATGCATTTGTTTATAATTCCCCTCAGGCATACTTTGGCAAGTTCAGTGACCATCAAAATTAACTCAACCAAGCTGTCTTTCAAGAAAAAAAGTGATCCTTGTGTTTAATCGTAAATGAAAGTTAAGGGATGACATTGATTGCCCAATCTCTCACCTTTAAAGTCATTAGTTATAACACTACAACACATATAGCATGTTCTGGTTGTTCATTGCTGGGCTGTGGTCTCTTCTATTCCTTGCCTAATTGCATTTAATCCACCTAGTTGTTTCACATCTGAAAGCTACCACTGTGCTTAATTGCCAATTGAAATTCTATTGGTTGGTTCTAGAGGCTCTTGTTTTTAAAGACTTTTTTTAACAATTCAGAAGTTTTATATTCCTTTTATCTCCAAAAGTGGCTGGAATTCTACAGACTGGTAGCCTGCTCAGTTCTGTACACCACGGAGTACCAGGAGAGCTGTCTCGCCCCAGTTTCAATTAGATAAGTAGTGCTAGCAGTGGTACGCCTTCTTCTTCTTCTTCTTCTTCTTCTTATTCTTCTTCTGTGGTGATGGATCACTCACAGTCTACAGGGAATATAAACTGGTGTTCAGCCAAAAATTGCCAGGGGGCCTTATGTAAGCCTGTAATACATCAAATAATTCACAGAACAAAACTGAGTATGAATTAACAGCTAATAATAAATAGGCCTGAATGGAAAAAATTGTCGAAACAATTGTTTTCTTCCCGTTAAGTCCCAGGGCCAAGGGAGCGAATGAAAATCACAGAATTCTCCTGGGAGATTATAACAGATCATTTGAGCTTGCAGTTAACCGGGCTAGCGGATGGTACCCTCATATCCTTGGGGTACATGGCGGGTCAGGTTACAGTTGTCATTTATTTATTGAGATTCACTTTATTCTGGTCTACCTGAAAATTTGACAGCCAATCACAGGCCCTGTGATAGCCCTATTTTTCTTTCATTACAAGGCATTACCAGATTGGATCTCCTAGTTCCTATCTCATCTTGATTTAAATTATTTGCAGTTGGAATCTCTTTCATTCACCCTGCACTATGCTGACTATACTGGCTATAGTTTATATTGGTGATACTGGGAACAAGGGAACCTACAGAAGTGGAAGAAGAACATGATATACTGATGAACAACTATGTTCTGTCCTCCAAATAAGTATGAATATTCTAAATCATAAGCACACTGTACATAAACACAATACTACTCTGTACATCAGTCCTGCACACATGTAGGTGTGCACACTCACACACATACACACACACTTTCATTGTGAAGAAAACAAGACTATGAAAACTTCTAACATTTGCCACATTACAAATCACAGTTTAAACAAGTACAGTGCTAAAATGGCATGTTTGGGTACAGAACAGCAACACCCATGACACCTGTGAGTCTGCCTGTTCGGCTAGAACACTTTGGGCTCTTTATCTTGACGATCTTAGCGCCTGGTCCAAAACGCATGACGCAAGTGCATTTAGGGCATGTCCAACTCCACTTTTGCTAATTATACGGCGTATAATTTGAGCGCAAAGTAAGGCGCAAGGCTCAAAGGGGCTGAACTTAGACTCTTCATTAATTATAGGCGTGTCTTGGGCGTAACATACAATAAACCAATAAGAGTATCATCTCCCACTCCCCTTAAAAGCCACCTGTTTTTGCACCTTCACCTTTTTGAGCTGCTCGTGCAGGAAGTTAAAGCATGCATGCGGAGAATATATGGCATTAACTGAATTAATTGTGTAATGTGCTGCAATTGTCTAATTGTTGAAAATTGTTTATATTGCTTAAAGGTTGTATCAGCGATTTTGGGTGGAAACATAAATGATCACATTCATCTGATTTTTCCTCACGATCCGCTAGCTGCCCGCCCCATAAGCAGGCCGTCAAAAAACCGCGTCTCTGTAGGCAGCCTATGCTCCGAGATCGTACACAAAAACAATGGTACTACCAACTACTCAAAACCAAAATAAACAGTATTCCAACCAATCACAATGATCTGCACAAACGTGACGTCACTTCTGAAGCGAAATCCCAAACAAACATACTTATGAATAATTATGTTATGTTTTAAAAAATAGTGTTCAAGCATCCAGAATTATAACCACGTTAATAACGTTTGTAAGAAACCAAACCGTTTGTAAATCCGTCAAGATTTCAGCGAGATAAGAGTATTAGCGTTTGTGCAGATCATTGTGATTGGTTGGAATACTGTTTATTTTGGTTTTGAGTGGTTGGTAGTACCATTTGTTTTTGTGTACGATCTCGGAGCATAGGCTGCCTACAGAGACGCGGTTTTTTGACGGCCTGCTTATGGGGCGGGCAGCTAGCGGATCGTGAGGAAAAATCAGATGAATGTGATCATTTATGTTTCCACCCAAAATCGCTGATACAACCTTTAAGAACAAAGAATAGGGTTAAAAGGCTAGACTACTAAAATGATAAATGAGGGTTCCCATGTACCAATTTTTATGTCTTTAAAGTTTGTTTTGATAGGCTACATTGCGATGCTTGAGCTAGCGCATTCCAGAATATATGCACATTGTCGCATTTTGTTTGCCCAGGTCTGAGAGAGACAACAACATCAAAAGTGTATTCACATGTAGGTACATATTCGCGACAATCGCACTGTGCTAACTTAATTAAAATGAATATTTAGCCTATATCACGGATTCTGTGAATGCTTGTTGCTACCCAGATTGTTTACCATTCAACTCGCAATTAATCCACACTGTGGACTTTAACGTTAACGTAACATACGCTAGTCTATCAATAGCATAGGCTACATGAAACCTTCCTGATCTAGAGTAATACGTTGGCAAAATATCTTTATAAACATTAAGTCACAGTTTGGTTTTATAATGCTGATTTTGATAGGTAATTTGTTTTAATCACTCCTGTTAGTGGCTATCTCAATGAATTAAATCTCTGGCAGGCCGTGCCGAATTACGTACTCTCTCTCTCTCTCTCTCTCATCCGAATATTAACGAGCAACTTCGGGTAGAAACAAAATTCTGTTCCAACGCATTATTCGTGCTTTCCCGAATACGGTATTTGGCTCCGGATACACCCCTAGTCATTATACCACGTCATTCTATTATCAATATCTGCTACTAAATGTGAAATAAATATGCAATCCTATCAATGGTTTTAAAAATTCAGTGGTCATTTATTGTCTTGGACAATATTTTTGAGAAATAGACACCAGTTTAGCACATTACACGATGTGGAACATCTGCGCGCAGAACCCCATATGGCTTATCTCCAGCTCTGAAGTATTTCACGTCATTCCGGTTTTCATTTTTTCTGGGATGCTTTGGATAATAACTTACAGCCCAGGGTAACAGCATTTTTAATCTAGTCAATGTACTATGACCCAAACAGCTACAGAAAACGCATTTGCTGATGGGAGTTTTTCATCCTCGATATGAAAAAAGTACTGCTTGTAATATGTGGTTCTTCTTGCTGGCTACATGTGTACTGTACGTTAATTTTTCCACTCGAAAAATCCCAGGGCAAAAGTTTACATACTGTAGAGTACAGGAAAAAACCGATGTTTTAATGGGGTACAAGAGTGAATGATTAAGCTACATATCGTCGCTTTCGGGCGAAAACCACGTAACTCCAAAAGAGTTTTCTACTTTCTACTTTCAAAACGAATAAACACAGCATCGTGAAAGTTTGTATGTTTTCTACATACGAGGTTATTTTTTTGTTATTTTTTCAGAAATCAAGTAAAATGCAGTTACGTGTTTTGTGACAATTGAATGTGGAGATACATGTTTTTTCTGTCATTGATTAGAATGGCTGCATCTGCGCCAGTGAATGAATGCACACTGGCTGCGAGTCTGTGCACAGTTAATCATCAAGTGCACAGTTAAAACTCACACATCTGTAAGCCAGTTAGCAGAAAAATGTCAGTCTATCCAGTGATTAAACATCCATATGTTTCATAAAATAAATAAAATTAGGAGACAAGCCCTTAGTTTCAACATGGGCGAAAAAATTTGTCTGCAGAACATTACGCAACTCAAATTTGGGGGTAATAATGTACTGGAACTAATGGTAATTGATTGACAGCCTTAATATCCAAAAAGAACGCTTTCCAAAGAGGTATAATCATTAGTCATAAGACAGTTGGAAGCGATTGTCAGAGCTGCGCGTATTACAGGCGTATTTCAAAACAACACGCACCGTTACGCGTCTGCGTCTCCGTGGTATCGGTTTGGAGAGTCGGAGTACCGTTCGTTTGTTTGATTCTTTCTAACTACCAGTGGCGCGAGCTGGAATTTGAAGCTGTTTCAGACAGCAGGGTCTAGCTGGTGTTTGCAATCGCATCCAGTTTACATTTCCCATCTCCGTTATTCTAGCAGAAGTTTAACGTTAGGCCTATAGCCTAAAATAACACTGTTGGTCATTGATTGTAACGTTAGATATTACATTTAGCCTAAGAATAGACATTGAATGGTTATATTTGCATAGGCTATAGCAATTTTATTTATTTATTTTTTTAATGCAAATATAAATCTTATTTTTTTATCAGATCCTAGAATCCAGTAGCCTACTGAAAATGTGGTGGATGGATGGCTGTAGGCTATAGGAGAGATAGCCCGCCAAATCTGACAAACAAGCCAGATCTTGATGCGTGTGTGTGTGTGTAGGCTACAGGAGCCTGTTTCGTTTATTAGTTTTAAATAGTATTTTGTAAATATTTATTTGGACACCATAAAATATGTTTATTTGAACCATTAAGATATTTATTTATTCTTGTCATGGGCTGCACCCGCTTTTCCTTTTTTCTGCGGATGTTCATTATTTTGGCGACGACAGGGCAATCTATCGGATTCTCTGTCTTCCTCGCCGGAGTTTCTTTTGATCCAGGTACTCAGTAGTTGCACCTGCTCTCGTTACCTGCAGGTATTTAAACCGCGCTCTTCCACTTTCCGGCGCTTGTTGTTATCTTGCGATTTCACATGAGCCGGTAAGGTATAGGATTTGGTCTCTGCGTCGCTTGTTGTTTCTAATAAGCAAAGCAGGTAGTCCGGTTATACATTAGAGTTAGGGTTAGATCATTGTATCTTGTCTGCTCCCTTAGTTACTCTTTTCGTAGTCCGTTTTGATTTCTTCTTCAGTTCCGCGTTCTAACTGGAGGATTTCTTTTCCTATTAGTCTTTTGTTATTTGTACTAGTTTACTCGCCCAGATTTTCGGGTTGTTTTAAGTTCTACTATTACTTAAAATATCGTCTCTCCTGTGTCGAGAGCGAGAGACATTATTTTCATTTTTTATACTCTAGTCAAGAGTTTTATTTCACCCTATAATTACGGGGTTGAATTTTTTTGTTTCATTTCTTATATACCTCTTATTAGACCCGTGTCTATTTTTAGTTCCGAGGTATTTCCCCCATTTCCTCACGGAATATTTCCGCTTTTGTGGCGACCTCCTCGGGGGCTCGCTTTTAGAAACCTCCTGTCGCGTTTGGTCTTTCGTTCTCGACCACCTTACAGAACAACAAGCCATTAAAATGGAAAGTCCAGCAACATCCCAGGAGATCACTGAGGCACTGGTCAATCAGGGCGCTACTGGGGGCAATGTTGAGGAACGCGTCTCTATCCTGCAGACGCAGCAGACTCAACTGATGGAACAGCTGCGGCACCAGGGAGACTGTCTGCGCAAACTGACAGAGAATCTGCAGCTATTAATGGTCACAGTAAATCCACCTCAAGTCACACAAGCACCCACAAACCCCGTTTCTCTGTCACTCACCCCTAGGGAGCCTAAACTCCAACTCCAACTACTGACGGGGAACCGGGGAAAAGTCTGGCATTCCTCACGCAGTGCCTGATATTTTTCCAAGCCCAACCGTCCCGGTTCACTTCTCAGGAGTCCCGGGTTGCCTTCATACTGTCTCTGCTTAATGGAAAAGCCCTTGCTTGGGCAGACCCTCTGGTCCGGGACAACGCTGCTATGGTGCGTGACCCGGTTAAACTAATGGAAGAAATGCAGTTTGTTTTCGACCATGACGTCTCTGGGGAGGAGGCGGCCATGAAATTGACTCCTCTTCATCAGGGTACCGATACAGTGGCGGGGTTCGCCATTAATTTCTGTGCATTAGCAGGGGAAACAGGATGGCCTGATGGCCTATTAAAATCCATTTTTCGGAATGCGTTGTCCACCCCCATTAAAGACGCTCTAGCTGTACTAGAACCTGCTGCTACATTTAGTGCTCTAGTTACCACGGCTATCCGCCTAGATAACCGTATCAGAGAATGTAGGCGTGAGGAGGGGCATAAACATCGCCTTGTCCCTCATTTCTCTTCATCATCGGGGGAAACTCCGCCCTATTTCTCCGCCAGTCAGGAGGAACCCATGCAAGTGGATGGGTCATCTCTCCATCAACGTAAGGGGGCGAGGCATTTTGGAATAGGCTTGAGGTACGTAACTGAATTTAGGGCAGATTGGGATACCTCCAATTTAGGAGATGCTGGAACTAGCCAACCCACTCGCAAATAATAGTTTAATACTATTACCTTTAATTGTTAGTTTCATAGCAACGGGGAGTGCATATAGGGATAGTAGGAATTTGTATCTAGCTCAGCTGCAAGGACTGATTTCTTAAAGTTTAAGTTTCTTAAAATCTGGCGGGATTCCTTATTGCTGAGGGACAGGTATGTGGTCCTTGACCGATGGACCCTTTTATTATGCATTTTTTGATATGCACAATTGCATTTGGGTTACCGCTTCTTAGCGCTGAGTGTAAGATAGTGTCCATTAAGTTTTCTTTACACAATGAACACATCATGGGCTCTATCTTGGCGATCTTAGCGCTTCGTCTAAGCACATGGCGTTAAGTGCATTTAGGGCGTGTCCAAGGCCAGTTTTGCCATGTTAACGGCGTGTTTTTTGGGTGCTAAGCACGGCGCAACGTGCAAATGGGCTGAACCTAGCCTCTTCATTAATTATAGGTGTGTTTTGGGCGTGACATGCAATAAACCAATCAAAATGTCATATCCCATTCCCTTTAAAAGCCTGCTTTTCCACCTTGGCGGATTGCTTATGATGGCGAATATATGGGGTTAAATTTCGTTAAAAGCACCTGCAACAGCTGAGAATAAGCGACCAATGGCTTCTGCCTCACCTTAGAAAACGCCAAATTAGATTGCTTGTTCAACGAATTTCGTTTGATTATGCAATGAACTCATGTTCAAGCTTCATCCGAAGTTCATTTGGCTACCTGCATTCTAATTTTGATTAATAACTTAAGTAATGTTATTTTGCCTTAATGATGACACTAAATACAATAAAGCTGTCATGTTGGCAACCCATAGGTTCAGCATATTTTCCCTTGTTTTATAATGTCCTGTTTATGGAAATGTGACCAACCTGTTTTACTGGTAGCGTAATACTTTAAACGATCCATTTTCCCAGGAAAACCGTGAAAAGTGTGATTTACAGCAGGGGAAACAGACCTGCTCTTGTAAAGCGTACATGCAGATAATGGCATTAAAATGAATTGTAAATTAATTGTGTAATGTGCTGCAAATTTGTTTTTGTTTCTAATTAGACGCTTAGTTCTCTTTAAAATCTTTTGTTCCTTTATGGAATAACAGGTGAAATCAGTGGGGTTTTAATAAGCTGAGAGTATGGAAACCTTGTCACTGTAATTTAAAAAATATGAAGGACGAAGAATAGCTGAGGTTACAATTCAGTTAACATGGTGACATTTATCTCCGTTTTTTAACCATAGGCTATCAAAGAAACCTTATGCACAGCGAATCCGCTGTAGCCTAGGCTATTTGAAAAACAATAGATGCAATATTCAATGGACAAGGTTTTGAACTTTTTTCAGTCACAACCATTCGATTTATTTACAGGCTGTATTCCTAGATAAACAGAACTGTATTGTAGGTTAATGACAGCTGAAGCGCATTTTCAGAACTCAAATGTCCGTCTATTGCAGTGCGCGAGTTTTCCATTGAATGACAATTCACGCATTAGGTGTAAATGACAATTCGCGCATTAGGCTTGATATAGGTGTTATCAGCTCCTTTTTAATGGATAGCCATTGTCCCGTACCATCGCACATCACCTGGATGTTCATGGAGTGATCTGAGGGACAGGTATGTGGTCTTTGACCTATGGACCCTTTTATTATTATGCATTTTTTGATATAGCCTAGCCTTACCAATAATAATATTTCACATTGTAATCTTGATATTTTAGTCATGCTTGTGCGCGATCCTGTGTGTAACAGACTGGAGGGTGTATGCACGTTGTGCACACACCTATGTAGACACACTTATATGCGCTGTTAAAATAACATGTAAACAACTGCGACATGACTTTAGACCAGGTTTGTGGTGGTTCTAGCGCAAGCGCTTTCTGCTGGCTCAAGATAGCAATACGGCAAAAATAATCCTGGCCACTCCTCATCTTAAGACCAACACGCCCAGTTCACTTGCAACGGGCGCAAGAATGCATGGTATTTAAACGACGTGAACGCAAGGCGTTATAATGAACCATGCGCCGGGTGTAACATAGCAAAGACACTTGCGTTTGGGTTAGTGCCGCTTAGCGCCGGGTGTAAGATAGGGCTCCATATAGCCTACATACAGTTGAAGTAAAAAATTTACATACACCTTAGCCAATTCCATTTAAACTCAGTTTTTCACAATTCCTGACGTTTACTAGGGACTGGTGCACTTCATAAAATAGATGGCATCATGAGGAAAGAAAATTACGTGGATATATTGAAGCATATATATATTGGGCAGAACTGAAAAAGTGTGTGCGAGCAAGCAGTTAGGACCACAACTTTATTTTAAAAATGTGAAATGCCAGAATAATAGTAGAGAGAATGATTTATTTCAGCTTTTATTTTTTTCATCACACTCCCAGTGGGTCTGAAGTTTACATACACTCTGTTAGTATTTGGTAGCATTGCCTTTAAATTGTTTAAATCAGGTCAAATGTTTCGGGTAGTCTTCCACAAGCTAAGTTGCTGGAATTTTGACCCATTCCTCCTGACAGAACTGATGTAACTGAGTCAGGTTTGTTGGCCTCCATGCTCGCACATGCTTTTTCAGTTCTGCCCACACATTTTCGAATGGATTGATGTCAGGACTTTGTGATGGCCACTCCAATACCTTGACTTTGTTGTCCTTAACCCATTTTGCCACAACTTTGGAAGTATGTTTTGGGTCATTGTCCATTTGGAAGACCCAGTTGCGACCAAACTTTAACTTCCTGGCTGATGTCTTGAGATGTTGCATCAATATATCCATGTAATTTTCCTTCCTCATGATGCCATCTATTTTATGAAGTGCACCAGTCCCTCCTGCAGCAAAGCACCCCCACAACACGATGCTACTACCCCCGTGCTTCACGGTTGGGATGGTGTTCTTCGGCTTGCAAGCCTCACCCTTTTTCCTCCAAACATTACAATGGTCATTATGGCCAAACAGTTAAATTTTTGTTTCATCAGACCAGAGGATATTTCTCCAAAAAGTAAGATCTTTGTCCCCATGTGCAGTTGCAAACTGTAGTCTGGCTTTTTTATGGCAATTTTGGAGTAGTGGCTTCTTCATTGCTGAGCAGCCTTTCAGGTTATGTCGATATAGGACTCGTTTTTTGTCATGGTTTTCACCTATCTTCCCTCTGTTGCTACGGTTTTTATCTCTTTCCTATTTTTTTTTTTCAGTCTATTGGATTTTTCTGCGTTCCGTTTCGGAGTTTTCCTTCTCCCAGCTAATTATTCGTTTCACCTGTTCTTTTACCTCTCAGGTATTTAAACCCCTCACTTCCGCCTCCTGGCGCTTCTTTGTCATTTCGTGTTTTCACGAGGTCAGGGTTAGTAAGTTTTTGTCTCTCTGCTTTTGTGAGAATTAAGTTTTCTTTTATTACGCAGTGCAGACATTCTTCTACTTAGAAGCATAGGGGAATTAGGGTTTAGTTTCCCTTATTGCTCTTCCCTCTCCTTCGCTCCCACTCTCTCATTTCTGAGAGTGTGAGTTTTATTTTTATTTCATTTATTTCACCATTTATCGGGCGTTATAGCCACGTACCGAAGGTGTCTTGTTTTTTCTGTTCCTCTTTCGCTATCTCTTTAGCGTTCACTAGTTTGAGATTTATCTGTGCCCATGTTTACGTGGCTAGCCAGTTTTATAGGGGTGTGTTATTATTTGGCACTGCCAGGGACTTTCTATCCCTTTTTTCTGTTATCGCGTTTGGCTCATCGCAATTCGACACAAACCCTTTCAGTACAAAGAAGCCAGTTATGGATGAGTCAGCGATTGAACAACCGGGAGACGCTACACCGGTTGAGGGCGTTAGAGCTCTACAGTTACAGCAACAAACACTAGCCAGCCAAGTAAGGCAGCTGATGTCCCAGTTGCGGGTACAGGAAGGCTGGCTTCGGGAGTTGGCGGAGGGCATGCGCCGCCTCACGGTTGCACCTCAAAACCCTGTGCCGGTAGTTCAGGCTACTCCTCCCCCTGTTCAAGTACTTCAACCACCTAGGGAACCCAAGATGCAGCTTCCCCTCCGTTATGACGGTCAGGCCGGCAAGTGCCGAGGTTTCATTGCCCAATGTCTCATTTTCTTTAAAGCCCAGTCATCACGCTTTAGTTCAGAAGAATCTCGTGTGGCGTTTATTTTATCTTTGCTCACCAGAACCACGCTTGATTGGGCTACTCCTTTAATTCGGAACCAGTCTCCCATTTTGAACTCCGCTGCCACTCTAATGAAAGAAATGGAGTCCGTGTTTGATCACGACACTTCGGGCCTTAAGGCGGCCAGATGCCTTGTTTATCTTCGCCAGGGCAACGAGACTGTGGCTGAAATTTCTATTCGGTTCCGTGCTCTGGCAGGAGAGACAGGTTGGCCAGAAGCGCCGATAATGATTCAATTCTCTGAGGCACTCCACGATTCTGTTCAGGATGCGCTGGCAGTTTTAGATCCATCTGAGACACTGGAGGCATTAATTTCCACAGCCATTCGCATTGATAATCGCGTCAGGGAGCGGGTCCACATTAAAAGTAGCAGGAGAGACCGCCGTATGAGCTCTTCCTTCGCTCCTTTCACTACGTCCGCCCCTCCGCTCTCTGTTTCCACTCCTCCTAGTAGCGAGGAGCCCATGCAGATTGACGGGGCTACCTGTTCACCCTCCAAAGATACTCCGATACTCCATCTACTCCGGAGCGGTGTCTTTATTGCAGACGCATAGGTCATAACATAAATCAATGTTTCAAACTTAAGGGAAAAGGAGGGTCCCGTTAGAGGATCCGAGATCTCTAGCGGGACTCTGTGTTACTACATCTCGGACGATACTGCCTGTTACTCTTGTATGGCAACAGCGCCCTCTCCTGGTCAATGCATTCATTGACTCTGGAGTGGTCGAATGTTTTATTGATGCCCAGTAGGCTAAAAAGAACCACATTCCCGTTCTCCTCCTTACTCAGCCCCGAACTGTCACTGCACTTGATGGGCGTCCCTTAGGTTCAGGCACTATTTTTAAGACTACCAAATTTCTCTCCATGCACATTCCGTTTGAGAATCATACTGAGCAGATTCAGTTCCTTTTGGTAGATTCCCCTGCCTACCCCTTAGTGCTGGGCCACACTTGGCTTGTCCGGCACAACCCCCACATTAAGTGGGGATGGGAGGGTCGCACCATATTGCAGTGGGACCCTCAGTGTAGTATTCAGGGTCACTCCACCCCTCCATGCACTTCTCGTGGAATAGCTAGAGGGGTTGATTCCGATTCTGAGTCCGATTCCGAAGAAATCATCTCCCATGATAGTCAGGAGAATTCCAGTTTTTGCTCCGGGACTGGTGGTGAGAGTTTAGAATGGGACTCTGCCGGAGAGGGGTTCATTTTGGATGAATTGTCCGATTCTGATATTCAATGGTCCCCCCCCCCCCAGCCCTCATTCTCAGGTAACTGGTGTCAGTATAGCTGGGACACTGGAGTTCCCTTTGCCTCCTAATGTTCCTATTGAATACTCTAAATTAGCAGAGGTGTTTAGTAAGCAAAGGGCCACCTCTCTGCCTCCGCATCGCTCATATGACTGTGCAATCGAGTTATACCCTGGTACTAGCCCTACCAGAGGCAGTCTCTATTCCTTGTCGGTCCCGGAGAGTTTGGCCATGAAGGAGTACATCGAGGAGGCCTTAGCTAATGGTTTCATCAGACCGTCCACTTCACCCGCTGGCGCAGGTTTCTTTTTTGTTAAAAAGAAGGACGGAGGCTTAAGGCCTTGTATTGATTATCGATCCCTCAACGCCATAACCATAAAGAACAGGTACCCGCTTCCTCTTATGAACTCGGCGTTTGAATATCTGCAGGGGGCGTCTATTTTTTCCAAGCTCGACCTCCGCAACGCATATAACCTAGTGCGCATGCGTGAGGGCGATGAATGGAAGACCGCTTTTAACACCCATAGCAGTCACTACGAATATTGCGTCATGCCTTTCGGGCTCACTAGCCCCCCCCTCAGTATTTCAGGCGTTGGTGAATGATGTTCTGCGGGAGATGTTAGAGAAATTCGTCTTTGTTTACTTAGACGATATTTTGATTTTTTCTCCTGATCCCGTCTTGCACATCAGCCATGTCAAACAGGTTGTGAAGGCCCTGTTAGAAGCGAAATTATTCGTCAAGGCAGAGAAGTGCTCATTTCATGCTAGCACTGTCTCCTTTTTGGGTTTTATAATTTCGGAAGGCAAGGTCCAGATGGATCCTGATAAAATTTCTGCGGTACTGAACTGGCCCACTCCTCAGTCGGTCAAACAGGTTCAGCATTTCCTTGGCTTTGCTAATTTTTATCGCCGGTTTATCCGGAGTTTCAGTGCACTCGCCGCACCTATCACTGCTCTCACAAAGAAGGTGTCAGCAGACCAGTTTCGCTGGAACCCCAAGAGTTTGCCTTCGTGGAATTAAAAAAGAGGTTCAGTTCTGAGCCCATTTTAATTACTCCCAATCCCTCCCTCCCGTTTATTGTGGAGGTGGATGCGTCAGAATTAGGAGTGGGTGCCATCCTATCTCAACATTCCCCCATCGACCGCAAAATGCACCCGTGTGCTTATTTCTCTCGCGCCCTTACTCCAGCCGAAAGGAACTATGACGTGGGGGATCGGGAACTCCTGGCCGTTAAATTGGCTCTGGAGGAGTGGCGTCACTGGCTGGAGGGTGCGGAACACCCCTTCACAGTCTGGACCAACCATAAAAATTTGGAATACGTCCAACAAGCCAAAAGACGGAATTCCCGGCAGGCGCGCTGGGCATTATTTTTTACCCATTTTAATTTCCTTTTGACGTATCGCCCCGGTTCTAAGAACCTCAAACCTGATGCGCTATCGCGCATTTTTAACCCGTCAGATAAATCTACCATTCCAGAGCCCATTGTGCCATCTGCCCAGATTCTAGCTCCTGTTCTATAGGACATCGAAGCGGCAGTCCAAGAGGCGCTACGCCTTGAACCGGACCCGGGGGGGGGGGGGGTCCCGCCAACTATCATTTTGTTTCTCCCACTTTGAGGTCTCGTGTTCTGCAGTGGGGTCACTCCTTCCAGCTGGCTGCTCATCCGGGTGCGCACCGCACCAAGGATTTTCTGTCCAGACATTTTTGGTGGCCTGGTATGGAAAAAGATGTACGTGATTTCGTCGCCGCTTGCGTCATTTGCGCTCGTAATGAAGGTTCGCATCTTCCACCTGCGGGTTTATTACGTCCTCTACCCGTACCCAGGTGTCCGTGGAGTCACATTGCGTTGGACTTTATAACCGGGTTACCTGCTTCTCAGGGTAATACGGTTATTTTAGTCATTGTCGATAGGTTTTCCAAGGCGGCACATTTTCTCGCTTTGGCCAAATTGCCATCTGCACTGGAGACCGCGCAGCTAGTGGTCAACCACGTTTTTAGGATTCATGGCTTGCCTCACGACGTAGTGTCCGATCGTGGTCCCGTTTGTCGCTAGGTTTTGGCGATCTTTTTGTGCACAGTTGGGCGCGTCCGTTAGTCTGTCCTCTGGGTTCCATCCGCAGACTAACGGACAAACGGAGCGCACTAATCAGACATTGGAGAATACTCTTCGCTGTTTGGCAGCTTCCAATCCTACTTCATGGAGCCGTCATCTTCCATGGGCTGAGTATGCCCATAACACTCTGCGCAATGCCTCCACGGGTCTCTCCCCTTTCGAGGCTCAGGTGGGCTATTCACCTCCACTTTTTCCGGAGCTGGAGAGAGACGTGGAGGTCCCCTCTGCTAGCGCTTTCGTTCGAAGATGTCGTGCGGTTTGGAAGCGAGTTCGTGCCTCTCTTTTGCGAGCTTCCGCTGGTCAGAAAGCTTCCGCCGACAGACATCGTCGTTCGGGTCCCTCCTATCGGGTGGGTCAGCGGGTCTGGCTGTCCACACGGGATTTGCCCTTACGGGTCGAGTCTCGCAAACTCGCCCCGCGTTATGTGGGTCCATTTAAGATCATCTGCAGGATCAACCCGGTCACGGTGCGTCTCCTGTTGCCACGCTCCATGCGTATCCATCCCACTTTCCATGTTTCCCGTCTTAAACCAGTTCTCGTTAGTGCCCTGTCTCCGGCCGAGAGTTCGCCAACCTCTCCTCAGATTGTGGAGGGAGGTCCAGTGTATACGGTTCGTCGCATCTTGGCTGAGAGACGTGTAGGTAGGGGTTTCCAGTTTTTGGTGGACTGGGAGGGCTATGGCCCTGAGGAGCGATGTTGGGTCCCATCTAGGAACATCTTGGACCCAGATTTGATTAGGGATTTCCGTAGACGTGATCCTGGGGCATCGTCTGGGGCTGTGCCCTAGAGGGGGGGTCCTGTCATGGTTTTCACCTATCTTCCCTCTGTTGCTACGGTTTTTATCTCTTTCCTATTTTTTCTTTTCAGTCTATCAGATTTTTCTGCGTTCCATTTCAGAGTTTTCCTTCTCCCCGCTAATTATTCGTTTCACCTGTTCTTTTACCTCTCAGGTATTTAAACCCCTCACTTCCACCTCCTGGCGCTTCTTTGTCATTTCGTGTTTTCACAAGGTCAGGGTTAGTAGGTTTTGTCTCTCTGCTTTTGTGAGAATTAAGATTTTCTTTTATTACGCAGTGCATTCTTCTACTTAGAAGCCTAGGGGAATTAGGGTTTAGTTTCCCTTATTGCTCTTCCCTCTCCTTCGCTCCCACTCTCTCATTTCTGAGAGTGTGAGTTTTATTTTTATAGTTTTATATTTCACCATTTATCGGGAGTTATACCCACGTACCGAAGGTGTCTTGTTTTTTCTGTTCCTCTTTCGCTATCTCTTTAGCGTTCACTAGTTTGAGATTTATCTGTGCCCGTGTTTATGTGGCTAGCCCGTTTTATAGGGGTGTGTTATTATTTGGCACTGCCAGGGACTTTCTATCCCTTTTTTCTGTTATCGCGTTTGGCTCATCGCAATTCGGCACAAACCCTTTCAGTTTTACTGTGGGTATAGATACTTTTGTACCTGTTCCCTCCAGCATCTTCACAAGGTCCTTTGCTGTTGTTCTGGGATTGATTTGCACTTGTCGCACCAAAGCACGTTCATCTCTAGGAGACGGAACGCGTCTCCTTCCTAAGCAGTATGACGGCTGCATGTTTTCATGGTGTTTATACTTACGTACTATTGTTTGTACAGACAAACGTGGTACCTTCAGGCATTTGGAAATTGCTCCCAAGGATGAACCAGAGTTGTGGAGGTCCACAATTTTCTTTCTGAGGTCTTGGTTGATTTCTTTAGATTTTCCCATGATGTCAAGCAAAGAGGCACTGAGTTTGAAGGTATACCTTAAAATACATCCACAGGTACACCTCCAATTGACTCAAATAACGTAAATTAGCAGAAGCCTTTCAAAGCCATGACATCATTTTCCGGAAGCTGTTTAAAGGCACAGTCAAGTTAGTGTATGTAAACTTCTGACCCACTGGAATTGTGATATAGTGAATTAAAAGTGAAATAATCTGTCTGTAAACAATTGTTGGAAAAATGACTTGTGTCATGCACAAAGTAGATGTCCTAACTCACTTGCCAACACTATAGTTTGCTAACATGAAATCTGTGGAGTGGTTAAAAATAAGTTTTAATGACTTCAACCTAAGTGTATGTAAACTTCCGACTTCAACTGTATATTTGAGACAAAGCCGTGAAATATATGCATGTTGTTTTGCCGCTGATAGGTCGTCATTACGCTCTGATTACTCTCTCTGTCTCCTTGGATTTTCTCCTCTACAGATTTAAGGTGAAGCTGCTCCTAACCAAACACTGCAAATCTGGTATCAAGCTCCAAGCCACTCAAAGTCCGTAGACAATGGCGCTCCAATTTTAAGAGATGTTTAAGCTATCAAATCAGTTCTTAATTATGTCCTTACAAGACTTCACACATGAATTTGCCATTCATGCTAATGAGTTAAAAATTGCATCAAATGTGTGTGTTAGTGATTGCCACCTCAGTAGATTGCAATTGTCTTCTTATGCACCAGTACTTACAGCACACTTTGTGGGTTTGTATTTGACCATGTTCTGCTCATGGCAGCAAAAGATTTTAATTTCTGAACATTGGTTCACTGAGGTACATTAATTTAGACAAACCTGTCAGGGGGCTGGGGAGTGAATACTATGAAGAAGTCACATTTAGAAAGTTACATTTTCATTAGTCACACAAGGTTTTTATATGTATATTCATATTTCATTTTTATTTTGTTTTCCACCCTAGACAAGGAGAGGATAATGTAGGACTAATGGAAAAATACTAATTAATTTGATATGTTTTAGCATTTTTCAATTAGTAGGTGGTTTATTCTCTTTAATTAGCCTGGCTATCAAATTTGAATTTTTATCAGTATACATATTTAGCATGCTACTGTGTTAGTGTTTTTCCAAATACAGGATGCATATTTAACACCAGTGCTTTTCTTTCAGTTTAAATTGCCACATCCCTCAAGCTGCATCTGGTACTGTAACAGAATTGCTTGTTCTTGCATTTGCTTTTGATTGTTATTAATTGGACAATCAGACTACCACTCTATGCCTGTGAAAAACCAACTTCTGAAACACACTTTCCAATACTAAATGAGAAGGCTGAATTTATGATATACCTCCAGTATATAAAGTATTTTTGCTCTGATGCCAACTTCTCCTGCACCTCATCTCCATTAGGGTAGAACCAATTTTACAGAACCTTTAGGTAACTAAAACAAGCTTCAAGAAGGCCATCTATTGCACACCGAAACATTTATATTTCAGTTTGTATACATTGCCGTACTGTAAATATGCATCTCCAAGCCCTCATGGAAACAAATTATATATACAGTGCCATCCATAATGTTTGGGAGAAAGATATATTTTTTTCTTGATTTGGCTCTGTTCTCCACAATTTTAGATTTGCAATCAAACAATTCACATGTGGGTAAAATTCAGATTCTCAGCTTTTCTTGAAGGTTGTTTTTATACATTTTGGTTTCATCATGTAAAAATTAAAAAAAAATGCACTTTTTATACATAGCCCCCCATTTCAAGTCACCATAATGTTTAGGACATATTAATGTTATGCAAATGAAAGTAATCATGTTTAGTACTGTCACATATCATTTGCATGCAATAACTGCTTGAAGTCTGTGACCCATAGACATCACCAGATGCTGAGTATCTTCTCTGGTGATGCCCTGCCAGGCCTTTACTGCAGTTTCTGCTTGCTTTGGGGGCTAGTTGCCTTAAGTCTTCTCTTCAGCAAATGCATGTTTAATTGGATTGAGATTGGGGTGACTGACTTGACCAGTCAAGAATATTCCAGTTTTTAAAAAAATATTCCAGCTTTGAAAAACACCTTTGTTGCTTTTTTTGCGGGGGGGGGGGGGGGGGGGGGGGGGGGGGTGTGTGTGCATGGTGGTACGGTCTCATGGAGGTATGCTTTTGATCTTGGGCAGTTCCTTTAGGCCTCCACACTGCTCTTGCCATCACTCTGATACAAGTGAATCTTGGTCTCATCTGTCTAGGACAGTGGTTCTCAACCCTGGTCCTGGGGACCCCCTGTGTATGCTGGTTTTCGTTCCAACCACAATTGCAATACTTGAATTTTAACAAGCTGTTAATTCTTTCTTAATTAGGTGTTTTTAATGTTTAGAGGGATTATTTACATTCTTAAGCCACATTATGTTAGTAATAGCTATGCATGCCATGAAGAATAAAAGTCCAATATTCACATTGTGCTGTATTGTAAACAATTAAAAGGAGGTAAAACATGTTTTAACTGATCAAATTAAAGACTGAGGTGAATCAATTGGCTCATAATTGGTGAAATTGTGGACACATGGCCACTAAAACTAACCGTTTGGTAAATAATGAAGAATTTGAATACAAAGCAAATGATAACGAGCCAAACCTGCATTGTGTTAACAAGTTTAAGGAAAAAATTATGAAGGAACTTAAACTTGTGTTCAATTACCTAATCAGGAGCCTATTCACCTGAGTTCTTACCTCTTCTTTGTAATTGTTTGCAATATAACACAATAAGCATAACGAACATGGGATTTTTTTTCTTCAAAGCATGCATAGCTATTGCTAACATAACGTGGCTTAAGAGAGTAAAGAGTTTAAAGTGTTCTCTCTATACAATAAAAACACCTAATTAAGAAAAAATAACAGCTTGTTAAAATTCTGGTATTGCAATTGTGGTTGGAACGAAAACCAGCAGACACAGGGGGTCCCCAGGACCAGGGTTGAGAACCACTGGTCTAGAAGACTTTTTCCAGAACTCTACATGCACTTTTAGGTACTTCTTAGCAACATGACCATCCTGTTTTTGCGGCTAACTGGTGGTTTGCATCTTGCAGTGTAGCCTCTGTAGTTCTTTTTGTGAAGTCTTCTGTGGACAGTAGTCACAGACAAATCCACAGCTGCATCCTAAAGAGTGATTCTCTTATGGGGTGGCTGCTTTTCCTCAGGTTGGACTGCTTGCACTGCTGAAGTGATTCCCAGCATCTCAATGACAGTCATCTGTGCAAGGCCCTACCAGACCTCTGCCTTGTTGGCTTGGCTAGTCAGCACCAACATGTTGGTGTACTTGCAGGGATTGCTGCCGGACTTGTCCTCTGCTGCCCCAAATGATTGAGTGGTGGAGATGTTGTGAGTGGTTGACATCATTATGCACGGGGTTAGTGCTTAGGCCCAAGCCCTGGGGAGTTCCATGGTTTGGGTCGTTCAGTCCCGTCACCATGTGTGGCTGTCTCAGTACAGTCTGGCGGACCAGAACCGCATGGCGGTCCTTCTGGCCCCGGTGATCCCTGGAGAGGTGTTTAGGCCACCTACAGAGGCTGCGCTGGATCAGTATTGCAGAACAGGGGATTTGACATGCTCTGTGACACAGGCTCCAACCCCAAGGATCCCAGCATTCAGGTTGTTGGAAAATCGCGCTGGATGCGGCGCACCTGCGCCCGGTAGCCAGTCCCATCACTGATGGTTGACAACCTTTGGCACCGTGCTTCTCACCTCCATCGCCCAATGGCGCCTATGTACCCAATGCCCTTAGTTGCTCAGCACCTTAAGTCGGGGGTACAGGCTCCAGTTCAAACTAAGACGCCTGCCTTTCTGTATGCTCTGTCTTTTCGTGTCCTATTGGTGAGGAACGGCAACTGGTTCACCTCGGTGGACCTGCGGGGGGTGGGGTACTTCCCCATCTCCATACACTGGGATCACTGGAAATACCTCTGTTTCCTCTCTAGGTTGGGGAGTAGAGCCTCTCTGACCCAAGAGGGGCAGCATGTTTTGAGGGAGATACTGTCACAGTTTGCTGCAGAGTGTCAGGTGACAGTGAAGCACTGCCGGGGGCTGCTCGGCCTGAAGGTCGTGCCACTTTGGCCGCTCGCCCATTACAGTGGTGGTTGGCGGCACTCGGGGTGTGCCCACACAAGGACAGGTTGCGAATCCTGCCCTTGGAGCCAGTGTGTTCGACAGTGAACATCACCATAGACGCCTCAGAGACTGGCTGGGCAGCCATCTGGGAGGGTCAGCCCCTGCAGGGGTTGTGAAGCCCAACAGTGACTCTTTTCCTTCTTCGACATAATTAAAACTGAAAGCCAGTATCAAAGTGATTTCATTGCACACACTTTGCTTCATTAGGGTGAAGTAAATGGCTCAGGTAAAGAGGCTTTATGGCTGTCATAAAGGCTGAAATAGTATGCAGAATAAAGTTTTTTTTTTTTTTTTTTAAACTAGGCACTGCAGTGCTGTAGATGAGCCAATACGCAACCAGCAGCCATGGCAACAGCACTAAGCTCCCTCATTTCATCTTTGAAAAGGTCACCTTTTTCTCCGTTAAAGTATTTCTTTAAAAGGCAGGTTAATTTTAAGTAATTCATCTTCATTTGAATGCAAGTTATGCATAAGGCTGCTTTCCCATTCCAAGAGAAGTCTGAAGCTTCTTGGATTTTATTTTATAAAATAAATGTGTCATCTACACTCAACACAGTGCCGTGATGAACTAGTTTTACTTATAATGAATTAAAAGGCACAAGAAAGCAACTAATTATACGTTAAGAAGCACAATGTTGGCACACTGTCAGTCAGTAAGCTAAGCCACCACAATTGCTATATTCCTACTGGGTGAAGTGGTGTACCTTTTGAATCGGAGACCCCGACATGCGTCAGTTAACGTGGAATGAGACAGATTTATTTAGTCCATTAAACCAGAGGACCAAACTGAGTCAAGTCAAACGGGGAGCATGTATGGGACATCAGAGAGAATCCTTCCAGCTTACAGTTGGAGCAGGTGGAGCGCTAATGACCAGAGAGAGTCTTGATTTAAACACACCATGCAATCACGTTTTCATGCAATCAAGTGTTCAGTATGCCACAATATAATATACATAATTTATAAACCGGCAAAAAATAATAACATTTAATTTTTCTGTATGAAGTATGTCATTAAACACAACTGCTGGAGGTCTCACACATTCTGTATGGATATTCACTTCTGATTGGCAGCCCACTCAAGGTTGTACACAAATGTACAGTAAATACCTTGTTATTTACGCAATGAATATCGGTATGTCGGTATGATAAACACCAAATCCTCCTGTAGTGGAACATTTTCACTGCCTTCAGGATACAAATATAATGTAACGTCTCACCTGAATAAAATAGGCTTAATATTAGGCGACAAATTTTCGTTTTATTTCATTCTTTATGTACGATGTAACAAGGAAAAGTACGGTTTTGACTGCACAGGGGATTGTGGGAATTTGTGACTCTGTTGGCAAAGTAGTGAAATACAGATAAATGTCCTACAGATCCGTTTCACTCACTTTAGTTAGTCCGAAAGTCCATATTCCATATTTAAGCATCAAACTGTCCAAAAAATGATAATACCGCCCGGTGACATGTCCCATGTGTTACATTCAAAGTTTCAGCTTATGCCATCCGTACTGCAAAAACAAAATCTTAACAAGCTTTTCAATCTTATATTTAGACTTTAGAATCTTATTTCTGTAACTTCTTTGCTAAATAAGACAAACTATCTATCTGCCTGTGGGGTGAGATAGTTTTACTAATTTCAAGATTTGCCAGTGGGGTAAGATAATTTCACTTGTCAAGCAAAAAGTAACTTAAAACAAGATAATATTTTCCACTTTTGAGAACAAAAATAAGATTTTAAAGTCTCATTACAAGACTAAAACACTTGTTAAGACATGTTTTGCAGTGCGGGAGGCAGTGTAGAGTACCAAGAGTACAGACGCATAGGATTCAAGCGCTCTATTATCCCAGATTACATTTGAATGCTGAATGCGTGGTCCAACAATGCGATTTCAATTTGATGGCTTAGGGTTAAATCCTGAAGATATTTACGTGGATGTAATATCTGTATTTAGGCTATCTGTCTTTCATGTTTGTAACTATGTGAAACTGTACCGATTTAAGATGTAAGATAAATGTCTGTGTAATCAGACAATATAGTATTGTAACCTTACATACCCCTTTAGTGTATAACCTGCACCAAGTTCTATAAAGGAGGCCCCCCAGGTCCTTTAAAATAATACATTGAAAATATCTATTTTGAGGCAAAGTAGACAGTTAGCATCAGTGGTGGACCCATTTCACATGAAACTGGTATATCCAGAGTTTTATCATCAGCTGTGTTAATGTGCTATATACGTAAATGTTAAGTTGCAAATGGAATAGCCCATTTCATAATAACTGACAAATGCATGAAGCGGACACATTTGTGTGAAAGGCAAAGTACGTCTATAATATTAAAATGCGGTACGGGCTCAGTTATCTATGGTTATTCTACTTCAAGCTTAGTTGGCCTGCCTAAACTATATCACCATGTACCTGCTCCTGTGCAAAGCAGATGTTGGTTTGATTTGTACAGCTCAGTTGCTGTAAGCGGTTTTGTTTGGCCAGGAAGGGGCAGTCTTCTTTCTGACCACAATGCTCTGTGAAGTGAGGAGGGGCTCCCAGTCACCCCCCAGTTTAATTGCCTCAATAATATTCTCCCTCTCCACCTAAGTCCATGCGTAGTGTTTAAATATGGCTACGGTGCTACACATAAGTGGTGGTTCAGATTAATTCCCCCTTCACTGTGAAGTGCTCCGAGATTATGAGATGAAAAAGCACTATATAAATACAGTCCATTTTAACAGACTGTCTAGCCCTTAAATATTCTAAGGTGCCACATTTTCAGTCATAATTCTGTGATGTTCAAATTATTTAAGCTTTTAATTTGACTAGCTGACCAGGGGGTGCTAAGCAAACCTGATTTCCTGGTGTAATGGTGGGCAAGCCTGGCAGGCAACAAGGATCCCGTCACAGCCTTGCCAGGAAAGTTATTTCAATGGCCTCCCATCCATTGAACTCTAATTTGGCAAGAAAAGGCCACAGGACGTTCCAGGTATGGGTGATGGTGGTCAGTGCACTGGGCTGTGAGCCCTAGTTATGTTCTAGTAGATTTCACACCGTGCTGGAAAGCAGCAGTACGACACAGTGCCTCTGAGCCAAGGCACTTTATCTCAATTACTCTGCTTAACACCCAGCAGTACGGATGTGCTACAGACCGTGTAAGGTGGGAAACTGAAACGAGCCACCCGGATTGAGCGCATCCTCCCGGCAAATAAGCAATGGCAGTGGTGGCAAAGCCCCCCGCTGCATGTCGAGTTTAAGCAAAACCAAAAATTGCGTCGCAAACCCCAAAACAATACCATTCATTAACCGCGGACGCACCCCCGCCAGGACTGCAATGGTCACAAATTCAAATGTGCTCTGGGTAAGTAATTAACTCTAATGATGCATCGTCTGAGCTGAAGCGATCTTTACTACTGGAAATGAAGAGAAAACTAATTTCAGTCTGCACTATTAAGTTCAGGTAATTGTAAGCTCTATGGAATGCATAGGTTACTTGTGGTCTTTCTTTGTGCTGTTTTCCCTGGCGGTTATCAAAACAAACATGGGATAAAAAAGCAACTTGCTCATTTTCCAACATATTGGCTATTTATGGTTGCCTATACACTCCCTGCAGACATTGCCGCCATTGTTAGGGCTCTGTTCCTGCTTATATGGCAGGCTTTCTTTAAAGCACCCCCTTGGTAAAGCTGAACTACAGGTTGAATAATAGGATAGTTACTAAAACTGAGAGCCTGCAAGATAAACACTATGTGACTACCGCAGTAGGGACATTAAATCATTGCAGTTTTCCATGCAGCCACAATCACTGGAACAGAACAAAATAATTTTAGTAATGAGGTCCAACTGTAATTTTTCAAGCTTTATTATTATTATTATTATTTTATTTTTTTAAAGCGATTAATACTTGTTTTATGGCATTATTAAATTGGCATAATTAAATTTGCATTATGAACATTTTTACAATTATGAAAAAACTAACAGAATAAAAAGTATGGCACCCAAGGTTAATTATAGCCCTAGGCACAATGCAAGGCCAATTTAGCCTCGCTACATACATGAGCATTTGATAGAAGTACCGACACAATTACATCTGGATCCTCTGGATACAATGCTGTGGCAGACTTTGGCCGAGAAGGAAACAGTGAGCCTTGACTAAAACACAGTGTAAAAGAATGGTAAGACATGAGCTAAAACTCAATGCTTGTGAGGTGTACCAGAGGATTGCTCCTGGATGATACCCCCCATCCGTGAACAGTCTCTATCCCCAACACCGCAACCCACAATTCTCTTCCTCCCAGCAGTACTGGTAATTTCTCCAGACGGAGGAAGCGGGGTGGGGGGTTGAATAGCCACCACAAACAAATTATATTTGCTGCTAAAGGGGGATTCAACTCCCCTGCCACACTGGGCAAGAACAGAAAACTTATTGCAGAGGTGTAGGGCTCCGCTGCCTGGGATTTAAGGCCTCTTTCATCTCGTCCTTAATAAGCCCTGAGCCTGGCTCTGTGATTCACACAAGCTCCATGGTTCCAAGTACAGTCACCATTTCAAAAGTTTAAAAAAGTAGCTTTTCTTTGCGCTTTCAGTAAGTCTCCTTTTTTGGTACGCGAGTGAATTATAACTATCACACAAGTGCTTCACATAAGTCGTGCCCTGTCCAATTATGCATCATTAAAAAAAATATGCAAGCATTCATATCACGTGCCTGGCATTACCTGAGCAGAATGTTTAAGCAAGGTTTTTAATGAACTCATTCCTCACTAAAATAACTTACTTGAGAGTGGAAAAAGTAGTCCAGGGGATTCATCTCCAGGTGCAAATGAAGAGACAATCTTATCATCCCTCCTTGTTCACTTGGTTGTAGTAGCTATGTACACATGTATGTCCTAAGTCTATGTGTTGCATTTTAAAGCATCCCTGACTACCTGCTTCAACACAAGCACATTTTTGAGGACCGTTAGGACGTCTGCAAGTTACTTTAACTTGCTCAGTCAGCACACCCATACGGTGGTGCGGTAGATAGCACTGTTGTCTCACAGCATGAAGGTCCTGGATCCAGGACGGTCCAAGAAGGTCCAGGCTAGGGGCCTGTCTCTATGGAGTTTGCATATCCTGTGTCTGCGTGGGTTTCCTCTGGGTACTCCAATTTCCTCCCACAGGTTAGATAATTAAAGGATGGATTAGTATTATTATACATTTAGGGCCTGATTTATTCCCCTTATTGACATTTAGTGGGTGCAAAAACTTTTAGCGCAGGCAAAACTAAAAACACAACCAATGAATGATGCAAAACAAATACCACGACCGATCATTGGTCATGTTATTGGTTTTGTGTGTGCTAAAAGGTTTTGCACAAGCTAAAGGTCTTAGAGTATATGCACAGTAAGGGCCTGATTTACTATCAATCAGATGCTTTAGGTATACATATAATCCATATGAAAAACCAGCATTAATGGCAGCAGCAAAATGATGAAGCAATAACAGTGGCAAGACAGACATTATTAAGATGATGCCCATCAGGGTAGCTGTTATCCAAAAGTATAAGCATCGCAAGGGACTGCCTTTCAGACACATTCATGTGTCTGAAAATGAAAATGCCAGTGATTGATTGATCTAATATACATTTCAGTTCCACAAGAGCTGTAACTAAGCAAGGAGGGGAAATTAGTTTTTGCTGGTGGCAAAGGGGTTGCATTCATTTAGGCTAAGTACTAGAGCTGCATGCAATGGGGATGTTTTAGAGTCTCAATGCCAAGTAGACTCTCAGCATACAAATTTGCACATGCTGAACTTTGGTGTCTATGTGCATGGCAAATGAGTTCAGTTTCAAATTCAGCTCAGAAAACATCATTTTACATGGGCTCCGAAAAATAAATAGCACCACCAGCACAAATTACTAATACATGGCACGTTCCTAGTGAGGTTGTCCATTGTCATGCTGTTCAAAGTGCAGGGGACCACAGTTCACTGTGATTAACCCTAAAGTGGGTAATTCAACCTATGGTTCATTTAGCCAACAAAAACTTCGTATTTTGTCCCCTCATATTTTCCCAGTCCGCATGCACAACATCATCAAAGTGGCATTCTGTGGCATTTCCAATTCATACATTCATATTGTTTGTATTTGAAATATCTGTTGAAATGAGTGAGACTGAAATTATGCATCCTGCGGGTTTTTTAAATTCAAATTTCAATGCCAATAGAATAGAATAACTTTTTCCCTGTTAGGGAACTTCAGTTGTAGCCAAAAAAGACATTAGACAGTGAGGCAGACCCACAACACACAAACAAACATATGAAATAAAGACATTAATCAGAATCATTGCATTAATCAAACTAATTAAGTGAATAACAATTCAGTTGAATTTAAAAAAAGTCTGTCCCCAAATGTGGTGTGAAGTTTCCCCCTCCTATAGTATGGGCTCTATCTTACACTCGGCGCTATGCGGCGGTAAGCCAAATCACTGTTGTTAGTTTCAGACCGAACTTCCCATCCAGTACCCACGTTTAAATAGCAAATTAATTAAGGCCATCATCGCGGGTTGGGCTGAAGGTGAGGTGTGGTCAGGCACAGTGTTGCTGTGTTGCTATTTTGATGCAGCTAAAGGCGTTTGCACTAAACCCAACACAAACCTGGTCTTGAGTCATGTCGCAGTTGTTTCACTGTTATTTTAAGGGTCCAATATTAGCATAGTAATGTGTGCCTATAAGCAGATGCACAATGTGCGTACATGTGCGCCTGCCCCACCTACAGAATTTGCAGCCCCACTTAAAAATATAAAATTGCAAAGTCATTGTTGAAAACAAATTTACTAGCATTTAAAAATTTTATTTGTGTGTGTAAGTGCTCCATTTTGTCTTTGGAAATGACCATCGATTCAATAGATTTGGGGAGTGTTTGGACTCACCTCGGTTAGTAGCTTAACCAACCCAACTCCAAGTAAGTTTTGAAATTAGCAGACAGCGTTTTCATTGGCGGTGATCTCACTACGATTGGCTGATTAGCTGCAGATGAGCAGGAAAGCAAATAACTAACCTAGCTAAATGATAGTGGTTGGACTCGTTTTCACCATCTCGGGCTATCCCACATCACATGGCGGGCGAGGGAGGAGCCTCCTGCTGGAAAGGAGTATAAACCAAGGGGCCAAAACCAGGCATCGCTGTTGAAATTCACTTCCTGGTCTTGTTTTTTTTTCCTGATTTTCTCCCTTTTTTCTCTCAATGTGGTAGACAATTGAACCCCTAAGTAATTAAATTACCCATGTAGCAACCGCTGAGAATTCGCCGCTACAACCCCATCAGCCGGCAGTAGGAAAAGAGAATTGATCAGCCGGCAGTAGGCTGCCACGCCTACTTCAGGGCGCAACCCCTCCAAGCCCTGACCGTGAATCCAGGTCGCCCGAGGCCGATTGGATGCAGCGATTCTCCCCTGCCGAGTTCCTCCCGCCAGCCTGGGCGCGGCCGCGGCCGCCAAATGCTGCTCCCTTAGGTACCGGCCAGACTCGGGTTCCTGGTCTTGTTAAGAGCGTTGCTCTCTGGTGCCAGTGCGGTTGACTCCAGTATAGGTCTTTCAGGTCGGTTATTCAATGCAAGTCAATGGTACCAAATGCGGTCAATAAATACAAAGTCAAAAAACAAAAAAAAAATCTCACAAGAACATGTAGTCGCAATAGGTGCTTTTTCTTTGTCTGTCTCCCCATGTGCCCCATTGTTGAGAACGTTATTGTATCGTTTGGGCAGTACATTTTAATATTTTGTGGACCAATCCAAGACAGTTTGCGGCACTTCCTAGTTATTGCGTGTCACTAGAATCTCATAGTAGATGAACTGGACCCGGCCCGGATATAATGACCATATAAGGGTCCCCCTGCGCCCTACCGCGCAGTCTCTGGCTCCAATTTTTGTACAACATGGCAGCACTTCTGCAGCTTCAAATCACTTTTCGCAAGCCCATGGAAAGTCAGTGGGTGACATCAGTCACTTTTTCCATATTTTTCGTATAAATGGGCGCCCTAATCGGCAGTGTGCATCATAAGCAAATCAAAAGATCCAAAAACCAACTTGGCTCATTTGGAACTACTAATTGGTGTTTGACATCATTCAAAAGTGCTTCGCTGACCTGTTTTTTTCCTTATGTTTTTACCCTGAAGCCACACAGAAAGGCTGCATGGTTCTGATGCAAGATAAGCAGGCAAAGCGACTGGCAATTAAAGGGAATTCCAGCGAAAATTAGATTTGTAGAAAAGTAGCTCCTGATTAAAATGAACGCTCCAGCCAACTTTCTACCTGTAGTGAGAGCAAAGATATAGCCCCAAACTACTGCGCATGTACCAGGTACCTGCTTACAGTTTATGGGCGGTGTCAGACAACGCCAGTCACAGCTACTCCCACTGACTGGACATTTTACTCTCTTCGAGAGAGGCCACGTTACTCGCTGGCAAGTTAGCCACTAATGTAACAGTTCTACTGAAAAAAATACCACCATCATTAGCTGGAGTCTCCAGAAAAACTGGGAAAATATGGCCAGTAATTTAGGAAAACACAGCCCTTCATTTATCTACGTTTGGTATAAACATTAGCCAACCTAGCCAGAAGTCTGTAACACTTAGGCTACTCATTTCTCACCCTGGTCTTCTAAAAAAATAAAAAAAATTAAAATGTAATAAAACGCCCTTCCAGCTAGGCGTTCCATGTCGGAAATCAGGGATCGGGAAATCAACCCCGACCTCCCATTTTTCGATACAGAATGATAAACATATACAATTAAAAGTTAAAACATTATTGTTGTAGTTTTAGCTGTTATAGCTATGTTTGCTAGCAAAGTCAAAACTTTCCCAGTTGTGCAACTCGAAAGCACTGCTATGAAGCAGAAACGATGCATTTCCCACCTCAAATATCTGACCTCCTGCAATAAACGAATGCAGGGTTAACTACTGCATGGCAAACAGATTTATAAACCCAGATTTGCACCTTTGTTTAACCCCTTGGCGCAGATGGCAAATTTCACCTATTTAGGGGGTGCTCTGTTTAAGGCTTTATAACTCCAGGTGTGAGCATCACATAAACTTGGTAAATGGCTTAAATGAAGCAAGACAGGTGTACCATTTACAATACAAACTTAGATTTGTTTATTTTCATAATTTAAGTCAAAATAAAGTGCCACAAATGCAAAGAAACTTTTTTTTTATTTGCTCAGAGCTACATAAGTGAAATCAGTACTATATATACATTTCCTGGATCATAAAATCCATGTCCACAAGTTTTGTAAAATCTGAGGATGGTATGCAGAACTACTAAAGATCTATGATGCAAAATATAACAGTGTACCCTGTTGTCCATTAGTGTCTCCAAATCTATCCAAATGGCTAAATTGTACACTGCTCTAAATAAAATAAATTGATATATTTAACTACAAATCAACAGTTTTGGCTCATAAAACTGACTTTTGCATAATTTTCAAGTGGGAATTACTATATTTTCATCAGTATATGGGGGTAGATATCTATGGGTCCAAAACCCCTATGCAAAACATGTCATAAAATGAATAAAATTAGTTTGCCTATTATAAAGCATATACATTTGCTCCTTCTGATGGCTTAAGATAAAAAGCATTGATATCAGTGTTACATACACCTAAATATGTTGCCTAATCATTCACTCTTGTACCTCAATAAAACATCACTTGTCCCTGTACTTTTGTCCTGGGATTGCATTTTTCTGTATTTTTTAATAGCACATATCAGCGCACAGTAAATTGGAATGAGCATTTGTCATGCCCTAAGAGACAAGTATATACGCCATAGCCTATATTATGTACGATAATATGAACATAAAATACTATTCCACCATCTGCAAAATGCTGCCAAATGTTCTATCTTCAATGAACATCGGTAGCCTACATCAAAAATACATTTAACGATTGCACTACAGTATGTGAAAATGCACTCAAAATGCGAAAATAACAATAGGGCTATCAAACATATTGGAAAGACAATGCTCGAGTGGAAACACGAACGTACATAGGTAGCCAGCGAGACCAACGGTATTTTAGACGCAAAAATACTTACATTGGAATAGGGAAACTCCCCTCCCTAAAGCATATTCTATAGAGCTTGCGTAATACTAGACCGTTAAAACGAAAACTGCCGTTACGCTGGGCTGTGTTCAAAGCACCAAAAAAGACATGGCATATACCGTTGCTAAGGTTATAATGTACTCTATTGGATAATGGCCGACAATTAAACCAGAATGAACTGTAATGAATGAGACAGGCTTACAAGGCATGGGGGTATAACGCGTCGACGTCAGATAGTGTAATAGCGGTATAAAGTGTTGTATATTTCTCAAACCGATTGTACCAGACAATAAATGACCACTGAATTCTGAAAGGAACATCTCGATGTGTAAAACCGATGGTAGGATTGTATATTTATTTCGTATTTAGTAGATCCTTCTTGTAAGTTATCCCCCATTTCAAATTTTATTTCCCACTTCCTAGTTCTATCATGGATGACCCGTTAATTATTTCTGTTTGGGAATTTCCGATAAAATCGATACAATTTAACAAACACGGTGTTGCACAAAAGCAACAGACTGTGGGAGAGAGTGATGCCAGGCGATTTCAGCATTTTCTGTGTGTCTTCACCCTTAAGCCTGTTACATACTCTACACAAGGAATGCACACAGACACAAAGAGCAATGGAGAGGGCGTTTCTCACGTTATTGTGGGGCAAAATGTGCTGTCCAAATTTTTGGTGCGGTCAAGACAATTCGGAACTAGTAAAAACAAGATCCGACTTGTGAAAAAAACAAATTGAACAGTCGTTGCACATTTGGGTGTATAATAATTAGGTGTGGGAATCGAGAACCGGTTCCTAGTTGTCCGGAATCGTACGCCTTCGAGCTTATCAATTCTCTTATCGATTCTAGCATGTATTCCCGACAGCTACGCATAGCAAAACAACGTCACGTCATGCGCGCCGTCGTTTTTCATTCAGTCAGCGCATGCTGGCAGGCAGAGTTTGGCGCCCCGTCTAAAAATATAAAATGTAAACGTCATGTTTTAAAAACTAATTTAAAGGTATACTATGTAGTTTCATTGTAAACAACTCGTTCTTTGTTTAGATTCATATTTTCTCCCCAAAAAACATTATATATGTCCTTGTGGTCTAATAAACATGTTGAATGTATTTCCTACCTCATAAGTCGTTCGCAAAGTGTTTTTTTGTCAATATTTTGAATGTTATACTGTTGACATCCCGCCACCATTTGTAAAGCCAGAAACAGCTAAAATGGTGTAAACGTCAAGAATGGGCGGTTCCTGCTCATTTGATTGATTGTTTTTTTTTTTACCATGACATTTGTGAAAGACAAGCCAGAGCATTGCAGCAAGGGACACTATAGCAGCAACAACAGTAAACAACTTTCTTGTTCGATCTGTGCTTTCCTCTGGTTTGTCTTTCACAAATGCCATGGCAAAAGATAAACTGTTCACGTAGCTCGAAGCGTCCACGTTCGCGTAGCTTTTTGCGTGAGGTATGTTTCTGCCCTTACTCATTAGCAAGATGTTTTCAGCCGAGGAGGTAACAATATCATTATAAAAATAGCGCCCATTACATTACATTATAGTCATTTTGCAGACACTTTTATCCAAAGCGATATACAATAAGTGCATACAGAAACGTCATCGAAGTAACTACAGAACAGATAAGACAAAGAACGTCCTTCCCATAACGTAGCAGCTATCGATAGCTAAGGCTATCTATTGTTGTGATGTTTGTTTCTTGTTGACAATAGTCTATTTGACCAAACCTTGATCATGTAAATGGAGACGATGTTACATGCTCAAAGCATATAAGTTAGTAATCTTAGCTATTGCTCTGTAAATTTGACCACTATTCATTTTCATAAAATAATTAAAAATCATAATTTTGTAATTCTGCTCGGTTCATTCTGTAGCCATCAACATCCAGTGGTCACGGTCCCAGAGTAAGGGTGAGGGGCAGTCATTACATAAACATTACATTACAGTGATTTAACAGTCCAAAGCGACAATCGTGTTCGTGGTGGGCGAGGCAGGGCCAGGGGAAGAGGACAGCTTGATCAGAGTGACCGTGACAGAGTCAACAGACTCCGGGAGGAGAAACATTGCCATCTCAATGAAGCTGAGACTGAGCGGCACTTTATCACAAAATGCGAAAAATACAATCAAATCAGAAATAAATATTTTCCCAAAATAAATCAGAGATACCCTCAATTAAAAAATTTAACAGACATCCAAAAACTCCCCATCCTCTTAGGAGAGGAGAGGAGAGGACGTGCTGTGACCTGGCAGCACAATATATAGCAGCCTGCCATCGTCTTAGGGACATTGAGTGACAGAGATCATTATAAACAAATTTAAATGTTTTATATTTATTATATTCACTTCATAAGATCATATGTGTCGTTCTCATCATCATTATTATAATTTCTATTGATAATTATTTTTTTAAATTGTACTTTATAATTTACATTATTGTTATTTCTAAATCCATAATCAAAGAAAAGTTATTGTTTTCATATATGCTTATGTATCTTTGCTGTTTTGTATTGTTCAGAGTTAGATGTATGTCTTTGACTGTTTTAATGCAGTATGCTTTGACAATGCAGATTCAATGTCTTGTCATGCCAATAAAGCGAATTGAATTGAGTCCACGGTCAGAGAAAATATGTGTGAAACGTCACCACAATGCTTGTGTGTTGTCGTGCGCGTCTGAGAAGAACACGTGATAAGCAATTTTCGGGGAGCCCTTTTCTCCTACGTGCTCAATATTGCCATCTAGTGTTCTGAAACTACCTAGTATACCTTTAAGCTACTTTAATTTAAAAATCAATAGAAAATGTGTTTGCGTAAGCTCCATTTTGTGATCCGTCTTCGGAAATGATCAACTATTCAACGGATTTGTGGAGTGTGTGGACTTCCCTCGGGAGCCTATAACTAACTACAAGTGTAAAACTACAGTGTTCTGATTGGCGGTAAACTAATCTGACAACGATTGCCTGCTTGGCGACGCACAGATGAGTAGGGTTGGGTATCAAGAACCGGTTCCAAGTTGGAACCGCTAACAAATTTCCAAGAACCGTGGATTCGTTAAGACACGTGCATTTCGATTCTGCTTCTCGGTTCCTAACTGTTGCATACATTTCAGTCGCGCTCCCGAGTGAACTGCAGTGAGCTTTTTACAGTCCATAAGTTTCACTTATCTGCCAGGACCTGCTACGTGGACCTAACGTCACATCATTTGTTACGCATTACGTCAGCGACTTAGCACATTGCTACTGTTTACATTCTGGATCGACCGTCATGGCTGACCGTAGCAAACGTTCGAAAGTTTGGCTTAGCTTCACTAAAAAAGATTGCAACACCTGCAGTAAGGTTATTTCGTGCAAGGGAGGAAGCACCTCCAACATGACGAAGCATTTGCTTCGACACGGCGTGAATCTGAAGGAATGCACCGTGGTTTGATGTGTTGCGGTCTCCCAGCCACAATGCGCTAACGTCGTTACAGCTAACGTTAGCGCTAGCAGTTGCGACGTCTCACGCTCAGGTACAAAACACAGATGAGCTGACATTCGCCTTTTATATTAAACGAATGATGTCTACAAATTATTCTTCTAATATATATTGTTCTTAGATACGAGTTCAGAAAGCAGTCAGAGCACCCCTCCACCTCCGGTTAATCCCCAGAGACCCTCCTGTACAGAAACTCCTTTCACTTTAGCCATGAAGGGGAAGATGAGCAAGGAGAAAGTGGATGAATGTCACCGAGCGGTGACAATATTTGTGGTGAAGGGGTTACATCCCTTTGCTACGGTTGAGTCTACTCCGTTTAGGTATGCAAAATGCATTATTGATATCTGGTTATTCACAGCAATATCCATATACACCTCCCTCTCGATAAGTAACGCGGATAACTCGCGGTTGTGCAGTTGGCTCCCAATTTATCAATGCATTGAATATCTGTACTGTGATATTACTGATGCTATTGAACAGAATAGACGCGACCGTAACGTTAACTAGTCTCTCACAAGCTTGGCATGCATGCAGCTTTGAGATCAATAGCATGCAGCGCACGCCGGAAGATTGGTCTCAATAGTAACAGTCACCTGTTTGCGTTGTCAATCGATAGTGGATACAGCGTGCTTTCTCGGACAAGAGAACTTCGGACTTTCATTTGTCTCATTTGATCAAATCGGGTTGAGAGAAAAAAAAAAACACTGCTCCATTAATTCTGTCAATTTGGTTTATAATACATAATGTGCAAAGAAACAGCATGTGCTGCATTCCATACATCTTTAAAATAGACTTTTTAATGACGTTTTTATTCCTCAGCCTTTAATTTGCGGTAATTTAATTTGTAATAGTTTTTGTTGATTATTCCTTATAAGAAAGAGTAATATTTATTTTTATAAATGAAGGGAAAAAGAAACCTTCCTGTCACAGACAGTTGATTATAGCCTAAATGTTCCAAGAATAAAGGTGGCTAATTTTTGTTCTTGAAATGTGTTCTTTTTTTCTCTCCAAAAAATATTGGAATCGGAACCGAGATTCGATAAGAACCGGATTCGATAAGCAGAATCGGAATCGGAATCGATACAATTGAAACGATACCCACCCCTACAGATGAGTAGCCTAGATTTGGAAAGCGAATAACTAACCTAAATTAGCTAAATGATAATCTTCAATCTTCATCATCTTCAGCTAATAAGAGAAGCCAGCTTGCCTCAGGTAATGTTAAATATCTCATCTTTCTTCCATGTAAATGTATAGGCTAAATGAGATAGGGGAGAATGGTGACAGTTGAAACTGTTGTGATAATACAGAAATCAACGTAAACATTACGGTGCAGCTTTATGAAACACGCCTAGGAGCATAACTAACTCATAAGTAAAGTTTGCGATCTTCGTTAGAGAATGAAACTACTAATATCCCAATCACAGAGCAGCGGTTAAACAACAATATTTTAGCCGTCTTTTTTGACATAACCTTAAACTGATAATTTAAGGTTAAATTACGTCCTTTTTCATTATTTTCTGGTGTCACTTATTTTCTTTGATGTCTGATATTTTTAAGCACTCGTATTGATCAAGCCAAATGACATTTATAATGCCATTTCAATTTACAGAATTATACAATTCTGACTTTTCTATTGGATGCACTGCCACTTGTGCAGGCATACATATAGCAGATACATATTTTCCATGATATGACTAAGAAATATGAATGAAAAACGAATGCTTATATTACGAATTCCTATAGCAATATACGAATGCGATAGTAGGCTAATAGTAATAGTAGGTCTTTTAATAGCCTGGGAGCAAATAATATTTAAAGGGTAGCAAAGCACTAAAAGCACTTATTTTAGATGAGAACTGATACATTTGGTATTTTCTAAGTATTACTGATTGATCCTGGTCCAAATCTTGAAAAATTACTGCAGTCAGCGCAAAAAAGCATACACTTCAAGAATCTGGCTCAAAAGTGTCTCTAGTGGTAAAACGTTAGGTACTGCACGTTCAATCTATTTTTTTGTGAATATACCAGCGCTGGCACTGTTTAAAAACTGGACGTCCCATAATTCCCTCCGGACGAGCAACTGTAGTGTTGTCATATAACGTTAGCCAGCAGTAGCACACAGCTCCGTTTTTAAACACAAGCTAGCTAGCTTGAAAGACTAAAAGCTAGAATTGCTTTATGTGGTTAACCGTAGCATAGTTTCTGACCTTGTCGGGTGGGCTTCTCAACTTAGCAAGCTAACGTTAGCTCGTCTTCAGTGGCAGGTTACTGCCATTCTGCCAAAAATGTCCAGACGAGATGATGATATCTTATTGGTCGAGAACCACCGTATGTTGCAGTACTGGATATGTAGTGGACTACAAGACAAACTACAATCATTAATCCATTACTTTCAAAAATAAAAATTGCAACATGGGATATATGGTCTATATAAGCCCGTTCTATCTGTCATAGGGAATTTACTTCTGAAACCAGACTCCGCCCACGTCTGACTCACTTGAGTACACTATTCCTCCTGCGGTGACTAAACAGAAACCTGTACAGCTACGCCCACCGATAGTTCGGTGGGTACGCCCTGAAGTTTTGGAGCGAGGGCGGGCAGTCCAGTGGTTGATCTACGTGGAGAGGTGATAGATATAGCTAGCTTACAGTTTAGATTTTTTGAATATTCTAGTTATAGTAGCCTATTTATTTTTCGTATATATTTTTTATAGTTAGCTTGATAGTCCCTTGTTTTTTGATAGTTTGTTTTTCAGTCTAGCTTAGCAAGTAGGCTAGCTAGCTAGTTTATTTTTTAAAAATAAATATATAGGCTACTTTATTAAAAATAAATAGTATTAAGCATATGAAAACTGCGTATGTAGCGGGTGTAGCTCGGCTAGTTCGCTAGTAAAGCACAGTGAGGTGCAGTAAAGCGAAGGCCTTGTAGCAGGTTACCGTGACAACACTCTCTGATGACGCAACCCTCAGGGTCAAAATAACGACGTTATCCTTAGCTATCGGCGATGTCGTCTTTAGCTGATTGGTAACGCGTTCGCTTGCGAGTGAGAGGAGCGGGGTTCAAATCTCACCTTGGACTTCTGAGTGAACGTGGGCTTCTCTCTTTCTATACGGTTACATTGATGCCTGTTGACCCGGATCGGAATCGAATAAAAAAGTGGTTGCTGCGGAGTTTCAAATGGAGGGGAAAGTCAAAGGGGGGTGAGTGTAGCGGGTGTAGCTCGGCTAGTTCGCTAGTAAAGCACAGTGAGGTGCAGTAAAGCGAAGGCCTTGTAGCAGGTTACCGTGACAACACTCTCTGATGACGCAACCCTCAGGGTCAAAATAACGACGTTATCCTTAGCTATCGGCGATGTCGTCTTTAGCTGATTGGTAACGCGTTCGCTTGCGAGTGAGAGGAGCGGGGTTCAAATCTCACCTTGGACTTCTGAGTAAACGTAAGCTTCTCTCTTTCTATACGGTTACACGTATATGACAGGGACATGGAAAGCTACTCTCTGCATTGCATGCACGGTGTGGATATCTCCTGTATTTTTATGTTAAAACAAAACTAAGTTCTGACGAGGTAAGTAAAGTATCAATTGGAATGAATCAATTACGAATCAATTACGGAACGTTGCCCACCGGAATGTGACTTTTTTTTTTGCACCCCCAGGACGTCTGTACGCGGTGGGGGTTTAACTGCTGTTTTTAAGAAACATTATAATTGCCGGCTCCTAAACGCTGAACAATTCTCCAATTCTCTACAATTATTAAAAGTGGGATTGGCTAATCCTCTTCTCGCTGTCCTCATTTACTGACCGCCAAAATATAATAAGACATTCTCTCTGGCTACTAGTGAAAAAAAATTGCTGGGGCATGGTTTGATACCTGGAGCTCAGCCCCTATATTATTACATTATCAGACCCAGTTTTGGCATTTTTCGAATTTCAAAAGGGGGCGGGGTCTAGCGAAACCAGCGTGTTTTGTTACCCTTTAAGGAATCGATAAAGAATCGGATCGATAAGCAGAATCGATAATGGCATCGGTATCAATAACCGATTCCTAACAATAATGCGATAAGTGTAAGTATATTTACGTTTTGTTTTAATTATAGGTAAGCATAGGTAGGTTTTTTATAACTACGTATAGTTAATTATAGCTTGTTCAAAAATGCTGCAGATGAAATAACGAGAAATCTGATAGTGATATCATATTTACAATTTCAATAGCTACTAGCTAATTAACTACACCCTAATATTTCACTATATTCACTTATTTTCCATCCTACCTAACGTTAGCTACCTGAGACATACTGTAGCTACTTTATTTAGGTATTTCAAAAAGTTTGGCAAGAAGTATAACTTGCAATTCCATGTGATACCGTTAGAGGCGCTAAATGTAACTGTTCAACCACTGCTCAACAAACAACTGCACATGAAGAAGCAATCATTCTCTGCAACCAGATTAGCCTTAGCTGCCAACTAGTGGACAGGCCTTTCTGTGGTACTATGAATACACACCGTAAAACGCACATACACACGGCAACACTTAGCTATGGAATATGCTTTCTGATTCACATGAAGAGTCATGGATGTAAATCTCCTCATTTGGATCCAAAGGACGACTACACAATTCAGTGACCCTGAAGCACGGAAATCTTTTTGTCGCTTCACCATTGTACAAACAAAACAATTTCTCACCGGTGGTTACTACGCGATGCGTATAACACGCTTCGTGTACAAAACCATGGAGACGCAGACGCTTGTCTACGTGTGTTGTTCTGAAATACGCTTGTGACACGCACAGCTCTGACAATCGCTCCCAACTGTCCAATGACCTATACTGTACCTCTTTGGAAAGCTTAGAATGCATTATTTTAGGATATTAAGGCTGTCAATCAATTACAATTAGTTTCAAGATATTACTACTCCCAATTTGAATTGCGTACTGTTATACAGACGTATTTTTGAGATTTCTCCCGTGCTGAAACTGCTTGATCAATCAGGCAGCAGGTTGGGCAGGAACACCCCCGTCTTTAGAGAAGGAGAGGGGAGATCCCAATTTAACACACACACCCTGAGGTGATTGCAAATAGCTGGTCCATCTATGTTTCATTGTTGGTCCCAAGGGAATGAGCCAATCTATTGTATGGGTGCCCTAAAGCCATCTACCAATTGGGATCAAAGGGAGTTTGACCATAAAAACCCATGTAACTTTACCAACGCAGTCTTACCCTTACCAGACGCACCACTGAACCCGGACGGCTCTGATGGAAAATACCTTGTCTCAACCTACCAGACGCATCACTGAATCCGGACGGATTTCGCTGCGCTTACCAACCCGCACCTCGCTTGATCACCGAGACAGAGTTAGTCTGCCATCATCCACAGAATAAACCAAGCCGGTTTATTCTCCTTCAACAGCTGTTTTGAGGACACGTTTCTTCAGACTGTTCCTCCACTATCTCACTTGCCGCACGCGTCCGAGTGGAGATCTGTGCACGTCCACGTCGACCTGACTGGAACCCCGTCGCGACCCAACTTCAGCAAAGAAGTCTTCCAGGAGTCCACGCACCTGCCGGGACCTTGGATCAGCTGACGAGCTGCTCACTTACGAGATCGGGACTGGCCCTCCCTTTGTTACCGTTAAGTATTAGACGCATTTTATTTAACACTGACATCAATTGATAGGCTAGCATAAAACTTGTGATACCTAGTTGAAGTCATTTTACTGCTTGTTCCTATTGTTGTTTGTATTTTGTTTTTCTATACGTGCGTTGGTCGGGAATAGCCAATTTCCCTGACCTTGTAGTTAAAACTTTACATTTATGAGACTGATAAAACAAACTAACAACCTAATATAGTTTAGTGTGTCATTAACCCATAACACGACTAACCTTTGTTATTGGTGGGACTGTTAATTTCTATATTCAGCCGCCACATAATTATCATTTCCTTTGATTAAGATTAAATCATAGAACATATTCCTCATGTTGTATCATTTATTGTTTCTATTATCCACATATTCGTAGCTGTAGCCAATAAAGTATATGTAATTTTTCCCTCCCACTGTCGTGTCTACGTTATTTCACTAAGTTGGGCTCTACTGACGTATAGAATTCTAATTGAGTGTTGAACTTCATTCGTTCTGAATAAAACTGACCAAACCTCACTACACCACATATAGACAGAAAAGACAGAAAATGACAACATAATCTTAGAAAAGATATGTCTGGCTTTATTAATGTAGGTAAGGTTATGACTTTATTCCATACTTTATGAGAGATATTCATAGCAGAATTTAATTATGTGATGACATCAGAAATTCACTCTAATAAGTGAGCAGGAAAAATAACAGTTTCACTTACCTATATCCAGGACCTTATGTGTTTTTTATTGTTGCTGTGATAGTATACAATATACTTTTATAAAATACGGAAGAACGGTGGCATGTATAAACTTCATATTTTGCCCGATAATAGCTCAACTTGCGCTGATGAAGATGATATGATATTAGTTTTCCAGGATACCACTCTTTCTGACATGTTACAGTAGGATGTTTGTGATGTAGACCCCAGGGTCTATCAACATTATTTTATCCTCTCTTCTCGCATCCTTTTCCATTATTTTCCAGTCTTCTATTTTTTTTGATGTCTGTGATATTTTGAAGCACTCATAGCCTATCTATGAAGCCAAATGACATTTATAACACCATTTGCAATTTACATAATAGAATTGTGACTGTTGTAGGGATGATTGTTGCTTGGACACTTGCTTAGGCAAACAAATTAAACAAGGAAAAATATGTGTAAACCCATGGGTTCCCAACCTGACATCTTTAGTGTATCATTAAGACAAGAGAAGGCTATTTCTGTTATTAATCAATATTAGAATGCACGAAATATGAACTTTAGATGAAGCTTGAACTTTGCTAGTCGAAGGTCATTGCCTGTGATCTGTCTACTGTGAGAACATCCTCATGGAATTAATGTTTGACAATTCTTCATTGTATAAACAAACAAAATTAATTAAACAATTAATTTGGCATTTTCT
Source organism: Synaphobranchus kaupii (assembly GCA_029718625.1). Classification (NCBI taxonomy): domain Eukaryota; kingdom Metazoa; phylum Chordata; class Actinopteri; order Anguilliformes; family Synaphobranchidae; genus Synaphobranchus; species Synaphobranchus kaupii. The sequence goes on from CM056377.1 coordinate 81,320,060, forward strand.
GAGTCATTATAGTAAGCTTGAGAGATTACTGTATTGAAAACTATCACCAGCAGGAACACCTTTCACTCAGCACACTAGCACATTTCAATCTGTGCACCATACCTATAGCATATATTACAGTTGTCATGCAACCTGTCACTCAGAAGACCTGTGCTATACAGCCATCAAGGCTAACACCTTTCACTCAAACATAGCTGAAAAAGGTGCAAAATCCTTGGCAGGCACTTCTACAGTTCTGCAGTGCAGATGCTGTAGGCATACACAATTTGACAGCCCTCCCGATAGATCATTTCTTAGCCCTGAAGAGGGGAGGTTTGGTGACAGATATTTCTCGCGCTTTGGCACACCTCCCAGGTGAACACAGAGCGGCAGACACAGCCAGCATCCATGACACTGTTTAGTCAAATTCGCTCGGCTCAGAGAAGAGAAGGAAATGCAGGGCTTACCAGACGAGAGTCACTCAGAGGATTTAACCCCCTCATTGCTAGAATGCATGTCCTGTCACAAAACCCAATGCTTCATTTGACTTCTTAGCCCCCACGTAATACCACCTAACCCAGACAGCAAAGCCCCATAATAACTTGCCACCCTCCACACACCCATTTCCTGCTACAGACGGAACACACGTTCAAAGATATGGCAGACAGAAAGACAGGATGGACAGGAGGAATAAGCAAAGAGCAAAGAAGAGTATTTAAAAAATCAATGACGAGAAAGAAAATAAATTCAGAACTACAAAACACAAATAAAAAATAAATAACAATAATAGAAAATTGTAGAACTTCCAGTAGAAGTTTGCTCAAAGTGCACACTTGCAATATATACACAAACAGGGAATCCTAGTGTGACACTGTGTCCAGGGTGTGGCCCTCTAGTAGGCCTGCTTTAGAATCTAGACTGCGTCAGCGCTGACTGTGGCAGCCAGCCCCACAGGCAGCGTATAATTGGCTTGTCTGCGCTTGCTTTTGCCCTCTCAAATTGATAGAGGAGGTTGCAGTCATTACACTGGCCAAGAAATAGAACTGGTATTTTCAAATTGGGAGAACAAAAATTGGTTAAAATATGGTTAGAAATTGGATTAGAAAAGGGATATATAAACCAATGTAAATCAAAGTAATATTCTGTGATAATAAAGATAAATAACAATAACATGATAAACAGCTTGTAACCAGCTTGTCACACATTACTTGCATGTTAAAATGCTCAAGCTGTGACCTGCAAGTAAAAAATGCACTACTAAAGTAAAACCAGGAAATAATATGTTTAGTGACTGTGACTCAAATATAGAATCTTAGGACCAGTGGGGTGTCAGTGGCATCACCCTTGCCATACCCGAGCCTCCTTTTTCCGTCGCCCCTCCTTTTTTCGGGCGCCGCTTCTCTGCTGTCCTGCTACTCTGCCTGGAGAGGGAGGCGCGACTCGAGAGTGTCACACGGAGTGTTTACATAGCTAATGGGGCGTGAAGATGTGAACAAGAACTAGCCCTGTTCATTAGTATGTAAACATACTAAGAGACATGCAATACCTACCCATTCACAAAACTAGACATGCAACACCACAAAACTAGCTTGCAAAACTAGCGCACCTTCCCGATCCCCCGTCCCAGTAAAAGTCAGGCAAAACACTAGCGATAGCTTAAGGCTTACCCATTATGCTACTACTGTTGAAATATTTTGATCATTCGCACAGAACAGTTTTTTGCTCATTTCAAGAATGTTTGTCAACCTAGCTAATCATACATTGTTTAGTATGTTTTACCACATTAGATAGCTAAATGCTAATCGCGATTATTTTACAATGATAGATATTTTTTAGAATAATCTTTCTTTAGAAGTCACCAAAATCCACTATTTAAAAGGTGTTTTCACCCACCCACCCCCCACCCCCAGTATACTTGCCATACCCTACTGTTTGCTGAAATTACGCCACTGCTTAGGATTGGCCCCAAAGATACCTTGACAATACTTATTATATTCAGTGCCATTTAAGACATTACCAGAGAATGTCTGAAGGCTAGAGCATTACTTACATTTGCCAATTGAGAAAAATACCATCATGTCACTGATTTGAAAAAATGGAGATGCCCTGAAATAGCCTTTGTGAAATTAATGAGCCGTCTCACCCTTGTCTTAAATGGTGGTGTCAATTTTGCTCTGCGCTAAGATTCCTGCTTCCACTGCAGTACAAAAGCCCACTGTCAAATGCTGAACAGCAAGAGAATACATTGTGACTGCTTCAGATGCAGTATGCTACAGCTGACACATACAGTCGTATATAATGGCATGGGGCTGTGTGCCCAGTGGCAACAGAATACTGAACAGTGTACTGGATTCAAACAACATGAACGCCCAGTAAATACAGTTATTTTCATGGTCCAAACCGAGCTTTCAGAATTTGTTTTGGACTGATCCTCAGTCAATTAAAGGACACATTTCAGACCAGTGTTGGTGTCTAATGCCCCAAGACTAAGGTTTTCAAGGCCCTGCTGTTACAGTAATGACCATCGGTAATTACCCCATTTAACAAATATCACCTCCAGATCAGATCAACAAAGACATTTCATATTTCATCTATAAAGTCTGGAATAGATGTCTGAGTAATAACAAAGGCTGTTCATCTCAGGTGATTATTTTCTTTAGTGACAAGAGGCCATCCTAGACACCTTTACCATAGTCAATAGGAACTGACACAGCATGATAGCAACAAATATTAAACCCTCTACCTGTCCTGACCATCTTTAAAAACGTTTTTATTTATCTGGGGGCCTTCTACACACAGTCAACGACTCCCTCTAGAAGGGCTGTTCACCATCTACACTTAAATCTGCTATAGTACAATCTTTCCTGTAAAAAGAGCACCTGGATTCCTCACCTGGATTCTTCTTAGCAATTGCAGACTAATCTCCCTTATGGAAATGTAATATACTGCAGTATATTTTAAATATATTGTGAAGATAATTTTGATATATTTACAATATACTGCAGCATATTCCTTTTCAATAGGGGCTATAGCCTAACCTTCCTCCTAGAGAAGCTATATTCTTCAGCTGAGTGACTTCCTGAACAGTATTATCGGTATTAACTTTGAGAAGCTGGGTGACCACTCCACAGTGAAAGAGGATATTACATGTGGGGTGCCACAAGGCTCAATTATTGGGCATGTTCTGTTCAGTCTGTACATGCTACTATAAGGAAGCATCATTCACAAGCACGGTATTATTTCCCTTAGCTATGAGGATAATACCCAGCTGTACACTACTGTCATATCAGATTATCTTGGCCCCACTGATACCCTGATCAATTGTGTCTCTGAAATCAGTGAATGGATGGCACAGAACACTCTGCAATTTAATAAAGACAAGACTGAAAACGATGATAGGCGAAAAAGTCCCAAGTATAAAAGTAATCACAGAATCAATATCTAAGAACATCAAACCTCAGGCTAACAACTAAGGTGTCATCTTTGATAATGACTTGAATGCTGTTGCTCATGTCAGAAATGTGGCCAAGACCGGCTTTTATCATTTAAAGAATATTACCAGGGTCAGGCCCATTTTCTTTCAAGCTGAGAAGCTAATGCATGCTTTATTCACTAACAGATTGGACCAATAGAGTGCCCTCTTCTCTGGTCTACCCAAAAAGTAAATTAGTCAACTGCAGCTTATACAGAACAGTGCTTTTAACTGGGACCAAAAGAGAGCATAATACACCAGTTTTAAAGTCCCAGCATTGGCTTCCTGTCATTTTTCAAATTTACTTTAAGATTATTTTATTAGTTTCAAATTCTTTACATGGCCTTTCCTGTGAGTACATTTCTGATGTGTCTTTAAGGTACGTTCGAAGCAGATCATCCAGTCCTCTGGCTCCAGTTTTTCAGTCATCCCCAAAACCAGAACCAAAGCAAACAGCAAGGCAGCTTTTAACACCTTAGCCAGGGAACAGCGCAAACAGTTTATCTTTATTCAAGTCCCGGAGGGCAGAAGTGTCTGCAGGTTTTTGTGGTTTCCTTTCAATCAGCCACCAATTAAGACCTTGAGAACAAGGTGTGTGGATTCTTTAGCCAAACAATGACTTAAATGAATCAATGGTGCTGAAACACACTGTAAAAACACACTTTTATTATTCTTAGTGCACTCTGTTATACCCACTTTTGTTGTATGTTGTAAGTTTTGACTGTAGTCTTACAGATACTGATCTTATTATCTCAGAAATTATTATTTTATTTTGTGTGAAGTACATTGCGTTGCTACTTCTGCACAAAATATGCTATACAAATAGAGTTGATTGATTTGATTTGTAGCCATTGTTTAAAGAGTTCTCTTTCATTCATTTGTGAAATATTCCAACTAATCAGTGTGATGGCAATTAGATTCCTTGATTGCTTGACTGGAAAACTGATGGCCAGGAATATCAGAGCTGCCTCAGAAGATACGGACAAAGAGATAACTGGACATTACCTTTGTCATGTGCTTACACCAACCTTTCATGCACTTCAGATGGAAACAAGCCCATTTTTCCAGGACACAAATCAACCTAGATTTTAATCACCTTTTTGGGGGTCCCATGCTAACCATCCCTCATAAAATACACTTCCTGTTCACTCCGGCAGTTAATTAATAGGCGTACGGTTGCACGCAGGGGGCACCTGTGAGGCAGGCATCTGTCACGGCTGTAGGACACACAGCAGGAGGCGCTGGCGCTCCAGTGCTTCATTAAGCCAGCCTGAATGCGCCGTCCGCTCTCCCTCTCTCTTTCTACCCCCCTCTCACTTTCTCCCTCTCCCTTTTTTCTCTCTCATTCCCTCTCTTTGCCCCCACCCCGTCTTTTTCCCTCTCTCTATAGGACTTTAGGTGTGCACCAGTGGGGATTTGGGCCAGGTCTGTTATCTCTACTCACAAAGCAAGCCAGCCTCAAAGACTGCTTTTACTACCATATGTTCAGCACATGAAGGCAACACAGATATGTGAATGTGCACAGGTTGTGTGTTTGTGTGTGTGTGTGTGTGTGCACTGCACACACGTGTGTTGCGTGGGAGGGCATAGGCATACGAAATCAAAACATACAAACGTCATAAACTTCATATTTTTCTTGTGATCATTCTCAACTGCGAAACATAAATCATGTTTGGATTTGTGAAGTTTGAAAGCAACAGAGATGTGTTTCAAATGATTAATGTTGAGTTTTATCTGCCAGAGATAAAAATAAATAGATATACAGTGCACTCCAAAAGTGTTTGGACAGTTTTTGTGTTGGCTCTGTACTCCAGCACATTGGATTTGAAATGGAACAGTGGCTTCGAGGTTAAAGTGAAGACTTTCAGCTATAATTTGAAGGTTTTTTCATCCATATCGGGTGAAACATGTAGCAATTGTAGCCATTTTTATACATAGTCCCCCCATTTTAGGGCATCAAAAATAATTGGACAAATTAACAGAAATTTAAATAAAGTCATCATAATTCATATGTGGTTGCATATCCTTTGCATGCCATGGCTTCCTGATGTCTGCGACCCAACAACATCAAAAGACTCTTGATATCTTGTTTTCTGGTACTCTTACAAGCGATACAATAACGCCTCTGCATTTGAACGGATCTCGATGGGAATTGGGGGGTGGGACTAGATTAAGCTGTAAATTACATGGGATATTATGGAACACATGGTTGGCTAAATGGCTGTAAGTCATCAAGGGTCTGAGGTATCAAACGAGCCTCAAACCATCACTCTGCTGCCAGATATGCAGTAGATATGGATGGATCACTTTAAGGGTTGTTTCTCCTGACTCATTTTCCTATTGAACTCTATGGAACAATAAGTCAGGAAAAACAACCCTTAAAGCACAACTGAAATTTGGTAAAACTTTGGGTTGTGTAGTTACCTGGCCATGATAAGAGTCCAAATGGTGGCAAAATGTGTTCGTTAGTTGCTCTGTGCTCCCCTGGGGTGATAATCATCCAGAATAGGGTATTTGTCGCTCTCTATTCACTTCTATAGGGCAGCTAAAACGGTCTCAAAATGACACTTCTAGCACGTATACGAACGCAAACAAATCATTATATTTTGTCAATATAAACAATATCCAGTCCTCGTACGTATTTAATTTTTTTTAATGAAATGGCCCCTTCCTGGCTTTTTCGTATTTTACTTGGAACGTTGATCCGGTAGGTAATTCTTGCACCAGAAACAGCGTTAATGTGCCGATGTGTCAGAAACCAGTCATTGGTCCAAATTTCCATGGAAGCAAGCATTCCTGGTAGTATATATCTATGGTAAATAAACCGACCTGCCGACATTTTGCTAGTCTTTTCTGGTAGCTTGCTAACAACATTGAAGAAAATAGTACTTTTATAATTAACTTTAATTGTACAAAAAAAAATATGCACGAGGAGCGAGGACAGGTTATTGTTTGTAATGACAGAATCTGCTTCGTTCGCGTTCGTATACGTGCTAGAAGTGTAATTTTGAGACTGTTTTGGCTGCCCTATAGAGGTGAATAGAGAGCGACAAATACCCTATTCTGGATGATTATCACCCCAGGGGAGCACAGAGCAACTAACGAACACATTTTGCCACCATTTGGACTCATATCATGGCCAGGTAACTACACAACCCAAAGTTCTACCAAATTCAGTTGTGCTTTAAAGTGATCCATCCATCTCTACTGCATATCTGGCTCGTTTGTGGCTTGTTTGATACCCTTGATAACTTACAGCCATTTAGCCAACCGTGCGTTCCATACTATTCCCGTGTAATTTACAGCTTTATCGCGTCCCACTGCCCAATTCCCATAGCGATCCATTCAAATAGATGTTATAGTATTGCTTGTAAGAGTATACCTTCAAATAAGAGATAAAGATGTTGTTGGGTCACAGTCATGGCATGCAAAGGATATGCAACCAATTATTAAATATGATTACTTTATTTAAGTTTATGTTCATTTGTCCAATTAGTTTTGGTGCCCTAAAATGGGGGGTTCAGTAAGTGGAGTGCACTGTATTAAATACAATGAAAAATAGGCTCCTATATACCAGTCACTGAGTGAGCAAGTGAGTGGCACTAGTGGCATCTAGGTTGTAGGCAAAATCGCTCTCAATAAACCTCCCCCTTTGAATGTAGCTGCACAGTAAACCTTTTTCAGGGCTTTCACACTTCACAAATCACCTTACCTGCTCAAGCCTTACCGGCTCCCTGTGCTACAACCAACTGCAGCCACCTTTCTTTTGAAAAATTAGTTGTGAAAAGCATTCAATCCCCTTTCTGTCTGAAGCTGGATCGGCCGAGACCATAAGACCGATGTCACGCTGATCACCGTGACAACCCTGATTCCTTTCTGCCAGCTGCTTTCGTTCTCAATAATATCGATTTCTCTCTCCCAAAAAGCTGCCCTAGTAAATGCTCACTCCCTTATCCCACCACATGGCTTAATAGTATTCTCATAAATATATACAGCATTTAATGTGATGTTTTTTTTACTTTCCTGCTGAAATACTTAAGTGAAACTCAATGAACATTTTTATCCCTAAAATAGAGTCTATTAGTAGCCCAGAATGTGGAAATGGTATATGGGGAGAGCGAGAGTTGCAAAGTCACTAAGAGACAATGGGCTCTATTTTGACAAAAAATCATTAGCAATTCTGTCAAAGCATTCTGTTGGTGCAAAATTCTACTTTTGCAAGGGCTGACTGATATTTTGGAGTGGCGCAGAGCCGCACAATGACATTTTCACCAAGGTTGGTAGACCTGTTTTTTTAGTGATTGTAGGTGAAAAGAGGACTGGGTTGGTCACTTGGTTGAGGTGGATTGGCTCAAACACATTTCTAAGTCCATCTAGTTTGTAGGCAAATGGTAAAAAGGGGTATTTTAATGAATGATAAAAGAAACAGCAAGAACGGGTCTCCATTTTAAGGACACAAAGGCAGCTAGCGAATGTTGAGGCAAGTGCTGGCACAGAGAAAACAAACACAGGAATGTAATTTTTTTTGTATATTAAGGACACTAATGTACATGTTTAATGTAAGGTTTCATGCAATATATCAATATATAGTGTTGTCAATTAACAACAATATAGCTCAATTAAATTCAGCATACATTTATTCATAGTGTATCCTACTATGGAAACTATGAACAATCAAACATGACAGGAGCTGGTGATAGAGCAGAGTGCATGCACTATATAAATAAGGAATGGAATATGGAAAGCGTCCTGATTGGCCAGTGCACTGTCACACCTTTGTCACACTTTCAGCTCATTACAGTCTGAAGTGCTGCCCCGCTAAGCCATGTACCCTCGTGAGCCGCATGCATTAAACTAGTTCAGACACACCTCATTCTGATCTGAGGTGGCGTTTGCCATGGCGTTTATCAACTGCTTTTGCGTCCTCAAAATAAGATAAGATAAAATATAAAAATGAAACGTTCTCTCTACATAGCCGAGGTTCCATGAAAGGTCAGCATGTTGAAGAAAGCCCTGTATTAGCACTGACTGCAGGAGACTTGCTTGGTAAAACTATAAATTGATTTCCTTGAAAGGGTCATCAACAATGCCTTGCTTTAGGGAGACAAAAATGTAGAATTCCATTAAAAAGAGTGATTCATCACATCAGCCTGTACCCCCCCCCCCCTACCCCTGCAGTTCCTTTCTGCTGTGAAGCTGAAATGTTCAATAGAAATAATTTTGGTAGCAGAACAGCAAATTCACAGAACTGTTTCTGTTTATATTAGAGAAATACGTAGGCCTACCGAAGACAATCTGGCGATTTAGAATTTATTTTAATAAAATGACGTATTTATGAACATACAATGTTGAGGTTATGGATGTTGTCTAAATCATGTTTTGTCTAAATCAGGTGTCTTATTCCCACCTGAGTGAGTAGTACCCATTCAGCATAAATGTCACAGTAAGACAGTTGAAGGTTGAAGAGAGAATTTGAAATGCCATCAATGTGAGCAACTGCTGTAAAAATTACAATTTCTTTTTTAGCTTTCTTATGTCAATTTATTTCACCGAACAACATAAACATTGCCCGGAATAATTTATCCAGATATATACTCATTTATTTTTCATGGAAGATTAACTTCTGATCGTGCTTTTTCAAACAGCTTGCTTCACACAGCAGAGAAGTGGTCATGCTGTGTCAGGGTCACAGTGAATAACACCATCTCCTCTGACAAAAGCACACTGTAGCTACTAAACCTCAAACCTCCGACACAAAACCTCATCTTACACTTACGCTGCTCCACCAATTACCTCATCTTACACCAGTGCTGGTCCACCAATAAAAACACCACTCATCTTACACTTACGCTGCTCCACCAATTACCTCATCTTACACCAGCGCTGCTCCACCAATCAAAACACCACTCATCTTACACCAGCGCTGCTCCACCAATCAAAACACCACTCATCATACACCAGCACTGCTCCACCAATCAAAACACCACTCTTCTTACACCAGTGCTGCTCCACCAATCAAAACACCGCCTCATCTTACACCAGCACTGCTCCACCAATCAAAACAACACCTCATCTTACACCAGCGCTGATCCACCAATAAAAACACCGTCTCATCTTACACCAGCACTGCTCCACCAATCAAAACACCTCATCTTACACCAGCACTGCTCCACCAATCAGAACAACACCTCATCTTACAATAACACTGCTCCCCCAATCAAAAGACCACCTCATCTTACACCAGCACTCCTTCATCAATCAAAACACCACCTCATCTTACAGAAGCACTCCACCGTCAATCAAAACACCAACTCCTCTTACACCAGCACAGCTCCACAAATGAAAACACCATCTCATCTTACAACAACACTACTTCACCAATCAAAACTATCAATAATAAGAAAGATAGCAAATGCATGAATATAATTTGAAGCCATTAATATTGTTGACAATGTGGGCAACGTTCCCCTGGTACAATTACTTTTCGACATACTTTTTACTAAATTGTGAGTGAGCTAGCATTCCGCTATCCCCACTCACAGAATCATAGGGATGATCTCATCCTCAAACTACAATGATATCTGAACATGTTTAAGCAGATGACAGTGGTTCAAATGCTTAGAAAGTAATTTAAGTCAGAGAATATTCAACCTCTCTCTCTCTCTCACACACATTTTGTCTGGCCTGCCTCTCCAAAGTATGCCAGACATGTCACCGAGCACCCAATTCTATTCAAACAAGGCGATAACAGGCAATAAGTGTTTGTGGTTTTATCATTCTGCACACACAACCATACCCGGCCATGAAATATAATTACACTCAATGGCAGGAGTAAGTACTGGGAACTGGCTCATAGCAGCCCAGTTATAATGAGCTCAGATCACGGAAATCAGCAGTAATGTGCAACACAAAGATGTTCCTCCTCTCCTTCTGAAAAAGCATGGGCTTTCTACGCACCCATTTGACCCAATTAGTTAATTGCAGTTGGTACAACAATGTGCTGAAAGGTCACAACCCATCACACATACACATGCGCACATACACACACATGCAGACTAGGGCTGTCACTTTTTTGTTTGATAATTGAACTTGGGATTGGGATTTCAGGAAAACTTTTCATTTGAATATGTAATTAAGGGTTTCAATTCGTAATCCCCTAGGTGAAATAAGGAGCCCAGTTGCGCTCTGTGGTCATCCGTGTTGCACTCATGGAGGAGATCAATATCAAAGAGACTGATAAGCCACAGGCCATGTTATTGTTTTGTCTGGAAGGTATACTATTAGGTTGCTTAAATAAAGTTAATGTGTGGGTCATGCTATCTGCATCGCCTGTAGGCTATACATTCTAAATGGAAGAGACAAGAAAAATTATAACTCCACCCCACCTCAGGAGTGCCATTTGGAAATATTACAGGTTCTATGCCATTGGAGAAAAAATAATAACCAAGGAGAAAGTTGCTTGCAAGGTATGCAAGTGGCAACTACCCTAACCCTCCTAATACTTTTCTCACCTCCAAAGGAGATCAATCAGTTCAGTTTAGTTTAAGTAAGCCATGCCATTGTTTAATCCTATCCCTGTAACAGACAACAATTAATCTCCCTAAAAACCCACCGGTCCAACCACGCCCCCGTCACCCATGGTGTCCCACAGGGATCAGTTTTAGGCCCCATCTTGTTCATCATTTACCTCCTCCTCCTTGGACGAATCATGAGACGCCACAACATTAACTTCCACTGCTACACCGATGATACTTAACTTTACATCTCCACCAACCCGTCTGCCACTGGACCTCCCCATGAACTAACCACCTGTATTCTGGACATTGAAAACTGGATGAACCAAAACTTTCTCAAACTAAATGGCAATAAGACAGAAATTCTACTCATAGGCACCAAATCCACACTCGCCAAATCCCATAATCCCAGTATCGCCATTGATGGCACAACAGTCCCCTTCTCCTCCCATGTAAAAAGTCTCGGCGTTATCCTTAACACCACCCTCTCATTTGAACCCCATCTCAACTCCATCACCCGAACTGCCTACTTCCACCTCCGTAACATTCCAACACTTCGCCCCTCACTGTCCCAGTCCAGCACCAAAACACTTGTACATGCCCTGGTCACCTCTCCTCTAGATTATTGTAACTCCATCTTCTCTGATGTCCCCTCCAAACTGCTCAATAAGCTCCAAATGGTCCAGAACTCTGCTGCCCACATCACAATCCTCTCCTCATCCCGCAACCACATCACCCCTGTCCTCAGAAACTTACACTAGCTCCCTGTCTAATTCCACATCAAATTGGGCGGCAGTGTAGTATAATGGTTAAGGAACTGGACTTGTAACCAAAAGGTTGCAGGTTCGATTCCCAGGTAGGACACTGCCGTTGTACCCTTGAGCAAGGTGCTTAACCTGCATCGTTTCAGTATATATCCAGCTGTATAAATGGATAATATGTAAAAAATGCTAAAAAGTTGTGTAAGTCGCTCTGGATAAGAGCGTCTGCTAAATGCCTGTAATGTAATGTAATGTAATACAAGGTTCTCCTCCTCATGTTCCAGGCACTCCATGGATTGACTCCCTTCTACCTCACAGATTTCCTCCTGAATACAACCCTTCCCGATCCCTCCGCTTATCCTCTGCTGGTCTCATCACCACCCCCCATTTCCGTCTCTCCACGGTTAGTTCCCGGGCCTTCAGTCGCACGGCCCCCCGACTTTGGAATGCTCTCCAACATCCGGCTTTTGAACTCAATCCATCACTTCAAAAGTCAGCTCAAAATGCATCTGTTTACCCTAGCATATTCATATGACCCAATCCCTGCACAACACCACACCCCACCCCTCTGAACTACACATGTTTTCTCCCTTTCCTTTCTCATCCATTGTCCCTCCCTCCCACTTTTTATTCTGCTCTATGTGATCTTTCCCCTTACTTTATTTTATTTATTTTTTTATTTTATTTTGTTTTGTTTTATTTTTTCCCTCCCCTCCCCCTCTACTATGTAATGTGTCCTTGGGTTTCTTGAAAGGCGCAGATAAATAAAATGTACTATTATTATTAATTAGTGATGGACTCAAGCGTTATAATTTCTTTCAGTTGATCTATCGAGTAATTTTATTGCTGTGAACGGCATCATTGGCATTGTTATGATTTTCCCTGGTTTTATTTTCCCTCATAAAATGTTGATACTGTTGTCATTATTTCTTAGTTATAGCCTAGTGCGTTTAAGTTATTTAGGTACACTTTTAAAGGGAAAGTAAAACTGGGATATAATAATTATACATTTATGTAACACTTTAAAAATCAATTCAAGGGTCAATGACAAATATGGTGTTCAAAATGAAAAAACAAAATACTGACAAATGGATTTTAAATACATTCTTAATTCCACAAGAATGTATCCTGTGTATTTATATTTGTTTCATAGCTTTTAAGGTGATATAAATACATTTTTAAACAAGATTTCAGATTTTACCACCCAGAAATGTGAGGTGGCGCGACCATATATGAATTTTGAATAATACACTTTTAATGTATTTACATTACTGTAATTCTAGTCGCGCCACCTGACATATTGGTCGCACCACCTGACTTTTCAAACTCAATTCAAATCTAACAGGAATTAACTTGGACACCTATATACATTTTTGTCCTTGAACTCAAGGTTATACATATATTTTTTCAATCAAATGCACATTTTCTGAATAAAAACTCATTTTCATAGTTTTCCAGGGGTCATACCACCTGGCATGGTAAGTTGAACCAACCTCACCATTACTCAAAAACGTCAAATGATGTAATAATTGTGGGAGAGTTATTAACCTTGTTACTGCATGACAGGGGTCCTGTGGGGTCTTCTGTGTGATGTCACACCCTGTTGCATCATTTTCTTACAGGCACAGTACATAAAATGAAGTTTTTATGTTGGTTGCCCCCCTGACATTTGGAGAAGTAAATTTCTCGGACAAAGGTTTTTTAAGTAATAGAATAGTTTTCAAATAGGACTGTTAAACTACTTTCCGTTATTTATAAGCAATCTAACATAAAATCATGCTATCATCAACTATTTGATTAGGAATTTTATTGAGAAAATTATCCTTTTTAATGCAGTTTTGTTCTCTGCATGTATGTTCGGACGGTCGCACCACCTGACATTTTGGAACACCAAAATCCAAAAAATTTTATTTCAATAAAATGAGAAGGGTTTCTAATAAAGGAGACATTGTAGTACAATTTGATATATAACATGTTCTTTTATTATTGTTTTTAGGAAAGTAATGAATTCGGACACAAAATAATCACGTCATGTCATTGACCCTCAATTCAAATTTATTTGTGTAGCGCTTTTTACAGAGAACTGTCACAAAGACGCTGCACAGGGAAAGGAAAATTGAGCAAAAAACCAGGCTGTTGCCCTCAACCAGCAAAACGAGGTAAAAATGTGAAAATTCTAACAAATTTCTCAATTATACAATATTTGTTCAAACTCAGTTTTTGGGAAAAGTGACAGCTCTAATGCAGACACAAAGCAAAGAGAAATAAAATTAGAAACAGGTAGACTAAATGCTTCCTTTCACATTCTTCTCTCTCTCTCCTGCTCTCTTACTCAAATAAAAATGATTTATTGGCAGATTTGTGACCATGTTACAGTTAGTTACCAGAAAAATAAGCAATAAAGTAAAATGCCACTGAATTAACAGCATTACATATACAAATAATGTTTTTATAATGATGAAATCTGCAACATGAAGCATGATTAATTAATATTACTGTTATTATTATTATTCTAATTGTTAATAATTTATCTTCCTTTAAATCTCAGTTCCTTTTTCTACATTCCATTCTCTTTCTTTTCTCCCTCCCTCTCCCTCTCCCTCTCCCACCCTTGTTAGCATCTCTAAAACAGACTGCCAAATTAGCCCCTAATTGCATACAGCACCATTTGTTATGTGAACTCTGGTCTACCAGCGACTTCCAATAACCGCTTATAAATACTTTCCTGAACCATATGGGAGCCAAGGATATAAACTGTAGATCCTAAAAATGAAACCGAATGAAACCCACATCACCTTACTGCTCTTACACTTTCTGTATAATGTTTTTTTCTTTTTAAACTATTGAGTCAGGTTAAGTACATGTCAATAACTCCCAAAATTCCAGTGTAGTGATTGTATTAGTCTTTGCATGCAAGGGGTGTTGAAGGATGAGTTTAAGCACCCCAGGTAACAAAATTAGGTCCCCGGGATGTCCCCTGAACGTCTCGAAATGTCATCAGGACGTCGCCTTCAGGTCTTTTTGTAAGGTTTTCTAAACGTTACGTAGACGTCACAGAGAACGTTCCCGGGACGTTCTAGTAACGTCCCCCAGACATTCATTACATGATGTTATATTGTAACAGACATTGCAGGAATGTCCCTGAATGTCCTATGAATGTTATGAGCACAACGTCCTTTCATAGCCGGATAGTGACGTTGCTTGAACATCCCCGAAAAATTTGAATTAAATGTCATACTGTAACCAAACAGTGACCTTCCCAGGACTTTAATAATGTCCTAGTAATGTTTTTAGGACATCCCTAGGAAACGTCACATCATAACTTTGAGAGGACTAAAATGTTGCGTACCTGGGATGTCCACTGTTTGCTGGGATGAACCTTGAACAAAAATTTGTCTGCTCCTAAGTTCCAATAAATTACGAGGCAAACATAGAGGCTGGTTTAAGACAGGGAAGCAAAACTCAACATGAAATATTATATTTTGCATGGAACCCAGTCTGGTCTTGGCTGGCTAAGTTATGATTGATTGCTTAGGACTTGGGAGAACGTGCAAAAAACCAAAGCAGGAGCATGGGTGAGAGAACGCCTTTACCTGTGCTTGGATTGTCATGGCAGCCAGTGTTTTCTATCATTGGAGAAAAAGTAACAAAACAAAGTGATTTTCATCAGGGAGACACGTCAACTATTTACTGTCGGCCCTGACATATTCATGTCAGTCGAGAACTAAACCATGAACTGGACATACGTGATCATTTCACCAACAGTACCTGAGTGGGAAAAGAGTACATAAAAAATAATTGTTATCACAGTTATGTTACACTGCAGAAATTTTTTTTATAAATGTCTTATTTAGCACCTGCTAAAGGTAAAAAAAGAAGAAGAAAACTGCTGAATTCATTCTTGGAGCAGTCTTAAAAAAAAAATTTAAAAAACAGAATAAACCTTGAAGATATGAATCAACCAGCGTGACAGAACATCAAAGTGTTGACTTTAATTATGTAAATTGGGCGGATTAGACTTAATTACTCTAGTGCCGATAGAGTAGTCCTGACCCCCGCATACTGCTGACAAGCCTCACTTCCTCTCAGTAGTGCTAAGCACAAACAGCAATCTGATAAAATCAGACCAAAGAGTTAACGGTGTGTCTCAATATGTGAAACACGGCAATCACCTTGATCACAATTTAACCTTCGGTTAAATGAGCCAATGGCACATTAAAAAATGACTATTGCTGACGTATTTATGCAAGGCATGCCTTTCCAATGACCATGCTTTTCAAATCACCGGGGCAGCCACACACACTTGAATGTAGTAGCAGCATATTTTTTTAATCTTCCAACAGTAACAGGACAAATAAAATACAATGAGATCAGGGTTTAGTTTATTGCATAGTCTACAGATCCTTTCCAAAAAATTAGAATATCATGGAAAAGTTGTTTTTTTTTCCATAATTCCATTCAAAAAGTGAAAATTTAATAGATTATAGATTCATTACACACAAAGTGAAATATTTCTAGCCTTTATTTGTTTCATTTTTCATAATTCTGGCTTACAGCTCCAGAAAACCCCCAAAACAGTATTTCAAGAAATTAGAATAGTGTGTTGAAAATCAGCATTTACTTCAGTTATTTCAGAGAATGAATGTTTTAGACTGAGTGTCACACTATCATCTAATTTACTCAAAACACCTGCAAAGTTTATCTCAGTTTGGTTCAGTATGGGGAAGACTGCAGACTTGACAATTGGCCAGAAGACCATCATTGACACCCTCCAGAAGATGGGTAAGCCACAAAAGGTCATCGCTAAGGAGGCTGGCTGTTCACAGAGTGCAGTGTCCAAGCATATCAATAGAAAGTTTAGTGGAAGGGAAAAATGTGGCAGGAGAAAGTGCACAAGCAAAAGAGATGACCGTAGGCTTCAGCGGATTGTCAAGCAAAGACGATTCCAAAATTTGGCGGAGATGCAGAGGGAGTGGACTGAGGCTGGAGTCAGTGCTTCAAAAACCACCACGTACAGACGTATCCGGGACATGGGCTACAACTGTCGGATTCCTCGAGTCAAGCCACTCCACTCATTCTCTGAAATAACTGAAGTAAATGCTGATTTTCGACACACTATTCTAATTTCTTGAAATACTGTTTTGGGGGTTTTCTGGAGCTGTAAGCCAAAATTATGAAAAATGAAACAAATAAAGGCTAGAAATATTTCACTTTGTGTGTAATGAATCTATAATCTATTAAATTTTCACTTTTTGAATGGAATTATGGAAAAAAAACAACTTTTCCATGATATTCAAATTTTTTGGAAAGGATCTGTATATTGTAGTAATGATGCTTGCTTCATTTTCTCATAACCATTGAAGGACTGTCTTCTGAAGGTGAAAATTTAGGGCAGGTAGAGGATTTCAACCTATTGGGAGATTCTTATTACACCTGTATTAGGTATTTCGGATGGTGAAATGGTATATTCCATTGACACACCTATTCCATCTCCATCCATCCATCCATCCATTATCTAACCTGCTTATTCCTGGGCAGGGTTGCAGGGACCTATTCCATCTCCCAGAATTCAATGCTAGTTCCATGCAAACGACAGCCGCAGTGTGGCAAATGTCTGTGCTAGGTAACAGCAAAAATACAGAGCCATCTGGCTACAATGCTTTCAAGAGCAGTCAAGAGGAAAAAAAGGAGGAGCATTATGAGTGCTAAAGAGGGGAATTCCAGTTTTTTCAAAGCTGGAGTACTGATAGAGCCAAATAAAAAATGCAGGGCTTATGATAGCACCAAGTGAGCTGATGTAGCTTAGCATTATCCATGGAATTTTCACAGAAGCATATCATAGATTAATTTCACCATTTCAATTCTACCAGAGTTTAAGTCCATCTAACAGGTAAGACACTGATTATAAATAACATTGATTTATTACTCAAAGTGCTATTTGCAGTCATTCTGATACTCTGTCCCCACGGTACAGCACAAAACAACCACAGTCGTGCCACCTTAACAGTCTTGGTTTTATTGCATTAATGTTATTGACTATATGTTTTCTGCACATTTGGTAACAGTCTGAGTGTAACTTGGAGAAGTGAAGGTGTTATAATTGACTGTAGGCTTATCTGATTTGCAATAACGATTGCATACAAGTATTCATTTTTTATTTACAAAAAGACATTTTGAGTTCAACAATAACCAACTTTTTCAATAACCACAGTATTTGTGAAGAAAAACTTTTGCGAGTCAATGTTACAAATGTTTATTGAATCATGGCTTTATAATTGTATGCAGTAATGACTGTTTCCTCCAAATTATTTATACTTTTTTCAACAAGTTCTGTGATCCCAGAATTTATACATTATGTATAGAGTAGAAATAGAAAAAACCTGCTTGAATTTCTGACCAAAAATAAATGGCAAAGCTCCACAGAGTTGACAGAATACACCACCCAACTCTTCCACAACCTCAGTCATC
Organism: Synaphobranchus kaupii; assembly: GCA_029718625.1. NCBI lineage: Eukaryota > Metazoa > Chordata > Actinopteri > Anguilliformes > Synaphobranchidae > Synaphobranchus > Synaphobranchus kaupii. Next base: position 81,338,254 of record CM056377.1, read on the forward strand.
CATAACCATTTAGAGGAGCAATACGGTTGATCGTTTCTAAGATGCATAATAAAAATCACGATGTCCATGGAACTTCGAGAAACGACATCTTATGTAAAGGTCACTATAAATCAGGCCGCTTTTCTGGAATGGCCCAATTGTGCCACGGGCCAAAGCGCAATCCGATAAACAAGCACAAAAAGTCATTGTGAATACAAACGGACAGTTAGTGTGCCATGCTCCTCCATCAACACTAAAGCGACAGCCCGGGGGCCAGGAGGGATGACAATCATGGCTTGTAATGCTGGCCCAAGTTTTATTCCCCAATGACTCCTTGGATTCTGCCATTAAAGGCAAAACTGCAAACGCACGATTGAAATCCACTTTAAAACTGTCACCACGAACAAAGGGAATATCGGAGCACCTTAATCTTGTCAGGGAGTGGCTTATGGGTGGAATCCAGCAAGCCTTCAGATGTTTTTATCTGGTGAGGGAACAAAAAACATCCCCTTAATTCTTTTACTTAATCACATTGAATTTTTAATTCAACCCTCCCCTATTGGTGTTACGCCAGAGATGAACATTTACCTTAATATTCACTTGAGAAAAAGATGGAGGAATTACATAGATATTAGGGCTGTGCACCAGCATGTTCCACATGATAGGGATATTATATAAGGGCAATAACGTGAGGTATTTAATCCAGAACTATGTTCTATGTACGACCACTTCGCTCTTCTACAGCAGGGTGACTGGCACTTCCCCCCCTCCGTGTCAAAGGCTCTCGCTTGTCCCGACTGTGGAGTTTTTCCACATTAGCTCCTCAGTGGTGGAATGAACTTCCCATTCCCCTACGTTCTACTCCAACCCTGCCTGCATTCCGTCGAGGCCTGAAGACACACCTCTTCAGACTCCACCTTGACTGATATCCTCACCTAGGAATATCAGTTCCCTGTTTACTAGTTCCCTGTGTTTTCCTGTCTGTTTATTATAGTTTATAATAGTATTTAGAATAGAAGTGTAGTATTGCTGATTTACCCACAGCTTACTGTGAACTACAGTCAATGTTCATTACTAGGGATAGCTGCTACATTATGGGAAGGATGTGCTTTGTCTTGTCAGTTCTGTAGTGATCTTGATGATGTCTCTGTATGCACTTACTGTACGTCGCTTTGGATAAAAGCGTCTGCTAAATGAATGTAATGTAATGTATATCACAATACAGGGACAGGAAAACAAACATTGCATGAAATTCCTTCTGTTACCAAAGTTAATTATATACATTGAGCAGGGCTCTAGCTTTATAACCATCGAAATATCTTAATGTACACTTGTCATGTACAAACCCCAATTCCCAGAAACTTGGGACAGTGTATAGTATGTAAATAAAAACAGAAATCAATGATTTGCAAATCCTTTTTTACCTGTATTCAATTGGAAACAGTTCAAAGACAAGATATTTAATGTTTTAACTAATCAACTTGTTTGATACGTCAGATCCTTAATGACTTATTCCCATAGAGATCCATTCAAATGCAGAGAAGTTATAGTATCGCTTGTAAGAGTACCAGAAAATAAGATATCAAGAGTCTTTTGATGTTGTTGGGTCACAGACATCAGGAAGTCATGGCATGCAAAGGATATGCGAAAAAATATAAAAAATTTAAAGGCAGTCAACTTAGTGTATGTAAACTTCTGGCTTTTGAACCTTTCGTTGGTAACAATCCTTTTCCTCTTTTTATCAGGGAGAGGAAGGGGTCACGACCAGAGGACCAGACGGAATCCAAAAGAAACCCACAAACGTGGGAGCCAATAGGGACAAAGAAACAGGAAGCCCGATAGAACAGGGAGAAAATGAAAAGGAAAATAGAGGAAATAACCCCCGGGATATGCTAACTAATAACAACCCAGAAAAGAGGGTGAAAACAGGCTCCAGACTCGAGCAGAAAAAGAAAAAAAGACCTATAGCTAAAAAATAAACCAACAAGCTCAACGAAGAGGGAATATTAGAAAGGTAAACAGAAGTTACTGCCTCAAAGAGAACAGAAAAGCAACAGAGGAGAGAACCAAGAAAAGAGTGAAATAAAAGGAAAGACTGATCCTGCCTTTTTCAACACAAAAGAAATGCAGTCCTCCTGGCTTGACGTGGCAAAGTATGACACAAAAGCCCGAAACAATGAACGAGCTGAGCTTAAGTAGCCCGCTAAACACCTGAATCAAATGAGGGTAATGAGTCCCGGGCGGTGGAAAAACACGGCAGGAGCGCCGTCCCATGGCTCCAAAAAAGAACAACGCAGAGTAGAGCAGGCAAGCTGCAAAACCATGACACTTTTGCCCAGAGAACACGACGTCCATTATTTCCAAAAACAATTTGAAAGGTGGACTCGTCAGACCACAGCACATGATTCTACTTCGCGTCAGTCCATCTCAGATGAGTTTGAGCCCAGAGAAGTCGGTGGCGTTTCTGGATGTTGTTAATATATGGCTTACGCTTTGCGTAGTAGAGTCATAACTTGCATTTGTAGACACAGCGACGAGCTGTGTTTACTGACAATGGTTTTCCGAATTATTCCCGTGCTAATGTGCTTATATTCATTACAGAAGGATGTCGGCTTTTAATGCATAATAATATTATGGACTGTAGACGGTGAAATCCCTAAATTCCTTGCAAAAGTGCATTGAGAAACGCTGTTTTTAAACTGTTGATAAGGTAAAACATTAAATATCTTTTCTGTGTACTGTTTTCAATTAAATACAGTCAAGCCGGAAAGTCTGCACACCCCTTTCACCTTCTCCACATTTTATTACGTTACAGACATATTCTACAATAGATTGAGTTCATTTTTTGTCTTAAAATTCTACACAAAATAGCCCATAATGACAAAGTGAAAACAGGTTTTTAGACATTTGTGGTAATTTATTAAAAATCAAAATGTAAAATATCATATGTACACAAGTGTGCACACCCTTTGATATGACACCCAAAAGTGAGCTGAGGTGCATTTTGTTTCCACTGATACTACTTGAGATGTTTCTACAACTTAATTGGAGTCCATCTGTGATAAATTAAATTGATTGGACATGATTGGGGATTGCCAACACCTGCCTATATAAGGTCCCACAGTTGACAGTGCATGTCAGAGCAAACTCCAAGCCATGGGGTCAAAGGAATTATCTGCAGACCTCAGAAACAGGATTGTGTCAAGGCATAGATCTGGAGAAGGGTACGGAAAAATCTCTGCAGCTTTACAGGTCCCAAAGAGCACAGTGGCCACCATCATTCGTAAATGGAAGAAGTTTGGAACCACCTTCCTAGACCTGGCCGCCCGGCCAAACTGAGCAATCGGGGAAGACGGGCCTTGGCCAGGGAGGTGAGCAGGAACCCGAGGGTCACTCTGACAGAGCTCCAGCGTATCCTTGTGGAGATGGGAGAACCTTTCAGAAGATCAACCATCCATGCAGCACTCCACCAATCAGGCCTTTATGGTAGAGTGGCCAGACGGAAGCCCCTCCTTAGTAAAAGGCACATCACAGCCCGCTTGGAGTTTGCCAAAAGGCACCTAGAGGACTCTCAAACCATGAGAATCAAGATTCTCTGGTCTGATGAAACCAAAATTGAACTTTTTGGCCTCAATGCCAAGCGTCACGTCTGGAGGAAACCAGGCACCGCTTATCACCTGGCTAATACCATCCCTACAGTGAAGCAGGTGGCGGTGGCAGCATCATGATGTGGGGATGTTTTTCAGCAGCGGGAACGGGGCGACTAGTCCTGATAGAGGGAAAGATGAATGCAGCTAAGTACACCGAGATCCTTGAAGAAAACCTGCTCCAGAGCGCTCTGAACCTCAGATTGGGGCCAAGGTTTACCTTCCAACATGACAACGACCCGAAGAACACAGTCAAGAGAACAAAGGAGTGGCTTCTGAGAAAGTCTGTGCATGTCCTTGAGTGGCCCAGTCAGAGCCCAGACCTGAATCCAATTGAACATCTGTGGAAAGAGCTGAAAATGGCTCTGTACCGACGCTCCCCATCCAACCTGACGGAGCTTGCATGGATATGCCAAGAGGAATGGGCAAAAATGTCCAGAAACAAGTGTGCCAAGCTCGTAGCTTCTTTCCCAAGACGCCTTGAAGCTGTAATCGCTGCCAAAGGTGCAGCAACCAAGTATTAGGCTAAGGGTGTGTACAGATATGTAACCCCTAAATAACCTATTTTTGTCAGTAAAATAAAATTGCATATTTTCTAAAAACCTGTTTTCACTTCATCATTATTGGCTATTGTGTGTAGATGTTTGAGGCAAAAAATGAACTCAATCTATTGTAGTATAAGTCTGTAACGTAATAAAACGTGGAGAAGGTGAAAGGGGTGTGCAGACTTTCCGGCTTGTCTGTATATGGAAAAGAGAATTTACAAATCACTGCTTTCTGCTTTTATGTGCATTTTACATACTGTCCCAACTTTTTTGGAATTGGAGTTTGTACACTACATGTCCAAAAGTATATGCACACCCACTCAGACATGGACACTGGAGACATCTCATTCTAAAGTCATGGGCATTAATATGGAGTTGGTCCCCCTATGCTGCCATAACAGCCTCCACTCTCCTGAAAAGGTTTTCCACTAGTTGTTGGAACATTGCTGCATGGATTTGCTTCCATTCAGCCAGGAGATCATTAGTGAGGTTGGGCACTGATGTTGGGTGATTAGGCCTGGCTCGCTGTCGGCTTTTCAATTGATCCAAAAGGTGGTTGATGGGGTTGAGGTCAGGGCTCTGTGCAGGCCAGTCAAGTTCTTCCTCTTCCACACCGGTCTCGACAAACAATCTCTCTATGGACCTCACTTTGTACATGCCATTCTGAAACAGGAAAGGGCCTTCCCCAAACTGGTGCCACAAAGTTGGAAGCACAGAACCATCTAGAATGTCATTGTATGCTGTAGCATTAAGATTAGCCTTCACTAGAACTAAGGGGCCTAGCCTGAATCATGAAAATCAGCCCCAGACCAAGACTGGATACTTTTGGCCATACGGTGTATCTATCTGTACTATCATACCTGTCGGGATTTGAAGTCCATGAAGAGGTAAATAGGTTGGACTGTTACGTCCCTTGGCGAGAAAACTTTTAAGCATTCTTTGCAAACGGGCACTGTAATAATGTTGTAAGGTTCATCTTTATCATTGGCTTGCTAGGTAAAGTTCTGCCATATTTCACTTTGAGCGCCCTGCTTTTCAATAAGTTGCAGATGGTCATTGTGATCATCCTATGAGGAAACAGCTACGCTGCCAGCTTTCTCTCAGTCACAGTTCCACACACACAAACACACACTCACAGGTCGCTAGACATTCCAACTATGTCAACATTTCCTTCAATTCTTAAAGGCACAATATTTATTTTCCAGTGAATGGCAATCATTTTGCTGCAATAGATGGCAGTGTCAGGTGAGTTTTTTAATAAAGTATTGAATTTTGTGAAATGCTGGTATCGTACCATTTTTAAATATTGTGGTACTTTTTTAGTACGGGTATACCTTGCAACCCAATAAGGAACACACAAAAAAATTTAACCAGCCATTCAAACAGAATTAATATTGAAATACAAATCTTACAACAGCTCCAGTGGACATGAAACCAATTGATGTCTTTTATGGTATACCTGCTGATGGCTATACCATGTGTTTGAAGGCAAAAACACAATTAACAGCATTAACTACTGTCATTTTCAGATTAAAACCAAAATACTGCTTGGCCTAACCAACTTTGAAACACATTTTGCATTCAAAATATGAAATGTGGTCAACACATAGATGAACAACAACGCTTAGGCGAGGAACTTATCTTATATACAGAGTGATGGAATCCTCCAAAACAGTTTCGTATCTATAATGTGCTAATGCTATACTATTTCCCACTAAGCATTCACAGCCAAAATATCTTAGCAACTGCCATAGAATTATATGGCCAAAATCTGGAAGTGCTAACCTAAGTGTTCACTTATCAATGACAGCACAACTCTTGATAAGAGAGACAATTAGCTCACCATGTGAAAGACCCTAGTCTGTTTTCTGGTTGGACACTTTCCTAGACTTCATGTGGTTGGGATCATGTGCCTGCCTGTAATGTACTCATGCACACAATGTGTTACATATGCTTAACAACTACAAATAAGGTATTAATCACGGATTTGGCAGATGTCACATAGCTGCACACATACACGCACACACAAATTGTAAAGAAATTTTACATAACTCAATGGAATAGCACTGCAGTGTGCAATAGACCCATCATTCTCATCAATTTCAAATGGGATTAAGGAAAAACCCCTTCAATTACAGCTTGCACATGAAAGAAAAGAGAGAAGCAAGGACACAAAGATGCGTCTCCTCCAATGGAAGAGGACACACTTTCATTCAATTTCCAACTCACTCAGGATGATGGAGGTTAAATTCTTGGCACATCGAAAAATCACAACTACTGGCTGAACTGCTAGAGAACCATTTCAGAATTCAGACCTTCCATGTGCAAAGGCAATTTAAATGAAGCATGTATCACAATGAATTACAGGCCTTTAAAAAAAAAAGGATTGAATTGCACTATGAAATTAAATTAATCTAAAATCCTGTTGTGTGGTACCATATACAATCTGTAATACCAAGTGTTACATCTATAAAGGCAGTGGCCATTGATTGAAATAAATGCTAGACAAATCATTTTCAAAGCTCTAGAATTTGTGTGAATATTCTTTCCAAAAAGAAAGGGGCTAAAAGTAGCATTGTAGGTAAAATGAAACAATGGCAGCAGTGGCTTATTATTTGATGTAGAGCCATACTTCTGCATGTTATATGCATGTTGTACCTTAATACAGATTGCTGACATGCACAATCAAAAATAGTAGATTATAATATTATCAAAGCGATTGGGACCCTGTTCCACACTGGGATGCTCCTTTCAAAGTAACCAAATAGTGGCATGTTGTCAGAATTACATTTTCTTTGAAAATTACCCACAGTGTCCTGGAACAAAGATGCTCAAAGAGAAATGGTATGCGCCTGTGCTAGATTAACAACAGAGTGTAACTTCTCTGGAAATTCAGTATTAACATCTGATTTCCATCTGCGTGTTCTAGGGTAGAGGCTATTTTCCCATTTATATACATAACACCATTCATTCACTCGCTGGACACTTACTCCACTTAAATTCCAAAATCGGTGCATTCACACTTACCATATGCTGAAGTGATTCGGAGTAGCCTTTTCAAAGGTCTAGTCTCAGCAAACTCAAGATTTGAACACACAACCATTTTGTATGCCTAAACTAAGTTAGTTATGCACTGACACTGTATTGACCCTTTAAGCTTAAGTTGTGAGGTAGCATACAAGCACTTCGGAAATCATTTGTATTTTAAATCATAATGTACAGTGAGGTCTTACTTGACTGTCCTATATTAAGGGAGGGTGTCATCCGTTAAGCTCTGAAGGCGGTTAATCGAGAGACTACCAGTATATAGATCACATTCATTACATTAAAAACAGGTATCAAATAAGTAAGAGTGCTGATTTCTGGAACACCTAAACCCTATAACCTCAACATCGGGAATTCAAATCTGGACTACGTCATTAGCTAATAACTATGTCCAGGAGTCCACACTGGTGGGACACAATTGATTTATCATGCTGGGTTGGCTTATATCTACCATGGTTCCTCAGGTTACCACCACATAAGCACTCATTAGATACTTCTTAGGCACCCACAGGTTTGCAGTTGTCATTGGTAAAATATGTGCATTTCCTAAAATCAGACTAATAATCTGGAAACCATCACTGGTCCATGGGTCATCACAATATGTAATGGTGTATCAGCAGAGTGTGCACACAAGCAGGGTAGAGTAGTGCAACTAGCAATTCCAATTTTTTTTTAGCAAGAACATAACCTGTGTGCTTTGAGGCAGATCCATGAGATTACACAGTTATGAAAATGTTTATGTGAAGAAAACTTAATCAAGGTCTGACTCTGCTGTGTGCTGGATTCAGACTGCTGTATATCTCTGGCATGGCTGTCAGCTGCTGCAGGGTATTTCTGAATATAACACTAACAGCATTCATTGGCTTGACTTTTAGAATGACACATCAAAAAATGCTGTCTTGATCTCACAGTAGCCTACCATGTCCATGAAGACTTTTAAGAATGAGTCACTTTTCCGTTAAAAAAAAAACCTCATAGTATAGTACAGCGAAGGAAGTCGAGACATTATAGAAGGCCTTATATAGCCTACCTGTGCCACTGAAGTGTATTTTTGCATCTGTGAAGCACTTTCGGAAACAGTTGATAGTTCACAGAAACCTCGGTTAGATAAAATACTGTACTATTCTACGCGTAGGCTACAGCTATTTTCCTACCAAAGCCCTGATCTAAATTCCATATCGCTGGTAACTGTAATATACCAACATTAGCATTCGCAGTTTAAGGCGTGGTAAAATTTTAATGACTTCTCTCCCAGCATCAGAGGAGAGGGTGCACGAAAGGTCACTTTTGCCCGCCAAGCATAATAAGTCAACATAAAAGAAGTAAAAGGTCAAACAATTTAACTCAGCATTTAAATCAATCAATTTTTCGCATGAGCGAAATTAATGGAACAACTTGCAAAGTTTAATTCTCCAATGCTGTCATGGGTTTGGGTAATTACTAAGCAACGCAATTTCCATTTAATTTATCGGATATTTGAACGGAAACAACTTAGACTTTTAAATAATACAAATGTTGCTTGTTTTATCCCATCATGTTATACCGTTACCATCACGTCTTCGTTTATCTGCCGGAGATGGCTCGTCCTTCTGAATAACTAACCAGCTGAAATGAATGAAAATACATTCGAACCATTTCTGCAGCGAACTAAAACGTGTGTAAAATAAATCGTCTCTTTCATCACAAACGAAAGGCTTTGCTTCTTCCACCACAGTTGCAGAGGCGTCCAAATATGTAAACACAAAATACAGTTACATTTTTACTTCAAATGGGGGTACCATTCAAGCCAATGCATCGCGCGAATTAAATCGTTTAATCTGAAAATCACAACAAAGACCGGCACTTCACACTTACCATCATATTCCCCTGCATTTTTGCCGTCTCAATTAAATCCTTTTCCCTCATTTTCACAAAACTGTAAAATCCTTTTTTAAAAATCCTGTTCACTTTCGGTCCGTCTAAGCGCTTCCAGCTTCCTCCTGTCTCCGTCTCCTCTCAGTTTTCCGCCTGTTCCTAAATCTGGCTAGATAGTTCAGCGAACAGGTTTGCCCTGCATGGACATATGATCTCTACTGTGTTTGTATGGTCACTATATCCTGTTGATTGATAATAACACACGCTGGGCATCTCCTGTAGGCTACCCGTGAGGGGACTGAGAATGATTCAAACATGGAGGGAACCAGATTTTTTTTTTTAAATGCAAATATTGATATTTTTATAAATACGTGAAGGAACTCCACGTTTTTGTAGCCTACATCTCACCCAGTGTTCCCGGTGTTATTTTAATTGGATTTAATTTATCAGTTGCTCAACTGGAAAAGACTTCGTACACATGTCAATGTTAACTGTATGATTAGACGGTCGGAGCCATGGTAAACACAATTATGTGTTTCTGAAGGCGTAATGCCCCCATTTCTATTATGGAACATACGTTAGCCTACTATATGAGACCTCAAAACACAGCCAACTAACCAACGGCGTACAGAGGATGCGCTTTGAGGTAGACGGTATTTTGTGCATTCTGTGCAGTCTAATTATTTAATCGTCTCCGATCTAGTTTTAATTACAATTACTACCATGTCTAGGCAACAAAGTCTATTAAGCGCAATGGATATACCTACAACATAATTTATGCACGCCCTGTCTTTTTAGTGGTCACGTAGCCGGCTGTAGCCTATGACAGCGGTACAAAGGTAATTTGCATTTTCAAAGAAGTTTAATGATATGTGATGGCCACGCGTGACTGGCATAAATCAAAGAAGTCGTAATAATGAAAAAAGAAAAGTCATGTTTTAATAGAATAACACAATTTGTCGTGCCAAATGAGGCGCTACAGTCTCCCTAATTTCATTGCCCCACGGTCGGGTCAGTTTTGTCAGGGACAAGAGAAGCCTACAAGCTCGTCAGCAGTGCAAGAAAGATGGCTTTAATTCAAATCCTACCCTGAGCGAACCCATTAATCAACATTTGTTATGTACACTTATACAAAATATACATTTGCTGGCCTGTTACAATAAACTAGTTTAAGATATATTATATTTGTAGGATATTTTAGACACTGGAGAGACAAGATATGGGACCCAATAGCATTTGGGCACATGCCGACCCGTGCACAGACAACCTAAGTTTTGTCAAAGGTTTTCATAAATACAATACATTAGGAGTCCATTAATGTACATAGTGGAGCAAAATATGAGAGGCAATGCAATAAACGCACTTCACAACTGAAATTATACATAACATAGAAACAAATAATGAAAATGTATGATGTGTGTGCGTGTGTGCCTGGGTATGTGTGTGTGCCTGGGTGTGTGTGTGTATTATAATTTGCATACTTGATGCTTTATTTGATGCTTTATTTGGTTAGTGTAGCCTACTTTTATGTTTAGTAATAATGTAACATTTTTCTCAGTGATAGGGCTAATCACTATTGAGAAAACACATTTCATGATCCATTAGTGGAGTTTCAGTCTGTATTTAAGTCATTGACACCAAGGAGTTTCGCAGTGGACTGTTAGGTTCAATTTTACTTGGGGAAAAACACTTGTACAAACTGAACTGAAAAGTGATGGTACCACATTTAAACTATTCAATACAAAATACACTTGATGTCCAACATATTTGTGAAAGCTGAAGCAATATCTTTGAATTTCTATTCTCAGGTGCCCTGAGTATTGTGGCTTCAAGACCACAGGACAGCCTTCCTACTGGCATCATGTCACATGTCTTAGGTCTGTTCAAATGGCCAACGCACGCCCATTCACACAAACCCTTTCATAACCTCCTGAGACCCAGCAGACAAAAAAAAAAAGATTGGATGGAAAACATTTTGCAGTGAAAATATTTTTTTAAATATTATTTATTTTATTGTTATTGAATATCACTTGTAGTGTAGGTTTCAGCATAGTATATATGGTACTTGAGATTACTCTGTTCTTGAGATTAAGACCAGAGACTTGTGTTCCCTACATGGGACAAAAATTAATTGATGGGTCTTGGGGAGGATATGGAGCGATGCCCCACTACACACTGACAGTTTACGTGACCTGCATGTCTTCTCTGTCTCCTCAGAGACGCAACATTATCCAGTTTTTCCCGGTCCCCTTAGTAGAATGCAGTTCTGAGGGAGCAGATGGTGACTTCCTTCCCTCCCCTCCCCCTGTAGGAGAGGCGACAGTACGTACTGTGACTAGAACTTCATACCAAAACTTCATAACTTCATAGGAAAGAAGGCAGAATTAATGCCGTTCATTTTTATGCAGATCCATGTTTATGCCCCAATATGCAATAAGTTGTGCTCATTCGACCCATAACTCAAGGATGTACTTGGTACTGTAGCTTTCCTGACATCCATATTTTTACATGACCGGGGGCATAAGAGAAGCATTAAAGTTGGCCAGCTGTCATGAGCATCAACACCCATACTTGGATATTTATCACAATAAATGTCCATTATATTATGGAATGTTCAATAATCTAATTTAAAGCAAGAATCTCAAACTCCAGTCCTGGAGGGCCACAGTCTCTGCTGGTTTTTGTGATTTCCTTTCCATCATCAGCCAATGTAAGCAAGGTGTGCAGACTCTTTCACTAATCAATGACTTAAATTAAGCATTTAAGTGCAGGAGCACGTCCAAAAACCAGCAGACACAGTGGCCCTCCAGGATTTGAGTTTGAGATCCCTGGTCTGGAGCATTCAGGTTTGTGTTAACACAGCATGCCAAGGACAAAAAATGTGATGTCTGGGAAGGGAACAAACAAAATAAACAAAATAAGTCCATCATTCCACAGTGACAAAGATATTTTACAAATGGAGAACATTCAAGACGTTTGCCAATCTACACCAGGGTGGCGTCCCAGCAAATTCACCCCAAGATCAGACTGTATGATGCTCTGGGAAATTGCAAAGAACCTTAAAGCTACAGTGTTGTAGTGCTATTTTGTGAGCAAGTGAGGAAGCGCTTGCCGCTGCTCCAGCATGCCATTTTAAACTTATTCTGATACGTCTCAGCTGAGAACTTTATAGAAAAGCTTTTTGATATAAAAAAAATCCACATCCATTAATAACAGTATTCCAAACCACTGGAATAGCTTCAGGGAAAGGGGAAATCATTTTAGAGTGCAATCATTATCATTGTGGGTGATACAGAGTCTGTGAGAAACTATCCTCACACTACTTCGAAGCTGGCTGCTGCTGGCCTATATTCTCACATGTGAAGCAGTACTTCCATACATCCATCTATCTTTAGACTATGCATACAAACTTTTGGCCACTTCAAGTGAACATTCACAAAAGAACGTTAGCTGACTTTTCAGTTGATCCTATGATAGACATAATATTAATGTCAGTAGGGTTATCTGAAATGAAGGAGTCTAAACTTATTGATGATGATACTTATAAATCATTGTTTGTAAGGAGTAATTGAATCCAAAGTAGCCACATTAAAAGCTAGCCTACACAGCTGTCTAGCCAAAACCATGCAAAGTACCTAGCTACGTATCTAGCTAATGCAAATGCTGATGATATATTCACGAGCTAGCTAGATAAATTACCTAGCGTTAATGTTATGTTGATATCGCTTCAGCGGGCTGAGTGATTAATGCTAATGTTATTAGCCATCTTCTGTTTTTTTGTGAAATAAATCGACTACATTGAAATCACCAACACCACTGTAACGTTCCGTTCCCATCCTGTCCGTTTTCCGTGTTTTGCCCCTTGCTGCAGACTGGGCGTGTTCCCTCCGTTTGTTTCACTCCTTTTCCCCACTCCTGTCTCAGCCTATCTCCTTTCTCCATTTCAGCATGCATTCCTCACACACCGCTCTGTTCAATTACCCACGCTTACATTTGCACGCTTTCTTAATTGTTTCCAATCTCAATCCCTATTTAACCCTCCTGCTGGCTGCTATTCAGCGCCAGTTCGTTAACGTTGTTTCGTTTGTATCCTGGTCTTGAATTCCTTTACCTGTTTATCTTACTTCAGTTTGGTTCTGTCTCGGTGCTTAAATGCACACTGCCTACTGTTGTTTGCTAGTCAGTCCTGTTTGTATGCGGTCCTACCTGCCGCGCCTTGCCTGTCTCGTTAACCACCACTCTATTGTTTCTGCCAGTCTGTAGTTGTGCGCTACTCCCTGATTGTGTTGCGGTACCTCCGCTCCCACCTGACGTTGCGCCCACAGCTGGGTGTTCTGCTCCTCCATTCTACAGTGGTTCCTGTCCGGCCGTGGCTACCGCCATTGTTACGGTTCCGGTTGCATCTACTGCTGTTGCCCTGCTGCCTCAACCGGGCCAACCCGAGGTCCGCTGCACTGCCCTGCCTTGCTGTATTCAGCCGCTACCCCTTCCTCTGCTTCAATTACCTGGTTACCTGTGACTATTACACCCCGGTTTCCCCTCCTTTACATTTCATGTATTTCCATAACCGGTTGTCTGTGCTCTATGTCCTCCCTCGCTTCAGGAGACAAGTTCGAAGCCTATTTATTGGATGCCTAGCGCTCCCCCTATCCGTCCCGTTTGTCCCGTCTGTCCAGATCCGCCAAGTCCAGTTCCTGTCCAGTTCCGGTTTGGAACAATTCCTGAGAGACCCGCACAGTCCAGTTCCGGTCTGGAACATTCCAGTGTTCCAGTTTGTCCAGTTTAACCCGATCCAGTTCCTGTCCAGCCCAGTTCCGGTTTGGAACATCCAGTGTCCCGTACCAAGTCCAATTCCGGTTTGGAACAACTCAGTGTTCCAGTTGTCCAGTTCCAGTTTGACCCGATCCAGTTCCTGTCCAGTCCAGTTCCGGTTTGGAACATCCAGTGTCCCGTACTAAGTCCAGTTCCGGTTTGGAACATCCAGTGTCCCGTACCAAGTCCAGTTCCGGTTTGGAACTCCAGGGTTCCAGTACCAGTTCCGGCCTGGAACATCCTGCGTTCCAGTTCAAGTCCAGCTCCGGCTTGGAGCAAGTGAAGTCCCGGAGAAGCTCCGGACTTTATTGTTTTTCCGTTTATAATCTATGTACAGCTTGGGACTGCCCCAAGCTATAATAAACTACTTTTTTCTGTTTTCTGTCCCTCTGCCTCCTGGTCGTTGCATTTGGGTCCAGCCCGTATTCAGGTTCATGACAACCACAACATAATCAGTCAACACTTTTATTCTGTAACGTTGGAGAATACCAAACTAGAATCTAGATGTTAGCTTACTTGTCTGACGTTAGCCTGCCAAGTCTTTGGCAATGTGTAGCTAAGTTAAGTTGGAGTGTTTCATTCTACAAACTTCTTAATTAAGTAGTTATAGACCTCATTTTAACAACAAACAAAACATTTTCAATACAAGTATTATACTAATATTATAATATAATAATGTTAAATAGGCTATTGATTTTAACTACACGAACCCATCTGAATAACCAGAAATCTTTCACAGATTTTTATTTTATTTAGTTTTCCATTTTGATTTCAACTTCAGTTTAGTTTTAGTCAATTTTAGGAACGGGTTTGCTAGTTATAGTTTTGTTTTAGTTTTTTCAAAAACTCATTTTATATTTATATCAGTTTACGATAATGTTTTTTACACCAAGTTTTTATCTTAGTTTTAGGTTCCGACACCTTCTTGGGAACACAAGTAATTAATTTAGTTTTATTGATTACAGTGATTGATGATTATGATGATGATTGATAATGATATAAGACCCACAAGCACACAGCCAAACTCAGCACTTAGCAATGGTGTATTTGCTGCTTTGGGATAACTTGACTAATCTTGCCTTGGGGAGAGCATGCCTCTTTGGCGACCGCGCAGATACATTTGCAGAGAGCGATGAGTTGCTGATATTTGCACGCACAAACTCAAAGTTCTGCACATGTTTCATGAAGCCCATGTGTTTTTGTAGGTAATTCTATTTAGAATAAAATGAAGAAGAATTTAAGAAAAGTTTTTTTTAAATGAGGCTAAGCGCACCAGTAAATATATTATTGAATGTGTAAAGTTCCCGCGGGGGGGACTGGACCCAAACGCAAGACTCAGAGACGGCTCAGGGGAAAACTCCACCAGGGAGTACATTTAATGGGAACACAGGCAGGGGCACGACGGAAACAGGCAAGGACAGGGCACTCTGCCGGTGTCAGGAACGGGCACTCTGCCGGTGTCAGGAACGGGCACTCTGCCGGTGTCAGGAACGGGCACTCTGCCAGGGTCAGGAACGGGTACTCTGCCAGGGTCAGGAACGGGTACTCTGCCAGGGTCAGGAACGGGCACTCTGCCGGGGTCAGGAACGGGCACTCTGCCGGTGTCAGGAACGGGCACTCTGCCAGGGTCAGGAACAGGCACTCTGCCAGGGTCAGGAACGGGTACTCTGCCAGGGTCAGGAACGGGCACTCTGCCAGGGTCAGGAACGGGCACTCTGCCAGGGTCAGGAACGGGCACTCTGCCGGGGTCAGGAACGGGCACTCTGCCGGGGTCAGGAACGGGCACTCTGCCGGGGTCAGGAACGGGCACTCTGCCGGGGTCAGGAACGGGTGCGGGGGCCCGCGGATGGCACTGGGGCCCGCGGTCAGGGCCAGGCGCACAGCCTGGGGTTCAGGCGCTCAGCCTGGGGGTCAGGAACAGGTGCGGGGGCCTGTGGATGGCACGGTGGCCCGCGGTCAGGGCCAGGCACACAGCCTGGGGGTGACGAGGGAGCCTGGGAGGAACGAGGGAGCCTGGGAGGAACGAGGGAGCCTGGGAGGAACGAGGGAGCCTGGAGGGACGAGGGAGCCTGGAGGGACGAGCGGGTCTTGGAGGTACGAGGGGACAAAAACCCAAAACATGACGAGAAGGTACATGACAAGAACACAAGCACGGACACAAGCGGGAAACACAAGCAGGAACACAAGCACACAAGATGGTCTGGCCCTGAACAAAGAAACGGGGCAGACTAAATACAACACCTAACAAGGACAGAACGGGCAGAAGGTGGGGAAGACTAGCGAGGAAACACAAGGCATGTGTGGGGAGTGAAAGACACCAATGGAGGGAGAGAGAGGGAAAACACGGAGTGGACTATGAGACAAATGGAAGACCAGGGACGGAACACAGGGACCTCACAGAATGGCTGAAAAAGAAATGTGAATCAGGGTTTTGGAATGGCCAAATCAAAAGTCCAACCCTATTGTGGTTTTGGTGAGAGAGCTGTGCATAAATTAATGCTCTCAGACATCAATGAGCTGAAGCAGTTTGTAAGGAGAAATGGGCCTGAATTCCATGGTTGTGATGAAAGACTGATAACCTCATACAGAAAACAATTACTGAAGGTTATAACATCTAAGGGTGTTCTACAAGCTACTGAATCATGGGGTGCACTTACATTTTCGAAGAAGGAGTCTGCATATTGGCTTATTATTAGTTGAATGTGGCAAAGTAAAATCTTGGCAAAAAAATGACAAAGTATTAATCTGTCACATGATGTTAGATCTAGCTACTGTTAGGCCTTGGTGAGGACTTGATGAAGGTTAGTTATGTCCTAATATGTAAAACCATAGAACTGAAAGATTTCCTTTCTTTTTCAAATCACTAAGTTAGTGCTTATGCTTGTAAGTGTAATTATCTGCCATTGTTTTAGGCACTCCAGTACATGTTTCTAATAAACCTCAGACTCGTAGGAAGCGGTTCAGCTGGTAGGAGTTCTGCGGTGGGAGGGCGGGGGTTTCTGCGTCGTGAGATAGCAGCCCCCAGCCGGTCCGGAGGAGAGCGTTGCTATTGGCAGACTGGATCTCAGGGAGGAGAGGAGAGCGGCTCCGGAGGAAGCCAGTGAAGCTTCCCTTCTTCATCCACCTGCGGGGATGACTCTCTAGAGGTCCACCATTTTACGGCTCCCAGAAATAGAGAGGGAGGAGCGAGTAAGTGAAGTGTACGGGGGAACCTGATTTTGGATAGTTACAGCGTCCCTGTTGTTCATGAGGAAAAACGGATGCCTCTACTGACTGCAGGTGATTTTACAGACAAAACAAAACAAAAAAGTTTTCTCATGTGCCTCCAGCAGCCGGCTGGTTATTGCGTGAAATGTTTTTCAGCTCAGCAGTTTACTGGCACCTGAACTGCATTCATACACAACACTGTAGAGTGTCAGTTACATTCCTACATGTTACAATATTTCAATTACATTTCTACATAATCATGTCATAACAGTTAATTGCAACTGTCAGATACTGCTTACAAAAAATGGCAAGTGTTGCCATTAATAGTAATATACGATGCTTGTTGTCATCATAAGTCATTATGAATATTTATGTCCCTATTTCACACATTATTAAGCAGCCTGATGACATTATATATGCTTCATAACACTTTATAACAATTTACCTATTCAAGCAAAGTGATAACAGGATTTAAATCATGGATTTAAATTAAATTAGTTACCTTTGGGCATAAAGTAATTAAATATGGGTTGCAACTTGGCGATGGTGCTTTGCGACTCCTTACTGTGCGAGACCACTAAAAACCTCTCAGCCTCACATACTGCACTGATACTATATCTCACAACTGGAGACTCTTGAAATAAGAGGATGAAAAATTGGGCTACTTTTAAACTCGTTTGATATAACTTTGTTCTTTAAACTTGCACCTTTGACTGCGCTAACCTTATTTTCTTAGTTCTGTGTGATTGTACAACTGCGTTTATTTAAATATCATGTGTCACCTGTCTGCAGCTAACCCCCATTTCTATTTGACCGCATCCTATTCCATTGCACTTACATTTGCTGTACCTTTAAATACCACTTGGTTCCGCACCCCCATTCCAAGCTTGCAAGTCCTTGTTGCTAGACAACATGTACATAGACATTTTACTGTGTGAAGAGCACTAGTGGATTTATAGCTAGTTAGTATTTAAATGTAAGTTATGTTTACATATGAGGAAGTTTGTTCTTATCAGCTATATTTCAAAGACTTTGCATGTGTTCTCCATAAGTGCTGCCATAGAAGTCTTTCTCTCCCCGGGCGGCTCCAATAGCACTGTCTACTTTTCAAAGTGAAAGGAAATGGTTGGCGGTGTATCAGAGATTGCCCCGGGCCAGCGTTGTCACGGTAGCAGCCTCGGTGTTTGGCTCAGAGCCAGTGAAGGAAGAACATTGATACTGATGTGAAGAAAGTTCAACTCAGTGCATCAATAAGCACACAAGCATACTACTTCAAAAATGTTTTCCTTTTTAAGGGGT
Source organism: Synaphobranchus kaupii (assembly GCA_029718625.1). Lineage (NCBI taxonomy): Eukaryota > Metazoa > Chordata > Actinopteri > Anguilliformes > Synaphobranchidae > Synaphobranchus > Synaphobranchus kaupii. The sequence goes on from CM056377.1 coordinate 81,356,642, forward strand.
CCCTCACTGAAAAAAATCATCAATCCTTTGCTATGAATTGGTCAACATACTTTCTTGCAATATCGCAATTGGTCCCTGTTTTGCAGTGCATGCTAAGAGCTGTTAATAAACATGCACAGCTGACCACACATCACATTTACTCCCTCTGGTTCATCAGAGAAACCAATTTTGTCATACGCCCTATTTAGCATGTTACTACTCGTGCTAATTTGAAGTGTTTTCCACATGCACAGGACCCGTTTGCATAATTCAGAATGGATCGCACTGAAAACACCTGTATTTTAACCCTTGAATAATAAACCGCTAGTCTACATCAGCATGTTTCAGACAAGAGTTTGATTAAAGTGGCACAAGGATCAATTTACGCAAGAGAGACAGGCTTCAAGTCTATATTACAGGTGAGAAACATTTTAGTAAATTAAACTCTTCCACATTACAAAGAGGAACACCACTGATAAATCAAAGTGCCTTGTATTCACAAATTGTTTTCCTCTGCTTTAACTCAGGGTGTCTGTGTGAGGGCATTTTCATACTTTACAGCAAATAGTATTCTGGGAGTGTAGAGTAACAAGTGAATAAGTTACACAACCATTTCAAGACAAAACTGGAAATGGAAACCCTAAAGGACATATTTTCTTATTTGCTCAGAATTTTTGAAATGTGCAAGAAATGGATCCTGGAATGGATCCTCTGGATAATTATTAGTAATAATACCTTGTGAGAATATAAAAGGACAAAAATAAAGGTGTTAAAAATGAACGAATAACCAAAAAGTGAGCAACCTCTATGAGTTTATTGATTTTGTTTTAGGAGGTGCATATGCTAAAGAGCACTTGAAAAGCACTCAGCAAACATAAAATCAAATCAAAGCAACCATACGACACAGTGACTTGGGTTATACCTGCACTCAAGTTTGCACAACACGATTTGACCTTGGTTCAACTTCCAGCAGCACTCATACGGTACGACCACTACCCTTTCTAGCTAGAGCACTGGCCTGCTAAAGCAAGCCAAATAAATATGTCTTGAACTAAAATCAATAACTTCACTATCAATTGTGTTCATCGTTAAAGTTTCCTGTTCCTCTCAGGTCCTTTTTCCCCCCAAACAAGACACTAGCTGCAGTTTTATTCAGCTTTATATTGTTGTTAGCACATTACACATGAGGCTATTCCCGTCAGGAACACAGCACTGTTGGGTTTTTTTTAGCTGGGGGCCTTCATGTGGCAGTAAACCGGTCTCCACGTGGACAGTGATCTTAAATGTGCCATGGCAACCAACTGTGGTTACAAGTGGACTTTAGCATGCACGTTAGTGTCACAGACACCAAGGCAAATTATGATATAAATAGCTAAAGTGCTAACCTCTTTGTGGCTTCAACGCCACTGGCAACCCACTGTGGTTATAAGTGGACTTTAACATGCATGTTTGTGTAACAGACACCAAGGCAAATTATGATATAAATAGCCCAAGTACTAAACTCTTTGTGACTTGAACGCTACTGGTCCACAAGTTTTTAACCAGGTTCAGTGAGAGAACTTAACTTTACATCTGTGGCGACCTTAGCATCCCATTTCTTTAATGGGTTATGGTGTCTATTATCTGCATGTTAACACATTTATAACTCAAGCCACACAAGCATTTGTAGCACGTCTGAGTAAGAGATAAACTGTGTCCCTTCCTGTGGATTGGTGGAAGTAAATGCATTGTCCAGTAAGAATTTGTCTTGGGTCAGATGGTGAAGAGATAATCATGTGTAGACACGTTTTAGGGCCCAAGAGCAATCAAGTTCACCCTGTGTTCTGGTTTCATTGTCCCAACGTTCCCAATAGAGGTTTCTGGTTTGCTTCATAATTTGGTTTGTTCTGATTTGTGGTAGATTGTTAGCACAGCCAATCAGAGCTTTCTGTTTATGAAAGCTGATGCGCGCCCCCCCCCCCCCTCTTCCCAGGACACCAGGCTCCCTTCAGCAGGCTGCTCAGTCTCAGCGGCTGCTTTCAAAAGCTGCTTCCCCCGTCACGTTGACCCACACTCCAGTGTGACATGGGAGCCTCCTCCAAACCACCCCACTGACGTCTGAGCCTCATCAGAACATTAGCTGAGAGGGCGGAGCCGGACACCTGATTGTTCACACTGTAACCATAGAAACTTGTCTATTTTGTTTATGAGAGTGCTCCCTGCTACCTGCTAGCCTCGCTGACTGTAGCCAAAGTGCGGGTGGAAATCTAAAGGTAACTCCAGATAAGCTGCTGTATGACTGTAGTGAACAAGGAAGATGGGATACTACATGAATATTGTCCATGTGGTGGCGAATGTCATTCACATGCTAATGTCTACTGGTGTATGGATGATTTTCAGTGACTTTGTTAAACGCAATCACTATAGCAACACATAGTGAAATATAATACATGTCTATGTTGTTTACTTTTACATAATGATGCACATTTTTCATGCCATAATTAACAAACAAAAGGCATATTGCATTGCAATTCTTTCAAAAACACCGATACTGGAATACAATATGGTGAGTATTGTTTTTCAACACCAGTGTGTAGTTTTCTTGCCACAATTAAATGTAATGCTGACCACAATTACGCCACACCACGCCCCCATCCCGCCCCCAGACTATATGATTAGACAGCTCATTAACATTTAATTTAGGCAAGGAAACGCCATGGTGCTTTGAGAAAAGCACTGACAGACCACTCTGCACTTCAATAAATACAATGACGAGGATTGCTTTGAAAGAGGACCACAATGGAACTAAGCCTGTGGGCATTATTGTGTATTTTGAAACCTTGGCAGTTTTTTTAAATGTATGTGATGCGGCCAATCTGCAGTCCAATAAATACAATGATGATTATTGCTTAGTGTTTTGTCACATTCAGAGCAACACCCTATGCTCACAGAGCAAAATGCAGCGGGCACATGGATTACATTCCGAGATATTCCATTCATTTTGGCATGAAAACTGCGCACTGGCATTGAAAAACAATACACCCCGTATTGCATTTCAGATTGAGTGTTTTAGACAGAACACAAGATGAAATGCAATGCAATATGCATTTTGTTTTTAATTATGACGTGATAGATGTTCATAATTATGTAAAAACAAAGGCAGATATGTATTACATTTCACAATGTGTCACTATTGCGATTGCATTTTATATAGTCACTGAAAATCTTCCATACTGGTGGGGCTACATACGGCATGAATATGTCAGTTATAAAGGGTGTGCCATACAGTGCATATTTTCAGCATTCCTTGCTTGCCAACAGTATGCATGCCCTGTACCTGATTTCCTTATTAAAGTATATTTGTTTTTATAATTGATATTTTCTTAATGCATGGATACACGTAAATAAGAAACATAAATCATTACCGGATACAGCATTTAAAGATGTTGGATATTGTATATAATGTGCAACATCATCGAAGGTGCGGTGTCTCCTACCTTAAGGTCAAAAATTATTATTGTGTTGGTTATCACAGCCGGCCATTTGCAGGATTAAATGGATGTGAAAAATAGGCTTTCTATCACTTGCCAGAGAGAGACATGCAACACATGTCGCATTCCCTAGGTGGTTTCTGCGGCAACAGACATGCCATCCATCAGGTTTGTTGTAATGTAATAGAGATTTTTTTTTTTCAGACAGGAAATTAAAGGGGAGGCACACACTGTGCTAATGCATAGGCTATGCAAATAATTTAAATTACAGACAGCTGTTTTTTAAAAAGTAATGAATGACTAAAAACGTCAGTTCAGCAATGCTGGTTTTCTTTGTCAACATAAAATATCATTATTTGAAGACTTCGGAGGAACAAAAAAAACCCCTCTTTATCAGAAATGAAAAATGCATAAGGAAAAATAGAAAAATACTGGAAAAACACAATTGTCCTCTCCACAGCAGGCAGAGGCTCTTCACTATCTCAGGAAGAATCTCATTATCAGTAAGTGCCACTTCCAACGTGTCCTGACTCAAAGGTAACAGCACCGACGGTAATGATGAATGGACACCATCCCACTTCTAACAGCTCATTGCGAAATATCATTCTCACTTTAAAATGTAGACATGTGTGACCTGAATGGTGTGACTAAAGCACCCTCTTTTATGTGTCCTGTGCCAAACTAACAGATGAGGTTACTGCAAGCTCAAAGAGGCTCGTCCATTGACTAAGGCTGCTATGAAAAGACACGCACAGTCCATGACCAATGCTCATATGCACACAAGCAGAAACATGCACACTGTGGCACACACACACAAACACACACACACACACACACACACACATACATGCAAACACATACACAAGAAGAGGACAACTGACGCAGACCATAAGACTGGGCAGTTAATAGGTCCCTCAGTCATTGGTGAGATTGGCAGCAAAGCTAGCCAACTGTGAATTACAAATAAGGTATATAGTGATTGGGCAAATGCAAAAATTTTGATTAAGAACTATACCCCACCCCCACGAGGTTAAGGATCTGCATTTCAGTTGGACTCACTAGTAAAACAACACAGTCACCCTTGGAATGAAATTACCTGACTGTACAATTGAATGTGAACAACCGGCAGAACAGAAAAGTCTTTTTAAGGTATTCCTATAAGAAGTACAGGGCTGCATTTTCCCCCTCCATTATTTCCCGGATCTTTAATGACATTGCACAAAATGAACACACTAAACAATTTTACACCTGTGTGCGTGTAACACTATGACGGGGGTATTTCAATCACTCCCATCCGTGTGTCTCTCTTTTGCCTGTGCACATGGGGGAGAGCAACACTCGCAGATTTTGTCAAGGACTTTTTTTGCCCGCTCATGCATGGGTGTAGGCATCTGAGTGCCATTCTAGCTGTATTGATTTTAATGGTGTAAGTTGTTGCCATCCGTGATGATAGATTCCTATTGTGATTTGACTATAGTCATCCATCAATAAAATACCACCAGTGATTTATGACCACAGGTGCCTTCTTTTTTTGTTTACAAAACAAGTGCTATTGCATTACCATGGTCTACTCTAGAAATAGGCACAGTACTTTGCTACGGTACTTTTACATTGTTGTCCATTCAATGGCTTCTCAAGCATTATGGTCAAAGTATATTTTGTAAATAAATTGAACAGAATAATAAACACTGAGAGAAAGAAAACTGGTGAAATATTAATAAAACACGGTGACCTGCATTCTATTACTTCATGACCTTCATTTGTGTGAATGTGAAGATTATTTGTGTCAGTATGTGTGGGCATGCATGCATATGTGTGTATGTGTGTGAGAGAGAGACATAGAGAGATGAAATATGCACACAAGTGATTTACACGTCCCTTGATTAAGATAATTAAGCGTACTATCAATATAGGCTACAGGTATTTTATAAATTTCTGTGAATGTCCATGTGAAGAGCTGTCTGTAGGATGACATGAGCCTATTGATGTGCGTGCGTGGGTGTCAGTTTGTGTGTGCACACACACACATGCATGTGTGATTTACACACCCCTTGGATTAAAGCAATCCTGCTTGCCATCAATAAAAATGTGCAAGAAAAATCTTCAGTGGAGCCTTGATCATAAAGTGGAATCGGGTGGTCATTCATGTTCATGCACAACAACAGGATTTCTGTATAATAAGCAGTAAATCATGGTTTGCATTAGCAAGAGGCACAGAACAAGTGTTGAGGTCTGCCATGAGTCATACACCTGGTGCCAATAAAAAACCCCACCCCTATATATGAAGATGGCACTGTCACACAGACACGTGCCACACCTCAATGGAACTCTATCAGCCCAGCCAAGTCAAAACCACGGCAGAATTTTGTGTCTTTATAAATGACCCCGGGCAGGTTACGGACTTAACTCCACAGCACAGGAAAAACCTTGGAAAGATAAAGCAGGGTGGCAGGAGAAAATTAGTTTTACAGGAGACACTCCATCCATCTCTTGCTGTCTCCGCTCCCAACTTTCCCAATCTGATGAGTGTACACGACGGGAGAGGGCGTGTCAGCACTGCTTTATGGAGCTGGGGGTCATGGCTGTGGGATATGGTATGTCATATGTGGCATCATTGGTGTGGGGGTTGTTCCTTTGGGAAGTGGGCTCAGTGCTGTGTGATGTGTGTTTATAGCTATGGCGAGCTTATTTTTATTTTTTTTTTTTTTATTTATTTCTTATTTAAACTCGAAGATCATTGAGGGCCACCCCTCATTTACAATGATGTCGAGTATACAATGATGAGATAAAATAAGATACACATACAAGGTATAAAACAATTAAGACAAATCAATTTCAAATTAAGACGTATAATTATGGCAACGGAATGTCAGATGTGCCACACCGCACATTTATAACAGCACTCATCTGCCTGCGTTCTGGACTTCCTAACCATCATCCCACCATGAGAAAAGTGTCAGTTTCCATTACCGATCTGCGCTGATCTGCGGTCATCCATACTCGCCTTTCCTCAGTCTCATAGAAGAGTTTTTTCAGCACACTGTTGGAAGATGTATGATTGCGCCTGTAACTGAATAACATGCAATATTGCATGTGGAAATGTAGCTGTGGACCCCCATGTCACCAGCTTGTCCCCCATTGCTTGACCAGGGAAAACATCACTAGTGATATTGCTGAAGCCCTTTGTTCTGTCAAAGAATCAGAGGCAAGTTGCACACTGATTATGTTTTTTATCAACTGTATTTACAGTAAATTACGGTATTTACTGCAATTTACTTTTTATTGTGTATTTACTGTAATTTACCTTCTTTACTATGCATTTGCTGTAATTCAGTCTTTACTGTATATTTACTGTATTTTCTTTACTGTGTATTTCCTGTAATTTACCTTATTTGCTATGTATTACTGTAATTTACAGTGTTTACTGTGTATTTACTGTGATTTCCTTATTGTCCTTCTGTATTTAACGTAGTATACTGTCTTTATTGTGTATCTACAGTAATTAACATTTTTTACTGTGTATTTACTGTAATTTACTATTTACTCTCTCAACTGTATTTACTTATTGGAAATATGCTCTAATTTACTTTTGTTGCTGTATATTTGCTGTAATTTACTGACTACTGTGTATTCACTGTAATTTAGTCTTAACTTTATTCTTTGTGGCGTATTTACTTTATTGCGTACTTACTGTCAATCACTTTACTGTGTATTTACTTCTTGGAAATATGCTCTAATTTACTTTTGTTGCTGTATATTTGCTGTAATTTGCTGACTACTGTGTATTCACTGTAATTTAGTCTTCACTTTATTCTTTGTGGTGTATTTACTTTATTGTGTACTTACTGTCATTCACTTTGCTGTGTATTTACTTTCGTTATTGTACTTACTGTCATTTACTTTACTGTGTATTTACTTTCTTTATGGTGCACTTACTGTCGTTAACTTTACTGTGTATTTACTTTATTTATTGTACTTACTGTCATTCACTTTACTGTGTATTTACTTTCTTTATTGTACTTACTGTCATTCACTTTACTGTGTATTTACTTTCGTTATTGTACTTACTGTCATTTACTTTACTGTGTATTTACTTTCTTTATGGTGCACTTACTGTCGTTAACTTTACTGTGTATTTACTTTCTTTATTGTACTTACTGTCATTCACTTTACTGTGTATTTACTTTCTTTATTGTACTTACTGTCATTTACTTTACTGTGTATTTACTTTCTTTATTGTACTTACTGTCAAAATTAACATTTTGTGTTTTTGTATTTGAGTATATAACAAGTCATTCAGCCAGTTTGATCTGAAACTAAGAGAATACTCTGTGATTGTGGTGTGTTCAGTGGTGGTGGCAGGAGTTTACTTGTGGTTGGGCCAAGGTAAAATGTGAGCGGGCCAAGTTAATTAGGGGACTGAGCAGTGAATCTGCTGGTACCCAATTGTTTTTGTTTGGATTCTTTCTTTTTTTCCCTCCCCTTTCACCTAATATTCCCGTGAGCTGGTTTAGCCTAGAATCACCAAACTGGTAGGCCTGTTTGGATGGCCAAACTCTTGGATGCTGTAAATTATGACGCAGATTGAACAACTGGTGGTGCTGTTGTGCATGTGACAAAACTTTGACATTGACACTGCCGATGCTCCTTTTGACCTAGAGTCACAAAATTAGGTATCCAGGTCCCTCTGCTCATGATGAACAAATTTGCCTCAAGGACCCATAAAGTCCGCCATGTAGACCCTTTTACTGTTTGTAAACAGCTATGACGTAATGCGCGTGCAGACGCAAACTGGAGGCAGAAAAGCTAACAAACTTTCAAGTCAATTGCAGGCAGTGTCCAGCAACTGGAGCTGCATTTCCTGCATTTTTCTGCTGCTGCAGCTGCTTGTTATCTTAAGAAACTACAATGAGCCTAAATAAACTTAAATTAAAAAAATATTGAGGAACATATTTAAAGTAACACATATGCGTTTGATAGGCTACTTAATGCGGTAAACATTCACTGCGGATGTCCTAACGTTATTCATTTTAGTGGCCCAGTCTTTTCTAGTTGTCTGGTCAGGGCTTTCGTCATCTGTGGTGGCTTCACTAAAAATTTGCCCACTGCAAAGGTCCAATAGACAGATTGTCTGAACAGAAATTTAGAACAACTAGATGTAGGACAAAGTGGGAAAGAGTTACAACTGTTCAATATTTTAAATTCAATTCATTACTATAGCGCTGCCAAACATAATAATGCACTACTGCCCATTACCCACTTCCATTGTGCCAAGTATCATGAAATTTGAAGACAGCAAAATCCCAAAAATTGGAACATAGCATGCAACTAATTAATCTCATTGAAAACAATAGGATTCAAGCAGCTTTCTGGCTTGTACACAAAATTAGCTCTAATTTCTACAATTTTCAACCGATTGACACCGTTTACATTTTTGGGTGTAAATGTCTTGGTTTTCCTGCGGAATGCCTGTAAATGTACTCCATTGTCCCTACATCCCCCCTTTTGGTCTCGGGATGCAGCTTAAGCCAGTATCCCTTGAGAGCACAAAAGTCAGTTAACAGTTCACAGGTCCTCAAGTTCATTAATAATGTTACAACAAAATTGCAGTCCAGGGGAGCTGACAAGTGTCACAATGCTGAAACACATTCAGGAAATTTACATGGCTGTCATACATCCAGGCAGTTTATAATTGACTGACAAACATCCAGGCATTCATCATCAGTTATCTAACTGGTACAAAACACATGACATTGCACAATGTATACCATCTGAGTTCTAATAGTGAACAGCATGATTACAAAAGAAAAGAAACCTTTGTGAAATGGTTAGTCGTTTTGTTAGTGCAGGTGTTATATTAGGTAGTGTCCAGATGGTGGAGCACTAACAGGTATGACCCAGCCATTAAGGTACTTAGATGACATGAGGATCGAGGATGGAGAGGCCGTAGCCTTTGGTAAAGTCTGGTTCAGAGTGACAAATTATTTTGGTCTCTTCACCGAGCTTACTGGTGAGGGTTGTCATCTGGCATATGTGCGGAGGTTGTGTCATCAAAAGGGAAATGGAGATATGATCTCACAGTAGGTGAGCTTAGCCACTTTGTGCAGAGGCTTCATTTTACCCAATTTTGTCTGTTTTGCACCGTTCTGTTTAATCTCTTCCTACCAAGGGCAAAAGAGGCCAATGCTCACCTGTTTTAACTAGTGACAAACAAAGCTGTTTATCTCAAAAACTGTAAATGCTAAAAATATGATTCAGAGTTTTTATTTTAAACCAGTGAACTGCACTACTATGACTAAGCAGTCAGAATTCATATACATTGCTTTGCTACTTAATTACAACAATTTATGTCTGAAAATGTGAAAAAACTAAAAAATCAGCTACATTCAACTTTCTGAATTTTTACCTGATGAGCTACAAAAGCTAGGAAATAACACCCCTTTGTGATTCCACTATATACTGCCCATGTCTGCTAATAATATGGTGTCAATATCTCAAACCATTCAAATTCGACAAAGTTTTTTTCTTGCGAACCATTTTGGTTGCCAAAGTTGGCACGAATTGTGCCAAATTGTGAAAAATGGCAATGCTCTAGCAATAACACAGCCGCACACTAGGGGTAGTGTATTGGGAGAAAGTGGTGGGAAATTTGGTGGTCATTCAGGGAATTGCACTTTACGTTTATCTCACTGAGAATGGAGAAACTATACTCTGAAACTAGTTTCAATATCATTAGAACACGCAATGTGAGTCAAATACCAATCATCCTCACACGGCACTAATTATGTACGGAATAAGTATAAATTGGTAGCAGTGGAGATTATTCCTGAATCATTCCTCACATGGGGCACCAAATAATGTAAGGAATATGCCTCTATATTCTTACGTGGTGTATTACTCATGCAAGGTGTTTACATATACTATTGGTAACAGTGGAGATTAAAAAAAATTAAACGTGTCTGTCTTACCTGTCCTCACCCGGGCACCAATTATCTAGGGATATACATGTATATATATAAACTCTTACATGGGATGCCAGAAATATAGACAATAACTATGGAATAATGAGGTCTACCCTTATTGTTCCTAAATTGTGTTAAAATTTAATCAGTCTCATTTGATTATTATGGATTACAATTTCTACTACTTCAATTTAACATTACAAATTACTAATAACTAGCCTAGCTAATCACTAATCTAGCTAATACCCTACACACAAGACATTGGTGTATAGCGTAGTAGCCAGATGTGATTGTTCATAGCGCTAGGTTACTGCTGCCACCCCAAGGTAAATCTGAAATGGAGCATGCTATCAACCAGCCCTGCTGAATTAGCCTACTATCTACTGTCACTGTAAAAAAATTAGTTGAAAGACACTAAAATTGGCTACAGCGAGCCAGGAAAAAATCAGTATTGTGACTCACCCATTAGGCTACTTGTAGAATAATTCCAAGGCCAGCAAAATAGCTTCAGTTTAACTTTAGTTTGCTAGCTGACAGTACAAGCTAACACATTAACGTTACCTCAGCCATGAAGCTCGCCATCAGGCAACCTGCTAGCTAACTGATCTGCTGTGATCAGCTGTGATTGGCTCAGTCAGTGGATGCTACAGTTTTTTGATAGGTCAACAAGTGGATTGTGTATATCTCATAGGCAGTACAATTTGCAATGTAGTGTTTAATTGGTTATTATGGATAGACATTTTCAACTGCTTCAGTTCAAAAATGATTGTGGGCCAATGAGAAAAGTGGGCATGCCCAGGCCCATCAGGCCACTACTGGCTCCACCCAGCCTACTGGGTGTGTTTGTGCTAAAAAAATAAAATTAAAAAAACCTTATCAAATAAGTATTTTTTATTTAGTGGTAATAGTTTGGAGGACATGAGATATTTCTTAATGAAACATATGTAAAAGTATAAATTATTATCACAGTGTATTCTCTTAGTTCCAGACTAAATTATTATCACAGTGTATTCTCTTTGTTTCAGATCAAACTGGCTTTAAGACAGTCTACAAATCCTACCAGGTGTGTTTTAATGAGAAGACCATGGCATTCTGTGAACATTCCTGTATCTTACTTACTCTACATAAATGAAATATATTATTGCTTTTAAAATCTGAAGTATGTCATTATAAATGTGTAATTACTAATATTTGTTCATTTGAATGCCTGCTCTTCATTCACAGTACTTTGGAATTATTTATCTGCCTTTTTGCAGCACATATTTTGATTTTGTTTAATTTTGCCAGCATACATTACAGCCAATAAGCAACAACAACAAAAACAGTCTGCTCCTAACAATCACTTTGTGTTGGTTTAGTGTCTTTCTTCTGAATGATCAGTTTAGTACAGAAGGGCAGTAAGAATGCAAGACATAATAAGTGTAATGTTACATTAAATTCATCATTACACTTTTGTATGCTCTTATGTTTTTTTTCTCTATTATTTTCATTACAGTTCATGTTTATGTGGGATGTCTCAAGGATAATACAGTATTGATCCTTCCATCAGGACGAGCAGAGAGATCTATACAAAGCTCTTTAAAAGGGCTTACTTGCTGGTCTTCTTCCAGCAGAGGGCAAACTTACTCTAACCTAAAGCTTGCACTTGTACTCGGCATACACAGCTGGCCCTTCCCGTAGCCACACCTGTACGCCCTCTTCTGCTTTACACCATTATGTTGCATTGTATTACCCTGGTTCACTTTTATTATGAATACATTTTTATTATTTATAATTCAAAAAACTGTATTAACCTCCTATTACATTGATGTAAATAAGAATTTAAGCCCCATTGTAGTAATGTATTGGGTCAGATGCACAAGGTGGCAATATATGAATGTGCTCAGTTCTGGCTCATAAGCTTATCTAACTTGCATGTGAATATGGTTTTAACATATGGCTGCAATCTAATTCAGAAGGTCGAGTTTACACTTTAAAAAATTAATTGTTGGATTTAGTTAATAAAATTATGGACAGTGGTTGCACACAATATGTGACTTCAACTTAATAGTCAGTAAGTGTCCACTGTCCATAATCTTATTAAGTAAACCCAACTATTTCTATTTTTGAGTGTGAGTACAGTCGAAACATTAAAGCTCAATTTTGCCTCTCAAATTGTTCACTTCACATTCAAATCCCACACCCTATAAAGCATGGGCATTCAGTTACTCAACATTTTTCTTTAACTTAAGCTCACGATTAAATGCAAGTGTTTGCTTTTTTCTTCACAAATACAGTTTTGCAAACTCCGTATTCACCGAAGTTAGATTGCTAAATTGTGAAGAAAAAAATGTGTTCTTGAATTAAATCATAAAATAAATTTAAGGACAAATTCTGATTAAATTCAGGCCAATGTACAATCTTTCAATCCACAAGTTTCTAATAATACTAGTAGTATTACTAGTACTGCTACCACTACTACTACTACTACTACTACTACTCGTAGTAATAATAATAATAATAATAATAATAATAATCATCACCACCACCATAAAGACAACCATAATGATCATTACTCTCCTCATGGTAAGTCCAGCAGCCATCAGAATCATAATGATAATCATAGAGAAAACACTGTGTTCTCATAAGTCCATCATCCTTCCACTGTCTCCACTTCTCACTGCTGCTCAATTTGTCTCTCTAATACAGTGTGGCTCCTTTGATTTAGCACCAGACAAGCTGTCATGACCTAAACATTTTGTGGACGCTAGCGTTGACTTAAAGGAGCGGAGAGAACTCTGTGACTCGTACTATTAGCCTTCATTTGGTGTCAATCATCCCTGCATGCAACACAAGTCCCAGGGGACTTTTTTAAACAAAGAACTGGGGGAAGTGTGATGAAAAATAGCCAACAAAATAACAACCTAACAGGCAGAGAACAACTCGGCAGGTTCCTGCCAGCACTTGCAAACATGCTGTGCTTCAACATCAGTCTTCTCTGAATGGGCTGAGGATCTGTGCCTGACCCACAAGTGATAGAGAGAAATGAGATGATGAAATTTTCTTGCGCTGTTGCGCTGTTCAGCATCCAGTAAAATGTTCCCTTTTGAAAGATAAAAGCTGTTCCCTCTTTTCATTAATTGCTGAAAAAAATGAGTGAGTAAAATGATTGTCATCAATGGTTGATTGCAAAATAAACCAGGCCAGCACTAAAGACAAGACAAGTGGGTACACAAGTGGCTCACAACTTGCCGATGCCATACATACATTCAGTGGTCGATTTGTCAAAACATTTTCAAGGGGGATGGTGGGGTCTGTTATATCACAGAAAACCATTAAAACAAAGCGGATGGAAAGGGACGATGGCAGTTTTACAAAGGGGATGGTTTTTGTGTAATTTTTTAACAGGGGCAATGGCATCCCCCTTCAAATCGACCCCTGCATGCACTTCATCATTGTGAGGGACAGAGGCCCTGGTTGGGGCTTAATCAATCATGTTTCCCAGCTAATAGGGTATGGTCATCAATGAACATATGCTGCCCCATCCCTCCATTCTCTGTTTTCCATTCATACCGCCCTACCCCTCAGTGTTTATACATCCATCACATTTAAATGCTAGGAGCGAGTGACCTCACATAGACTGCTCATGATTAACCTTTAATTCAGTTCACATAAGCTGCATGCAATTAGGCCTTACATTGCTGGAAATAATACTATTGCCAAGGCAAGCCAGTCTACACTGCGTGGCCAAAAAAAAGTCACACACTCTAATATTTTGTTGGACCGCCTTTAGCTTTGATTGCTGCACACATTCGTCGTGGCATTGTTTCGACAACCTTATGCAACATCACAACATTTATTTCCGTCCAGAGTTGCATTCATTTTTGGCCTAGATCTTGTATTGACGATGGGAGAGTCAAACCACTCCGTCAAGTCTTCTCCAGCACATGCCAAAGACTTTCAATGGGGTTAAGGTCAGGACTCTGGTAGCCAATTCATGTGTGAAAATGATTCCTCATGCTCCCTGAACCACTCTTTCACAATTTGAGCCCGATGAATCTTAGCATTGTCGTCCTGGAATATGCCCATTGATGGGATAACCTGGTCATTCAGTAGCTACATTGACATTCAAGTACTCAGCTAACATGCTGCATAACGTTTCTGAGCCTAGACCTGACCAATTGAAGCAACCCCAGATCATAACACTGCCTCCAGAATCTTGTACAGTGGGCACTATGCATGACTGGTGCAACGGCGACTTTTTTTTTGACCAGGCAGTGTATGTCCAGCCCTATACCAGAAAGAGGCCGGCTAAGTCATTATGTCATAATGATGATGAGTTGGTTTGTTGGCAGCAGCAGGCTGTTGTCTTTTTATTGCTTTTGCCTTGGATCGCAGCACCTCAAAACTCTGCTACATTTCACTGTAGCTGGGCTCAATGGGTCAGTTCTCATCTATACAGTAATTCTCCTTTGGCTCCAGGTATGCATAAATATCGAGAATAAAATGCCCCATTGCAATTATTACTGTGATTCTGTCCCTTTATTAAGGGGTTAATGTCTCAGTTTATTTGATGATGATGATGATGATGATGATGATGATGATGGTGCTGATGCTTCTTATTCTTCTTATAAATAATAATAACTATAATAAAAAGTTATGTAATTATTTTTACTTTATAGGTACAGTATATGGTTTAACAGAGTTAGTTATTCCGTGTGTTTTTACATCATCAAGTGCTGTGAAACCTGGGGCTAGCAATCGCAGAACTGCCCTCCATCCATGTTTAAGATAGATGGAGGTTATTGAGCTGGACATGTCAACAACAGCAGCCTTTTCTGGGCCTTTACAATCAATGCTAATTTACATATAGTGTGGTTTGGGGTTTTAGTGATAACTACACACTACAAAAGCTGTGTGAAGTAATGAGGTTGTAATCAATACTTGGCGTGTGCTGAAACCTTTTTTCCTTTACTTCTGGCCCACAGAGCCTTGTGTAATTACCAAGAAGCCTTAAATTATAATATGCGTACTGTCATGTTTTTCTCTTCTTTTTTACTGGGTTGGAAGAGGGGGTTGTCTATGTATTCCATGAAGGTAACCTCATTTCCAACTGGACTCTGTGTACAACCTAACCTCACACATTCTAAAAGCTATAATAATAATAATGGCTTACTTTTTGAATGATAATGAGGTGGTGGTTGTCAATTTAAACTGAGCCATAAAAATCCAATATACATATTAGTAGGTTTAATATGGTTTAATTACTTAATCAATATGTGCATTAATTGTAAGAGGTCGGGATCGGAGGACCAAATGCGACAGAGGAAATCAGAAAGTAATTCCACAGAAGCAGAGAGGGGTCCGGAATGAAACAGGGAATGAGAAAAATAAAGAATAAGGGACAAAACTCCCGGTGTAGTGCCAACAGAAAATACTCCCAAAAAGAGGGCGACAGCTCAATTACAGCTGAGGAGGGAAAACAGAAAAATACCTCTAACCCTCTACGTAAGAGGGAACGGGCGGAGGTATTGAAAAGACGAAAAAAAATTATAACAACCCCAAAAAGGGGGGGGCGAGAACTCATGGGCATGAGTAAATAATTAGCGAAAACAAAACTCCTTTAGCTCCAGACAGTAGCGAGCTAAAAAGGAGAGAAACCGAAGAAAGCAGCAAAAAAAGGAAGGTAGAGAAATAAGGACAGATAAATAGAGTAAATAAAGGGAGAAAGAAGATACGAAGATCAACCCTAACTCTAAACGCTAAAGGGGACTTCCTGCATTTGCTTATTTGAAACAAAAAGCGAAAACAGTATCCCAAGTCCTATACCTTACCGGCTACGTGTAAATAATAATGAAGCGCCGGAAAAAGTCAATCCTGAGCTTAAATAGAGGACAGGAAACCTAAAACAGGTGCAATCACTAAGTACCGGAATGAAAAGACACCCCAGTGTGGAACACGGAAGATCCGATAGAGTGCCCTGTCGTAATGAAAAAAACGAACGACCGCAGAAATAAGGAAAGGCAGGCGCAACCCATGACACTAATAGCACGTTTCAGTGCACATGTTGTTCTTGGGCAGTTAGGGACACTCCGAGCTGCAAACCAATGATGATGTTACACTCTCCGTTCCCTCTCAGTCCCCATCCCTGTTTGTGCTCCGTGTTTTCCCATTTTCCTCACGTTTCTTGTCTTGTTTTTACGTTTCCCTGTCTGTCTTCCTTGTTGTGCAGGCTGGGCGTGGTTTCCCTGCTTGTTTCGCCTATTTCACCCTCGCTATTGCTCTGCCTATCACATTCCTTTCCCCGTTTGCATTCCTCACGCCTTTGTCTCCGCTCAATCACTCTCGCATATATTCTGCAATCACTGCAATCACTCTCATTGACTTCACTATATATTCTCCCGTTGTTCTTTGTCTGGTGTCAGTTCGTTAAGTCTTGTTCGTTGTAACTCTGGTCTTGTCTAGTTTTGGAATCTAAGTCAGTCTTGCTTTGTCTTGCTGAACTAATGCTTCACACTCTCGTTTTGTCTTGCTGAAATTAACGCTTTGTCAGGATATTCTGCTTTACCTGCCAGCCTGCAGCCTCCTGCCTGTTCCACGCTACACATCCCAGTCTCCCGCATCCCGCTCTCCCTCTGCTACGCCAATCAGGATTCAGCCACTGTCCAGCCCCTTTGCCTGCTCCCCGCTCCCGCTCTGCCCCCCTGTTCTCGCCAACCCAGGATTCAGCCCCTCTCCCTTGTCTTCCTATACTTCCAGAGTTTTTGGCAAAGTAATAAACTCTCCCTGCAAGCATTATTGTATTTCTGTCTCTGAGTCGTGCATTTGAGTCCAGTCTCTACCCGGATCCGGGATTTCTGTGCAGAACTCCAAGAAATTATTTGATCCACAAGTCACATGTCATAGTTTTCTCACTCTGGGGCTCATGTCCCATCAGAACATTCAAATGTATGAAGAGTGAAGACAGAGAAAGATATACACGCACTCACACACACACTGTATATTACAGTATATAATCATAATCACGTGTGTGTGCACACGCAAGATTTTGAGTAATTTTTTGAGATGTGACAGGGAATGTGATTCAGTCCCTGTCCCTGTGTAAGTGCAGCCAGTCACAGTCATCCCTTTCCTATTGCACACCATGTGACAGCTGTGTGAGTGGATTAAACTTGTAATTTAATCACAACAGTAATGTACCGCACAATTGAAAATCTGTGGATAGCCTCCAAATCGATTGGAAGAGCAAATTTTGAAATTTGTAAAAGACAGAAAACAAAAACATATTTAAGTCTGTGTTAAGTGGAGGTATTTATATAATTCTGTAAACAAATACACAAGACAAATATCATTGGCTCACAAACAATGTGTTAGAATCTACTGGTGCATTGGGAAAGTGGCTGAGGATTTTTTATATACAGAAGGAAAACTGACTGTATATTACTTTTCAAAGATATGCATGCCAGTCAAATTAAGCACAACAATGCACTGTGTTAGCTACAGTGTACATGCAGTTGTTATGAAATCAGTTAAAACACGTTTGTCCCTTGCTTTAAAATATTTTAGCGTATATTTTAATAAGGGGTTGGTCACTGGTTCAAATCTACTGTCTGAGATTAATAGACATTAAGTATTTGCTATTTGGAGACCTCTGCTGGTGGTGACTGTGGCAGTTTACAGGCAATTAGTTATACTGGATAAAGACACAGGATGATCGTTGTGTGGTTATTATTGTGCAGCTGTACATTGGAGAATTTTACTCAAAGTTTTGAGATATATTCAACATCAACACCAATCTGCTTTTGAACTAAGGTCAAATAAACCAATGGAGTTACTTAAAGGGCAGTCAATGCTGGTACTTTAAGGTGAAAATTGTCATTCCTTCTGTATTGGATTGAAAAAAAAAGAGAAAGGCGGTCGATGTGTCTGAGTTAGTGCCTGGCTGGTGGGAGAGGGTGGCGCATGGCCATGCCATTCAAATTAAAGGTCATAACTGTGCAACCATCAAAGCCTGAGGTCAATTGCTACTTACCAATATGTCACCATGGATTTGTAAGTGTCCTTGTCCTCGAAAGAAGGTTGAGCAAAACAATGGCTGATAACAGGATGCATGCAATATCACTTTTCTTTCCTGGTATATCGGGCACACAGTACAATCTCTGCACAATATTTTAAATTGTACATTCTTTATACTCTGATGTGTACTATTTTTACAACACTTCTTTGCGATTTAATTGGGGCAGTGAATGTTTTCTTCCCTAAACACATTCACAAACAACTGACGTCTTTGTGGTTTTAAACTGCTTCTCTTGATCACAGTTTGTAAGGGAAAGTACTTTGGTTTAAAACTCAATGTAAATCTTGTGACTCGTGCATAGACTGGGTTTGTTCCCTAGAAAGTGTTCCGACACCATAGCCTGTGTGACTAACACATCCTTTGACTGAAACAAGAAAGCTTTAGTGTGAAAAACAAACGATACCGGCTGACCGAAGAACCCTCCAGAATGCAAAGGAAACAAAAAAGGAAATGACGTCTATACTCAAGAAAACCCGCATAAAAACCATTTAAACCATGACTGGAACCAGGAGCCAAATTAATTGCACTACAGACTTTAAAATAGCAGGATGTTATCGTGTTATTTTCCCCTGCCGGTGTACTTCCGCTGTATGCGTAATATAGCTGAGCAACGCAGATGTGCGCGTGGCCTGGGAGCTTCATTCGCGCGGGTGTCATTTTAACGGGTTCATTATCCGCGAATGCAATGTTGTTACAGCTCCTTTTCCCTTGTGTGACTCGAACTGCGAATAAACACACGCCGCATTGATTTAGGTCAGATTTCAAAGCTGGTGAGATATAAATAATGAATGAATAAATAACGACACTGTTCTAGGAGCGGCACTGAAAGAATCTGCCTGCCTGTGGATTCTGAATGTTTATTTGTTCCTTTGATTTTGTGCGACTCTGCTCAGAATCGCCTATTCATCGAGTTCTCAGGAGATCTCACATGTTTCTAGGTAGAAGTTGTTTTCTGTACAATTCATCCACGTATTTTCTGTCTCATAACTCGCTTTATACTCGTACCGGGCACAATTTAACTGATAAAGTGCGCGGCCTCCGTTTTAAAGACATTTTTTACATATAAACATTAGGCTACATTATATATCTACCGTTCGGTCACTCAGGAATGCTGGTGGCTTGTATATTCTACAGTTTTGTATAACAACCGGATATTTTGTTTCCCTCCTGTGATTCAAACCTGACACATCGTAGCTACATTCGTTATTTTATCATGTAGGCCTACTACACCAACATTTTTCCTATAGTCATGAATGGCTCAGCTCATATGGCGACCTGACATTGAGAATTACTTATTGTCATTTTAACGCTTGGCTTTTTTTTTTATTGACATAGCCTACTGCTTCAGTAGAAAATACAAATATAGTGATCCGCTAATTATTTATGGCCACGCTCTAATCTGATCTAATTTACCTTGAATGTTGTTGACAAAATTCTGAGTTGTGGAAAAAATGAAAACCATAGGCAGCAGCACTGTGTGTGTGTGTGTGTGTGTGTGTGTGTGTGTGTGTGTGTGTGTGTGTGTGTGTGTGTGTGTGTGTGTGTGTGTGTGTGTGCGTGCGTGCGTGCGCGCGCGCGAGCGAGACAGAGCGTGCGTCGCGTCTATACAGGCCCAGTCTAACACCAGAGGACATAAAAAGACAGTAATTCTCTGTTTTCTCTTAAATTTCACGGTCAATGATTCGTGTTTCCTGGAAGACCTGCCGATTTTTGCTATTGTTTAGGTCGACGTTACGCATCAGGCGTTACATAGTTCAGATCAATCAATCAAATTGGCTGTATCCTTTACAAAGTGTTTCAAAATAGGACCATAGACTACCGTTGCTAATGATTCCAGCAAATAGGCTGATCATTTGCTTTTAGAAAACGCTGAAATTCTGCGGGCAGTGGTATGCCGCCTTACCTACCCATGACGTAGGCTAGCCTATTTGCCAACTCAAATCGTGTCTATCAATACTAACCACGCACATGATAACATTAGGCATGTTTTTTTTATTTCCTGACGTTCCCATTATCCAAAAAGCAAATGGAAATATCACAACACATATGTTTTCTGTTAATTCTTTGTTGCAATTAAACTAAAACACACAAAAGACTGCAAACCCACGAGAACAACGTGTCTGTGAAGGTAGCCTACAGTCGGCTCTGTCTTGGATTCCGCTCTGATCTAGAGTGATTTTGGAGCGTTTCCAAGTCTACTGTACTGCAGCTGAAGGCAGGTTTCCCCAAACTAGCGCACGTTACGGCGGAGGGGTTCCCTGCCAATAAAGAACATTAACACAATGACATTCCAACCATAATCTACAATATTATATAGTATATATAGTTCCAGTCTTGCGATTTATGAACACGGTATTTTCTTGCAACCTCTGCTGTTGTGAGTTAATTGATGGGGTCTGTGATTGCAGCACTTTTTTTGATCAAATGAAAATAATTGGCATAACGGTAATTGGAATAACCTATTTGATAACGCAATATAACCAACTTAAAAAAGGAAAAAAATAAACTTCCGCTAAGGCATCCACAAAGCCCAACAGCAAAGAAATCAGGGAAACCCCAGTAAATCGCTGATATTGCCAACGTGAGAGAAATGCGAGACACAAAGTTTCTTACCTTTCCCCCTTTGGAACATCGACGGTAGTTGTTTGTTGCTCCGGCAGTTTGGTTCATGGCTGAAATACGACAGAAATGCGGCGGTTCGCTCACACAAGTTTCTTTTTGTTAAATGCTTTGGCTCTCAGTAGTCGAAGAATTGAATGAAAACCACCAAGCGGTTTATATATATATATATATATACATACCTAAATGTGTTGCACCTTTTTGTCTTCTTCCAAGCTGATTTTCTGGTTTCCCGTTTTTATTGCACTGTGTTTGTGGTTATTTTGTATTATTATTGATTATCATGTACATGTAATGTGGAAACTTTTCTTTCAACCGATCTTTCAGAGTGTCTTTAGCATGTTTTCCAAAAGTGGAGAGCTTGAAAAGAACCTTCAATTATGTGCGTATCTTTTCCTGTACAAATAGTCCAGTAACATAACATCCGAGTCCAGTGAAATAAAAAATAAGGCTCCGCTGCTGAAATGTCAGCGGAATACCCGGAAAAAATATCTACAGATTACGGCGAATAATCCGTGTGTACATCACAGTTATGCTATCCAGTTCGCAAAGTAACTTTAGCCAACGTAAGAGAATAGAAAAATTCCAGACCCAAGTGCGTAAAAATGCACAACTGCTTCTGGGTGAAAATGTAACGTACCCTCCACAGACCTATAAGTTTTTCTGTAGTACAATGAGATTAGAATAGAGATATTATACTTGAGGTAAATTAGAACTGTTGGCTCAGAGAACAGCTATCATAATTATCCCACGCTGGCTTGCCATTTGTGCGCAAATGCAGCGCAGTAAGTGTCTCGCGCAATTCTCACTATCCTGTCGAAAGGTGGCACGCGAAACCAAAGCCATAACGCTGTATGGTTTTCATGAGGAGGTCAGTGGGGGAAAACAGATATTGTCATAAAGACCTTGAGCGTTTCATAATAGAGGAGGATAAAAAAGGACCGTGCAGTGAAATTTAAAAAAAAAGAAATGAAATTAACTAGCAAAAAATTCTGACCCTAAAATTCATGTGCAAATTTTGCATGAAGTTGGCTCAGTGAAAGACAAGAGAATACCATCAATAATGAATTAATTGTAACTATTATTTATTTATTGGTAGTTGGGGGGAAATGAATTAGATTAGATTCCATTGGGTGTAACAAATGTGGTGAGGACAAGGTAGGGCAGCATATTTGTGGATAGTGCCAATAAAGAAACCCAATCAAAGCTGACATGCTCAGGGTCCCATTAGCCACATTTCACGGTCGTTGGAGACTCATTATTCCAAGGGTTGAGCATATTAACTTGATTGCCACACAGCACATGATAATTTATTTTAAAGTAAGCTTTCAAGGTTATGTCACAAATTTCACTGGATTTAGAGCACATATTGTACAAACTCCAATTCCAAACAAGTTGGGACAGCATGTAAAATGCACATAAAAGCAGAAAGCAGTGATTTGTAAATTCTCTTTACATATATTTAATTGAAAACAGTACGAAGAAAAGATATTTAATGTTTTACCTTATCAACTTTATTGATTTTTGTAAATATACGCTAATTCTGAATTTGATACTGTCCTAACGTTTTGGAATTGGAGCTTGTACAGTATGTTCACCTCCAGAACAAATAAGACAATAACCAAAAAATAAAACTTCCTAAGGGGGTTATACTGTAAATGTGGGTCTTGTGTTCAGTCTGTGACTCTATACTGTTATCCCTGTGATGACATATATGTTCTTTAATCTAGTACCCATGGGGTAGTAGGGAACCTGTGGGGCTCATTAAAAGAAGGCAGAACATGGCTGTAGAGGTACTCAGCAGAAACTCAGGGGTTAGAAGAGTAAAGAGACGTTTGAGTTTGGGGAGGCAAGTCAAGGTAAGGGACAGCTCTGAGGAAGAGGACACTCTTATGATGCATCACCATTTTTTACTGGTGGTCTATACACCAACATTAATAATGCATGCATAGTAGAGGCATGCAGTGCTTGTGAGGCCAGTATGGAAGGTGAAATCTCCCTGCGGCAAGAGCGCATTGGGTTAAAAGCAAGGACCCTTGGTCCTCAGCTCAGCGTGCAAATGAAATCATGGACCTTGTTAGACATTTTGGCAGAGTGGATGCAAACGGTTGTTGTTTACACACACTCATATTTACATTTATATGTACACCAAGGCTTACCAAAAGCAAATAGTCCTAGACCAAGAACAGTCATAGACCAAGAAATTCAAACAAGTCACAGGAAAATCTGAATCAATAATGACAACTCATAGAGTGCAAGAACAATAACACTAATGCAAGCATGTGAAATCTTCAAATGCATATACTGTATACATATGATGTGTGCATTTCATATTGGTGCATGGGGACGTTCCGTATTTATGAGAGAGCAGTTCATATGTATGAGTGTGAATCAGGGGACTACTACATAACACATTGAAATACATATTCCATAAAGTTAAGTCTGTTTGCACGCACTCATGTGAAATCATGGTTACCCTGCATTTCTCCCAGAATAAGACATTGTGCCACCCATGGATTTCAATAGATGGTTTCTCAGCAACGTCACAGTTGAGGTGCGCATGCAACGCTGGGGCAGAATATTCAATATTGCAAAAGAAATCACCATCATCAACTTGTAATTGTAGAAGATGAAATGGATGATGGACACTTGTGTTACATTGAATATTACATCAACACTGAGCTAGCTAAGCAGTTTGGTGTAAATATGTGTAATATTTATTCAATTTAGTAAGTGTCCTGAAGTACTGTATGTTATGCTGGCTCTTATCTCATCATATAAATTAGGCACTCAACTGAATGAAGACAGCTTCAACCGTACAGCTGCAGTTTTGAAGCAAATGGAGTAGGTGGCTAGCTAGCTATCCATGACAGAAAACATACTGTGGGACTATTTTGACCCAAGATCAAAATATAATTTACTACTAAGTTATGCAAGTGACAGAGAACCTAGCATAACGCTGGCTTGCTCTTATTATGAATGTGGGATTCCCAAACTGGCAAGCTAGCTAACAATGTAGCGAGCTGGCCTGAGATATAAAAAGTAACATGAAAAGGTCTGTTTGTTATAGATTCATATTGTCAAGACGCAGGTTAATATTTCTGTTACTGTTAGTTACTATCTAGGGTTTGGCCGGTAACTTTCCAACAGGTACTGTGCATTCCTTACTTTAGCATGCTAGCTAATTATATTGTGTAGGCTATAAGGTTAGGTGGACTAACGGTTGGCAAGCACAGATGAGCTGAGGTGGGTCTAAGGCACTTTTTTGGAATGACCTGTGTTTGTGAACCAGGGCATGTTGTCTGTCTGTGTATTGTTAGCTCACAAACATTAACTAGCCACTGTTACTGTATTGGTTGTATCTCACATTAACATTAGTTCACTAACCACTGCGAACTGCTAGATTGCCAATTAGCAGTTATTAATCTTTAATTTTGTACAATCTAAAGAAGACAAACTAACCATCTTAGAGTTAACGTTAGCCAACGTATTTCCCTGAAAAATCACGTTTCCACCGATGAACATTGGATAAAAGAAATAAGATTGATAAGAAACTCAGCTAACTGTCACAGAAGAAAAGGCTGGTGGTGCTGGTGCCTTTTCTGGCTAAAAGGTAATGTTAGGCTCCATGGTTAATGATACAGGCTTTAAACATTAAGTCATCAACACATTATTTGACACAGACAATTTACTGAAACAATCGTTGTCAGCTGATCCACCTTTGTGTGTGTTAAGTTAACAGAAGATCTATATCAATTTCAAACATTTTTTGAAATTTGTTAATGTGGTGTATCCTATCCATCCAACTTGCATTGGACTAACATTTAAAATTAAGTTATCAACCTGCCGCTGATCAAACGTTGACAGTTTATGACGGTTAGCTTGCACTCATTTATAACGTAACGTTAAGTTAAATACAGCTAGATATGCTAGCTTAGAACAAAAAAAATGACAGAAAAGTTGTAATAAGACTAACACTAGCTATAATTTGTATAGCTTTGCCAAGATGAAAGTGAATAAAAGAACCAGAAACCAGTAAAATCATAAAAGGCTAGAAAGTTTGACATGACCGCAAGACCATTCACCAAATATTTTACCTTCTCTTTGCAGCCGATCCTCATCTACTTTGCCTTAGCTGCCTGAGTGCAAGCAGACCACTGTAGTGTTCATTTACAAAGTGAAGGTGGGCCAGGCTTAACTGGATTATCACTTCGGGTCATATCAAAATGTCCTTGATGCTACTATAAAATAACACATATAGAATCACTATAGCACTAAGCATTTGTTTTAACGCTCTTTCCCTTTTCTCCCAATTTGGAATGTCAGTTTGTATTCATCACCCAAGTTCATTACTGCAATCTTTAGAAGAGCACAGAAAAGCACAGGCTGCCTCTTAAACACTTGATGACAAGCTACTGCTTCTTGCCACTCTGCAGTCCAGAACAGCAAGAAAGACTGTGTATCGAATCTTCAGTCATTTTTGTCTGGCAAACATTGGCAAAGCATCCAATCATCTTAGATCCTAATCCTGTTATTCATACCCAGATGAAAAAGTAGTATACTTTAGTGTCATAAAAATATAATTTAAGTATACAAAAGTTATTACAAGTATGCTTTTCCTTTTTGTACTTAATTTGAAGTATGTTTAAGGTGTACTTTTAAAAAGTGCACTTCAAAATAGTTGTCATTAAGTGGAACGTTAATGTACTAAAAATAAGTGTACTAATTCTGCAACACGTAGTGGTATTTAGGTATACTTTGAAAAAGTATACTTTGTTGTAAGTGTATTATAAGCTGTATGTTAGTGTACTTTATAAAAGTGTACTAAATTGGAAATACTTATAGTGGTCATTTATTGTACTCATAAAAAGTGTACTATTTTCAAGTCAATAGCACACTATTAGTAAGCTTTATTAAAGTGCACTTTATGGTCACTTCATTTCAAGAGTTTTTAGTGTACTTCAAATTGTAATTTAGTATACTTTTTTGAAGTACATTACATCTGAAATATTTATAGTGGTAATTTATTGTACTTATAAAAAGTGTAGTTTTTTCTACATATATTTCAAGTTGTACTGTAGTGCACTGCAAAAAAGTACAAACCCCAATTCCAAAAAAGTTGGGACAGTATGTAAAATGCAGATAAAAGCAGATAGCAGTGATATGTAAATTCTCTTTTACATATATTTAATTGAAAACAGTACAAAGAAAACATATTTAAAATTGTACCTTAAAACGCCTGCTCCCCGGTTCACAATCACATCCATAAATCTGTACCCCACCGTTCGTAACTTAATGTATTTTATGAAAATTGGGTTGGTTTATAGTTTAGAAGATTGGGTGGGTTTATATTTTTAAAATCTGGCAACACTGTGAGCTCTATTTTCAAACCAGCGCAAGGGGACGGTATAGTCAAACGCAAGCTTGTTGACAGCATCAACGTCTTAAAACTGGCGCTATGGCGTTTCTCAGCAATACCGCTAGGATCAACAAATTCTCAACATAACATCCTTTCGCTTGCGCTGCAGTGGGATGGGTGGCGCTGTCTGGGGCGTGTTCTAAAATACTTTCGGCTCAACAATGACAATTTGAACCAACGAAAACCCATTGCGTTATGATCAGCTGGAACCACCTCTTAGCGGGAACGCAATAGACTCTGGCAATTTGGCAACTTATTCGTCATGTAGTTCTATGTAGTGTCTATAGGTGATGCCAACATTACACTTCCATTTAATGAACAAATAGCCTATAATTATTATTAATTAATTAATTTTAATTTAAACTACTAGAATAAAACAGGACAGCTTACAAGAAACTTGCGATCATGTAGGCCAATAGCCTATAATATATAAATTACACATTGACACAGTTGAATCATAAGCCTACCATTTGAATCATAATTATGCCTACATCACCTAATGTAGGCTAATTAATGCATTCGCCACCTCCTCCCGTGCCTTCCGAACTTCTGGGAGACGAGGTGGTGTGGATTGTGATCCATAAATTACTACAGTCCTAGCCTGTACTTCTGTTGCAAGTATGTCTGATTCCTGTGCGGAAAATCGCTCTTGTCGTTGACGGTCCAGTGCGTTTGGGTTGCTCATTATGAAATTGCATGGAGCGATTGCGTTCCAACTGGCTTTTTTTTAAAGCATGAGAACAACAATTTGATTGGCTACCATAGAGACACACCTTGGACATTTAAACCCAGCCTTTTAGCAATACCGCCATAAGGTGCGCCAAGATTGCCGTCATGAAATTACCAAATTTCTCACCGACACGCCCTCAGAGCGATACCGCCAAGCGATTACTCTTGCGTTCACCATTGCGTTTGGTTTATTAAAATAGAGCCCTGTATGTGTTCTGAGAATATACTGTAGAAAAATGGTTCAGAGCTGCAAACAGCGTTTCTGAATGTGAGAAAATACATTAATGGAGAAGTCAATTCCTCACATATTGAGAGAAACGACGGATAGAGAAAGCTAGCTAGCTAGCACAAACTTGCTTTGGCAATGCCCCCCCCCCCCCCCCCAAAGCCAAATCCAGGAAAAATGAAATCCGACAATATGAAGTTTTTTTATTAGAGCTACAGACGATTCTGTCGATAATAAAAATGCACATTGAAATATTTCTGTAATATCTGATTGGTTGGTTTGGCCATATAAAACATGGCGACACAGCGAGAGAGAGAGGTCAGTTTCTTTGATCAATCGATGATGTCTCTTCTTGATAACTGTAACTGTTACGCATTGCTTAGGATATAATATCAGCTAGCCTAGCTTACTCAGTGGCGAGAGTCTCCGTCTGGGAGATTTGATGTGTTAGCTAGCCTACTGCTGTGTGTTGGCTAGTCAGCCCTAGCCTACTTTTCTCAAATTTTGGAATACTTCACATATATTAAAATACACCATCATATCTGTCTCTCTCTTTCTCTCTCTCTCTCTCTCTCTCTCTCTCTCTCTCTCTCACACACAAAATAGCAGTCGTCAACAGAGGCAAGGCATAAAATATATTTTTAAAAATTATTATATATATATATATATATATATATATAGGCTAGTGTATATAAATAAAATGATGAGCCAATTACAGTATCTTAATTTCACATGTAAATAGAAAATAGCACAAAGAGACTTAAATGATTAAGGAATAAATAAGATTCTTTAATAAATTGATTTAATTTGTCCTCTGATAAAGTGTGTGTGTGGTGTGTGTGGGGGGGGGGGGGGGGGGGGGCTATACGGCTAAAATATAAATGTAGAGTAACGTAGAAAATAGCACAAAGACTGAAATGATGAAGGAATATATCTCATCTTTAATAGACTTGTTTCCATAAAAGATTAGATAATGATTTGGTATTATTGGGCATAAATAAAGTTGTCCTCCTATAAGATGAGGGTGGGGTGGAGGTGGATTTAAAATGTAATTGTCATGGGTTACGCAGCCTTTCTTTATTTCTGCGGTCGTTAGTTTTCTTTGCAACGATAGGGCACTCTATCGGATTCTTATACTTACGTACAATGTAAGTTCTACCTTACCATCAACTGCTGACGTGTCTCTGCAGTGAGAACAACACCTCCATGATTATTATGGTATAAATATGATGGAACCTGTGCCTTTAGAAATGACACCTGTAGAAATTTTCACTATGTGTACTGCAGGTTTCCTGCAGGAGAAACAGGACCACGCAGGAGCTATTCTTGTTTAGCCTACATGATTCCCACAGGAGTACTGTTTTTCCTGCACAACCCCTGGTAGGAATCCCGCAGGATTTGGTCCTACAGGAAATTAGGCACACATACATCCTGCAGGAGTACAGTCTGTTGTCCACAAACCCCACAATGTGATTTCTGTAGAAATATTTTGAGCTTCCTGCAGGCATAGGTAGACCAGTAGGATTCCTACAGGAACCTCTAAATTCCTTCAGCATAACCTCTGGTGTTCTTGTTGTATTTCCTACAGGATAACATAATTCCAGTGTGTGTCCTGCAGATAACCTACAGGACTCCTTCAGACAATTTTGAGTATCCAATTATCCTAACCCGCATGTCTTTGGACTGTGGGAGGAAACCGGAGTACCCGGAGGAAACCCATGCGGACACAGGGAGTACATGCAAACTCCACACAGAAAGGCCCTCGGCCGGATTCGAAACTCTGTACCTTCTTGCTGTGAGGGCGACAGTGCTAACCACTGCACCACTGTGCCGCCATGTGCCACACAATGCAGCTATTTTTCATTAATAGACACTCTGCTTAAATATCACTGACAATTCCTCATCAACATGTGGCCTTACGTGTAAAAGGGCTTTCAGAATGGGATCATCCCATTATATGCTTAGCATGTAAGAGCAGCACTCAAAACGAGAAGCTAAACTTCAGCTAAACACACTGAAAAAGCAATAAGTATACTTAATAAAATGTTAGTGAATATATTTCCTTCATATTGGGATGAATATTATCCTCCATGATGACACTGTTGAGTCTTACAAAAAAAAACATTGTGTTGGATGGATGTGACAGAAATGGACACACATTGGGTGAATTAACATGTCAATTGGCATGTGAATGAAATCATTCCTGGCCAAAATGTTTGTGTTGTTGTTTTATGTAAGCAGCACATGTTATCATATGTAACGGATCTGTTACCCTGATCCTGGATGGCCACAGTGTCTGCAGTTTTTTTTTCACCTTGAAATCAGTAACCAGTTCAGACCCATGAAACCAGGTGAGGTCAAGTGCATTGGTTCTCTAAATGTATCTAACCATATAAAGCGACACTATGAAAAATGTGAGCTCAGGAAAAAAAAACCCTGGAAGAGAGTTTCTAAAAACGAATTATACAATTGGTTTTGAATAGAATTTTCAGAAATATGTATTTCTTCTGCTAAGTGTTTGAATATTGATTTTAAATTACATTAAGATGGGCATTGATGGGCAAATTCTAGCTTTAACTTTGCAGACTTTCAAAGTTAACAGCAGGAGGAACTATTTCTGTCAATTCGTAATGCATTTGGGCAGATGTAATATGAGAGCATACAGAATTAAAATCAGCACCTTGGACAGCAGCCAGTTGCTACACTGTATGCTAAGATGTATTCACATCATTAATATGACTTTATTTGAGGGTTGGGATGTAAAAGAAACACACTTCCAACATGACTAATGCGCTTCCAAAGATCTGCACCTTGATAAAGTATTTGTTCTGAATGCTGAGGGATATCTTGTCTATGAAGTTATGTGTCCCTGTGCTGTATAATAATGTTTGTCCTGCAACTTTTCCATACAGCATAGAACAAGCTTTCACAACAATCTTAGAGTTTTTTCACAAAATGCATTAGTTTGGACTGCGCTAAAAAATAAAACTCAAGAATTTTTTTCTGATGCACCTAATGTCTAGTACACCATGGTTTCCAATCCATTACTGGAAGGACCCTTGGTCTATTGGGACCCTGGGATATCCTAAAGGCTTTGTTTGGGTTAGTACAAACTTGTTCCAGAAAGTTAAGTTCAATCTCCAATTAGATGTGGATGACAAAAGACAAATATGAGAGGAAATCATGGGTAGCCTAAAATACTGCAGCTAGCATGGTGACTCAGACGCAGTCCATTCTAATGAACATAATTGGTGTTACTACTTTGAGGTGTTTATGTTTGATGAGATGAGTAAACTGTAAATCTGCATTACCTGTGACTAACATTACAGACAAATGGATGACAATGGGCCCTATCTTGGCGATCTTGGCGCTTGGTCTAAGCGCATGGCGCTAAGTCCATTTAGGGCGTGTCCAAGTCCACTTTTGCTAAGCACAGCGCAAGGTGCAACTGGGCTGAACCTAGTCTCTTCATTAATTATAGGTGTGTCTTGGGCGTGACATGCAATAAACCAATCAAAATGTTATATCCCATTCCCTTTAAAAGCCTGCTTTTCCACCTTGGCGGATTGCTTATGATGGCGAAACAGACATGCTCGTGCATGTTTTAGTGCGATCAAGGAATAGGCTATATGGATCAATAGTTGCCTATGATCAATATTATTCGGGCTAACCATTATGAGTTCCCGGTAATTCCTGACAGTGCTGTTTACAAAATATATGCGGTTAAATTTTGTTAAAAGCACCTGCAGCAGCTGAGAATAAGCGACCAATTGCTTCTGTCTCACCTTAGAAAACGCCAAATTAGCCTGCTTGTTTAACAAATTTCATTTTGATTATGCAATGAACTCATGTTCAAGCTTCATCCGAAGTTCATTAGGCTACCTGCATTCTAATTTTGATTAATAACATAAATAACGTTATTTTGCCTTAATGATGACACTAAATATAATAAATCTGTCAGGTTGGCAACCCATAGGTTTAGCATATTTTCCCTTATTTTATAATGTCCTGCTTATGGAAATGCGACCAACCTATTTTACTGGTAGTGTAATGCTTTAAAACGATCCACTTTCCCAGGAAGACCATGAAAAGTGTGATTTACAGCAGAGGAAACAGACCTGCTCCTGTAAAGCGCACATGCAGATAATGGCATTACAATTAATTTTAAATAAATTTTGTAACGTGCTGCAAATTTCGTTTCTAATTAGCCGCTTAGTTCTCTTTAAAATCTTTTGTTCAGTTATGGAATAACAGGTGAAATCAGCGGGGTTTTAATAAGCTGAGGGTATGGAAACCTTGTCACTGTAATTAAAAAAATATGAAGGACGTAGAATAGCTAAGGTTACAATTCAGTTAACATGATGACATTCATCTCCGTTTTTTAACCATAGGCTATCGAAAAAACCTTATGTATGCACAGCGAATCCGCTGTAGCCTAGGCTATTTGAAAAACAATAAAAGCAATATTCACTGGACAAGGTTTTGAACTTTTTTCAGTCACAAACCATCCTATTTACTTACAGGCTGTAGTCCTAGATAAACAGAGCTGTATTGTAATGATGTCTGAAGCGCATTTTCAGAACTCAAAAGTCCGTCTATTGCAGTGCGTGAGTTTTCCATTGAATGACAATTCACGCATTAGGTGTAAATGACAATTTGCGCATTAGGCTTGATATAGGTGTTATCAGCTCCTTTTTAATGGATAGCCATTGTCCCGTACCATCGCACATCGCCTGGATGTTGATGGAGTGGGCTGAGAGCAAGGTAATGTGGCATTGTTTCCCTTCGCCGAGGGAAAGGTATGTGGACCTATGGAACCTTTTATTATTATGCATTTTTGATATAGCCTACACAATAATAATATTTCACATTGTGATCTAGATATTTTAGTCATGCTTGTGCGTTCCCCAGTGTGTAACAGACAGGAGGGTATGCGCGTTGTGCACACGCCTATGTAGACGCACTTATATGCGCCGTTAAAATAACATGTAAACAACTGCGACATGACTTTAGACCAGGTTTGTGGTGGTTCTAGCGCAAGCACTTTCTGCTGGCTCAAGATAGCAATACGCCAAAAAGAATCCTGGCCACTCCTCATCTTAAGACCAACACGCCCAGTTCACTTGTAATGGGTGCAAGAATACATGCTAGTTAAAGGACGTAAGCGTTAGGCGTTATAATGAACCTAGCGCCGGGTGTAAGATAGCAAAGACACTTGCGTTTGGGTTAGCGGCGCTTTGCGCCGGGTGTAAGATAGGGCCCAATATGTTCAAAGAAGGCCCTCCGATTTCTTTGACATTGTCTGAGTATGTTACTGTTTTTTTTTTTTTTTAATGAAGGTTGATTCTTGCAATCAGGCCTGGCAAACTGTATAGCTAAAAGCTTGTGGGATTTCTTTTATGGGCAAAAAAGGGAATAATCTGTAGGTCTGTCCATTAGAGGGAATTCAGGAAATTATTTCCATTTTTTCAATTCTATTTCTTCACATAATCACATAACTTTGACAGAGAATTAATGTGAAAATTGAAAGTTGAAGAATCTAAAAAATGTACATGTCCTTTTTTGTAAGAATGGGTACCATATACAACTTTTCAGATAATTGACCTTTTATCGGCAAAAAAATTAATGGGAGTCAATGGGCACATTTTGAAAACCGTGCAATAGAATGTGGATGCTGTAACATATTACACTGCTTATGACATCACAATGCCTTCCTTCTACAACACTGTTATGACCCAACAATACTATCCCAGATGATTTGACATTACCTTTTTGTGCTTTCATCACAAGTCATTACTTATTTGTATTACTTCCAGGTTTATTTAGACAACTTACCACAAAATATATCACCATATTTTAACATTTTCACCTTCTTTAGATCCCATTATACCGCATTACCACTTAATTCAATTTCCACCTTTTATTTACCACCTCACACTATACCATAAGATATTACCATCTTTCTATACCATTTCCAGCAATTGATACCACTGTGAAGCAACCACACCTACAATTTCTTTAGGAATTGTTAATCTAGTTTCATTTAATGTTTTGTCCGTACTCAGTGCACATTGGCAGTTTCAGCACATTTACACTTTTTATGCATTTTACACACAAATAAAAGTGGAATATCTTGTGTATGCCATCAGGGCATGCTGTGTAACTCCATGTGGATTAAACAACATGTATTTTATTTTAAAAATAAAAGATAAATGAGTGTATTTGTAATTAAAACATTTACAATATGTTTTCATTGTCCAATTGCAAAATTATTTGAAGATTAATGAATTTACGTAACACAAGAAATATTACATTCGCCGAACTCCTCACTAAGATTACACGTTCTACTGGGATGGGGAATATGTCATGTTCAAATTTGCTTAGTTATTTTAATGATTTGCCAATGTTTTCATTTTGAAAAAGCACTATTTTTCCAGCTTGCTAGCTAAGGATAGAATAGAATTGTCATGGTTTCTGGCAGCCTGCTGTTGTTTCTGCGGTCGTTCTTTCTTTTGACGACATCGGGGCAATCTATCGGATTTTTCCGCCTCCGTTTCGTGTTTGAATCTCACCCAGCAATTTCACCTGTTTTGGATTTGCTGGTTATAAATAGCCCATTTCCGACGCTTCGATATTGTCTTTGCTTTGCGGTAAGGTAAAGGATTAGCGGTCTCTACGTTTCTGGTTGTTACACTTCAGAAACGTAGGTAGTCCGGTTAAGAGTTAGGGTAAAGATTTATTTAGTCTTTTTGTTTCCTTTTCTCTCTTTATCCTTTTATATTCCTCTACCTGTTACCTTTTGTTCAGCTCCTTCACACCTTGAGCTGTAGATAACAGGTTATTTTTCTATTACATTTCTTTAGCCCTTGTTACACAGGCTTTCTTTTGTTTTTCTCTGACCTCCAGTTATACGCCTCTTGTGTGAGAGCGTGAGGTTCCTTTGTTGTTTTATTCTCGCGATCGCCGAGTTTGCCCTCTTTTGGGGTTGTTTTGTGTTGGCTTACGCCGGGAGGTTTTGATTCCCATTGTTTTTGTTTAATTTCTCCCTTTACTGCGGAGCTGTCCGCTCAGTGGTGTATTTCTCACGAAATACACTTTCAGATCCCTTGGTTGTGGCGCTTGGTTCTCCGAACCTTACACTACCCCTTACAAGAATAGAATAGAATAACTTTTATTTCAGTTCTTCAGTTCTGTTATAGCCACCAACAACAACAAAAAAGACATAGACGGTGGGGCACACCCACAACACACAAACAAACATATTAAATAAAGACATTAAATACCTACAATAATAATAACTTCAATCAAATTATTAAAACAATTGTTAAACAATCACATGCAGTTCAATGTCCTTATTGTTGTCAGATGCAACTGGGGCAAACTGGTGGCAAATATTTAGGGCCAGATTCAGAGTTGAGATAAGCACGCCCAAATGGGACTTCCGAAATTCGCGTAGCTTAAGCTATTTGTGATTCACACATTTGACTTATCCACTGTTTTAAGCGTCTCTCCAGTACATATGCGCCATTACGCCTGCGTGGTGGAGATTTGATGAAAAGGAGGCGTGTCTGCAAGATACGCATATTCAGAGTTTTCAGTTAATATATTTTTTTTCGCGCAACTTTGTTCAGAAAAAAAAAAGGTCTATGTCTAGCGCTGATGACGCCAAACAGAAAACCAAATGGCGAAACAGCAAAGGCTGCTAATAACCATGACAGCTCCAGGTTAAAATCTCTCTCCTTCCTCGCCACATCCAGCATGTGACAGATGCACTCAAAAAATACCTTTGGACAGTGGTTGGAAGTAATAGGCTATTATTAAGTATATGTGACTTCAACTCGTTAGTCACATATACTTAAGTGGAAGATGTCGCATCTAGGCTATTATGTTACCGTACATTACTTTAGTAGGTTGGTTAAATCATAAAAACAATATTTATAAATCTTTTTTTTTGAGTAAATCCAACGATTTATTACTTAGTAATATTGCGTGCATCCACTGTCCAGCGATTATATTTTTGATTGTGTGATGGGTATATCCCAATCATCAATAGAAGCTATGATAATTTTATCAATGCGATGTATTAATATAGCTGTCATGTCATGTTTTATTTTCTTTTCTTGACTTAGTTAGATTTCTTGTTAATGTCACATATTGTGTTTAGTCTAGTCACGCCACGTTTTATGTTTTATTCTTGTTACGTTTCATTTTTATGTCATGTCACGTTTTATGTTTGATTATTGTTACGATTTATTTTCTTGTCATGTCACGTTTCATATTTGATCCATGTTTGTCATGTCTCCCGTTCATTGTTAGCATACACATTTTCGTGTTTTTCCGCAGCCTTGTGTTCATGCTTTCTCTATCTCTCTTGCTGTCACTCACGCTTCCCTAATTGTTTCATTCTCCTGTGTCTAGTTTACTAATCTACTAACATTAGATCAGGATTGGGTAATACTAACTCTCTAACCATGTGTTCATGTTTACCTTACGTTTCTCGTGCATGTCATTTACTAATTTACTAACGCTAGGTCAGGATAGGTTTATTACTAACGATTACTAATTATCTTGTTACCTTGTCAGCCTTCCACACCTGATTTCCATTCGCATGCTGGTCTCAAGCTAAGTGTCTGCACCTGTCTACACCTGCATTTAAGCTCAGTGTTCATGTATTGTCTCTGCGAAATTGTTGCCTCCTGTTTGTCAGTGTAGTTTTTTCCAAGCCTGCCTTTTTGTTACGATCCAAGCCTGTTATTGACCATTGTTACTGACCTCTGTTTTGTTTACCACTGCCTGCCTGTACCACAAGTTTTTGCCTGCTGTCTTTTGTACTTTTGCCCTGCGGAGCGGACTTCGGTCTTGACTCTTGCATTGCCTTCGACCCCGAGCCTGCCTACTGTCTGCCTGTACTTCTGCCCCACTCACAGCTACTCTGGTTACTGGACTTTTGCATGGTGTACCGATTCCGAGACTGCCTTCTCCCTCAGTACTGTACATTGGTTTTGGCTGGATTTGTTGTGTATGAACTTTGCTTGCTTTTTGACCACGCTCATTGGACATTCCTCATTAAAAGCCCTCACGGGACTTTATCTGCAACCACTGCTTCTGAGTCGTGCATTTCGGGTCCTACCCTCACGCATCAGTCTCAAATATGTTCACTGCATGTCTATACTCCGTCACGCAAGAGCAACTACGGAATTTTCAAAAAGGCAAATGCGGTTATTAAAGGCACTGTCACTGACACGTTCAAAACGCATAAACCCACAAACATTTTTTTAGTAGATACCCGGCAACCCGGGGGGCAGGTACAAGAAACAGGTAATTAGAACATCATGCCTTGTACCACCCACATTTTGAGATAAGCACCTGCGCAACACAAGTTAGCTTGCGTTAAATCCGTGCAGTAGAGGCACTTAAGCGCATGACTTAAGTTGGCCATCTCTGAATCCGGCCCTTAGTCCTGCTCTTTTCCCCTTATAAATTGTAAGTCTGACATCATCCATCAAGGCTGTGTAGTCCTTTGTAATTCCAGGACTGTTTCGTGTCATGGCTGATGGCATCTCGCCAAGAAAACATTGGGGAGAGAAGCTTGGATCAAACAAAACATTTGTAAAATAGTCATTTTAAATCTACAGACTATAAATTCCTAATTTTTCACATATGTCAACATTATTTGGAATATTGCAAGGTACGTTATTGAGTTGGCAGAAACAAAGCGGACATGACTGCACCCTATATGACACAAGATATGTCTCCTGTAATGCTTTACGCCTC
Source organism: Synaphobranchus kaupii (assembly GCA_029718625.1). Lineage (NCBI taxonomy): Eukaryota > Metazoa > Chordata > Actinopteri > Anguilliformes > Synaphobranchidae > Synaphobranchus > Synaphobranchus kaupii. Next base: position 81,393,876 of record CM056377.1, read on the forward strand.
ATGTCGGTGACGATTGGTAAAACTGCTTGATTTTTCCTGCTATGCACTGTATCTGATGTTGAACATGTTTGCTGTTTACAATATTCATGCTCTCATCATTTGTTCCAAAATAACAAAATAACTGGTTTCTGCTGTCACATATTTCAATGAAATCTGTCACACTAGGTTTGCATTCTTTAAGGATTAGTGATTATACAACATGGGTTCCAAGACTTTTGGTATGTACAGTAACCCCTATTGATTTTACAAAAAGTTTGTTGGGGGGGGGGGGGGGGGGGGCATTGCTTGAACACTTATGTATACATAGGTGACCTATTTCTTGTTAAACTCACTTTGGGGAGCACATTACGACAAATACATATTATCACTGTAATTGTCAGCAAATGTTTACATACATAGATTGAATACCCTATCTTTCTGTCTCCACCATTGTCTTATATAAACATCCGAGAGTGTTAAATGTGCACCACCATTTTTTCTGTGCAGACGTTCATTTTGGCAAGGAACAAGTAATGTGTGTGGATGTGAGTGGTGGTGAAGATTCATTAATGTACGTTGCACTTTATCATTCTTTTGTCTGTGACCATGCAGCATGTGTAAACCAATAATCAGCTGTACATTCTGTTTCAGGTGAGGGCTAAATCAGCTAACCATTCAACGGGGTGAGGGGCTACATGAGCCGACTGCCCTTCACAGCCAAACAAAATCAAGATTAGAGCTGCTGCCGATCTAACCACCATTGTTACATAGCCTATAGGTTTTTATATTGTACCAGCAGTTCTTTCCTTTTCAGGTTGCATGTGTCATAGGAAATAGTTCAGAGCAAAATTATGATTAAATGTTATTTTTGAAGAGCAATCAGGTTAATATACACACACAGTGAGCACCATAATTCATTGGACAGTGACACATTTTTGGTTATTTTGGTTCTGTACAATGACAAAGAGGTTGAAGTGCAGACTGTCAGCTTTAATTTGAAGGTTTGGATATTGGATGAACCATTTAGAAATTATAGAACCTTTTGTACATAGTCCCCCCCCCACATTTTCTGGCATCAAAAAATATTGGACAGTTTAACAATGTAGAATAAAGTAATCAAAGTGCTAGAGCAAAGAACCAAAATAACAAAAAATGTGTCACTGTCCAATGAATTATGGTGCTCACTGTACATCCTTTGGAGGCATAATATCACTGTACAAGCTACTTTGGAGTTACTAAAACACTTGTTTTCTTGCTTTTAATCACAAACAGTGAGTGCCCCAGTACTCACCAATGCTGGCAGGCCACCAAAAATGTCTTTAAACATCTAAAATACCTTTATTACACACAAAATATGTCTGACCCAATCTAAAACATAAAACTAAATTAAACTAAATATTTAAAACCCCAGAACTTTAGTGGCCACAATTGAAGTGAACTGTTTTGGAATAGGAACTGGTAATGGGGCCCCCTTGTCAAGAAGGAAAGCAGAATGGTATAGCAGGTTTCAGAACCTCCCAGCTTAGCCCAAGTTCCCCTTCATCCTGCCCCCATCAGCATGTAAGACAGGCATCCACTATGTATTTCTGTGGAAAGGACGTCATGCTGATTTACCTGCCTAGAGAGGCCATATGCCTCTTTTCACTGTGCTCTGTGGACCATCACTGTGGGATGCGTTGACCCATCAAACGCCACCGCCCATCAGAAGCAGTGCCGGAAGAAGGACGGGTGACAGCTCCAGCTCCGTCTCCATCTTCCCCACGCCGTTAGCCCCACTCACACTGGAACATTTTATGGGGAAGGGGCCTTGGTAACAGATGGAATTTCTGTTCGGACGGCCGCACCTCAAAGCTTGCTCAACAATTAACGAACAGCTGTTGGGAGATTTCAGCTCTGCTCCTGTCTAGACCTTTCTAGAACATAACCTCATAGGCATCCAATTAATCTTGAGCCCGTTTCCGTGGATGTTGACCCGTTTAATTCCCACAACGCACCTGAGACAGAATGTAAAAGTGTAGCCCCAAGTAAAGGTAAAATCTTATGAGGGCTAAGTGAGTTTTCCCAACAAAATAATAAAATATCTATTACAACATAACTTGATATGCTTGATAATGTATTCCATAATTGTTGCCTAAATAACAGAAAGACAATGTTTTGAGGCTATAGCTAGATTCTGATACATTTGTTGTCTGCTTTCTCTGAAAGGTTCCTTTTCAGGTTGCATGTGCCATAGGGAAATAATCAGCAACAATCATTTTAAATCTTAGAATTACAGGGTTCTGATATTTTTGTCAAGAACTTCAACATGGGGATGATCTTTGATGTTTGTCTTTTACATACAATAGATTAAACAACATGCTACAAATAACACAGATTAACCCAAAACAAAGCTATCATATACTGATATCTTAAATCCATACTATCTGTCAACATTAACCTGGAATTACAATATCTTGAATTGCCATGGGAAGGTTGTGAAAGTCACGTGATATTCCTGTCTGGAAAATGTTTACAACAGACATTCCATAGTAGTTTTGATCTTTTATTCCTGACACACATACAGACACCAGGGCCTAATGATTCTGAAAATGGATCATCTGACTGCTTTACATGAGCATATTCTGTTACCAAAACATTTTCTGCCAGGAAGCAGAAGCAGATAATAGCACCACAGATATTATGTTTGCAAGGACTAATTGTAACCAAATGTTAAATTATTTCAACAGAAAATGCCTTTATATTGAATAAAAAAATTGTAAAAAAAAATCTAATGAAATGGCAGCCAATATCTGTGTGTTTCTATACTTATGACGATACGCATGCAATCAAATGTTATTGCAGAGATGAATACAGTGTGCCAGCCTCATTAAAAGGCTCTGGTAGCCTGTGTCAATACTCATGATGTATTCATGAATTAAAAATTCCAAATTAATTAATATTAAAGAGCTTACATTTGCATGAAAGTATGTACTCACAAAACATATCCAAGACTGTTATTTGGCTCACAAAAGTCTGACAACTGCTTACTTGCATTTCACATTGAAACCTTCCCATCTTTTCCTGTCTTTAGTCTGACCTTCTGACAGTCTTCTACCATGGTGCAATTTGTGCCGAACAAATACGGATATGAAGTACCTAATAATAATAATAATAATAATAATAATAAGGAAATGAATACCAATATTAATAAACTCTTTATAATAATGTTTTTTTTACATGATGTTCAAGGCCCTTTCCGCAGGTACAGAACACATGGCACTGGAATTACAATGATAATGCTGTTCATTTTTAGTGCACTCTTAAAATTAACAAATCATTTGGCCGAAGCTTTTAGCCCAGTAAGCAAACGTTGAACCAGCTACAAAAAGTTACAATTATTTCTGTGGGGGTATTCCACAAGCAGGATTACTGAGTTAACTGGATAAGTGCACTGTGTAAAATCCGGAACAGCTCTTTTTACTTCATTCCATGTTCTGCAGTCCAAGTTTTGGGAGGTTTCCGGGTTTTGCTCAGTGCAGTTATCCAGCTAACTCAGTAATCTTGCTTTGGGGATACCCCCCAGAGTGCATGCCTCAACATAAATCTGACCTGCACGATCAGTTAGTCAAAAGGGTTAGAGTTTTTATTTTTTAAAGAAACATTAAGGTTCGGTAGGAAAGGGTGAGTTTTGAGAGATTTGCAGAAAACAGCCAGTGAATCTGCCTTCCTGACTGATTGGGAAAGGTTGTTTCACTATTGGGATTATGCCAGATGTGGAAAATCCAGGTTCAGAAAGTAAAAGTCCTCCCCAGTATTTTGTTCCAATCACCTGAATTTGCTAATTAGCACACTTCTTCAGCCAGGAGGTAGATTAGTGACATGGCTGAGTTTATGGGTGGAAGAAACACATGGCAGGACTTTCTGACCCCTCGACTTTCCACCTCTGGATTATGCAGAGAACAGCAGGAGCCATGGGGGGGGGGGGGGGGGGGGGGGGGGGGGGGGCAGCTTCTGGGTTTAGAGAGAGATGGGAGGATGCTGAACAGAGATCTGCTTGGACTGTATGATGTGATCATAGTCTGAAGATAGAAAGGGGGCAGTGTGAGTGATTTGAATTTAATGCAGGCAGGCACCTGAAGCCAATGAAGTGGCATGGCTTGTGTGAATTTAGGCAATTTGAAGACTGCAGCATTCTGGAACTGTTGCAGTAGCCTGATGGCACAAACAGGTAAGCCAGCCAGCAAGGCATTACAATCGTCCAGACAAGAGAGTAACTGCGGACCTGACCTAGGATCTGCCTTTCTCTCTGTGCCTGTGCAGTGGAGGGGGCAAAGGCAATTAAGTCACGTTGAGGCGCTGGCTTATGTATGATATAAATCTTAGAGTAGCCAGGGTGTCTTGTCTCCTGTTGAGGAGAAACACCAGAACACAGATATTCACAGAATCCAGGGCCTAGCGTGGCCAGAGAATACCACATGGCCTCCTTTTCCATTTTAAATTTTGAATGCAAATTTGTTACATTCAATTGAAATCATCACTTGAAAGTCTTAAGGTTGATGTAGGTAATGGTTGTTAGGCCTGCCAGTTTGTGATTTCCATTTTTGGTGCAGCTCCAGATTCAAGCAAAGGCCAATGTGTTACCACTGGTCTTATCACATAGAAGTAATATTTTGCCCAAATTTGAAGATTACACAACTGCACAGATGTAATGATTATACTAAAATTATTCAGCTTCTGTTGTTAAAAGCAGGAGCAAATGTGCCTTTTTGATGAAGTATTCAATAGTTGAGTGAAATTACCTGCTAGAATACCGATGTTTGGACTCATTACAAACAGGTTAAAACCCTTAATATTTTTAATAAAAGCCCCGTTTTGAGCAACATAAGTGCACATTAATTGATAAGTAAATTTGTCAGCTATTAGATAAGCCCGTCCTGGTCATAAAGGCGTCTGATCCCCCCACCCCCTCCTTCCAAACCTTACCTCACATCACCCAATCAGGGCTCAGGTCCTCAATGCTTGGGAAGAAAATGATTTATGGTGTTCAGTATTCAGAGTGCTGGGAATTTTAATGAGGGCGTTGAGTGTGAGAACTGCTGGATTCAGAAAAATAAACACAATTTTCCTTAAACCTCACTTCTCTGACACGAGTGAAATGTATTCTTCTAAATACGGCACAGAACATATTTTGGTAAATGTCTAATCCCCTTTTCCCCATGTTGCTAGTTCCTCCCATGAGTCAGTTGGCATCAGAGATAATAAAACAGTCACAAAATATTACCTCAATGTGAGAGGGTTGTACCTTGAACAACAATTCACATTATGAACAGATAGAAATAAACTAAATACTATCATTGTTGGCTCGATAGATTTACAGCACCACCATTTTGCTCAATATGTTGTTGAAATATTTAGTGTGTTAGTGTGGAATACTCTCAGTCTTAGCAATAACATAGGGTAAACAAATGATTGAAGAAAAGAATATTTGTATTGTGGACATAAACCATCCACATTTTGTTTGTTTCAGTTTGTGCCCCCTCAAAGGTTTTGGGTGCACTACACCCCTGCTTGTAGCCTATGCAAGCGGGAGTTTGGTGGCCTACCCAGCTAAGGCACTTACTCATGCACGGATGCCCTCCTGATGGTCTGAAATTAATGTGGTTAACACCTGTACCCACTATGCACGAATGGAAAATGTTACCTAACCTACCAGGGAGTGGAGTAAATCTATTAGAGTTCGATTTGAATTTACAGCAGCAACAGGACTGGCCTGGGTGATGATTATGATTAAGCGTCCAGCCTGAAGGAAACAAAGAACTGAGGGAAAACAAGTTGTTAAACATACACTGCTACTAATTGCCCTGAATATGGGTATCCACATAAGAAAATGCAGAAAGGCAAAAGGTTTCTGTCAATTGTAAGTGAACATCAGGGAATGGCAAATTTGCAATGATGTTCAGGCTAGTAACTAAGAAAGCCATGAATCCAGCATGTTTTCACTATGGACATCTCTTATTTTGAGTCTTGAAGTCAGGGGATTAGATTCGTTAAAACTGACAGGCTGTCAGTTCTCACCATTGAAGCTCAGTAATATTTGTGGAAGGTAGAAATACAACGTGATTGCTTTGGAAGGTCAGTAATGACATCTGTTGAGTACTGCTTCAAAATTTTCTCACTGAGTCACTAGGCATATGTGAGATGAAAAGGCCAAATATTTGATTTGTTAAAGTGCAGAAATAAATTTGCCTCATACTTTCACATTTATATGATGATGGTGATGATGATGATGATGATGATGATAATGATGCCTTGCATATAAATAGTGCCTTTCTCACACTCAAAGCACTTTACAGTAATGAGAAAACTCTCCTCAACCACCGCCAATGTGTATCACCCAACTGGCTCACCACGCATCAGCTGAGGAGGAGAGGGAGACAACAGTTTTTAACCAATTGAACTGGGGGATGATTAGGTGGCAGGTTGAGAGAACCAGTTTGGGAATTTAGCTGGAATACTGGGGAACCCACTATATCTACCTTCTGTACCTTCTCTGTATCATGAAGGCATTCAGATACTTGTGAATTATTCTGCCTTGTGAAGACATGAACACACGTAGAATGTGATGTGCAGGAACAGTTATGACTCCGTTCCTCATCTCAGTAAAATGCTGCTTTAAGCTTCATGCTTTGTTATTATAGCTATACAGACTAATCCCAAGCCCCTCGCCTTGCTATGGTCAGGTGTCAACCTATCAAAAAAAGGGCATGAGACCAGGTTGCTTTCATCAGTATCGCAGCTTGTGGGATGATATTCACATACTGAGGGGGCTATGTCTCTCCAGACCCCCATTAAAAGAATATATAAAACTTTGCTTTGAAGAAAATTAGACCGTAAAGGTCAGCTTTGACACGAAGCTGTCACTTTCAGAAGTTGTAATGCTGCCACGTGAGAGATGCTGGAGAGGCAGAACAGACCAAAAGGGAAGCCCGGGGTTCAGGCATGCCGTGGATGGCCCTGGTGTCCAGGGCCGGAGTCTCCGCATACTCCCCGGGTGGAGGGCCAGAGCATTTTCTTTTGTAGGTGCACTGATGCAAGTGCGATTGCCTGCAGCTGGTCTGAATGACTGACGATGGTGAAAATCTGAATAACAATAAAAGATACAATAACCACAATAAAATAACAATACATAACTTGTACACAGTTAAAAAAGCTATAAAAATGCAATGTGTTTTATTAGAAGACACTGAATTTAATGCTCCAATGCCTTCAGAAAGATTGTTACAGTACGTCAGAGCCTGATCTGACAACTGCTTTCTCCTTTGGACTTTAGCTTGGACCGAGGAACAATCAAAATAGCTTCATTTTTGGACCTGCAAGGATGATCGATAGGCATTTTTAGCAGCTAAAATCATACATAGTCATTAAAATATACATTACAATTCATACATTTCACAATTCTGAGCAGGTGGTTGTATGAGTTTAGCTTTGACAAGAAGGGCTTTTAAAGTGTAACGAGTGGGAAATTAACATGTCACCTGATGGTCTCATGCTGTTTCTTAAATGTACGCCACACTGCTGCTGATTGGGGCCTATTTTCCTCAAGCATCCTTAAACTTCATTTCACGCACAATTATGCAAATCTAATGCTGAATCCATACACGCAAACATTTGAAATTGTTTTCGAATGAAAACTGTGAGAACTGGAGAAAAAAAAAACATCAGAAATCATCACCGCCAGGTTTTTTTCTTTTCAATTAATTTCCATATAATAATGGGCTTTTCGTATGGTAATAAAGGGCTGACAGTGATTTATTTCATTTCCGACAGTGTGACATGTGCACTGCTGTTTCCAAGCCTCTTAGCTGCCAGCAAGACACAAACATTATAAATTGATTGAATTATGACAGGGCACATTATACATACATAATGGACAAAGAGAGGTGATCCTTTTAATATTTATGTCCATTGTACCTCCTGAAAACAAGTTGTCGTTACTATGGTGCTTCATCTCAGGTAGAATGCACAGTCTCCTTGGTGCTGAAGCTCAACAGCGGTCTGTTTATACCAGTTTTCAGTTAGCCTCATTGCCCAACATTAAAAATGAAGGGTACCTTTCAGCACTAGTTACATACCGTATGGAATAATGTATTTCCAGTTGAAAAAAAGTTTAGGAATAGTAGTTCAAGTTGCCTTGAAATGTGATTGTACTGCAAAGATATTTTTTCTGTATTTCTTTTTCAGTTTTGATGCTACAGTACAATTGTTTTCTGTTGGTTGTCCTGCCCTGTTTGGTTAAACTAAGCTGTGTGTCTGTTTGATAGAACCAGAACATGTCTGACTTTTGCAGCAAAAGGTCAGGGCTTTCAGTCCAATTGAAATTTGTTCAGTTCACTGAACTTTGGTGCCTTCATTTTGAGAAATGAACCAAAACAAGCATGTTGAAGCATCACTTCAAGATCCAGAAAGTGAAATACTTGTTCAAATACTTAACCACTGATATTTAGGGGACGGGGATGAACCAAATGGACACATATGTAAGTCATCTGTGTCTGTTTGGTGTTTCCCCAAAACGAATTATGTTAAAAGGGAAAAATGTTATTCATGAGTGGCCCCCACGGTTCAGAATATAGCTGGAGTGTCAGGAAGGGTTGGTTTGAGTGCTGCCATCTGCCCAACTGCTAATCAGTCACAAACTGATGCAGGTTTGTAGAATAGCACATACATACATGTTAACCTCATGCACAGAAAGAGGGGAAGTGGGACTCAAGGGTCAATGGTTTCCTCTTTCGCACACATGTGTTTTGTGTGCACCAAAGTGTAAGACAGGCATCAGTACAAGGAAGGCAATGTACACGTCAGCTGGGCTGTTACCAATGCCATTTCAACCTCTTCATTCAGGCATAATACAGGACCCAAGGATCGCCATTATGGTTCCATTACTGCAGCTTAGCCAGAGGAGGGCTAGCTCCCCCTGTTGGGTCTGGTTCTGCCCAAGGTTTCTTTCCATACGCCACCTAGGGAGAGTTGTCGCTATTGCCCTAAGCTTGGGGGTTTAAGAAAGGGTATGCTGTGAAGCATATCGTATTTGTATCACTCTGTCACATGTCAGGTGTAGTGAGGTTTGGTCACTTTTATTCAGAATTAATTAAGTTCAACACTCAATTAGAATTCTATACTTGATATAGGTGTTATCAGCTCCTTTTTAATGGATAGCCATTGTCCCGTACCATCGCACATCGCCTGGATGTTGATGGAGTGGGCTGAGAGCAATGTAATGTGGCATCGTTTCCCTTCGCTGAGGGAAAGGTATGTGGACCTATGGAACCTTTTATTATTATTTTATTTATTATTATTCAGTGGTCACTCTTGAGGGAAAGGTCATTGAGAAGGTTAACTCCTATAAATACCTGGGCATTCTGATTGATGATTCCCTTACTTTTAAGCCACATGTACAGTGCTTGGTGAAAAAACTGAGGCTTAAATTAAGTTTCTATTTTAGAAACAAGTTGTGTTTTTCTTTTAATGTAAAAAAGAGACTTGTTGCTGCCACGTTTTTACCTGTGTTGGACTATGGGGATCTTTTATATATGCATGTGTCATGGTTTTGACCCTGTTTCCCCATGCGGTCGTTTTCCTCGGTGGCCACGCGAGGGCGCTGCCCTTTTGGTAGATGCTTGCTCCGCCCTGCTGAGTTGGGGGAGTTTCTGTTTAGCATTTACACCTGTTCGTAGTCACCTGAGAGTTATTTAAGCCTACCGTTTCCTTCGTTCGGGGCTTCGACATTAATTGTTGTTTGTTTATTGTTATGTACTGTGGTGTATTGTTGGCTGTTAGTTCTCGTACCATTTTTGGCTACTCGCCTATTTTTAACGTCTCTTGGTGAGGCAGGGCTTATTTCTTGCTGGCTTGGTGGTTAGTTGTCTCGTAGAAGTTTGGGACCGTAAATCTCTGCTCTATTTCGCCTGTGTGTGTTTTCTCCGTGTATGGAGATCTGGGCAACTCTGTTTGGAACTTTAGTTCTGTTCGCCCCTCGGTGCATGTCGTCTCATGGGAGATCGGGCGCTTCGCTTCTGCTAGGTTGCTTAGCTTGTAGAAGTGTAGAGTAGCTGTTCTTTGTTCCCTTTCGCCGGTTAATGGTTTCTACTGAGAGTCCTGGCGTTTGCTTCTACTCGTTTCCGTGTTACGGTGAGCCAGTGAGTAGCCTTGGTACGTTTATTTCCTGTTGTCTCCTTCTCATGGGTTACATTCCCCTTTGTTGTGAGTCTGGGTTTTTGTTACTTATTCCTTTACTGTGAGGCTAGGGCGTGTGTTTATTTAGGTTCGCGGTAGTCTTTTGGATAGTAAGTTTTGGGACGACGGTGCTCTGTCGGCTCACCTGTAAAATGTTTCTCTCTCCTGGGAGATCGGGTGTTTACCCAGGTTTGTTTGCTGCATTAGACTGCGAACTTATTTAAGTAGCCATGGAACGTTAAATCTCTGTTCCTGTTCGCCTCGTTACTTTTCACCTTACTAGAGGCTTGGACGCATGTTTAATTTAGTTTGCATGAGTCTTTGGTTAGCAAGTTATGGGACGACGGTGCTCCGTCGGCTCGCCTGTAAATGTTTCTCCCTCCTGGGAGATCGGGTGTTTACCCAGGTATGTTTGCTGCATTAGACTGCGCACTTATTAAACTAGCCATAGAACGTTAAATCGCTGTTCCTGTTCGCTTCGTTACATTTCCCCTTACTGAGAGGCTGGGCTTGTGCTTGTGTTGGTCAGTTAGCCGTTGGTTAAGGTGCAGCTGTCCTTTTCATCTTTTTGTGCTTTCCTTCTCCGTGTATAGGAGATGTGGGTGATTCGGTTCGGAACTTTAGTTCTGTTCGTCCTTCGGTGCAATTCGTCTCTTAGGGAGACCTGTTGATGATGTTGGACATGTTTGCGTGTGACTGCAAGCCTTAAGCCTTGGTACATTAATTATCTGTTCCTTCGCCTCTTTACATTTCTCCCGTCTGAGAGGTTAGGGCGTAGCTCTATTCTTAGCTTAGTCATTTTGCTGGTAAGGCATTGGGACGACGTTGTTCCGTCGGCTCACCTGTAAAATGTTTCTCTCTTCTGGGAGATCGGGTGTTTACCCAGGTTTGTTTTGCTGCATATGACTTAGTGCCAGCTTATGTAAGTAGCCACGGAACGTTATCTTTGTTCCTTCGCCTCTTCTTATACCAATAGGTATTAGTTTTCTGTGTGTATTTGCTGTGTGTTTTTGTGCTACTCGCCTGTTCTTGCGTCTCGTTATCGAGACAGGGCGTGTTATTTCTGGCTCTCGTGTATCAGTGAGCCGGTCTGTAGCTGTGGTGTGTGTGTTCCTTGTCTGTTCTCCTTCCCTTATCTGCGGGGTATCCCGCCTTAGTGGCCTAAGGGATTAATGATTCCCCTTGCTGCGTTTGGCTCCTCCCACCTCACACGTCACGCCCCATTACAGCATGCCCCTGCCCAGGCATTGCATATGATTGATACAGCTTATCATGCTTCCCTTAGATTCATCACAAATTGTAAAGCCTTGACTCACCACTGCGAGCTTTACTCCCAGGTAGGATGGCCTGCTCTGGCAACCCGCAGGCGTACACACTGGTATACTTTCATATACAAGGCAATTCTTGGGCTGCTCCCATCCTATCTATGTATTTATATTTCACAGAAGAGTGGACAGTACTCTTTGCGGTCACAGGACTTTTATATGTTGTCTGTACCAAGTGTTCGTACAGAGAGTGGGAAAAGGGCTTTTAGGTATTCCGCACCCTCAGACTGGAATATATTACAGACTGTTTTAAAACTCCATGATTTGATTTCTTTGAATGCTTTTAAATCCATTTTGAAAGACCTGGAGACAGAAACGTTGGGGTGTCGGTGCTTAAACTGATATTTCTTGGATACATGGCTTGGACTGCACTTTGTTCTTTGGGATGTTATATATTGAAATATTGTCTTTTTGTTTTGTGTCTGTTTCAATAACTTGTTTTATGTTGTGCTGCTGCCTGTCTTGGCCAGGACTCCCTTGTAAAAGAGATTTTTAATCTCAATGGGACCTATCCTGGTTAAATAAAGGTTAAATAAAAAATAAAAAAAATAAAATTATTATGCATTTTTGATATAGCCTACACAATAATAATATTTCACATTGTGATCTAGATATTTTAGTCATGCTTGTGCGTGCCCCTGTGTGTAACAGACAGGAGGGTACGCGCGTTGTGCACATGCCTATGTAGACGCACTTATATGCGCCGTTAAAATAACATGTAAACAACTGCAACATGACTTTAGACCAGGTTTGTGGTGGTTCTAGTGCAAGCGCTTTCTGCTGGCTCAAGATAGCAATACGCCAAAAATAATCCTGGCCACTCCTCATCTTAAGACTAACAGTTCACTTGTAATGGGCGCAAGAAACATGGTAGTTAAAGGATGCGAAAGCAAGGCGTTATAATGAACCATGCGCCGGGTGTAAGATAGCAAAGACACTTGCGTTTGGGTTAGCGCCACTTTGCGCCGGGTGTAAGATAGGGCCCAGCATGTTAGAGATAATATATTGCTTATGTGAACTACTAATATGAACTTTTTATCTAACGTTAGCTAAGTTAGCAGGCTAGCTAACGTTAGCTAGTTGTCAATAGTTTCACAGTCATAGTTTCAGTCCTGAATAAAACTTTAATATTCATGGGGAAAATCCAGGGTTGAAAATGCAAGTGTGAAAATAACTGGGACTGCTCACCACAGGGTGAAAACGATAGTGTTCACACCTAGAATCTAGCTCTGCAGTTTTTTCATTGAGTAACTTAACTTACTTTCTTGACTCCGAAACACATCTGTTTTTGATTAAATATATACCCCAAAAGGAAGAGTGCTGTCCTTAACCTTTATTTTATCTGGCTTAAATAAGATAGTATGTTGTGTTGCACGCTAGCTAGATGTAGCAACTTTGAGATACCATTGTCAATGCTTAGCTCACACTTGTGTGGGAGGGGGGTACCAAACATAGACTTTATAATAAGATATAATACACCTACTACAGGCCTAGCTGTAGTACCAGGGCCAACAAATGTGCGCTGCCTTTCACTGTCCCTCTTCCACAACCTACAAAAAATTATACTCTGGCAGAAGCAAAGAAAAATGATCTGAGGTCCATGTTAAAAGACATGCCTGCCATAGACAGGGGATATGTCCCAATAAAAAAAAAAATGCACCCTCCTCTCCTCCGTGCCCCGTAAACCGATCTATTGATTAATGTTTCGACGCAAACTGCAATGTTAAGTACATTGTATACTGTACATGCTTGCAACTTCTTGTCCTCAGAATGTTCAGGCAGTTTTGCCAATATTATGTACACCAATTTTTTATGTCCATGGAGATGGTAATTTGAGAAGTGTGTTTTTTTATGTCCTTGTTTAACAGTTTTGTGGATGACCAAGCTCCTTGTATTTCTCTTCCTCCTCTCACTTTTTTTTACATTTAAATCTCCTGGACAGTGGTGGTTATTTTCAGAGCTGCCTCAACTTGTCCTCCTTTTTTACAGTTATTTTGAAAATTATCCATCCCCTCCACAATGTCTAGCGAGTGTGTGTTCATGTGTTAGTAGACCACCCAAACATACCTTATCACTTTGGAACACAGATTGCTGGTGTCAAATACTATTCTATGAAAAATTTATGTAAATTGCTCGGTCTTTCATATATTACATGCACTCAATATAATACACCCACAGACAGAAACAATAAATTCATAATTTGTATTTGGGGACTATTGACACAGCTCACCAAGTCCTTGTCACTGGTCACTCCTAAATTTTAAAGTAGTGAGACAGAATGCATTGTTGAAATAAATATTATCCATTTTGTTTCTCTGGGCAGAGTTATCTTTATTCATGCAAAATAAGTTAGATTAAATGTTCAGAGTACAATTTAATGAAAACAGTTTAATCCTCATAAAGATAAACATTTTAGCTTGAAGGGATAAATTGCCCCAGTTACATCACAACATTCACATAATTGGTGCGTTTTCATAAGCAATCCAAATCTGCTGTTTTAATTCTGTGCACATTTTCTTATATTTCCAAAAGCCCTTGTTGTAAACATTCAGAATGCATACATATAAAAAATAAAACTGGCTGTGAGAAACAGTTTAAAGTTTCAATTCAACTTCCAAAATTTCCAAATTTTTCCACAAATGCTCTCATTTGATCAGCATTTCTTTGAAAAAGCCAAGCACATTTTCATTTTTCGAGGATTTAATTGTATTCATTTTCTTCCAGTATAATAGTAAAAAGGTTTGCCCTTCAGTGTTTTAGCTGCTTATTGAAAAATCTGCTGTGCTCTATTGGTGAGGAAGGGTCGAAAGCCTACACCTGCAGTAAAATAACAATTACTGTATGTATCCAGCATTTTAGGGCAAGTTTATGTGTATAAACACTTTGCTGTGTGAAGCGGCAAATGATGCAGACTGCAAAGCTGTACAGAAGCAGGTCTGCCCCAGTCCAACCCAGTCCGCATCCAGTCCATGCAGATTTCGCTTCTGGGGTAGACCTCCCCATCCACTGCTATTACATAGGGTATTCTTCACTGATGAATGTCCAGTCAAAGGAGGATAGGTTACACCTCTTGAGTTTGGTTTCTTCCTATCTGTCCCTCCTAGGGAGTTTTTCCTTGCCACCGTCACCCTAGGCTTGCATTTGTGGGGGTTAGGTCAGGGTCAAATAAAATCTATTCAAAATGTATTTACGTATATAGCTAATTTTACAAAAAATGTCACAATACTCTACACAGAAACCCCGCCTAAAACTCCCACAATGAGTAGAACGAGCCTTAAGAATTGCTTGATCAGTTCTTTATGCGGACCCAACACAGAGAAACCTCAGTATCTTTTCACTCCAATACTCACAATGGAAGATTATGAGTAAGCCTGTTGTCACAATGTTGGTTTCAAGGAGAAAACTAAACAAACAGATCTTGGCCAGACCTTGAATTTCCCTCAGCCTGAGCACACAGCTGAAATACACCACCCACCCACCCACAAAGGACAAAGGACAGCACTCCCACAGTGGACCAACAGGACCACCAACATAGTCTTCAGCCACCAACCTGAGTATAACAAGAGACTGAGTATAACAACCTTTTTCTCAGGTAATATCTTTGCATACCAGTATCTTTGCATTTTGTAAATTTGTTTTTTTTTTGTGTGGAAATTGTGTCTGTTTATTCTAATAAGTGGGCTGATTAAAGCAAACTCAAATTAAGGTACTGGTATTACCTATTAAATTATAACTTAGTAGATGTTAATTCATTAGCTGGTGTCCCCGTTTCCACCTCAGAGGTAGATAACTCTAATAGCCAATGCAAGTTAAATAGTGTGTTAAATCAACTGAAATATATTTCAATAGGGACAATACTATAGTCTATTAGAGTTCAAAGTATTGTATCAGAGTCAATTTTAAATTGAAAATATTGTTGTGTGCTCCAACAAATTGGGCTTCCAATAAACCAAAAGGCTTATGTGTGAGTTGAATAAATACAGCTCTGGAAAAAATTAAGAGACCACTGCAAAATTATCAGTTGTCTCATTGTTATTTTGGTTCTGTACTCTAGCACTTTGAGTTTGAAAGGAAACAATGAAAATGAGGTTGAAGTGCAGACTGTCAGCTTTAATTTGCGGGTATTTTCATCCATATTGGATGAACTGTTTAGAAATTATAGAACCTTTTGTACATAGTCCCCCCCCATTTTTGGGCATCAAAAAATATTGGACAGTTTAACATAATGTAGAATAAAGTAATCATATTTAATGTTTGGTCACATATCCTTTGCATGCCATGACTTCCTGATGTCTGTGATCCAAAAACATCAAAAGACTCTTGATATCTTATTTTGGGGCACTCTTACAAGCGATACTATAACGTCTCTGCATTTGAATGGATCTCTATGGGAATTGGGGGGTGGGACTAGATTTAGCTGTAAATTATGCTGGAACAGTATGGAATACATGGTTGGTAAAATGGCTGTAAGTCATCAAGAGTCTGATGTATCAAACGAGCCTCAAACCATCACTCTGCTGCCAAATATGCAGTAGATATGGATGAATCACTTTAAGGGTTGTTTCTCCTGACAAATTTTCCTATTGAACTCTATGGAAAAATAAGTCAGGAGAAGAAACCCTTCAAGTTCAAGTTAAACAGGGCTGCACACGTAATCACTGGCTTCAGCACAAATGGTCTTAATACTTAAAGGGTAAGTTTGCTATTTTGGACCTTGGACCCTATTTGCGGTCCGTCTTCCATGAACCTGACCCATGAAGTCCATTTTTTCGCTGATCGGTCCAGTATTGAGTTCGGTACAGATTTCCTGTAGGCTCTCACTGGGCTACAATGGAAGTGAACGGGGCAATCAGAAATGTTCGATAAATGTGCTTTCATGTACAATAAATGAGACGGGAAGCTCAGGGTGTATTGTTACCGGTCTCAGTATGCTCTCCTGTGAAATGTATCTCAATCCGAACATTTTTACGTGCTTGGCATGGCTTGGAAGTAAGCATTTCTCTGTTGCTTGTTTGCGCTGCACTCGCGGAGTACTATGTGTCGGGGGTAGGGGAGCGGGAAGGTGTGCCGGCCGTTTACGAAACTATCTAGCTGAGCAGTCTGCGTTTGTTTACCTGCAGCAACGTAGGCTACAATTTCCACAAAACAACTTGGATGATGGATGACTATAATGATTACGAAGACGAAGAATTCGATTTTGACTTTGACGTTACTGGCTACAGATTTGAGCCAGAATACACGGACACGGAACTACAAGAGATGGATGATAAGAGAGCAAGAGAAGAGAGAGAGGCTGAAGTTGCGCAGGTAATGTTATCCGAAGTCGCTGCCGAGGCTAGACCAAGAATTTCGGGGGACTTTTGGTGTTCTTGCAAGAGGTGCAAGCAGATGCCCAGAGAGGAGGAAAGTTTGTGTTGTAGGGAGTGGGATCTGTTGCTACCGAATGCCATTGAAAACCTGGATGTATCCGTGGATGACACTGGATCATCTCCATCGATTACCATTAGCCTACACTATGACTGCCAACAGATATGTGATAGATGAGAACTTTGGACAGGACAACATGCGTCAAGCATTTGTAAATAAAACATTATAGAATTGTAAAAAGTTATAGTTGATGAACGTTTCCGACAGTTTTGTTACAAGAAAACAACTTATGTCAAGCTCGGATTTTGTTAGTTGGTATTGAGTGCTGGGTCAGAGGACGCGCTCAAAAAAAATAAAAATGTTAGTAACGTTATAGCTAAATATAACTTACCTCCGCTCCGGTGCTTGATAGTGCTGCAGGTCCGACACGAGGAACAGCTGTGTTCTTTAGAAACCAGTGTTTTGCTTCTGATTTGCGGTTACAGAAATCAGTAGCGTCGAAATGCGCTCCACAAATTCGCGAGTCTGCCAAACGGAGTTGATTGACTGGAGCATTTATGTCGATCCGTAAGACAACCAGCCAAAGTCTCAATCTTTCTGGGTCAGAGAACGGGAGCCTGTGAAAACTGGTATTTGAGCGTCCAGACATTTTATTCCCACAACCGGGGACTGCACATTCGCGCACCATTGCTGTGATGAATTATTACAAATGATGATTACAAAAACTGCGTTACAAATATTTCTGCTGTAGGCTACTAGCTAGTAAACTCCAACGGGAGGTCAGGATTTGTGATCAACTGCTTTTCAAGCGGCCCCCCCCTGTCTACAACGTAGCTAGACTGCGGAAGTTTACAGTGCGAGGTAGTGCGGTCGGAGAAATAGTTCTGTTTCAAATGGAACTGTTGTTTCAACGTTCGGTTTCCGTTTGCGATAGCCTACATTTCACAGGAGAGCATACTGAGACCGTAAGAATACACACTGAGCTATAAAAGCACATTTATCGTTGTTTTTCCATAACATTTCTGATTGCCCCGTTCACTTCCATTGTAGCCCAGTGAGAGCCTACAGGAAATCTGTACCGAACTCAATACTGGACCGATCAGCGAAAAAATGGACTTCATGGGTCAGGTTCATGGAAGACGGACCGCAAATAGGGTCCAAGGTCCAAAATAGCGAACTTACCCTTTAATACTTATTCCATTTAAGAATAATGCAATCAGTCGATAATTCTAAAACTTTTACAATGGTCGATTTAGCTTTCCATCAGCATAATATCAAAAGAGCCCCTTAATAATTTTTTTTTCATATGCTCAATCATACATACAGTGCCTTTCAAATACCTAAAATAATTTCAAAATGGTTCTAACAGGCCAAAAAGTCTGATGTGCTATTTAAAAGAGTACTGTGCAGGTAACTGAAACTGTGTCATTATGATAGAATGAACAGAATCTAGTTTTATTTATTTATTTATTTTCACTTTAATATTCCCGTTGCATACTTTCAATTTTATAGATTTTTCCAGTATCAATGTACTGCAGCTTTGCACTCTTTTGCCCCAGTGTTATTGAAAACCCCCTTTAAAGGGTTTTTTTAACAGAGAAACAGTGTAAACCACAGCAATTCAAATTGAAACCGCATGCCAAATAATTTTGTTATTCAGACTTTGAGTCACTGAGCAGCTGCTAAACACAGACCATCAATCAATTTATACATTTAAAACTTTCCTTCCTGACATCTGAGCCACAGCCTTTCATATCTGTGCCTTTCTGAAATCAGAAAGTATGTAGAAAAGCGTAAAAGAAAAAGATGAAAGACACATAATCAAGTGACAACACATGCGATGCTAACAATGGGCTAGGTCCTAGCCGCTAGGAGAACAAGAGATAAATGCTTTGTCTGAGGAAACAGGAGATAGACACTCATGCTTTCTAGTGAATGGGAATTACAAACTGCCATTCAAAGTATGAGGTCTAATTTCTCCACACAAATCAGCGAGGCCATAAAAGGAAGATGAAGTGCTGAGTTCCGCACTCGCAAAGCTGAAGACAACATAACCACTTAAATAGGCATTGCGCACCACAGGATACAACCTCTTTGCCAAGATTTAGGGTGCAACAGTGAGTTTGTATATCCATTTATCACAGCATAGTCTTGTTTAGACATCTCAGTCACTTGACTTGATTCTAACTATCTGGAATGAACTGGTCAAAGAGACAGTGATCATGTGGTAAAGTGATATTATTTTTGTGTATCATTCAAAGAGAAAATGTGAATATACAGTGAAAAATGTTTTTGTATTATTTTTATGATAATTTCTAATTATATGTATCCCCCAGAATAAGCTGTATATAGTTAAAATAATTTGTTACACAAGGAAGTTTGATACAGGAGCAGCCCTCTCTGCACTTGTATCTTGTAGCCCACCATCCCTTCAGTTACTTGGAAGAGCTGCAAGACCATGGACAGCGTAGGTCCTGCTCACAGGAATGATAGCAGCTGCGGCTCATTGCCAATCAGGGCAGCTGTTACCAATTGCTCTATAAAATGAATTGATCTTGGGCCTAGATGGGAGAGACATTTTTGCCCCATGGCCACTGTGTGAGCTTGATAACCCTCTGGAACCCGTTATGTTCTGGATTCTGACAGTGTAAATAAATGTTGCCTTTTTCAGGGTATTATTTTGTGGATAATTTCCACAACAGTGAATATCAGTAGTAAGCCAACTATTTCCCTGTGTATCCCATGTCTGTTCACCATGATACAATGACCTCCTCTAGCACTGTGCCACAAGTTATTACATATAACTAATCCTGAAAAGTACATTTTAGTATGTTATTTTGTAGTAAATCACCTCACACCTTACATAAATGTTGTGATTCTAAAAATATCAGTTTTAATCAAATGTATAATATGATCATTTAAAATCGTGAGGGAAGTGGGGCGGGACATTGATAAGCAGGCTGCTTTTTTCCCGTATCCCTTTTCGGCTGGAAATGTATGTGTTAAATGAATATTTCAGAAATGTGATGTAATGTGATCATACACATGCCGAAATAAATAAATAAATAAAAAAATAAAAAATAAATATGTTTTTCCCAGGGAATCACTACTAACACTTTATATGATAGAAAGAGAGAGGCAGGGGGACCATTTCAAAAATATTGTGAAAATATGAGCTTGCCGCAAACCTGTGGCAACAATGCCAAAGGTTTGCGGCAAGCTCGTATTTTCACAATGCAAATTAGCTTTGTGGGAACTGCCATTCACTTCAGGCAAAGTTTTTAGTTCATCACTACTGGCAAACTCTGACAAACCTCTGACAACATTTTGTGGAAAACAATTTAGTTTGCGGCAAATGCGTTACATATTAGCAGCAAGTTTGTGGCAAACTATCCAGTTTTGTAAGGGGAGTAATAGTCGAGACCCCTGTCCTCTTTCGATTTTTTGAGAAAAGTGATGAGGATGAGGAAGTACCTCTTTCGAGGGACAACAGACCAGACCAGACCATATTAAAAGCCCAAGGCACGAATGTATAAATTGTACACTCACAGAAGGTAAGTGACCTGATTAGCAGTGCATAGTGATAAAACAGGTATTGATAAACTGGTTGATTCATGTGCAGGCTATGCCACTGCAATATTACAGTATTGAGCGTTTTGTTAAGTGGGACCCATCTCAAAAAGAATAACCTCCAGCATAAGCAAAAGTACAGTTGTTATCGGGAGTGTAATTTGTATTGAGATTAGTCAGGTGTCATTATTGATTCAATTAACAGTGTGTGGAATTAACTATAAATCCATTGTTTTACTTTCAGTTGGAGGAAGAAGTGATTTGGGCACCAAACCTTTAATTTACCATAGATTACCATAGATTTACCAAAGATTTAATTTACCATACTTGATGAAATGTTGACTCCACTCAGCTATTTTTCCAAATTCTTTGATGATGATTTGTTCCAGCTTATTACTGGCCAAAAGAATCTGTACTCCTACAGCTTGATTGGAGCCAGCATCGATACAGACCAAAATTAAATAATATTTTTCATCAGGATTAAGCCCATCAAGGCTAAGATCCTATCCACTGATGATTACTGGGCAGAGGCTACACACTGCCACAGAATTGCTGATGTAATGTCCATAAAAAGGTTCAAGTGTCTCTAAAGATCTTTGAGCTCCCCATTCAAAACAACTCCAGACCCAGACCAGAACCATCTTTTCTAAAGATGGTTCTGGTCTGGTCCTTAAAGGTGCACTATGCAGGATTTTTACCTAGAATATTTTATAAAATAGCCATGCTCAGCCATATCTATGATGCACTGGCAATCTCTGTCAAAACAATTGCCAAAACCTTGCTCTTCTGCCTTTATTTCTTATTCTAAGATGCGTTTGGGACGTTTCTGGGCATGATGCTCTTTTGTGTGTGGGGAGGGGTGGGTGTGGCTACAGAGCCTGTGGGGTGGGATCAGGTTACTTTCAGCAGAGCGTTTGTTCCCAACTGGCTACTGCAATTTACCTATCACTAAGTCACGCCCCAATTGGTTAGTGTTCCAAACTCGGACAAACAATTGATTTAATGTCAGAACTTTACAGTGTAAACAATGGCCATATTGGCTTTACATGTTTTTGGAAAAACGAGAACAATTTCCTCAAGAAGCAAGCACAAAAATTTGAAATATGGAATGGAGCGCTATGTGCAATAAGTAAAAGTGTGTAGAAATGAAAATGAGTTTAGAATCAAGATCAATTAAAGTCTACCAATGGAGAAACTGCACCAGCTGATACTGATGTTGCTGATAACAACACCATCGAGGAGCAGTGTTGTTCCTGCACTGCAGGTAGGATTAATTGAACTAACCTAGTTATCATTTACATTATGAATATAACCCCCCCCCCAAAGTCAGTGACTTGAAACTGTCACGTTAAAGAGTAAGTACACCCACTGTCTCAGCCTGTCTCCGCCTACTAAACAATTTTGAAAAATACTTTGTGGGGTGAGCGAGGGAGAGGTGTGGGGGCGGAGGAGCTGTATCCATCGTCATTTGCATAAATAAACGTACATTCTACAAATGATTTTGTATAACTCGGATCAAACTAGACGTTGCACATCAAATATGAATCAAGATTCAGCAACTGAATGGCCTATTTCTCACCATATTTTAGTGGACT
The DNA here is from genome assembly GCA_029718625.1 of Synaphobranchus kaupii. NCBI lineage: Eukaryota > Metazoa > Chordata > Actinopteri > Anguilliformes > Synaphobranchidae > Synaphobranchus > Synaphobranchus kaupii. Next base: position 81,415,921 of record CM056377.1, read on the forward strand.
ATTTAGGTGTAATAAGAGAGTTGAACAGGACACCACGTTGTTCCGGTTTAAAAACATGGAGCCAGAAACGAAAGTAACATGGTGGGTCTAACCTAACCCACAGAACTATCTAACCAATCAGTTGCCAGCTGTTTCCGTTGTAGCCGAACCGCATGAGGTCAGCACGCATAGTAATAGTTGCTAAAGTATGATTGGACAATATCTGGTTTGCGGAGGAACCTAGCGATAGGTCAATTTCGGAGGTGATGAACCAGAGGTACAGTGAAGCCAAACAACAAGCCTGCAGGGTGCATTCAAGAAGCAGAGCTAGGATTTGCTTTTCCCCATTGGCCACAGCTTAGCAACGGGATGAAAAGCGACTGTGTTTTCTGTTGTACCTGTAACGTTACCTCTAGCTATCGAGCCAGCAACATTATGTAGATGGCCGAAGTCAGGTACCCTTTGAATCAAATAAATATAATGATGTAATATTACGTTGTATTGAGAAAATAAATAATGCTTGTAGTATATAAATATCAGTTACTGTTACACTGAACGAGCTGGCAGTTTATTACAAACTGTTTCACTGGATGTCTCTTAGTTTCTCGTGGGAGTTACAGATGTTTGTCAGGACTGAAAGTATCATTCTTAGTAGCACTAAGCCTACTTGTGTTGCATAAAATCACATTTCCATTAGATCATGGATTTTTTATAAAGTTTTGATTTGCTTGCAGCCATACCACCATGCAATCTGCGCCTGCTGAATGGCTGAAGCTAAGCTGGTGTGGGCTTGGTTAGTACTTGGATGGGAGACCTCTGGGGAAAACTAAGTTGCTGCTGGAAGTGGTGTTGGTGGGCCAGTAGGGGGCAGTCTTCCCTCTGATCAAATAAACCCCAATGCCCCAGAGCAGTGATGGGGACACTGTGCTGTAGGAGATGCCGTCTTTCAGATGAGACATTAAACTGCGGTCATTAAAGCTCCCATGACACTTATCGTGAGGATTAGAGGATTCCCCCGGTGTCCTGGCTAAACTTCCAACCCAGGATCTTTCAATCTGCCACCTAATCATCCCCCAGTATAATTGGCTAAAAAAAATTATTCTCTCCCTCTCCACATCAGCTGATGTGTGGTGAGCATTCTGGCGCAAAATGGCTGCCGTTGTATCACCCAGGTGGGTGCTACACATTGGTGGTGGTTGAGGCGAGTTTCCCCCTCATCATTGTAAAGCGCTTGGAGTATCGAGAAAGGCGCTATAGAAATGCCAGGCATCATCATCATAATAGACGTTGTATTGCTTGTTTGATTCAAATACTAGTTACTCTTGTATTCTGGAACACGATTTGCTTCATGATAAAAAACAATATGATGTAGCCTTTATAGGCTATCCACAAATTGTGTATTTTGAGCATTAGCCCCCATTGTTACGTAATCATGTAGAATTTTTATTTATTTTATTTTTATTTATTTCTTATTTAAACTCGAAGATCATTGAGGGCCACCCCTCATTTACAATGATGTCGAGTATACAATGATGAGATAAAATAAGATAAACATACAAGGTATAAAACAATTAAGACAAATCAATTTCAATTAAGACGTATAAAAATCAAGATACAAATATAAAACGAATCAATTAAAACAGGTGCAGACAGAATTTAAGTGACTAAAAAGCAGTGGTTTAAAATGGGCCAGAGGTACCAGTGAGTCTAGTTTTAAAATGATCTGCAGGGAATTCCATGTCGAAGGACCACAATATGAGAAGGCAGATCTTCCCAGCTCAGTTCGGACTTTCGGGATATTTAATGTAATCCAGTCGCAGGACCGAGTATAATATGATCCCGATGAGCAAACAAGCATAGAATTTAAATAAGGTGGGGCTTTGCCGATAAGGGCCTTATAAATGAATAAATGAAAATGCTTGTCACGCCTGAGGGAGAGGGAAGACCACCCAACTTTATCATATAATGTACAGTGATGCATACCATAGGCATCGCCAGTAATAAACCTAAGGGCAGAATGATAAACGGCGTCCAGAGGCTTGAGAATAGAGGCAGATGCATGCCTATACGCTACATCGCCGTAATCCAATACAGAAAGAAAAACAGCCTCGACAATCCTTTTTCTACAAAATATTGGAAAATTTGATTTATTTCTATAAAGAAAACCAATTTTTTGTCTTAGTTTTTTGACAAGATTGTCGATATGAAATCTAAAAGTAAGTTGATTGTCAATCCAAATACCAAGGTATTTATAGACTCTTTCGATACAGGATCCCTGCTTAGTAGAAATCTTAAAAACAAAGTCACTTGCATCTCTAGGTTTAGAAAACAGCATAACCTTGGTTTTATTTGCATTTAAAACAAGTTTAAGGTCACTTAGTGCTGTTTGGAGAATATCAAAGGAGGTTTGCAAATTATTTACAGCGAGATCAGCAGAATCTGCAATATAAAACAGAATTGTATCATCTGCGTACAAGCGGACATAACATTGAGTTAGAGATGAGAGCATGTTATTTATATAAATTATAAAAAGAACTGGACCCAAAATAGAACCTTGCGGGACCCCCCTTTGTAATCGGCAAAAACTCAGAATGGGCAGATCCGAAGTTCACTGACTGCTGACGATCAGAGAGATAATTTAGGAACCAGGAATATGCACCAGGACTAAAACCAATCCTGCTCAAAGTATCCAAGAGCAAAGGATGATCAACAGTATCAAATGCCTTGGAGAGATCCACAAAGATAGCAGCACAATGTTTCTTCTCATCCAAGGCATTGACAATATTATTTAAAACAACAGTGATAGCAGACACAGTGCTGTGCTGGGGCCTAAACCCTGACTGATGCGGGCTTAAAACCGAGTTGGCACTAAGAAATTCTTTAAGTTGATAGTTCACTAAGTGTTCCAGAATTTTAGCCAAGCAGGACAGCTTAGAAATTGGTCTGTAATTATTTGGGTCACCCCTGTCACCGCTTTTGTGCAGGGGGACAACATGAGCAGTTTTCCAGACAATAGGAACTACACCAGTTGAAATGGAGAGATTAAAAATATGAGCTATGTATTCAGCAATCAAAGGAGCAGAAATGCCAAGAAAGAGAGGGTCTAACATATCTTCACCGGTAGGTTTCTTTGGATCGATTGCGTGAAGAGACTTCATGACTACACTCGGGTGAAAAGGATTTAAAATAAATTGAGAGGCAGCTTTGGGAGAAGACAAATTATTATTATTATTACAATTACTGCCAACATTATCACTGCAATTTTCATTATCATCATAATTAACAAGGGGTTTGTCAGCATTAAATGGAGAAGAGCCCTGAGCTTTGTCATCAAAGAGATGGCCCGCAGCAGCAAAGTGTCTATTAAAAGCAGAGCAAATCTCACTCTGGTCATGTAACAAGCAGTCATCAAATTTGACATGACTAGGTAAAGAGGTAACAGAATTATTGTTGGGTTTAACAGCTTTCCAAAAATCTTTCGGGTCTGAATAGGTACTGGAGACCAGATTAAGATAAAAATCAGTTTTAGCCTTCCTGACAAGGGCAGTGCATTTGTTTCGGACTATTCTAAAAAGACTCCAGTTTGAGGCCATGTTACTGCGTCTAGCGAGAGACCAGACAGTTCTGAAGAAAACCAAGGGCTAGATCTGTTTTTCACCCTAACCTTTCTAAAAGGAGCATGTTTATCTACAACTGAGATAAATGTCTTAGTAAAAAAATCCAAAGATAATTCAACGTCAGGAATACCAGAAGTGAGATGAATGTCACTATTAAAGAGATCGTTAAGAAAAGCTTGTTCATTAAAAATCTTTACATTTCTCTTAACAATAATTCGTGATGAGGTTTTCTTTGCGTGGGAATCTCTGATACAAGCAATCAGACAATGGTCACGGATTCCAAAATCAAAAACACCGCTTGCAGTGATTTTATCCCTTCTGTTAGAGAAAATTAAATCAATTAATGTAGATTTTGGGGGCTCTTTTAAATTCGGTCTAGTGGGATCATTTATTAATTGAGAAAAATTAAGACTGGAAGAAACCTCCTTTAAGTACTCAGAGGAAGCATTCAACCAATTAACATTGAAATCACCCAGAGCGATGATTTCAGAATTACTATAATGGGAAGGTAGCTCAGCAAGGCGGTTTATGGATCTAAGATCAGCAGAGGGAGGTCTATAAACCCCGACTACAGTAATGGAATTATGAGTTCCAGTGATTAATTTCAGGGCAACAAATTCAAAGCACTTTGGCTCAGTGACAGCACACAAGACAGAAACAGAGAAACAAGATTTAACATAAATGACCACTCCTCCCCCTCTTCCAATTCTATCAAGTCTAAAAATATTATAATTATCTATGGCAATTTCAGAGTCAAGTTTTTAGCCAAGTTTCTGAAAGAACTAAAACATCCGGATCGGTATGGGAAATTAATAAATTCACATTATCTAATTTCTGATGTTTGAGAAGACTTCTGATGTTCCAGTGAATTAACCCTAGACCTTTTCTGGATTTAAGCATGTCTGGGTTAAAATCGCAGAATTGAGAGGGCTCGGATGGACTAGAAGCTGAAGTGGATGAAAGTTGAATACGTGCAACCGAACAGAGCACTCGCATACCACAGCGAACTGGAACACTACGACGGCGGTGGTCAGACAAACCATTGGTCATACAAACAGAGATAGGAAAAACAGCAGTATCAACATTAGGACAGTAGGGGGAGCTCTCATGGGAGACAGTGGGCGGAGGTTGTACCATAGAGGAAGAGGGAAGTTCCGGCCTGTGCGTGTAATAGGTAAACAGTCAATCGCATGGAAAGGATAGCACCGTATGATGCATGTTCGCCGATAGCATTTGGCTACCCCATTTGTTGGGATGTATCCCGTCTCTATTAAAAAGAGAATAACGGTTCCAAAACAAGTTAAAATTGTCAATGAAGCCCATGTTGTGAGTCCTGCTGGCGGACTGAAGCCAAGTGCGAAGGCTGAGGATTCTGCTAAAACGGCCAGCTCCACGACCGAAAGTGGGGATGGGCCCGGAAATAAAAACAGACTTTCCACAGTCTTTTAAAACGTTAAAAAGGAGGTTAAAATCGTTTTTTGTGCGCTCAGACTCCCGACGGGTTGTATCATTTGTCCCCACATGAACTATAACCCGGACTATAGAGGTCGGGAGTGAGGAAAGTAGCCCCGGTAGCTTACTCAAGATAACCGGGACCGTGGCTCCAGGGAAACAGCGTGTCGCTACATTGAAGAAGCGAATATTCCTAATTATGGAGTCGCCCACTATTAATGTAGTCGGGGAGAAGAGGGGACGAGGTGATGGTGAAACTGAGGAAACCAAGTAGTGTGTCCGGGCAGGCGAATGTTGTGGCAGGGCCGCACCATCAGGCCTGGGAGACGGATTTCCTACTGGCACAGGACAAGGGATACCACCAGAGCGACTGATCACGGCCTCCGCGAGGATCCTTCGCCGGGAAGCGGAGGTCACCGCCTGGCGCGAGGGCTGCCGGTATGTTCCCACATTGGACCGGTGAACCGCCTGAACACAGCCAAAATCGCTCTGACAATTCTGTACTTGGGGTTCTTCCCAGGGCTGAGAGAGCCCGTCCAACACTTGGAAAGTGTTCGTCAGCCGAAACTCTTTTGGGACTGGGAGTAAAGACGTGCGCCTTCCTCGTCGGCTGCCAATCGGGGCTTTGATCCAGGGAGCGTTAGCACCTGCAGTAGCTGGTGTGCTGCAAGTCTTCAGTCTGGCCCCGAGCCTCGGCCATTCCTCCGAGACCAGCCCCTCCACAGGGAATTCGGCCTCAGGGCAAAGCAGCGAGACAGCGGCATCCACCTCCGCCGCAGGGAGCTCGGCCTCGGGGCGAAGCAGCAAGACAGCAGTATCAGCTCCACGGGGCTCCATAAGTGAGTCAAGTAGCATCTCGTCTTCTTTAATTGAATGTAGGACCGAGATTCGTCCTTCCAGAACTGAAATCCTTTCCTTTAATGCATTGCAGTTTTCGCAATGCAGGGAGATCAGGGTCGGCATTTCTGCTCCGGGGTAAGTCAATTGAAGCGATGGTCAGTTTTCTGATGGTTGGCATTCAAGAAGCAGTAAAATAGTAAAACCAGATAAAAGTGAATAAAACCAGGATGGTCGGTTTAAAAAGTAAGAAAATAAAAACAATAAAATTATAAAATCATGGTAAAATAATAAAATTGTGCTAAATAAAATGATAATAAAAATAATAATACGTGTAGACAGCCCTGACTCTGCGACTATGTCTACTCGAGTATACTGCAATTTGTTCAGTTATGGATGTTACGGGTTGAACCAGGAAAATCTCATGCCTGAATCCGGACCAGGTTTTTCTTGGATCCACCACTACCAAAACAGAAAGAGGAAAAAATAATTTCTATTCACTACAATGAGTTACAGTATCACCCCCCCCACCCCCCACCCAGGTCTCTCTCCACTCTGCCAGACAAAGCTGACCCTACCCGCAGGTAAGCATGCCTATCCCCACACACCACTCGTAAGAATTATTCAGACTATCGCACGCACGCAAAAGCCCACTTTGGGGGCTGCCGGCCACCCAGCCCCACAATACTCACGAGGGGAAAGCCCACACAAACAAACACGGCGGCATACACTCATACAATAACAAAACTCGCTAAGATCCCACACCACAAATAAATAACATGAAACACACAAGAATATGTTGTGAAGTCCTACCCACGGCACCACTCTGGGAGGACTGCCACAAAAAAAAAAAAAAAAAAAGACACAAGCCATCCTGCCTAAAAATAACCACACACGGACAGCTTTTGCCGTCCTTGGTGATCGCCAAAGAGGATTCCAACTGTCCACCACTCGGGCGAATCCCAGGACCCAGGCCTTCACTGCGCCCCGTCGCCCTCATCACTCTTGCCGGGCTGGATGCGGGACACCGAATCTGACAGAGGAGAAAGGACACACCCGCTGCCGCTCAGTTCCCCGCTCGCTCTGGCGGTCTGAGACCCACACACACACTGCTTCTCCCGATACAACGAAAATACGTTCCTTATGGTCTGGGGGGGAGGGGGAGTCAGTTCCCCCAGCAACAGCTCATCGCCGTATCTTCCGGCACACTGGCTCTGTCGCACTGATCAGCTCTGCAGTTCGCCATCGTTGCTGTCCACCAGTTCTGGGTCTAACGCCGCTGTTGTGGTTCTCGTTTTCACAGGCGCCTCAGTTTTGCTTTCAGCTGCGCGCCTCGTCCAGGTAAGTTCTCGCCGTACATAGACACAGCACATTCTCATTCATACAAAGAAACATAATCAAACGAATAACAAAAAAAAAAGAAAAGGAACACTGCCTCATGTAAGCACCCAGAGACCCACACGCGCGCTCTCTCACCTTCCGTCAGTTCTCCCTCTTTAACCCAGGTGCGCTTCATTATATTCCCTCAGGGAACCCAGCCCCAGCGTTCCCTTCCAATCACTCAATCCCAATGAGCACTCACTCTTCCAATCATCCAATCATTCAATCAATCATTCAATCTGGCTTTGTAATTATCCCATCTTCTACTCACCACCATTCCCTCCTCACTGAGGGAGACCACAAACATGCTACATGGATATTCCAAACACCTGACATGTCTTGCTACGATGACAGCCGTTATCACATGGATTTCAGGGCTTTTAATACCTGCTTTCCATTTGTACTAAAATCCACCAGAAAATACCTTTCTAAAACTTTCTTTCGGGCTTAGTAAATCACTTTACACATACTAAAGTAATCTATTTGCATGACCTCCTGCCACTATTTCATGAAATAACATAGGGACGCCCATTTTTGCATATTCATTCAGGCTAACCCGACATATCAACATATCTAAATCAAAAGCACGTCTTTATTCCTCCTTAGTTGATCACCTCAGACGATTTTGCGGGTGGTAACAGTTTTACATGTGTTTTTGTACACGCAAACCTTTAGTAAATCAACCCCATAGTCACTTCCATTTCAAATCCAATGTGCTGGAGTACAGAGCCAAAACAACAAAAATTGTGTCACTGTTCAAATACTTACAGACTGCACTATACATACTGTCCCATACTGAGAGCATCTTCTCTCTTTTATAAGCTTTGAGTGAAGTGTGCAGGATAGACTTTATTTTATTGTTATAACACTGCCTAAGTACTGTTGCCATCCATAATATCGCTAAAAATGTTATTTTCATTTTATCTTCGCTTGACATTTTTCTTGCTGCGCTCAAGAGTGTTTCTTGCCCTCAACAGAGGTGAGATGGTGGGGTTTAGGATAGAGGAGGAGACTTATTTGATTGTAAACACAGAACCACAGCAAGGCTAAAAATCCTGCATTGGGCACCTTTAACCCTAGAATGCACAACATGGGTCCAAATGGACCCGGGCAAGTTTTTCTTTTGCTGTATTTTTTAAATAAATAAATGTTATCATTCAGCATGCTAGGACATCCTCAATTCACTTGTTTTTTATGATCAAATACCATAATTTAAATTTTTACTTTTAGAATAAAAAGTGTTTTTGTATGATTACCCCTAAAATACACATGGCTCCAAATGGACCTGTATTCATTTCCTATGGAATTTTATGCATAAGCTGAGGGTCTCTTTGTTCCCTCTTTTTATTAAATTTATTTACTTGTTTGATATTCAAGGTATCCATTACTTATCTTGTTTTTGATTATCACAAGTCATCATATTTATTTTTCCTTTCTTAGGTTTTGAATAAAAATCATATTTGTATTACTACCCCAAATTTTACAACATGGGTCATAAAGGACCCATATTAATTTCCAATGTTATTTGATATATGGCTGAGTGGTTCTTTGCTATATCTCATTTAGATAAATTCCATAATTCTTAGATAAATGTTCAGTATGTAATGATGCACAAATGAATTAAATATCTTGTTTTGATCATTAAAAGTAGGCTACGTTTTCCCATTTTTTACTCTTGAGTGTGCATGCCCATGCTCGAGCGTGTGTCTGCGTGTGTGTGTGTGTGTGTATGTGTATGTGTATGTGTGGCTATGCTAGTTATTTTTTGGACACACAAGAATGCTTGAAATATGTTTTGTTGTTACTTTTCAGCACATATCGTACAAACAACACACAGTACATAGTTTTTCAAGCTCTAAACAGTAACAATATGTTTGTAAAAAAACAACTCTATTAACAACTTAATTCATTCAACAGCAACAGTGTGAGCTTTTCTATGTTTTCTGTTCTCTATTCTGTTCTGTGCATACAGTCGTTAAAAAATCACATATTTGGCGCTGTGCTCACTGCACACTGGCCTGTTGCACTTTTCACAGCAACATCTTGTTTTATGGTCAGTAGCAGTTGGGCAGAGCTTACACCTCTTCCTCTTCCTTTGGCCCTGTCTGGTGTTCTCCTCCTGTGACTATGTACTGCCTGGCATCACCCACATCTTGCCATTGCCTCCTTCACATGCCTTTGGAGCCCGGGGCAGCCTTCTGCACACTTCCAAATCAGTGGCATCACAAGCTCTTTGCTAAACAGCAAGAGTCATTCAACAGTGAATGTACCAAGGCCAGTCATTGATAACCACTTCCTGATTCTTACTAAGAAAGGAAGATGCAGGCTGTGCACAGATGGACAAAAAACAAGCTGCCAGAAGTGTAGTGTTTGTCTGTGCGTCATCACCGGTGAAAGCCTTCGTAACTGCTTCCACAACTGCCATGTCAAATATGAGGGAAGATGGAAAAGGAGCCACTTCTGAACATCACTGCTTTGCTGATAAGAAGTGATTATTTCATGTTCATGAATTGAAGAAACATGTCAAATGTGCATGTTGACACAATGTTAATAAATTGAATTGACTGCTGTTACTTGCTTTGCAAAATGAACAGCATTGATTGTCAATTAAATTAATATTTTAAAAGAAGAACATGTTAATATAGATTTTATAGATTTCAGTTCTCATTGACGGAGCTCACAGGCCACATGGATGGCCAATCCCTAACCCAGCAGTCAGAACTCTCATCATGAAGTTTTCAAATGCATTTGACTACCATATGTCAGGGTAGGTGGGAAACAGGACCCAATCAGAGACAGGACTATATAAACAGAGGTTTATTAGGGGGGGCAAAACAGCAATCCAAAGTAAAATGGGTAGTGGTCAAAACCGGAAAGGCACAGCAGAGGTACAAAAACAGAATACAAAAATCAGGGTCGCGAGAACACAGGCAGAAGTCAAAAACCAGGAAAACCCACAGACACAGAAAACAAAAACAACGAAGGAAAAGGACTCGGGAAACCAATACAAAACAGAAAGAAACTCGGGAAACAGATGCTAAAACGGATAGGAGGGCTGGAACGTGGCGGGACAGGAGACACGACCACCCGGGGAACAGGCAGGGCGTCGGCGAGGGTGACTGACTGAGGAACAGGCGGGGCGTTGGCAAACACGGACGGGTGGAAAATGGATCCTCCGTCGACGGGTAACTGAGTACGCCGACGGAGCCGGGAACCAGGACCCCCTCGCCTTCTCCTTAGCCCATAGTTTCCCCGACACAGGACCAGGCGGGTCCCTTCGAAGGGTGACGGTTGGGGTTGGCTGAATGAAGGGGTAGTAGGCTCAGGGCTGGCTGGCTGAAGGATTAGGCCTCCGAGCCTAATGGAGTGGGAGGTGGGCCGATCAGGAGCAGATTGGGGTAACGAATACAGATTGGCTGTCCGGGGTGATGGGTGGTGGTCGGCATGCCAGCGGGCAAACTCAGGGTTCCGCCCCCAGCCACCCATGAGATATTCCTCATAGTAATGGTGGGAAAAAGGGTCCTACAAAAAATTCTGCTTAGCCATAAGATGGTTCACTGTCCACTGGGTCCAAAACTGGCGAGTTCGTTCTGTCAGGGTAGGTGGGAAACAGAACCCAATCGTGGACAGGACTGAATAAACAGAGGTTTATTAGGGGGGGCAAAACAGCAATTCAAAGTAAAATGGGTAGGGGTCAAAACCGGAAAGGCACAGCAGAGGTACAAAAACAGAATACAAAAATCAGGGTCGCGAGAACACAGGCAGAAGTCAAAAACCAGGAAAACCCACGGACACAGAAAACAAAAACAACGAAGGAAAAGGACTCGGGAAACCAATACAAAACAGAAAGAAACTCAGGGAACAGATACTAAAACGGACAGGAGGGCTGGAACGTGGCGAGACAGGAGACACGACCACCCAGGGAACAGGCAGGGTGTCGGCGAGGGTGACTGACTGAGGAACAGGCGGGGCGTTGGCAAACACGGACGGGTGGAAAATGGATCCTCCGTCGACGGGTAACTGAGTACGCCAACGGAGCCGGGAACCAGGACCCCCTCGCCTTCTCCTTAGCCCATAGTTTCCCCGACACAGGACCAGGCGGGTCCCTTCGAAGGGTGATGGTTGGGGTTGGGTGAATGAAGGGGTAGTAGGCTCAGGGCTGGCTGGCTGAAGGATTAGGCCTCCAAACCTAATGGAGTGGGAGGTGGGCCGATCAGGAGCAGACTGGGGTAACAAATACAGATTGGCAGTCCGGGGTGATGGGTGGTGGTCGGCATGCCGGCGGGCAAACTCAGGGTTCCGCCCCCAGCCACCCATGAGGTATTCCTCATAGTAATGGTGGGAAAAAGGGTCCTCCAAAAAATTCTGCTTAGCCATAAGGTGGTTCACTGTCCACTGGGTCCAAAACTGGCGAGTTTGTTCTGTCAGGGTAGGTGGGAAACAGGACCCAATCGCGGACAGGACTGAATAAACAGAGGTTTATTAGGGGGGCAAAACAGCAATCCAAAGTAAAACAGGCAGGGTCAAAATCTGGGAAGGCACAGCAACAGTACAGAGTCCGAGTCCAAAATCGAAGTCACAGAATGGGCAGGGGTCAAAACCGGAAAGGCATAGCAGAGATACAAAAACAGAGCCAGCTACCTGCCTGTCCTGAGCTGCAGAACCAGCTACCCGCCTGTCCTGAGCTGCAGAGCCAGCTACCCGCCTGTCCTGAGTTGCAAAGCCAGCTACCCGCCTGTCCTGAGCTGCAGAGCCAGCAACCCGCCTGTCCTGAGCTGCAGAGCCAGCTACCCGCCTGTCCTGAGCTGCAGAGCCAGCTACCCACCTGTCCTGAGCTGCAGAGCCAGCTACCCGCCTGTCCTGAGCTGCAGAGCCAGCTACCCGCCAGTCAAGAGCGACGCAGCCATCGCCGCCGGCTTCCTGTGCGACACAGCCATCGCCGCCGGCCTCCAGGGTGACGCAGCTGTCGCCGCTGGCCCCCTGAGCGGTTCTGTCTACGCCACCGCTGGCCTCCAGAACGGCCTCCAGAGCGGTCCAGCCTACGTCGCCAACCATGGATGTGCATGGAATATTTTTTGAGATATTGATATTTAAATAAAACTAGTAGCCTAGCCTACAAACTACGTGGAAATTGCCTCTGGAGGGCCAAAGTAAATAAGGTTAAAGGGATGTATTACCTACATGGTAGACGTAGCTTAGTAACGCACGCATAGCCTACACATTTTGTAGCTAACAAAATAAGTTTTGCGTAGCTGCAATAGCCTAGTGAAGAAAAATAAATAAATACATTTTTACTGACGCTGTAACCAGGGAACTCCTGCATCAAAGCCAGGCACAGTAAACAGAAGGCCATAACGTAGCTGCACATAGGTTATGTTTAATGGATTGAACCGCAGCCTTAGAGTAGGCTCTGTTACTTTAGCTTATGCGAGGCTAATTAACTTACATTAACTTAAATAGACTGACCCCAATTCTGGATTCTGCTTCACTCAGACACGCTAACACAGAAACAGAATGACTGGAGAGACAAAACGATTCTCTCGGTCTATGTGGTCCAGGGTCACATGAATGCGAGTTGATTTCCAATAGAGTAGTCTAGTAACTAATTCCCCATTCATTTAGAGCATAGACATTAACTAAAACCTACTTTTAATCCATTTCTAGTGATTATGTCTGACCGTCAATTTTGGGGATTGTTCAATGTAATGCCCGTTTGCAAACTATGTCGTTTTTCTGGACCAGCTTCAAGTATATTTTACGTTTTTTGTATTTTTTTGTGAATATACCAGCGCTGGCACTGTTTAAAAACTCAACATCCCATAATTCCCTCCGGACGAGCAGCGTTGTCTCCAAACGTTGTCATATAACGTTAGCCAGCAGTAGCACACAGCTCCTTTTTTAAACACTTTATTCTAACGTTAGCTAGCTAGCTTGAACATTACATTACATTACAGTCATTTAGTAGACGCTTTTATCCAAAGAGACATACAATAAGTGCATACAGAAATGTCATCGAAGTAACTACAGAACAGATAAGACAAAGCACATCCTTCCCATAACGTAGCAGCTATCCCTAGTAATGAACATTGAATGTAGTTCACAGTAAGCTGTGGGTAAATCAGCTATATTACAATTCTATTCTAAATACTATTATACACTATAACGAACAGTTAGACAAGACAATACAGGGAACAAGTATCATGAGAGGTCCTAGATTAGTATATCAGTCAAGGTGGAGTCTGAAGAGGAACGCAGGCAGGGTTGGAGTAGAACGTAGAACGTAGGGGAATGGGCAGTTCGTTCTACCACGGAGGAGCTAGGGTGGAAAAGCTCCGCAGTCGGGACGAGCGAGAGCCATTGACACGGAGGGGGGGGGGAGTGCGAGTCACCCTGCTGTCGAGGAGCGAAGTGGTCGAGCAGGAACATAGTTCTGGATTAAGTCCTACAGGTAGGCGGGGCCTATCCTATTGGCTGTAGTGTAGGCCAGGGTCAGAACTTTGAACCTGATCCTGGCTGCAACTGGCAGCCAGTGGAGTGACCTCAGCAGGGGGGTGACCAGGGCCGTAACCAGGGTTTAGAAATTAGTGAGGTCCAGTTTTTTTTCTAGGGGGGTCCGGGGGCATGCTCCCCCGGAAGAAAAATGTGTACATTTTAAAGTTAAATGCATCAATCTGGTGCACTTTGAGAGCAAAATTAAGAGGCTAGATCTATGAAGAACTTTGTGCTCTTGTAAACTATTTTGTGCTCTTGTAAACAATTTAGCGCTCTAGTAAACAATGTAATCATAAACAACATTGTTGATTGTATAGATATGAATGGTGATGACATGGCAAAAAAGTCACACCCAGAAAGCATGGTAACGAGACGGAGTTTAACAGTTCACAAGGTAGGAGAGAGGAGGCAGTCTGGTCGACAATTGCCCTTTTGTTTAGGCGTGTTTTTTGATGATGAGGTTGTTTAACTGTCTCCTGAGAGTTGGCAACACTGCCATGAATGTTACCATTGCTTAGCAATGCTTGGTTAGCTAGCTAGCAAGCTAATGATAGCTCATGACAAGTCATATTAACATTTAGCTAGCAAACTAGCGATGGCTTATGGCAAGCCATTTTAACTGTTATTCGACTTCCATACCTACCTTATTATTCCTAACTAATGTTAGTTGTCCAATGTCCTAGCCCGCTGGCCATATGAGTTAGCTAGCTACGATTGCCTAGCTAACGTTAGCTGCCGTTTGTGCCAACTAGCTGGCCATAAGTCCTAGCCAGCTGCTAGCTAGGTCCTAAGTGCAGCTAGTTTAACTAGAACGTTTTGTTTTGCTTACAAAATAAAATGTAGCCGCAAACAGCAGCTTGCTAGGCCACTGTGGTGGTTAGCTAAGTCATATATGGCCAGCTAGCTCGGAAAATAGGCAGCTAATTATGACTAATAAGGTAGCTAGCTATGGAAGTCAAATAAATGTTAAAATGGCTTGCCATACTAGCTTGCTGGCTAGCAAGCTAATGAAGACCTTAGTTTTAAATAGTATTCATTCATATTCTAGAATTTCATATAAAACAAGTTGATGTGGAAAAGTTTGAAAGGAGCACTGACACGACTAGCTAGCTACAATTGATAGAGTATGACCTGCCACACTCCTCTACCATCAGAATGCAGCCGAGGTGCATTCGGCTTGGCTGATACCACCCCCTCCCGGGAGAGGAAATCAGCACAAGCGTTAACGGATCCCGGCCGATGGATCACCCAGAACCGAAATGGCTGGAGAGCCAGATACCATCGGGTGATCCTGGAGTTTGTGTGCTTCATTCTGTGGAGCCACTGGACACGTTTTAATTTTCACAAACGCTGCCTGGCACTGTGCTGTCCACTGGACTGGATCAGGGGCTCCCTTTCGGGTTAGATCGGTCAAGGGACTAGCAAGACTAGAAAAGTGCGGAATGAACCGGCGATAATAGTTAGCTAGCCCCAGGAGCGACCTCATCTGCTTTTTTGACTTGGGCGGGCGACAGGCAAAGATTGCTGTGGTCTTATCCACCAAATGACTGACCCACCCCCCTCCCCAGAGGAACCCCAGATACCGTTCCGCCCTCCGTCCAATTGCACACTTACCGGGATTTGCAGTGAGCCCCGCCCCTCTCAGAGTCTTCACGACAGCTCGTAAATGCTGCATATGCCTCTGCCAATTGTTATTATGAATGAGGATGTCATCTAAATATGCAGCGGCATATGCAGCATGTGGGCTTAATAGCCTGTCTATCAGATGCTGAAAGGTAGCGGGCGCCTCAAGCAAACCGAACGGAAGGGTTAACAAATTGGTGCAATCCGAAAAGAGTGGAGAAAAACTATTTTTCCTTGAACACTGGAGACAAGGGAATCTGCCAGTAGCCCTTAGTTAAACAATATTAACAATATAATATAGGCTATAAATAAACGATTCACATATTTGCTTTCATAATAAACACAAAATCAATAGCCTCCTTTGAACGGCTGCGACTCTCTCTCTTCCTCCTTTGATTAAATATCTGTTTGATTTCACTTTGTAACGAGGCTACAGATGGTGTCAGAGCTACAGGAAATGCGGTGCTAGCTGAAAATGAATGAATATTGATGCAAACAATTATTTTACTTTATTCTCGGTGCGCGCAACCAGTCACGCACATAGGCTAACTGGAGCAAGCTGCGCTCAGTGCGCAACTGTTATTAATCAGAGGAGACAGAGAGAAGAACCCCCTGGCACTGTAGTTATTATGTAGGCTAGGCTATAAGCTGTGTTTCAATCTCCCGGCAAAAGTTTCTGCCCACCCACCAGTTAATTTCTGGCTACGCTACTGTCACACACATTAGCCAACAACAACTTATAGTATCCGCCTCTGCGGTGTCATGAACTGAGTGAACCTGCTGCTCTGATCGCGTTGTCCTGCTGAGTGTTGCTTCAGGTCGGACAGTCCACCGTTCATTTCCACCGACAGGACCAGTTCAGATCCATGACTGAGAGGCTGGTCCGAATACAGGACAGGACCTCAGTCCTGTATTCGGACCAGCCTCTCAGTCATGGATCTATCTCACAGCCTCTTTTGGACTATTCGCCGACATTTTTTAAATCAGTGCGAGGCGCGCCACTGAGCCTCCGTTACCAGGGCAACGATGACGATGCTATTCAGTGAAGACAACTCGCCTTCATTCTGATTTCATTCTTCTCCACTAACGTTATGTCTCGTGAAACTCTTTTGGTTTTATTATTTTGCATGTCATTCCAAGCATGTGAAAACGTATTGTTTGATTAGAGTAGGGTGTGTTGTGTACGAAAATACGGAACAAATCACGTCCCGTATTGATTGAAAACGGGACAAGATTTAACTGTCAAATACGGGACGATTCCGTATTTTACGGGACGGGTGGCAACCCTACTTTCAACCCATGTTAACGTTTTCTTTTCATGTTAACTTTCACTTACAGTGGGCTGCTGCTTGGTCATCATCGGTCAAATAATAGTGATAAAAAGCTGTCACTCACTCACCTCCCTGTCGCTCGCGCTGCGGTGCTGTCAACAACAACTCAACAAATACATTCTCGTTTACCGCGGTCTGCTGTGCGTGACTACGTCAGATAACGTACTGCGTCACCAGCGCACATCAGTGCTTATGCGTTTATTAATGCTGTTTTTTTTCATTGAATTTTTTTTTTTTCCCTGAAATTTTTAGCGAGGTCCGGACCTCGGTGACCTCATAGCTAGTTACGGCCATGGGGGTGACATGCAAAAATTTTGGGAGGTTGAACACAAGCCGGGCAGCTGCGTTCTGGATCAGTTGAAGAGGCAGAATGGCACAGGCTGGTAGGCTTGCGAGCAGGGAAGAGCAGTAGTCCAGGCGTGAGGTGACCATGATCTGGACAAGAAGCTGGGTGGAGTAGGTGGTCAGGTACGGTCGAATCCTCCTGATGTTGTACAGGAGGAACCTGCAGGACCGTGCCGTCACCCTGATGTGCTCTTTGAAGTCCAGCTGGTCGTCCAGGACCACCCCCAGGTTCCGTGCAGAGCGGGAGGCAGCCACCATGGTCCCATCAACGGTGATGGAGAGGTCATGTAGTGGGGAGGTCTTGTATGGCATGAAGAGGAGCTCTGTCTTGTCAAGGTTGAGCTTCAGGTGATGGGTAGCCATCCACTCAGAGCTGTCAGCCAGACAAGCAGATACCCTCTCCTTAACCTGTGGGGTAGAGGGAGGGAAAGAGAGGAAGAGCTGAGTATCTATCAGCATAATTATTGAAGGACTAAAAGCTAGAATTGCTTTATGTGGTTAACCTGACCATAGTTTCTGACCTTGTCGAGCGGGCTTCTCAACTTACAAGCTAACGTTAGCTCGTCTTCAGCGGCTGTACTCCCATCTGCCAAAAATGTCCTGACAGACGAGATGATGATATCTTATTGGTTGAGAACCACCTGTGCGTTGCAGTACTGGATATGTAGTCCATTAAAGTGGACTACAAGTCAAACTTTTTTTTAATTAATTAATTTTTTTGATTATTATGCCCAAGAAAAAGGGCATGAGACATGAGGAAAAAAAACATTCAGTTTTTTCCACATCAACAGAACAAAAAACACACGGACTTCACTCAAAACCAAATCGTTTGTGTAAAAATTCTCCCACAGGGTAAATTGACATGGTCATTTTGTAATGTGTCTCTTTGACCTTAGGAAGGACCGGACATTTTAAATAAAAATATAAGGTTTTTTCACAAATAGAATGACTCATATCTATACATTTGTAATGAACATTGCTATGATAGTCTCCAAAGATCTCATCTTTTACAGCTTCACTGCAAGTCGAACTACAATCATTAGTCCATTACTTTAAAAAATAAAAATGGGAACATGCGACATATGGTCTATATCCTTATACCACAGGCTAATCCAGGAAAGTTTTGGCTCATTCTATAAATCAGATTTCAAGAAATAGCTGATCATCTCCGAAACCTTTTCTATCTGTCATAGGGAATTTACTTCCAAAACCAGACTCTGCCCACGTCTGACATACTCACTTGAGTACTCTATGGACATGCACTACAGAAACGACAAGTCCTTTAATTCTGAATTCAGCACCACTAATGTAAAACTTTGTGACATAATAAACAATAAAACACAACCTAACTAGCCTTTCTCTGGCTAGCTAGCTATACTATTATGAATACAACACCATAAACACACACACACACACACACACACACACACACACACACACACACACACACACACACACACACACACACACACACACACACACACACACACCTTGTACACAAGGCAACACTTGGCTATGGAATCCATGCTGTCTGCTTCAGATGAAGAGTCATGGATGTAAATCTCATCTGAATCCAGAGGACAGCTACAGCATCCTGCAGTTTCATTTCACAAGTGCCATTTTAGAATGCGTAAGCGCGCAAAAATAGAATCCTATTTTAGAACCATCGTGCGCAAGGCTCCTGCATCTGCACTCATAATTGCGTGACTGGTGTAGCAGGTACCAATGACCATGGCTTGATCTTTCCATTTTACGCACATGGTGAAATTTACGTGCATAGTATATCCTTGGGGTAATGATTATGCCTCTTTGGAAAATTTAGAATGCATTATTTTTAGATATTAAGGCTGTCAATCAATTACAATTAGTTCCAAGACATTACTACTCCAAATTTTAATTGTGTAATGTTCTGCAGACGAATTTGTGAGATTTCGCCCATGTTGAAAGTTACTTTGTACACCACATATAGGCAGAAAATGCAGAAAATAACTACTTTAATAATGTAGGTAAGCGTATGACTTTATTCCATACTTTATGAGAGATTTTCATAGCAGAAGGAAATTATGTTATAATGACAGAAATTCACTCTAATAAGCGAGCGGGCAAAATAACAGTTTCATTTACCTATATCCAGGACCTTTTGTGTTTTTTATCATTGCTCTGATAGTATAAAATATTTTGGTGGTTAAAGAAGAACTGTAACCAACTCCCAAATATATTTAAATGTCCATTATCTTCAACCCGATTCGCTCTCATGTAGATCACACTGTAGAGTGGTTGATATACTTTTATGAAATACGGAAGAACGGTGGAATGTAGGAACTTCATATTTTCCCGATAATAGCCCGACTCGCGCTGAGCCGCTGAAGACGATTATGCAGGTTCCCATGGTAGGCCTACCTCTCTTTCTGACGTGTTACAGAAGTATGTTTGTGATGTAGACCTCGGGGTCTACGCCACTAGGGTCACTGCACAAAGGGGTTAAATCACAGTGTTTAGGCTTATTCGGTTCCAAACAGTGATCCAATGATTGCATTACATTTCCATATGCAAAAGGACTGAATTCCCCTGAAAGAGTGACACTATAGCCTGGATCCAATCAACATTTGACCAACTTTGACCTGAACTAGCTGAGCTGTTTAGCAGTATAAAAGTGAAGGACAGTGTACTGGTAATGTCCAGTTTAACTTCCTGCCCTGTTTACCCAGCCTGTCCATGTATTCCATGTATTACTTTGATCCTACTCATTTCAATGTAAAAACAGATGAGTAATTGCCTGGTGGAGATTACAACAATCTGCACAAGGATGGTTCTCCATCTGTTACACAAAGCACTCAGTGGGAGAAAGGACAGCCATCACAGATGAGTGAAATCTCATTTAGCATCTGGTTGTATAACCTCAAAACAAAGCAACTTGCTCTGTGATACAGGCAATACATCCCCAGGCAATGCACGTAGCTGCCAAAACAACTGGTATTTGCAAGCTGGGATTTTCTATAATAAGGTTCTCCATTTTCTCTCTCTCTTTCTTTTTCTCTCTGAAAAAGCCTGTAGATTTTGAAGATCACATTTAACCCTTTTTTAAAATGTCAAAAGTCAGTTAGTGAAGCTCATTCAGTTTAGGCACCATGCGCCAAATATATATTTTAAAAATAATGTCAGTCAGAAAAGCCATCCCACATCCACAGAATGTGGAATCTGTATGCAGGAAATGTGTTAAGGGGGGTATGAATTAAGCTTGATGGTTCCAGTCCATGACAACACCAATGTTAGGACCATCATTCAGCAATTATGTGTGAGATCACAGCAGTGGCAGTGAAACATCATTCTTTTTCAATTATTTAGTTCCTTCCTCTCTTTTTTGAACAGATAGAAAATTGGACCTGCACACCCATACCATTTATTGATGGTTCAGTGATCTTCGCCACTTACTAATCTGATAGAGTAAAGAATGTAAACATAAAGAATGAGTGATTTTCATCCTTCTCCTTTTTTAAGTTCGGATCCTTTCTTATATGACCCAGGGCCACTGATAACAATGATAGAGTGGGGTCCTTGCTTTTCAGTAAGGGCAGTCAGGTCCTCCTACAATTTGTCACCTTTACTGAGAAATGAGCTTCAATATTTCAACCCAGCCTATGCAGTACACAAGACAGAAATTATAACAGTTAAACCGAGGTTCAGTTCAGTTATATTTCATCTATATTTGAACATTAAAAGGAAAATGTAAAATGCAGTAAAAAGTGCTTGTTCATTTAATTTTTTTTCCTTTTATGGTACATTTTATTATCCATGACATTTTGATTCAGAATAGATCTGAATTGTCTTTCATGTAATAAATAAAAGGATAATTTCATTATTTAGAATAGAATAGACATTATTTATTAATTTCAAAGGAGGAATATTAGGTTGCTAACTGTTTTCTATGCAATCATTCATTGCAAAAATATACTGTATATTAATAGCAAAAAACTAAAATTTTAAGTTAGAAGTTTGGCACAAAAGCCGCAA
The DNA here is from genome assembly GCA_029718625.1 of Synaphobranchus kaupii. Classification (NCBI taxonomy): domain Eukaryota; kingdom Metazoa; phylum Chordata; class Actinopteri; order Anguilliformes; family Synaphobranchidae; genus Synaphobranchus; species Synaphobranchus kaupii. The sequence continues at coordinate 81,436,988 of CM056377.1, forward strand.
AAGACAAGAAATTTAAATGAGCACCACCAAGCCAAACCTCAACTGTCTACACTATCAGGGATTTCCAGTACTCCGTTTTTTTATATCTGGCTGCTATACAGTTTTATAGCTATGTTGATCAACTGTTTTTCAACTAGATTAACAATTCCTAAAGAAATTGTAGGTGTGGTTGCTTCGCAGTGGTATTAATTGCTGGAAATGGTATAGAAAGATGGTAATATGGTATAGTGTGAGGTGGTAAATAAAAGGTGGAAATGGTATGAAGTGGTAATGCGGTATAAAGGGATCTAAGGAAGGTGTAAAGCCTGATGCACACAGCCCGACTGAAGAAATCTAGACTCATTTCAACTCAACTGGTTTTTATCAGTCGGTCTGTGTGCATGTAAGAAAACTGAGAAAATCTGAAAAAAATCCAGTTTTTTGTCGAGATTTTCTCAAATTTGAAGATTGGGCATGTTGGATCTCAGTCAGTCTTGGATGGACTCAGATTTTCAGTGTGCACCATGTTTATAACTGATAAGAATAGAATAGAATAGAATACTTTTTATTTTCCTGAAAGGGAACTTCAATTGTAGCCACCAGCAACAACAAAAAAGAGAGACAGTGGGGCAGACCCACAGCACACAAACAAACATAAAATGGCAATAGATATACAGCCAAACGTCATGATTAAAATAGCCCCCACTGTCCCGAGATGTCCAATGTCATCAAAGTCCAACACACAAACTCTGCCTCGGCGCCGCCACAACTTTCCTCCATAGGCTATAACGCAGTGTTGCGGTCTCTGTCCACTGTCGAAACGGAGCTCAGCCTTCACACTCGTCGCCTCACTCCTCCCCCACACCATCTTCTCCTTCCCTTCCATGGTTGTCGTTTGAAGACCGCCTGCACTCTCTGATCAGTCCCGACATCTTCAACTCCGGTGAAGAGCGATGGTAAACTTTGCTACTGCAGATCCAACGGACATTCCCAAGCATATGTTGCGAATGCGTCTCCATGGTGACGACCACAAACAAAATTATCCCCGCGAGACAATACGGCAATATCATAAAAACGAGCAGCAGGAGTCCCCCGAAAAATCTCCAGCCCGACTCCCCGCAGCACAACAGACACACAGCGCATGATAAAACAAAAGACAAAAGCCCGACACAACAAAACGCATTCAAATGAACAAACACAAATACGAGAGACAGCTGGACTACATGTCGCCATTACAGCGCCACGTGACGTCCTTGAAGGGTTTTCACTGAAGTCACACAGCTATGTGCTGCAGTGCAACAGCTCACTGAGAGGCTGGAAGACCGTATGAAAGCAGAAACAGCTCCCCAGCACGGTCCCCCACAGGGGCCCCCAGCAGAGGAGGATTCATACAGGGATCCGAATTTGGACGGGTTTGATGCACTCTCTACAGCAGCACTCCCAGTTTGCTCGGTCTGACACAGGAGACCAATCTGACAGAGGGCCAGTGGGAGGCTCGGGTTCCACTAACAGTTCAGTGGGTTACTCGGCCTCTCTAGAAACTATTCTCCGTGCAGCCCTGGCACGCATGAGTTGTGATATGCATCAGGCCAGCACTGTGGAGACATCTAGATTTCACCGACGGACCCCCCAGGGGCGCAGTTGTCCATGCCAGCATCTAATGATCTTGTGGTGGACTGAAGTAAATGTTAGTCACGCCCCGGCTTACAGCAGGTGGCCAAACACTGTAAGACATTTGCATCCATGTTAGACGCGGATTGGTAATTCGCTGTAATGGCTAATACTCGTGCAGTCGCAGACGATGCTTGATGCGGGGATCAACATTTCAATCAGTGACGCATCTCTGCAGGCATTCACATTTATGACACGTGAACTAGCTGCCGGTTATCCCGGCCAGGTTTTCAGCGAAGTAGCCAGACAGACGCTCGAGCGTTCTGTGGAGGCATTAAGATACAGGGAGCAGCAGATGCCCCCACCCCCCTCAACACTCTGTTGTGCATTGGTCCCAACCGATGGCTAAAGGTGATACACAACCCTTGTATGGCAGGGGAACTCCTCGTCCACCGTCCGCCCATGTACCGGCATCGGACTCACGATGCGACCCTATAGGTTCATCTGGCGGTCAGGGTTGGGGATAGCAGACTAACCGCCCCACCCCCCCTCCTAAGGGGCACCGTCACACTCCATTCAAGGTGACGCTTCGATAGCTACTCCACCCTTGGTGACGAGTTAGCTTCATAAATAAGGGGGTCCGGATAGGGGTTATACCATCACGATGCATGGTGGTAACGATAGACGCTTCACTGACCAGTAGGGGGGCTGTCTGCCAGCACCGCCCAGCGCAGGGAATATGGTCATGACCACATCAGTCGGACAGCATCAATGTGCTCAAACTCCGAACAGTGTTTCTAGCACTAAGGCACTTTTTGCCCATGCTGCAGGGCAAGCATGCGATTGTGAGATCAATCAACACCTCAACAGCCTTAAAAGTGACCCAGTGTCTTTTAAGGCAGGCACTTCCCAGGCTTGCCTCTCTTTGTGCGTACAGATACCAGGTATTCGGAACGGTACAGCAGATGTTCTATCTCGCCAGGAGATTCGTCCCGGCGTAAGCAAACAATTAACACTCAATCATGGCTGCGCTAGCTTTATTGGAAGATGTGGCAAACCATGTGTTCGATTTGAAGTTTATTTCAGATTTATAGATGGAAGGTACGTAAGACAGATATTTTAAACAAGCGCAGCCAATTTTATAAATAATGCTTCCATCCATTTACGTCCAATGTGCTTATGTTAAAGATGACGCCCAAGTACTTTTTTTTATAAATGAGGCCCCAGGAGCTGAGTGGAGTAGGTGGTGAGAAATGTACATATTCTTCAGACGTTGCAGACAAAGACTCTGCATGCCAAGATCCCCAACGCGATGTTCTCAGCAAAGGTCAGGTTGTTGACGAACGTCACTCTGAGGTTGATTGCAGACTGGGTCGCAGTCACTATAATGCTTCCCAAGGAGAGGTCCCAGAGCAGAGAGGTCCCAAGATTGAGATGAAAAGCATCTCAGTCTTGGCCAGAGTAAGCTTCAGGTGTCAGCTGTTCATCCAGGATGAGATGCCACAAGGCAGGCTAAGAGACATGAATAGACCTGTGTGTCAGATGTGGGAAAGAGAAATAGTAGAGTATAGGTTGCAAAGTCATCTGCAGTTAGCAAGAGGGATGTGGGTGGGTTGACGAGGGGGGAGAACAACATTTTACGGGGGTTACAGCATGACGCTTGAATCTTATTTCAAGTTGCACTCTGTCACTCATGTATACCATATTCAAGCTTTACAAATAAAATGAGTACACTTACAATGACTCTATATAATTGAGAAAATTGATTACTCACTATACGTATGCATCTATTACATTCCCTGCCTTGCTTCTCAAAGCTTCTGGATTTGAGAATTGTTTTGTCATGTTCATTTTAATAAGTCGGTTTTATTTATCCATTGTTTTTATTTAATTTACTTAATTTACTTTTACTTTAATAAAAAGGATTTACTGTAATAGCCTTTTGCTGTCTCTTTAGGTGTCCTGAGAAGTGCTTTAAATAAAATTGCATTATTATTATTATAAATGACAACAGTGCGGACAACAGTGCGTATTTTGTAGATCGAGATTCTATATCTGCTTGAGTATATCTGAGTTAGCTGTGACGACCAGGCACAGATGTAGAACCCAAAAAGGCGGACTCGAAGCCAGACGTAAAATAAATAAATAAAATGTATTAAACACAGTTGCACGGTACAGAGCATCAGGCAGTTCGTAGTAGGTTCAATGCAAGGGTCAAAAACACAACTAGGCAATTGGTAAATGCAAAGTACAAAAATCAGAAAGCAAGGCTCGTGGTTAAAGTCCAGGCAAGGGTCGAGAGCCGGAATATCTGTCAGCGATATTCCGGCTCGGAGGCACGGTACTGAAAACGGTAGGCAGGCTCGTAATCAGTAGGAGAACAGAGTTCATAACAGGTAGGCAATCTGTGAAGGCAACGGTACAGATATACACTAGGCAAACTCCTAGTCAAGAAAACAAAATAGGGTCAGGAATTGAACTGGCAAAAGACGTGGTCGTAAACAAACAAGGTCAAAACGTGGAAATCAAAACAATGGATAAACGCTCAAAAGTGCAAACAGTAAACTGAGGCAGCAATCTCGCAGTGAACACAAGCCAAGACAGTGTTTAAATACACTCACAGACAGGTGCAACAAATTAGGGAGAGCAGAAAGCGGAAAACGAGAATCAGCTGTAGCGAGTAGAAGAGTTAACGAGGAAATCAGGAAAGAGAATAGTGATAGCAAAGGCGGAAAGGAGAGACAGCTGTAGCGAATAGAGCAGATGAGGTTAGATAATTAGTAGATGCCCTAATTTCTATGAGGTTATTAGATTAGTATCTCCAAACATTACAAGGAAGTTAGTCATTAGTAGATTAGTAAAGCTTAATTCAATTAATTAGTAAATTAGTAATCATTAGTACTGAAAGAAGGAAATAGCAGGAAATTACAGAGAACACACCGAAACCTGTGATGGAGTGAGAGCACAAACGTTACAGTAACCCCCTCAATGGGAGCCTCCAGGCGACCCATTAGGTTTTTCAGGGTGGTCGCGGTGAAAGTCTTGGTGGTGCGCGCCAGTGCCATTCTAGTCTCCCTCCAAAGCTTGTGACAGCGACGCATGTGAGTTTGAAGTGTCGGTACAGCGATCTCCTTTTCTTGGTCCGGAAATAAGGGTGGTTGGTAGCCTAAGGAGATCTCGAATGGAGATTTCCCCGTAGTCGCACAGGTCAGGGAGTTGTGGGCATACTCTACCCATGGTATCATCTTGCTCCACTGCGTCGGGTTGCGGGCCGTGATGCAACAGAGAGTGGCTCCAAGGTCTTGATTGGCCGTTAGACTGCGGGGGGTAACCGGAAGTGAGACTGACTGTGGCTCCTAGGGCAGAACAGAAAGCTTTCCAAACTTGGGAAATAAACAGCAGACCGCAGTCCGACACGATGTCAGCAGGGATGCCGTGGATCCGAAACGCATGGTAAATGAGTGCATCCGCCGTTTCCATGGCTGTGGGTAACTTGGGGAGTGGCACGAAATGCACGGCCTTGGAAAATCGGTCAACGACCATAAGGATGGTGGTGTTGCCGTCAGAGGGGGGGAGTCCCGTAACAAAGTCCACACCAATGTGGCTCCACGGGTGACTGGGGATGGGTAGGGGTTGGAGGAGACCTGCAGGATCCTGATGGGAGGTCTTGTTGCGGGCAAAGGTGGAACAGGCCTGCACAAATCTTCGAATGTCTGCATTCATGGCATTCCACCAGAACCTCCGTCTGATGATGGATAGGGTGCGTGCAGCTCCTGTGTGGCAGAAAAGACGAGAAGAATGGGCCCACTGAAAAACTTGGAAGTGAGCCGAAGAGGGCACAAACATCCGTCGACCTGGTGTGGTTCTCAGGTCTGGTTCGTCCTTTAGCGCTCTCTTCCGACTCGATCTTCCACGAAACCACACCCACAGTGCAGGAAGGGGGTAGGATGTTTTCAGGTTCTGTGGAAAGGGAGTCGTTCTCAAATTGCCTGGAAAGTGCGTCAGGCTTGACATTCTTGGACCCAGGGCAATATGTGAGGGTAAACTGAAAATTACCAAAAAACAGAGCCCACCGGGTTTGTCGAGAATTTAGCCTCTTGGTTGTCTGAAGGTAGGCTAAATTCTTATGGTCCGTCCAAACGATAAACGGCTGTTCAGTTCCTTCCAGCCAATGTCTCCATTCTTCAGTGCCAACTTGACTGTGAGCAGTTCACGGTTCCCGACGTCATAATTATGCTGAGCGGGAGAGAGCTTCCATGAAAAGAATGCACATGGATCAAGACGGCTGTCTGTCGCGGATAGTTGGGACAAAACCGCCCCGACCCCACTGTCAGAAGCGTCCACTTCAACGATAAATTGTCTCTTGGGGTCGGGCTGGATGAGGATAGGTGCTGTGGCAAACTGTTTCTTGACCTTGAGGAACGCGTCTTCCACTTCCGGAGTCCATTTGAAAGGAAGTGTGGGTGAGGTTAGGCGGGTAAGTGGCGCCACCACGTGGCTGTATTCTCAAATGAACCTTCTATATAAGTTTGCAAATCCCAGAAATCATTGCAGTAGTCAGTGACTGCCTGTATCTTCCTTGGATCTGCCCTTGTTTGACCTCTCTCCAGGATAGTCGCAGTGAAAAGAACATTTCTCTGTTGTAACGTACAGTCTGTTCTCAAGGATACGTTGAACGACTTGTTTAACATGATTCACGTGATCCTCAGAGGTCTTCGAAAAAATGAGGATGTCGTCGAGATACACAACAATGGTTCGACCCAAAAAATCACAGAGCACATCATTGATTAGGGCCTGGAAGACAGCTGGAGCGTTAGGGAGGCCGAATGGCATGACCAGATATTCAAAGTGTCCTAGAGGAGTATTAAAAGCGGTTTTCCACTCGTCCCCCTCAAGGGGATGGAAAGCTGAGTCGATTAACGGCAGAGGGTATTTGTTCCTGATGGTGATGTTGTTCAGACCCCGGTAGTCGATACATGGGCGGAGTGTCCCATCCTTCTTTTGCACAAATTAAAACCCGGCACCGACTGGATAGGAGGAGGGGCGTATTAAGCCGGTAGCTAGAGAGTCCCGAATGTAAGTCTCCATGGCATCCCTTTCCGGCCTAGACACATTGTAGAGACGGCTGGAGGGTAGTGGAATGCCAGAAAGCAGTTCAATGGCACAGTTATAAGGTCTGTGAGGGGGTAGTGCTTGAGCTAGATCCTTGCTAAAAACTTGGCTTAGTTCATGGTATTCCCTTGGAAGGGACTTGAGACAAGGAATGAAAGGTTCAGATGGAGCACGGGTGCCCTCTGCTGGTGCAGGAGCGGACTTAAGGCTGTGACAGTGCTTACTCCAGTTCAGAATCTTGCTGGTGGACCAGTCAATGTGAGGGTTGTGTTGTTTTAGCCAAGGTAGTCTCAAGATGAAGGTGTCATGGGGTGAGGAGACGACATGGAAACTAATGTCCTCCTGGTGATTTCCAGAAACGATTAGTCGGATGGGTTCAGCCCCCACCCACAGGTAAGCGCACCTATCCCCACACACTACACAATACACACAAGCACTCACACCACTCGTAGACACACTGTGCCCTAAAATGTGTGTATAAATATTTAGGCGAATGGCAAATGGGCACACACACTCATGCTCACACCCCTCAATAGCCCACACACGCAGACAGCTTTGCAATTGGAATTGAACAACTGACCACACACATGGAGAAGCAAAGATTGTATCCACTAGGCCAAAGCAGGTTTTTTTTTTTTATTTATTCCCGCCACCACCCCCCCCCCCCCTTGGGAGGTCAACTTTATTTTTTATTTATATAGGGTATAACAAACAAAAGAAAAAAAAAAAGAAAAAGAAAAATAGTTTTAATTACAAATAGTGAAGTCGCCCCCCGCCCACCCACCCCCCTACCTTAATCTCCCACAAAGAAAACACCACCCACACCCCAATGTGTTACCCCTACCATGACAGACAGATAGACGGACAGACAGACGGACTGACAGACAGACAGACCGGATAGGCAGAGAGACAGACAAACCAATCGGGTAGATAGACAGGGAGACGGGTAGACAGACAGATGGATAGACAGAGGAGGTAAGAGTGGACAAATGAGCTGAGTATATTGGGCCAGAAAAAAGTGAAGTACTGAGAGGGTGAAACTATTAATAACATGAATTGTGAATATGTATGCATCAGGTTAGACTATGTTTATAAGTGTGTAATGTGTACGAGAGAGAGAGAGAAAGAAGAGGAGAAAGGGGGAAAAGGGGAGGGGGGTTGACTAACCGGTTTATTTTGGTTGGATTATAAATTCATAAATTATTGATGAATGGTTCCCAGTTGTCTCTGAATTGTGACATTTGATTGTGGCTGGAAGCTGATATTTGTTCTAATGATATGTATTCTGAAAGAAGGTTCAACCATTGCATAGTATTTGCAGTATTTCTTGTTTTCCAATGTAATAGGATAGTTTTCTTGGCGACAGTTAGGGCAATGAGCAAGGACCTGGTGTTCTGGGTTGTTAAATTGATTGTGGATATGTCTCCAAGTACGCAGAGCGAAGGAGATAGTGGAATGCTGCGACCCAAAAAACGGGATAACGTTTTAGTGACTGTGTGCCAAAAGTGTTGGATGGGTGGGCATAGCCAAATAGCGTGGAGATAATTGTTCGGGGTGTTTAGACTGGAGTGTGAGCATATGTCAGTGTCTGCTAATCCCATTTTATACATTTTGTGTTGAGTAATATGTGCTCTGCGGATTACTTTGAATTGAATTAATTGTAAGTTAGTGTTGTTAGTCATTGTGAAAATGTTGGTGCATATTTGTTGCCAGAAGTCGGCGCTGGGAGACATGGCCAAGTTTAATTCCCATCTTGAAATGGAGAGGTGTATTGTAGAGTTGATATGTGTTAGCATTTTGTATAATTTAGAGAGAATTTTCTTCTGAGATGTTATTTTGTTTATTTTTGTTATGATTAATGGTGGCTGCAAATCGTTCTGCATTATATTGATTTTGGATTTCAGGACAGAGTTTAGCTGAAGATATTGAAGGTATTGGTCTCTTCCAACACCGTATCTCTGGGTTAGCTCTTTAAAAGTGATTAAAGTGTTCTCTTGAAAAATGTGGTGGAGATGTGTGATACCTTTCTGTTTCCAAGTGATGAAATTCAGTGGAGTTTTGTTGAGCTGGAAGTCAGGGTTATGCCAAATTGGGGTGTATTTGCAGGGTGTCAAAGTGGAGTTTGTGATTTTGTTGATTTTCCACCAAGCTGTCAGAGTTGTAGAAATTACAGTGTTTTTAAAGCAGTTGTGGTGTTTAATATTTGTATTGAGGAATGGTAGATCAGATGGTGAGATTTCCCTGCATACTTCTTGTTCGATATCAATCCATGAATTATTTTGTTGGGTGGGGTGAATCCATTTATAGATGTATAGCAGTTGGTTGGCCAAGTAGTAATTATAAAAATTTGGTGCATCGAGTCCTCCTTGATTTTTATTTCTCTGAAGAGTAGCTAATTTGATTCTGGCTTTTTTATTTTTCCAGTAGAATTTGGTTATTATTGAATCTAGAGAGTTGAACCAGTTGGTGGTGGGTTGCGTCGGGATCATGGCATGACATTTTAATGGTTGCTATTCTTCCAATTATGGAAAGTGGTAGGTTCATCCATCGTTGTAGATCATCTTCTATTGTTTTTATTAACGGGCTAAAGTTGAGATGGAATAACTCTGACAGCTTGGGGGACATGTTGACACCTAAATACCTGATATTTCCAGTGGAGAGGGGGAGGGTTGATTTTAGAGTTGCAGCATTCCAGTCATCTCAATCTAAGGGTAAAATTATAGATTTTGTCCAATTTACAGAGTAGTCGGAAATTTTTGAAAATGTATTGATGAGTTTAATGGTTTCTTGTAGGGAGTTGGTGGGATCTTGTAAGTATAGTAACACATCGTCTGCGTAAAGGCTGATCTTGTGATGTGTGTTATGAGTTATAATTCCCTTAATAATTTTGTTTTGTCTGATTGCTGCGGCAAGAGGTTCTATAAAAAGAGCGAATAGAGAGTGGACATCCTTGCCTAGTGTCCCTGTGTAAAGTGAAGCTCTGTGATGTTAATCCATTCGTGGTGACTGTGGCCAAAGGTGAGGTGTAAAGTATTTTTATCCAGTGAATAAACAATTCTCCAAAACCAAATTTTTGTAATGTTGCAAATAGAAATGTCCAGTTGACTCTATCGAAGGCTTTTTCTGCATCCAGTGAGGTAATTATAGCTTTTAATCTGTGTTGATTGATGACATTAATTAAATTAAATAGTCTGCGCATATTGTTTGATGAATGTCGTCCTTTGATAAATCCAGTTTGGTCGGGATGAATTATGGTTGGGATGACTGTTTGAATTCTGGAGGCTAAAGCTTTGCTAATTATTTTTATGTCGGTATTGATAAGTGATAGGGGGCGATAGCTGGAGGGTATGGTTGGGTCTTTGCCAGGCTTAAGCAGTACTGTGTTCATATGCTGCTGCCATATGATTTTAGAGTTATGTTTTATTTCAAGTGCCATTCTGATGAATAATGGAGCAATTGTTAGCCAAAAATGTTTAAAAAATTCAGCGGGGAAGCCATCAGGTCCTAGAGCTTTATTTAGGCCAAAGCAGGTTAACAGAAATTCAGAGGCCAAATAAGAGTTAATCTACTTCACTATATGAAAATGGCTGAACAAATCTTCCCCATTTTTGTTTTATGGCGAGATCTTCTAAGATGAGTTGGATCTTCCAAGTGGCTTGGTAATTGGTGCTAAAATGGTGGAGATATTGACAGCCGAAATTTGGGTTTTAACTCGCAAGTTGCAACCAAAACCAAAATTTCAAATAGTTTTCAGCGTTGTAGTGACCAACACCCAAATTAATAAAGAATATTCAATGAGCATTATTGTATGCTAATGATTTTGGGGATATTATATTTTTTAATGCTAAAAATTATTTTGTTTCAGTGATATTTTCTCAAAAAAATGTCACAATGATTATTATTATTATTCTGTTATTTTTTAAATAAAATCCAACAAAAACCAGTCGGCATTAACATGCTACTTTTTAAAGTTAATCTCAATGTTAGGGACCTGTATTGACCTGTTTCACTTGGGTATAAATATGAGCTAACACATGTTCAAGAAAGTATAAGTTGAAATAAAGGCCTATTGAAGGACTATTGAAATGTATAAAATGATATAAGTTTTTTTAGACCAAGTTCGTTTGAACCTGATTTTATGAGTCAACTTGCTTTTTATGCTTCAGCCACTTGCATCAGAGTAATTGCATTTTTTCCTTAAACTGATTCTAAGCACACTGACTAAAGTCATCTATTCTAAGACATATCAGAGGTGTCATTTGAATAGTAAGAAAGAAAGACAGAAAGAAAGATAGAGAAAGAAAGAAGTACTATGGTCTACACAGATAGACTAGAATGCTGCTGCCATTTAGTTTGATAACCACAGCTACTTAATGCAGAACCACATTTTCATATCAAGCAACTTCAATCAATACTAGCATTGAGGCAAGTGTGTGAAGCGTCTCTGAAATGCATTTGGAACTTTGAAAGACAGCTGATATCTCCTCTGCATATTTTTGTGCATTTAAATTTTGCAGCAGGGTAAACTCCCAAACATACAGAGCCTCATGACAATGACAATTGGCAATGTGTAATGGTGGGCAAGGAGTGATGATGGAAAGCAACATAATATATAAATAGAGCTGCAAGCAGCGATTCCCGGGGACTGAGCGGCATGAGCAGCATTTGTCAAACACAGAGACTGCAAAATGGTAGACAACTCTAGACAGGGTTAACCCAAAATACAAATATTTGTTTCTAATCAGGGTTTTTGCCATTGGTGATGGTATCTTAACTCGATCCAGTAAGGGTTTGCGTATTACATCTTTTAAGTACAAGTGAAACAGTGAACAGTTGATACTGTTACATTTCTTAACCTTTGCAATAAAAAGGTGTTTTTTAATGTGAAAACAAAACTAAAAGAAGCATAGCATTTGCACAGTAGTTTTGCCAAACATTAACTTAGCCATTGGTACCAAGCTGGAATTGAACAACTGACCACACGCATGGAAAGCCAAGATTGTATCCACTAGGCCAAAGCAGGTTAACAGAAATGCAGAGGCCAAATAAGAGTTGTGTTGCGGTATCAGATTGTGTTGGCATACTGACTTAATAAATCAAACAGTTAACAGGTAATATTGTGAAATTTCTTTGCCTTTGCAATAAAAAATAACTTGTTTTATGTTAAAAGAACATTCTTAGCATGACGTGCACATTGTGTGCCTCAAAAGAAATGTAGGGAACAGGTGGGGATCGAACCACCAACCTACTACATGGCGGTCCAATGCCTTTACCAGTAAGGTATAGGAACTTTCACAGTTGGTATGGTAGGTAGACGGCGTGTTAAGCATAGATAGTTGTTACAACCCCAGTTGGTCTAGGGGTACCTGGGGTGTGTAACGTGTATATTTGTGACCGGGTGATGTTAAGTGTAGTGCAATTGTGCAAGAATAATAAAATACTGCAAACCAGACTGCCAAGTGAAGGGCTTTTTACTGGTATATATACATATATATGAATATTTACAGTATTTACAGTACACACAAGACAGAGCACAAGACACACAACTGAGGTCAGGGGACCTGAGTGTTGCCAATGAAAATAACTCAATAAAACAAAACAATGCTAGCTGAAACCAAAAAGAGAAACGCTGTCTAAATGAGGTACCTATATACACAACCAAAATAAAACCTAACTCTCTACTCTAGTGAACCAAACAGAAATACAGTGAGTGGCAATCACTCCTAAACTAGTGTCTCTAAACAGTACTCAATACTATGTGTGCAAGTATACAGAGGCCTCTCGCTAGTGATGTTACGGATGATACCGAAGCTCCGAGCTGTGTGTCGAGTACGTAGGGCAGTTTCTACAGAAGCCTCGCACCGAAGCTTGTATCACTTTCAGAGAAGCACGTGATCGATGACAAACGAGGCCTCGGGTGCTGTAGAACCATGTGATCGGTTTGTTTTGCGTTTTGGGCGGAATTAGGGGTTTTGAATTGTAGATATAAAGGAGCGATACCTCCCTTATTTCGAGGGTTGTTGCGGAGAGTTCATTATTATTGGTATTATTGCTATTGAAAGTTTTTGGAGTATTTTTTTAAGGAATCTTTGGAGTATTTTTATTTATTTTTTTGTACAACTTTTGTACAGTTTTGTTGTTTTTGTACAAAAATAGGCAAATGCAACCTGCATGGAAGCGAAAATCTTCTCCTGCTTGGGAATATTTTGACCCGATATCTCCAAATAAGGCAGGCCTAAGTGGCGTAGATATAAAAACACACTGAAACGCTATTCAAACACTGGGCTAGCAATCGACTGTGTATGTAGTTCGTTGGTTGTTATTTTAACATAACTACAGCAGATTATTACGATTTGTTTAATATTATGATTTGATTGTTATTTCTTATTCTTTCTTATTATCATTATCATCTGCATTCCTTCTCAAATGGCATATTATTTAATTTTGAAGGTAAAGTGCTTGCTGTGCCTAAAGGAGCTGGCTTACAGCAATAATACCTCGTCCAGGCATTAGGCTATCGGGCAATGCATGAAAATGCACCTGCCAATGAGCAAGAAACCAGCGGAGGTTATTTATTTATTTATTTTACTTTTTAATAGCAGTTATGGTTGCTTTATCATAATCATACTGACATACATGTTGATAAAAATACATTTGCATATTGTTATTTTGCCATAGGTTCCAGAAAGCAAGAACTTGATGAGGCCGTTAATAAAAATCAATAAAAAAAAACCTTTTCAGTCACAAAAGCACCTTCCCTTTCACTGCCCATACTGAAGCACATTCACTTTCACTGCCTGGTTACAGAAGCACTCCCAGTCCCAGACCAGACACACTTTTACTGCTCAATAGAACCCCACACAAATGTTGTCCCCCTTTATATCAATCTTCCTGTTTTTTTCATTTTGAAAGTTAATATAATATTATTACATATATTATTTTATAGGTAATATATCTTAGTATAAAACAAATCTAGCCTAATGACAGTTACAAATATAAATTATGAGTATGTTAGTATGTGTATCGCCTGAGCGGGGTTTTGAACTGGTACAGAAATGGCTCTGAAGTCCGACGCGTTACCAGTGAGCTAAAGGGTCGCTTGTTGTTAGGTCGCGGCAACTTATTATTTTGAACCTGGGGTGGAATTTGTAATGATTTCGTTGCTCTAAATTACTTTTACCAGCAGGTGTCACTAGTGTACACTGTGTTGAATGAGGCTTCGAGTAATGAATCTATTTGCGATACAATTGGCTGCAATGCCTCAGTGCTTCAGGAAGCCTCATTTCGCCATCACTACCTCTCGCTTACCCTGTCCCAAGTCCTCGTCGTGGCCACACAAAAACACAAGACAAAACAGTTCAGGTAACAAAAAGAGTAACAAACAAGTAGTGAGTGGTAAGCAGCAAGAAAGATATCAAAAATGGCAGCCAACAAAACAGGAAGTCATGGGTTTAAATATAGAGGGGTAGCCGTTGATTGGAGGAGCCAGAGTGGTGTGGAGCTCTGATTGGTGGAGGCGGGACATTGAGGTATTGGCGTAATGATAATTGACAGCAGATTGGACAAATGGTGATGGACTCCTGCAGAAAATGACAGAGAAGACAGAGAGAGAGACAGGCACACACGTGGAATGTAACAATAGTGTACTTGGCGGATGGCACACCTGCCATCCCAACATTTGTATTTCTATAGCGCCACCATGCGGATTTATTGGGTTAAATCTGCAGGGCTCAAGTCTTGATCTAACTCACAATCAACCCACCAAGGTTCAGAACTTTATATCAAACGATTTCAGAATTACTAGCATTTTTGTGATAATCCACGCCTAATGCAAAATTAATTGGCTTCTCATTCGGCCATCTTTTGACATTGGCCTTTAAAAAGTAATGCATGTATGAAGGGATGTGGGATGAGTCCCTCGAACAGGTTTTGTGCAAATTGGTCTAATTCTTTAGGAGGAGTAGCATTTTAAGTGTTTTACAAAAAATTCTAATTAGCGGAAAATCGAAGATGGCAGACTTCATGGTTCCATGAGGCAACTTTGTTGGGCATGAGCAGCGGGACATGTACACCACATTTTGTGATTCTAGATCAAACGGGGCGTATGCAGTGGGCGTGTCAATGATTTTTAGTGAATTTTTAAATATTTTTTTATATTTGGATCTCTATAGCTCCACCACGTAGGTCGATTGGGTTGAAACTGCAGAGGTCACATCCTGATATTACTCTTACGCAGACATTCCAAGTTTCATAACTTTCTGTCAAATGATTTTGGAATTGTATACCACATTTTGTGACTCTAGATAAAACGGGGCCTATTCAGTGAATGATTTTTAGTGAATTTTTAAATATGTTCTTATATGTGGATCTATATAGCGCCACCTCGTGGCTCGATTGGGTTGAAACTGCAGAGGTCAAGTCCTCCTGTTACTCTTAATAGAACTACCAGGTTTCATGACATTCTATCAAATTATTTTGGAATTATTAGCATTTTTGTGATAAGTCACGCCCATTAAAAATTAATTGGCTCGTCATTCGGCCATCTTTTAAAATATCAAAATTCTGTATATAACTTTTATGACGCATGGTCTGACGAGTTCGTGTACGTGGTTGTTTTACAAAAAATGCTAATTAGCGGAAAATCAAATATGGCTGACTTTCATGGTGCCTTGAGGCAAATTTGGTCATCATGAGCAGAGGGACCTGTCCACCACATTTTGTGACTCTAGGTCAATTGGGGCATCGGCAGTGGGCGTGTCAATATCACAATATTTTCACGTGCACTACAGCGCCACCAACTGGCCTATCGACACCAAATTTGGCCAGGGCTTGTGAGATGACAACTCTAACTATATGCCAAGTTTCATGAGAATCAGCCAAGCGGTTAAGGAAAAACACAAAGAAGCAATAAATGAGTACATTTAAGCCAAAATGTTGACAAATTCAAGATGGCGCCCACCCAATTAGTAAAAACCTATGATCTATGATTAGTAAAAACCCAAATCCGGGTTTTTGTCACTGTAGCAAGTTTTACATCTCTGCAAAGGAACAGTGATTTCTAGTGAATTTTTTAATATTTGTTTATATTTGGAACTCTATAGCGCCACCACGTGGCTCGATTGGGTTAAAACTGTATAATTCAAGTCCTGATGTTACTCTTAACACACCTACCAAGTTTCATAACTATGTGTCAAATCCATTTAGGTGATAAGCCACGCCCAGTGAAAATTCATTGGCTTGTCATTCGGCCATCTTTTAAAATATCAAAATTTTGAATATAACTTTTATGAGGCATGGTCTATGAGGCACGGTCTAAGGAGTGTCTAAGGAGTGTGTCTACCAGGTTTCTTCTCAATTGGTCAAACTTTGGAGGAGGAGTAGCATTTTAAGTGTTTTACAAAAAATGCTAATTAGCGGAAAATCCAATATGGCGGACTTTATGGGTCCTAGAGGCAAATTTGTTCAGAATAAGCAAAGGGACCTCTATACCGAATTTTGTGACTCTAGGTGAAAGTCAGCAGTGGTCAATGTCAATATTTTGTCACGTGCACTACACCAGGTGTTCAATCAGCCTCATAATATAGAGGATGCAAGAGTTTGGAAATCCCAACAAGTGTGCCAAGTTTGGTGATTCTAGGCCAAACCAGCTCACGGGAAATTTAGGTGAAAGAAAAAAAAAAAAAGAAGAATCCGAACAGTAACAATAGGGTACCAGAAGCTACGCTGCTCAGTCCCCTAATAACACTGGGGCTTTATTTCACAAAATATACGATAGAACTCAGTTTTTTAAAAATGAGCCACGTCTTCATTTCATGAATGCAGTTTGCATATTGAAACATGGATCATGTTTGTGATACCAAAGATAATTATCTGTAATGCACAATGTAGATGACTCTTTTGAGTATTAAAATAACAGTAACACGGGTTGGCCCAGTGCTGTTTTCATTTCATTTACAGACAACACAAATAAAGCCAAACACAATACATACGTAGAAGTCGTTTTCATGAAGCTGAATATCCAATTTGTGAAGCCTTCATTAACCCTTACAGGTCTATGTCAATTTTTTTTGCTACAGTTTGATCAAATTATTTTAAATATTGGCCTAAAATGCATCACCACATTTAATGTTTATTTTTTCAGTACAAATGTATTATTTTTCTCCTGAGCTCTCTCGAAGGTGCCTCAGAAACCTCACCAAGCAGTCAAGCATGCAAAATCTCTTGCTTGGCTTACTGCTGCCCTGCCTCTACAGCTTTATATATCCCCCAAAAGACCATGATAAGTGAAAGGTGCAGCAATACAGTGTATCAAGTTTGTTACGAAGTAGTGATTACCCAGATAGGTTGTATTGTAATGTGCACTACTTGTCTCCTATTGGCTTGTCCAGAGAAAAGCCTCCGATTGCACGTAGGCTCTATGGACAGGTAATGATCTCAGCTTTAGAACAAAACTTTCTACATTAAACAATGGCAACATTATTAAATAAAATATTAAAATTATTTATTTATTATGTTTATAGTAATATAGATTTCCATAAGCATTGGATGGGTCCATTCAAGGAATTATTTATATCTGTGAAAATATTACTTTGTACTGCTAGAAAATAATTAAATGTAAGTTTGACTGAATAGTTTGAACTATATTCATTTTATATAACACATTGGTAGTAAACCAATACTAATCTCCTTTTTTTCATGTTATTCATGTACCATACAGTAAATATTCATTTTATAACTTGAAATTAATTTGTAACAGCAAATTTGGTACTTTAAAACAACTAACACAAATCTTTTTCACATACCACGTATGTATTACAATGGCAGCCCATTATCTCTCTAAGTACTTTAAAATGAGTCATACTGATTTTAGCAGTCTTTACCTTCTTTACCTAATTAAGATGTGTCAAGGTAGTGATGTACTAATAAGGTGTTTTGTAACAGTATAAATATGCTCTTAATTTGTATTGTGTAAGGGTCTAATAGTGTAGAGATTGTGCATGATTTAAATAGGGAATGTGTGTAGGCGTGCATAATTTAATAATAATAATAAACTTTAATTACAGAGCACCTTTCATACAAGGAAACAAGCGGCTCAAAGTGCTTCACAGACTAATAAGAAGATAAATAACAAATAAGTCTTACAAAGTGCTTATACAGTATGCATGCATGTGCATGAAAAAAAGTCATGTGGACATACTTAAAAAAAATAATAAAAATAGAACTTCCAGCCATGAAATCAAAACAAATGCAAATCCAAAAGGAGAAAATTTTAATCAAGCGTTATCCTCCCTCTTCCCCTTCCCATGGGGACTGATGGATTTTGTCGGGTTCGTTGAAGTGGCTTAGCAGTTTTCAATGAGGGGATGAGGAATCACATTGTCATATCAGGGTTGCGGTAACATTGATGGATCATATGCATGGAGCCGAGGGGTTAAGTGAACCCCCCACCATTGAGATAAATTAGTGTGACGCCCACTGCTAAAGTGATGATGATGCTACTCCATGTGCCATCACTTTACAAGAATAAGTGTAATGCATTTTAAAGGAGGTAAAACCCCCACCACCCCCACAAACATGCATGCACATGAATGCTTACTCCATGTCATGGTACCGTTCTTACACAGTTGATTGATCTGCAGCCAGGCGCCGTGAGTGTGACAGATGAAACAGGAGTTGATCTCCAGCGTGGGGAGGGATAATAGCATGTCTGAAGTAAAAATGATGGCTCTCACTGCTGTAGAGATTTCCATTATTAGTATGCAGAATTTCAGGCTTATCTGGCAACCTTGCTCCAGGAGAAATGGTTTTGATGCCTGCAAGCTATACTGATGTCTTTCATTTGTATTGATTTATATATGTTACTGATGCATTCACTCAGAGCATTGATCTGGGAAAACTGAATGTTCTTTTGTGTTGCACTGTGTGTCTTTTTCATCTCCCTTCCATTTACATGAATAAGTGAAGGTGGGACTTTGACCCTGAACATAAGGACTCCCAAGTCTTCACTTTGATCTGGAAAATGTCTTTATGCAAAGCAACCAACAGTAAAAGTTACATTGAATGTAATAGCCATGTATGAAGTATGAAGACTAAATAGGTTGGAAAACACTGATAATACAAAAACGCAAGAATAGATAGCTTCTGCAGCCATAATGTTCAAGTTTCGCATGGAAAGCACAGCATACTGTACAGAAGCAAGTCATCTGATCAAACATCAACACGCAGGCCTGGATGCATTCAGCATTTGCCCTTTAATATTGCTGCTAGTAACTTTGGCAATCACAGAACTCTGGAATGTGTACCAAACTTTGGGACAAGGGTTCAGTCAATCCCAGCCATGGTTTTATGTTTCAGTGGTGTGCCCATGTATTCTCTGTCCTATGGATGGATATAAGGCCCTTGGTGTTCCTACAGGTGTGGATGGTGTGGATTGGGATGGTAGGGGTAGTGGAGAGGCCAAGACACCAACACAAACGAATGCTGATTACATTACCATAACATTGTTAGGCAAGTTTCCTTGGAAATGGATGAGTTGCATGGCATTAGTTTAGCAAGGTATCCATTTATATTGGATGTATACTGATGCAGTTCTGGTGAGCACTTCTTCAGGATACAATGAGTGTCACACCTAAGAATAGCCACTTTAAATATTCTCGCATAATTGTTTTTCTGGAATTTGTAAACTAATTAAAATAAAAAAATATCATGAAGATGAAATGTACAAATAAACATACTGTATGCCTGCATGCATTCATTGTGGATGTATAAACATTTTCTCAACAAAATAAGCTGTCATGATCTTGCATCATTAGTTGTTCATTGAAACACATTTTGCCTCTGAAAAAGAGGGATCATTTCTTGCTGAATAAATATGAAAAATTATCTTTATAAATCTCTAATAAATGCAATTTATACTGTTAACCACAGTGAATAGGCATATTTGGATAGTAGAAGATCCTTTAATTGGCTTTACATTGTCTACATTGCAGTGATACTTTGTGGAGGTTGTGGGCAGCTGCTAACTGTCCCGTAAGTTTTTTTTTTTCTCGAGATTTGCTTTAGCCATGTAATCTTCTCTTGCAGGCAGCTTCTCAATGTGGTTTTAATCCAAAAGAAATTTTTGCTTTGTGCTTACATAGCCTATTTTATGTATGTACAGTATTGCTTGCTTATTTAATTAATTTGGTTTTAGTTTTTTATTTATTTTTATTGTTTTTATAGACTTACAGTATATTGATTACTGGTTTTATTATTGATTGACTTTTAATAATGTAAAGCGCATTGCATTGCATTAATTTGTACAAAATGAGCTATACAAATAAAGATTGATTGAAATAGCTAGTAAAAATAGGTCCAAGGTGGAAAAAAGTTATCCTTTAATTCTAAACCAATTTTTGTGAAATTTGGCTTATTATAAACTTGAGACAGTTCTGCATGGTTATTTGAATTTCACAGAACAGCTATTTGTAAAACTCCTTTTTAACTATTATAGCACATTGCCAACCTGCACTCTTTGCAATTTTGCAAGATAACTTATTCAAGACTCAAACTCAGTACTCAAGAGTTTGCCCCATTCATTTCCCAATCATTTCACTGATGTTAAACAATCACAATAGATTGGGGGAGGGTATTGGCACATGCCTTTAGTCTGCCATTAGTCCTCGAAGATTCAGATGCAAATATGCTTCGGGGCAGACAAAAGAGAGAGCAGGCAGCCGTTTTTCTCCAAGCATTCATGTGCAAGGTATTGTGGGATAGTTACATGACAAGAGGTACCTACCTGTTGATGAGGACTATCACAATTTATGGGCACCCCTTGAAGTATTGTTATATTTCAATAGGAGGTATCAATGTTTTGAAGTTACATAATAATGGGGGAGTCATGCCAAAATAATTAAGGAAGTAGAAGAATGAAAAATGATCATGGTTTAAAGTTAAATCAGAGGTTAAAACGTATGGATGTATTTTTCATATCTTTATGAATTTATGGGTGAAACTCTATGATGATCAAACTTATTCAAATCCGACTGGGTTTAGGGACTACACAAATGTAACAATTTCATACAATAGTTGGGTCATTCCGTGTCAAATCAACCAGTTTTCTGAAAAGTTCCTGTATGACCCTCTCAGATTTTGATAAAACTCCATCATAATAATCCATTGTGTGAAAAATGAACACAAAAAATTTGCCTCATACGACATGTCGTTTCCGAGATATGGCCTCCTGAAATTGCTCAAAACCTCAGTTTTTCGTTCTCGCGAGTCGTGAAAACGCGCGAATGTGATTTTTTCCGACTTTGGAAGCTTATAACTTCGGATTACTTGTACCCCTTTCCCTTTTCAAGTTATATGCACCCAAAGTAGCCACTTTGTTCAGTCGCACATGTTTTTGGTGATTTTCGAGGTCACCCTGTGCCCATACGAGTGGACATATACATCCCATATCACAGATGTATTATCTATAGGTGTATGCCTATGGTCACAAGCAAGTACAGGCTAATTCATTTGTAAAGGAATGACATCCATCCAAATTTGGGTCCGGGTGAAAAAAAGTCAAAAATACAACTGTCTGTCTTGTCAATGGATCATCATGTGGACAGTTAAAACTTTTTCTGAAATTTACACCAGTTAAGCAGATATATTAGATCTACTCATCAACCAAATTTCAGCTTTGGTACTCAACTCCTTCAGGGTTAGATAGCATTTTGAAAAATACAAATTTTGCACAATTCCGGGGATACAAAACTTAATTACATTTTAGTTTTTTAACAATAGGATATATGTGATTTATGAAATGGAGACAAGATAACTCTGCTTTATAACTCAAAATATGTGATTTAGTGTTTATTACCCCTTTAATGTTCTTAAGGACTGAGAGTCTGTAGCCATTGTGGTTATTTCTGTAGGAAAGCCTGAAAAGTGGCAAACTCTCGGTGCTATATATGTAGCGGGCATGCTCCGCCAAGCCGTAACTCGGCGAATGGCATACCTGCCATCAGGGCCGTTTTTGCCTATTTGCATTATAAGTGAATTCAATGGGCCCTCTAACCAGTGGGGTGGTGTTTTGAATGGCTGAATGGCTATATTTTATATAGCACTTTTATTATAAGTTATGTATGAAAGACAAGAAATGATAACACAATTACAGAAAATATGGTGGGTAGAGGACAAGGTTAAAAGTATTGTAGCGTTCGCTGCTACTAAATAACACACCGACAGATATTCCCTGAACGTAGGCTTTATTTTCGGCTGTTGTTGGCCACAACCACGCCTTACAGGATCACTTACTGTGACTGTAGTTCGCCCTTTTCCACACACGTGCAGACACACTGCTCTCCACTAACACACTATTACAAAACGGAACACGCTACCCGGATGGGGCAGGCCCCTCCCTTCACTCCCCCAACAATTGGTCCAGCAACAGTGCAGTATTCTTTAAAGCTGTACAACTCTTATACTATACTGTGCACATCTTTATAACCCATAGCTTCTTCAACACGCTACACTATATTAGAATGTGGAGACTCTTGAAGGGAGGAAATGGTTATTTAGTTTTTTGAGGACAACTGGACTGGAAAGACTGCTTTAAAATGAATGGTTGCAATACTGTCTGTCACCTTCAGGTTTATTCCCCCTCTTGGTTATGTATATAATATGGTTATTATGTATATAATTACATAATAACCATAACATAAGTAGCCTAATGTATAGCCCTAAGTGTGATAGATGGTCGCTGTGGAAATGTGATTTTACAATACTTTGGCGAAATGTAACAAGATAAACTCTTCAGGGTTAATCAGAAAACAGCTGTAACTGAATACTGGTAAGTACTTGGTTTCCTAAACATATTTATACAAGAGATTTTGAAGAGAAAAAAATTACGTGTCTTCTAAACCAAAGGTCCATCAGGTACTGGTATATAGTACAGTAAGCAAAAGAAAATGCTTTACTACAATACGTTTTCAAATATTATTGTTTCTATACGTGAAAATGATTTTTTTAGCGTGTATAAACACTCGCATTTTATGCATTACAGTTTGTGGCTGTGGCGACAGGATTGGTCGTAAGTCAAAATGTACGAGGTTTTTTTAAAGCTGTAGTTCATAATTTTAGACTAACATGAATACTGTAATTGAGACGTATACATCTTAACCACTAAGGGCAAGGTTTATACTGTTCAAATAGCGCTACGTACCATCATGCAGTTAAAATTTACTGCAAACACTTTAATTTAGTTGTAGTTCATGGTAGGCTAAAGCACAGAATTCACGCATATGTCTTTCTTTGAACTACAATGCATGCATGTGTCTGCATGTATTCTGTATGCATGTCTCTCTTGATGTCATTATCTTCATGCATTATCATCATTAGTTAGCTACCAAACCCATTTACATTAGTACATAAGAAGTGATATCTCACCAAAAAATATGTTTTCAACGTAAAAAAAAAAGCCAAGTACTCACGCATAGCCTACAAAAGCACTGTCTGTAAAATCCTTAATTCCAACTTGCAAAAAACTAGGCCTGCCTTTAAAAGTATTGATATCAATATATGGTCAAGTTACAACTAACAATATTGCCTATCGTAGCTTATTCCAAAACAATGCTATCCAAACTTTCCTAAATTATTTAATGCAAAAGTTATTTATTGTTTTTATATTGCATTAAAATAATCTTGTAATTTACACTGAAAGGATCTGTGTTATTCTCTTTTACTAATATTTGTTGCAATTTCATTTTCAAAAAAAAATTATTGTACATAGTTATTTATTGTTTTCCATATTGTGCTTTATTTGTTCATTAAAAGCTTTATTGATAATAAAGGTATGTGTCACGGATGTGGTAGGGACTCAGGCGCAGACAGCACGTAACAATAAACCGTAGTTATTAAGGGTTGAAACCCAGGGGTGAGGCGAAGACGTGGTCAGAGGACAGGTAGAGATTCAAAACCAGGAAGCACAGCAAAAGTACAAAAACACAGTCCAAAATGAAGTCAGGAAACAGGCAGAGATCAAAAACCAGGAAAAACACAGCAAAAGTACAAAAACACAATACAAAAGGCGAAGTCAGAAAACAAAACAAAACAAAGACAGGAACACAGCACAGAAATCAGGCACACAAGGGGGAAAACTAGCAAAACACGGGTCAGAAAAGGCTTATCTCAAAAGAGGGCAACTGTGACGAACTCGCACAGAACACAGAACAGAGTGGAACTTAAATACACAAGACTAACAAGCAAATGAGAAACAGGTGAGTAGCGGGGGCAGGTGAAACACATTGGTGATCAAGCCTGAGGCGAGAGGCGAGAGGCGGGGCTTGACACAATGGGGAAGTGAAAACACCAACACATGGATGGGAGACGGAGAATGAAAACAGAAATACACAAACATCACCGAAATGTGATAAACTCAGATACTGACAGTATGCCTAATTCATTTTCATTCAGGGATATTATAAATGACAGTGGTATGGGTTTTGGGGGGGCCCCACTGTAAGATCACTTAGGGCCCCAAAATGTTCAGAAATGGCACTGCCTGCCATCCAAATGTATTTATTTTTCACTAGCCAGAATGTCCAGAAGGCTTTAAATATCCCAGAATTTGATTATTTTTACTAGCCAAAAACCAGAAATTGCCTGCAAATGTTGCTTCAGATAGAAATATCAATAGAAAAAAAGTTTTTTAAGTACTTTAAAGTTTTTAAAGTGTTCCCTGGTATCTGGCATTGGCAGTTCTGGGTTGTAACTTAAACCCGTATGATTATGCTGGCCTACATGCAAACATGATTTGGCTGCAATTCCTCACTTTTGTGTTTTTTTTTTTTCAAACTAATCTTTTAGACACACACGCACAGTCCTCAAACAATTAACAGCTTTACAGCGAGGATTTCAGAAACAGTGCTCTGACAAGCATTATGGATTTCCTTCATTTTGTATCCAATTGTGATTTAATTTTCCTGCATATGAACAAATATATATTGAATCATTATTTTATGGGGTATATCTGTATTATCAACTCCTGTTGACTGCAATGATTTTCTTAAAAAAATATGTGTTTGACTTCCTCCCAACATAAACTATTACACAGTTATATGCCGTGACCATTTCTAATAGATTGAGAATTCTTTCAACTTGCTCAGGGTTGGAAGGTTATGTCATTGTCTGATCATTCTGTTGATCGCAGTTAATTATTATTCGAAATGAACTCCATTAGTATGCAGTCATCTGTTTATATTCACATTTGCATAAAGTAAAATCTGTTATATTGAGAGCTTTCAATGCTGCAGCTGGCATCGCTTTGAGGTGAATGATAAGCATTGATGGAATTATTAATCGACATCATCCATAATGGGACTGTGATCCATTGATGTTTTATTCCGTTTTAGTATTTTTTTAATGCTAAATATCTTCAAAATGCAAATGGTTTGTGTTTAAGTGTGTTACTTTTCATTAAAAAAAAAACATACACATGCAGGCAAAATCTCACATTTTATATTCATTTTATATTCAAATCAGATTCAGTTTATTCAAACAGTGGCCAATGTGACAACCAGACAGACTGTGCAAAGCTTTCATTGCATGGAGACATGTGATAACGCATCTGCTTTGGCGGATTTGGCTTTATAATATGAAAATATGTGCTCACAGCATGCGTTTTACATTTATTTGTATACACATTTAGGAAACAGACATCAGCATGATGAAATGTCACTGGATTGCAGAAAGAGTCTGCTACTCAGTATTTTCCTCAAAACCTGAGCCGTTACTCATCTCCTCAAGTGTGATTGCTTCAAATGCAACATGCAGTTAATGTAAAGAAAAGTGACCTTTTATAATACATTTTATATAGGCCTCTTTGAAGTACCAGAATATAACATTTTGTTATGCTATCTTCCGGTGGAGCAAATAAAATGCTTACATCCATAGGATTACAAAGCATCAGCCAGAAAACAGCCCTGTGAACATTTCTATTGGCAATATCACATTGTCAGTGTAAAACTGGCACATCTGGGAGAGGGTGTTAAAATGGGGTATAGTTGGTGAAGATTTTTGACAGGGATATTTTAAGAAATAGACAGTGAGGTAGGTGTGTTAATCTGCTTGTTTGAAATCTGTGAGTGGCAGGGTGTTCTAAGTGTAAATGGCTAGTGTGTTCTGAAATCCCCTAGTCTGCTCTAAAGAGGGAATATTTGTACAAATTCACAGTTGCTGTTTCAAATGTTTGGACACTAACAGCTAAACTTAATTGAAGCTTCAATTCTCTAATCCAGAAATGTCTCCCATTCAGTTTGCTGGCATCTATTGATTCGGTAAACTGTTTGAGAAGTTTTCCCAATGTACTTTGGAAACAACGCCCCCCCCCCCCCCCAACACACACACACACACACACACCCGCTCACTGCCCCAGTTTACAGCTTTGTGTGTTTAACTTACATTCTCATCCTTCAGAAACAACCACCTCCTGATTCTCGACCTCTCCCCAAATAAAAATCCTTGCCTCATCCGTAATGTATTCAAGCTGAAAAAAGAAGACAGGCCGACCTGCCTGGGAACCGTAAATTAATGAATTCACCTATCCCATGGAATCCCTTTGATGGATCCGATTTGCAAGGAGGTATTTTTTAGGTTTTGGCGGATTTTGCAAACTCCATGTACATTACATATAACATACTGTAACATGAAAAATAGTCATACCTCCAGGCCATTAAGGGCATAAAATAGTTCAACATTTTCCATTAACTTTTACTGACAAGTACGTAAGTGCAAATGTTACTTATTTTCTTCGTAATTGCAGTTGCGATGGTTGATCTTCCTTCACTGTGAATAATCCCAGTTACATTTGCAGTTAATTTAAGCATTCAAAATTAAGGACAAATATCGAGTGAATCAAACACTAACCGAGTGTTGCCTGTGACAGTACTGTGTCACTTATCCTCCTCCTCCAGTAGATGATGTCATCACACCTAACACAGCTTTAATATCAAGGTAACTTGAGGAACACTGAAGTAGGTTGAAATTATCTATTGCACTCAGATTAATCAAAGACATACTGTATAAAACTCCTTTCATCAGTGTATCAGTGCCTGTTCTTTGGGGCGGGGGTTGTGAGCTGAAGGACACTTGTCTCACATTAGTTAACATGTAACAATTGATCTCTGAAAGAGAAACAATTGAGGTGGGCTGGACTGATTGCCCAGATGTATATATGGATGGATAGAGAAAGAAGGTTGATTATTGGTGGCATTGTCTTATGTGAGCTAGCTCTGAGTTCTGAAACTCTTTCTCTTTACCCAGCAAAAACAGTCTAGGCCCTGAAAATAGCCAGGTCTCGCCCTTGTGATGAACTTGCAACAAAAGAGACTTTATCCAGTAGGTTGTGATTTTCCTTTGCAGCAAGGCAAGACTTTTCAGGCAAGTACTGCCGTAGCAAGATTACGAGTAAACCTGAGGTCAAAGATGCTGATTTCAGTGAGGAAGCTAAACTAAAAGACACCACTCTGCCATGTGACCAGCTGTTCTACGTAGGACAAAGGATAGCGTTCTCACAGTGGACTTGCAGAACCATCAGTCCAGTCTTCAGCCACCAACCGGACAGACTTAGTATAACAACAAACCACCAAGACTTCAGAGCATCAGGTACTCATTTTGTCAGAGCATAACATTTTTCTCTAATAATTCTTCTAACATTTTCTTGAGTAAACTGTATTTGTAAGTAACTATGCTGTGTTACAACTTGTGTTGTCTCTGTTTTCTAATAAAATTATTGTTAGTTTTCTCCTAAATCATTGTAAATTGCTGATGTTTCGAACGTAAAATTGTTCATTTTTTACTTGGTGCCACATTACTGGAGGAAAACCTTGATGCATGTCTGAGGTAGCTAACACCACAATGCATACATAGTCGACTGAGCAATGGAGCAATTGGAGGTGGAAGTTTTGCAGTGAAGTTTTCAAACTAATGGAATGATGCCATTAAATGCCTTAATAACTGTACAATTATGAAAGCCTTACTTTTTAATGAATGCTTCAAACACATTTTTACTTTACATGGTAGAATTAATAAATGTGGCATGGGGATATGTGATAGTAAATATATGCAATCCCATATGTGAACCCAAAATCAAGAGTGCTAATTGCCATAGAGAAATCAGCCAGTTTACGGCTTTCAGATATTCCCGAAACAGCTGCTCAATTCATCATCTGTTAAAACAGTTATTGTTCTATCATAAGTCTCCCAAGAATAAGACTATAAGCTAACAAAAACATGCATGTATTTTGAAAGCCATCAGACAATAACACAAGTCAATATCAAACCTGTGTTGCTGGGATAAAGTATTAATTGGTTTTTAAAAACTGGAAAAGTTCTGTGAAAAAAAAAATCGCACACATCTATCCATCACTCAAATAAGCTCTCAGCTGACCTGCCTGCTTAAATGATGCTACATAAAATCAATAAGGCATTTGGATCATATCATAAATCATCATTTAACTTTTCTCTTTAATGGTCATTAACAAATGAACACATCTATAACACAATAAATACAATGCAGACAACAGCAGGAATAGATTGACATTTTTATTGATGTAATAATAAATATACCTTTCCACACTGTTACAACTGTGCACTGGGGACTGTCAGTGGAGACAATACTGTTGTCTGGAATCAGTGGAGCAAGAATTCAATATCTCCTGTTTAAAAAAAGCTACAAAAATGTGAGCATTCTTGCTGAACATTTTAGGCAAGAAAACAATCACAGATGGGTTTTTTGCATTGTTTCTTTTCAGACTTGTCACTATTAAAGAATGTACTCATTTCTGGCACTAGTGGGTGGGCTGCTGTCTATAAATAAGCAGGTATAGATTTGCAGAAGCACTAGCAAAGGATGGCAACTCTGCCCCGCTGCCTTACATAAGTGTTTAGCTAGGCCAACCAAACACTTACCCTGGGTTGATTATTTATCTGCCTGTAACAAAACATCTGTCAATATCAATTTCTTTTGTGAACAAGTAGTGATGGTTCCATGTTTTCTGTGGTAGGTGTATTTGTGGTCTCATCCCTTCACCTCACTATGATCAGGTGCATTTCCCAAAAGCATCATAAGGCTAAGACGATCGTAAAACCCTTCTTATGAAGCTCCTTGAACTTAGGGTGCATTTCCCAAAAGCATCTTAAACCTATTGACTTTGGCCCACCAGAGGCAATTTGCACTGAGTTTCTACTAGTATTAATTAAGTGTCAATATCTCAAAAAATATTCACTGCACATCCATGGTTTAGAGTTCAAATTAAAGACGAGGTTGTATCATTAAGAAATTTGAAACAGAATACATTTATTTCAGTATCCTCACATACAGTATATACATAATAACCATAACATAAGTAGCCTAATGTTTTTAAATACACGTTTTTTGTAAACATACAAAAGCATGTGTGTTTTTACATAACAGCAAAATATTTCTGCCATAAGTGCGATAGGTGGTCGCTGTGGAAATGTCGACTGTACGGCAAAATGTAACAAGATATACTCTTCAGGGTTAATCAGAAAACAATTGTAGCTTCCTACCAGGTAGAATATTTGGTTTCATGAGCATATTTATACGAGAGATTTTGGAGAAAAAAATTAGGTGTCTTTTAAACCAAAAGTGCATCGGGTACTGTATATAGTACAGTAAGCAAGGGAAAAGGCCGAATGCTTATTTGTATGTTTTAAAAATACATTATTGTTTCTATATCTGAACACGATTTTCTTAGGGTGTATAAATGGAAAATTGTATGCCTTTTACAGTCGGTGGCTGTGGCAAGACAAGGGTCATAAGCGCTTTGGGCTATTAATAGCATCCTGCTATTTTATTGCCCTGCGATGCAACAGAAGAGGCTGAGGATTTTGCAAGCGACGACCCTTTTAAACAATCCTGTGTCAAAATTCACAGGGTTTTCTTAAAGCTGTAGTTTATAATTTCAGACTGACATGAATACTGTAATTGGGACAGATACGTCTACCACTAGGGGGCCAACGTGGATCGGGTTAACTTACGGTGGTCTTAGAAACTCTCGTAGATTAACGATTACTCCGAACCAGTCGTAGACTGTTAAGTGCGTTTTAGCCCATAAATCACACACATTAGGTTATTTGTGTTAGTGTTTATTTCATTCTACAGTTACCATAAGCACTTATTGGGTTTATTTAAGTGATGTTAGATGCAACAATATTTACATTACATTTTTTTATTGAAATTTTTTTATTTTTATATATTTGGAAATTATGCATAAAAGCCATTCCTTAAATAGCTCTACACAAATAAATAAGATTGAGACAAGAAAAATCAGTGGGGAAAAATTTTTATTCAAAAAAAAAAAAACTCTATGAGACGTTGACGTGCCTCGAAACCAGCCATGTATTGGACATCTCTGGGATTTGTGTCTCCCAATCTATCGCCCTGCTCCTCCTCCCATAATTGGGCCCTCCCAGACAGCAATGTTGTGCAGGAAAGCAGTCACTGGGATGACTGTACAACA
This sequence comes from Synaphobranchus kaupii, assembly GCA_029718625.1. NCBI lineage: Eukaryota > Metazoa > Chordata > Actinopteri > Anguilliformes > Synaphobranchidae > Synaphobranchus > Synaphobranchus kaupii. The sequence continues at coordinate 81,467,203 of CM056377.1, forward strand.
TTTTGTTTGCCCGAAAAGAAGGCCCCACCGGACTTGTGCATGCACCTGAAGCGCATTTTCCACCTTCCGATTAGCACACGGTGAAGGCATCTTCATTTACACCTAAATATGTTGCCTAATCATTCACTCTTGTACCTCAATAAAACATCACTTTTCCCTGTACTCTCTACAGTATGTATACTTTTGTCCTGGGATTGCATTTTTCTGTAGTTTTTTTTAAAAAATGACTCCAAGGAAATTTTTACCTTAATCTACCACATATCAGCGCACAGTACATTGGAATGAGCATTTGTCATTCCCTAAGAAACAAGTTGCCTATATACGCCATAATGCCATAGCCTATATTATGTACGATAACATAGTATTTCACCATTTGCAAAATGCTGCCAAATGTTCTATCTTCAATGAACATCGGTAGCCTACATCAAAAATACATTTAACGATTGCACTACAGTAGCCTATGTGAAATGCACTCAAAATGCAAAAATAACAATATTGTTATCAAACATATTGGAAAGACAGTGCTCGAGTGGAAACACGAACGTCGCCAGCGAGACCAATGGCGTTTTAGACGCAAAAAATACTTACATATCGGAAAAGGGAAACTCCCCTCCTTAATGCATTTTCTATAGAGCTTGCATAATACTAGACCATTAAAACGAAAACTGCCGTTATGCTGGGCTGTAGTAAATTGTTCAAAGTACCCAAAAAGACATGGCATATACCATTGCTAAGGTTATAATGTACTCTATTGGATAAAAAAGCCGACAATTAAGCCAGAATGAACTGTAATGAATGAGACAGGCTTACAGGGCCCGTCGACGTTTCAGATAGTGTAATAGCGGTATAAAGTGTTGTATCGTGCTTTAAGAACTGTTTTGGGAAAAACGTCTTACAAATTAAAGAGCATTTGTAGAATCGCTCATAGAAATTGCACTTAACTCTAAGATTAATCGTTATCGGGAAACACACTCCAGGTCAACCAAGGCATAGTTGATATAGGTGGTTGCCAGGGTGCCATCTTATTGGGGGGTCGCTCACCATGGGGGGTGGCAAACAAAAGGAAAAAAATGGGAAAATGCCAAAACTAACGCACACGTCTGCAATTTTGTTGCAAAACGTAATATTTCAGGCTTTATGTACAGTTATTCAACATTTTGTTACAGAAATCAATACACGCCCTGCCCTCTTGTTAGCACAAACTAATATATCCACTCCAGCCAAAAAGCATGCACCATTATGGTCACATTCCAATGTCAGCCTCCTTGTTGTGGTCGTTCGAGAGGTTGATGCCTGACCATTGCATATTTATAATCTCTTCCATAGTCTCACAGCAAAGATAAATCAAAAGCTTTTCCCTTCTCACTTTTGTTTCTATTATTTCAGAATGATTTAGCATTTGAAAGTAGACTACCGTGCTTATAAAAAGGATATTAAAATCGAAGGGAAAACATTGAAGTGTGGCCCATTTGCACAGAATTTCCCCCCCACCCCATTTATGCACAACAGTTTTTGTAGCTATGTCAATTCAGTGACCACTGAAAGCATGGAAAGCATTACACTTTGTAAGTATCAGAAAGTAAAATTGCATTTAAATGTGTTCCTCAAAGAGATGGAATATGGACACTTGTCACAAATGATTTACAGCCTGGTCCTTAAGCACTGAGTGTTCACAGCTACAACTTCCACAATGAGACTTTTCAATCCTTCAAGCTTATTAAACATTCATGCAGGAATTGCAAGGATGGGTAGTTGTTAGATGTGTTCTCAATACGGGCACAGATTTAAGATCATCTCAGTGTTAACCTTGCTGTGAAGGTTACTGAATCGACAGGTTTGCGGCTCTTTCATGGATGAAACTGTCTTCTGTCTGTTTTGTTTCAAAGCCCTGGAAAAGCCATCACTGTGACTTTACGGATAAAAATGTACTGTACATTAATCAAGTATATACCCTTGGTTGTGTGCAATGCCCTTAGGTATGTTTAAAGACCCCCTCCACTCAAAAACATGTTTTTTAATGGTTAACTCCTCTTGGAGGCATGGCTTTAACATACAAGTTTTTGTGCAGAACTTATCACCAGAGCGCTTTTTTCACATTCTTCCACTGTAGAGGTAGAGCATCTCTGTACTGAAAACTGAGTTGGTAAGGTGCACATACGAGCACAATTTATGTTGTCACAAATATGTTGAATCTATCATGGTCCACTATGTGACAATATGCAAATTACAGAAGAGAGAGTGGTAAACTGAAACAGCGCACAGAAAGCTGACTGGTTAGTGACATTGTTGTGACAGTTGGTGTGTTAAACATAGCAAACTGTGATATTTTAGGATACAATCCCAAAGTAGGAACTTTGTTCCACTCTTTCCCAATGCAGCCCATTTTAAAACAAAAATGGTTGGATTTTATATATACAAATCATGTGGGTGTGCCTGATAGCATAGAGGGAATCTGTGTTTGTAGCACACATTTTACAGATGACTGTTTCCAGAGCCTCATGCAAAAGCCAATGGGTTTCGTTAAAAAGTAGATTTTGAATCCGGATGCCACTGTCGGTGAGCTGAGCAAGGCAACGTTAATGTCAGTAGCGCTATATTGTGGCAGATAACGGACATTAGACATGCTACCAATAGCTTAGCAAAATTATTACTGTTATATTTATAAGTCGCTCACGGCTCTAATGCTATCTTACTACCTACCTAGCTATAGTAGTTGTAGGTTGCAAGCTGATTGCGAACGATACACAAATTGAGAATTAAACTTACCATTCAGATACATCAACGAGTTGCCGATTTTGGTGAACAGTAGGCTCTTCTTCAGACTCCAACAGAGGCTCAAATATGTAGGGCTGTATTTCCCCAATGTTGCCTTGCTCTTGTTGCCATAATTTAATGAAGTGTTATTTAGCCAGGTTTACATGAGGGACGAGGTGTGGGTGGGGGCTTTGAGGGCATTGTAGCATTGCAAATTTGCATATTCATAGATTCTGGCATTCTCAATGGTGTAGAGATGCTACTAAGCCATTTTTGAGTAGTTTATTGATAATTTTGGTGGAAAAACTATTTTAAACAAAGTATCGTTCAATATGGAATCATTTTAAAGGGTTTAAAATATATCTGGAGGGGATCTTTAAGAACTACAGTGTTAAGGATCCGAGAAGGGACTGGACTCAAAAGCACGACTCTGAGACAGAAATCCAATAATTCCAATAATTTATTACTTCGTTCAACAACTCCAGAAGTATAGGGAGAGTTAAGGGTAGGGACTGGATCCTGGAATGGCATGAACAGGGGCAGAACGGGAGTGGGAGTAGGCACGGGGCTGGATGGTGGCTGAATCCTGGGTTGGTGTAGCAGAGGAGGAGCAGGATACGGGAAACAGGGCTGCGTGGAGTGGAGCTAGGATATAGCTGCAGGCTGGCAGACAAGCAGAGCAGAACAAGATGTTAGTTATAGCAAGGCATGAACAAAACCAAGTAGCGTTAATTGGCCAGGCAAGGCAACACTAGACAGTAGCTTAAGCAAGACAAAGCAAGGCTAAGATTCTAAATACGAGACTTCGACAAGACAAGAGTTTTACAAACAACAAGACTTAATGAACTGGCACAAGACAACGAAGACCGGAAGAATATATATGAGAGTAAATGAGCTAATGAATGCGTGCAGTGTGAGAATGTATGCGAGAGTGATTAACAGAGAAGAGAGCGTGAGGAATGCAAGTGGGGGAAAGGAATGTGATAGGCGGAAGAAATGTGAGAGGGAATAGGTGACACAAAGAGGGAAACCACGCCCAGCATGCAGCACGAGGAAGACAAAGAGGAAACATGAAAACAAAACAAGAAACGTGAAGAAATGGGTAAAACAAGGAGCACAAACGGGGACGGGGACTGGGAGGAACGGAGAGCGTAACATACAGTGGCTGCATATTTGGGGATAGTTGTCAGAGAACTAATGCATTTTTATCTTCAGACAGTCCTGTCTATTTCTACAATATTAACTTCATCAACATTATGCGCAATCAGCTTGCAACCTACAACTACTATATAGAAACTACCCTTAAAGTGATCCATCCATATCTACTGCATATCTGGCAGCAGAGAGCAGAGTGATGGTTTGAGGCTCGTTTGATACCTCAGGCCCTTGATGACTTACAGCCATTTAGCCAACCATGGTTATCATGGTTTCCATACTATTCCTGTGTAATTTGCAGCTTAATTTAGTCCCACCCCCCCAATTCCCATAGAGATCCATACAAATGCAGAGAGGTTATAGTATCGCTTGTAAAAAAAAAAAAAAAAAGATATCAAGAGCCTTTTGATATCCTTTTATACCCAGTCATGATAGCATCACCTTTTTACCTGTGGAATGTTACAAACAGGTGTTTTTTGAAGTTCCGAGTCTTTTTTTTGCCCCTGTCCTATCTTTTTTGGAATGTGTTGCGGACATCAAATTCGGAATTAGCGTATATTTACAAAAATCAATAAAGTTGAAAAGGTAAAACATGAAATATCTTTTCTTTGTACGGTTTTCAATTAAATATGTGTGAAAGAGAATTTACAAATCATTGCTTTCTGCTTTTATGTGCATTTTACATACTGTCCCAACTTTTTTGGAATTGGGGTTTGTACATATGGTTATATAATAACAGTAAAATAATTGCTCAATTACTTTATCTTGCTTTCTTTTCCTCCCTCACTCCCTGCACGCTGTGCGCAGAGCAGCCCTGGGTGATGTAAAGCTATTTACGAATGTCTCTCGGCCTGTGTTCTGGGCCTGATTGGGCCTCTTTAAATACCTGGGAAGACACACCCCCCTTGCCGCCCTGCTGAATGTGTGTGCAAAACCATTACAGGGGTACTCTAATACAGAGAGGAGGAACAATATGCATTACAAGCTCCTGATGTACACTGCCCGGCCAAAAGAAAAGTCGCACACTCTAATATTTCCTTGGACCGCCTTTAGCTTTGATTACGGCGCGCATTTGTTGTGGCATTGTTTCGCCAACCTTATGCAATGTCACAACATTTATTTCCATCCAGAGTAGCATAGGTTTTTGGCTGAGATCTTGTATTGATGACGGGAGAGTCGAACCACTCCGTAAAGTGTTCTCCAGCACATCCCAAAGACTTTCAATGGGGTTAAGGTCAGGAATCTGGTGGCTAATTCATGTGTGAAAATGATTCCTCATGCTCCCTGAACCACTCTTTCACAATTTGAGCCCGATGAATCTTGGCATTGTCATCCTGGCATATGCCCATTGATGGGATAACCTGGTCATTCAGTACATTCAGGTACTTCGCTGACTTCATTTTATTGCTGCATAATGTTGCTGAGCCTAGACCTGACCAACTGAAGCAACCCCAGATCATAACACTGTCTCCAGAAGCTTGTACAGTGGGCACTATGCATGACGGGTGCAATGGCAACTTTTTTTTTGGCCGAGCAGTGTATATGAATCAAAAGGCAATGTTTAAATAAAGGAAGACAGAATGTTGCGTTGCTTGAACATTTTCTCAGATGTAACTGAAAATGTATTTATAAAAAATGTAAGACACGGCAGTAGTCTACAAGGCATTCTTTGATGGTGGTGGCAGTCTTTTCCCATGATAGCTGAACACAAAGCCCTGGATTTCATCAATATTTAATTTGTCCTTAACAGATGGGAGTGTTTTCCTTTACCTTTGTCCACGCAATTTGATGAGATCAGTTATCAACTGTATTTACTTTTCAAACTTTGCCTGGGAAAATCAAATAATTGCATTTTTGTAAGTCAAAGCTAAGTATTAGTGTTGATTGAATCAAGACTTGCAAACCCAATTAAAGCATGGATTCCTCTAGGTCTGCTCTTACATCATTTATTTTGGCCTGGAAACTGGAAAAGTTAAATATCTTTGGGAATTAATTTGACTAAAAGCCAATGCTGCCAAAGACCTTCTAATTTCCCAGCTTATATTTCTTATATGTAATGTATATGGTGTATTACGAAATACATTACCTCTGTATAATATGTGTATAAATCATTGCCATGTATTGTATAACCTTAATGAAATGACTGCAGAGAATGTGTTTGGATCTTTTAGCAATGCAGTGTAGAACACACACATTATGCATTCTCAAGGAGAGAAACATCCAAGGAAAATTGCAAACTCAAATACACCAGATTGAATTCAAAACAGTTGTAATACCAGGACATAGCATGCTTTTAATGATTTTTCAACAATTACCTTTCACTACAGCGAGTGCAATAAATGTCACCGGAACACATAGCCATTCATTATCAATGTTTAAAAAGCGAGTCCGACGCTCTGCTTACGAACAACTAGCCCAGAGACATTGCTTTCCTGATATTAAAGGTATAAATCACTGTTTTAAGAAGGCTTGCTGATTGCAAAGCACAGCGCTGAAGGGGAACTTAGCTGTTCCAATGCACCCTGCTTACAAAAAAAAACACGGCAATCAGGAATAGCTCTCTGAGGTCTATGCTTTCTGCTTGAGTTTGTGGTTTGGAATAGTGTTCAATCATGTAACTTTAAATTTAAAAACAAAGAGTGCATTCCGTTCAGCTCGAAGGAAAATTGACTTCATACATCATATCAGTTAATGTTAAAACCATAGCAATATCTTTAGGTAATTGTCTTTGCTTATCATTGAGCCCCCTGATCTTTCTCTTTTTTTTAACTGAGTTTTAAAAAAGACACCGGGGCTTTTCCTAGACAAGTTATTTTGAGATAGCATTATTGTTCTGTGCAACATAAACTTGTGTTGCATTTTTGTATATCGACATTTATGATGTTGTGTTATCATGCGAAGATTCTGACTTTTAAATGCTCCATGTTTAAATGTTCAACGTAGATTTTCATAAATGGGTATTTCTAGCCTGTATTATGCGCTGCTCTCAATGATTCGAGACACTTAAGAGGCTGTCCTCTTTAAATTTATGCTTTCTAATGTTTAAATCACTTTGACTAATTTTAGTGTCGTCTTAAAATTAATTACATTCTTTAACGCATTCAGATTATTGCCTGATCCTTGTTAAACAATCTTAAGTTGTCTCTTTGTCGTTATCATTTCTAAATCATTATAGGCTACAAATTGGTCTTGATTATTCAGAGAATGAATGGATTGATTGTTAGGCTACTGAATCTAAATAAACGGAAACAAGTAATCCCCACTTTTTCCAACGCGCCGGCCGTCACTACATATATTTAAGTGCTACCCATTTTATGACGCAAAGAAAAATACTAGCACAGAAAAACTTGATATATTCACTGATGTTTGTTATTCAGTATTGAATTGCTTGATTGATAATTAAGAACTATAAGTAGAAACAGGTTGAGAGTAATATCCGTTTAAAGGTAAGGTTACCGAAGGCCTATTTTACAGCCGACGTTACGCCACTGCATGTGGATCTGTTTTGCATATGAAATATTGCTTACATGTTTCACATACAGTACCAGTCAAAGGTTTGGACACACCTACTCATAGAAGGTTTTTTTCTGTTATTTTTACTGTTTTCCACATTTTGGAATAGTAAAGACATCAAAACTATGAGATAACACAAATTAAATTATGCAAAGACCAAAAAAGTGTTAAACAAATTTTTAAAAAAGTAATATATTTTAGATTTGTCAAAGTAGCCACCCTTTGCCTTGATAACGGCCTTGCACATACTTGCCATTCTCTCAAACAACTTCTGTGGTAAACAGGTATTCCACAGGTAAACAGGTGATGCCATCATGACTATATAAAAGGATATCAAAAGACTCCTGATATCTTATTTCCAGGTACTATTAGAAGCGATACTATAACCTCTGCATTTGAATGGATATCTATGGGAATTGGGGGGTGGGACTAGATTAAGCTTTAAATTACACTGGAACAGTGTGGAACACATGGTTGGCTAAATGGCTCTAAGTCATCAAGGGTGACGTATCAAACAAGCCTTAAACCATCACTCTGCTGCCAGAAATACAGTAGATATGGATGGATAACTTGAAGGGTTTCTTCTCCTGACTTAATTTTCCATAGAGTTCAATAGGAAAATTTGTCAGGAGAAACAACCCTTAAAGTTATCCATCCATATCTACTGCATATCTGGCAGCAGAGTGATGGTTTGAGGCTCGTTTGATACCTCAGACCCTTGATGACTTACAGCCATTTAGCCAACCATGGGTTACATACTATTCCTGTGTAATTTACAGCTTAATCTAGTGCCACCCTCCACTTCCCATAGAGATCCATTCAAATGCAGAGGTTATAGTATCGCTTCTAAGAGTACCTGGAAATAAGATATCAGTCTTTTGATATCCTTTTATATAGAGTCATGATGGCATCACCTGTTTACCTGTGGAATACCTGTTTACCACAGAAGCTGTTTGAGAGAATGGCAAGAATGTGCAAGGCCGTTATCAAGGCAAAGGGTGGCTACTTTGAAGAATCTAAAATATGACTTTTTTTATTTGTTTAACACTTTTTTGGTCTTTGCATAATTTAATTTGTGTTCTCATAGTTTTGATGTCTTTACTATTCCAAAATGTGGAAAACAGTAAAAATAACAGAAAAAAACCTTCTATGAGTAGGTGTGTCCAAACCTTTGACTGGTACTGTATAATAACATACTTGATGCTTAAATGCTTTCAAATATTTCAAAGGAAACAAACGTCAGGTAAGGCAATTACCCACAATTACCTCCTGTGGCCCACTCATACTGTAATAAATGAGGGATGCGTGAGGGTAGGACCCGAAATGCATGACTCAGAAGCAGTGGTAGCAGATAAAGTCCTGTGAGGGCTTTTAATGAAGGAATGTCCAATGAGCGTGGTCAAAAAGCAAGCAAAGTTCATATACAAAAAATCCAGCCAAAACCAATGTACAGTAAGAGGGAGAAGGCAGTCTCAGAATCGGTACACCATGCAAAAGTCCAGTAACCAGAGTAGCTGTCAGCGGGGCAGAAGTACAGGCAGACGGTAGGCAGGCTCGGGGTCGAAGGCAATGGTCAACAAAACAGAAGTCAGTAACAGTGGTCAAAAAACAGGCTTGGATCGTAACAAAAAGGCAGGCTTGGAAATAACGCTCAAAAGTGCACTGAAAACAGGAGGCAACAATTTCACAGAGACAAGACATGAACACTGAGCTTAAATGCAGGTGTAGACAGGTGCAGACAGGTGCAGACACTTAGCTTGAGAGCAGCATGCGAATGGAAATCAGGTGTGGAGGGCTGACAAGGTAACAAGATAATTACTAATCGTTAGTAATAAACCCATCCTGACCTAGCATTAGTAAATTAGTAAATGACATGCATGAGAAACGTAAGGTAAACATGAACACATGGTTAGAGAGTTAGTATTACCCAATCCTGATCTAACATTAGTAGATTAGTAAACTAGACATGGGAGAATGAAACAATTAGGGAAGCGTGAGGGACAGCAAGAGAGATAGAGAAAGCATGAACGCAAGGCTGCGGAAAAACACGAAAATGTGTATGCTAACAATGAACGGGAAACGTAACATGAATCAAATATAAAACGTGACATGACAAGACTAGAAAATAAATCGCAACAATAATCAAACATGAAACATGATATGACATGAAAATGAAACGTAACAAGAATAAAACATAAAACGTGGCGTGACTAGACTAAACACAATATGTGACATTAACAAGAAATCTAAGAAAAGAAAAGAAAACGTGACATGAGAGCTGGAATCGTGACAATAAATTAGAGAGAAACTTCTAGTAATGTCTACTGGCACTGCCTGATACTTTTCAAACAGTACTTATTTCACCCATACAAGCACTCTGGGGGCCCTATCTTACACCCGGCGCAAAGCGGCGCTAACGCAAACGCAAGTGTCTTTGCTATCTTACACCCGGCGCTAGGTCCATAATAACGCCTAACGGTTACGCCGTCAAACTAGCATTGCGCCATTAACTAGTCTTGCGCCATCATTAGTGAACTGGGCGTGTTGGTCTTAAGATGAGGAGTGGCCAGGATTCTTTTTGGCGTATTGCTATCTTGAGCCAGCAGAAAGCGCTTGCGCTAGAACCACCACAAACCTGGTCTAAAGTCATGTCGCAGTTGTTTACATGCTATTTTAACGGCGCATATAAGTGCGTCTACATAGGCGTGTGCACAACGCGCATACCTGTCTGTTACACACAGGGGCGTGCACAGGCATGACTAAAATATCTAGATCACAATGTGAAATATTATTATCGTGTAGGCTATATCAAAAATGCATAATAATAAAAGGTTCCATAGGTCCACATACTTTTCCCTCAGCGAAGGGAAACAATGCCACATTACATTGCTCTCAGCCCACTCCATCAACATCCAGGCGATGTGCGATGGTACGGGACAATGGCTATCCATTAAAAAGGAGCTGATAACACCTATAGCTATCAAGCCTAATGCGCGAATTGTCTTTGCACCTATTGCGTGAATTGTCATTCAATGGAAAACTCGCGCACGGCAATAGACGGACATTTAAGTTCTGAAAATGCGCTTCAGATGTCATTACAATACAGCTCTGTTTATCTATGAATACAGCCTGTAAGTAAATAGAATGGTTTGTGGCTGAAAAAAGTTCAAAACCTTGTCCAGTGAATATTGCATTTATTGTTTTTCAAATAGCCTAGGCTACAGCGAATTCGCTGTGCATAAGGTTTTTTTCGATAGCCTATGGTTAAAAAACGGAGATGTCACCATGTTAACTAAATTGTAACCTTAGCTATTCTTCGTCCTTCATATTTTTTTAAATTACAGTGACCAGGTTTCCATACTCTCACCGTTTAAAACCCAGCTGATTTCACCCGTTATTCCTTAACTGAACAAAACGATTTTAAAGAGAACTAAACGTCTAATTAGAAACTAAAACAAATTTGCAGCATGTTATACAATTAATTCACAATTAATTTTAATGCCATTCTCTGCACGTGAGCTGCATGTTCTGTTTCCCCTGCTGTAAGTCGCACGTTTAATGGTCTTCCTGGGAAAGTGGATTGTTTTAAAGGATTACGCTACGAGTAAAACAGGTTGGTCACATTTCCATAAACAGGACATTATTAAACAAGGGTAAATATGCGTGAACTTATGGGTTGCGAACCTGACAGCTTTATTGTATGGCTATTTAGTGTCATCATTAAGGCAAAATAACGGTATGTATGTTATTAATCAATATTAGCCTACTATGCAGGTAGCCTAATGAACTTTGGATGAAGCTTGAACTTCGAGAACTCCATGAGAATAGCCTCTTGGAATTGATGTTTGACACTTTCATTGCATAATCAAACGAAATTCGCTGAACAAGCAGGCTAATTTGGCGTTTTCTAAGGTGAGACTGAAGCCATTGATAGCTTATTCTCAGCTGTTGCAGGTCCTTTTAACGAAATTTAACCGCACATATTTTGTAAAATAACAGCCCTGTCTGGAATTACCGGGAACTCATATGGTTAGTCCGAATAATATTGATCATACTCCATTTAGCCTATTCCTTGATCACACTAAACACGCACGAGCATGTCTGTTTCGCCATCATAAGCAATCCGCCAAGGTGGAAAAGCAGGCTTTTAAAGGGAATGGGATATGACATTTTGATTGGTTTATTGAATGTCACGCCCAAGACACACCTATAATTAATGAAGCGACTAGGTTCAGCCCAGTTGCGCCATGCGCCGTGCTTAGCGCCAAAAAAACACGCCGTTAAAATAGCAAAAGTGGACTTGGACACGCCCTAAATGGACTTAGCGCCATGCGCTTAGACTAAGCGCCAAGATCGCCAAGATAGGGCCCTTGATGTTTGTTACTTGTTGGAAAGAACACTCCCTTGATGAATATGTAGTATTGGGACAGTGACACAATTTCTGTTGTTTTGGCCCTGTACTCCAGCACATTGGATTTGAAATAATCAACAATTTGTAATCAGTTATAATATATTTATACAAGTTAAAGAAAATTCAATCTATATAAAATAGGAGTAATCATTAACTGATGGAGAAGGGGTGGGACTTAATAAGTTTGCACTTCTTCCCACTCCTTTTGGGATATGTAAAATGATTCATCCAGTGTTTGATAATTTCTTTTGCACAAAGCTTTTCATTGCTTGTAACTATTATTTTTTTATTTATTCATTTATTTTTTATGTATGCTTGTTTGCATGATAATTTTTTCTTTTTACATGTTCGAAATAAAATCTCAAGAAAGAAAGAAAGAAATATGAGGTTAAAGTGCAGACTGCCATGTTTATGTTGAGGGTATTTACATCCATATTGGGTGATCCATGTAGGAAATACAGCCTTTTTCATACATAGTATAATTTAATGGAATATATGGCACACATACTGGGCATTAATATGCTAACTTTGTTCCATATAATATAAAACCTGGAGGTTTGCCTGCTTATGCGTAAACATCCCTTTTCTTGATGTGCACCTTTTCCTTTCTTAACTTTTGGCATTGTCTTGAATTTACGGATAAATGCAGTCCATGCCGCAGAGGAAATTAGAACATTCTGGTGCTTGGCAGTCCTTTTTGGTAACGTTTTGCCGTTGATAGTGAAATGTGTTTCCAATCCGCCTCTATCTGCAATGCAGTGACACATCACTCCTCTGAGCTTCTAATCTCAGTGGGGATCTAAGTTCCCAACCTGGGGCAAAAATACAAAGGATTTTACTTTAAGCATTTTTTTTTCACTGGTAAAAAACAAAATGAATTTGGTGTATGCAGCTTGGATATGTTCAATTTGCAATTTTCACCTTGAGGGACGAGAAGAAAAGAAACTGAAAAAACAAAGTAGAAAAGACTGTTTTCAATCGTTGAGAGTAAAACTGCAACAAAAATAGCAGATCTTTAGCGTTTTGTTCCTTTTCTCGTAAAAAATGAACCCACATGAGGGCAGACCATAAAAACAAGATAAATCCGCTGGGCAGTCCAGTTTCTCTGAATGGAATTGTAATGGGACGGGACGTGTGAGGAAGGAGGAGCCAAACGCAGCAAGGGGATTCTTAAAGCCCTAGGGCCACTAAGGCGGGAAACCCCGCAGATAAGGGAGGAGACAATACAACGAACACACACACACACCACAGCTACAGACCGGCTCACTGTTACATACCACAGAGTAGAAGCACAAACGCCTGGTTTCACAACAAGAAAACCCAACAAGGCGAAAGGGAACAAAGAACTGCTACCCCATACTTCTACAAGCTAAGTAACTAAAAAACGAGCCGGAAATAGAACGCCCTGTCTCGATAACAAGACGCATAAGAACAGGCGAGTAGCACAATGGCACAAACAAATACACAGTCAACAAATATTGCAAAATGATACGATTGTTTAAGAGGAGGCGAAAGAACAGAGATAACGTTCCGTGGCTACTTCCATAAGCTACCAGTCACATGCAGAACATAAAGGGGGTAAACGCCCGATCTCCTAGGAGGGAGAAACATTTTACAGGCAAGCCGACGGAGCACCGCAGTCCAATAGCCTTACCAGCAAAATGACCAAGCTTAAAATAGAAAGCCACGCCCTAGCCTCTCAGTAAGGAGAAATGTAACGAGGCGAAGGAACAGATAATTAATGTTCCAAGGCTTAGATAGAGGCTCGCAGTCACACGCAAACATGTCCACAACATCGCCCGGTCTCCCTATGAGACGACATGCACCGAAGGGCGAACAGAACTACAGTTCCGAACAGAATCGCCCAAATCTCCTTAGACGGAGAAAAAGCACAAAAGACGAAAGGACAGCTGCACCGAAATTATCGGCTATCTGACTAGCACAAGCACAAACACAAATACAAACCCTGCCTCTCAGTAAGGGGAAATGTAACGAGGTGAAGGAACCGATAATTAAAGTTCCAAGGCTTATATGGAGGCTCGCAGTCACACGCAAACATGTCCACAACATCGCCCGGTCTCCCTATGGGAAGACATGTACCGAAGGGCAAACAGAACTACAGTTCCGAACAGAATCGCCCAAATCTCCATACACGGAGAAAAGCACAAAAGACGAAAGGACAGCTGCACCGGAATTATCGGCTATCTGACTAACACAAGCTCAAACACAAATACAAGCCCTGCCTCTCAGTAAGGGGAAATGTAACGAGGTGAAGGAACCGATAATTAAAGTTCCAAGGCTTATATGGAGGCTCGCAGTCACATGCAAACATGTCCACAACATCGCCCGGTCTCCCTATGGGAAGACATGTACCGAAGGGCAAACAGAACTACAGTTCCGAACAGAATCGCCCAAATCTCCATACACGGAAAAAAAGCACAAAAAGGCGAAATAGAGCAGAGATCCGCGGTCCCATACTTCTACGAGATAAGTAACTACCAAGCCAGCAAGAAATAAGCCCTGCCTCAACAAAGAGACGTTAAAATAGGCGAGAAGCCCAAATGGTACGAGTAACTCACAGCCAACAATACACCACAGTACAAAACAATAAACAAACAATCTCGAAGCCCCAAACGAAGGAAACGGTAGGCTTAAATATCTCTCAAGGTGACCACGCACAGGTGTCCACACTAACAGCAGCTCCGCAATCTAAGCAGGGCGGAGCAAGCATCCACCAAAAGAGCAGCGCCCTCACGTGGCCACCAAGGAGAACGACCGCATAGGCAAAAAGGGTTAAAACCATGACAGGAATGTGTGCATTCACACAATCACACAGAGACAATCAATGAATTCCAATAAAGATGATGTATACACTACATTTTAATGAAACATTGACTTTTTCCATTATTATTACACTGATATGGTGCACTGATATGGTACAAGCCTACAGTACATACATGTGAGATTACACATTTATACATATGTATTAAAATGTTTATTAAATGTTTTCTAAATGTTTTGAACATATTGTACAAAAATAAGTTAGGAACATTTAGAAAACATTTAATAAATACGTATTAAAGGGATAGTTCACAATTTTGGACATAATGTCTCAAGACTTACCCATGATGTAGTTGATTGATGGAAACCATTTTCAGCTAATTCCATGCTGTCCCTTCTTTTGGACATACACACGTTGCTAATGCTAGCGCAACTCTAAGGTAACCGGTAGCATCCACTACCAAACACACTTAAACACTCCACAGTGCACCCAAAGCAAATAAAATACGACGACAGTCTATCGGGGTTATTTTGAGTGTTTATACCATCATTTTTGAAGTCAAACTATCGCTGAATCCTTTACTTTGTGCTGACCTAAAATTCTCTGTGGAAGTACGGCGGCGGAGCAAACGTGGCCATTGCAACTTGTTACTCTTCTTTGTTGTTGTAGTCGACCAGTACCGGCACTACATTCGTAGGTAACGTAAAGTATCACTCCCCCAATAGACTGTCGTCGTATTTTATTTGCTTTGGGTGCACTGTGGAGCGTTTAAGTGTGTTTGGTAGTGGATGCTACTGGTTGCCATAGAGTTGTGCTAGCATTAGCAACGTGTGTATGTCCAAAAGAAGGGACAGCATGGAATTAGCTGAAAATGGTTTCCATCAATCAACTACATCATGGGTAAGTCGTAATTGAGACATTATGTCCAAAATTCCGAACTATCCCTTTAACACGTGTTTGTGTCAGGTTTCTGCATTCTGTCTTTGTTTGTACATTTATGTTTCTTAATGTGAGCTTGTTTGTTTATTCTGATTAGGTTCTTCATCATTTTTCTTATCTTGCATTTATTTTCATTTATGGTTTCACTGTTCCGTGTTTGTATTACCGTCACTCCCCTGTCTTTGTTACACTATTCGGGAGCCTTTGGTGATTTCGGGTTTCGCTGTATTTCCACTCTCGTTTACTTCCTTCTTTACTAATTACCCTTGTTAATACTACTAATTACTAATTAGAATTTTGTACTTCTGCTGTGCCTTCCCGGTTCCGACCCCAGCCTGTTCTGTGACTACTCCTTGGACTCTGTTTATGTAGCATAGCCCTGTCTTCCCGGATTACGACCCTGTCTGTTTTGTACTACGGATTGCTGCCTTGCCCCTATATTAAACTTCGGTTTTTCCTACTTCCCGTCTGCTATTGGGTCCTGTTTCCCACCTACCCTAACAGTTTGTATACATAAGCACAACGACACTTAACACAAAGTGTGGATTTCTTCTTTCATATTCTATGAGCAACGGCATAATGAGCACTGCATAGTGAACTTTGACACAGCCATGCAAACAGCATAATGAGCACTGCATAGTGAACTTTGACACAGCCATGCAAACAGGCAGTGTGGTGTACTGGCTAGACAGCTGGTATTGCAGAAGAAAGGTGACAGTAGCATTAAGTGTCAAGTGGGAAACAGCGAGCTTGAACCTCAATTATTGCTCTAAATACCCAGGCTCCATATATGCATGTAACAATATGATAATCGTTTCAGAGAACATTTGCAAGGATATTTGAAGCCAACCACAATTTCAAGGCAATCACCTTTACCGTTATAAATGAAACTGATGATGTTGATGTTTAATTTCAAAATCTGTTTGTTCTGATAGGCCTGGATCTCATCAACAGGTCTGTGATACTCCATTAGACCGGCTGGGCAGATTCTTCAGACAGGCTATATCTCCTGTAGCCTACTTGTAGGAATTGGGTCCACTTTTATCTATTTCAGTGATTTCTCAGGATTTTATATCTAATGGAAGCCACCTATCTGCAGAAATGTGTTCAGATGGAGGCCACCAATTTGTTAAGGTTGTGTGTCCTGGGTACCAAAGTGTCCTGGGTACCAAATTAAGTGTCCTGGGTACCAAAGCTGTTCTTGCCTCCTAAAAACCCTTGAAAATAATTCAGTGGGAAAGCAAGCTTGTTTCACAAAAAATATGACATACAAGCTAATATCTGTGAGAATAATCCATTTTTCATCTTGCAAAACTTTCTAGGGAACTTCCTGGATGAATCAGCTACTTTGAAATCATGACCATTTGTTTCAATTTGTTTCCATTTGCCTCCATTTGTTTCAATGCCAATGTGTATGCTTATGAACAACTGAATATTCCCTTCACAGAGAATATGTCCCAATTTGGTTACATAGTTCAATTTTTCTGTAAACAATGTAATGTAAGTGCCAGTAATCTATCCATAAACACATATTTCAAATGAAATGGCATATATTTTTATTATATGGTGTAATGAGGTTTATTATAATTAAAGCAAGTAAACAAGCAATGTGTACTCTCATCAGAGATTTAGTGCAATCTATTAAGTGAACAAATGGTGATGGGCCCAACATAAAAAGTATGCTGAATCCAAGAGCACAGTGCATGCATATAAATAAATTTACAACTTTTATTAGGCTACTGCCTTGTAATGCACAGAGCCATGTGCATGATTACAAATGACACATAGGCTATAAATACAAAGAAAGAAAAAGAGCAAAGCCCATTGAAGGTTCTTGCAATGTTGTATAAATAATTCTCAAATAAATCTAATTGAGGTCAGCATCAATCATGTCACACAATATACCAATTTCTGTTTTTTGAAAAGCCATCTGTATTTTGAAATCAATTTAAAGATTCAAGCAGTGAGCATTTCTGTTTGCAGCAATCTGTATTTTGAAATCAATTCAAGGAATCAAGCAGTGAGCATGATCACAAAATATTATCTTGCATTGAGGAGGGCTGGTTTGTGGTAACCCTGAGGTTGTAGCAGACATTTTTTGGAGTGACAAGATTTTGTGAAACCCGTCTTGGTAAAAACTGCAATCTGAGATTGAAAGTTATGCCACATTATCGCTTTAATTAATTGAGTTCCTGATGCATATCTGGCAAGCAAACAGTTAAATGGACAGTCACATTATAGCGTGCAAAGAATCTTTACACAAAATAGTCGAGACATGCATGGCATGGACAGGTTTGTGCAAATGGCATTCTAACAGTTTCTATTAAAATGCAGAGGCATTACACTGGTTAGGTTGAAAGAGTGCAGTATACATGCAGATGGAACACACACAGGAGTCCTGGTGAATGTGTACTTTCTGTCCTGCTTCCATTGATCACCCAGTAGGAAATGTCCACTTCCCACAGGAAATGAAGTCAGGCCAATATCTCACATGGAATTGCCACACATAATGTTTACAAAATCATTTCCTCACAGTTACAATATATAGCTTATTGAACGATAAATAATTGATTTTACACAACTCATTTTGAGGAGTTAATAGTTAAATTCATCTTTATGACTTTTAGCCGCACAGGTTTTAATTTGAAGGTTGCTTGTTGCAGGGTTTTGAAAAGGAACTGCAAAGCATTTGTGATATACTGCATAGCCTATATTCACATACTGCATAGCCTATATGTCTTTGCATGTGCAAGTTTGTGTATATGTATGCATGTACACACATACATAATTGTACATCTGCATGCATAACATGGTTAGCCGGAATGAATATGCACAATTGGGCATTCCTATATTGCATGACAATGGGGGCTAATTAACTGGCCCATTCTAGCTACTGGCTAATACACAAAAAGAAAATTTGTGGATACATACATCATGAACAGTAAGAATAAATACATTTTTAATCATGAAGCAAATTGTGTTACAGAATACAAGAGTAACTAGTATCTCACTGAGCTCCAACTGAGACATGGATAACGCCTGAAAATACAGTGACACCGGCAGCACTGTCTCCCAGCTTCTCTTTCTCGCACACGCCACATAGGTGTGGTCGCGGTGGGGGTACTGGGCTACTGGTGTCCAAAGACTGGCAGTACTCAGCAGCATTTGAGTCTGACCTGTCTACCACCACGTTTGAGTACCAAGCTGTTGCCATCTCTAACCCTGCTAAGTACTACATCATTGTCCTGTATCGTCGCCCACGGGCACTAGGTGACTTTCTTGAGGAGCTTGATGTCTTACTCGGCTCACTGAAGAAAGACATCCCTGTAATTCTAATGGGTGACTAACATTCCACTCGATAGTCCCCAGTCGGCCGATCTAATTTCTTTGCTTCAATCTTTGGATCTCAGTCTGTCATCATCTAAGCCAACACACAAAGCAGGCAATCAGCTTGATCTGGTATTCACAAAGAAATGCACCTCTGATGACTTGGAGGTAACCCTCCTCCATGTATTGGATCATTATTTTGTCTCTTTTACAACTCTATTGCCTTTGACTGTAAATAGTGTAAATAGTCAATAGTGTGCACACCCCAGCAAATGAAACGTCGCAACTTGCGCAACCTCCTCCCTTCTACACTCTCATCAAGAGTACAGGCATCCCTTCCTTCCCTAGAAAGACTGGGGATTTAAACATGTACCAGTCGCAGCTTGCAGCTTTCTCCTTAGCTATAATGAATGCAAAATCAGGCTACTATCAAAATCGAATCAATACCTGCTCAAATGATTCCCGAAAACTGTTTTCTACATTTACCTCCCGCCTGGTTCCTCCCCAGCCTTCGCCCCCCAATGCCCTCACAGTCGATGACTTTGCTACCTAATTTTGAAACAAAAAGAAATTGCACAAGGAAAACCTTCCCCCAAACTATGACTGTGTTGATGGCTATGCCACCAGTTGTGCAGCTATCCGATACACCAAGATTCTCTCACCAAGATTCTTCCTCCCAATTAATGACAGTGACCTACTGAAACTCATTACATCCAAAAAACCTACAACAAGCCCATTGGATCCCATCCCAACCCCACTCTTACAGGCAATTTCGTCTGACATAATCCCTTTCATTTCATCCCTCATTAAAAACTCTCAAACCACTGGTTGTTTCTCGGAGGCCTTCAAAAAAGCGTGTGTTACTCCACTTTTGAAGAAAAACAACCTGGATGCAACACTGGCAATCACTAATTCCATACCTTTCTAAGACATTGGAGCAAGTTGTGTTTAACCAGCTATCGCACTTCCTTTCCATTAATAACCTACTTGACTCTAATCAGTCTGGTTTAAAACCCTGTCACTCACCAGAGACTGCCTTGATTGCAGTCACAAACGCACTACAAACTGCAAAAGCTGTTTCACTCTCCTCTGTGTTAGTCTCTGGATGGATCTGTCAGCCACGTTTGACACGGTGGACCACCAGGTATTGTTGCCCTCTTTGTCTGCGCTTGGCATCTCAGATACTGCCCTGAAATGGCTAACCTCATACTTGATTGATCGCACTTACTAAGTGTCTTGGAAAGGCGAGGTTTCGTCCCTCATGTGTCTCTTGACCAGAGTACCACAAGGATTGGTGCTGGGCCCACTGCTATTCTCGATCTATACCAAATCCCTTGGCTCAATTATCAATGCTCACTGCTTCTCTTACCATAGTTACACCAATGATACGCAGCTGTTTCTTTCCTTCCCTCCTTCAGATCAAATCGGGACTCGCATCTCTGCATGTCTTAAGGACATCATGACAAAGATGAATGAGCACCATCTAAAACTGTTCCTGGAAAAGGCTTGCCGATACAAGACATGTCAATTACTCTAGATAACACAACGCAGCTGTTTCTTTCCTTCCCTCCTTCAGATCTAATCGGGACTCGCATCTCTGCATGTCTTAAGGACATCATGACAAAGATGAATGAGCACCATCTAAAACTGTTCCTGGAAAAGGCTTGCCCATACAAGACATGTCAATTACTCTAGATAACACAACTGTTACAGCATCCAATAAAGCCAGAAATCTCTGGGTCATCATTGATAACAAGTTATCATTCACTGAACACATCTCGGCCATGGTGAAGGGCTACAGATTCCTGCTATTCAACATCAGAAAGATTTATAACAGTCCACTCAGCCCAAATACTGGTTCAAGCATTAGTATTATCACAGCTGGACTACTGTAACACACTGCTGGCTGGCCTGCCTGCCTACATCATCAGACCACTACAACTTATCCAGAATGCTGTGGCTCGCTTTATCCACAATTTACCAAAATACTCTCATGTGTCCTCTCTCATGGTCTCACTCCACTGGCTACCAATTGCTGCTCGCATCAGGTTCAAGGCCTTAGTAGTAACCTACAGAGCAGTCAGAGGCACAGCCCCGACCTATCTACAGGCCATAATTAAGAGCAACTATTTGCAGTTCTTGCCCCTCAATGTAACAGTAGCCTATGCCTACACTGTAAAAACAATAAATACCATAAACAAGGATATACAGTGTCATAGATGCAAAGCATAACGTGCTTTACGACAATATAATGTTCATATTTTGTTTTTCTCTCTAAAAAGGTAGGTTATTCATATTGTCATTTTGTCGTCACACATTTTCTTTCTATTGGCTATTTCATACTAACAAACCATTTTAAAATGAACCCACCATTCATTATTTTCCACTACTTTGTTACGACCCCGGATGAGGACTGAACCCAAATGCAACGACAAGGAGACAGGAATGCAAAAACTCAATATTTATTCATGCTCAGGGCAGTCCTGAGCATGGGGAGAAAGGCAAAGGCAGTAGAAGTTCCAAGCCGGAACTGGACTTGACGGACAGGACGGACTTGACAGACAGGACAGAGAGTGGGAGCGCTAAGCATCCTATAAATTAGGCTTCGAACTAAACTCCTGAAGTGTAGGGAGAACAATAAATACAGACAGTCCAGTTATGAATGTGCGGGAGCAGAGGGAGCAGGGAAAGTCAGGGGTGATGATGGCAACAGGTAACCGGGTTGTTTGGAGCAGGGGATGAGCGGGAGCGGTAGAGCAGGACAGTGCAGCGGAGCCCGGGCAGGACGCAGGCGCAGCAACAGGGCAGCGGCAGCAGCAGCACGGCAGCAGCAGCACGGCAACAGCAGGGCGGCAGCAGCGGCAGGAGCGACAGCACATCAACAGCAACGCAGCATTGGCTGTGAGCGGGAAACGCCGCAGGGTGTAATAGCAGAAGCCCAAGCTGCATGCACAAACGTCAGGTGGAAGGCAGGGAAACCGCAGCACAGGCAGGGATTCATGGACAACTGCAGACTGGCAGACTTTAAGCAGACAAAGGTGGTTAGCGAGACAGAATAATGAACAGCGGGTTATGCCGTTCAGACTGAACAGACTAGGACTTAACAGGTTAGCAGGGTGAGTTAACACCGAAACAGAACTAAACTGTATGACTAGGAAACTAGACAGAGAACCAGACAGGACCAGAGGTTTCAGACTACAAACGTTAACGAACTGGCACAGGACAGAGAACACCGGGTGACTAAATACAACATTTAATTGGTATCAATTATGTACCGCGTGCGAATGTATGCAAGAGTGATTAGCAGATAAAAGAGTGTGGAATGCATGCGGAATGGGGAATTGGGATAGGCTGAAAAGAGTGGAGTGAAACAGAGTGACACAGATAGGAAACCACGCCCAACCTGCAGCAACGGGGAAAACAGACTAGGGAGAGACGAACCTGAAACAGGGGGAGAAGGAAAACACGGGAAACAACAGGACGGGAATGAGGTCGTCACATACTTTTCTTTTTCTTCTATTTATTAGGCCTAGATATAGGGCCACTTTGTGTAAAATGCATAACTCAATAACCTGACAGTAGCGAGGCTAGATTCTGGGTAGACTGCCATGCCAGCGCGAGTGACCAACCAACAACAGTTTCCTTATCTAGTTCGGTCAGGACAACTCACATATTAAATTACATGTTTAATGAATGAATGTTCTGCATAATTATTTTAGTTTGGCGGTGAATGGATCTGCTTTAGTACTGCTCGGGAGCACAGGCATTTCCCCCTGCTAAACAGAAGATGACCAGAAACCCCCCATCCTAAAGCAGATTCAAACGACAGTTGGAAGCTGGGGTGGTGGAGGGTGACAGCAAATTTATTTTAACACAAGCAAACAAAGAGCAGCATTCAAGCAGTATAGAGAGAATGGATTCTTGGCTTAAAAATGGCATTCCATTAGAGGTGTGTGCATGTGATTGGTTGAGTATGGGACGCTTGATTGCTTGCCGACCATGGTTTGCTTTATTCTTTATTTCCTGACTTGCTCTGCGCATGTTAAAACATTTGCGACACTCATTTCGGTCAGGACAACTCACGTATTAAAGGTATACTATGTAGTTTCAGAACACTAGATGGCGATATAGAGCACGTAGGAGAAAAGGGCTCCCCGAAAATTGCTTCTTAGACACGCACAACGATGCACGAGCATTGTGGTGACGTTTCACACATATTTTCTCTGACCGTGGACTCAATTCAATTCATTTTATTGGCATGACAAACACTGCATCTGTATTGTCAAAGCATACTGCATTAAAACAGTCGAAGACATACATCTAACTCTGAACAATACAAAACAGCAAAGATTAGAAACGAATGTGTTACGATCCTGATACGGGACGAACCCAAGTGCAACGACCAGGAGACAGATTACAGAAAGTGGAACTTTATTAAGCGTTGGGGTGGTCCCAAAGCTGTACACGGGAGCAAAACAGGTTAGTTAGTTAACACAGGATAGCGTCCAACTGAGGACTGCTCCAAGCCGGAGCTGGACTTGAAGAAACACGGAACTGTTCCAAGCCGGAACTGGACTTGAACGGAGGTGTCTAAAACACCGGAACTGGACTGGAACTGGACTGGAACTGGACTGGAAACTGGATCGGAACTGGACTGGAAACTGGACCGGAAGGTCCACTCAGGAAACGGGAACGGCACGGAACTTGTTCCAAGCCGGAACTGGACTTGAACGGAGGTGTATAAAACACCGGACCTGGACTGGAACTGGACTGGAAACTGGACCGGAAGGTCCACTCAGGAACACAGGGGACGGCACGGAACTTGTCCCAAGCCGGAACTGGACTTGAACGGAGGTGTCTAAAACACCGGAACTGGACTGGAACTGGACTGGAAGCTGGACCGGGAGGTCCACTCAGGAACACAGGGGACGGCACGGAACTTGTTCCAAGCCGGAACTGGACTTGAACGGAGGTGTCTAAAACACCGGAACTGGACTGGAACTGGACTGGAAACTGGACTGGAGCTGGACTGGAAACTGGATCGGAACTGGGCTGGAACAGGACTGGAAACTGGACCGGGTAGCTTGAGTAACCGGGCAGAAAGCAGAGGTTAAAGGCAGGGTGTTGTGACAGGACTGTAGCTGGTGAATGCACCGCCGAGTTGGAAGGTGCGGCGTAGCTCGGGCAATACTGGCGTAAGCCGGCTGGCATGCAGAGGTCCTGGTACCGCAACACGAGTACGGGAGGTACGTAACACGGGGAGGACAAACACAGCTGCGGGAAGACTGGAACTGCGGCGTCTGGAGGTTTTGAAGGGAAACAGGTAAATGCATGCAGCAGCGAAAGATTAGCAGAGATAGCTACCAGTCAGGAAACCAGGCGAACAGGTATGAACCAGCAGGCTCACAAACACTGGACCAGAAACGGGATACGAAACAAACACGGTAGGTTAGTCAACGAACTGGCGCTGAATAGCAGCCAGCCAGGGGTTTAAATGGTGCAGGAAGTGAAGGAGAAAACGAGAAACAGGTGTGATGTTAAATCAGGAGTGATTGCCGAAGCACAGCAGTGAGGAATGTGAGTAACGAGAGGGGCGAGTGATAGGCGGAAGCTAAAGTGGAAAATGAAACCAAAAGTACCCGAGGGAGACGCCCAGTCCACAGCCAGGAGGGAAACACGGACAAGGGATCCAACATGACACGGAAGGAAACAAGGAAAACATGGAAAACGGACAGGACGGGAACGGAACGTTACAGTACCCCCCCCCTCAATGTACGCCACCTGGCGTACCCGGAGGCCTGGTCTTGTCAGGGAACTGTTCGTGGAAGTCTTGGATTACTGAATGATCCAAGATCAGGCTCTTGTGGAGCCACGACCTCTCCTCAGGACCGTACCCCTCCCAGTCGACGAGGTATTGGAAACCCCGGCCCCTGCGGCGGATATCAATAACACGGTTCACCGTGTAGGCCGGGGCGTTGTCAACAACTCGGACGGGAGGAGGCGGGATGGTAGGGGTACTGAGGGGGCTGGAGGAGACAGGCTTAACCTGGGACACATGAAACACAGGGTAAACTTTGAGGGAGGCGGGGAGGGAAAGTTTAACAGACACCGGGTTAACTAGACAAATGATGGGGAAGGGACCAATAAAACGGGGCTGAAGCTTTCTGGATGAAGAGGGAAGGGAGATGTTTGCAGTGGAGAGCCAGACCTGCTGACCGGCCCTATACTGTGGGGCTGCGGTCCTGTGAAGGTCCGCCAGACGTTGGGAGCGGGAATTGGCGTGAAGGAGTGCGGTGCGTGTGAGTCTCCAAATGTTTTTACAACGAAGGACATGGGCCCTAACAGAGGGGACAGCTATCTCGGCCTCCTGGGTCGACAGAAGAGGGGGTTGATAGCCTAAAGCACACTCAAACGGGGATAGGCCAGTAGAGGCACTCTTAAGGGAGTTATGTGCGTACTCGACCCAGGGGAGAAAACGGCTCCAAGAGGCAGGATTGCGCACTGTAACGCACCGCAGGGCGGCCCCCAGGTCCTGGTTCGCCCTCTCTGCCTGACCATTAGACTGGGGATGAAAACCCGAGGAAAGACTAGGAGAGGCACCCAGGGCTGCACAGAACGCCCTCCAAACTCGGGAGGAGAACTGGGGCCCACGGTCTGACACGATGTCAGAGGGGATCCCGTGCAGCCTGACCACGTGTAGCACCAAGAGCTCAGCGGTTTCAAGGGCGGACGGGAGCTTGGGGAGGGGAACAAAGTGAACCGCCTTGGAGAACCGGTCCACTATTGTCAGAATGACGGTGTTACCTTCTGACAACGGCAGACCGGTTACGAAGTCCACACCAATGTGACTCCAAGGACGGCCAGGGACGGGGAGGGAAAGGAGAAGACCGGAGGGAGGCTGGTGGGAAGCCTTGCTCCTGGCGCACACCGAGCAGGCCAGGACGAAGGCACGGGTATCCCCTTTAAGGGTAGGCCACCAGAAACTCCTCCTGACGAGGGCGATAGTTCTGGCGACACCTGGGTGACATGCCAGGCACGAGGCGTGAACCCATTCGAGGACCTGGGAGCGGACGGAATCGGGGACAAAAAGACAGGAGTTAGGGTTATTGCGGGGGTCCGGTTGGGAAGTCTGGGCGGCCTTCACAATGCCCTCAATCTCCCAGGAGACCGCAGCCACCACACAGGAGGCCGGCAAAATGGGCTCCGGATCAGCAGGACTGGAGGGAGGGGAAAAAATGCGGGACAGGGCATCTGCTTTAATATTACGGGAACCAGGGCGGAAAGAAACAGAGAAATTAAAGCGTGCAAAAAATAACGACCATCTAGCCTGACGAGAATTGAGCCTCTTGGCAGATCTTAAATAAATGAGGTTTTGATGGTCGGTAAAAACAAGAAAAGGGGTACCTGCCCCCTCCAGCCAGTGGCGCCACTCCTCAAGAGCCAGTTTTATCGCCAGCAGTTCCCGATCCCCGACATCGTAGTTCCTCTCGGCGGAGGACAGCCTCCGGGAGAAGAATGCGCAGGGATGGAGCTTGCTATCAGAGGCGGACCGTTGAGACAGAATGGCCCCCACGCCGGTGTCGGAGGCATCCACCTCAACGACAAACTGCCGAGAAGTGTCAGGGTGAAGGAGGATAGGTGCTGAGGAAAACCGAGCCTTGAGTAGCTCGAAAGCTCGCTGGGCATCGGAATTCCAACAGTAAGGCAGGGCAACGGAAGTGAGTTTAGTCAGGGGAGCAGCAATGGAACTGTAATTGCGAATAAAGCGGCGGTAGAAATTTGCAAACCCCAGGAACTGTTGAAGGTGCTTGCGGGAGGTGGGTTGGGGCCATTCTGTCACCGCCTTGATTTTCACAGGGTCCGCCCGGATACTGCCCTCCTCGATAATGAAGCCGAGGAACGGGACCGTGGAAGCGTGGAAGGAACATTTCTCAGCCTTAACAAATAGCTGATTCTCCAACAGCCGCTGGAGAACCTCTCGAACGTGACGGACATGCTCCTGCGGGGATTGAGAAAAAATTAAAATATCATCGATATAAACAAAAACGCTCCTCCCTAGGAGGTCCCGCAGGACGTCGTTCACCATGCTCTGGAAGACTGCTGGGGCGTTAGTAAGGCCGAAAGGGACCACCAGGTATTCGTAGTGGCCCAACGGGGTATTAAAAGCAGTCTTCCACTCGTCCCCCTCACGGATACGCACCAAGTGATACGCATTCCGGAGGTCGAGCTTGGTGAACGTCACAGCTGGAGAGAGGGCTTCAAAGGCGGTGTTAATGAGGGGAAGAGGGTATTTGTTACGGATGGTGACCTGGTTGAGGCCCCGGTAGTCGATGCAGGGTCGCAGGGAGCCATCCTTCTTCCCAACGAAGAAGAACCCTGCACCGACTGGGGATGAAGAGGGACGGATAATACCCGAAGCGAGGGAGTCGTGGATGTATTCCTCCATGGCTAGTTTCTCCGGTCCAGACAGACTGTAGAGGCGTCCCGATGGCAGTTTAGCTCCAGCCAGTAGGTCAATGGCGCAGTCATACGGCCTGTGAGGAGGTAAGGACAGAGCACGTGATTTAGAAAATACTTGCGCGAGGTCGTGATACTCGCTGGGAACATTCGTTAAATCCGGTATAGGTTGCATGGAACAGGGTTTACTGGGCCCCGGAGGGGGTAGTGCAGAACGGAGACAGCTGGCTAGACAGTGGGCACTCCACGCCAGGATGCGACCGGCTTTCCAGTCAATATGGGGATTGTGGAGGCGAAGCCAGGTCTGACCTAAAACCAGAGCAGATTGTTGGGAGTTAATCAGTAATAGCTGAATGGACTCCCGATGATTGCCAGATAGAACTAATTGGATAGGAACGGTGGAGTGGGTAACTAACCCCAAACTCCTACCGTCCAGAGCTAGAGCTGAAATGGGTGAAGTGAGACGTTCCGTGGGAATGCCGGCCCTCCTGGCGAAGGTGATATCCATGAAGCTGGCGTCAGCTCCGGAGTCAATTAGGGCCGAAGAAGATAGGGTCTTGTCCCTCCAAAGGAGAGTAGCCTTGAACATGAGGCGGTCCTGGGCAGCATGGTTGGGGACGATGGGGCTCGTCAGTACGCCCAGTCTTACTGGCGAGCCCCTTCTTTTGGGCGAATGGGACAGGAGGCGATCTGATGGCCAGGCTTGCCGCAATAGAAACAGGATCTGGTGCGCTGACGGCGCTGACGCTCCTCGGGATTGACCGCAACTCTGCCCAGTTGCATGGGCTCTTCCTCGGACCCGCCCGTAGGCGCCCGAGATCCAGTGAAGGAGTGTGAATGAACATTAGAGACGACGGAGGGCGAATGACGCCCGGAACTTCCTCCCCGCTCCCGGGCCCGGATGCGGAGACGATTATCGATGGCTATAGCGAGGCTGATGAGGCTATTAAGGGAGTTGGATTCCTCCCGAGTGGCAAGCTGGTCCTTGAGTTCCTCGCTGAGAGCTTGGCGGAAAGCCCCCTGGAGGGAGGCGTCATTCCATCCTGACTCCGCGGCGAGGGTACGAAACTGAATGGCCATTTCTGCGACACTGCGGTTGCCTTGGCGAACTTGAAGCAGACGCTGGGTAGCGTCACGTCCACAGGTCGGGTGTTCAAACACACGTCGCATCTCTGCCGTAAAGGCTGCGAAGTTGCTGCATAACGGAGCCTGGCTGTCCCAGATGGATGTAGCCCACTCCAGGGCGCTCCCTCCCAGGCTGCTCATAATGAACGCGATCTTGCTGGAGTCAGAGGCGAAGGAGGAGGGCTGCATCCGAAACACTATGTCACATTTAAGTAGAAATTCACGACATCTCCCCAACCCCCCGCGATATAACTCGGGGTGTTGTACACGGGGCTCACGGCTGGAAGTGGGAGCCGGTGCCTCCGGATGGGGTTCGGGAGAGGAAGGAGTCGGGTTGGCTGGAATCCGTAGTAGCGGTTGGTGGAGCGAAAGTTGGGATACTTGCTCCGTGATGCCCCTAACTACTTCCAGCACATCATCCAGACGGCGACCCTGTTGGTCGCTGATCGCAGTTTGGCAGGAGAAGGCGTGGCGAATCTGTTCCAGATCGGCTGGGTCCATATTGTAGGCCAGTTCGTTCTGTTACGATCCTGATACGGGACGAACCCAAGTGCAACGACCAGGAGACAGATTACAGAAAGTGGAACTTTATTAAGCGTTGGGGTGGTCCCAAAGCTGTACACGGGAGCAAAACAGGTTAGTTAGTTAACACAGGATAGCGTCCAACTGAGGACTGCTCCAAGCCGGAGCTGGACTTGAAGAAACACGGAACTGTTCCAAGCCGGAACTGGACTTGAACGGAGGTGTCTAAAACACCGGAACTGGACTGGAACTGGACTGGAACTGGACTGGAAACTGGATCGGAACTGGACTGGAAACTGGACCGGAAGGTCCACTCAGGAAACGGGAACGGCACGGAACTTGTTCCAAGCCGGAACTGGACTTGAACGGAGGTGTATAAAACACCGGACCTGGACTGGAACTGGACTGGAAACTGGACCGGAAGGTCCACTCAGGAACACAGGGGACGGCACGGAACTTGTCCCAAGCCGGAACTGGACTTGAACGGAGGTGTCTAAAACACCGGAACTGGACTGGAACTGGACTGGAAGCTGGACCGGGAGGTCCACTCAGGAACACAGGGGACGGCACGGAACTTGTTCCAAGCCGGAACTGGACTTGAACGGAGGTGTCTAAAACACCGGAACTGGACTGGAACTGGACTGGAAACTGGACTGGAGCTGGACTGGAAACTGGATCGGAACTGGGCTGGAACAGGACTGGAAACTGGACCGGGTAGCTTGAGTAACCGGGCAGAAAGCAGAGGTTAAAGGCAGGGTGTTGTGACAGGACTGTAGCTGGTGAATGCACCGCCGAGTTGGAAGGTGCGGCGTAGCTCGGGCAATACTGGCGTAAGCCGGCTGGCATGCAGAGGTCCTGGTACCGCAACACGAGTACGGGAGGTACGTAACACGGGGAGGACAAACACAGCTGCGGGAAGACTGGAACTGCGGCGTCTGGAGGTTTTGAAGGGAAACAGGTAAATGCATGCAGCAGCGAAAGATTAGCAGAGATAGCTACCAGTCAGGAAACCAGGCGAACAGGTATGAACCAGCAGGCTCACAAACACTGGACCAGAAACGGGATACGAAACAAACACGGTAGGTTAGTCAACGAACTGGCGCTGAATAGCAGCCAGCCAGGGGTTTAAATGGTGCAGGAAGTGAAGGAGAAAACGAGAAACAGGTGTGATGTTAAATCAGGAGTGATTGCCGAAGCACAGCAGTGAGGAATGTGAGTAACGAGAGGGGCGAGTGATAGGCGGAAGCTAAAGTGGAAAATGAAACCAAAAGTACCCGAGGGAGACGCCCAGTCCACAGCCAGGAGGGAAACACGGACAAGGGATCCAACATGACACGGAAGGAAACAAGGAAAACATGGAAAACGGACAGGACGGGAACGGAACGTTACAGAATGAACAGTAACCATACATGAAAACAAGAACTTTTCTTTGATTATGGATTTAGAAATGACAATAATGTAAAATAATAAAGTACAATTAAAAATAATAATAATAATAATAATAATTATTATTATTATTATTATTATTATTATTATTATTATTATTATTATTATTATTAATAGAAATGATAAAAATTATGATGAGAACGATACAAATTATCTTATAAAGTGAATATAAATTTTTTTAATTGGTTTATAATGATCTCTGTCACTCACTGTCCCTAAGACGATGGCAGACTATATTGTGCTGCCAGGTCACAGCACGTCCTCTCCTTTCCTAAGAGGATGGGGAGTTTTTGGATGTCTCTGTTAAATTTTTTAATTGAGGGTATCTCTGATTTATTTTGGGAAAATATTTATTTCTGATTTGATTGATTGTGGCTGTGTTCTTGGATCAGACATTAGCCATACTATGCAATGTGACGACAAAGTAGGCTATGTGTAGCCTGGCCGCCTGGCCATGCAGCTTATACTATCTAGTGATAAAAGCTATGTGTAACAACAGGGCACCTGTTGCTTCCTGAAGATCAGGAAGTCCTGAATCGACATCCCCATTAAGCACTGCACGAGAAACCTGATGACAGCGGGATTGAAAAAGGACATACAAATTTTTTGTCAGTACCCAGCAACCACCATATTGTATTTATTATTATATACTGTATATTTTTTAAGCAAGTAGCAAATGTCAACAGTACAGAGATGACAGAATTTTGCACAGAACCTGCTGGACGAGCCATTGCCGGCATCGTTCATGGACAGAGGCTTATGAGGGGTCACGGTCATAGCGACACTCACATTGGATATTGGTAGCAAAACCCCCCCGAAAGTCTTACCCGGATATGTTATGTGACTAGTGGAGCATCCACTATACAACTCGGCCAATACCCTACTCGCTTCAAGAGATGTGACGAAATGCAATGCTATTGTATTCCTGAACCTAGTCATTCTAATTTTCATGTGAACCTTGCGATTTGAAGCCAGGCCACTTTCATAAGGATTTGATTACCATTACAATGCTTAGCCATTTGAATTATTTGCCATTTGAAATGGTTTGTCTTTAGAATAAAGCAATAAGCTCAACATCCCATCAGATATACATAGCCTATAAAGCAGAATAAGCCTTAACCCCACGATCCAGCAATATGCAATATCCAGCAATCCATCAGATATGCAAAGTGAAGCGGCAAGGTGAAACTTAATAGCAGCAGCTTTACGATGCGTGAGAGCTCCTGAGCCTTTGAGCACGATAAAGGTTTGTTTTGTTAAAGCTATAAGACATAGGCAGTAATTCAATACTCTTCCCAAGTTTTTAGCACATTTCGATTTGTTCCCCTCATCAAGTATTGTCTTACGTTTTTATTCCCACATGTAGAGGTTCACATTTCATTTGCCAGGTTCCCAACCACTTCTGCATAATTTTAAGAACTGTTAATATTTTATTTATATCTCAGGAAAAAATCAAGTTTAGCTGAGAGCAGATTATAGTAGGTTATGGTTAGCCAATTAATAATGGAAGCGGACTCTTATGAGTGTTAGGTTTTATGTGAGCGTCAAAATGAAGTCAGGTTTTTGCCCCTTGCTTTTAGAGTGTAAACTGCGCACCCACGGTGCCCCGCCAGCACCAGTTGCAGACACGGCATACACCCATGCAGCCTCCAAATGCACACAAATGGCGCTTTTAGCTTCAGAACAGATAGCGCACACACTAGCATTTATTTTAGCTAGCTGCAGAGAGCACGTAAACTCAAGGTCTTACGCACTGGCCGTACTCATTTACAAGAATAAATCGCATGTTGAAACAAAATGCAAGCTCCTTATTGTTCATAAATCTTGCACATCAAATTCTAAATTTATTTTGCAAGAAGGCAGCATTTTTATTCTGACTCCAGCCATTATGTAATGCTGCTTTTGCTTTAGCTGCATTGAGCACGCATTGAGAAATATAAAATGATTTTTTACATTTAGCCAGTGCGCATGCTCTGGTTCCAAAAAGCACCATAGTCTAACATGGCAACCTCCATGAATTGGCTTCATGCGCCAATAAGCAGCTCCCATAGGAATCCACGGAACCAGCAAGCTGTCTCCAGTTCATATACATCTCGATGATACTGCTACCATGTGAACGAAAGATTTTAGATTTGACAAGATATACAACTGGCGCTTTGCCCTATCCTTAAGCCCTTGCTCTCCTCTCCGTGTCCTCCTCACACCCTTCTCTCCTATACTCCTCTCTTCCTTTCTTCTCTCTTCTTCTTTTTGTTAAAACTGGCTCCTTGAAAACAAACACTCACAAAATGATGCATGTTGCCAAAAACAGTACTTTTGATTGAGTGTTGCAAATAAATCTAGGTCTCTCCAATTTAGGCATTTTCATTGCAGACCTTATAATCAACAATGCTTTGGTTTAATAAACACCAGTAATTCACCCACACAAAAGTTTCATTGCTATTTAAACCTGTCATTTTTCATAAATATAGACCAGGACAGTTTGTGGAAAAGGGATAAATAACTGGCTCTTTGACATCATTGAATTGATTCATAAACTAAGTTACCTTGGTTCATATATGATGTGATTTACTTAGCTAGAATGTCAAAAACGTTAAATGTCCACTCAATAATGTTTGTATATAGTTAGATGGCTAGCTTATGGACATTTTACATTTTTGACGATTTGTGTGCTTATTGTTGAAAACGTAAAATGTCCACTTGATAGCTAACGTTTTTATATAACGTTAGATAGATAGCTAGCTCGCATTGAATAGCTGACGTTAATAGTTCGCTTGTTATCAACCCAGCATTCGGGTCATACTACTAGCTAGTTAGCTAACGTTAGCTGGCTGACATTTTCAAAATGAGCTCACTGACTGAAATTTTCAACAATAAACACATGAATCATCAAAATAATATTGATTACATTAACTAGTCTAGATAGGCTATGCCATGCCACTGAGGTTTGAGGAAATTAGAAAGCGAAACCGCTTTTATTATCAATTGTTGAGTTTCTTGACAGCGTCCGGCATACCTGTAGTGTATCGCGATGAACGTCATTTGACAAGCATCTTTGACTAATGCAACTGGGTCGGGTGACCCTGCAGTACCACGCGCCTGTATCAGCTGTAGGCTGGACTTGGGGTGCGTTCAGCACAAGAAATCGTTTCATGCCAAGGGGCCAAGACTGGGCTTTCGTTTTGAAGCTCATTTCCTGGTTGGGCTGGGAGCAGCAATTGTGCTCACTAGCGCCACTGCGATTGGCTCCAGTATAGGTCTTTCACCATGTAAGTCAATGGCAGCAATGTGCTCAAAATACTCAGTCAAGAAATTTTTCCCACAAAATATATAATTGCAATAGGTGCCTTTCCTTCATCTAATGCCTCTGCATGTGCTGATTTTTTAAAATATTGTGTCGTTTGGACAGGGTATTAACATTTGTTCAGGACCAATCAGAGGGACAGGTTGAGTCCTCTTCGGCTCCACGGAGCAGACGCAGTTTGTACAAACGGGCGGCGAAAAAGACATCCAGAGCCTCAATTCAGTTTTTATGAGGCCGTGGAAAGGCAATGGGTGAAGTCACAGTGGTTTGTCCATATTTTTATACAGTCTATGTTTCATGCACGCAGCACACGCTTTAGAAACAGTATAGAACAATATTATTACTTTTTAAAAACGTGCAACTAAAAAAAAACAGTGAGGTCCAGACCTCACTGTCCTCATATGTAGTTACGGCCATGGCTAGAATATCCGTGCAAAAACAACCGTGCAAAACATTTTAAGCAGGGAAAACCTAGGTTAGTCTATGCATGGCTAGCAGCAGCAGGGCGCGGCAAAGTGAGAGCAAATTTCTTTTAACAGAAGCCGTAAGCAAACAAAGAGCAGCGCATCAGCATTCAAGCAGTACAGAGAGAACGGATTCTTGGCTTAAAAAGGGCGCTCCATTAGAGGTGTGTGCATGTGATTGGTTGAGTATGGGACGCTTGATTGCTAGCCGACCATGGTCAGCTATGATAAGAGTTTCCTGACAGAACTTGCTCTGCGCACGTTAAAACGTTTGCAACACTCATTTCCATAAATAGTGCATGTGGAATTGCCTGCTCAGTAAATAGTCACCCAAGCTTTTGTAGAGCAATGGCAACATTGGGTCCCCAATGCTATCTATAAAGAATATAAACGTGACTGGGAGTGAGCCAGTTCATGCTTTTATAGCCACAATCAGAATCAATTAATGAAATTAAAAATATAATTACAGATAGTCAACATACAATGTTATTATTAAATTGATTATTTGTACAAACATCTTAAGTTATTGTACTGTATTAAATATGAAATATGATGACATAGGAATCTGTGTGAATCACGACAAAGAGCCATTTTAAATGTTATAGTACTTACACTGTTATGATTTTTTTTTTTTTTTTATAGATGCATCGTTCCATTCTGCAGGGAAATTTAACTTTGCAACTTGACAGATGCACAACCTGCTGAAAATTGTATCACTGTCCACCCTATTTACTTTAGCCCTTCAGAGGCAATTTCCTCCTGGTTTCTACTAGTTTTATTTAAATGTCAATATCTAAAAAAATATTCCCTGCACATCCATGGTTTTAAGTTCGAACTGAAGAAGAAGCTGTATCATTCAGAAATTTGCTACAGAATACATTTATTTCAGAATAGTCACATACAGTATATATATAATAACCATAACATACGCCGCCTAATGTATTTAAATACGTTTTAAAAAGAACGTACGAAAGCGCGTGTGTATTCACACAAGTACAGCAACGTATTTCAGCCCTAAGTGCGAGGGGTGGTCGCTGCGGAAATGTCGACTGTACGGGACTTTGGCGAAATATAACAAGATAAACTCTTCAGGGTTCATCACAAAACAGCGGTAGCTGAATATACTGGTAAGTACTTGGTTTCTTAAACATATTTATACGAGAGATTTTGGAGAAAAAAATGAGGTGTCTTATAAACCAAAAGTGCATCAGGTACTGTATATAGTACAGTAAGCAAGGGAAAACGGCGATTGCTCATTTGTACAACGTTTTAAAGAAATATTATTGTTTCTCTACGTGAACCTGATTTTCTTAGCGTGTATAAACGGTGCATTTTATGCATTTTACAGTCTGTGGCTGTAGCATAGAGGAGGGTCGTAAGTGCTTTGGGCTATTAATAACGCCCTCCTAATTTATTGCACTGCAGTGTAACTGGAGAAGCTGAGGTTTTCGCAAGAGACTACCCTTTTAAAAAATACTGCGTCAAAATTTACGGGGTTTTCTTAAAGCTGTAGTTTATATTTTCAGATGAACATGAATACTGTAATTGAGACGCATGCGTCTCAACCACTAGGGGTGAAGTTTATAGAGTTAACAAAAAACAAAAGAATAGCTGATGATCCCTTCTCTGGTTTGGCTTCCCTGTAATGATGTACACATGTATTATCTTGTGTCATATTATCCAATGTCTTCTGTGTTATATTTACTGTGTATTACTGGAGTGTAATGATTGAAGAATAAATTTCCCATTGTGGGATCAATAAAGTACTACTACTATTACTACTACTACTATTACATCCCCAGTGCTTTCAACACGATTCAACCACACTTACTAGCTAGAAAACTACAAGTCATGCACTCACACACATCCAGAATATTGTGGATTCTAGACTCTTACAAATAGGTCTCAATGGCTAAGACTGCCTAGTCATGTTTTATAAGATACCATCTTATCACATACAGGTGCTCCCCAAGGCACAGTCTTGTCACTTTTTCTTTTTACATTATACACAACTAAGCTGACTGCAGACTATAGTTATGCCTCCTGTCGTCTACAAACATTTTCTGATGATTCTGCCATTGTAGGATATACAAAATATCGGGAACCACCAGTTTTCCAGAAAACATAAAACACCTGCCACATGTTGGCTATGCAAAACCTCAACCTCTGTTCCTAACCTGATTATCTATGCTCTTTTGTGAATCTTGTGCCATGTGTACATTTTATATGATGACTTGTTTCTCTTTATAATTATGCCAATGAACCATAATTCCCTGTTAGTCATATTTTTTATGAAATGCTGATAAATCATACATTACATGTCAGTTATATCATACATGTCAGTTATATCAGTAATAAGTTAGTACACTTCAACAAATGTATAAGAAGAAATCAGAAAACATTTTGGTCCCCAACAACTGGAATTGATCCCCTCTATGTAGTACACTATACTGTAGGTCTACTGTAGTACAGATCTATTTAATTCAGCTGTTCACTTCACTTTGAACAGAGGTGTTTACTCCCCACAGCTGTGCAGTGGTGCACATCTTTGGTTGTCATGGACCAAAATGCTTTCAGTTTTTGTCCTACATTAGCTCTAAAGTGTTCCCACTTATTACTGACACAAAAGCAGCATTTAGTTAGTATTATTTGATAATATGTTAAATGGCTAATGATGATTCATTATCAAGCTAATAAAAAAGACAGAGACTAAAATGAAACTAAAAGAGCGTAGAAAATATAGGTAAGAGAAATATGACATATAGCAGCTGTTTTATGTTTTATGAAAAACTGTTTTTTCAGTTTCTGGTGTTTCCGATACTTTGTCCACCCCCTGTATTACTGAAGGGAATGATTCACTGTACCTGAGGGAAATTGATCACTTTGTTTCATGGTGTAGTGCTAACTTTTTAGAACTCAATACTTCCAAATTAAAGAGCTCATTATTGATTTTAGAAAGAGCGAGTTTGTGACACCTGTAGTAATCAACACACCTATCATTGATTCTGTGGAATCTTATAAGTATTTGGGTGTTGTTATGGACAACAAATTACAATGGAAGGAGAATACCACCATTGTTCTTAAGAAAGCTCAAAAGAGGCTATTATCCTTTCAAGTGTATATTGCAGACCTTTTATCCCCGTACACACCAGCGTGCAGCCTGAGATTCTCGGGAAATAAACTTTTGGTCACTCCAAAATCTAAGCTAAAATCAAAGGGTGACCGGGCCTTTGCTCTTAGGGCCCCTCAACTTTGGAATGCCTTGCCCGAGGAGCTCAGGCTTGCTACATCAGTAATTTATTTTAAATCTCTACTTAAAACAAATTTTTTTAGACAAGCTTTTAACTGAATTTTAATTAACCATGGTATTTAGGCATTTTATTGTACTGTATTTTACCTTCATTTGTTTTATTTCACTTTTCTTTTTTTTGTTGATATTTTGCCTCTTTTATTTAATGTGTTTTTATTTGACTGTGAAGCGCTATGTAAACTTGTTTTCAGAAAAGTGCTACACAAGTACAAATTTAAAAAAATTTTTAAAGCGTGTTGCAAAATGTTGAACATGTTTTATAGTAGCATTGTGGTGAGTGTTTTGTTATATGCTGTTTGTTGGGGAGGGAATATTACAACAGAAGATGCCAACTGTATCAACAAACTAATTAAGAAAGCAGGGTCAACAGTTGGCTTTGGTCTAAACAGTTTAGAGGTTATTTTTGAAAACCGCATTCTAAGGAAGTTGGAGAGAATTGAGAGAAATTAGAGGATTATAGTCATTCCCTATATGGAACTCTTAACAAGCAGTGCAGTTTACTGGGAAATAGATTTATTGTACCAAAGTGTACTAAAGGCCATTAGATGCTTTAATCAGTACACACACAGTACAAGTAAAGATATTGACCATTATTGTAATGGTGGCGTGACATGTGAGGTAGGAGGGGCCAAATGCAGCCAGGGGATTCATTAAGCACTAAGGCCACTAATACGGGAAACCCCGTAATTAAGGGAAGGAGACAAGACAGGGAACACACGTACCAAAGCTACTAACCGGCTCACTGTCATACGCCAATGAGTAGAAGTGCAAACGCCAGGTTTCTCAGTAAGAAAACCAAACAAGGCGAATGGAACAAAGCACTGGGCTCCCTTACTTCTACGAGCTAAATGACTAAAGAAAGAGCCAGAAATAATAAACGCCCTATAAACATGTAACAGATTGACAATATTTAGAGTTCGGCTACACAGGCTGCATGCTCTCACAGGCTATTTGCTGTAGTCTGTTAACACAGAACTCAGTGTTCAGGAAGCGTCGTGGAAGTAGTGTTGATCGCTAGCATCAGGAACTCAAACTCTCGTGATGCAGACAAAAATAGGGTATTTATCCTCCTGCATCTTTCAACCCTGCTGCTCCGCGACAGTCCTCGGCGTCCCCAGCTACAGCATCTTCTCAAACATTGCAATGTCCATGTCTCCATGTAGGCTGAAGATGGTTGCCAGGCAACAGCGTGCGTCTTCTCTCAGCGCAGCTCCCAGGATCTCCGTACAGGACCGTGACGTCAGCATCTCCATCGGTAGGGGAGACACAGAGAAACCCAGCAGCCCAAAGCCAAGCAAACACAAAGCAGGGGAGACAGAGAAACAGAGGAACGTAACACCCCCTCCCTTAAGACAATAAATAAATTCAGTCAAATATGTACATATGACCCAGCAACAATTATTTATTGTCACTCTCGCACGTTCCGCATAACATATCAGCGAGAGCATTATCGCGTCTATGAATGTAGGCCAACCAAATGTCCAAACCATGGCCCTGTAAAATAACATAAAACAAACTTCACCGCGTGAGACGCTAGTTGTTATTATGCATGTGACGAAGTAAAACAAGTGGGTAATGATCAGTCAGTCTGGAAAACGAGTAGATGCGCACTTTATTGTGAGCAAAAACTGATTGCAGTTTTAGTCCGTGTTAATGGGCAAACTTGATCCGCAAACATTCTCTCGCCGTCACACCCAAAACCATGACAAAAGAAGTGCCCCAACACACAGCCCCAAACTCCATCCACACCCAGATGACCAGCAACGCAGTCACCATGAGTAAGACCGACCACCTCACTGCAACACACAGATGGAACCACAATCTGACATAAAACGTTCCAGTCGTCCTGAACTGAAGCGTCCATTGTTCTCCACTTGCATGTAAAAACATCGCCTTTGACAATGTACCCTTTCGACACCAAAGCAATCTCCTCCTCAGGAATTGCATATTCAAAGAGAGAAGAAATGTCTGAGTCTTTCTTCTGCTCAACAATTAGCTGCTCCCATGCCAGAGACAGCCTCTCAAACCCCTCGACACCCTCAACCATACTATTATCCACATCTGTGGCAATAGGGGGCGCCTGTAACTCAGGCTCCAGTTCAGCAAAGAAAGAGTTACTTAAGTCATAAGCGCCCTCTGACTCAGGAACATCGTAAGCCTTCACAGTGTCGGAGCTAGTCACAAGTCATTTAGACATGACATGAGTGACATCACAAGCAGGAAATACGTCAGGATATTTCTGCATGATTTTGTCAGGGCATTTAACAAGAGGGACAGGTGTCCCCTCAGGGCTGGCCAGAACTCTGCCCCCAGCTAAGTCATTCCCCAAAATGAAGGATACTCCCTCCACAGGAAGACTGGCTCGTACACCCACCACAACGCGACCCATCATGAGGTCAGACTTCAGCAGAACAGCGTGCAATGGCACATCAACAAAGCCCATTTCAAATCCCTGCACAAGGACACTGGTGCCTATGGAGGATCTCTCAGACAGGGGCAAAATATCCTCCAAAATAAAAGATTGCGCAGCGCCGGTGTCTCTC
This sequence comes from Synaphobranchus kaupii, assembly GCA_029718625.1. Classification (NCBI taxonomy): domain Eukaryota; kingdom Metazoa; phylum Chordata; class Actinopteri; order Anguilliformes; family Synaphobranchidae; genus Synaphobranchus; species Synaphobranchus kaupii. The sequence goes on from CM056377.1 coordinate 81,507,255, forward strand.
AATATTTTAACTGGCCTTAGAAAACCAGGCCCGTCAGTCAATGACACAACACCATCCATAAGGAATGGCACATAATCCTGGAGAGCACAATCCTTTCTAAGGGATAACGTTTCGCAACATCCAGGCGCAGACAAACATGTTTTCACAAGTGAAACCCCTTTTAAAGACTTATCCTTTCTCTGCAGGACCCAACAATGAGACAAGACATGACCGAGCTTCTTACAATAATTACACATTCTCCGTTTAGCTCTCAAATCCTCCTGCTTGTCACCAGAAACGGGAGTACTGGTCTCTGAGAGACCAACTGAGCCTACGGAGAATTCCCTCTGGGGAGTGACGTCGTCATGACGTGGTGGGGATTTGTCCCTAAACACGCCCCGATGCGTAATTGTAAATTTGTCAGCTAATATCGCAATCTGTGCTATCTGGGTTACTCTCTGTTCGTTCAAGTAAATGGCGACACGCTCAGGCACACATTTTCTAAACTCCTCCATGATGATTAAATGACGGAGTTGTTCAAATGTCTTCGTTCCCTGTGCAACACACCAGCGATCAAATAAGTTCTCCTTCTCACGGGCGAACTCGACGAAAGTTTGACGGTCGCCATTACGATACTGCCTAAATTTCTGCTGATAAGCTTCCGGCACAAATTCGTAAGCCCTCAACACTGCAACCTTCACCATGTCATAATCGAGACTCTGCTCCAAGGACAGCGACGATAATGCAACCTGAGCCTTACCCACCAGCACGCCCTGCAGCATCAGTGGCCAGGCGTCCCTGGGCCAATTTAGCGTAATCGCAGCCCATTCAAACATGAGAAAATATGTATCCACGTCAACCTCACGAAAGGGGGGAACCATACTGACGTTTCTGCTGATGCTAAACTCAGTCGGCTGTGCTCTGCTACCAGCCCGCATAGCTTCCACCTCTAGCTCCTTTAGGCGGACATTCGCCTCCAACTCTTTCTCTCTCAGCTCTAAACGTCTCATCTCCAGCTGAAACTGCCTAGTCTGAGTCGTAGTATCGGGGCTCTCTGTCTTAATGAGGGTCGATTCTCCTGGATCCGCACCCTCAAACAGAATCTGCCTTTCGAGCAACCCCTCTGTTGCCTTGGTTTTAATCTGGCGTTTCGTCTCAGAGTGGAACACATCGATTTTGAAGTATTCCGCTATTAACACAAGGTCAGCTTTCTGACAGCTGTCCCGCTGCTCCAGTGTTGGGTCATCAACGAACCGTTCCAAATCGAACTCCATGGTAACGTAAGTTACGCAACAACGCTTAAATGCCGAGTTTAAAAATAAAGAGAATAGCGTTCTACCAATGTTATTAAACCCGTTGCCCACAGCAACGAAAAGACGAAATCACAACACTTACTGGTAATTTACGAGTATGTGGTAAGTGGCAATACAAACGCTACAAAATGCCAAAAGTAGCGCAACTTAAAGTGACAAAATGACACACAAAGCTATTACTACAGGCGGGACCCAATGTAGTGCTAAGCAACACAGTAACACAGTTACGAACCAAAAAGCTAGTAGTAACCTACTTAGCAACAAAGTAACCGTGCTACAAATCACAAAGCTGGCACCACGTAGCCCCCAAGGTAGCGTAGCATCAAAGTCAGAATAAATCTGCACAAATATGTTCACTGTCACAGACGAGACCCCAATCTGTTACGTCCCAAAATCCACCTGTGTTGCAATAACCAGGTGTATAGTAGTGGAGGTAACATGAAGCCACTTAAACGCAAACCACAACCTCTTAGATAAACCCAGTCAAGCGCAAACTGATTTAAAAGACAAAATGTTTAATAACACAGACACGTACGGTAGAAACTATCTTAGCTATTCTCTAAACATGTAACAGATTGACAATATTTACAGTTCAGCTACACAGGCTGCATGCTCTCACCAGGCAGCAAGTGTCCAAAATCAGACCCACGTCCAGATGACAAAAGGCTAGCGGGATGGTTGCTGTGGTGGTTTTCAGCAGCTTTAGTCAATTCACAGGCTATTTGCTGTAGTCTGTTAACACAGAACTCAGTGTTCAGGAAGCGTCGTGGAAGTCGTGTTGATCACTAGCATCAGGAACTCAAACTCTCGTGATGCAGACGGAAACAGGATATTTATCCTCCTGCATCTTTCAACCCCGCTGCTCTGCGACAGTCCTCGGCGTCCCCAGCTAGAGCATCTTCTCAAACATTGCGATGTCCACGTCTCCATGTAGGCTGAAGATGGTTGCCAGGCAACAGCGTGCGTCTTCTCTCAGCGCAGCTCCCAGGATCTCCGTGCAGGACCGTGACGTCAACATCTCCATCTGTAGGGGAGACACAGACAAACCCAGCAGCCCAAAGCCAAGCAAACACAAAGCAGGGGAGACAGAGAAACAGAGGAATGTAACACACACAAACATGTCCACAACATCGCCCAGTCTCCCTATAGGAAGACCTGTACCGAAGGACGAACAGAACTACAGTCCCAAATAAAATCGCCAAAGCTCCATGTACGGAGACAGGTACCGAAGGACGAACAGGACAGCTGCACCGGACATTTACCGGCTAAATGACTAATGCAACATTACTAGAAAATAAAGTAAAGAGGAATGTAACGAGAAGGCGACAGGAACAGAGATCCAACGTTCCATGGCTACTTCCATAAGCTCGCAGTCACACGCAGAAAACATAAAGGGGGTAAACGCCCGATCTCCCAGGAGAGAGAAACATTTTACAGGCGAGCCGACGGTAAACCGCCATCCCATACCTTTACTAGCAAAATGACTAACGCAAGCTTAGTAGAAAATACACGCCCTAGCCTCTCAGTAAAGGGGAATGTAACGAGGAGTCGAAAGGAACAGAGAGCTAATGTTCCAAGGCTACTTTCAGAGACTCGCAGTCACACGCAAACATGTCCACAACATCGCCCAGTCTCCCTATAGGAAGACATGTACCGAAGGACGAAACAGAACTACAGTTCCGAACAAAATCGCCAAAGCTCCATGTACGGAGGCAGGTACCAAATAGGACGAACAGGACAGGACATTTACCGGCTAAAAGACTAACGCAAGATTAATAGAAAATACACGCCCTGCCTCTCAGAATAAATAAAGCACTGCCTGTCAGTATGATAAAAATGCCCGGTCTCTTAGTAAGAAATGACTATACAAATACACCCACAAACAAACAAAGACTCCTCTCGCTTTCACGGAAGAAAGCAGACAGAGAGAGGAGGAAGAGACAGAAAAGGCAAAATGTCTAGGCAAAGGAAGAAAGGAAAGACCAGGAAGCGGAGACAGAAAAGAGCCAGGGGGGGAGAGTCCTAAGAGCTATATCCACAAAGGCAAGTCCTGCATTACTCCAATAAAACCCACTGGAGCAAAAAGGGTCTCCTTAAAAACCTAGACCTAATCATACTGACTAAGCAATCAAAGGGCAAAATAATACCACACACAAAACAGTGCAAATAATGCCAGACAATACAAAACAATATCAAAGCCCAGAACGGAGGAAAACGTGGAAAACGTATTCATTTAATTCAGGCACAAAAACAAAGAGTACATAAGGACATGCACCACAATCTAGTGATGTCAAGAACTATAATGCAATATATACTGTATATAAATAATGAAAAATAGGGAATAATTTGTTATATTTACAGGTATTCATTATTCAGCAAATGAATTTCTTGATTGTTGAGTAAAGAAAGTTAACAGAAATGGGAGAGAATATTTAGAATAGTTGTCAGTTGGAAGGTAATATTTCTGGCACCGTTTTACTGCTCATTATCCTCCAAAATCAGAATGTAAGAGTGTCTTATATTGTTTGCCATATACTGACATAAGCTGTCTTATTCACGTTCAAGTTTCACAGTAAGATGGAAACCGAAAGCATATGTCAAGCATTAATAAAATAACAGCATAATATTAATATAGTATTTTATGTTCCATGACCAATGTGTTTTTAATGCAAAGGGAATGCGTTCACTGTGCTGGTCTGCACACAGCAATTGGTATGACTGTCAGGCTTGAAAAAATTGTACACACACAGCTACTACAAACAGCTACACGAATGAAATACAAAGGTTATTGCAATTTTTTTCTTTTCAATACAGGTATCATGATTTCATTTGTGACATTTTGTTCTGAGAGTAACGAGTTTCTTGCTGGATGATGTCATCCTCTGTACAGCGTCTCTGGCTAATTAGTGATGGGAATTCTGATGCCCCATGATGAAGGTGATGGCTAACTCTAAATGAGCCTGCTTTCAGGGAAAACAATGGTAGGATATCTGAGATCCATATCTGCCTCAGGCATCGCATTTAATAACAAGCTGAAGAAATAGGTGTCATTGAAAATGTTAATCCTGTGCAGTTGAAAGAGGCTCTTGTACGAGTTTTGTATGTCAGAACAGCAGCAAATTAATGGACTCTTTCCTGTAGGTTTTCAAAATAAAAGTATTTAAAAGTCTGTTGCCATAATTAATGACAGGATTTTACAGACGTAAATGCTAAGGATGACTAACAGACATTTACAATTTTGAATAAATAGAATAAATCCAGGGGACAAAGTAAAAGTCCTACCATGTGTTCCACCCATAGACTCAGCCAGCTGATTTCACTAATTAGTTCTACCTCCTCACTGAAGAATTATGTTAATTAGCAAATCCAGTTGATTGGAGCAAAATACTGGGGAGGACTTTTACTTTATGTCCCCTGGATTTCCACATCTGCTCAGAGGACCTTTACTATTTATTCAAAATTGTAAATGTCTGTTACAGTCATCCTTAGCATTTTCGGCTGTAAATTGCTATTTGAGATACTGTTTAGAAACGACAACAAAATAATTTAGAAAATTTTAATACTAACTAAAACACACTAACTACACATCACACATACTGTATACACGTGACAAGGGGACATTAAGAGGTAATGGGGAAAGACTGAATGGAAAAACTATGTTTTTTTGGGGGGGGGGGGTTGGGGTCATGCCTCAATATGTTAATACTGTCAGAAAATATTTTAAACTAGAGGAACCAATCTGGTCTTACATCCTACATCATGTGACCATAGTTAATGTATGTGAAGGACATTACACACAGCGGATCTGGAGGAAAATGTACACAAAGACACACATAGCCACACACATTATTCTTAAAGCGCAGATAATGTGAAAGGGTCTTACTGGCTTTTGAAGGAAAGCCAGAGGATTTCTTTTTTTTTTGTTCTGTCTTGCCTCTAAGCGAACAGCCTGGGAACCAACCAGCAGGGCATTGTGAAGCTTATTGCCGCTCGGCTCCCTGACGTGTACTCCTCTGCCTCTACTTAGCAGGAGGATGAAAACTGAAAACCCTCCTCCCCCCACGCCCCCATATTCCCAAACAAGGCTGACGCATTAAGCAGGCCTTCAGCAAATAAATCACCTCTCCATCTACCTTCCCAGGGGGCTCCGTTCATATGTGGTAACACACATATACGCGCGCACACAATCTGCAATGTTGTATAAACACCATTTGTTTGATCTTTGACCTATAAATTTTTCCTGCCACTTGCATGAAAGAAAGGCAAGTTTGGAAACTGACCCCAGATCACCTGTGAAGCAGTGACTCACCTGTATGTTTATTTTCCCCTGTGTCCTTTAGGCTGACTGTAGAACAGCCTTATGCTGATCTCTGCTTTCAGGGGTTTGTGCCAGACACTCCCACACAGTGTTAAGTAACAGTTTTAATGGAAGGACTTCATCCTTCATTGCCTATTGTGACTCACATTAGCTTAAGTGTTTATACTTATACAGATGGAAATGTCTTGGGATACCTTTTGTAAGGGTACAACAGCAGTGTTCTTGCCTGAGATTCAACCTTGTTTCATTATAAAAACCACTTTCTTCACCCATCATTTCATGCCACTTCATGCATAAAACAGTATAGTAGTAGGATTGTACTCCCCTAAAGTCTATGGATGTGAATCATCTTATAGCAACAGAGTCAACTCCTCCAAGACAACGTTTTTTATATTGTTTTGTCAGCTTGTTCAGATAATTGATATCCCTCATTTAGCACCGTAAGGAATTTACTTCAAGGTGAATAACTCCTGTCATCTTCCTCTCTCTAAATGGTGTCTTATTGCAAAGCAATGGTTCCTAAGGGAGTTCTAATGTGACCTGGAATGAGAAGCCATTTACAAAAATCTGCTCTTATTTATGGAAGCGACGACTTGCTTTCAGCAGGAAACGTGCAATGGCTCTCTCTCTCTCTCTCTCTCTCTCATAATCAGAAAGGAATCCATTCACTGAGTTTCCTTTCATTCAGGGGCTCAGTGCTGGATCTTTGACATTGCCTTACGTTCAGATAAATTACTGACAACATGACTGCCTTTCAGAAGGAAATGAAACATCTATCACATGGTTGGTGTCAACCTTTTTCTTGTAAAGACAGATTCACTTATCTAGGCATAACTGTACATAAAAAGCTGCAATTAAGAAATGAACCAATGGTAGCATGTACAAACTGCAATTGCAAAAATGTGTGTGAAATGCACATAAAAGCAAAAAGCAGTGATTTGTAAATTATCTTTTACATATATTTAATTTAAAACGGTACAAATAAAAGATATTCAGTGTTTTTTGTAAATATACGCTGGAAACTGGAAATTGTGAAGGCATTATTCTCTTGACCAGTGATGAAAAGTGTGAAGGCTTTATTCTAGTGTGGAAGCACTTTAACTGCTTTATCCCAGTGTGGAAGCACTTTAACTGCTACTGCATTTTGGTCACATCAGGGCCATCATCATACCATATAAAGACAGCCCAGTCATCTGTTATAAAATAACAGCAGTGTTTGCAACGCAGAACCATACAAATATATTTTTATTACCATTTCTGCACATGGCATTGTCCAAGATGAAATTTAACAGATTACCAATGTGAATGTGGCCAGGCATTGGAGCATTGCTTACAGGCTCAGTAGCAGGTTTCCTGAATACTGCAAACTGTACAGTTCAGGACTGCTGTACCTTGGTACGCAGTGCCTCCAATGCGTTTCTCAATTTTACTGCCTGAGACGGCAGGTCAACCACCACATGCATCTTTGTAGATATTAGGCTACTGACACAGGCAACATATAGGAAATCAATGTTCACCACCAGAGAGGGCAGGGATGCCGTTTTTCACTGCAAACTGGCAGTCATTGGTGTTGGACGCCAACATATCATTGTGCAGTGCCTAGGGAGAACAGACATATAAACTCCATACATCCTCATCACCCACCCCCCCCCCCCCCCCCCCCCACCCTCACCCTCATAAATGTTTATACGGCTCAATAAAACTTTGCATCTGCTAGCACGCCTCGACCGAGATGGGATGATTCCATTAAAAAATGCACAAATGGTTCTTTTTTAACACACATTGCTCGCAGAACAAATTGTTCTTGTTTTATTCCAAACTGAATTGTGTAAATAATTAATATAAGTTACAATGGAATGGACTCCTTACTTAAAGATAAGGCCAATTTATTTATTTTTTGTGCTTCGACCAGACACCCCCCTGCTCTCCTCCAATCACATTTTCATTTGTTGATTCGCCCAGTATACTACTGTGTCCTGTTTCGAGCCCTGAGACCATAACAAACAATAACAAATTGTCTCTCCAGTTCAATTAGCTGATTTCACTGTGGATAAGATCGTAGATAGACTCGTGAGGCAAATGTGTTTGCACAGAACGTTTCCGTCAGCAGAAGAAAGCAGCGTAAATTTATTCCTGATGTCTTTTTCAGACAGCGCAAACTGATACAACCAGAGTGGCTATATCTGACTGTTACCCATAGGTTCCTGCTCAAGAAGAGTTTCTTAGGGAGACTTATTTTGTTAATATAAATTTGTCAGGACGAATGACACCAAACTTCAGTCAGCCATCCCGCAGAGGGGCTGTCATTAGCCTTGCTTATAATCTGCCAAAATTTTCATTAAGACCTAGATAAATGGCAAACAAGACCGAGTAGTAGTGACTGGAAAATAAATTAAGAAATCCACAAATAAACAAACATTTGCTACGAATCAAATAATTAAATCCTAATTTATGTGCCTTCAACAGAAGCCCCAGTGGGACCTCACGTCAAATGTACTTTCCTGCAACTTGTCATGCTGGGGGATTTTTTTGATGCATCTTTGGAATTGCCAGTACATGTTTTTGTCTTGTGTGGCTTGTTTTCAATATCAGAACATGCAGTTATTGGGTTAAAGGATATTGTCTTGGCTGTTTGCCCATTGATGTTTTTTGTTTTCCTTCCTCCGATCTGTATAATCAAAAGCATGCAAGAAACTGTTAATGGAAGATAATTATCCCATAATCTTCCTTATGCGTACATGCTATTTCCTCTTTGTTGTTGTTCATCTAAATTTCAAGCATGCGATTACATGTCTGAACTTAAAAATCCATAACATTTGCTTGAATTTGTTGGTCAAATCAAAGGGCCAAGGTACCTTAGCAATGGTACTGTCCGTGGCTATAACAAACGGTTCAGGTAAGTAAGCCAAACACAGATAGAATACTCGTTCCTATTTGCTGTCATTTCATGTGCTGTGAGTCCCGGGTTGAAAACTACAACATTCCAAAGGGAACTGTCAGACATCCCACATCCCAGCTTACACTTTAGCAACTACCAGTAGTGTAGTGGAGTACGTGGTATACCCACTTATTTCTTAGGGGGTTTAAAGTAGGTGTATATGGGGGAGGTGTTTTCATATACTCCTTCTAAAAAAGTATTAAAATGTGGTGTATAGTGCAAATGGAGGCAAAGTGCATGTCGTCTAGATATCATTCTGTCACTACACTTTTTTCAGGTCAAATTCAGAAACTTCCAAATGAATTTGAGACATTTCCAAATCATAATCAGATTTTCCAAACGAATTTCAGATATTTCCAAATGATATTCAGAAATTTACATGTGAATTTCAGACCGATTTCCAAATGATGTTTTTATGTAACCCTCTATGAAATGCATTGCGCTTCCGCTTCTGGCCGTCATCGAGCACCGCGGTTCACAACTCACTTCATGAAGAAAAGCAGTGTGGAGAATGTATACTTGTTGTTTTGTTATTTTTGCTATTATGCCCCGCGGTCCCTATGCTCGAATACCACCTGCTGACAGAGAGAGGACGGTGAGAGCGGCCAATAATGGTGGTAATTGGCGCGAGCTTGCTGACCAGCTTGGTGTAAAATACAAGACTGCTTATACCTAGGTTCGTGCTGATGCCGAACGTCCAAAACCCAAAGGGGGGAGTCAGAAAAAATTAACCAATGACCAGATCGATGATGTTGTAGCCATAATTGAAAGCGATCCTGCTCTCAATTTGACGCAGTTGTCGGAGAGAACCGTACAATTGTTTGGAGTCCACGTCAGTAAATCAACTATCCACAACTACTTGGAGGGAAAGCTCATAACCCTAAAGAAGGTACATGCTATTCCTGCTACTATGAACACTGACGCCAACAAGGAGTTGAGACGACAGTATGTTGAAAGTATTAGTCAGTACATGCGAGATGGCAAGACCATTATTTGGATGGATGAGACTAATCTTAACCTCTTCTGCCGGAGGACTCAAGGTCGAGCACATGCAGGTGACAGGGCAGTTATGGTACTACCAGCCTCTAAGGGACCAAACGTTCATGTCATCTGCGCAATGTCAGCATATCAGATGATTCACATTACAAGGCATCGTGGAGCTTTCAAATCCGATGCAGCAAAGGCTTGGGTTCTGGAGATGCTTGCGAATCTCCCACCTGGAGTCAGAGTTGACTCTGTTGTCCTTATTTGTGACAATGCTCCTTGTCACTCTAAGTTGGAAGAGTGTGTGAATGATCACCCGGGATTAACTGTCTGTCGTTTGGGACCGTATTCCCCAATGTTAAACCCTGTGGAGACAATATGGAGCAAAATGAAAGCCGTTGTGAAACAGTGAATGAGAGTCCCTCAAGTGCAACCTCCCAGAGTGGGTGAGCAGCGGCTAGCCTATGTCGAAGAACTAATTGATGAAGCCATGAGACTAATTACTGTGCAAGATATTGTCAATTCATGCCAGCATGCCCAAGGGTTTTTTCAGCGTGCACTTGACTTGGAGGACATGGCAGTGGGAGCATAAACTGATTTGTGAACTTCATGTTATATTGCGTGCTTCTCATACAGTAGAGCTGATTTTGGTTGTTTTGTAATAATTATTTGTTTTGTTTTGTTGTATCCTGAAATTAATATGTACTATTCTGAAATGCAGTTGGAAATTTCTGAAATTGAGTTGGAAGATTCTGAAATTTAGTTGGAAAGTTCTGAAATTGACTTGGACATCTCTGAAATTGACTTGGAAATTTCTGAAATTCATTTGAACTATCTGAAATTCACTTGGAAGTTTCTGAATTTGACCTGAAAAAGGTTTAGTTGGAGTTATAGTATACTGACACTTTGCAGGTGAAGACCTGGACAAAGACTATGTTGACTAATGCATAAATTGACTAATTGCCTCTGAGCAAGAAGGTCATGGGTTCGAATCCCAGCCAGGGGCCTTTCTGTGTGGAGTTTGTGTGTTCTCCCCGTGTCTGTGTCGGTTTCCTCCACGTACTCTGGTTTCCTCCCACAGTTCAAAGATATGCAGGTTAGGCTAATAGGAGAATCTAAATTCCCCGTAGGTATGAGTATGTGAGTGAATGGTGTGCGTGCCTTGTGATGAACTGGCAATTAACTTCCTCTTGCCAAAAGCATGCTGGGATAGGCTCTAGCACCCCTGCAACCCTGACCAGGTGTTAGATAATGGATGGGTGGATGGATGGAATATTTACATTCCCTATTACTTCTGTATTTATGCAAAAGTGTTGGCAGTACATTATTATTGTTTTGCAACAATTTGATGATTCAATTTGATTGATTGATTGACAGTTCACAGTGTACAGTACATCAATAGCCCTCTTCTTAATCACAATAAACCACTTAACAATCAGAACTCTATAGGTGCTCATTCTGACCCAGGGGTGTCAAACTCCAGTCCTGGATGGCCGCAGTGTCTACAGGTGTTATTTGTGGTTTCCTTTCAATCAGCAGCCAGTTAAGGCCTTGAAAAGGTGTTGACTCTTTAGCGAATCAATGATTTCAATTAGTCGCTCGTGCTGAAATACACGAAGAAATAAGCTGACACTACGGCCCTCCAGGACTGGAGTTTGACACCCCTGTTCTAGCTCATTGTGTGAGCAGTGTGGGTTAGCTTGTTGAAAGTACTCTTTTGCAGTTGTGTGACACTGAATATTTTCCATTTTTCAATCCAGGGGATTTTTAAAACTCTCCCAGGGCGTCCAGAGATTCCCTGAAATAAATGTTTAAAAGTTCTTTATTTAATATAGCCTACTTTATTTAAAATGTGATATAAATGACAAGTCACCACTGAAAATGGTATTACCAACAGGGGGGGTCAGCAGCATAACTATTCACTCGGCTATCAAAGCCTGCACTTCTTTTGTTTGTTATGAATGTTATTTTCTGTGGTAATGCATTGACATGTGAGAGTGGATCTGTCAATGCTGGGATTCAGTGAATGAGGCCCTTATTTCTGTATGCAGCCTCAGTCAGCTGTCTGTTATCTTTTCAAGTGTGTTTAATATTTAATTTGCCCTGGACTGTGCTGACAGCCTCTCACTTTTTAAAACTTTATTATATTTGTATTGTAATAACTGTGTGAAGTCAATTCTTGCTTTGGACATGGTGCTGGGTGATAATATATTGCAGATACATTGCAAGATTTATTTGCATGTAAATAACAATCTAAATAATTCAAATTCTTTTTCATTTATACTGACTAACACTGATGCTACGTTTACTTTTTTAAGGAAACAAAACAGACTTGTTGATTTGCAACTATGGTCTTGTTTAAAATTCCACAGGATCTTTGTGTCTCTCCTATAATCTATGAAGCAAAAGTATTATTTTGAGATGCCGTTTTGTGGCATAAGTACAGTCATTTCTTAAATTGGGTTCACACAGAAGCAGACTGAGTGTAAAATATTATGATTTCCCCGTTTCTTTCCATGGGTCTATTAACAAATACTCACCAGGTTCTGTTGGACAGGTGTGGTCTGTATGTAATAATCTGTATCTGAATGGATACAGTAGCTGTTAAAAAGTCCTCTGTAGCATTGCATATACCAGGACTTGTCCGGGGGATTGGTCCGGCCCCTGTTGCTGTGCCAACATAATTTTCTAGCTTCCTTACTGCAGAACCTAATTGGTCTCACCTTACGTCACTCAGCCTGGAGCCCAAAGTCCTTAAATGTTGACTCCACATAACGGTTTCATAATGACCCTACTTCTCAATCTCGCCTGAGTGTGTACATTAAAATGTGTTGCCTAAAAAATAGCAGCTGGCCAGATCATCTTGTATTATGTGTCTGCGCATCAAAAGTCTGGCTCCATGAGTTCCGGGTAGTCCTTCAGCAGCACGGTTGCGGTTTCCAAGAAACACAGCTTATCTCATGTCTAGTTTGGCAATCACACAGAAGGGAAACAGTGCAGTGGTGACAGCAGGCCACTGTGCAGAAGATGCCATTGTCTACAATCTGCCATTGTTGATTAAAACCTGTAAACTGCTATTCTCTTGATAAGGAAATGTGTAAATTGACCAATAATACAAGCACTCGGCTGTATTAAGTACCTAGTGTATGAAGTCATGACTTTCATTTTAGCCCTTCAGCCAACAAGAGATTTTTAGACACAATAACCACAATATGGTTAACCCTCAATCGACCAACTTGGGTCAGATCTAACCCCAGGCTTAAATTTTATTCTTATCTCCTAGGTTATTTATTTGATGCTTCTGAAATTTCTTGGCTTTGTTAATGAAGTTGTCTTCAATAAATGTATATCATTGCTTTTGTGTCTGCCTTAATTTGGACTTTGGTGATATCCCTTGGGGTCTGACCCCAGTAAAAATGTATTCATTCTGCCTATGTGACTTGATAAAAGGAATCTTTATTTGAATTCATGTTCATGGGGACCAGATATCAAGTGATACATATGCACAGGTGGGGGAGGGGAACTTTATTCTGCAGATTTTTAGCAGGCAGACAGTTCATTTGTGGGACCTCTCCAAATTCCCTGCTGATTTCCTCCTTCTTTTCCAGCTAAAGGCCATGCTCAAAATAAACAGAATTTTATATTTGAGTATATGTGACATATAATATATTTTATAACAGATTTTAAATGTTTAAGTTATACATATAGACCCTATCTTACACCCGGCGCTAAGCAGCGCTAAGCAAAACGCAAGTGTCTTTGCTATCTTACACCCTGCGCAGGTGTCATTATAACGCCCAGCACTCACGTTGTTTAACTACTGAGTAATCTTGCGCCTATAGCAAGTCAACTGGGCGGGTTGGTCTTGATGAAGTGTGGCCAGGATAATTTTTGGCGTATTGCTATCTTGAGGCAGCAGAAAGCGCTTGCGCTAAAACCACCACAAACCTGGTCTAAAGTCATGCCACAGTTATTTCTATGTTATTTTAACAGCACAATATAAGTGCGTCTACATAGGAATGTGCACAACGCGCGTACACCCTCCTGTCTGTTAGGCCTGGTACATACTCTACGCAAGGAATGCGCGCAATGACGCAAAGAGCAACGCTGGGGGCGTTTCTCGCGTTCTTGTGTAGAAAAATGTGCAGTCCAAATTTTGTAACGTAACAAACGTGGTGCAATTCCATGAGTTTCCGTTAGAGGCGCTAAATGTAAATACTGGTCAACTGCTGCGGAACGAACAACTACACACAAAGAAGTAATAATTTCCAGTGTATGGTTACTTACTCCTACCAGATTAGCCTAGGCTGCCAACTAGCGGACAGGGCAAAAAAAAGCCGGTAAAAGCGCGTATGGTACGTAAACTAAGAGTATTAGAGTATTCGTGTATGTCCTGAATCTGCATTGACGTTTATGCTCCTTGCGTAGAGTATGTACCAGGCCTTAAGCCCGACGCACACAGCCCGACTGAAGAAATCTAGACTCATCTCAACTGAACTGGTAGAATTCTAGAACGGTTTTGCTCAGATTTCTTCTGGCAGCCGGGGGTCGCACACTGGAGCAACTGGAAAAAACTGAGAAATTCCAACTGCCTTAGTAAGTCCTTGCTTAGCTACGTTCTACAACAATGTATTTTGAGCAACTAGCTAATGCTTACGCTGTGCACGGCAAGTTTATTTTTATTAAAATGATTAATATGAAGTGGGACCAAATTCGAACTTCCCAGAGTTTTAAACTATTAGTAGGCTAGCTTACAATAACATAATTAAAATCCACATGCACCTTTAACTCAAGTTTTAATTCAAAGTTGATCTCAACAAAGGTATTTCCATGCATTGTCATTCAAAAATATTAAAATGTGTTTTATTAAAAAACTGAAGCTGTTTAAAAAAATAATAATTAGGCTATATACAGTCAAGCCGGAAAGTCGTATGTACACAAGTGTGCACACCCTTTGATATGACACCCAAAAGTGAGCTGAGGTGCATTTTGTTTCCACTGATACTGCTTGAGATGTTTCTACAACTTAATTGTAGTCCACCTGTGATAAATTCAATTGATTGGACATGATTGGGGATTGCCAACACCTGCCTATATAAGGTCCCAAGCAGTATCAGTGGAAACAAAATGCACCTCAGCTCACTTTTGGGTGTCATATCAAAGGGTGTGCACACTTGTGTACATATGATATTTTAGATTTTTAATAAATTAGCACAAATGTCTAAAAACCTGTTTTCACTTTGTCATTGTGTAGAATTTTAAGACAAAAAATGAAATCTATTGTAGAATATGTATATATATATAAGCTGTCATTTAAGGTCAAAATAAATGGTCTAAACTGTGCGTGCAGGCTTAAGGGTAGCCTACAAGAAAAAATGTAATCGGAGATAGCTTTTGTCTGTATTGCGATCTGAATAAGCTTTACTTGAACAATCATAAAGACAGGTTTTCTTCAACCACAAATCAATTAGCAGGTCCTCACGGTCTCTCGTCCAGAAGTTGGCTATATTTGTGTGTAACGTTATCGGTGTAGCTACAGATAGCTGCGCGAACAGTACGCTAGTCGTTCAACCAGTTGTAGGCTACGTTCTACTTGTAGTCAGTTTTGCAGAGTATTAATATAATTATTAGGCCATTAACTGTAGTATAATTTGCCTACCGTTATGTTTTCATAGCCTATCCAGCAATGGACAAGTGTAACTCAGTCACCTACCACAAAATACGTTGAGCCAAATCCAATTATTAGCATCAGGACAGTTGCCAGGCTTTTGAGGATGAAAGCTGGACGAACTATCGTGTAATTTTATTATGTTTTTTTACAAAGTTGACACATAGGCTACTGCGGCAGTGGGTTAAGCCATACAAATGTATCAGTACACTGGAACACTATTCAGAGCTCTCCCCGCTGCTTCCAGGTGACCTAGGCATTCGTTTCAACAATCGCAAAAGGCAATCATTTAGCCATTTCCCGAGATTACTATAATTTACTCAAAGTTACATACACATTGGTTGAGCAATACCAAAATCACTGTGCTGATGTTTATACAGCCTATTCCCAGCCAAGCGAAACAGAAAACATGAATTGTGACGCAATTTGATCGAGTTCTAATAAAATAGCGCCAGTTTATTGGCTGGAAATCATTCTACCAGTTTTTGTCAGTTTTAAACCCGGTGCACACTGAAAATCTGAGTCCATCCAAGACTGACTGAGATCCAACATGCCCAATCTTCAAATCTGAGAAAATCCCGACTAAAAACTGGATTTTTTCAGATTTTCTCAGTGGATTGGACCCAAATGCACGACTCGAACACAGGAATGCCAAAACTCAATATTTTATTATGATCAGGGTAGTCCTGAGCATGGGGAGAAAGGCAAAAGAAAGGTTATTGTTCCAAGCCGGAACTGGATGAGCAAGACAGACAACAGAGTGCGTAGCTCTAATAAATTATGCTTCGACCAAACTCCTGAAGCATAGGGAGAACATGAATGACAGACAGTCCAGGTATGATGCTGCAGGGGAGCAGTGGGAGTAGGAGAAGCCAGGGAAGGTTATGGAGACGGACAACCGGTTTGGTGGAGCAGGGGATGAGCGGGAGCGGGAGCGGTAGAGCAGGACAGTGGAGCGGGGTCCGGGCAGGACGCAGGCGTTGCAGCAGGGCAGCGGCACTAGCGGCACAGCAACAGCAGGGCGGCAGCAGCGACAGCAGAGGCAGGAGCGACAGCACATCAGCAGCACCGCAACACTGGCAGTAAGCGGGCACCGCCGCAGAGTGGAGGAACAGGAGCCCAGGCTGCATGCACACACGTCAGGTGGGAGGCAGGGAAACCGCAACACAGGCAGGGATAACAGACGACTGCAGGCTGGCAGACTTAAGCAGACAGAGTTAGTATAGCGAGACGAAACAATGAACAGCGGGAAGTGCTGTTCCATTCTGAGCAGACTTTGACTAGGCAGAAATGCAGGGCGAGTAAACGCCAGCACAGAACTAGACTTTAGAGTAGCAAACTAGACAAGGAACTAGACAGGACCAGAGGTTTCAGGCAAAGAGCATTAACGAACTGGCACAGGACAGAGAACTAAATGACTAAATGCAAACATTTAATAGGTATCAATTAGGTGCCGCGTGCGAATGTATGCGCGAGTGATTAGCAGAGCGGAGAGTGTGGAATGCATGCGAAACGGGGAAATGGGATAGGCTGAGAAAGGTGCAGTGAAACAGAGTGACACAAACGGGAAACCACGCCCAACCTGCAGCAAGGGGGAAAACGGACTATGGAGAGACAAACACGAGACAGGGGGAAAGGGAAAACACGGAGAACAATAGGACGGGAGTGGGAACGTTACAGAGATGAGTCTACATTTCTTCAGTCAGGCTGTGTGCGTCGGGCTTTACACACAGGGGCGCACACAAGCATGCATACAAGATATCAAGATCACATTGTGAAATAGGGATTAATATTTTCCCTAAAAATAAATATTTTCTCTCCCAGAATAGATGCAAGTTGTCTCTGCAATCCCAGGGAAATGGGCTGGTTTTAAAGCATTAACCAGTAAAAAGGCATTGGTCATATTTCCATAAGCAGGACATTATAAAACAAGGGAAGTATGCGTGAACCTATGGGTTCCCAACCGGACAGCTTTAGTCTATTTAGTGTCATCATTAAAGGTTGTATCAGCGATTTTGGGTCGAAACATAAATGATCACATTCATCTGATTTTTCCTCACGATCCGCTAGCTGCCCGCCCCATAAGCAGGCCGTCAAAAAACCGCGTCTCTGTAGGTAGCCTATGCTCCGAGATCGTACACAAAAACAAATGGTACTACCAACCACTCAAAACCAAAATAAACAGTATTCCAACCAATCACCGACAAGGGGTGGGTGATACTAATACGCTAATACTCTTATCTCGCTGAAATCTTGACGGATTTACAAACGGTTTGGTTTCTTACAAACGTTATTAACGTGGTTATAATTCTGGATGCTTGAACACTATTTTAAAACATAACATAATTGGCTCTGAGCTGGAGCTGGCTCTGTTTGTTTGGGATTTCGCTTCAGAAGTGACGTCACCCAAAATCGCTGATACAACCTTTAAGCCAAAATAACGGTATTTATGTTATGAGAATGCACATAATAAGGATGAAGCTTGAACTTTGCTAGCTGAAATGTATTGTCTGTGATCTGACTGCTGTGAGAATTTATGTTCGACAATGTTTCAACAAAATGTGTTAAACAAGCAGGCTAATTTGGCGTTTTCTAAGGTCAGACAGAAGCCATATTCTGTTACCTTATTTTCAGCGGTTGCATGTGCTTTTTAACTAAATTAAACTGCATATATTTTCTAAAATAACAACACTGTTGGGAATTACCGGGAAAAAACAAACAAAAAATTTAATAGTTCCAATAATTACCGTATGGATGAAGTCTACAAATTGTAATTTTTCTGTTTTTTATAGTTCATGAAAGTACAGATTCAGCCCAAAATTAAAATTAAAAACTTTTCATTTTCGTTTTCATTTTCAAACTGTATCTATGTAAATGAGGGGAAATGGTCCTCCTATCAATCAAAGCAAGCAGGGTGGGCCTCATACAGGTTTAGTGCAGTAGCACTTAATGAACACTAGGGGGAGCATAGGGATGGGTAACAGTCTATGCTTGATACTATGCTCTCAGGGCACTCGTAAATTTTAATGGATGAAATGATGAAGAATCTGAGCAGTGTTATAAAGTATTCTTGTTTTATGAAAGAAATGGAGCTAGCTAGCCAGCGCTACGCAGTGTAGGCTATAGGTCAAACCTGCAAGGTGGAAAATCCATGTTCAAAAAGTGAAAGTCCTCACCAATCATTTGTTCCAATCACCTGTGTAGCCCTATGGGAAATAAGGTCATAATTTAAGTTGATGCATTCATAAATAGAGTAAGTTCATAAATAGTATAAATAGACTTAAAAGGTTTTAAAACATCCAGTGTGACGATATCTTACAATTTGTACATATTTTGCAGAGTGGATGTAATTTCATGGTTAAGTTAATGGATTGTATTATTTACATGGTGTGAAATATATATTTTCGTTATCAAATACTAAATGCATAGTGATGGCAAGGCTGTAATAATACTTTGATTTGTATACAAAGAAAAAGGTATTCTAATGTGTGAATTTATGTTATTAGCCAATCAGGAGTGAGTTGGAGGTCAGAGGGGAGAGTGACGAAACCGCAGGGGAAGATATACTGTGTAGTAGAAATGAGTTCGAAGTGTAAATGCGTTACCCACGTATTTTTATTGTGTTTTGAGGGATGTAATAACGTAAGTGCTCAACCCGTGAACTTTATGAGTTATTATATCTGACTGTCGGACTGTGTGAACAATTTCTTCGACGAGGAGTCAACGTTCTGCCAGCCCGCCGTCTGGATTAGCCCCAGTTAGCTAGTAAATGTGAGTGAGATCGCTAACTTTTCTGGAATGTTCGAGGACTTTGCTGGTTCGCTAACACGGTGAATTTGAAACGGTCTGAGCAACGCGGAGGAGATAGTGGCGGAGAGACTTCCCTAAGCTTCGACAGAATTTCGTTCTGGCTGCAACACGGGGCTCAGGAGAGAGGAGCCGCGAGTGCTGTTACGTCTTGGAGCTTGTGAGTTGTGTTTTTTTCGTTCTGCTCGGTAGAGTGAAGGAGCCGCGCTAGCTGGCTACAACGCACGCGAGCTACACATCAGGCCTGCAACGATTGGGGTAGTTTATTTTCGCTGGGTTTTCTTTTTATAGAGGTATTAAGGGCCCATTATTTAGTAGATTGGTATTTGAAAGTATATATTGCACTCGAAGTGTATTTTGTTTGATGTAAGCATTTTTGTGATCAAGAAAGCTAAAAGAGGACAGATTTTTGGTTTGTTTAAAGCTATAAGGTGAAACCTTGAAATGATGTCTGTTTGTATTGCTACATTTGTCCATAAGTAAATAGTTACTTTAATTTAAAACATCACTTGATTGCATTTGAATGTTTATTCCCATTTAAGCTTTACATTAGTAACCTAGCTTTTTATCAGGGGGGTAAGAGTTAATTTGGTAATTAAGGAGACGATAATATATTGTCTGATAAAGGAACTCAGGGTAGCTCCCTCATTTTAATGCCAATACAGCAAGGGGGCGCTACATAAACTGGAGGCACCGCTGGGATTTTTATTTATGTTTTTGGGTTCTTAACAGCCATTAAAGCACAAAATAGGCAAGAAAAACAGTTTATTATTACAAAGCAGAGTAGTAATAGTAACAAAAATAAATGACCATGGAGATTCAGTCAGTGCATTTAGAGCTGGTAAAAGAGCTCAGAGAGTGGTGTCAAGGGGAGTCCCTCGATGAAGACCACACCTTACTAGCAGTTGTCCCCAAACGGTGTGAAGTTGCTCAGATAGAAGAAACTCTGGAAACCGTCAAAGCTTTGGGACGAGTGCGAGTAAGAGGAAGGATGTTTAATACAAAACTAGACCGATTAACAGTACTGTGTGAATGTAAAGAGAAGATTGATCCAACCAAGGTCCCTTCTGAAATAATACACACCACTACAAATGAGGCTTGGCCTATCATAATGGCATCTGAACGTCCTGCTTCAGATGACGATACACAGACCCCATTGAAAGTCCTGCTTGATGCGTCGGCATCCAGTGGCTCTGCTGAGTCCATCATTCGGGCTGTTGGTGACATGTTGTCCAAAATAGAGAAGCCTTCAGGAGAAAGTAGTAGTTATCGTCGCCTGCGGATGTTCTCTGGCACACTACCAACACCTGCAGGAGAAGAAGTGATGGAGCACTGGCTCGAACAGGCGCGTTTGATGGTAGAAGAGAGCGACTGCTCTGCCAAGGAAAAGCGTCGGCGGATTATGGAAAGCCTTAGAGGACCTGCTTTAGCTGTAGTAAAAGCCGTGCGGACAGCTGATGATGACGTAACCCCTACTAAATGCTTGGATGCTATTGATAGTGCTTTCGGGACAGCTGAGTCAGGTGAAGACCTCTACTTTGATTTTAGGCTATTGCAGCAAGAAAAAGATGAAAAATTGTCTGACTTTCTGAGGCGAATAGAGCAGTCCATGACAAAAGTGGTTAGTAAAGGGGGTATTCCTGCCAGCCGTGTGGATACCGCCCGAGTAGAGCAGCTACTTCGAGGTGCCATACATTCGGACATGATGCTAGTTCAGCTAAAACTAAGGGAAAGAAAGCAAAATCCTCCGAAGTTTTTAGAGCTGCTGGCCGAGATCCGAGCTGAAGAAGAATACGCAGCCGCTAGAATCAAGCTTAGCATGTCCGTCCATAGAATTCATGCCAACCAGGATGTGGACAGCAGACAGATGGACATCCAGAGTTTGAAGTCAGAAATTAAAGAGATGAAATCGATGTTCGCTTCGATGAACACAAAGCCTCATCAAGATGTGGCAGACGACAAGGGGCCTGGCCCAGTAGCCCAGGGGCCCGTGGCTGAAAGCTGTGAAAATGCAGAGGTAGCCGCCCTGAAAAAACAAGTCAAAAGGTTACAAATGAAAATGTCATCCAAAAGGGCCAAAATTTCTGATACACCTGCCAATGCATTGAGGGTAGAGCCAGCAAGACCTGCTCAGAACGGCCAAAAGCCGTATAAGTATTACAGAGACTCAGAAGAAAGCATCTGCTACCGGTGTGGTGAAAACGGGCACTTTGCCACCAAGTGTCAGAATGCAGAAAACCAGAACAAAGTCATTCAAAAACTAATTCGCTCTCTCAAGAAAGCGAAAGGGGGGCAGTCACCTAGCCAAGAAGATGACAGCCCTGACGCTGTCTGCTCAGTCAAGAAAAGTGAGGTGATTTCAGCAGGAGTCCCTCCTCTGTAGTGCATTTGAGAGTGAATGGTCATCAGTGTGATGCATTGCTAGATAGTGGCTCACAAGTAACAATCATTTTTGAGACATGGTATAAACAGCATTTGTCAGATGTCCCGATCCATCCTGTCTCAGGCCTGGCCATATGGGGCTTAAGTGAGACTAGCTATCCCTATCTCGGCTATGTCATAGTAGACACAGAGTTCCCTGAAAGTGTCACTGGTTCCAAAGAATCCATCTCAGTCCTTGCGTTAGTCTGTCCTGGCCCCAGAACTCCAGACCAGATTCCTGTTATCCTGGGCACCAATGCCAGTCTTTTCAAGCGGTTGTCTAAACTGTGTAAAGAGACTGCCGGGGTGGATATTGCTCAGACCTTGGGTATCAGAACTGACGAACCAGTCCAGAGCATCGCCCCAGTGACCTGTGAGGGAGAAGAGGATGAAGTAGGATGTGTGAAGTGGATGGGCCCTGGCCCACTGACCTTACCTGCTGGAGGTGACTACCGTGCGGTATGCCGTGTGGAGTTAGAAAAGCCATTGAACAAAGAGGTGCTGATGGTGGAGGCTTCGGCAATGGTCCCACTTCCAGCTGGGGTGCTGCTACAGCCCATGGTAGTGTCTAGTTCAGAAGTAGATGTGAACCACTTCACTGTGTTGATGCACAATGAGTCCGTACGAGATACTGTCATCCCAGTCGGAACAGTTATGGGTCACTTGTGCTCTGCTGATCCCGTGATGTCAGCCCTGTGGCCCAAGACTGAATTGGAGACTGAGGTGACTTCCCCAGAGTTTGATCCTCGCCTCATCAACTTTGGTGACTCGCCCATCCCAGAGCAGTGGAAAGATAGACTCCGGCAAAAGCTGTCTGAAAGAGCCAGTGTGTTTTCACTACATGAATGGGACGTGGGACTGGCGAAAGGGGTCGAGCATGACATCCGGCTGGCAGACTCAAGACCTTTTCGAGAGCGGTCGCGGCGATTAGCGCCAGCCGATATCGAAGATGTACGAAGACACTTACAAGATCTTCTGAAAGCTGGTATTATCAAGGAGTCTCGTAGCCAATACGCCTCTCCAATAGTCGTAGTGAGAAAGAAGAACGGAAGTGTCAGAATGTGCATAGACTACAGAACACTGAATAGTCGAACCGTGCCTGACCAGTATACCACTCCCCGCATTGATGATGCGCTTGAATCCTTGACGGGGAGCAAGTGGTTCTCAGTTCTAGACTTGCGGAGTGGATATTATCAGATCGCAATGTCAGAAGCTGATAAGGAGAAAACGGCCTTCATCTGCCCGCTAGGGTTTTATCAGTTTGAAAGGATGCCACAGGGTATCACCGGAGCTCCAGCGACGTTCCAAAGACTTATGGAAAGAGCAGTAGGGGACATGAACCTTCTCCAGGTACTGGTTTACCTGGACGACCTGATAGTCTTCGGAAAGTCGTTGGAAGAACATGAAGAACGGCTTCTCAAGGTACTGGACCGACTTGAAGAGGCAGGACTAAAGCTCTCTCTGGACAAATGCCAGTTTTGCCAACCAAAGGTGAAATATGTGGGACACATAGTATCTGCAGACGGCATCGCCCCGGATCCCGGAAAAGTTGAGGCTGTCACCACCTGGCCTCGGCCCACCGATCTGAAGTCCTTGATCTTTTCTAGGATTCTGCGGATATTATCGGCGGTTTATAGCAAACTACTCAGCTATTGTCAGACCCCTCACAGAGCTCACCAAAGGGTATGCACCAACTCAGAAAGGAAAGAAGCAAGCTAGAGAGAAGACAAAGACCTACCTGAAAGAGTCTGAGCCATTTGGTGACCGGTGGGACCAGGCTTGTACTGATGCTTTCCACCACATTATTCAGCACCTCACCAAGGCACCAGTTTTAGCCTTTGCAGATGCCAACAAGCCATACATCCTCCACACAGACGCAAGCTTAAAAGGCCTCGGTGCTGTACTGTATCAAGAATACCCAGAAGGACTAAGACCAGTGGCTTTTGCCAGCAGAAAAGTGAGTGCCACTGAACAGCGCTACCCAATTCACCAGCTTGAGTTTTTAGCACTGAAGTGGGCGGTCGTGGATAAATTCCATGATTACCTATATGGAGCAAGATTTACAGTACGAACTGATAATAACCCACTTACCTATGTGCTAACGACAGCCATATATGACTTTGATATTCAGTACCGGCCCGGCAAGTACAACATTGACGCCGACCTGCTGTCAAGAAACATGGCTGATGAGGTGGGGAGAGGAAAGTGGGAGGAGATACCTCGGAGTGGGGTAAAATCCATCTGTGAAAGGGTCAGCACTACTGAGTCGTCTGGTACGCCACCCAGATATATTGATCAGCTGGGACCTTCCCCTGAGTGCATCCCTGATGTCTATGCTTTCCCTACTCACCTGGACTTGCTCTCATTAAGGCAAATGTCCAAAGCTGACCTGATAGAAGCTCAGAAGAAGGATAACACCATACGGAGAGTGGTGGAAGCCATGCAGCAAGGAGAGTGGCCGAGTGATAAAGAGACTGATACTGAGGTGATGCTAATGAAGCGAGAGAGAGACCGTCTTGTGCTAAAAGATGGACTGCTGCAAAGGACGAGCAAGAAACCCTCTGGAGAACAGGTAACCCAGCTCGTGCTACCTGCTGAGTTCCGAGGGGCTGTCCTGCGCTCCTTACATGACAACATGGGTCATTTAGGAGTGGAGCGGACCACGGACCTGCTACGGGGTAGGTTCTACTGGCCCAAGATGGCGTGGGATGCTGAACTGTATGTCAAGAACTGTGGAGAGTGTGTCATGCGCAAGACCCCTAGCAAGAAAGCTGCACCCTTGCACCAGATTGTAAGCAGTGGTCCTATGGACCTGGTGTGCATAGATTTCCTATCCATGGAACCTGACTCGAAAGGGATCAGCAACGTGTTAGTGGTGACAGACCATTTTACACGGTACGCACAGGCGTTTCCTACGAAGAATCAGAAAGCTCTCACTGTAGCAAAAATTCTGGTGGAAAAGTACTTCGTGCACTATGGTCTGCCCACCAGAATACATTCAGACCAGGGAAGAGATTTCGAGAGTCGGCTGATTCACGAGCTCCTGATGATCCTGGGGGTACGGAAATCTCGAACCACGCCCTATCATCCCCAAGGGGACCCGCAACCAGAAAGGTTCAACCGCACTCTGCTTTCCATGCTTGCGACCTTGGGGCATGAAAAGAAACGTTCCTGGAGTCAACATATTCCATACGTGGTCCATGCCTACAACAGTACGAAATGTGACGCGACGGGATACTCACCCTACCTGCTGATGTTCGGCAGAGAAGCCAGACTGCCAGTGGATCTTTGCTTCGGAACCTCACTTGATGGAACTGGAGACAGACACCATTCCCGGTATGTGGAGAAGTTGAAGGGAGATCTGCAGAAAGCCTATCAACTAGCCAGCAAAGCTGCTGATAAGACACATGAAAGAAACAAAAGAGCATATGACCAGAAAGTGAGTTTCCAGACTATTGACACCGGAGACCGAGTGCTGATGAGGAACCTGGGACTTAGAGGTAAACACAAGCTCGAAAGCCGCTGGAGCTGTGTGCCATATGTGGTGGTAGGAAAACTACCCAACTTACCTGTCTACCGGGTGAAGCCTGAGGAAGGAAAAGGTGGTGTGAGAACGATGCATAGAGATCACCTCTTGCCCATCAGTCAGTCAATAAGAATGCCGGAGGTCAAAGCTCATGGAGAGTCACCAGTGAGACCAAAGACACGTTTACAGATGACGAACAGACTCCAGAGAAAGTGGGAAAAAACACATGAAGTGCGACAAGAAGACACTGAATCATCTTCAGACATGGAGTGTGAACGGACGCATAGATCCTACAGAGAATACATGGACAAGCTCTGGCAAAGGAGGACCTATGATGAGCCTGCTGCTGCAGGTTCCAGTGATGAAGAACATGAGCCCTCTGTCCATGATCAAAGTGAGGAGGAGGGAGTCTACATCCGGGAAGAGGATGATAAAGTATCTGTCCGTGAGGAGCCGGATGACAGATGTGAGGAGTGTCAGTCAGAAGATGACCAGGCCAGTGCCAACACCACTGACTCTGACCACTCAGAATCTGAGCTAGAACAGGAAGTTTGCAAAACACCTATTAGTACCCCAACAGCTAAGCTAGTGTCTACACCAAAGACAAATAGAGATCTTAGAACAAGAGCTAGTTCTAAGAGACAAGTGAAACCAGTACTTCGTCTGACTTATGATGAGCCAGGAAAAGCTAGAGATCAGCCAATTACAATTGTACACAAGGGCATTATTATTAAATTAGGGTATTAGAGCAAAGCCCTAAGTCTGTATAAAATCCTTCCGTACCCCTGTATGTCATAGTTTAATGTCTCATGAGGACATGCAGACAGTTAGAAGGGGGAGGATGTAGCCCTATGGGAAATAAGGTCATAATTTAAGTTGATGCATTCATAAATAGAGTAAGTTCATAAATAGTATAAATAGACTTAAAAGGTTTTAAAACATCCAGTGTGACGATATCTTACAATTTGTACATATTTTGCAGAGTGGATGTAATTTCATGGTTAAGTTAATGGATTGTATTATTTACATGGTGTGAAATATATATTTTCGTTATCAAATACTAAATGCATAGTGATGGCAAGGCTGTAATAATACTTTGATTTGTATACAAAGAAAAAGGTATTCTAATGTGTGAATTTATGTTATTAGCCAATCAGGAGTGAGTTGGAGGTCAGAGGGGAGAGTGACGAAACCGCAGGGGAAGATATACTGTGTAGTAGAAATGAGTTCGAAGTGTAAATGCGTTACCCACGTATTTTTATTGTGTTTTGAGGGATGTAATAACGTAAGTGCTCAACCCGTGAACTTTATGAGTTATTATATCTGACTGTCGGACTGTGTGAACAATTTCTTCGACGAGGAGTCAACGTTCTGCCAGCCCGCCGTCTGGATTAGCCCCAGTTAGCTAGTAAATGTGAGTGAGATCGCTAACTTTTCTGGAATGTTCGAGGACTTTGCTGGTTCGCTAACACGGTGAATTTGAAACGGTCTGAGCAACGCGGAGGAGATAGTGGCGGAGAGACTTCCCTAAGCTTCGACAGAATTTCGTTCTGGCTGCAACACGGGGCTCAGGAGAGAGGAGCCGCGAGTGCTGTTACGTCTTGGAGCTTGTGAGTTGTGTTTTTTTCGTTCTGCTCGGTAGAGTGAAGGAGCCGCGCTAGCTGGCTACAACGCACGCGAGCTACACATCAGGCCTGCAACGATTGGGGTAGTTTATTTTCGCTGGGTTTTCTTTTTATAGAGGTATTAAGGGCCCATTATTTAGTAGATTGGTATTTGAAAGTATATATTGCACTCGAAGTGTATTTTGTTTGATGTAAGCATTTTTGTGATCAAGAAAGCTAAAAGAGGACAGATTTTTGGTTTGTTTAAAGCTATAAGGTGAAACCTTGAAATGATGTCTGTTTGTATTGCTACATTTGTCCATAAGTAAATAGTTACTTTAATTTAAAACATCACTTGATTGCATTTGAATGTTTATTCCCATTTAAGCTTTACATTAGTAACCTAGCTTTTTATCAGGGGGGTAAGAGTTAATTTGGTAATTAAGGAGACGATAATATATTGTCTGATAAAGGAACTCAGGGTAGCTCCCTCATTTTAATGCCAATACAGCAAGGGGGCGCTACACCTGGATTTGCTAATTATCACAATTCTTCAGCCAAGAGGGAGGAGCTCACTAGGCTAATTAGTGAAATCGTGAGTTCATGGGTGGAAGAAACACGGCACTTACTTTCTGACCCCTGGACTTTCCACTTCTGCAAACCTGGTAGTAGCCTACGATAGGCTACATTGTGCCAGGTTAACCGTTGGATTGGATCAGTTGTGTTGGACTGCCGGAAATAAATGAAATCCTCTCTTAAAATAAATGAAAAGACCGCAAATGAATCACTGGATCATTTAAACTTTTAACCTGGCTCCGGTACTTTAAGTGAACATTGCTTCAAAAAGTCTATCGACAGCCAGATTCTATTCTATATGTTATACAAAATGAGAAATGTTAATGTAGGCTATTTGAAAGTGAGTCGGCTTCGTCATACAAAAAATCCAAGGTTAAATCTTAAATTGAGCTTGCAAGCTGTTTATTATTATCCTAAAATAGCTCTCATAAGTGTTTCTCTCATAAGTGTTTCTGTCCCATCTATCGTTAATTGTGTTTACTGTATTACACACTTCATGTGTGCATGAGTAACTGGACCGTTTACACTTTTAACCTGGCTCCGATAGATCTAGCTAGCCTACTTCAAACGAAGATAAAGGCATAGCTTCTAAAGGTCTATCGAGACATTAATGTATTTGAAAGTGAGTCGGCTTTGTGATACAGAAAATCCAGGGTGGAAATTTAAATTAGCTGTCTAACCCCTTATTCTTCACTCTCCACCTCCCTTCCTCCACTCCCCCACTACCACTCCTCTCCTACCCGGAAGTATGCAAAACTGTCTTAACATTTGCATGTACAGTATACAATGTACCTGACATTGTGGTTTGCATCAAGACATTAATTAATATGTAACCATTAATACGTAATTAAGATGTAATCAGCGACATTAGATTAAAACACAAAGATCTGTTTCCAGGGCACGGAGTTGAGGAGGTGGTAGTGGAGGAAGGGAGGGTGCATTTTTTGACTATTGAGCCTATTTTGACCCCTAGTGAAAAATGAACATGGACGCCACAGACTTCTTCGCTCTGACAATGAAACACATGTGCTCAGCACTGACGCCGCTGGCCGGGGGTGTATTGAAGAAGTCACTAGTTTGTATTGAAATTGTTAGTTATAGCTCGCTTAAAAGGGTAGCCACTTGCGAAAACCTGAGCTTCTCCAGTTACACTGCAGGGCAATAAAATAGAAGAAGCTATTAATAGCCCAAAGGACTTACGACCCTCCTCTCGCCACAGCCACAGACTGTAAAAAGCATAAAATGCACCGTTTATGCATGCTAAGAAAATCATGTTCACGTATAGAAACAATAATATATTTTTTAAATGTTGTACAAATAAATTAAGCATTCGCAGTTTTCCCTTGCTTACTGTACTATGATGCACTTACAGTACCTGATGCACTTTCGGTTTAGAAGACACCTTATTTTTTTCTCCAAAATCTCTCGTATAAATATGTTTACAAAGCCAAGTATTTACCAGTATTTCAGAAGAGTTTATCTTGTTACATTTCGCCAAAGTCCTGTACAGTCGACATTTCCACAGCTGAAATACACTTGAAATATGTTGCTGCCCTAAGTGCTTTTGTACGTTTAAAAAAAAAAACATATTTAAATAGGCTACGTATGTTATGGTTATTATGTATGTACTGTATGTGACTATTCTGAAATAAATGTATTCTGTTGAAATGATACAGCTTCTTCAATTCAAACTTTAAACCATGGATGTGCAGGGAATATTTTTTGAGATATTGACATTTAAATAAAACTAGTAGAAACTAGGTGAAAATTGCCTCTGGAGGTAAATAGAGTTAAGGTCCAATAAAATAACTGCCTTACAGATCTACTGAATCTGGCCAGTCACATTAGTCACATCTCCAGCTTCATGTTTCTGGTATTCTGGTGTAAAAACAGCATGGAATAACATCGCCAGCTTAACGAATAACCTTAAGAGAGGACTAAAGAAAAATAAGCTCTGGACCATTAATTGTAAAGCCTCCCAGGTTATCCTTATTGTCTGTATTTTTTTCTTTTGTACTGACAGACATTCATGTAACATCGTACTGGCTAAGCACCAACTGTAATATGTTTGTACAGGTTAGTACCATGCATTTACTTTCTCTATGCTTAAACATTTATGTAGTATTGTTCAAACGCACCCAAAGTGTTGAACATCCAAAAATGCAGAACCTGCTGTATATCCATACTTGTCTTGCAATAGATCTGCACTCAGATTTTTTTATTACTTGTCTTTGCCAACAAATGTGTCCAGAAGTATTTCAGTTTGTCCGACAAATAAGTAAGATTCCAACAATATCTATGATCAATGTATGGAAAATAAGCAGGGGTGTTTTATGATATGTAAGAACATTATCTTGCATTTTTTGACTATATGTCCAAAAATTGTTTTTCACATGAGTTTTTATGCACCTTGAGATTTTCATTAGCTGCGTAACCTTCTCCTCCTGCAGGCAGCTTCTCTGTGCAGTTTTGAACCAATAGAAATTGTTGCTTTCTCCTACAGGAGATTGAATTATGATAACAATTATGTTTTAATTTTTTTCAGACAAAATAGGTGAACTGCGTATTATACATTTTAAGAGCCATTATTTAGGCCCTACACTATACATATTTATTTACTTGTATTTTTTCTTTCTTTCGTTCTTTGCCAGCTATAATGTCCAAAAGGCATTACCTTTCACAGACTTAATAATTAATAATTTTTTGTTTGTAATCTTTGAACAATATGTTTGATGGCCAATTTTGTTCTGAAGTTTTCTGTGGATTTCTGAAGAAGTACTGTGTGTCTCAGAGAAAAAAAAAGTCAACCCCCAACCTATGTGTGTCCTACTCAAAAAACACCCACATACAGTATGTTGCCTGAAAGAAACTGTAGGACATAAATGAATGTGTAGCAAATATTGAAATGATACAGCAAATAATATGAAGTGAACGTTATTGTCATAGCTTCAATTATTGTGATCACAACTGGAGTACAGTACACTTTTCAATTGCCTTTTGTTCCTGCATAAAACTAAAACAAAGAAACTGAGCAGGCTAACTGTGGGCCACATTCTGTGTATTGTCAATTCTGTTCCCCTTTGTCTTAAGAATGTAAAAAACAGTCTCACTTTCGGGCACATACACACACAGTATATTGAAAGTGGGTCCTTCCACACTCCTTTCTGAAGCCTGATTTATACTTTGTCGCACGACCCGTTCGAATAGTGTCGAGTGACAACAATTATGTATTTCCAACTGAAAAAATCTCTGTGTCACGCACCTCGAGAATGTTGCTATGTCACAGACGTCATACTTTGTCGCACAGTCTGATTGGACAGCCAGATGGAACGCCTAAATTCATTGTCATGGATAAGTTTTAAAAGTCCTTCCACCTCCGCAATTTCAATAATTTCAGAGCGCTGGCAAGTAGTTTAGAAATGTAAACAAACGTTCAGAGAAGTTGTTGTCTCGTTACCATAGAGACAACTGAACCCTCATCGCAGACCTTCGCCCGAAGGTCGATGCGATGAAGTATAAATCAGGCTTCAGTCAACTGATCTGAACCCAATTGAGCATTCATGGAGATTGTGGAATGACAACTTGATAGCAGTTTTCAACACCTCCTTCATAAAGGCATTTGTTTATTGGACCTTCTCGTGGAAAAAAACGGTGCCACATCTCTCCTGCAGAATTCCAGATACTGGTAGATTCTATGCCATGGCAGATACATGCTGTTCTGGTGGCACAAGGTTTGTAAAAAAGTTTGGAAAAACTGATCTTCAATTTCATATTTGTAGTGTAGTTTAAATGCTAGCTGAAATGATTCAATGTAGATTTTATGATGCTAGGCAGCGTTATTTCCATCACAGCGTGCTGTCTCATTTGCTAGATAGCTACCACAGTGACAGTGGAAACCTAACGGAACAGACATCAGCAGATCGAGGGACTAGCTGGCTTGGCATAAAATAGCAAACCATATCTCATTCATGAAGACATTATTATCATCGGTTTGTTTACGAGATGGAGTCTGGTATCGTTAATGGTATTTTACGTTAGCGAACATTAACGTTTTAAAAATAGATCTGCAAACACTAACATATGGGGCCCTATCTTACACCCGGCGCAAAGCGGCGCTAACCCAAACGCAAGTGTCTTTGCTATCTTACACCCGGCGGTAGGTCCATAATAACACCTAGCGCTCACGTCCTTTAACTAGCATGTATTCTTGCGCCATCACAAGTGAACTGGGCGTGTTGGTCTTAAGATGAGGAGTGGCTAGGATTCTTTTTGGTGTATTGCTATCTTGAGCCAGCAGAAAGCGCTTGCACTAGAACCACCACAAACCTGGTCTAAAGTCATGTCGCAGTTGTTTACATGTTATTTTAACGGCGCATATAAGTGCGTCTACGTAGGCGTGTGCACAACGCGCATACCCTCCTGTCTGTTACACACGGGCGTGCACAAGCATGACTAAAATATCTAGATCACAATGTGAAATATTATTATTGTGTAGGGTATATCAAAAATGCATAATAATGAAAGGTTCCATAGGTCCACATACCTTTCCCTCAGCGAAGGGAAACGATGCCACATTAAATTGCTCTCAGCCCACTCCATCAACATCCAGGCGATGTGCAATGGTACGGGACAATGGCTATCCATTAGAAAGGAGCTGATAACACCTATATCAAGCCTAATGCGCGAATTGTCATTTGCACCTAATGCGTGAATTGTCATTCAATGGAAAACTCGCGTAGGCTACTGCAATAGACGGATATTTGCGTTCTGAAAATGCGCTTCAGATGTCATTACAATACAGCTCTGTTTATCTAGGAATACAGCCTGTAAGTAGGCTAAATAGAATGGTTTGTGACTGAAAAAAGTTCAAAACCTTGTCCAGTGAATATTGCTTTTATTGTTTTGCAAATAGCCTAGGCTACAGCGGACTCGCTGTGCATAATGTTTTTTTTCGATAGACTATGGTTAAAAAACAGAGATAAATGTCATCATGTTAACTGAATTGTAGGCTAACCTTAGCTATTCTTCGTCCTTCATATTTTTTAAATTACAGTGACAAGGTTTCCATACCCTCAGCTTACTAAAACCCCGCTGATTTCACCTGTTATTCCATAACTGACAAAAGATTTTAAAGAGAACTAAGCATCTAATTAGAAACGAAATTTGCAGCACGTTACACAATTAATTTACAATTAATTTTAATTCCATTATCTGCATGTTCGCTTTACAGGAGCAGGTCTGTTTCCCCTGCTGTACATCACACTTTTCACGGTCTTCCTGGGAAAGTGAATAGTTTTAAAGTATTACGCTACCAGTAAAACAGGTCGGTCACATTTCCATAAGCAGGACATTATAAAACAAGGGAAAATATGCTCTACCTATGGGTTGCCAACCTGACAGATTTGTTGTATTTAGTGTCATCATTAAGGCAAAATAACGTTAGTTATGTCATTAATCAAAATTAGAATGCAGGTAGCCTAATGAACTTCGGATGAAGCTTGAACATGGGTTCATTGCATAATCAAACGAAATTCGTTAAACAAGCAGGCTAATTTGGCGTTTTCTAAGGTGAGAAGGAAGCAATTGGACGCTTATTCTCAGCTGTTGCAGGTGCTTTTAACGAAATTTAACAGCATATATTTTGTAAACAGCACTGTCAGGAATTACCGGGAACTCATCATATTACTACTGCTGCTACTGATCCATATAGCCTATTCCTTGATCGCACTAAACACGCACGAGCATGTCTGTTTCGCCATCATAAGCAATCCACCAAGGTGGAAAAGCAGGCTTTTAAAGGGAATGGGATATGACATTTTGATTGGTTTATTGCATGTCACGCCCAAGAGACACCTATAATTAATGAAGAGACTAGGTTCAGCCCAGTTGCACCTTGCGCCGTGCTTAGCGCCCAAAAAACACGCCGTTAAAATAGCAAAAGTGGACTTGGACACGCCCTAAATGGACTTAGCGCCATGCGCTTAGACTAAGCGCCAAGATCGCCAAGATAGGGCCCATGGTCTTTTATATTAGTAAGCTAACCAAATGTCCAAATAAGCACAGTTTCAGCACAGTAGCTAAGTAGTAACTAGCCAGCTAATGTTAGATGCGCTCGCTTTGGCTTTAAAATGCCTAACAGTGCAGTATTGATTTCACGCTAGGGAAGTGCACATTCCTTCGTATTAAATAAAAATTATGTCAATTTACATTTGAGGTGAGATTAAATTTACTGTTTCAAATTAAATGGCTCAGAGTTTGATATTATTTCGCAAACTATTAAATGTTCCAATACTTTGTCTATTTAGTGGCCATTATGTTACTGCATTATTCATGTTTTTAGCTTACTAACATTTTAGTTGGAGGTGGTCGGCATGTAACTGCAGCTCCACTATCAGCAGCAGTAGTTGCACAGACAGCAGCAACAGGTGTTTGGGTAACGTTCCTTGGTACTTGGCTTCCCACTAACAAATTGCGGGAATAACATGTTTGTTAGAGAACAGTGATTTTCTTTCCTTAGTTTAAAGTTTAATGTATTGTGTCCCTTTTTAGATAGAGCTAACGTACACAGTAGCTATAACAGCTGATGTCCATTACGGATAGCCAAAGCTAAGGATGCAATTAACGTTGCATTGTTAGACCACGGAAACCGGTGAAATAGATTTTGATATATTTTAAGTCACTTGGCTACCATTGTGTAGCTAGTTTCTTTTTTCAGTTATGGAATCTATTAACACCAAAATAAGGGTAACGTTGATGTTAACTCACGTTAGCTTTTTACCTTAGTGTCATGGTTTGTGACCCTTTGTCCCTTGCGGTCGGTTTCCTTGGTAGCCACGCGAGGGCGCTGCCCTTTTAGTGGATGTTTGCTCTGCCCCTTTAGTGGATGTTTGCTCTGCCCCGTCTTGATTGCGGAGTTTCTCTCAGCATCACACCTGTGCGTGGTTACCCTGGAGCTATTTAAACCCATGTTTTCCTCCATTCTGGGCTTTGATATTAATTTGTATTGTCTGGCATTTATTGCCCTATTTTGTGTGTGGTATTATTTTGCCCTTTGATTGCTTAGCCAGTACGATTAGGTCTAGGTTTTTTAGGAGACCATTTTTGCTCCAGAGTGTTTATTTGGAGTAAAGCAGGACTTGCCTTTGTGGATATATTAGGACTTTTCCCCCTGGCTCTTTTCTGTCTCCGCTTCCTGGTCTTTCCTTTCTTCCTTTGCCTAGATCCTTTTGCCTTTTCTGTCTCTTCCTCCTCTCTCTGTCTGCTTTCTTCCGTGAAAGCGAGAGGAGTCTTTGTTTGTTTGTGGGTGTATTTGTATAGTAATTTCTTACTAAGAGACCGGTGGTTTTTATCGTACTGACAGGTAGGGCTTTATTTATTCTGAGAGGCAGGGCGTTATTTTCTATTAAGCTCGCGTTAGTCTTTTAGCCGGTAAATGTCCAGTGCAGCCTGTCCTGTTCGTTCCATTCAGTACCTGTCTCCGTTCGTGGAGCTTTTGGCGATTTTGTTCGGAACTGTAGTTCTGTTTCGTCCTTCGGTACATGGCTTCCTATGGGGAAGACTGGGCGATGTTGTGGACATGTTTGTGTGTGACTGCAACTCTCTGAAAGTAGCCTTGGAACGTTAGCTCTCTGTTCCTTTCGCCTCGTTACATTTCCCTTTACTGAGAGGCTAGGGCGTGTATTTTCTAGTAAGCTTGTGTTAGTCATTTTGTTAGTAAAGGTATGGGACGGCGGTTTACCGGCGGCTCGCTTGTAAAATGTTTCTCTCTCCTGGGAGATCGGGCGTTTACCCCCTTTATGTTTTCTGCGTGTGACTACGAGCTTATGGAAGTAGCCGTGGAACGTTGGATCTCTGTTCCTGTGCCTCGTTACATTCCTCTTTACGGAGAGATAGGGCGTTTATTTTCTACTAATCTTGCGTTAGTCTTTTAGCCGGTAAATGTCCGGTGCAGCCTGTCCTGTTCGTTCCTTTCAGTACCTGTCTCCGTACATGGAGCTTTTGGCGATTTTGTTCAGAACTGTAGTTCTGTTTCGTCCTTCAGTACATGTCTTCCTATAGGGAAGATTGGGCGATGTTGTGGACATGTTTGTGTGTGACTGCGAGTCTGAGAGTAGCCTTGGAACGTTAGATCTCTGTTCCTTTCGCCTCCTCGTATACTATCTCGTATTATTTTGCAGGGTTTGTTGGCTGTGTGTTTTATTTGTACCATTTATGCTACTCGCCTATTCAATGACTCATTACTGAGGCAGGGTGTTTATTATTGCTGGCGCTTTAGTTACTTAGCTCGTAGAGGTATCGGACCGCAGATCTCAGCTCTATTCGCCTGTAAAATGTTTCTCCTGGGAGATCGGGCGTTCACGCTTTTACTGAGTTACTTAGCTCGTAGAAGTATAGGGTAGCAGTTCTTTGTTCCATTCGCCTTGTTTGGTTTTCTTACTGAGAAACCTGCCGTTTGCGCTTCTACTCATTGGCGTGTGACAGTGAGCCGGTTAGTAGCTTTGGTACGTGTGTTCCCTGTCTCCTTCCCTTAATTACGGGGTTTCCCATCCTAGTGGCCTAGTGCTTAATGAATCCCCTTGCTGCGTTTGGCCCCTCCTACCTCACACGTCATGCCACCTTGAAACTTAGAGTAAACATAATGTTAGGTGTGCTACGTCATCTCCGAGGGGTTCAATTGTGAATGAGGTCGCCCACATAATTTTATCCACAGCGTACACTTTTCCTTGTTTGATTTGGGTTTTGGAAACGGGAAAATTATGAAATTGTAAGTTATAGTTTTGTATTCGTTTTGTTTTTTACAATGCTGAATGCTGCTGTTTAAATTGTTTTAACTTTAAACCTGTTGTTCGCTTTAAGTACTGCAGTACCTGTTTTGTTTTTTTGTAGTGTTTGAATAAAGGGTGGCAGTCTTTCATAACCAACTGTTGTTGTGGACTTTATACTGGGGAAGTACAGATCCTTTCCAGAAAATTAGAATATCATGGAAAAGTTGTTTTTTTTCCATAATTCCATTCAAAAAGTGAAACTTTCATAGATTATAGATTCATTACACACAAAGTGAAATATTTCTAGCCTTTATTTGTTTAATTATGAAAAATTAAACAAATAAAGGCTAGAAATATTTCACTTTGTGTGTAATGAATCTATAATCTATGAAAGTTTCACTTTTTGAATGGAATTATGGAAAAAAAAAAACTTTTCCATGATATTCAAATTTTTTGGAAAGGATCTGTACACCACTAATACTTTGCTTGAATTGGCTTTATATTGAAGGCTACTGTGCCCCACATCAATTTTTCAGCGCCAGTGGGCAACATATTGCATTGGAATCTAGCCAACTTGTCCTCAAAGATTATAAAATGCATCACCTTTTTGTGAGTAAAATACTAAACTATAATCCCTCTCTAATTATATTGGAGGGTCATTTTAATATATTTACCCTCAAATTTAGCTGCAAAAGTTAAAACGAGAATCATTTACTCATTTGAAGTATTTGTTAATTATTATGAATGGAAAGTGAAGCTCATTTGATAAGATTTTGTAGACTGCAAAACTGTAAATAGTTCTAATTATGATTATCAATATTCTGCACTGTATAAAAATATCTTGTAAGAAAATGGTGAAAAGACTGGCTGTGTTGCCAGTGAAAAACCTTTTAATGAAGGGGGAAACTCTATGGATCCTGTAATTTAGCTGTAAATCCTGTTATTTAACTGTATAAATCCTGTTATTTTATGGGATGACTGTATTAAATAATGAGTCATTGCTGTTATTCTACCTGACGTGTTTTGAAAAAAGAAAAAACAGTGAAATCAGTGTACTGTAAAAAAAATAATTGTATTATTTACATTACATTACATTATGTTTATTATTTAAACATATTTGTAAAAATGTTTCAAAACACTGTCAAATAATGTAGAATAACATATTTGTAGAAATGTTTCAAAACACTGTCAAATAATGTAGAATAATGGCAATAACTCATTATTTAACATCCATCCGATAAAATACCCAGATTGGTACTTTTTTTTTCATTTCATTAAATGGTTTTTCACTGGCAAAACAGTCTGCAGTTCAATTGATTGTGTTGTATTGTTGTAGCGATTGATTGTGTTGTATTGTTGCAGCGATTGATGGTGCTTATGAATAAAAACACCTTTGGTGAATGGACTATTTCTGATTTTCGTTTATTCACACATGCCGTTGTCCAAATGCATGATTGAATGCTTTATTATTTAAAGTGTTTGAGCATAATATCAGTGCATAATGCCAGGTGAAATAATCTGTTAACAGTTGTTTAGTTGGTCATTTAAATATACAAATACACTAGTTTCTGCATGGACTATATTGTGGACTTAGTTTATTATTTTATTATAATATCCTAGGCTACCACACAAAGGCACGCATTTTTCTACATAGCCTAACAGTTTAGTAACAACTTGTAGAATTTATTGACTTACGCAATCTCATGGCCATCACTGCACTTAAATATCCTATAAAAAACAATAGCACTAAAACTGTAATGGGGCGTGACGTGTGAGGTAGGAGGAGCCAAACGCAGCAAGGGGATTCTTTAAGCCCTGAGGCCACTAAGGCAGGAAACCCCGCAGATAAGGGAGGAGACAAGACAGGGAACACGTACCAAAGCTACTAACCGGCTCACTGTGACACACCAATAAGTAGAAGCGCAAACGCCAGGTCTTTCACTAAGAAAACCAAGCCAAGCGAATAGAACAAAGCACTAGGCTCTCAAACTTCTACAAGCTAAGTGACTAGAGAACGAGCCGGAAATAACAAACGCCCTGTCTCGGTAACGAGACGCATAAGAACAGTGCGAGTAGCATAATGGCACAAACAAAACACACAGCAAACAAACACTGAAAACGAATGCGAATTAGAATTAGCAGGAGGCGAAAAGAACGGGATCTAACGTTCCAAGGCTACTCTCAGAGACTAGTAGTCAAACGCAAACATGTCCACAACATCGCCCAATCCTCCCCACAGGAAGTCATGCACCGACAGACGAAACAGAAATACAGTTCCGTACAAAATCGTCAAACTCCATATAAGGATAAAAGGCACACAGGGACGAAAGGACAGCTGCACCCGGAATTATCGGCTAACTGACTAACACGAGTATAGAGAATAAAAGCCCTGCCTCTTGGTAAAGAGGAATGTAATGAGAAGGCGAAGGAACAGAGATAATGTTCCGTGGCTAGTTTCATAAGCTCGCAGCCACATGCATAAATAAAGGGGTAAACTCCCGATCTCCCAGGAGGGAGAAACATTTTACAGGAGAGCCGACAGAGCACCGCAGTCCCATAACTTTTACTAGCAGAATGACTAGCTTAAATAGAAAACACACGCCCTAGCCTCTCAGTAAAAGGAAATGTAACGAGGCGAGGGAACCAATAATTAAAGTTCCAAGGCTATAATGAGGCTCGCAGTCACACGCAAACATGTCCACAACATCGCCCAATCCTCCCCACAGGAAGACATGCACCGACAGACGAAACAGAACTACAGTTCCAAACAGAATCGTCAAACTCCATATATGGATAAAGACACAAGTCATGCACCGACAGACAAAACAGAACTAAAGTTCCTAACAAAATCGTCAAACTCCATACACGGATAAAGGCACACAGGGGCGAGAGGACAGCTGCACCGGAATTATCGGTTATCTGACTAACGCAAGCTCAATAGAAAATACTAGCCCTGCCTCTAAGAATAAATAGAGCCCTAAAGTCAGTATGATAAAACACCCTGTCTCTTAATAAACAAACTCCTCTTGCTATCACGAGACAGCAGATAGAGAGAGGAGAAAGAGACAGAAAATGGCAAAGGATCTAGGCAAAAACGACAAACAAAGAAGAGACCAGAAAGCGGCAACTGAAATGAGCACACAAAAAAGGAATTCAACCTGAAGCTCAAAGCACAAAGGCCATTACCGCAAAACTCCAATAAAAGCACAACGGAGCAAAATGGTCTCCTTAAAAACACTAGATCAATCATACGACTAAAACTTTAAAAGGGCAAAAATAAACCACACACAAAACAGCACAAATAATGCCACACAAAACAGCACAAATAATGCCACACAACACACCCACAGCGCAAACAACAAACAATCAATATCGAAGCCCAGAACAAAAGGAACATGGGCTTAAATAGCTCACCGGCAACCATGTGCAGCTGTGCAACGTTGATGAGAACTTCTTCGCGAGAAGAAGGAAAGGAGCCAAAACTCCACCAACGAAGCAGCACCCACTAGTGGCGACCGAGGAACACGACCGCAAGGGAAAAAGGGTCATAAACCATGACAAAAACACAAATTATCAAATATCTGCCTATTTAGTTTGTGATTTTAGATATTCCCTTGTGAAAGAAATGCATTATTACATTGATAGTACACATTTTGTTTTGATATCAGTGTAAAATAGATACAGTATATCATCTTCCACTGCAGTGGTAGTTCGAAATTGGCAGGACGCCAGGTCGCAAAGCGCACGGCTTTTAAAGGGACTGAATAAGCTCATTTGATAGGCTATGGTTGAATCCAGTTGAAAAATAAATTACCTGCATACTGGGGAAGAATGCTCCCGATAACTGAATCCAGCTGAAACACATCCACTGATTAATATTGAGATAAATATTTTCCATCTGCACAGCGGCTTTGAGTGTGCGCTCCTCGCCTCTGGTCACTAAAATAACAAAATTCAGTAGCCACACCCAGTGCACCATTGACTGCACCTATTCACTGTGCACCAGAAAATATAGAGCCTTATTTACTCCCCATACACTTCATTGTGCCTCATTCATGAAACGTTCCTAAATATGTGCATACATTTACGTACAAACGTACGTGTTTTGTATGAAAAATGTACTCCTGATTCATCAAACCGGAAAGGCAGATTTTTTGTATTCACGTACATATGTTCATACATTCATCGTAACTGACAGGCATGTGCACATTTTTTCACGATAAGCATAAATCCACACCCATGAATTGCCATATATGGAAGTTGAAGATTCTATATACAGGTGCATACAAATTCACTCAGAAAAAGTACAAATAATTATTCAGACAATGAGTTTTATTAGCAGTTTTATTAGCTGACTTTCACAGCCAAACGCAAACCTGACGCAAATGTTAAGGACACAGCCCTATGTAGTGTGACTGGCATAGGGTACTATATTCCCTTAGTTCGACAAACAAATCAGGTCACGGTTACCCACTTTTTCATAGCCCACAAGCATATCAAACTTATGAATGTATTGCAAACACTATTCATTAAATTATCTGTGGTAATTAGCCTTGGCAGTAGCCTAGCTTATTGTCTTTTTTCTGATTTGCAAAGATTAGCCTACTGGGAAATATGCCTTTCTATTCTATGTCCAATGTCAAGTGTCTATTTTTTGTGGTGAACTTTTTTTATTGCAAAATCCATTCCACTCATTGAAACGAAGGCAGAAGGTGCGGATTAAAACGGTCGGAGGTATAATTTAACACTTGGCTTACGAGTAGCCTCGCTACCAAATCGCCTGTAACCTATTGCTGGCCCTGTCTTTTCATAGGAAAGTCGCTAACATGGACTGTACAGGATTTTGGTACACTTCGACATTTGCACTGAAACGTTTGATTAGCACGAGCCAAGTGCTGGCATTGAGGGGCAATAATGAATCGGAGAATTCTGATATTTTTTGATGTGTCAAGTGGCTGGGATGCGTGTTTGTGGAGACTAAAATGTTATGGTTCAACTTCACTGAAGAGCTCCAAACTAGTTAGCGGCGGTATCGAAGAAAAAGTATGACCCCGGGCCATACGTCCGGGCCTTGTGGACTGGGGAGTTTCTCCCACACAGTTGAGTGTTTCTTCAAGAAAAACAACCATGATCTTCAGAGTCTGATGCAATCAGGTTTATTGCATATGATTCAATAATGACATACAAAAAACCCCAGGCTGGTCTGCGCAGACCAACACATATTCAATCTCAGCAATCGTAAAAAGCCCCCCCCCCCCCCCCCCCCCCCATTTTGAATTACCAGGCCTTTTATCCTGTCCTTATCTCTAACTACTTGGGGCGTTACTTTGCCTCTTCTCAGGTGCAGGTCCCATCTTCTGAAATCCTACACCAGGGGTCCCCATGCCCTTTTTCTTTTTCATGGTACAACATTTTAATTAAGCATTACATATGGCATTTATTTTTACTGTAGTTTGATGAAATGCTATGATTTAATTATATAGGAAATGGCCTGGCCATGGTTTGACCATTCTAGTTCAATAAGTGATCATTACAACGATCTACTAGGTTAAAACAATAAAAGTACAATAAAGTAACAGAAATGAATACACTCAGAATCCAAAAATGAACTAAATGCATATGACACATGTAATACAGAGACTATTGACTGTAGTTAATTTCCCCTTCCATTTAACCACTTTGATCCTTCGAGCCTCCCTCTCTCGGGCGCAGCTCCAGGCTGGATCCCTTTCCGCTGAGTTCCTTCCACCCGACTCCTCTGAGTGAAGGACCCTCAGCCTCTCTGCTTCCCAGGCGTCTCCTTTTCAGAAACCCTGATCACAGAAAGCACTGCTCGCTTACTAACGCATTCGGTTTCAGCTTACAGTGGCCTGACTGTACATTGAGCCGAGCGCAGCGGCCAAGGGCTCCACTTAAGGGACGCCACTCATGGTCTTACTGCTCTATGCGACCCGACCGGCCGGTGACCCAGTCGATAGCGATCCCCAGCCCAGCGTCTAAACACCGAGCCCCGTAGTGGTAACCAGCCAACCGGTTGGGAACCGACGGTCTGATCCCTATCCCACTTTGCTATGGGTTTAGAAACTTTGACCGTTTTCACCAGCCTTGTTCACAGAGGTTGTCTCTTATGCCCCTCTGCTAGGTGTGGACTGTCATCCACGTACCACACAGTGCCTGCATACTTACATGCGACAACTACGCCGACTAGAC
This sequence comes from Synaphobranchus kaupii, assembly GCA_029718625.1. Lineage (NCBI taxonomy): Eukaryota > Metazoa > Chordata > Actinopteri > Anguilliformes > Synaphobranchidae > Synaphobranchus > Synaphobranchus kaupii. The sequence continues at coordinate 81,549,364 of CM056377.1, forward strand.
GGTACCACGGCAGTATGTCAATTCATACTTCATCAGACACGGGGGCCTTCAGTTTTCTCCCCTGCACTATATCACTTTTTTAACATGCCCTTGGAACTTTGCAATTCCGCCGCCGCCTGTTTTGCACTAGGTTCGGGTGCCTAATCCCCTGCCTAATGCAAAATATGGAACACAATATTAGTAAGCATTAACAATAGTTTGTGTGATACAAACAACAGCTGAGTTTCAGGTTATGAAACAAACAAATCTCTCTGGAATGTGTAGTGTAACTGTACAGTAGATAATTCTTACAGAATTCCTTTACAAGCAAGACAGTTTTACAGTACAGCTCACCACATTTCCCCTTTAATCAATGTCATTTCAATACTTTTACACAAATCTAGAAAGCACTGGTTACTTGACACAATTATTTCCTCTAAGTCGTACAAAACACAAGTTTTCTCCTTTACTGCCAGAAAGCACTTAATGAGTTCTTTGGGGTTAGTTTAGGGAAGTGTTACTACAGCATATGTGAACAGTAAAGTGAAATTGAAGAGACCAACTGTGGACCAGATCAAATTGCGGTTAATTTTCATCTACCAATTTTGAGAACCTTTGATATAATTTACTTGTTATGCAAACTTTTACCTGTTTATATCGATCTAACAGTGTTCACAAGATATGATATATAGTACTTGTGTTATGTTGTAGTTACTGTATTTACATACAGCCTATGGTGGCAATCAGTGATCAGTTTGTGAAAAGAACATCAGGCCGTCGACTACTGTGAGGACAGATTGAATAGCTCTGTTGCCCTCACAGATATAAATTAATACTTATTGCTCCCCTCAATCTGACAAACTCGAGACAAACTATAAGTTTTATTTCCACAGACCACTGTGTACGTGTGAATGTGTTAAGAAATATAAGCCAACATTTTCTCTAATATAATCCTTGAATGTTCACATACATTCATTTTAAAACTTTTCCTCTCCGTCCTTGAACATATCAGACACAAAACCCCAAGCTGGGCCTCCTGGAGTTCGAGAGGTCAGCGGCCATAAGCATTAGAATTAAAGAAGTGTGTGTGCGTGCATCTTTTTGCCTATGTGTGTGTCTGTGCCCCTTTTATTTTAAAGCAGAAAAATACCTACAAATGCATCTGAATGGTCCTTTGTATGAAGATGAGGGCATACAGACTATATCTCATTTTGACATCATCTAGATTAGGAAGGGCCCAGGCTAGGTAACTGCAGGCCTTTTGTAAATTAATGAGCACAACTGCATGAATATATATCTTTTTTGACACTTCAGCTTGATAAGGCAGGCGGATCTTTCTGGAAGGCTGAGAGAGTCTTCTAATAACAATTAAAAATGTGGCTGGGCCCCTGATTCCAGTGTGCGTATGTCTGCCCATGTGTCCTTGATGGTGAGAGGCCTATGTGTGAGTATATTGGTGTGTGTGTGTGCTGGTTCTGCTTTAGACTTGTTTTGCAACTGGCCCAAACCCCCCTATACAGAATACCATCGTTATGTAAGCGTGTCATGAGCGTGTCAAGGCGATTGCCCGGCACAGAATATCACGCCTACATAAAGTCAAAACTGTATATACGTATATATTAATAAACTATATATTTGTATACATATATACAAATATACAATACATTGTGTATAATCAAATATAGTGGTCATATATTGTTTTTAGGCCTCATCATTCCCTCTCATGCATTTATCTGTAAGAATACCTGGGTGGAAGATGAGGGGCACTCCCTCAATCTCCCTGCCCTTACACCCTGTACAATGCCTACCAGGATTATTTAATTACTGTTTATACCAATAATATTTAGACACATTCTGGATGATTAGTTTTCATACCTGAATTTTATTCCACAGCGGCAGGATTGAAATCCTGGGTGGGTCAAGTTAATTAAGATTGAGGCTGTGTCCAAATCAGAGACTTACAGTATCTACTGCATCATGTGTCCTATGTAACGTTACTAGCATGTAGGTTAGGCTACATGTAAGCTATGTAGGTTAGGCTACTGTTTACTGCATAGCCTACTAGTACATGCCATTCAGTAGCCTATGCGAAAAATATCCTCCACAGGCTATAGCTACTATTATCAGCAAAAAATAAGTATCTCATCGTGGCGATCTTAAGTAGGCTACACAACATGTAGAGAACATTTCTCCTACTTAACATCTTTCTCATCCAGAGTAGCCTACTCGACATACATACTCAATAGCATGGAAGGGCATTGATTTGGACACAGCCTGAGAGTGTCACATTACTTACAATACGCTAGTAGCCTAAAGTAAAAATGTTATTTTCATAAACAGTGTCAGACATCCTTTCCTCAATTTGTCAAATAGGCCTAAAGGCTATGAATGACCTGACCAAACATTAACTATTTTGTGGGGAAAATAAACGCGTAGCCCAGCATAATGTCACAAATCAAAACCCCAAATGTCGGCTACTCAATATCGTTGCTTTGATTGGAACACAAAATAAAAATCAGTACAAATTCATACAGGGATTCTGGCCTATTGTTTTAATCAAAACAGTTAATTCAAAATCAATTTTCCCCGATAACTTCACACACATTCACGTAAGAACACTTCAGTGGACTTTTGTTTGTCATTTAATCTACAGCTTTCTCGTAGCCAATTAATTTACAGTGACTTAAAATGTAGCTTTACTGTCTTTATTGCATGGCAAAATGACAATCAATAAACGTGACAGTCCTAATATTTTACTCAAAACAACAGCTCCTTTAGTCCCTTTCTTCCTACTTAATTTCAACAGGTCAGAAATATTCACGTAGCATAAGCCTACGGTAACATTTTTTGCTATTACAAGTGCATTAAGTAATTAATAAGTAAGTAATAAGTAATTTTATCAACTTTTAGGGGTTATTTTCAGGGTGATTTAAAAAAAAAAAATTTCTCCAGGGGGCCATGCATTATATTTTAGAGCAAACCAGGATGTCAATCTGCAATAAAACCATGGCTTTTCTCTGCATCCCTCGAATATCTTGGGAGAGGGTGAAATTTAAGCTTGTAACAATTTCCTCTGGTCTGTCTTCTCAGGTACAAATCCTTTCAGGTCCTCTCTATTTTTGTATAACCCAGAAAAAAATTATAATCAGAGAAACCAAATGAATGAGGGTTTCAGAGTTGATTGGCACATTGCATTAAATGGGATCTTTGTTAATTTGCATCACAAAACAAAAACCTGAATAATAAATGCACATTTTAATTTAACCATCTATCCTTGGGGAGATATCGATATTATCAATTCAGTCATTTGGAAAAGGCGTAAAGATTGTATCCTTGGGGACAGTTGATAATTAAACCCCTTTGATTTTTGGGGGCTGCAAGACTGAAAACCATTTCATTGTGGTGAACTATGTGATGTGAATATTGACCAAAATAAATAATCTTTAAAGAATATTGCATCACAGAAATGTTATTAAAGTGGATTTTGTGTTGGTAAGATGAAGCTGTGGTCTAATAAGTACACAAAGATGATTTAAACCACATACATGCTACGGACAAATAATGAAATAATTGTAGCTAAAAGTTTTTGAAAGGCAAATTGTTACTTTTTGCAAAGGTAAGTTAATGAAAATGGAAAAGGAAAGTGTATTGAAAATAAGGAAAGAGCATTGCTTATTTAGAAGAATATTAAAGAGTTTGTAACATCTGCCGTTTCCTTCCAGTCCACCTTCCTTTTGTTTCCTTTGTGCTCCCATTCCTTGTGCTTCGTGTCATGTTTTTCTGTATATTCAGATCTTACGATCTGTGTTTTCGTTTGCAGGCTGGGCGTGGTTCCCCGTCAGTTCCTGATTTCTCCCTTTGATTTGCCCCAGCCTATAGTTTCCCCAGCTCACTCACATTCCGCACTCCTTTTAGTTAATCACTTAGTTCCCGCACCTGTTTCATTCACTTCTTAAGTTCTGCTCACACATCCCTTATCGCCAGATCGTCTTTTCTGTTTGTTTGAGATTACCCCGGCCTTACCTGTTTTGATCCTGCCTGTTCCCGTTACCCTGTCTGTCTGTTTTTTTATTCAGCCTCTCTCCCGCCTGCCTCAGCCAGCCCTGATGCGCTACCTGCCCCGCTTTATTTTGCCCAGCCCTGTTTCCTGCCTTCCCTTTGTTTCGCCCGGTTCCTGCCTGCCTCCGTGTTGCTAAATAAATAATGTAAAAATAAATATCTCCAAGTGGAATTTTGAACCAACCTTCTGTTTCTGAATTCTGTGTTTGGGTCCAATCCTGCACACCGCCATAACAGAGTCACTTTGTTGAGATTGCTACATATTTACATATTACATATGTCTTAGTGGTGTAGTGTCGTTAGGTACATTATGAATTTGGTAGTGAGGACAGATGGTTAAAACGTGTACATCTTAACAGTCATTATGTGGGGTCACCAATGAATGTGCAGAATGTATAAATAAATTTATATAGCTTCACATTGGATTATCAGTTATGTCGGTAATATAGAAGCATACCCCCACATGAGAGCCAACTAGTGTTGAGAATATACATATACAGAACCTCATACGGTGACCTAATGGTATGAAAGCATAATTAATCAGTCTCATGAAATTAATTATTAAATCATGATTATGATTTTCAATATTAAATATTAAAATAATAACCAATAACTTCATCTGAAGGCATAAATTATTTAAGAGTGTAGGCTCAAATATTTATCCAAACAACAATCAGATGACCAGGTTTAACAAAATACAATTTATTAAACAACAAACACATCTAAAACTAACATCCTAAAAGCAGTGAATGATAAGGAAAGGAAAACGAAGTGTAGAAAATGAATGAGGCACATTAGAATTCACATTTCTGTTTCTGCATGTGCGTGTGGGTTCACGCCAGAACACGTGGTGTACAGAGACCATAAGATGTATGTCAAAAGCTAACGTGGCCTGAAATATGGCATGTGTCGAGGCTACAGAAATGAGCTACATCTAGCTAAATTCCAGGCCCCTGTCCATTTACAGGCACGGGATTTTATATCTAATGGGTTAGGCAGGGCCGTCTTTTGGGGGGGGGGTCAAATTTAATTTAAATAACCTTTTTTTTAATTTTTTTTTTTAAATAAAATTATATTTATCTAAAATAGCTTATATATCTTTGTGAAGCACACCCATACACACAGAAATACATTTAGCCTAAACGGCGTTTTGGAAAGTTGACGTTATGTGGGAAGACAGACAGGGTAACGGGAACAGGCAGGATAAACTTCTTCACGTAAACGTCTGGTAGCAGGCCTTTTCCTGTCCCAACTAGACTATGGTGATACTATTTATAGATTTGCTTGTCCCACCACCTTGGCCAAACTTGACCCTCTTTACCATGCTGCCCTGAGATACAGTGCCTTGCATAAGTATTCACCCCCCTTGGACTTTTCCACATTTTGCAGTGTTACAACCTGGAATTCAAATTGATTTTATTGGGCTTTTTACCATTTGATTAACACAACATGCATAGTTCTTTGAAGGTGCAAAATACTTTTTGTTGTGACACAAACAATAATTAAGACAAAAAAGCAGACATCTGTTGGATGCTCAAGTCTCTTGCAGACTGAAACAGGATTTCTTCAAGAATTGCCCTGTATTTGGCTCCATCCATCTTGCCCTCAATCCTGAACAGTTTCCCAGTACCTGCTGATGAAAAGCATCCCCACAGCATGATGCTGCCACCACCGTGTTTCACTGTGGGGATGGTGTGCTCAGGGTGATGTGCAGTGTTGGGTTTCCGCCACACATAGCGTTTTGCACCAGGGCCAAAAAGTTCAATTTTGCTCTCATCTGACCAGAGTACCTTCTTCCACATGTTTGCTGCGTCTCCCACATGGCTTGTGGCAAACTTCAAACGGGATTTCTTATGGCTTTCTTTCAGCAACGGCTTTCTTCTCGCCACTCTTCCATAAAGGCCAGATTTGTGGAGTGCACGACTAATAGTTGTCCTGTGGACAGATTCTCCCACCTGAGCTGTGGATCTTTCCAGCTCCTCCAGAGTTACCATTGGCCTCGTGGTTGCTTCTCTGATTAACGCTCTCCTTGCCCGGTCTGTCAGTTTAGGTGGACGGCCTTCTCTTGGTAGATTTGCTGTTGTGCCATATTCTTTCCATTTTGTAATGATGGATTTAATGGTGCTGCGTGAGATATTCAAGGCTTGGGATATTTTTTTATAACCTAACCCTGCTTTGTACTTTTCCACAACTTTATCCCTGACCTGTTTGGTGAGCTCCTTGGTCTTCATGATGCTGTTTGTTTAGTAATGTTCTCTAACAAACTCTGAGGCCTTCACGGAACAGGTGTATTTATATTGCAATTAACTTGCACACAGGTGGACTCTATTTAACTAATTATGTGACTTCTGAAGGCAATTGGTTGCACCTGATCTTAGTTAGGGGTTTCACAGCAAAGGGGGTGAATACATATGCACTCAAAACTTTTCAGATTTTTATTTGTAAATTATTTTGAAAACCATGTATATTTCCCCCCCTCTTCAAAATTATGGACTATTTTGTGTTGGTCCATTATATACAACCCCAATAAAATCCATTTTAATTTGCGGTTGTAACATGACAAAATGTGGAAAAGTCCAAGGGGGATGAATACTTATGCAAGGCACTGTATATCTCAAACTCAGGCTTTAGGACTCATCATTGTACTTTGTATAATCTGGTCGGATGGTCCTCACTCACTGTGCGCAGGATGCAGCATTGGTATATTTTATTGTATAAGGCCATTCTAGGTAGGTTACCCTCGTACATCTGTCCCAAGTTTGTGTCTGTTCATAGTTCCAGTTTCAGATCCAGCAGTTGGCTTCATTTCAAGGTGCCACCTGTTCGGACTGAGGCTGGAAAAAAGAGTCTTTCTTATTTTGGTCCTTAGTCATGGAATGATCTGCAATCTCAGCTCAAGTTAGTCTCTCTTATTTCTCTAACTAGTTTTAAGCAAAAAATTACAGAAATCCTTACCACTAGCTGCTCTTGCCTCAATGTATAAACTTTTGTCATGCTTTTGTTGTCTCTTCTCTGTATGTTTTGTGGATCTTGATATGTCTTTTGATGATTGATATCTCTTGTATTATGATTGTTGTGGCATGCTAGTTGTGTACGTCATGCTTTCTGCGATTTGTACTATTCGCAGTAGGCCATGGTGATTTTCTAGTTTTTTTAGATTTTAGTAGGATATACATTCTTGATGTATGAATGGTAGTCTCTTGTTCTGTTTTGTTGTATTTGTATTGTATCGTTTGTTTTTTACATGTATTCATGTATAATTCGACGTGTAACTTTGCTGCCTTCTTGGCCAGGTCGCAATTGTAAAAGAGATTTTTAATCTCAATTGTTTATCTGGTAAAATAAAGGTTAAATAAAATAAATAAATAAAAGTAGCTATAGCCTCTGCTGCATAGATACGTGCAGCTATGAATTTGTCAAATTCGCTTAAAGTTGTTGTTTTTTTCGAGTCGGATGGCAACTGGCAAATTGGCAAACTCAAACAGCAGACCGAGACAAATTCAGAAAGTAGGCTACAGCTCGGGAGCGTAAAAAAGAAACAATAAAAATAAAAGAGATTAATTCAATGTAAAATTGAAAGGCTCCTTGGACAGATTCATAAAGAAAAACGTGAAGGAGGAGGAGCAGGTCAACGCTGCAGAAGCAAGTCTGCCGTTTTTCAACTCCCGCTTTTATTTTGCTCAATTTCTCTAGTTAACATTTAAAAATGACAATACTGTGGATTGTGGTACGAGCATAGCTATGAATCACAAATTGTAGATTGCCCTATTGATTTTGGTGGAGCCTAAAATAATTGTAAAGAGTCACGATGTTGAACATCTTTTTCATTGTAAAGAGAGGCAAAAGACAGACAGAGGGTGAGATATCATTCAAGTGTCATGAAGCGAATGAAAAAGCTAGCTGTTAAGGCAGTGTTCAGGACTGGACCCAAATGCAAGACTCTGAGACAGAGCTCGATGAAACTCCACCAGGGAGAATATTTATTAGTTTCAGGCAAAAGCAGCAAGCAAGCAAGGCAAACTAAAAGGGTGAAGGGCTGGATACGGGGTTGGCGAACTAAGCAGGGCAGGAGAGGAGGCAGAGCGGGTCAGGGCAGGGAGGAGGCAGGCTGGGCGGGCTAGATGAGGAACAGAACAAAAACAGGTTACGGGCAACAAATAAGGTAGCAAACAGAATGGCCAGGAGTGATCTCAAATGGAGCAGAGAAAACAAACTGGCGCTGAAAGGGTGTGAGAGGGGAAACTAAATAGTGAAGGGAACAGGTGAAGGGACTGATTGAATAACTAAAAGGAGTGAGGAATGTGAGTAAGCGGGAGAGTGATAGGCTAACCAATGAAGGGGAGAAACAAGGAACTAAACGGGGACACACCCAGCCTGCAACGAACACAGGAACGAGACGAACAGGGCAAACTGAAAAACATGACATGAAACATAAGGAATGGGGAAACAGAGGAAATGAAAGGGAGGTGGACTGGAGGGAAACGGCGGATCTTACAGCTAGCGTTCAACATTGTGAACCTTTGCAATTATTTTATGGTCCACCTCAAACAATAGAACAATCTACAGTTCATGGTTCATAGCTATGATCGTACCACAACCTACAGTATTATTGTTTTAATTTTAATTTGAGAAATTAAGCAAAAGTGTGGCGAGTTGTTATTGTTAATTACAATATTTTAATTCATGGCACAGCCTACTAATTCTTCAATTGGTTGGTTGTATATGGTTGGTTTGTGTGATGTCGTAGTCTGTAAATCCTTTTCGTTCATAGTTATATAGTAGGTATTATTTAAGCCTATGACGGGTGAGCTAACCTAGGCTAGGCTGACTCGCCCCGGGCCCCGCCCACCCTTGAGATGGCCCTGGGGTTAGGTATTAATATATAACGGCGATCGCATGCACAGATCTCTATTTAAAAGGGAGGCGGTTGTAAATTAGTGTTAGTTGTAGGTTAGTGCATGCAACTTTAGCTATGCGATGCTAATTGGCTGTTGATAGCTTGCAAGCGATATGTTAAGTTATAATCTAAATACACACAATGAATACAATCAAACATGTAATTACATTGACAATAAACATTAAACAAAAGTTTCCTAAACTATTGCCTGGATGTTCGTGTCAGTGTTACTGTACTGGAGTACGCAGCTGCGTCCGTGACTTTGCTTTCCTTTGCTGGCGGGGCAGCTTGTCACTTTTTTCCCGCTGTAAATGTGTTTGTATGCCTACCTTATAATGAGACCTATTCATCCAATCCGTTATTTCAACAATTCTGAAATAATATTATATGGCATAAGAAACTGGTAGAAAAGCGTCTTTCTGCTGCCCTCTAATGGTTGAAATTCAATTTCTGCTCCCCACACTGCCCCCGTCCCAATTGTGATGTCAGAGTACCTCTTTGGAGGTATCTCTACATCATATGGATAATTTTGTCGCCCACAACGGAAACGGCACCTGATTGGTTAGACCCACTATGTTTCTTTCATTTTGGCTCCACGTTTTAAAACCGGAGGTGAGAAATAGGCCATGCAGTTGCTGAATCTTGAGTCATATTTAATCTACAACGTCAAGTTTGACAGTTTGATCCGAGTTATACTAAATCAATTGTACATTGTTTGTTTAGGCTATGTAAATAACGATGGACACAGCTCTCCGCCCCCACCCTCTCCCTCGCTCACCCCACTAAGTATTTTTCAAAATTGTGTAGTAACACAAAGACAGGCTGAGACAGTGGGTGTACTTACTCTTTAATTAGAAATCCTAATTTCCAAAACAACTACTAAATGAAAATCTTTTTTTCTAAAAATAAATCAGCATTTCTAAATTGAAATCCTCGTTTCTGCAAAGAAATCCTTGTTTCTATAAAGCCTGTCTCGATTTCTAAAACCAGAACGCTAAATGCTACAGTTAGCCTATGCGCAAAGCATACTGGGACCATATGACGTATGTGTGTGTCTGAGAGTGCTCGTATTTGTATAGAAAGTCTAACCAGAAGCTGGTCCATTAACTGGCATAATAACTAGCACAAAATTGCCAAACAAACTACAGTTAGGCCTAGGTTTTCTAGCAGTCATATTAGCTTAAAGCCTGTTAACAAGTAATTGCAATAGTTGAGGAATATAATGGACACTTGTTCATAGGGAACTGCAGCTTTACAGCACATTAAGCCTACGCAATCATCTGGTTCGCTGTTATCTTTGTCACCTCCAATAATTTCCCATTCATTATTGCACGGTACATACAGTAGCTAATCAGCTAAGTTACTTGTTGATGTGAAACTAAATTGACTCATCAAATTGCAAATAACTCAATGTAGCCTGCATGCGGTCCAGACAAATTGCTAACTAGCCTACTCATAGGTGTCAACCTCCGGAGAGAGCTGCCCTTTTTTCACGCCTGCAAAACTGTATAAATTCACCAAAAACCATATAGAACATTATCTATATAATGTTCTATAACATATCTAACATTATTTATTAAAATCATTAGCCACCACAGTTATTTATCTGATTCAAGTTTATTTAATATATTCCATTATTTAGCTTCACATAATAATGACTGTGTAACAAATTCAGCAAGGTGCTCATTTTAAAATAGTAAAATTTAAAACTGAGACACCCCACATGACTGACCCCACACACTTACGACCGAGTGCAGGAGAAATACCACATGATATTGTGGCACTTTTAATTAAGTTTTAGCCTACATAACATGTCTAATTAAGCTACGTTTGTAAGATCCCCTATTTCCCTCCAGTCTGCCTCCTTTTCGTGTCTTCTGTTTTTCCCATTCCTCTTATTCCATGTCGTGTTTTTCTATTCACCCTGTCTGTCTAGTTCCTTGTTTCTGCAGGCTGGGCGTGGTTCCCCTTTTTTCTCCTTGTTATCATTTAGCCTATCACTCTCTGCTTACATTCCGCACACACTGAAGCCCTGTCCCACCGCTACTCCCCGGAAGCCAGTCCTGCTAGTCTTGATCACATCGTTCCTCCGTTCTGTGTGGTGGCTGCGGTTACATGGGAGTCGAGAAGATCATCAGGACCGCTCAGGTTACCCATCCGGATCCCCGCAATAACCCAGACTCTCGTCTGTTTGTCCCGGACACAGTCTGCTCCCAGGTCCTGCAGTGGGCACACTCCTCTCGCCTGTCCTGCCATCCAGAGTCTTCTATTCAGTTTAACCTTTTATTAAGCATTGATGCCAACGGGAGGTCCTTTACCCTATGCAGAAGATTAGGAGTTCCCCGAACAAAGACAGACATTAGTTTATATAATATCATAACTCCTCCTCTACCTAACTAATACGCTAATAATGTGCGGTGACACCCTTTCGTCATATCTTATTTTATCCAATAACAAATTAGGTGAAAATAAACATGTTATATAACCAGTTCCTACCCTATGCGCTTGGGGGCAGTTCTGTAATGATGGGGGATGCTAGATGCCTTCCTTATTGATAGGGAACCATTATCCCAAGCCTAAGCATGGAGGATAGAAGACACCTGCAAGGCCTTATGGCCCTGGTTCCAGACACTCGTACAGACACAGAGTGGGAGAAGAGTTTTATTATGCTTTCGGTTTCCCAGCATTTCCTTCTGTCCACACACTCAAAGCATTCCTTCAGTTAATTTATCCTGCTCACAATTCTCAGCTCTCTTAGCAGCACACACACTAGGCCCAGAGCGAGGTCACAAAGCACTAAGGTTATACAGGTTATATAATAAAAAATTTTATAATTACTGATACTTCCACACTCCCCCCTTTGAGACCATTTGGTCTCACACTCTCTTGTTGATGTCTCACCCCATGGAGCTATGACATTTCAATTGTATGATAAAAAAATAAACATTTGTGGTGGATTAGTTTCATGCATAGTTTATACTTTAACTAAGTTAATACTTCCTCTAATTAATAGAGGATATATCAAAAAGTAAATATCAAAAATCAAAAGGCTACTGTATTTAGTGATTATCTGATTTGATTTGCTTTAATTATACAAAGATTATATAAAAATAATTGGATTATACTTGTAATGTCTTCTTCCTCTTCTTAGGAGTATGACCCAGGTACTGTACTTGTTCTTGACAAAACTGCAACTTTGACTTGGATACTTTGTGGCCTTTTAGTGGCAGTTCTTGTAACAGCCTCTTACTGTCCTCTTTGCATGCAGTCATACTTGGGCTGCATAGGAGAAGGTCGTCCACGTACTGGATGAGAGTGCTTCCCCCCTTTGGCGCAAAGTCTGCTAGGTCATTTCTGACCATTCGATTGAACAGGCTAGGGGATTCAACATATCCCTGAGGCAGTCTTTGATAAGTGTACTGTTGCCCCCTGTATGTGAATGCAAACAAATACTGGGACTCGGGGTTCACTGCGATTGAGAAAAACACTGAAAATAGGTCTATAACTGTGTAGTGGGTTGTATCACTTGGGATGTTGGTTAATATGGTTGAGGGATCGGGTACAATTGGGTAGTCTGCAATTACTTAGTCATTGAGTGGTCTGAGGTCTTTTACCATCCTCCATTTTCCTACCGTTTTCTTAACTGGTAAGATTAGTGTGTTGCATGGGCTGGTTGTAGGGTATATCACCCCAGCTTTCAGAAGGTCTTGTATAGTGGTGCTAATTCCTTCCTCTGCGTCCTTGTTCAGGGGGTATTGATGGACTCGGGGTCCCATCATGCCTTCTTTCAGTTGTATCCTCACCTGTCCATGCTGAATGCATGAGGCCGATGTCATGCCCCCCTTCTGTCCAGAATTCTTTTGAGACATCCTGTAGGTACTCTTCTTGTTCTTCTGTGAGCGTTATTATTGATTCCACTTCCAGTGTGTGTTTCTTCATGCATACTGGAGTCTTTAGGTCCAATGCTAAGAACCAATCTGTGGGGCAGACACCATTCAACAATCCGGGTATGTTAGTCAGGAGGTACTGCTGCTGCATCATTCTTTTTACAATCGGTCAAATGTCTTTTGCTTCAAATCCTGTGTTGACACCCAACGTTACATGGGGCGTTGTTGTCCCCCATCATGTACCATAGCTCTGTTAGTAAATTCTTCTCCCCCAGAGCTATCATTGCCCGACTCCTTCTTTTCCTATGTAGATGCCTCTTGCGTGTATCACTCCCTGTTTTCCATCTATCCCCCATTTCTGTCTGATACTTTCTTTCAGTACCGGGCATGTTCTTGTCCATAGCTTCCAATATTCATTCAAATTATTTTCTTGTGGTAACTATCCCCAGTAGACTACTGGGCCACCCTGTTCCTTGTTTAACATGTCCATCACATATTGTCCAGATGATCCAGGAAAAGTGCAAATCAGCCCTTGAGGCGTGCATGAAATGGTGGCATTCAAGTTGCACAGCAGATCCCTTCCTAGCAAGTTTACGGGTACGTTAGGGGTATATAGGAGTCTTGCCGCAATTTGTTGCTCCCCCACTATCAGTTTTTGTTCTTTGGTGAATGGAACAGTTTGTGTTATCCCTGAAAATCTTTTTGCTTTAATATGATGTGTTGTAAGTGGCAAGTGTGCTCCATCCAGACCAATACAGGAGTGGGTCGCTCCAGTATCTATTAAAAAGTTGCATGTTTTCCCTCTCATGAGAATATCAATTTGTGGTTCATTTGTGGCACATTTGTGGCTGGATGTTATAGATAGCATTTCCCATGCCTCACACTCTCCCTCTGCTCCTAGGAGTGTGGGATTATTAAGGCATCCCTATTGATTCTGGTGGGGACTCATCCCCCATAGAGTACTCAAGTGACTACGTCACACTGGTTTTGGAAGTAAATTCCCCATTCCCAAATTTCGAGTATATTTTATATTTTAGTATTTGTTTTGTGAACATACCAGCGCTGGAAACTGTTTAAAAACTCCAGGTCCCATAATTCCCTCCAAACGAGCAGCCTTGTCTCCAAACGTTGTCATATAACATTAGCCAGCAGTAGCACACAGCTCTGTTTTTAAACACTTTTTTCTAACATTAGCTTGAAGGACCAAAAGCTAGACTTGCTTTATATAGTTAACCGTAGAATAGTTTCTGACCTTGTCGGGTGGGCTTCTCAACTTAGCAAGCTAATGTTAGCTCGCTTTCAGCGGCAGTACTCCCATCCAGGTCCATTAATGACCATGGGGTGTACTTAGTGAGGGGCTGTTGTCTCCCTGGTTGGGGTAGGACTTGCAATGGGGCCAGGAAGGTTTCTCCATTCTCTTTGTCTCCTTCTTCCCCTGGGGTGTATCGATCAGGTGCTCTTCTTCTTCTGCCGCTCCTCCTGAGGAATCTGCTGGCACTGTTCTGAATATCACTACTGATATCGTAGACCCGCCTTAATTCTTGAACTTGTTGCTGCGAGTACCCTCCTACACGCAGGAATGATTGTTCTGCTTTTTTCAACTCCCTTCAGGTTTGTTTCAGCATTTCCTTTGTCACTTTCTTCTTCCTTGTTGTACTCCTGTGTTATCTGAGTCTTCACTATCAGAGGAGCTTGATTCATCTCTGGGAAGGGCAGTTCACCTTAGTTTCACTTTCCCCTTGATGTCATATTCTCCTCTCCTTGGGTCTCTTCCAGCTCTTCTTGATTCTCCTTTCGGTTTCGTTTCTTCTTCCCACATCTCAACCCTTCCCTTGCCTGTTGATATCCGGTGGCACATCCTAGCTTGCTGCTCCCTTCAGATTCACGTGCCCCTGGTGACTTGACTGTCTCTTTCTTGCAACTTGTCATTCCCTGATTCTCTGGGCTGCCATGAGGTGTGTGGAGGCGTGGGCATGGTGTGCCGTTTGTGGGATTTACCTCATTTCCTCGGCTGTCACTCCGGGCTGTCTCTGGTTCTCCTTTTCTGGGCATGCTGCTGTAACTTTTGATCTTATTAAAACGGTTTCCAAATTCCCTTTTACTTCCAGGGTCCCTTTCACTTTCACCAACTCTAGCCTCATCCTCACAGTAGTCTCAGGCCCCTGGCTCAGATCCTCTTGTTCCCAAAAGGGGATACAGGTGTAATGGTTACACAGGGACATTTTGGGACTCTGGCTTTCTGATCATGAGACTGGGCCTCCTGCGGAGTCATTCACAATTAACACTCCTGATCAACTGAGGCACAATGGAGGGTCTG
This sequence comes from Synaphobranchus kaupii, assembly GCA_029718625.1. Lineage (NCBI taxonomy): Eukaryota > Metazoa > Chordata > Actinopteri > Anguilliformes > Synaphobranchidae > Synaphobranchus > Synaphobranchus kaupii. The sequence goes on from CM056377.1 coordinate 81,564,503, forward strand.
TCCACATTCTTCATGTGACTCTGAGATGAACACAGACTGCTTGATTGATCAGGTGCCAGTTTGGGCAGGAACACCCCCCCCCCCCCCCCCCCCCCCTTTTTGAGAAGGAGAGAATTTATCACACATACACACCCTGAGGTGATTGCAAATAGCTGGTCCATCTATGTTTCATTGTTGGTTCCAAGGGAATGAGCCAATCTATTGTATCGGTGCCCTAAAGTCATCTACCAATTGGGATCAAAGGGATTTTGACCATAAAAACCCATGTAACTTTACCAACATCGCTCTGATGGGAAAGACGCAATCTTACCCCTACCAGACTACCAGACGCACCACTGAACCCGGACGGCTCTGATGGTAAAGACGCTGTCTTACGCCTACCAGACGCACCACTGAACCCGGACGGCTCTGATGGTAAAGACTCTGTCTTACGCCTACCAGACGCACCACTGAACCCGGACGGCTCCAATGGTAAAGACGCTGTCTTACGCCTAGCACTGAAACCCTGACGGACTTCTGCGTTTCCCAACCCGCATCTCGCCTGATCACCGAGACAGAGTTGGCCTGCCACCATCCACAGAATAAACCAAGCTGGTTTATTCTCAACAGCTGTTTTGAGGACACGTTTCTTCAAACTGTTCCTCTACTGTCTCCCTTGCGGCCGGACCCAAGTGGAGATCTGTGCACGTCCACGTCGACCTGACTGGAAACCTGTCACGACCCGACTTCGGTGAAGAAGTCTCCAGGAGTCCACGCACCTGCCAGGACATTGGACCAGCTGACGAGCTGACATCACTTACAGAATTGGGACTGGCCTCCCTTTGTTACCGTTACATATTGAAATACATTTTATTTAGCACTGACATCAATTGATAGGCTAGCATAAGACCTGCAATACCCAGTTGAGGTCATTTTACTGCTGGTTCCTACTGTTGTTTATATTTTGTTTTGTTATGCGCGTTTCGGTCTGGAATAAACAATTTCCCTGACCTTATAGTTTTACACTGTTAAAACTTTATATGTATGAGACTGATAAAACAAGCTAACCACAAAATATACTTTAGTCTGTCATTAACCCATAACACAAACTAACCTTTGTTAATGGTAGGACTGTTAGCTTCTATATTTAGCCGTCACAATTATCATTTCCTCTGATTAAGATTAAGTCATAGAATGTTATATCAATTATTGTTTCTATTATTCACATATTCATAGTTGTAGCCAATAAAATCATTTTTCCACTCCATTGTCATGTCTAAGTTATTTCACTAAGTTGGGCTCTACTGATGTATAGAATTCTAATTGAGTGTTGAACTTAATTAATTCTGAATAAAAGTGACCAAACTACACAGGCCTGCAGCCTTAATGGCTCCATTCGCCGGCCGCCGTTCGTCTGGTGTTCGCTCTGATGATGCTGGTTGGGGGTCCGCCTTCGGCTGGTGCTCCTCCTTCCTCTCCACAGACACTCTCCGTCTGAAAGACTCATTCTTTCATTGATTTAGATGTACTCTGTGAGTATTTAACAAAAATTATAACAAGAATTATAGTATTATTAACTAAAATTATTTGCCCAGACAACGTTGCTTTCCCTAACTGTCCCTATCCTAATATAGCAGTGGCAGTATCTTTCGACTTCTTCACCCTATTACCGTTTGTGGCGGACTATTTGAAGGGAAAGGCGTCCCTTTACACGCAACCTCTACGTGGCCCACAACCCGGTTATTCTCATCGTTTCAGAGATTTTGGCTAGCTAACTTGGAGCCCTATTGCTCCCCCACAGTGTTGTAATTTGATATATATTTCAATAATCAGAGCAAACTTTTTCAACACTCCTGCTTATTTCACACTCACTTCATCACAATTTTTCTACCTATTTATTTATTAATTAATTTTTCTCCACTCACCCACTGGAGCCCCGTCACCCGGTGGAGGACTACACTTGGGGCCAACAGAGTACGGGTAATTCCTCTCTACAGACTTTTTATGAAAAAGGTGTCTGCTTACCTCTCACTATGGTTGACCGGTCTCTAACTTGAAGATAAAACACCGCACGCCATTGGTTCCCTCCTGCGTCCTTCCCGGGATCTTGGACTCCTGGCTGGCTCACCAAATATGCGGAGGGAAGTCCTTTTGCTCTCTCCTCATTAGGTTCAATTTGAGATGGGTTTTTGAGCTGGAGAATTCTCAAGATGAAAATGAAGGAAATAGCAGAGTCTTCTATTCAATTTAACCTTTTATTAAGCATTGATGCCAACAGGAGGTCATTTACCCTATGCAGAGGATTAGGAGTTCCCAGAACAACGACAGACATTAGTTTATATAATATCATAACTCCTCCTCTACCTAACTAATACACTAATAATGTGCGGTGACACACTTTCGTCATATCTTATTTTATCCAATAACAAATTAGGCGAAAATAAACATGTTATATAACCAGTTCCTACCCTATGAGCTTGGGGGCACTCTTGATCTACCAAATACAGTTGTTTGTCACTTATCCTCATGTGCTTTTTAATCAGAACATGTCATTTCCCTTAATTTCTCTATTTTTTCTTATTCTCCAACCTGTTCGGTCAGCATGATCTATCTTATCTATTGTTATGGGTACAACTCTTGCTTAGCTATGGGAAACAGGAGGGAGACATTCCTTGTTGATAGGGAACCATTATCCCAAGCCTAAGCATGGAGGATAGAAGACACCTGCAAGGCCTTATGGCCCTGGTTTCAGACACTCATACAGACACAGAGTGGGAGAAGAGTTTTATTATGGGTTCGGTTTTCCAGCATTTCCTTCTGTTCACACACTCAAAGCATTCCTTCTGTTCACACACTCAAAGCATTCCTTCAGTTAATTTGTCCTGCTCACAATTCTCAGCTCTCTTGGCAGCACACAAACTAGGCCCAAAGCGAGGTCACAAAGCACTAAGGTTATATACAGGTTATATGATTAGAATTTTCGTAATTACTGATACTTCCACTCAAGGCTGACCGCCGCCGGTCTCCTTTGTCCCCATCCTGTCCCAGGCCGACCTTGGAGCCACATCGGGGTAGACTTTGTCACTGGTATACCTCCCTCGAATGGTAACACCACCATCCTTACCATCGTTAACCGGTTCTCCAAGGCAGTCCACTTCATCCCCCTACCCAAGTAGTAGTACTCCACGTGGTGAGGCTGCACGGGATCTCCTCTGACATTGTCTCAAACTGTGGGCACCAGTTCTCCTCCCAGGTCTGGAAGGCTTTCTGCCACTCCCTGGGGGCCTCCACCAGCCTGTCCTCCGGATACCACCCGCAATCCAATGGCCAGATGGAGAGGGCCAACCAGGACCTGGGAGTAGCCCTGCGGTGCAACCCCTCCCGCAACCTCTCCTCCTTCAGCAATCTCCTTCCCTGGGTTGAGTATTCCCACAACTCCCTCACAAGCTCCGTGACTGAATTGTCCCCATTTGAGTGCTCCCTGGGCTACCAACACCCCTGTTCCCTGCCCAGGAGGACCTGTCGGTCCAGGCCCATCTCCGGCGGTGCAAAAAGATCTGGGAGCAGACACGCACCGCACTCCTCCACACCTCCACCCGTACCCAACGCCAGGCCGACTTCCATCATACCGCAGCCCCCCAGTATGTTCCTGGACAGCAGGTCTGGCTCTCCACCTCATCCATTCCACTCCAATCCACCTCCAAGAAGCTGCAGCCCCGGTTTATCGGTCCCTACCCCATCGTCTCCATGATAAACCCCTCTGCCGTGAAGCTGAAGCTCCCTCCAGCCCTCAAGATTCACCCCACCTTCCATGTGTCCCAAGTCAAGCCCGTCTCCTCCAGTCCACTCTGTCCTCCTGCCGAGCCCCCTCCGCCCCCCTGGATCATGGACAGCGCACCCGCCTATATGGTCAGCCGCATCCTGGACATCCGCAGCAAGGGGCGCGGTTATCAGTACCTGGTGGACTGGGAGGGTTACGAGCCCGAGGATAGGAGCTTGATCTCCCACCAGCTCATCCTCGACCCCTCCCTCATTCGGGATTTTCACCGGGCCCACCCTGAGAAGATCCGGCCCAGTGGCACGCCTGGAGGCGTCCGTTGAGGGGGGGGTACTGTAAGATCCGCCGTTTCCCTCCAGTCCACCTTCCTTTCATGTCTCCTGTTTTACCCATTCCTCTTGTTCTATGTTGTGTTTTTCTGTTCACCAAATAAATTTGATATAACCAAAGAGTGTAAAGGAAACTGATATAGCCTACTTATGTCCGGGTTTATATGGAGGATATTTTGATTACTGCATGTCACTGCAGTATAGCCTACAGTAAGCAGTATGCTAGTACACAGGACGCAGTAAATAGGGCATTCACAATGCCTTCCTCTCCAACACTGTTATGACCCAACAATACTATCCCAGATGATTTGACATTACCTTTTTGTGCTTTCATCAAAATTCATTACTTATCTGTATCACTTCCAGGTTCTTTAGATCAGTGGTTCTCAACCCTGGTCCTGGGGACCCCCTGTGTATGCTGGTTTTCGTTCCAACCACAATTGCAATACTTGAATTTTAACAAGCTGTTAATTTTTCTTAATTAGGTGTTTTTAATGTTTAGAGGGATTATTTACGTTCTTAAGCCACATTATGTTAGTAATAGCTATGCATGCCATGAAGAATAAAAGTCCAATATTCACATTGTGCTGTATTGTAAACAATTAAAAGGAGGTAAAAAATGTTTTAACTGATCAAATTAAAGACTGAGGTGAATCAATTGGCTCATAATTGGTGAAATTGTGGACACATGGCCACTAAAACTAACCGTTTGGTAAATAATGAAGAATTCAAAGACAAAGCAAATGATAACGAGCCAAACCTGCATTGTGTTAACAAGTTTAAGGAAAAAATTATGAAGGAACTTAAACTTGTGTTCAATTACCTAATTAGGAGCCTATTCACCTGAGTTCTTACCTATTCTTTGTAATTGTTTGCAATATAACACAATAAGCATAACGAACATGGGATTTTTTTTCTTCAAAGCATGCACAGCTATTGCTAACATAACGTGGCTTAAGAGAGTAAAGAGTTTAAAGTGTTCTCTCTATACAATAAAAACACCTAATTAAGAAAAAAATAACAGCTTGTTAAAATTCTGGTATTGCAATTGTGGTTGGAACGAAAACCAGCATACACAGGGGGTCCCCAGGACCAGGGTTGAGAACCACTGCTTTAGATTACTTACCACATAGTATAATAGGCTACATCTGTTACGAACCCGGAACGAGACGAACCCAAGTGCAACGACCAGGAGACAGATTCACAAAAAGGGGGGTTTATTAAATTAAGTGTTGGGGTAGTCCCAACACTGTACAGAAAAGGCAATACATAATATTACGCTGGAACAGCAAGGAAGCCCGGGACGGGCTGCTCCAAGCCGGAGCTGGGCTGGCAGGTCTGGAACGTTCGTTCCAAGCCGGAACTGGACTGGACTGGAACTGGACCGGGAGGTCCACTTTGGGAATGAGGATCTGGAACGGAATGTTCCAAACCGGAACTGGACTGGACTGGAACTGGACCGGGAGGTCCACTTTGGGAATGAGGATCTGGAACGGAATGTTCCAAACCGGAACTGGACTGGACTGGAACTGGACCGGGAGGTCCACACTGGAATCAGGATCTGGAACGGGTGTGTTCCAAACCGGAACTGGACTGGACTGGAACTGGACCGGGAGGTCCACACTGGAATCAGGGTCTGGAACGGATTTGTTCCAAACCGGAACTGGACAGGACTGGAACTGGACCGGGAGGTCACACTGGAATCAGGGTCTGGAACGGATTTGTTCCAAACCGGAACTGGACTGGACTGGAACTGGACCGGGAGGTCCACACGGGAAGCAGGGTCTGGAACGGATTGTTCCAAACCGGAACTGGACTGGACAGGTAGGTGCACGGCTCACACCTGGACTGGACTGGACTAGCTGGGGAGCGGCTCACTACGGCAGGACAGGAACTGGACCGGAATGACTGCACCGGTACAGAACAAAACAAAGCAGGTGGGGTTAGTGCAAGGGAAGGCACGGAAATGACCGGGAGGTTCTCACGGAGGTGCAGGGCTTGAGAGGTAGGTGGTTGGTGAAGCACGGCAGGGCTGGGTAGTGTGGCGTAGCTGCGGTAGGTCCGGAAGGAGCTGACTGGTCTCCAGAGCTCCCGGAACCGGAACCGAAGAACTAGTTGGCTTCTTCGGCCGGACAGGAACAACTGGAGGGTAGCCAGGTAACACGCCAACCCGGAGCCTACACGAGCTGGAGGTGGAGGTACCGCAACACACACAACGAAAACGGGGGGAAACGAACACTGCCGCGGGAGAATGGGAGCTGGGTTAGATGGAGGAGAGGGGAAACAGGTTAGCTGCATGCACAACAAGAAATGACTTGGAGGATAACTACCAGACTGTAGTTAGGAGCGGAACTCTAGCTGCAAGGGGATAATATCCCACAACCAAGCGAGTAGTTCTTTGAACGCGACCAGGCAAACAACGAGCATTAACACCGCGTGACGATAGTTAACGAACTGGCGCCGACTGGCAGCCAGCCGAAGGAATAAATAGTGAGGTTAATGACAGAACTAAACAAGGAACAGGTGTGGAAAATAAACGGGAGTGATTAAGAAACACCAGGTGAGGAAATGCATGCAACGAGGGGGGACGGAGTGAAAAGGCGGAAGTAGGACAACCAGACGAACAAGACAGAGAAGGAAACGCCCAGACCACAGCAGCGGGGAAAACACGGACAAAAGGATCCAACATGACACGGAGGGAAAACAGGAATATACAGAAAACGAACAGGAAGGGAGCGGAACATTACAGTACCCCCCCCCTCAACGTACGCCCCCTGGCGTACCTGGCGGCCTGGTCTTGAGAGGGAAGCGACTGTGGAAATCCTGGATCAATGATTGATCCAGGATGAGGCTCCTGTGGAGCCACGACCGCTCCTCAGGACCATACCCCTCCCAGTCCACGAGGTATTGAAAACCCCGACCCTTACGGCGGATGTCGATAATGCGGTCCACCGTGTAGGCCGGGGCGTTGTCGATGACCCGGACGGGTGGAGGAGGGAGGGTAGGGGCACTGAGGGGGCTGGAGGCGACAGGCTTGATCTGTGACACATGAAAAACGGGGTAGACCTTGAGGGAGGAAGGGAGGGAGAGTTTAACGGAAACCGGGTTAATGAGACAAACAACAGGGAAGGGACCAATAAACCGGGGCCGAAGTTTCTTAGAGGAGGAGGGAAGGGAAATGTTGGATGTGGAAAGCCAGACCTGCTGCCCGGCTCTGTATTTAGGGGCTGCGGTCCTGTGCAGGTCCGCCAGACGTTGAGAACGGGAATTAGAACGCAGGAGTGCGGTGCGTGCAAGTCTCCACATGCGTTTGCACTTGAGGATGTGGGACTTAACGGAGGGGACTGCTACCTCGGCCTCCTGGGCCGACAGGAGAGGGGGTTGGTAACCTAATGAGCACTCGAACGGGGACAACCCTGTAGACGCACTCTTAAGGGAGTTATGGGCGTACTCTACCCAGGGAAGAAAACGGCTCCAGGAGGCGGGATTGCGTGCAGTGACGCACCGCAGGGCGGCCCCCAGGTCCTGGTTCGCCCTCTCTGCCTGGCCGTTAGACTGGGGATGAAAACCAGACGACAGACTGGCCGAGGCCCCCAGGGCTACACAGAACGCCTTCCACACCTGGGAGGAGAATTGGGGCCCACGGTCCGACACAATGTCGGATGGGATCCCGTGCAGCCTGACCACCTGTGACACCAGGAGCTCCGCAGTTTCGAGGGCGGACGGGAGCTTAGGGAGGGGAACAAAGTGAACCGCCTTGGAGAACCGATCCACAATTGTCAGAATGACGGAGTTGCCCTCTGACAATGGCAGACCGGTGACGAAGTCAACGCCAATGTGGCTCCAAGGACGGCCCGGGACAGGGAGGGGAAGGAGAAGACCAGAGGGAGGCTGGTGGGAAGCCTTGCTCCTGGCGCACACCGCGCAGGCCAGGACAAAAGCACGGGTATCCTCCTTGAGCGTGGGCCACCAAAAACTCCTCCTGACGAGGGTGGTCGTTCTGGCAACACCTGGGTGACACGCCAGACAGGAGGCGTGAACCCACTCAAGGACCTGGGAGCGGACGGAGTTGGGAACAAACAGGGAGGAGTTAGGGTTACTACGGGGGTCAGGGTGGGAAGTCTGGGCGGACCTCACAACCTCCTCAATCGTCCAGGAGACCGCAGCCACCATACAGGAAGCCGGTAGAATAGGCTCGGGGTCAGCAGGACTGGAGGGAAGGGAAAAAACACGGGATAATGCATCCGCTTTGATATTGCGGGAACCGGGGCGGAAGGACACAGAAAAATTAAATCGGGCAAAGAATAATGACCACCTAGCCTGTCTGGCATTAAGCCTCTTAGCAGACTTTAGATAAATAAGGTTTTGGTGGTCAGTTAAAACAATAAAGGGGCTACCTGCCCCCTCCAGCCAGTGGCGCCACTCCTCAAGAGCCAGCTTGATGGCCAGAAGCTCCCGATCCCCGACATCATAGTTCCGCTCGGCGGAGGACAGCCTCCGGGAGAAGAAAGCACAGGGATGGAGCTTGTTGTCCAAGGCGGCTCGTTGGGACAGAATGGCCCCCACGCCGGTGTCGGAGGCATCCACCTCAATCGTAAATTGGCGAGTGGGGTCAGGGTGACAAAGAATAGGGGCCGAGGAAAACCGAGCCTTAAGGCGTTCAAACGCGAGCTGGGCCTCGGAGTTCCAACAAAAAGAAAAAGCAGTGGAGGTGAGTTTGGTTAGGGGAGCAGCAATGACACTGTAATTACGGATGAACCTACGATAAAAATTGGCAAAACCAAGAAACTGTTGCAGGTGCTTACGAGAGGTGGGTTGGGGCCATTCTGTCACCGCCTTGATCTTGGCGGGATCCGCCCGGATGCTGCCCTCCTCGATGATGAAGCCGAGGAACGGGACTGAGGAGACGTGGAAGGAGCACTTCTCTGCCTTAACGAAGAGCTGGTTTTCAAGCAGGCGCTGGAGAACCTCCCGGACATGGAGAATGTGCTCCTGGGGGGACTTAGAAAAAATCAAAATATCATCGATATACACGAAAACAGTCTTCCCCAACAGGTCTCGCAGGACGTCATTCACCATGCCCTGGAAGACTGCCGGGGCGTTAGTAAGGCCGAAGGGGACCACCAGGTACTCGTAGTGGCCCAACGGGGTATTGAAGGCAGTCTTCCATTCATCCCCCTCCCGTATACGCACCAAGTGGTACGCATTACGGAGGTCGAGCTTGGTGAAAATGACGGCCTGCGAGAGGGGTTCAAAGGCAGTGTTAATAAGGGGAAGAGGATATTTGTTGCGGATGGTAATTTTATTGAGCCCCCGGTAGTCGATGCAGGGCCGTAGTGAGCCGTCCTTTTTCCCCACAAAAAAGAACCCAGCACCAACAGGAGAGGAGGAAGGGCGGATGATGCCCGAGGCGAGGGACTCATGAATATACTCCTCCATGGAGAGTTTCTCCGGACCCGACAGACTGTAGAGACGACCAGACGGAAGCTTGGCTCCCGCCAGCAGGTCAATGCAACAATCGTAGGGTCGGTGAGGAGGTAGGGACAGAGCGCGTGATTTTGAAAAGGTAAGGCAGAGGTCGTGATATTGCTTGGGAACGTTGGACAGATCGGGTTCGGGTAGGTTGGTGCTGGAATTCTTGGATCCCGGAGGGGGGGAGAGCGGAACGAAGACAGCTAGCCAGACAGTGACCACTCCACGCCAGGATACGACCGGCTTGCCAGTCGATGTGAGGGTTGTGAAGGCGGAGCCAGGTCTGACCCAAAACTATGGAGGATTGTTTAGAGTTGATGAGCAGAAGTTGAATACTCTCCCGATGATTGCCGGATAAAACGAGCTGTACTGGAACGGTGGAGTGGGTGACTAACCCCAGACTCCTACCGTCTAAGGCAAAAGCAGTAATGGGAGAGGGTAGCAGTTCCGTGGGGATGCCGGCCCTCCTGGCGAAGGTGATGTCCATGAAGTTAGCGTCGGCACCAGAGTCGATAAGGGCCGACGAGACTTCGGACTTGTCCCTCCAAAGGAGAGTGGCCTTGAAGACAAGGCGATTCTGAGCTGCATGGCAAGGTATGATTGGGCTCGTCAGTACGCCCAGTTTAACTGGCGAGCCTACTCTTTTGGGCGAATGGGGCATGAGGCGATCTGGTGGCCTGGTTTGCCACAGTAAAAACAGGATCTAGATCGCAGGCGACGTTGGCGCTCCTCGGCGTTGACCGCAACTCTGCCCAGTTGCATGGGCTCTTCCTCAGAGACCCCAGACGCCGCTCTGGATCCAGAGGCAGAAGGGTGTGAGCGTATGTGTTGCTGATGCTGATGACCGGAGTTCCCCCCTCGCTCACGGGCCCGGATACGGAGACGGTTGTCAATAGCGATGGCCAGGCTAATAAGACAATTGAGTGACGTGGATTCTTCGCGGGTGGAAGGTTGGTCCTTTAACTCTTCGCTCAGCGCCTGGCGGAAAGCCCCCTGAAGGGCGGTGTCATTCCATCCGGACTCCGCTGCGAGGGTACGGAATTGGATTGCCATTTCAGCAACGCTACGGCTTCCTTGACGGACCTGAAGTAGGCGTTGAGTTGCGTCTCGCCCACAGGTAGGGTGATCGAATACACGCCGCATCTCAGCGGTGAAGGCGGCGAAGTTGTTGCAGAGCGCGACTTGGCTGTCCCAAATGGATGTAGCCCACTCCAGGGCACCTCCTCCCAAACTGCTCATTATGAAGGCGATCTTACATGGGTCGGAGGCGAAGGAGGAGGGCTGCATCCGGAATACTATGTCGCATTTCATCAGGAATTCGCGACACTTTCCCAATCCCCCGCGGTATAACTCTGGATGTTGAACGCGGGGCTCTCGGAGAGAAGTGGGAACAGAAGGATCCACCGGCGGATCCGGCGCGGGCGGTGTAGGGCCCATAGGAATACGCGGAAGCGGCTGGTGAAGAGCTAGCTGCGCCACTTGCTCCGTGATGCCCCTCAGCACCTCCAACACGTCATCCAAACGTCGGCCCTGTTGGTCGCTGACCGCAGTTTGGCAGGAGAAGGCGTGACGAATTTGCTCCAGGTCGGCTGGGTCCATGATTTTTGGCCAGTTCGTTCTGTTACGAACCCGGAACGAGACGAACCCAAGTGCAACGACCAGGAGACAGATTCACAAAAAGGGGGGTTTATTAAATTAAGTGTTGGGGTAGTCCCAACACTGTACAGAAAAGGCAATACACAATATTACGCTGGAACAGCAAGGAAGCCCGGGACGGGCTGCTCCAAGCCGGAGCTGGGCTGGCAGGTCTGGAATGTTCGTTCCAAGCCGGAACTGGACTGGACTGGAACTGGACCGGGAGGTCCACTTTGGGAATGAGGATCTGGAACGGAATGTTCCAAACCGGAACTGGACTGGACTGGAACTGGACCGGGAGGTCCACACTGGAATCAGGATCTGGAACGGGTGTGTTCCAAACCGGAACTGGACTGGACTGGAACTGGACCGGGAGGTCCACACTGGAATCAGGGTCTGGAACGGATTTGTTCCAAACCGGAACTGGACAGGACTGGAACTGGACCGGGAGGTCACACTGGAATCAGGGTCTGGAACGGATTTGTTCCAAACCGGAACTGGACTGGACTGGAACTGGACCGGGAGGTCCACACGGGAAGCAGGGTCTGGAACGGATTGTTCCAAACCGGAACTGGACTGGACAGGTAGGTGCACGGCTCACACCTGGACTGGACTGGACTAGCTGGGGAGCGGCTCACTACGGCAGGACAGGAACTGGACCGGAATGACTGCACCGGTACAGAACAAAACAAAGCAGGTGGGGTTAGTGCAAGGGAAGGCACGGAAATGACCGGGAGGTTCTCACGGAGGTGCAGGGCTTGAGAGGTAGGTGGTTGGTGAAGCACGGCAGGGCTGGGTAGTGTGGCGTAGCTGCGGTAGGTCCGGAAGGAGCTGACTGGTCTCCAGAGCTCCCGGAACCGGAACCGAAGAACTAGTTGGCTTCTTCGGCCGGACAGGAACAACTGGAGGGTAGCCAGGTAACACGCCAACCCGGAGCCTACACGAGCTGGAGGTGGAGGTACCGCAACACACACAACAAAAACGGGGGGAAACGAACACTGCCGCGGGAGAATGGGAGCTGGGTTAGATGGAGGAGAGGGGAAACAGGTTAGCTGCATGCACAACAAGAAATGACTTGGAGGATAACTACCAGACTGTAGTTAGGAGCGGAACTCTAGCTGCAAGGGGATAATATCCCACAACCAAGCGAGTAGTTCTTTGAACGCGACCAGGCAAACAACGAGCATTAACACCGCGTGACGATAGTTAACGAACTGGCGCCGACTGGCAGCCAGCCGAAGGAATAAATAGTGAGGTTAATGACAGAACTAAACAAGGAACAGGTGTGGAAAATAAACGGGAGTGATTAAGAAACACCAGGTGAGGAAATGCATGCAACGAGGGGGGACGGAGTGAAAAGGCGGAAGTAGGACAACCAGACGAACAAGACAGAGAAGGAAACGCCCAGACCACAGCAGCGGGGAAAACACGGACAAAAGGATCCAACATGACACGGAGGGAAAACAGGAATATACAGAAAACGAACAGGAAGGGAGCGGAACATTACAACATCACCTTCACTAGATCCCTTTATACCGCATTACCAGTTCATAATCATTTCCACCTTTTATTTTTTACCTCACACTATACCATATTACCATCTTTCTATGCCATTTCCAGCAATTGATAACACTGTGAAGCAACCGCACCTACAATTTCTTTAAGAATTGTTAATCTAGTTTTTACTGTGTTATTCTTATAGTGGCAGCTGACACAGTTGGTTAGCTGCCGCTGGGGCGAAAGATGTAAAAGCAGTGGAGTTGGCTAGCTCAGCTCTGTGCTGTGTGTCGTTGTGTTGTGATTGGTTCACTAGCTAGCCATTCATTGGCTAATACATTTGCACTGTAATTTGCATATGAGAGCCTGACCGTAATGGTACACCAGGTGGTGACAACGCCTACATTAATTTTTAATGAGCAGCGGCTGCCCATGTCCGCAAGGCATGTTGGGATTGCTGGCAGTGCGTGGCTAATTTTGCGGTCTCCCTCGGTAAGGGTAATTGAGAGACGGTCCCCGGGTTGGTGAACGGGATTGTAATGGAGGAAATCGCGGCAGTAATGGAATGATTGACTAATTAGTAAGTACGGGATAAGGAATTGGAATACTAATGCGGAGCCTGCATGGGAATGCGAGGGGCTGGGTCACGAGGGGTATTATATTAGACGCACCTGAGGTGAAATTGGAGAAATTTTTCATGGAACGAAAACAAAAACGAAATCCGGAAGTGTTCCGGAGAGAAAATGCTATTCTGAGAACATGTAATAGTAGGCTAAATCGCCCGGAAAATGCGTTAATATTCGTTTTTCTGACTTCCATAATTAGTTATGAGCCAGCTAGTTCATAACTAGCTATAGCCTAGGTCTCCCTTGTCCATTTGAAATTGCTAAATGGAAAGCATGCCTAGTTGAATTCATATCAAGGAAGAACTCCAAAGATCAGATCACACACACATACATACGGTAGGTGTTGCGACCTGGAAAAAGTAATGTGTTTCATTACCCTATCCTTTTTTCAATATGCTTGCCCTACCGTTTTAGCACACAGTAAAAATTATACTTTTTATTTTTATTTTTAAAAAGCAGTAGGCCTATAAAATCCAGCATTTAATTAGAAAATAGCTAATAAACAAATAAAGCACTTCAGGCTGTAATATCAGCTAGGCTATATCACTCACATCAGGCTATGTATTTTCTGAGAAATAGAAAAGGTTTGAGATAGCAAAGCTTTTGTCAAGCCAATGGAGAACTGGTGTTATTACTGAAATATGTGACCTAAAAATAAAGTAGCCTGGCTATGGCTACCTTTCTGTAGGCTATATTTGCCAATAAGAAATGCTGTAAAACTGAATTAACGCCAGTCTGTTATAAATGCCAGAAGGGAAGTCTTTTTTTTTTTTTGCAAATAAAGGCACAAGAAAAATGTAGCTCCGACCAAATTAGGCCATTTGAACGACCGATGTATAATATGAAAGAAAGCAAGGTATGTTGCACCTTTTAAAAGAACACAATGCACAGTCCACTCTAGTTCTGGCAACTATTTTCTTCCCTGGTCAAAATGTTTTGCTTAGTGTTTAGTTTTTTTTCATTTACATACTCCAGGACACAACGCAATCGGCTACATTCTCTCCAATCACATAAATGTAAATATACTTTAAGACACATTCTGGGATGTTGTTGTCAACATGTGACAAATGATAAAGTAGCCTAAGTAGTATAAAGTAATAATATAGTTTGCCTACCTCAATCTTGCATAGACCTTTGCACACTTTCTTGCCAACTTCCAGCTATTATCTTTAGTTTTAAATAGTACTGAAACAAATGCCATATCAGCAAACTATGATTTGTTGTTGCCGGCTTTAGGCCTGTTGTCACAAAGCACCTTTCAGCAAGGCGCACTGGTAATAATGAGAAGTTGGGGGTTGTTTACTGTTGCTATGATAACACTTTCACAATTTTGGAGCTTCTTTTGTTGTACTTTTCTTGTTTAGAAGCCATTGTGACATCATCATGATAAAGTTATTAACTGGTTTTTACATTTCGTTCTAACCGTTGTTCCATTAATTTATTTGGGCGGAACGCTGGAACAGAAATATTATTATACCGTTTTTATTCAGAATGAACTGAAATGTTTTCTTTCTTTTTTTTTTAAAATACGCTGATTCTAAATTTGATGCCTGCAACACGTCCCAAAAAAGTTGTGACAGGGGCATGTTTACCACTGTGTTACATCACCTTTCCTTTAAAAACACTCAGTAATCTTTTGGGAACTGAGGACACTTCTGTTATGTGTGGGCGGGGGAGAAGGACCCAAACGCAGGCAGGAGTACGAAAAACCGAAGTTTAATAAGGGAAAGGCAGCAATCCGTAGTAAGACAGCCTGGGTCAAAAAACCAGGGAGACAGGCAACGAAACAAATCACAGTCCAAAGAATGGTCAAGGAACAGGCAGGGGTCGTAACCGGGAAGGCGCAGCAAAGGTACAAAAGCAGAATCAAAAAAACAGGGTCGTGAGAACAAAGGTAGGGGTCCAAACTGGGGAGGTGTAGGAGGAACACAAAGAAAACAAAACAGACTGAATACAAAACAACAACAGGCAAAAAACTAGGGAAACAAAAACTAGAAAACAGATACTAGGAAATAAACAAACAACTCGGGCAGATACTCGGAGGAACAGAAAGAAACACAGTCACAAAATATTTGGTACAAGGAACTCGCGAAGACAGACTGAAATAACAAGGTTTAAATACACAGGGAGAAGATTACACAAAAGGAATCAGGTGTGAAGAGGAGGGGAAATGGGAGAGTACACAGGTGAGAACAATGAGGGTTAACAGGGACCAATAATACAATAACGGAGGAAACGTAAGACACGGACTGGAATACACATAGACACAATGATAACAAACGGCCTCGGGTTAGCAGGTAGACAAGTGCACAGCTCGGAGGGGAGGAACGCGAAAGTGGACACACATGCAGAGAATGCGAAATCAGATAGATACAGGGATAGGATAACGAGGAGGGAAATGACAGCTGCAGGTAGAAACTCAAGATGAATTAGTAATGTTAGTAGCGAACTCTAAAACCCTAATGTTAGTAGGTTAGCTGGTTAGTATTATATACACGTTAGTTTGTTAGCAGGTTAGTATTAAATCTAATCTAACAGTTAGTATGATTAGTACATTAGTATTAAATACAAATATTAATAAAGCCAGAAGGAAGAAAACGAGATACGAAATACAGAGGATACCCGAATGTTCCCAAAATCACCCGAATAGTGTAATGACAAAGACAAGGAGTGGAATCTGAGGAACATGGAATGCGGACTGACAATCGCGAGGGAAATGCAGGAAAAAAGGAAAAAAAATCAGGAAACATAACAAATTAAACAGACAGAATTACAGGATCCTAACAACTAATTGTTGTAGTTTTGAAAGCAAATTTTTTCTCATTCTTGCTTGATATAACTTCAGCTGCTCAACAGTCTGGGGTCTCTGTTGTCGTATTTTGCGCTTCATAATGTGCTACACGTTTTCAATGGGAGACAGGTCTGGACTGCAGGCAGGCTAGTATAGCACCTGCACTCTCTGAATATGAAGCAACACTGTTGTAACACATGCAGAATGTGGCTTGGCATTGACGTTGTCTAGATGGCAGCATATGTTGCTCCCAAATGCATAGTGTTAATGGTGCCTACACAGTAGGGGTGCAACTAATAATCGATGTAGTCGACAAATCGATGACCAAATTAGTTGCCAACTAATTTAATTGTCGATTCGTTGGTGACGTCATCGCATGTGTTTTTCACGCTGTGGAGTGGAATTAAACACTTGCGGAGCTGATGATGGAAGTAGCTAAGGAGTGAGACATCTTGCTTCCTTCTCATCTTTGTTGAGATGTGCACATGCGCATTTCACTCTTAACATGGCCAAAAAGGCTGTGAACTGCAACTGCAAATTCTGGATGATGAAGACTCGTCTCGGTAAGCTAGTTAGCTTGTTAGCTGGCTAGCTACAGTAGGTAATGTTAAAAGCCATGTTACTTCACGTTATGAGCTGTAACGTATTCTATTTTGAAACACATTTTCTCTTGATCAATGAATTGTTAATGGCGTTGAACATACAGTAGCAAATAATAACCTATTATTCACAACGATCCAGTTAACATTCCAAATGTGCCCTTAACTTTACAATCTTAAACGTTGCATCATTGTCATCATGGCGACGTTTACGGAGAATGTGTTGCTGTCCAGTGCACAAGTTTAGAGAACACCGGAGAATTTGATACTTTCTAAATGGCAATAAATTCTACTGTCTATGCGTGAGTGCCCAATGTGCGTCAATTCGAACGATTTATGGGTTTGTTTGATCTCGTTCAAACTTGACTTTTGTAAGAAGTGACAGCCTTAATAACTCTCATAAATCTCCATTTATCGTGAAACTGGACATATAGAGGAGCAACATTTATTTAGAACGCATTTCAATGTGCATTTCAATATCTACACAGGATTCTAGAATCAAGAACAAAAAATATGGCTTGAATGTCGATTTGTTTTAATGGAGTAACTGGCAGTAACTGGCTTTCTCGTGGCACAATGCCGACATACCATAACGGGTTTGTCCACCACCCTTCTTCCGTCATCATTATATGTTACAGGGAAGCCAAAATGCTCCCATACATACGACTTAAATGATGCGGGAGGACTCAAGTTCTTCCGCTCCTCCGCTAGCCATGACTGTCACTGCGCTTTTTTTCTTTTTTCTTCTTCGCTTTTTCAATATGCCCCATTCACGTCATCATTATAGAAGCATGTTGGTTTTTAATGCAGTGCTGTCTGAGGGATCGAACGTCATTCAATATTGGTTTTCGGGCTTGCCCTTTATGCACCGAGATTTCTCCAGATTCTCTGAATCTTTTAATAATATTATGGACTGTAGATGGTGAAATCCCTAAATTCCTTGCAATCATACATTGAGAAACGTTGTTCTTAAATTGTTGGACTATTCGCTCACGCAGTTTTTCGCAAAGTAGCAAACCTCAACCCATCCTTGCGTGTAAACGCATGAGCCTTCATGGATGCTCCTTTTACACCCAGTCATGATAGCATCACCGATTACCTATTCACCTGTTTACCTGTGGAATGTTCCAAACAGGTGGTCCCAGTGTTCCAACCTTCCCAGTCTTATGTTGCCCCTGTCCCAACTCTTTTGGAACGTGTTGCAGGCATCAGATTCGGAATTAGCGTACATTTACAAAAATCAATAAAGTTGTTAAGGTAAAATAATAATAAAAAAAACATTTGTACTGTTTTCAATTAAATATATGTAAATGAGAATTTACAAATCACTGCTTTCTGCTTTTATTTGCATTTTACATACTGTCCCAACTTTTTTGGAATTGAAGTTTGTATATTCACTTTATTAGATGCTTGTTCTTTGGAAGAAGCAAATCTAAAGTGCAAATACCACTGGTGATAAAACCACCATCAAGTGGTAATGCAAGTCATACTCAAGATTGATCCGCTGCCCTGCGGACAGAGGAGGCAATCGATTTGGATGACATGTCCAGGCGATAAACCCTGGTGACGTGAGGGACGAAGCCCTGCCAGCTGCAGCACAATCGTCAGAAAGCAGAGCACCATGAAATGAAGCCCGTGAGGCAGCTACACCCCGAGTGGAGTGAGCCACCACCCCTGTGAAAAGGGGCATGCCGGCAATGCTGTAGGCCCTGGGAACCGCAAGGCGGCATATAATGGCGGCACGTGCACAAGGCGAGGCTCAGCGTCTGACTAGATTCTGTGATTTGGTGATTATTTCATTACTACTATCGACTACTACTACTATTTACTCTGTACAGTCGTGCGTATACAGTGGTGCTAGGTGCTAGGTCTGTGACCCATCAATATCAAAAGACTCTCTATATCTTATTTTCAGGTACTGTTACAAGCGATACTATAACCTCTCTGCATTTGAATGGATATCTATGGGAATTGGGGGATGAGACTAGATTCAGCTGTAAATTACACTGGTACAGTCTGGAACACATGGCTGGCTAAATGGCTGTAAGTCATCCAGGGTCTAAGGTATCAAACAAGCCCCAAACCATCACTCTGCGGCCAGATATGGAGTAGATGTGGATGGATCACTTTAAAGGGATAGTTCAGAAATTTGGACATAATTTCTCAATTACGACTTACCCATGATGTAGTTGATTGATGGAAACCATTTTCAGATAATTCCATGCTGTCCCTTCTTTTGGACATACACACATTGCTAATGCTAGCGCAACTCTAAGGTAACTGGTAGCATCCACTACCAAATGCACTTAAACACTCCACAGTGCACCCAAAGCAAATAAAATACGACGACAGTCTATCGGGGTTATTTTCAGTGATTATACCATAATTTTTTAAGTCAAACTATCGTTGAATCCTTTACTTTGTGCTGACCTATATTCTCTGTGGAAGTACGGTGGCGGAGCTAGCTGTAGATTAGCCAGGGTATCTGCCTGTAGGTTATCTGGTGTACTCCACAGTTGCCGACACAATCCGTTTTGCCGTAAAGTTACATATTTGGTAGACAACAAGTCAGCTAAACACAAACATGCTACAGAATACCACAGCATATACAAGCAAGCACACTGGCTACCAATTTGCAGGAAAAGTTTGACCACTTCCATGAATTCCCAATCGTGGCAACTAGCTAGCTAAATTGAATAGATAGATCATGCATGCAATCATTTATTAGTTACCTGCTCGTCAGTTGTGTTTGGTGCATGAAGAAAAACAGGTGATGGCACAGCAGTCTCCTTCAGTAGAGGTTGTCCCGACCGTCCTTTTTTGATTTTCACATAGTCATCCTCCATGAAATGGTCACATAGTCATCCTCCATGAAATGGTCACTATACACTTAACTTTTTTAGAGTCTCTGTTGTGTTGACATCCATGCAAGCAGCAAGAAGCCACAGCTGTTTTCTTTGTTGATCTTCCACTGGAAATCAGTGAAAACTTTGTGGTGCCCATTTTTTTGCATGATTTGAACAACCTTGAAATACACACCGAAATACCATCTTATCTGAACGTTAGCTAACAATACTACTAGTCTGATTCTACACTACATACGGCGGCAGAGCTATACTTTATGTTACCTACTAACGTAAAGTATCGCTCCACCGCCGTACTTCCACGGAGAATTTAGGTGAGTACAAAGTAAAGGATTCAACGATAGTTTGACTTAAAAAATGATGGGGCCATCGCGTGGTACAATGGTAAGAGCGCCGACTTTCAGTCGGTGCAGTTGTGCTCCGAGGATTGAGGTTCGCGCCCTGGTCCTGCCAGATCCGAGTATGGCCGGCGCCCTGTGGGAGCAGCAATTGGCGGCTGCTTCCGGGTGGGGGGAGGGGCTCGGAGAGAATCGCTGCACACATAGCGGCCCTGGGCGAGTTGGATTCACGGTCAGGAGCTCGAGGAGTCGCGCCCTGTAGAGGACGTGGCGACCTCCTTCCTACTACCGGCTGACAGGGTTGTGTAGCGGTGGTTCTCTAGCGGTTGCTACACGGGGGGAAATTTAATTAGAATAGGGGTTCAATTGGCTACTAAATTGGGAGAAAAATGGGGAAAAATCAGAAACAAATTTTTTAAAAAATAAAAAAAATGATGGTATAATCACTGAAAATAACCCAGATAGACTGTTGTCGTATTTTATTTGTATGGGCGCACTGTGGAGTGTTTAAGTGCGTTTGGTAGTGGATGCTACCAGTTACCTTAGAGTTGCGCTAGCATTAGCAATGTGTGCATGTCCAAAAGAAGGGACACCATGGAATTATCTGAAAATGGTTTCCATCAATCAACTACATCATGGGTAAGTCGTAATTGAGACATTATGTCCAAAATTCCGAACTATCCCTTTAAGGGTTTCTTCTCCTGACTTTTTTCCCCATAGAGTTCTATAGGAAAATGAGTCAGGAGAAATAACCCTTGCAGGGATCCATTCACATCTACTCCATATCTGGCCGCAGAGTGATGGTTTGGGGCTCATTTGATACCTTAGACCCTGGATGACTTACAGCCATTTAGCCAGTCATGTGTTCCATACTGTAAAAGTGTGGCCAGAGGGAGCTGACTGCTCACTTCAGCACCAGTTCCAGCACACTGACTGGAGTATGTTTGCTACCCAGGCCATCCAGGACTCCCACACGGACATTGACCAGTATACTGGTTCTGTGTTGGACTACATCAATAGATGTGTTGACAATGTCACCACACATAAACAAATAAAAACATTATCTATCGTCGCAACAGGTCAACAGAGGATGCCATTTCCACTGAACTACACTCAGCTTTGACTCTCCTGGACAATAGCAACACCTATGTAAGGATGCTGTTCATTGACTTTAGTTCATCATTAAACACCATCATACCTTCTAAACTGGTCACCAAACTCCATGACCTTGGTATCAGCACCTCACTCTGTAACTGGATCCTGGACTTTCTGACCAACAGACCTCAGTCTGTCAGGTTAGACAACCACACCTCCTCCACCCTGACACTGAACACTGTGTACTGCAGGGCTGTGTGCTGAGCCCTCCTCTACTCCCTCTTCACCTACGCCTGCATTCCTGTGCAAGGCTCCAACACCATAATCAAGTTTGCAGATGACACCATGGTGGTAGGCCTGATTAGTGACAACAATGAGTCAGCCTACAGGGAGGAGGTCCAGCATCCTACGCCAGTAACAACCTGGCTCTTAACACTTAAAACACTAAGGAGCTTATTGTGGACTACATGAGAGCCAAACGCTGCGACCACACCCCCATTTACATCAATGGGACTGAGGTGAAGCATGTGCCCAGCTTCATGTTCCTGGGTGTCCACTTCTCCAAGGACCTCTCTTGGACCCTCAACTCCTCCACCCTGGTCAAAAAAGTGCAACAGTGCCTTTACTTCCTCAGGAGACTGAAGAAAGCTCAACTGTCTGTCTGGATTCTAGTGAACTTTTACCGCTGCACCAATGAGAGCATTCTGACTAACTGCATCTCAGTGTGGTACAGCAGCTGCACTGTCTGACTGGAATCAATCAATCAATCAATCATTCAATATTTATTTATATAGCGCATTTCACAACAAGTTGTCACAATGCACTTCACAGCAAAATCCAGCCTAAACCCCCCACAAGAGCAAGCCAAAGGCAACAGTGGCAAGGAAAAACTGGTGTAACTAGGAAGAAACCTTGGAAGGAACCAGACTCAATGGGGGAACCCATCCTCCTCTGGTCGGCTCAGGGTCTAGGGCTAGGGGAAGGCCCTTCAACGGGCGGTAAAGACTGCCCAGCACATCACTGTTACCCAGCTCCCCTCCATTGAGGACCTCCAGCGCCAGCGATGTCTGCGGAGGGCGAGAGGCATCATAAAGGATGCCTCTCACCAAAACCACAGACTGTTTGCCCTCCTTCCATCCGGGAGGCGCAATAAGAGCCTCCGTTCCCACACTAAGGCCTAAGAACAGCTTCTTTCCTGTAGCTGTCACCTTGTTGAACTCTGGTCCTTGGCGTTAAACCCCCCCATCGCCAATGACACTAGAACATTACACACTGCATTTTATGTTACAATTTTACGTTTCTGGTTAGATGCCAAACTGCATTTCATTGTCATAGTACTTGTACTCTGCGCAGTGACAATAAAGTTGAATCTAATGTAATCTATGATCCAGTGGCATTAGATAAGGCCAGGCCCTGCATAGGTGCTCCATAACCAATAAAAACATTGTTGGTTTTCCACCATAGCTCCTGTGTGGGGACACATAAGACCGCAGGGCCTGAGCAGGGTACAGTGAGTGAAATCTGGCTTCCTCAGGTGAAAGGCAGAGAAGTGTACCACAGCCAGAGGATCTTAGGCCGAAAATCAGGATTAGGAAGCAGAGAAGCCGCAGTTACCGCTGCCTAACCGCATAGAGGAGGGCTGTACTGACAGAATGGATACAGGAGGGCTGTAGAGACAGTGCATGCAGCTTGCATACACACCTCGCGGACGCAAAGGCGAGCAGGAAAGCAGTTTTCAGGGAAAGGTGCTTCAGAATGAGGCCGGCTAAGGGCTTGAGGGCAGCTTAGTGAGAGCTTTAGACTAAGGTTGGCAAAGCCACCTGACTCCCCGGAGGAATGGCGAGTGTGAGGGTGTGATGCCATTCATATGCCCATGGCAATCAGAGATGGCTGCTAAGTAACCTCTCAGCATTGACTCCACCAACCCTTCTTCCAAGAGGGACTGATGGAACACTAACATGACTGGAAAGCCGCACAAGACCGAGTCAGACCCCTTAATGTGGTACCAGCAGCTGAACCTGCTCCACTTCCCAGCATACAGCGCCCTTATAGAAGGGGCTTTCAATGCCTGAAGTGTCTCTAGCACCCTGGATCTAGGCACCACAGCGAACTCCACCCAACAGCTAAATTGTGCAGGCTGTAAATCCAAAGGTTTGGATGCAGGCCCTGGTGATGCATTCTGGTTGGGAGGCACCCCACTCGCAACTCCCTCAAGCCTGCCATCCAGGTCTGATGGGGCCAGTTTGGGGCAGAAAAGAGAACTTGCCAGAGGCACTGGCAGGAAAGGGAAAGCTTAAAGTAGAGCTGGTGGACACAGGCTCGCTAAGGCCTCTATGCCTAAGATCCCCACTGTTTAGGGTCAAGCCCCGGCTGTACATTCTGTGTCCCTTCTAGCTTGCGCCTTTATATGGTACAGATGCGCCAATCATAAAGGGAGAACTCAGTTCTCTTACGCCCTGCTTAGCACGAAATGGAGGCACTTCCAGTGATCCCAATAATGGGGATGTGGGAGTACGCCTCCTGTAGGCCCACTGAAGTGAACCAGTCACCGTCCCTAACCAATAGGCGAAGCATGCAGAAAAGCAGGCATCTTAGTTCAAAATAGTTGAACTGGAGCATGTACCCCAACTAAAGTGCAACTAAGGTTGCTGGGTACATAGGCGCCATAGGGCAGGATGGAGAGGGGAGAAGTGCGGGGCCAGAGGTAACCAACCGTCAGTGAAAGGATTGGCTACCGAATGCTAGCTAGCCGGGGGGCCTGCGGGATCAGCCCTGCTCCCGAAGGGAACGCTGAGGGCCTGAGGAGTTGGATGAAGGCCCCAAAAAGACAGTACACCACAGTTGGTGGGGCCAGAAGATAATTTTTGAATGCCCTGCATGCTGGGGGCCTTGGGGCCTCACAGAGTGTCAGCTCCGCCATCCTGCAAGACTGCTCCAGCACAGCATCTGCCGATGGCCAAAACACCTCCTCAGGGATCACCAGGGCTGGGAAAAAACGTACAAACGAGCATTCACAGTTTTCCCCTGCTTACTGTACTATATACAGTACCTGATGTACTTTTGGTTTAGAAGACACCTCATTCTTTTCTCCAAAATCTCATATAAATATGTTTAAGAAACCAGTATATTCAGCTACAGCTGTTTTCTGATTAACCCTGAAGAGTTTATCTTGTTACATTTCGCCCCCTACAATCGACATTCCCACAGCGACCACCTATCGCACTTAGAGCTGAAATACGTTGCTGCTGTTGTGTAAAAATACACGCTTTTGTACATTTTTAAACTTATTTAAATACATTAGGCTACTTATTAAGGAACATTATACGTAACTAGGTTAGGCTATTGATTTTTAGCCGATAAACCATGCTTATGTTGTTAACGTTAACATAGCCATTTGCGATCATATAAGTTAACTGAGCTAACGTTATATTGGCTAAAAATGTCACCATAAGTTATCTTAAAACTATCACTCTTTATCTTGTTTGTATGATTTAGTCTAACGTTACATCTCTGTCAAAACTATATTCAGTGAAATGTCTGGCTATTTTAAAGATAAAGTTAATTACGTTACGTTAACATTAATTGTCCTGCATTGCTTGGCACTGTTATGGGTTCCATGTGTGACGGGCTTGTAATGTTACTAGCTAGCTGATAGCTCGCAAAGTGTGGTGCTTGTAGCTTCATTACTGATAATATTGTGGACATGTCTGAAAGAGTAGAGTCTCTTTCAGACATGGGGCTGACTGGGCTGAAGCCAGGGGCCCCCAATATTTAGGGGGCCCCCAAAATTAGTTAACAGAAAAAAACAATTGTTTGTGTGTAAAATAAATTTCATACCTAGATAGACCAGATGAGGAGGGAGGGATGCCGACTGTCAGCAATGCGGTGTGTGTTGGATAGCTAGACCTTGTACTTGTATCTGATTTGATGCTACAGTGTGCAAAAGTTTGCCTGAATGCCTGAAAACCGTCATTTAGGGAGAACTGGGATGAAAGAAACACTTTTTACATTCATCCGGTTTACTCGAAAGTCAGTAGAGATAGAGAGGCCATATTTTCTGACAAAAATGTGTCTGTGTCCCTCACTAATAGCAACTGGAATTTTGTTTCCAGCATAAACGAGTCGGATATAAATTGGCCGCAAACTGGATGACTGCAATGTATCTTTCGTCCCTGCTGTGCGGGGCGAAAATTAGTTCAGCATTAAGGGAGTTATAGACCTAGCATATTTTCTCAGGGGAAGTCTGCATCTGTCAATACACTACCAAAATACGCTGATCTTTATGTGACTTATATATGTATTATATTAGCCTATATGTAACCTATAAAACTACGCATAAGTAAGCGGTAGGCCTATTTAGTTTTTTTAATTTATGGACTGAGCAACCAATGATCATAGCTGAACATACCCCTTTCATGCCGACTTGAAATGTATAGGTCTACGGCTTGAAATAAATAGGCTTACGCCTTGAAATAAATGTGAGTGGAAATAAATAGGCTACCCATTGAAATAAGAGACGTAAAATAATGAATATTTATTTTGACACACGCCAATAACAGCTTATTTAGCCTGATCTTCCGAGAAAAAATCCAAGCGTGATTTTGAGGTTATATGATTACAAAATGGCCATTTGAAGACTAAATAACCATTGTTTTTTTCTGTTACCCAGTGAGCATTTTTGTGTTGAAATGTCGGTGGAACTACAATGGTGGTGTCATCTGCATATACCCACTGAGCACAAACCCATATAAACGTTAAAATGTTAGTGAAATATGGAATACCATCCAAGCTCTCATTTGGCCCTTTTGGACGGGCTAAAATCTACAATATGAATGTGCACATTTTATGTTATAATTTTCATATGTGATTCAGTTTTAAATACAAAGACAAACAATATGGATTAATGTGGATGCATTTCTCTAAAGGTCATTGCTTTGGCAAGCAAAATCCGGCCTGCAATAGATGTTTATTTTAGGGCTTTTAGCCTGAAAATTGCTCAATGCTAGGGTGCGAGATGCTCTAGTAGCTCAAGCAGGTAAATCGCATGTCATCAGCGATTCCTGTTTTCCACGACATGGGTTCAAATCCGGCTCAAGATAAACCTCAAAGGCCATTCTCTCTTTCCCTTTGATTTTCTAGTCTCTCATTGATTACTGTCCAATAAAGCCAAAATGCGGCAAAAATATATTTAAATGGGACTACATATCACCATCTACTTGGCAGCTGAAGAACAGGCCTAAGATAGTTACACAATCAAGTTGTAGGAATGTTCTGAGGACTTGAGAGGAACTGAACATTATGACGTCCAAGTAACACATTGCAACGTTTGTTACTTTTATGGGATGTTCCTGGAATGTTCTTTTGTTATCTTGGAGTAAAATTCCCCTATATATACACCCCAGAATGTTCCGAAAATAACGTTTTGTAATGACGTGGCAAGAATGTATGGGGAATCAATGTTACCAATGTACTCATTACATTACATTACATTACATTACATTCATTTAGCAGACGCTTTTATCCAAAGCGACGTACAATAAGTGCATACAGAGACATCATCAATATCACTACAGAACAGACAAGACAAAGCACATCCTTCCCATAATGTAGCAGCTATCCCTAGTAATGAACGTTGAGTCTCCAGTCTCACAGTAAGGGAACGTTAAATCCAAGCGTTAGATAAACCCAAAGGGAACGTTTCTACTAACATTACAAGAACATTCCCTTAATGTTACACAGAATGTTTCTGTATTGTGAAGGGGAAGTTCCACAAACAAGTTGAAGGAATGTTCTGAGGACTTGAGAGGAACACAACATTATAACATCCAGGGAACGCATTGCAACATTTGTGACATTTATGGGATGTTCCTGGAATGTTCTTCTGTTATCTTGGAGTAACATTCCCCTATATACCCAGAATGTTTCCAAAATAACATTTTGTAATGATGTGGCAAGAATGTATGGGGAATGTTAGAAATGTACTCCAGTCTCACAGTAAGGGAAAGTTAAATCCAAGCATTAGAGAAACCCAAAGGGAACGTTTCTACTAACATTCCTAGAATATTCCTCTAATGTTAGATAGAATGTTACTCTAATGTGAAGGAGAAGTTCCACAAACGAGTTGAAGGAATATTCTGAGGACTTGAGAGGAACACAACATTATGACATCCAGGGAACACAATGCAATGTTTGTGACATTTATAGGATGTTCCTGGAATGTTCTTTTGTTTGACTTGAAAGGTACTCAACATTATGACATCCTATAAGGGGTTTTCCTGTGTCCTGAGACACTGAGAATATTATGGAGGACCAGGGGCGACAGATGGGGTCTCTAAAAGTGTCCACACGTGATACCACAAAACGGAATATATTCCGTAGGGGAAAGGGAACAGAGAAAACACAAAAGACGAGAACAGAAGACAGTCCCCTCTCTCTCAGACAGAGATATAAGGGAAGAGAGTGGAAACGTAAAGGTCTCCCCGACAAAAGGACGAGGAACTTCGAGTAAATAAACAAAAATAACAAGCGATAGGCTTGTAAACCTCCAAAAACGGAGGAGAAATAAAAGGAAAACGAAAAAACTGATAGTAACCCTAAAACTTAGGGTGAGCAGCACTCGTAGGCTTGAGTGTAGGAGAAAAGAAATAGATAGACTGATAGCTGGAAAAGCAGAACCTCTCTAGCTCAATGGTGACAAGCTAGACCGACGAGAGGAACTGATTAGAGCAGAAAAATAAGGGGTAAATAGGTTAGAGAGTTAGAGTAGTAGGAAAATAAGATCTAACTAACTTTCAAACGGGACCTTCCTGCTTTTGCTTAATAGAAACAATAAGCAAAAACAGTCTCCCAGTCCTATACCTTACTGGCTACCAGAAATACAAGATAACATGGAAGCGCCGGAAAAGGAAGACGCGGAGTTTAAATAGGCCGCGGAAGAGCCGAACAGGTGCAATCGCTGAGTAGCGAAATGAAAGGAAAACCCGACACGGACAATGAAACAGAGTGAAGGCGCTTAAAGGGGACGAGCAAGTAAAAAAGGAAAATAAGCCTGCAGACTATGACACATCCAGGGAACGCATTGCAATGTTTGTAACATTTATGGGATGTTCCTGGAATTTTCTTTTGTTATATTGGAGTAACATTCCCCTATATATACACCCCAGAATGTTCCCAAAATAACATTTTGTAATGACGTGGCAAGAATGTATGGGGAATGTTAGCAATATACTCCAGTCTCACAGTAAGGGAACGTTAAATCCAAGCATTAGAGAAACCCAAAGGGAACGTTTTGACTAACATTCCTAGAATATTCCACTTATTTTACATAGAATGTTCCTGTAATGTTTGTGGAATGTGAAGGGGAAGTTCCACAATCAAGTTTTAGGAATGTTCTGAGGACTTGAAGGGAACTAAACATTATGACATCCAGGGAACGCATTGCAACGTCTGTGACATTTATGGGATGTTCCTGGAATGTTCTTTTGTGATCTTGGCGTAACATTCCCCTATATATACACCCCAGAATGTTCCCAAAATAACATTTTGTAATGACGTGGCAAGAATGTATGGGGAATGTTAGCAATATACTCCAGTCTTACAGTAAGGGAACGTTAAATCCACGCATTAGAGAAACCCAAAGGGAACGTTTTGACTAACATTCCTAGAATATTCCACTTATTTTACATAGAATGTTCCTGTAATGTTTGTGGAATGTGAAGGGGAAGTTCCACAATCAAGTTTTAGGAATGTTCTGAGGACTTGAAGGGAACTAAACATTATGACATCCAGGGAACGCATTGCAACGTCTGTGACATTTATGGGATGTTCCTGGAATGTTCTTTTGTGATCTTGGCGTAACATTCCCCTATATATACACCCCAGAATGTTCCCAAAATAACATTTTGTAATGACGTGGCAAGAATGTATGGGGAATGTTAGCAATATACTCCAGTCTTACAGTAAGGGAACGTTAAATCCACGCATTAGAGAAACCCAAAGGGAACGTTTTGACTAACATTCCTAGAATATTCCACTTATTTTACATAGAATGTTCCTGTAATGTTTGTGGAATGTGAAGGGGAAGTTCCACAATCAAGTTTTAGGAATGTTCTGAGGACTTGAAGGGAACTAAACATTATGACATCCAGGGAACGCATTGCAACGTCTGTGACATTTATGGGATGTTCCTGGAATGTTCTTTTGTGATCTTGGCGTAACATTCCCCTATACACCCCAGAATGTTCCCAATGTAATGTTCTGCAATGACATTACAGGGCTGTATAGGGAACATTCTTTAACCCTATTTACTTTGGCCCATTTGGCCCAATTTTCGCCTAGTTTTTACTAGTGTCAATTAAGTGCCAATATCTCAAAAACTATTCACTGCACATCCATGGTTGAAAGTTTCAATGAAAGAAGAGGCTTGTACCATTCAGAAATTTGCATCAGAATAAATTTATGTAAAAATGGTCACATACAGTTTATACATAATACACATAAAAAAACAAAAAAAAGTACAAAACGCCTTGTGTTTTTACAGTTTAGCACTGACTATTCCAACTTCAAAGTACTGGAGCAAGCCAGAATTCCTTACACTAGTGCACTGATATGTTGTCCACAAGTGTATAGAATTTGGTAAAGATATCTACAGGCTTTCCTTATCCATTGGTAATTTTTCCAAAACTGTTCCCAGTGTCCCAATATTTATCCAAACCTCTCCAAATATAAAACATGTGCATATCTTTCTGTCCAGGCATGTCAATCATCAGAAAACTTTATCTTTCTATTGAAACAGTTTTTGTAATACAAAATGTAAAGAAAATAAACCTACACATGTTTTGTATATATGTGTATGAGAGTATGCTCTTACAAATTGTGCCGAAATTGTGCCCAAAAGTGCCCAAATACCTCTCCGAACAGGATTACTTGCCCTAATGTTATCCAACCAATCTGCTTTACATTTAAAATGGCACTGTACTTCAAAATTAGATTTACCAGAGCCCCATAAGCCAGCAGAATAACAGGTTTATCTATAACAAGCCTTCAACTTGACTTTTTACAGCAAAAGTAATGAATTATACATCACTATTTGGCAAACCTGTCTGTTACCACCTCCTACGACAGAGGTGTCAGGTGGGGGAGGGGTGTCTTCACTGTCCTCCCTGAAAAAGACAGATTCAAGTACATTACTAAGTAGAATCACTAAAAAATGAGAAAACAAATTATCTCAAAAAAACATATGACAAGTATTAGAATTAAGTGGAAAAAAAAATTTATTTTATAAAACAAATTATATATACACTACTCACAAAAAGTTAGGGATATTTGGCTTTCGGGTGAAATTTATGGAAAATGTAAGTTCACGCTACAGTGATATTATACGTATCATGAAAGTAGGGCATTTAAGTAGAAGCATGCAATGGTGATTTCCTCATCTCAAACAATTTATTGAAACAAAAGCCAACAACAGTGGTGGGTATACCACAACAAAAATGTCAATGTCTCAATAACTTGTCATGTGCCCTTGAGCATCAATTACAGCTTGACAATGATGTCTCATGCTGTTCACAAGTCGACTTATTGTCTGCTGAGGCATGGCATCCCACTCTTCTTGAAGGGCGGCCCTCAGGTCATTGAGGTTCTGGGGTACAGAGTTACGAGCCTCTACACGGTGAGTCAGCTGATCCCATAGGTTTTCTATGGGATTCAGGTCTGGAGAAAGTGCAGGCCACTCCATTTGAGGTACCCCAGTCTCCAGCAGCCTTTCCCTAATGATGCGACCTCGATGAGCTGGAGCATTGTCGTCCATGAAGATGAAATTAGGCCTGTGTTGTTCATGCAGGGGCACAATGACTGGATTAATGATGTTATTCAGGTAGTATGGGCTTGTCACTGTACCATTCACAAAGTGTAGGGCAGTTCTGTATTGACTAGACACACCTGCCCACACTGTAACACCGCCACCACCAAAGGGTCGTCTGGTGACAACAGTGGCTGATGCATAGCGCTCTCCTTGACGTCTCCAACATCGTTGGCGGCCATCATTTCTGCTCAACGTGAATCGACTTTCATCAGAGAACAGCACTGAGGCCCACTGGTCCCTCGTCCAGCGTAAATGCTCCCTGGCCCATGCAAGACGATGACGCCTGTGCCTGGTGGTGTGGTCAGGTACCCTTGCAGGTCGTCTAGCACGCAGACCACGCTGATGTAAACGGTTTCGAATGGTCTGACGTGACACTTGGGTGCCTCTCACCTCCCTTAAATGTGCCTGGAGTTGAGTGGCATTCATCATCCGGTTCCGCAGGGCACTGTTCACAATGAAGCGGTCATCAGTGTGGGATGTGGCCAAAGGACGTCCACTTCTATGCCTTTCTGTGACTCTTCCAGTCTCTCTGTATCTCTGTTGCAACCTGCTGATGACACTCTGTGACACTCTAAGCTCAGTGGCCACTTCCCTCTGAGAACATCCTGTTTGAAGCCTCGCAATGGCGAGGTACTGTTGATCAATTGTTAGGTGTCGTCTTGGTCTCATGATGTCAAAATGTGAACAGCATGATGAAGAGGACTGTTTAAATACCAATTCTAATTGAACCAGGAAATTTATTGGTCGATTCATGGATCAAACACCTGTTGTGAATTTTGCCGTTCAGCTCCTTGTAAGAGAACAGCAAGTTGTGCAAAAAGTACTGAAACATTGAATAGTTGGACATGTGCATTCAAAAGTTTAGAGAAGGTCAAATTAATTTCACCTGTAAAGGTTATAGTGCATTTTAGGTTCATCCTGAAATTTCACCCGAAAGCCGAATATCCCTAACTTTTTGTGAGTAGTGTATATATATATATATATATACACACACATATATATAATATATATATACGTATATACATTAAAAAATCTTACATCCACAGTACGTCTGATATTAGCTCCAACATAATTAGCAATCGTAGCTAACTAGGATTTATGAATTAGTTTGTCAGCTTGCACGAACTAAATTACATTATTATAATACTGTAATGTCTTGACTGAACCGTGAAATAAAGTACTGAGAATGGATGTCGTTTCATGCGTAAATTCAACAACTAGCCCTTGTGTTGGTTTCTGCACAAAGAAACAGGGAATGAACGCTAGAAAACAAACAAACAAACAGCAGGCGCTCCTTACCAGCCTGTGAAACCATAGCTAACTAGCGAACTCCTGCGAGAATCCATTTATCACCAAACTAAATATACTCTAGATAATAGCGCTCCATACTGTTGATGATTATGATGATTATGATGATGATGATGATGATGATAATAACAATAATAATAATAATAATAATTTGTATTATATATTTTTAAAAACACTTACATGTCCAGGCACGGGTCCCATGCCGGAGTCATTGCTCTGCCAGAACACAGACTTCTTCACCTCTGGGAAACTTCGGTGGAACACCTCCAAAACCTGAGCAACCGTGAAATAAGCGCTCTTCTTTCCACCGTTGATTGCCACGTTCGCGTATAAATGTATAAAATAATCGTAAACTTTGAAGCAGCAAAGACATCACCAGCGCAATTGCACCATACAACAAACCTCCGTATGCGTACAGAGAAAATACGTCACAGGACAGTTTTTCAGCTCACAAAAAAGCTACACATTGCTAAATATCATCTGGATATACTACAAACAGCAATCCAGGCCATCCCTTCCAGATAAACTCAGTAAAAATGGCCACAGGCGTCATCTGATGCTGTCGACAGTCAGGAGCGCACAGCCGATTGCGCAATGGGCTGTCGTTACGCGTGGATACAGCGCCGTTCCCAGTCGCTGGAATATGACATCTTTTACTTCATTTAAAGGGGTAGGAAACCCCGTCGAAGATAATCCAAGTGTTTTACGTTAGATCATTCCTGAAGCAGTCTAGTAATGGTTTTACGCAACGGTGGTAACGTAGTACAAAGGTCAATGCGATGGGTACGCACCATGGAAATCGAGAGTTTGCTGGAGAATGGATTAATGGATTACGAAAAAGCGTTCAGGATTCTTCAGAAAACAGTTATAACTACATAACCAGGTAAAATATTTGGTTGATTAAACATGTTTACGAAGAGCTTTTGTAGAAAATAAAATATATTTATACAAAACCGGAAGCACATCGGTTGTATGCATAGTGAAGTGAGCACAGGGAAAAAACACATAATGTTTATTTATACAAATTTTCAATAACATACAATTGTTCCTAAATCGGATCTTGATTTTTTAGCGTGTTGAAATGGAGAGCTTTTGTGATATGCATTTTATTGCCTGTGACTGCGGCGAGGTGAAGGCTGTAAACAAATAAAAAAAGTGGGTTGGGCTATTAGCACCCTGCTGCTTTATGGCTCTGTAGTGTAACCTGAGAGCTGATAAGCATATAAACGAATGTGTTCGCAGGCTGTGACTGTTTTTAACAATTTTGCGTCGAAAGTTCCATGTTTTATTAACGTTATAATTTAGAATTTAAGAGAAATATGAACACTATAAAAAATTGGGACGGATACGTCCCACCACTAGGGGGCCAAAGCCTATAGAGTTAAAGATCCCAAACGTTCCTCGTTACCTGGGATGTATTCCTTATTTTAATGAATTGTGAAATGCTGCCATGAATTACTTTTTAATTGTGGGTTCAAATCAATAACTGTTTGAAATAGGATTATAATGGGACATTATTTACGCTAAATCACTTAAAATAAGACCTGTGTTCCAAATACAAAAAACTGACCCTGGTATTTTGTTAGGGAGGTGTCTTTCTACCATTTATGATACTTGTTGCTTTCTATTTATGATAAGCCTATGGCAAAAATGAATGGAGAAAATATTTACAACCATTGGGTGTGATTTTTGACGCCAGGGTTCAGCATGCTACTGACGGAGACTGCTCTAACAAATTATACCAAAAGAATACATTGTAAGCTGCTGCGGGGCAAAAGAAATACTGAGCGGGGCGCTCGTCTCTTGGTTGCATTCAACTTGGCTAGCAGCTAAGCCTCGCAAGCATGACACTTGAAACCTATGCTGTCCTTTAGTCAACAGTTGAAAAGAATAAAAAATGAAGTTAGAAGTTGCATGGGATAACAGAGACTCAGTCTGCTCTCTCTTATGAGTATTGAAAATGAAATTGTAAGTTCACTGAGCTTCACTGACTTGATTGATGACTTCACCATGAGAAAAGTTTGTAAACATACGATGTAATAATAATAAGTATGTGGATGAAATTCAATATAATTACAATTAAATTCAATAGAATTTCTTGTTTACTTACACTAGTAATCATTTTGATGGAAGGGCCCCTGTTTGAATTACAGCCAGGGGCCCCATGCAACCTTAGTCCAGCTCTGAGTAGAGTAGCTGCCTTCTTGCTAGCTTTACACTAACTGACAGTACTAAGTTCACGTTAGCAGTTGGTTACGTTCAGTCAGAGTTGTGTGGAACTGCCGATCACTGACCTGGCAAAATATCTTTTAAACAAAATATCCACCTTGCTCTTTAAAGTTTATTTTCCCACACTTTCCCACAAATGTTAAACGGTAAAATCCAAAACTCCCTTTTAGGTTACAAATAGGTAACAGTTAGTAGCCTACGGCCGGTTTCTGTGCTGTGGCAGTTTAATGAGAGCATCAGACACAGCAAGTAAAATTGGACTCAAGAGAAATCTCCAATTGCACGAGACTGTTGTAAAACGGTCGTTCGAATGTTCAGTTAGCATCATGTGGCTACAAAATTTAAGTTTTAAATGTTAAGTCAATGGCCAGTTAATTTCCGGTATCGTAGAATTATAAAGGTTTATTTAAAAACTGTACAATAAGCAGAAATGTGAGCCATCAAAAGCATTAGTCCATGTCATACCGACACATCGCTGTCGACTTTAGCAATTAGAGTTGTAGAATTTGGGCTAGGCTGTTGGGAAAAAAAGTATTAATCTAAATGTTATTTTTTGAATGTACTCAAATATGAAAATGGCTGAACAAATCTTTCCCATATTTGTTTTATGGTGAGATGTTAGGGGAACTGAATGGAACCACACGCAGACACCAAGATGTAATATGAATCAGGCTTTATTCAGGGTTGACAGAAAAGGGACAGAGTCCAGCAAACAGTGCAATACAGGCAAGGCAGAATTGTAGTCAGATCAAGGCAGGGGTCAGAGTCCAGGCAAACAGAGCAATGCGGAGAAGGCAGGTCGAAGTCCCAGAACAGGCAGGGGTACAGGACACAGGACTGGAAACAGGAACTCGGAACAGGCAGGCAGCAGGCAGGAGGCAGGAAATAATGCTGGAAGGTTTGAGACAAGCACGAATGCAGGGCACAAGACGATCTGGCACAGAACAAAGAAACTGGAGCTTATGTGCCAGATTAACGACGAGACAACGAGGAACAGGTGAGACGAAACAATATGACAAAACACATATCAGGCGCAGGAAACGGAGACATGAAATGGGGAAAAGGGAAAACGTGGAACGGAATATAACATACAGAAAACGCATTGAAACGGAAAGACCAGCAATGGAATTAAGACAAAGAGGCACGGAACGTGACAGCGAGATATTGAGGAGATCTGTTGATCTACCAAGTGGCTTGGTAATTGGTGTTAAAACGGCTGCGATATTGACAGGCGAAATTTGGGTTTTCATATAAGTTACAACCAAAACCAAACGTAGTGGGATGCAGTAAAGCATCTTTTTAAAAAGTCAGCAGCTCATTTAAAACGATTGCTTCTCGTTATAAAAAGAGATGTTTTATTTTTTTAAAACAGTGTTTTCTCAATATATAAAGCACCTTTTTTTTTCTTTTTTTTTAAAGAGACCGACTCATTTAAAAAAGATTGCTTCTTATTTTGAGATAGCGGTTTGCACTTCTGGGCCACCGTAGAAAGGGGACCATACTGATCAATGAAACTACAGGCCTGTCAGTTCAACTTGAATCTCATGTAAAATACTATAGGATATCACCTATCTAATGGAGAAATTGGAATTATTCCATGAAATAAAAAACTTAAGGTATAGCCTTATGGGGTAAGTTATGGCTAATAAACCCTATAACAAGGCTTATGGTATCATATTTGGATTTCCTAAAAGTATTTAATGAAGGACCATATGACAGATTCATTATCCAAGTGAAGTCCGTGAGAATTACATGATTTATTTCAGAGTGGGGTTGGAATTGGCTCTAGGGTTGAACACAAGAGTAACAGCAGGATGGATCTGAGCAAGGCACAGTGGAAAGTGGAGTCCCACAAAGATCAGTGTTGGGACCTCTGCTTTTCCTAATTTACATAAATGACATTGATATGGACATTGGAAGAACATTAGTTAAATTTACATATGATACAAAAATGAGCAGTGTAGATAGCTGTGCTAAAGCAATCCAAGCAGATTTAAACAGAATCCAGAAGTTGGTGAAAACCTGCCAAATTAAATTCAATATAGCTAATATAAAGTTCTGCATATGGGAAATACAAATTTAAGGCAGGGCTAATTTAGGGGAGGAATGAAATTGTGAATGTTTTCAATCTGAAAAAGACTTAGAGTAGAAGTTGATCAAGGCCTATCAGGGTCCAGGCATTGGGCTGTAGCAGTAAAAAGGCCAACAGGATGACATAATATACAGATCCTTTCCAAAAAATTAGAATATCATGGAAAAGTTGTTTTTTTTTCCATAATTCCATTCAAAAAGTGAAACTTTCATAGATTATAGATTCATTACACACAAAGTGAAATATTTCTAGCCTTTATTTGTTTCATTTTTCATAATTTTGGCTTACAGCTCCAGAAAACCCCCTAAACAGTATTTCAAGAAATTAGAATAGTGTGTCGAAAATCAGCATTTACTTCAGTTATTTCAGAGAATGAGTGGAGTGGCTTGACTCGAGGAATCCGACAGTTGTAGCCCATGTCCCGGATACGTCTGTACGTGGTGGTTTTTGAAGCACTGACTCCAGCCTCAGTCCACTCCCTCTGCATCTCCGCCAAATTTTGGAATCGTCTTTGCTTGACAATCCGCTGAAGCCTACGGTCATCTCTTTTGCTTGTGCACCTTCTCCTGCCACATTTTCCCCTTCCACTAAACTTTCTATTGATATGCTTGGACACTGCACTCTGTGAACAGCCAGCCTCCTTAGCGATGACCTTTTGTGGCTTACCCATCTTCTGGAGGGTGTCAATGATGGTCTTCTGGCCAATTGACAAGTCTGCAGTCTTCCCCATACTGAACCAAACTGAGATAAACTTTGCAGGTGTTTTGAGTAAATTAGATGATAGTGTGACACTCAGTCTAAAACATTAATTCTCTGAAATAACTGAAGTAAATGCTGATTTTCGACACATTATTCTAATTTCTTGAAATACTGTTTTGGGGGTTTTCTGGAGCTGTAAGCCAAAATTATTAAAAATGAAACAAATAAAGGCTAGAAATATTTCACTTTGTGTGTAATGAATCTATAATCTATGAAAGTTTCACTTTTTGAATGGAATTATGGAAAAAAAAACAACTTTTCCATGATATTCAATTTTTTTGGAAAGGGTCTGTATAGTAATGCATATAAATTAATATAAATCAAAGGAAGCTATATTGATGTTATACAATGCCTTTGTATACAAAGACCACAAAAAGAGTATTGTGTGCAGATCTGGACACCACACTATAAGGAAGATATAGAAGCTCTGGAAAAACTTCAAAGTAGGGCAACTAAATCGGTTTCTCATATGAACTGTAAAAGTTATGGGGAAAGGCTTAAGATGCTTAATCCAAGACTAAGGGGTGGTTTTAAATTCATAAAAGGGATTAGCTAAGTTAAATACAATAGATTTCTCAGGTTGAGTTCTGTCAGTAGAACAAGGGGACACAGGTGTGAATTAGCAAAAGCAAATTCCAGGGATCAGGAGGTATTTCCTTGCACGGCATGTGGAATAGCTTACCAGGTCATGTAGTAGAGGCAGTGGAGCCTAGACACTCTGTAGTTTGTAAATAAATGGCAAGCACAGATGGGCGGAAGCGCTCAGTGTATGTTTGCATTGGTCAGCTCTCCAATCTAAAACAGCAATTTTTGAACCTCAATATCTCCGCCATTTCACAGGTGGACTACAATCGCCACGTACTCGCCAAATACTTATTTTCGTATAGCTACATTCCGCCATTACTATGTTGTGGATAGACCCTAAAAATTAGCATGAAATATTAATCCCTTTGCCCAGAGGCTAAATTTTACCCATTTTCCTACCGTTCTGTTTAAAGCTTTATAACTCCAGATATCAATGTAACACAAACACCAATAATGGCTTAAATTAAAGAAGACTCTGGTACCATTCATTATCATGCCTTAAATGTAAATATTTTCATAACTCAGATGTAAATTATGGGCAGTGAATGCACAACCCCCGGTGAAAAACAAAGTTCCACCACACAACTTTACAGTTTTTTGGTTTGCAAACTGCCTGTCTGCATGTGTACAAAATATGACAGCGATATGTATTACTGCTCAAATCCTATGAGGCCATTTGAAATGGTGTGCCTTGGTGCCCAAAAATCTACCCAAAATGGATAATTGTGCATCACAGTAATTCAGGAGACAATCCAAATTTTTTCAACAGATAAACTCTTTTGATAAAAATTAATCATATGTTGCCATCTTAATACCATGCAAATAACTAGGTATAAATGAGAATAAAGTATTGGTCTGCACAAACTAAATATAATCTATTAACATTTATCAGTTCCCTGTACAGTATAGCAGTTGGCAAAGCTCTGTGCTGATATACCTTGATGGAGAGCAGGCTGATGTTAGCATTAGGGCTGATCAATTTCAATCAATCTCCTGTCTTTTGAGGCTTTTGGCAAACGCAAACATTTCACTTAAAATGTAGTGTTTGTGATTAATATTACCATTACATCTGCGCTATATATGCATTAACACAAATCAGTGTCATGCCCTGGTGTATTATTACTGTTTTGTGTTACCAGACTGTTTAATAAATAATAATAGTTGGCAGCACAGATATTAGAGGACGTGAACGAATGATATTCAGCTGCGCCATAAAGCATAACCCCTATATTAAAAAATTCAGGAGAAATCAAATGTCAAAATAATTATCAGGTGCAAGAGTCTAGACATAACTTAATGAACCGTTATTTTTCTCCTTCAAGGGATGAATACTGTGTGCAGAGTCACAAGACATGAATGAGGGAGACATGGGGGGAGGCAAATATTAAAGCGTCTAGTCTAGTCATCTTAGGAATTGAGACTATGTCTCATTCTTTCACACCCATGCAATCCCACATAATCTCACCTACTATTTGAAGGTGGATTCTTTCATGAATTCCCATGCTTAATAGCATTGAGATGTGTATGCCACCATTAAGTCAAAATCAGTAAATTGGTGTAGAACAGCGGGATAGCGAGCCTCATTCCTACAGATTTAAAAGTGTCATTTTTCAAAGTGGGGCTTTGAACCAATTGAAAAACTGTGCTTTGAGGTGAATGCAGTGCACCAATCTGCCAAAGACTGCTTTAAATTCAGGAAACGCCACAGCAGGTGTGCAGCTTAATTTTTTGTTATTTTGTGGCAATAGTTCACTCCAACCGCACAGCCAATAAATTATTTAAATAGATTTTTCTAACATTTGTCAGCGATGGTTTGGAGATTGATATGAGATACCATGGGATGGCCTAGATCCAAACCTAAAGACAAGCACATAAATGTTGCATATAGAATGCTTTTCCAAGTCAAAACCTGTCAGTATTTCTTATGACAAAAGAGAAAGAATATTGAAATAGACAGACTGAAGAATGCACCAATGCTCAAACCATTCTTTAAAACTACTTGGCTCTGCATTCTGTGTCTTCAGTTGTTTACAAAGACAGCAGTTTTATTTTTGCCCATTTTGGGGGGGTCAAATCTGTCTTCTGAGGGGAAGGGAAAGTGTTTGCACCATGTGCAACAGTGAACAATCCTCCCCTTGAAGGAATCGTCAAAAAAGAAACTTGACTGGCCTTGCAGGAAATCTGCTGAATTGTCACAGACTTCTAATTTGTAATCTAAGCATTAATTCCTCAGTGCAGTTGTTCTGGTGAAGGCCACTCTCTAACTTGTTAATTGAGTCTAGGCGGTTTACCAGTCTGTTCCTATCAACACTATCCTTGATATTTATCCATTATTCATTTTTTCAGCTGAAGACGAATGAGCAAGTGAATGAACATGAAATTCATGTTCATTCTTTTTTTTTTATATTGCCAATATGAAGGGTGACTCACTTGATATTCAGTCAGTATATTTCTAAGCATTTTCAGGATGATTGTATTTTTAGGGTCTGTGAGAAAGGCACAATCTCAGTCTAGTCAGGGATACCCACATATTTATGGGTATAATAATTGAAATGAGGGCATATTTTATTTTCCATTTGAAATGGAGATATTTTAACCCAGAAAACCCCCCAAAACTAATCATATGGATTTTGTGTATATATATATATATACAGTACTGTGCAAAGGTCTTAGGCACATGTAAAGAAAATCCTTAAGGCGAAAATCCTTTCAAAAATAATTAAATTAAAAGTTTCTAAACATCAAACAATTCACTACAAAGAACAGTAAACAATAAAAAACAGAATCAAATCAATATTTGGTGTGACCACCCTTTCACTTTAAAACAGCATCAACTCTCTTCGGTACACTGTTGTTCAGTTTTATAAGAAAATCAGCTGGTAGATTGTTCCAAGCATTTTGGAGAACTTGCCACTGTTCTTCTGCAGAATTTGGCTGTCTCGCTTGCTTCTGTCTGTTCAGGTAATCCCAGACAGCCTCGGTGATGTTGAGAACAGGCCTCTGTGGAGACCATACCATCTGTTGCAGAACTCCTTGTTCTTCTTTTCTCTGACGAAAGTTCAATTAAGTTTTTGGAAAATCAATGTTTGGAAATCTACAATTTGCTCTTTTCTACTGACACACTAATGCAGAAGACAAAAAATAAACATCTAAGAAAAAATCTACATAAAAGATCTAGGGTGCCTAAGACATTTGCACAGTATTGTATATATAAAATTATTATTATTATTATTATTATTATAAAGTTCAAATCTCAATACTTACTGCATTACATACTCTGGCGGGGGGTGTTTGTACTGGTTCAGAAGCAATGAAATGTGACAAAGCAAAGAAGCTAGTCCCAAAGGATCTGTCCATCACATTTGATTAATGGTCTGTAGTCACACCAAGCCTTGTGGGCAACAGTGTTGCCAAACTTTGGAGCTGTATCAATAGGCTTGAATAATCAATCCTTTCACAAAACCCCTGATGGGTTTTTCAGAAGCCAATACACTTGTGTTTAAAGAACCTATCATGTAGGCAGTTTCACCCAAGCACTAACCACCATATGGGAAATAAATGTGCCTTTACTCATTTTGTTTTGTTGTTTCTGCTGTTGTTGTTTTTTATTATTATTATTATTATTATTATTATTATTATTATTATTATTCCTGAGGCAGATGGAGATAGAAGAACCCCTTGGGGAAACAACCGGAGAGTGAGAAAAAAGGTAAATAATGGACAAAAGTCTAGTGCTCAAGGTAGTGCTGCTAAAATTAGACCCTTTTGTTGTATTATATGCGCTTGTCTCTATAATTTATTTGGATTTGTCAGTGGCTCTCTGTTAAATAGACTAAAGATGTGACATAGTAATGAATCTGAACAGGAACTGTAGTAAGAAGGTTTCAGGCTTGTAACCTTACAGATGGAAAGCTGTTGTACCAATGAATAAGGTTATTAATGAGTTACATAAACATATACCATATTAATTTTGAATGTGTTGAATGAGAGGTAATAAGGTTTTCTTCAATAAGATGTGCTGAGCAAATTAAATTAATTGGATAATTGGACAATCACTTTAAGGGTTGTTTCTCCTGACTTATTTTTCCATAGAGTTCAATTGGAAAATGAGTCCGGAGAAACAACCGTTAAAGTGATCCATCCATATCTACTGCATATCTGACTGCAGGGTGATGGTTTCAGGTTAGTTTGATACGTCAGACCCTTGATGACTTACAGCCATTTAGCCAACCATGTGTTCCATACTATTCCCGTGTAATTTACAGCTTAATCTAGTCCCACCCCCCAATTCCCACAGATCCATTCAAATGCAGAGAGGTTATAGTATCGCTTGTAAGAGTACCTGAAAATAAGATATCAAGAGTCTTTTGATGTTGTTGGGTCACAGATATCAGACACAGGCAAGTCATTAGAATAAGTCAGTTTACGGCAGCTATTGATCTCCCAGTCCAACTGTTTGTGTGCGCTGTCGCTGGTTCTTAACTCTTTGAGAACACCGGTGTGTCCATTCTATTCTTACCCTTGGTCAGTATGGACCATAGACTGTAGAGAATGTATGGACAGTGTGTTTGGAATATAACCAAACATTCTGAACAATTGTGTGACAATCTTTTTATACACTGCCTGGCCAAAAAAAAAGTCGCACACTCTAATATTTCGTTGGACCACCTTTAGCTTTGATTACGTTGTGGCATTGTTTTGGCAACGTGGCATTGTTTTTATGCAACGTCACAACATTTATTTTCATCCAGAGTTGCATACATTTTTGGCTGAGATCTTGTATTGACGACGGGAGAGTCGAATCACTCCGTAAAGTCTTCTCCAGCACATCCCAAAGACTTTCAATGGGGTTAAGGTCAGGACTCTGGTGGCCAATTCTTTTGTTAAAATGATTCCTCATGTTCCCTGAACCACATGCCCATTGATGGTGTACAACCCGCACAGCTAGACCAATGAGGGAATAGCTGGAGTGGAAGGAGCAAACATGTTTTTCCTCTGCTGTTGTGATGTAAATAAAAAGAGGTTAGTGATTTATCCTCCATTCATGAATAGAGCACAAGTACATTTAAGAATATACCGGGTCCGTCGCCACGAGTCAGATATGAATGCGCTGCTCCATATCCCGCTTAAGACAGGCCTGAAACGGATCAGTATGGTTCTTATTATTCTCCGTTCGCAAACGGGGCCATGTTGTCATCACGGATATATCCGACCTGTCGTCCAAATGTCAATATTCTAATGGGAGCATTAGAACATTCACAAAGGAGCTGAACAACACATTGAATATATCTATGATCACAAAAAGTAAGCGTAACAGTTACTATTGGTTTACTCGTAATTATCTGACTCCATATTAAACTATAATTTAGAATTTCACTTTAATCATGCGTGAAGCTCAGAGTGGTTACACTCGACTCTTCCTTGTGTACCATTACTCAATATATGCTCCCGGGATTACCACTATTGCCGAATCTCAGTTCGGTGGAGAACACAGAGGTTGGGGGTCTGGCCAACACAATACATGCATTATATTTTACATAGATAGTTGCGAGCCCAGGTCAGCGTGCACTCAGAGGGCTCCTTAAGGCTAATTTGACAAGAACCGACATAGAACGTCCATGGGTTCTCTTCACATCAAATTCCCAGAACCATGCATCACCAATCCCTTATACTGGCAGAACTTGGCCGCCTATTCCCAACTTGGGGACTCCACATAAAGTACCACGCCACTGACCAGTTGGTCATTGGTCAGAATTGTTCCCCTGAGTATTCAGTCATAA
This sequence comes from Synaphobranchus kaupii, assembly GCA_029718625.1. Lineage (NCBI taxonomy): Eukaryota > Metazoa > Chordata > Actinopteri > Anguilliformes > Synaphobranchidae > Synaphobranchus > Synaphobranchus kaupii. The sequence goes on from CM056377.1 coordinate 81,608,121, forward strand.
TTTAGGCTGAAAAAGGTATAAAATGGATTAGAGTCATGGAGACCACGCAAGTTAAAATAAGAAGAATTTATTCACAGGCAGGTAGGTCATTATCTTAGAATTATGTCAATTACAAAATACAAAAATGAAGAAAAGAAACACAGAATAAATATCTTACCCGGCCTGCTTCAGCTACACACAGATACAGAATACTCACAGTGTGGGAAGTCGGTTGCGATCTTCCCTACACACACACACACACACAATCTGCATGGTGTGGGAGATCGGTTACGATTCTCCCTACACACACACACACACAATCTGCACGGTGTGGGAGATCGGTTACGATTCTCCCAGATAGGTTTGTCTCCCTTTCTTTTATGCCAAATCCCGCGTTTGAACCAGGCGGCAGTGCCATAAATTAACCTGGAGGTGTGGTCGAATCTGGAATTTAGACCCCCACCTTTGGGGGTTGTTGAGTAGGGAGAGGGGAAAAGGAGTTGATTACCAGAGAGGACATTCCAGTGTTATAGTTTTTCCTGAGTTATTGAAACTATGTTTTACTAAACTCCATTTGGTATGAAATGTATCTCATTTGATTCCTTGATTTTACCGGATTACATCCATACCAAACAGCTTACCATTATGATTATTATTCTGGAATTTAGCGCAGATTAAGTCTTATTATGTTGCAGTTGTCATGAAAATTCCCTCCTGATTAACCATTTTACATGCAATTCCTATTCCTATTACATAAGACGTAATGTAACAATATAAGGATCACATGTGCAATGTTTGTAAGTTTTACAGGGTCTGTTGACCATCTCAACAGAAGTTTCAGAGCCCTGTTCCAGGAGAGAAGTAAAGGGTGTAATGACAGAGGTGCCAACATGAGGGCACTGTGGTATTGTCCGGAGTTTTTCCCATAGGACTGACCAGGTGTGAGGTCACGGGACAGGTCACAGATGGTCGGGTAGGACATTCCTTGCGCCATGACTCCTGCGCCATAAATGCCCCTAAAACACACATACACACCCATGACACAGTCCGGTTTCTCCTTATCGCAGTCTTTTCCCAGGTGAGGACATCCTTGAGAACAAATGGGCTGAAAAACCCAAAGGAAGTCAGAGTTATATTGTTTTATTACAAGGCCCTCTGGTCCTTTGAAGTTTATGACGAGCACCGTTCTCGGGCTCCTCACAAATGGCAGCCTTTCCTGCATCTCACTTTGACTCCCCTCTTACAATGGGATAACCTGGTCATTCAGTATATTCAGGTACTCAGATGACTTCATTTTATTGCTGCATAACATTGCTGAGCCTAGACCTGACCAATTGAAGCAACCCCAGATCATAACACTGCCTCCAGAGACTTGTACAGTGGGCACTATGCATGACGGGTGCAACAGCGACTTTTTTTTTGGCCAGGCAGTGTATTTTACACAGTAGAGGCTAATTCTGGCCCATTCTAGCTACCACTCAAAATACATGAGAATACAATTTGAGGATACATACTTTATATACATTAAGAATAAATATACAGAGTACAAGAGTAACTAGTATTTGAGACAATGACACAATGTCTATTATAATAAACAGTGAATAACAAAGTAAATCAAAACTTTTACTAGACACCTAGTGAAACACTTTGTAGTAAAGCACCAGCTTGTTCAGTGCAAGGGGCCAAGACTGGGCTTTCGTTTTGAAGCTCACTTCCTGGTTGGGCTGGGAGCGGCAATTGTGCTGTTGCTCACTAGTGTGACTGCGATTGGCTCCAGTATAGGTCCTTTACCATGTAAATCAATGGCAGCAATGTGGTCAAAATACTCAGTCAATAAATTTTTCCCACAAAAAAATGTATTTGCAATAGGTGCCTTTCCTTCATCTAATGCCTCTGCATGTGCTGATTTTTTTTAAATATTGTGTCGTTTGGACAGGGTATTAACATTTGTTCAGGACCAATCAGAGGGGCAGGTTGAGTCCTCTTCGGCTCCACAGAGCAGGCACAGTTTGTACAAACGGGCGGCAAAAAAGACATCCAGAGCTTCAATTCAGTTTTTACGAGGCCGTGGAAAGGCAATGGGTGACGTCACAGTGGCTTTGTCCATATTTTTATACAGTCTATGGTTCAGTGTAACAGTAGTCTATACCTAACCGTTCCAAACCTGCAAAATCTCAAATTTAAATATGGCTGTTTGCAACTGGAGTCATTAGCATAATGCCTCTTAGTTGATCACCCGCAAAGAGTGAAATGATAACATGTGCAAATACTTTGTTTGCACACGCAAAATAAAATGTACTACATATTCTACTACATACTACTACATATTCAACCTCTATATGTAGTACATCTAATTCTACTAGACAAAAAAGGAACTGGTAGATGTGAGTATTTTTGGTGAATTAAACCATTTCAGGAAATTAAATAAATGAGTTTAACATTTTAAATTAACTAATCATTGTTAAGGATCCGAGTAGGGACTGGACTCAACTGCACGACTCAGAGACCGAATACAATAATACTCGCGAGGAGCATTTATTACTTTATCCAAAACTCCAGAAGTATAGGGAGAGAACAGGGAAAGGGACTGGATCCTGGTTGGCGAAAACTGGGGCAGAGCGGGAGCGGGGTGCAGGCAAAGGGGCTGGATAGTGGCTGAATCCTGGGTTGGCGTAGCAGAGGGAGAGCGGGATGCGGGAGACAGGAATGCGTGGCGTGGAACAAGGAGATGGCTGCAGGCTGGTGGGTAAGCAGAACAACCGACAAGGCATTAATTTCAGCAAGACCAAAACAAGACTGTGAAGCGTTAGTTTAGCAAGACAAAGCAAGGCTATGACTTTAGATTTCCAAAACTAGACAAGACCAGAGTTACAACGAACAAGACTCAATGAACTGGCACCAGACAAAGAACATCAGGAGAATATATAGTGAAGTCAATGAGCTAATGAGTGAATGCAGCGTGAGAATGTATGCGAGAGTGATTGAGCGGAGACAAGGTCGTGAGGAATGCAAACTGGGAAAGGAATGTGATAGGCAGAGCAATAGCGAGAGTGATTTAGGCAAAACAAGGAGGGAAACCATGCCCAGCCTGCACAACAAGGAAGACAGACAGGGAAACGTAAAAACAAGACAAGAAACGTGAGGGAAAGGGGAAAACACGGAGCACAAACAGGGATGGTTACTGAGAGGGAACGGAGAGTGTAACAATCATTTGGGTCTCTGCACTCATAAATAACATATTGTGGTTGAGCATGCACAATGTAAAAAAACAAAACCAATGGAGATTTTCCAGCTTTCATCTTAAATATATGACAGCTTCCCCTCCTCACAATGATGCACATTTATGAAGTGCAATTTCTCAATCCTCCTATTAGGGACACATCATGACTTTGCTTTGTTCCTGTTTCCAGGGTCAGTTTTGATGGATTTTTCATTCTGAGAAGTACACATCTTAAGTACATGAAAACTATGGAGTGGATGGTGTAGAGAGCTCTACTTGGTTTCTCTACCAGGGATACCTAATGTGACTTTCTAATGGGGATGTATAATGAGACTTTCTGCCAGAGATACTGAATATGGCTCTCTAAGGGGGATCACTAATGTGGGTTCCAGTTACGCATCACAAAAAAAGTTCTCAAATTCGGATGTTGCATCTAAGGTAGCTCTCTTGCCAGGATCTCAAACTAAACTCCTCAAAAAAAGTTTGGAAACATTATTTCGGTCGATTATTCCTCCCCTTTAATAATACCAATTGGTATTGTATTTTATATCACTGGAAAGCCTGATTAGTCACCTTTACAACGAGGTACAACTTGTAAGGATCATGCATTCGTGGAATGAGCAACACAGCTAACCGTGTGGGTAGCGGCCCAAAAAAATGTGCCAAAATCCCCTGCAATATTCTTCTGTTGGTATTCACTCTCGTTTTGAGTTGCTTGGTGGATTGGATGATTGCACTCTCCCACAGTAATAAGGAAAAAAACACACATATTGGCCATTTTTACACTTTATTCATTTTACACTGTCAGGGACCTCAGTAGTGTGTGGAAGATCCATACGCAGTCACAACAGCTTGGCACCTCCTCCTCATGCTGGTCACCAGCCTGGTCACACACTGCTGTGGGATGGCATCCCATTCCTCAACCAGGATTTGCCGCAAGTCAGCCAACATGGTTGCGTTGGTCACTCTGGCACGTACAGTACGCCCAAGCTGATCCCACAGGTGTTCAATTGGGTTGAGGTCTGGACTCACGGCAGGCCATTCCATCCTCTCCACTCTCAAATTCTGGAGGTACTCTGTGATGATCCTGGCTCTGTGGGGGCGAGCGTTGAGGATGGAGTTAGGTCCCAGATTCTGGAGATATGGGATCGCCACTGGCTCCAGAATCTCATTCCGATATCTCACTGCATTGAGATTGCCTTCAATGATGACAAGTTCTGTTTTGCTTGTGAGAGAGATACCGCCCCACACTATGACACTGCCCCCATTGATAGGTGTCACGCGATCTGTGCAGCAGTCTGCATAGCATTCTCCACGCCGTCTCCATACTTTGATCCTGCCATCCAGCTTCCGCAAACAGAACCTTGATTCATCACTGAACATGACGTTGTCCCACATTCTTAGGTTCCACTGTCGGTGCTGTCGACACCAGCGCAAACGGGCCTGACGGTGAAGGGCAGTCATTGCAGGCTTCCTAGCAGCCTTATAAGCACGAAGACCGGCCATGTGCAGTCTGTTCCTCACCGTCTGATCAGAGATCTGTCTGTGGTACCGTTGTGCAAATCTTGCCTGTAAATCTCTGGAAGAAAGCCTACGGTTCCTCAGTGAAGCAAGGGTGAGGAACCGGTCTTCTTGGGGTGTTGTCTTCCTGGGACAGCCACTTCGTGGTCTGTCTTTGACTTCACCAGTCTCACGGAACTTGGTCCTAAGTTTGGAAATGGTACCAGGGCTGACACCAAATAATGCTGCCACTCTGCGTACCGGAACACCAGCTTCCACTTGCCCTATTGCACGGGCCTTATCCTGAAGGGACAAACGTGGCATGTTTATGCTTGGAGCACACACAAACTCAACAAAGTTGCAGGACCCATGCACACAAGTGCTGTCAATTAGGTGCCAATCAGGTGCCAGTCACACACCTGTGACTGGCATACACCTGCCAGCACTTGAAGCTCAAAACGAGAGTGAATACCAACAGAAGAATATTGCAGGGGATTTTGGCACATTTTTTTGGGCCGCTACCCACACGGTTAGCTGTGTTGCTCATTCCACGAATGCATGATCCTTACAAATTGTACCTCGTTGTAAAGGTGACTAATCAGGCTTTCCAACGATTTAAAATACAATACCAATTGGTATTATAAAAGGGGAGGAATAATCGACCGAAATAACGTTTCCGAACTTTTTTTGAGGAGTTTAGAAAACCTGGAGCTTTTTAATGGAGATATCTAACAATGCCTAATGTGGTATCTAATATAAAGGCCCCGACATACTCAAAAACCAAAATTGTGAAGACGAAAGTACATCCATATTGTTTTCTACTGGCCTGCACCAGGAGTGTATGCATCCTCCTCATTGGTCCATGTGGTTACAAAATTTTGGAGGTGCTCTGACATTTAAAGACAGTTGAGGGCAGCTGTCTGCTTGTCGTCTTGTCTGTTTTTGTCAAGAGGGCAAAACCTTGTCATTTTGACTGTGTGGATCCTCATACCTGTGTGGAATGCAATTAATATGAATTGGCCTTGGGGACCTAATGGGGACCTCTAAAATAGCTCTCCAACATGGATCTCTAAAGTTCATACACATCAAGTTGATGGCCCCAGTTCCATTCTTGGGTTCACTCTTCAGTGTTGGAGGAGAACAACATACATGAGGCAGTATGCCAAAAATGTGTTTTCTCTTTCAGATGCAAAATCCACGGTTCTAAAGTTTAAATTGGGAGTACTGCTATTTCCCATTGGGAAGACATGAATGCAAGTGAGAATTAATCAAATTCACAGAAAGATGTATAGTAAGGGTGGATGCAGGGAAGTTAAAGTAGGGATGGTGCTTTCCAAATTTAGCTGGAATCTGCTATAACAGCATCATTAAAGCTGGTTAATTAAAAATATATTTAGAAGTAGTTTAATTTACAATATACTGTAGGTGATTATTTACAAGCATAGCCTGTAATGGGGCGTGACGTGTGAGGTAGGAGGAGCCAAACGCAGCAAGGGGATTCTTTAAGCCCTAAGGCCACTAAGGCGGGAAACCCCGCAGTTAAGGGAGGAGACAAGACAATGAACACGCCTACAGATGCTACTAACCGGCTCACTGTCACACGCCAATAAGTAAAAGCGCAAGGACAGGTTTCTGAATAGCCAGAAATAATACGCGCCCTGTCTCGGTAACGAGACGCATAAGAACGGGCGAGTAGCGTAATGGCAAAAAAATAAAACACACAGTCAACAAACACTGCAAAATAATAGGATAGTATTTGAGGAGACGAAAGGAACAGATCCAACGTTCCAAGGCTACTCTCAGACTCGGTCACACACAAACATGTCCACAACATCGCCCAATCTTCCCCATAGGAAGACATGCACCGAAAAATGAAACAGAACCATAGTTCCGAGCAAAATCGTCAAACTCCATGTACGGAGACAGGTACCAAAAGGAACGAACAGGACAGGCTGCACCGGACAGTTACCGGCTAAAAGACCAAAACGAGTTAGTAGAAATAAACGCCCTGCCTCTCCATGATGAGGAATATAACGAGGCGAACAGTGTCATGGATTTTTCCCTTTTAACACAGTGAGCAAGTCTGTCCAAATAGAACCACAAACAAAACCATGTAGTAGAATAAAAATAAGAATTTTTGTTTATTTGCAGATAAACCATAGTGAGAGGATCTTACCAGATCACTCTAACTTGAAAACAGAATACAGAAGACATTTATACACAATCTCTTTTGATTTACTGATTTGCCACAAGGGGCGGTTTCTAAACAGACAGAGGCAAGGGTGTTAATTTTCCTGGTGTTTAGTGTTTAGACTATAACCTCTAACCTTCACCCAAGTCAAGAATGTTCAACAGAAAACATCCATCTCACAGACTGCTTGTCTCTGCAGAAACTGAAGGATAAAGACACATTGGGATTGAGACACAGAGAGGCCTGCTTGAGGCCTGCTTCAAGCCTACTCAGTGTTTGCAGAGAATACATGTTTAATTACTTAATTCAATATAATTGATCTACTAATAATCAAAACTATAATGAATGCTTAATAATAATCATGTGATTGTCTCTATGTTAATACACACATATTGTAAAACAGAAAATTCCTTCACAACAGGAATGGAGATTTAACATTCCATGGCTAGTTTAATAGGCTCGCAGTCAAATGCAGAAAACATAAAGGGGTAAACGCCCAATCTCCCAGGAGAGAGAAACATTTTACAGGCGAGCCGAAGCACCGTCGTCCCATAACTTTACTATCCAACATGACTAACGCAAACTTAATTGAAAACACACGCCCTAGCCTCTCAGTAAAATAATATGTAACGAGGCAAAGTAACAGAGAGCTAACGTTCCGCGGCTATTTTCGGAAACACGCAGTCACACACAAACATGTCCACAACATCGCCCAAGCTCCATATCACCCGGAGAACGAACAGAACTACAGTTCCGAACAAAATCGTCCACCAGGTAAAAAGGGCGAACAGGACAGCTGCAACAAAAGACCAACGCAAACTTAATAGAAAATAGCAAGCACTGCCTCAATATAATAGAAATAACCCTGACTCACAACAAAGGGGAACGTAGTCCACGAGAAGGAGACAAAACAGGGAACAAACGTACCGAAGCTACTAACCGGCTCACTGTAACACAGAAATGAGTAGAAGCTCGAGTCACGCCCGGTTTCCCAGCAAGAAAACCAAACAAACGCGAAATGGAACAAATAACTACTACCCTATACTTCTACGAGCTAAGTAACTAAGTAGAAGCGTAAACGCCCGATCTCCCAGGAGAGAGAAACATTTTACAGGCGAAATAGAGCAGAGATCTGCGGTCCCATACTTCTACGAGATAAGTAACTAAAGAGCCGGCAAGAATAAAGCCCTGCCTCAGCAACGAGACGTTAAAACAGGCGGGTAGCACAAAAGGTACAAATAACACACACAAAATAAATAAAGCCCTAAAATCAGTATGATAAAAATGCCCTGTCTCTTAGTAAGAACCTACTATACAGATACACGCAAACAAACAAAGACTCCTCTCGCTTTCACGGAAGAAAGCAGACAGAGAGAGGAGAAAGAGACATCGAAAGGCAAAATCTAGGCAACGGACTAAAAAGGAAAAACCATGAAGCGAGGACAGAAAAGAGCCAGGGGGGAAGAGTCCGAATAACTACATCCACATAGGCAGGTATGCCAGGGGGGACGAGTCCTAATAGCTACTTCCACATAGGCGAGTCCCACATAACTCCAATGAAGCACAACGGAGAAAAACGTCTCCTTAGAAATCTAGACCTAATCGTAAGACTAAAACTTTAAAAGGGCAGAATAAATCGCACACAAAACAGCACAAATAATGCCAGAAAATACACCACAGAACAAACAATCAATATAGAAGCCCCGAAAGAAGGAAACGGAAGGCTTAAATAGCTCTCAAGGTGACCACGCGCAGGTGTGGATGCTAACAGAAGCTCCGCAATCTAAGCAGGGCGGAGCAAGCATCTACCAAAAGGGGAGCGCCCTCGCGTGGCCACTGAGGAAAACGACCGCATAGGGAAAAAGGGTTAAAAACCATGACATAGCCATCTGCTCATAATTGTTTTGAGCCTCTATGTACTAATCCTGCAAATTAGATTTTATTGAATTTTAGAACAGTTCATTTTTTACTGCCTGTCATGATTGGATAATGAATACACAGCTGCACATACCAGTTTTAGTTCATATGAACCTTCAAACTTTTAATGATGGCTGCCTAATGAAGATCTTGAAAATACATTGAATGCAGCTTTCTATTGTGGTTCTCTAATACCCCTTTCACACACAAAACCCGGGATTGACAAGGGATATTGAACACGGGTTCAAACCGCATTTCACCCATTCACACCACACTATGGTCACGGGTAAGTCCCGGGTCCTTGCTGTTCACAACAAGACACAAGTTTACTTCTGTATACGTTCCATTTTTTCTGCTAATACAGCTAGCCAGCTGGCTAGCGGATACAATGTAGTTTGCCATTACACTGGCTTAACCCAGTATTTTAACTCCTGATTCGATAGCCCAGTGATGTGCTCCAAATCTTGCAAATGCTTTTATGTAAAAACTGTCACAAAAAGTTTTAAGTAATGTATTATTTATTATTTAATAGGCTATTCACCTTTACATAGCCTATTTACCTGTGATAGCTGAGGGAACTGATTCTTGCATGAATCTACACTACATGGCCAAAAGTAAATGGGCACTTGCTCATTCAACATCATTCCAAATGTTTTTGTATTTTTTGCTCATTCAACATCATTCCAAATGTTTTTGTATTTTTTTTCTCCATTGGAGATCTCTGCAGTGGCAGTTGTTGAGCTGAAAATAGAAGAGGCCTTTAAACCGGGGGTCGTCAATCTTATCCAGAATGGGCTGGTATGGGTGCAGGCTTTTGTTTCTACTAACTAAGCAGTTACATACCTGATTCTACTAATCAACCACTAAAGTGTTTGCTAAGGACCCTAATTAGTAGAATCAGGTGTGTTACTGCTTGATTGGAACAAAAGCCTGCACTCACACTGGCCCTTTCTGGATAAGATTCAGGACCCCTGCTTTAGACTCATCATTGGTCTCAACAAATTCTCATTCATTTAAAGGCTTTCCACCCCGTCTATTTTCAGCTCAACGACCGCAACTGGATCTCTGACATAGCTCTGTAATGTGGCTCTCTAATGGAGATCTCTAACATGGTTAGTCAGACAGATCCATTACTCTCTGTGGTCAGGCAGAGTCCCCAGGCTGGACCCTTGTTGCATTAGTGATGGAGAATCACCACTGTTCATGACTCAGAGACAGAAAGTGACAAATAGAGGGAAAGAGAGATAATAAAGAGGCAGAGTTTGTTGTTAATGTAAGTTTTGTTGGACTTTTTAAGCAGTGGATCCCCTGTGCTCCAAAGTCCACACATTTAGCATTCCATCTGAACTCTAATACATGGCTTATGTTCTTGCATTGTTTTCCGTCTTGGCTGCATTCATTAGGACGTTGTGATTCTTATTGACTGAGGCCCCTCAGTTCCCATGGCTTAATATTCAGCAACTGCATATGGATCTTTCACAGAAAATGAGTCGATATGATTCTGTGGAGCTTAGCCATATAGAATATAATAACCACGTATCAATCAGATTCTACCTCATTATTTAAAAAGAAAAAAAGGTTATTCTGAAAATCAATGTATTCTAATGCGATACTGTGTTAGGTAGGCTTGAATTCAATGTAATCATTTTGTTTCCTCATTACAGTTTCAATGGCATTTATTTGCGTATGACCTGGACAGATTTCTTTTTTGTCATTCATGATAAAATTGTTCCAAAAACATCTTTCACAGATCAATAAACCTCTGAATAATTATAGAGCTGGTCTTTCAGCAAAAGATCACTGAGTTTCAGTATTATATGAGCTATATTGTATTGCATTCTGCAATATTTCTATTATTTAATATTTAACAGCCAATGGCGTATTTGCTACACATCCCTCTTGGCTGAATATTTCAAGATTATGTCATTTTTAGCTTCTATCATATTAAATTGCATCGATAAAGACTGATAAGAACACATGTTCGCTAGGCCGAACAAGTCGTAAATACATTTTTGCCCGGATGCAGAGTGGCGGGCCTAAATGCCTATGTAGGTAACAGGCCCGGCCGCAATACTCACACTTGAGCACTTGCGCACTTCAAATGCTGGTGCCCGCGAGAACCTCCAGGGGCTTACGCCCCGAACCCACCAGACACGCAAGCACAAGCGCATGCACACGTGCATTTCTGCGCTTCACTTCCGCTCCCATGTTAATGAATTGCCGCAGTTCTCACCGGCCACGCACACGCGGATGGCGGGCAGACTGCTCGCGGACGTGGAGCTGATTTTTCCACTCTGGGTGGAATTTTCTGGGCATCCGCATGCGCAATCTTATAGAAATACATTGTATATGCTCAATATCTGCATCATATCACTACATATTAATGTTTTTCAACCTACTAATAGTTTTACTATTCTTATTAATTATTTTAATACATAATATATTTTAATATAGGCCCTAATGAAAAAGGGAACAGAGACAATCACCATTAATGGATGAATTAAGTTAAATCAAGTCATACATTTTGCATATAACCAGTCCCGTTTTTATAATGCTTTTTCTTATACAAATGTATATATATTTGTTCAATTAATTAAGACTATGCTTACTTCTGTTTTTATTATACTGATATCACTGTATCGATTTAAGGTACTAGCTATTTTACTAATAATAGCTGCTAATTCTGCTATAATTAAATGTTTAGAACATGTTGATTCAAATTCAAATTCAAAAAAACTTTATTTATCCCCGAGGGGCAATTCCTGAGGCAGGTATAGTGTAAAAGGAAAAACAGACAGGACATATGAAAACAGTACATGACAAACAGACAGTGGCCACATGACAGTGACAGTACATGACCACAGAAAGTGACCACACAGTCATAACAGTTCAGCCAGTGTCTGAGTGAATAGTCCAGCAATAATAAATATGTTAAGAGTCTTTAAAGTGCTTGTGCAAGGGAGTGAGTGAATGGGCGGCCCAGGTTAGACCCAGGAGAGAGAGGAGGAGGGGGCATGGGGGAGACTGGAGTTCAGCAGGCGAACAGCCTCATGCATGAAGGTTTCCTTCCTCCTGTTTGTCCTAGCTGCGGGGCAGCGCAGACGCCTGCCAGAAGGCAACTTTTCAAAGGCCCTGTGAAGGACATGAGCAGGGTCCTGTAGGATGGTGTGGGCTTTCCCGAGTGTTTGCTGGTTGTGAAATGAGGTCAGAGACCGGAGGGGGTGGCCTATGATTTTAGAGCAGATGTTCACTGTACTCTGAAGGCGCTTCTTGTTTTGGAGTGTGAGAGAATGGAACCAGCAAATGAATGAGAAGGTTATTATACTTTCAATGAAGGAGTTGTTCCTGCTCACCCCAAAGGAGTGGAGCTTCCTCAGGAAGTATTGACGCTGCTGGCACTTCTTAATGATGACCTCGGTGTTGGCCTCAAATCTTTGTTGAAGTTTGTCATCAAAGACAGTGCCCAAGTATTTGTACTGATGTACAGCATCCACTGGTTCCCCATGAATTACTGTCCCATATAAATAAATTACATAAAGTGAACTTTATAAAGGAGGCATTGTCTTGTTTGCTACATTTAGCTTTAAAAAACAACATTCTGTATAGTTTAGATATTTGTTTTAATATAATCAAAAGTGTGATCAAAGTAAAGTGTGATCAAAGCAGTTTATGGGGTGTACCCACATTCTTCTCCTCAGGAGCATTCGGAGCAAGAGGTAAACCGTAATTGTCTTCCTCATGTTTACAACTCGTACTGAAACAAACAAAAAAAAGTACTATATTAATATTATGAGATAAGGTCATCACTCAACTGATTTAGTTATAATGACATAATTAAATTAGCTACAGGCTACGAAGTAAAAATCTAAAGTAGGCCATTTGCTGCCAGCCAGTGAAGACTTGTTTGTTGGTCTGATTCATGTGTAGCTATTTTCCCATGTACTAATATATTGACATTGCAAGTTTTCATTTTAATTAACCTGTCAAGCAGTAAGACATATGTAATAGCAGTATTTACTTATCCATTATTAAGCGAAGCTCACAAATCCGGAATGTAGACTGTTTGTTTGTATAGCGCGTCTCTGTCGTTTACGGAATGCGCTCCGAAAAAGCAATTAAAGCGTTTGTGGCTTTCCGCGTCTGGTGGGTTCAGTTCTTCTCAAATCTGCGCGCGCAATAAGCGTCTGTGCACTTGAGCATCTGGTGGGTTCGGGGCGTTAGTCTGTCCCATTTCTTATTTTGGAAGTGCGCGAGTGTTTGACTGCGCACTTTATGAGCCCTTGATGTGGCCTTCACGTGAGTCCGCATCAAACCAAACTTCGCTGAAGCGTATTGCCCATAGTTCTTTGTGTTATCGTGACTTTCTACACTCTGGCCAATCAGCTGTATTCTGTGTGCAAGAACAAGCTACTGCACAATCGAGCATAGGAACTTCAAGTGTAAAGTGAAAACCAGTTAAATCATGCATTTACACTAATGTCACGTCACGTGGTGCTGTAATGGCAACATGTAGTCCAGCTGTCTCTCGTGTTCATGTTTGTTAATTTGAATGTATTTTGTTGTATTGGGCTTTTGTCTTGTTTTTTCATGCACTGTGTGTCTGTTGTGGTGCGGGGAGGCGAGCTGGAGATTTTTCGGCGTACTCCTGCCGCTTGTTTTGATGATATTGGCGAATTGTCTTGCCGGGATAATTTTGTTTGTGATCGTCACCATGGAGATAATCCCACTGGACATCTTGGCACAGCAGGGGCTATTTTTAATCATGGCAGCATGGCTGTATTCCACTTTAATTCACTTGATTAATGAAATGATATTTGGTATGTTTGTTTGTGTGCTGTGGGTCTGCCCCACTGTCTCTGTATTTTTGTTGTTGCTGGGGCTACAACTGAAGTTCCCAAATGGGAAAATTAAAGTTATTCTATTCTAACTGTTACACGTTAAAAATATGAAATAACTATATATTTATGTATGACGCTCAATAAATAAGTCATAATAATTTGGAAATTCGCATTTTATTAGGATATACAGATGTGCTCAAATTTGTTGGTACCCCTGGTAAAGATGGGTAAAAAGGGTTATAAAAAATTAATTAGCTTAATCTCACACTGAAAAAATTAGAAAAATCCAACCTTTTGTTGACGTCCATTTATTATGAGAAAAGAAAATCCCTCATCAAGAAATAATTATTTTTAACAAAACCATGTTGGCCACAATTATTGGTACCCCTGCATTTATATATTGAATAAAGTAATAATTTTTAATATTTGGTCGCATATCTTGGCTTCCTTGCATGCCATGACTTCCTGATGTCTGTGACCCAACAACATCAAAAGACTCTTGATATCTTATTTTCTGGTACTCTTACAAGCGATACTCTAACGTCTCTGCATTTGAATGGATCTCTATGGGAATTCGGGGGTGGGACTAGATTTAGCTGTAAATTATGCTGGAACAGTATGGAATACATGACTGGTAAAATGGCTGTAAGTCATCAAGGGTCTGAGGTATCAAACAAGCCTCAAACCATAACTCTACTGCCAGATATGCAGTAGATATGGATGGATCACTTTAAGGGTTGTTTCTCCTGACAAATTTTCCTATTGAACTCTATGGAAAAATAAGTCAGGAGAAGAAACCCTTCAAGTTATCCATCCATATCTACTGTATTTCTGGCAGCAAAGTGTGTGAGATTAAGCTAATTCACCAAACGGCTTCTCAGGCTGGCTGGTAACATTAGCTAATTATATCAAATAACAAATACGGGACCTGCAGTAACCTACAGTTAACATACAGTTATTACAATTAAATCAGCACTGGGATTTCCCAAACAGCTCTCCTGTTCTAACTAGCAATGCAGAAGATGAAATGGTTATAACGTAACAAAAGCAAATGTCCTCCAGCGTTTGTTTTATTTATTTTAATCTCAACATGCCATATATTGAACTTCAGCTCGACAGAAGTAGGCCTACAGATCTTAGGTAAAAAGAGGAGTTTACCGATCTGATCTTTCCAGCTAAAGCTTCAATATATGACGTGTTGAGTTTTCTATATAGTTCGGTGGTTGAGATTCATTCATAAAAACCTACTGAGCAGGTGACACGACACGACGTTGCACGGACGAGAAAATTAAATAAAACTAAACGGGTTTGTCATTCTTGGCTCTCCTGTTAACATCCATTAGACGGTGGATCTGCCTACCTTGGTCGAAACCATAGCTCAACTGGTAAATGTAAAACTATGTCTTCTACTTCACCCTAATTCACAATTAAAAAGTGATCTAAATAACGTACGGAGGCGACTTATAAACTTTCATTTTGGTTATTCGAGGGACGTCCCACAGACAACACGCCAGATTTCACCGAAGTTCCACAGACGACTAATGCACGTGATTTTGGTCAGTGGGTTTATAAATAAAAAAAATTACATATAGCGGTGACAGGAAACATGACGATGCGTGTGTTTGTAACCACAGCAACCGAATGTCAAGCAAGGGTGTCCCATTTCTTACCTATGCGCCATTACGCTCTTGCACACAGCACAGCGCACTTGCCCTTGGTCCAACCTCGGAAATACATCACCAACGTGCAGACTTGAAGGAAGTGCTTAGACCATAGGGTGAGTATTGGGATGCAGACTATCTGGCTGCCTACCCATTGTTGAAAAGTGCATGCGTAAATTTTGAGTGTTGAAAAGCGCATGCGTAAATTTCAGGTAATTACGGGAAAAAGTTTGCCGCCTAACTCCCCGTCTGTTATGTCTCTAGGCCGCCTCACGATTGCGCCCTTCTAATTTTGTATTCTAACTAATTTCCTTTGGCTCACCTGAGTTTGAAATTGCAGTCATATATGCTGAATTCCTGAGGGAATATGTATTGGTGCTGCTCTCTGGCTCGAGGTTGGTTAATTTCCACTCTGGGTCTATTTTCCCTCTGGCTAACTTTATGCACGTTGCAGAAGTTCATTCTTAATTATTACTGTGGTGTTCATTTCAGGTTATATGCAGCGTTTGTTGTAGTGTTGCCGGGCTGTAAGGGGTGCGCATTTGTTAGTGGTATTTCCGCATGATTCCCCGTTTTAAAAGCCAGTTTGAACTTTGCTTTGTGCAAACATATTCGCGTCTCTTGTATGCCGCTTTGTTTATCCCAATCTTGACAAACTACTTATTACCAAGAGGGAACATTTCAGTAGTAAGCTGCTTGTTGGTTTGTGGTTACTTTGCTGTGTTGTCAGCCACTTGTGTTTGTGTGGAGTAGCCTACGAGTTTCTGCTCGTGTGATACTCGGAAGTAGCCTAGGTGTAAACACGGACTTGTCAAACAACAGAGAGGAGGACCGGAGTCAGGGGTAAAAGGGGTTTTGGTTTTGTGGAGAGCATTGTCTCGTTCTCACATGGAGAACATTCTCATTCTCAATTTGGGGAGGTCGGTTAGTGGTTCCAACACGTCCCAGTTCAAAACCGCTCACTGTTTAATAGTCTGTAAAATCCCGATCTCATTGTGTGGTCTTTGTCTTAATAGTAGCTACATTGCTAAAATAATGTGGTTCTGTGTTAAGACTTGTTGCTATGGCGGAGGCCATAGCCGTATTTTAAAGAAACAGCCAAACGTGCTTTTATTTAGAAATTTCTGCACCCAGTAATAAAAGGGAAACTGACCCTGTTTTATTCGTTTTGCGTCCGTTTAGGAGGAAGCTCTCACCTTTTTACAGTGTCGCCTTTTAATAGAATGGTGTAGACCAGAGATGCATAGCGAGCCTGCAGAAGACTTTGGCAGTGACCGAATATGACCCCTGTTCCCTGTCTCCTGTCTGCTGTGCACTCACTTTGTGCCCTGTCCCCTCACTTTGCAATCAGTGTGCGAAAGAAATCTCGCAAAACTCTTTCCAAACTAGTGAGGAAGTAGTTTGTAATATTTTTGTTTATTTTTATTGAGAATATCAATCAGTTTGTGATGATGGTTACAAAGTGTAGATTATGAATGAAGATAGAATTAACTAAAATAAAGAGTAGTTCGTAATATGGCCCGCTCTTGTTCAATAGATATGCACATACGCTCTGTCTTGTACATTTTTACTTCCGGTTTTCTTACTGAAATTGTCGGATGAGTGTGCTCCTGGTCCTGAATTTCCTCAACAAAATCCAGGAAATAAGGGTTTCATCCTGGTATTTTAAGTGCCCCCATTTGTGAGAAAGTTGGCCACTCAAAAGCTTTTTGACGAAGTGGACTCAAATATGTGCCCTCAAAATGGTGTAGGGATTGTATTCGGTCATGGTCTTTGTTTTGCTCTTGTGCACCTTTTGCTTTCCGGGTGAGCTAGGCTGTGTCCAAATGCGACCCCTGTTCCCTGTCCACTCAGACCCCTGTCTACTATGTGCCCTGTCCCCTCACTTTGCAAGCAGTGTGCGAAAGAAATCCTGCAAAACTCTTTCCAAACTAGTGAAGAAGTAGTTTGTAATATTTATATTTATGACAATTGTTACAAAGTGTTGATTCTGAATGAAGATAGAATTATCCAAAATAAAGAGTAGTTTGTAATAATCTTGTACCATATATATGCATATACGCTCTACTTCTCCTTTTTACTTCCGGGTTACTTACTGAAATTGTTGGTTGAGTGCACCATTCTGCAGATGAGTATGCTTCTGAATTCCCTCAACAAAACCCCGGAAATAAGGGGTTCATCCTGGTATTTTAAGTGCCCCCATTTGTGAGAAAAAGTCACCCACTCAAAAGCTTTTTGACGAAGTGGACTCAAATATACGCCCTCAAAAGAGTGTAGGTGTCGTATTTGGACACAGCCCTAGATTCCCTTTTTTAAAAGACATAAAGATCAGGTGAGTTAGCTTTGAGCTTCCTCTAATGTTGTCACCACTGTTGCTGCCAAGTGCCTGCTAGTTTGGTTTTAATTGACTGTGTGCATTTTGTTGCAGGTTTATTTGTGTTTAACGCATTTTCTTGTTCGACCGTTTTAACCACTCGGTTATTGTAACGTGGGTGGGTTTTGGGTCATAACACCATCCCTTTTTAATAGTAAGTTACAAGTTGTAGTTCCCAAAAATCATGAATGAACAACTGTGGATATGTTTAAAGATACAGGTCAATTGGCTGAAATGTATAATCTTTTCTCGTAGGCGTTCTATTGTTTCACTGTGTCAATATTGTTTCAATATTTAAATCTCTGGATGCCATATATCACAGCACGCTACGCTTTATCACGGGTGATGGGTTCAGAACTCATCATTGTGACCTGTACCTACTGCTCAGTAGGGTTGTCATGATATACAATAATATTGGATATGGCGATATTTGAAAATATCGCAGAGATGACTGTCTGTAGCCACGATATTTTTAAAAAAAAAAAATTTTTTTTAAATTAATTATTGCTATTCAAAACATATACAAAACATGCATACATACTTTTAAATAATAATATTGGTCGGAAATAATACGTGAGTTTATATAAAAAAGTTTGTATAACTAAAATATATATAATAAATATATTTGCATTACTGCATGTGCCGTGGCCTGCCTGACAAATCTGAGCATTGCGTCCTTTCCCGCTCCATTTTCTATTATGATGCCTCGCAACAAATTATGTATGCTTTGTTTTTTTATATTTGTTCTCTATTTTTTATTTTGTTACCATTAGCCTATTCGTATCCTGGTACTAATTAATTATCTGTTGTGCGATGTTAATAGCAGAGTGAGGATGGTTATTACATCGATTTTCCAATTTCCAGTGGAAGGTTAGTGTAAGGTAGGATGTAGGATCAAATTACAACGTCTGATCGCTTGCTTTCATCCTTGCAGAGGGGGCTAGTGCAATAGATGTAACAGCCACGGTGTCAATGTATTATCCTATCTCGTGACTGATCATAATCATTAGTTAAGAGAAAGCGAGAGAATATGGCTGATCTTGTTTCAAAGAAAAACACCACTTCGTCCCAACTAAGGATGGGAATACAACAAACATTGCCCATAAAACATTTTCGATAACTACACAGTCATTATGAGTGCATTATAAAATTATGCCTATGAGAACCTACAGGAGATGGCAATAAATAATTTCTCATATGCTGCAGACATAGCAGCAAACATTGCATCGCAACATTGTCTTGTGGACATAGTTCGAAACGTAATAAATTGACGGGCGCTCATCGTCATCATGTTTGTCATCATATTCATTTTGGAGCGATCTATGAAGTGTCTAGCTAAGTTACGAGAAAAAAACTGTTTTGTGAGATGAGTGACAGTATGGGATGTTGCAGTTGGCATTCATTTATACATGGATCCAAAACGAATAACCATTTGATTCTTGTTTTTTTTTTCTTTCTGTTTTTAAAAAAATAGTAAATTCTTTTCTTGTTTTTTAATTTCTGTTTCTGAAACGGGAAACGATTGGCCAAAAAGTACACGGATCCAGAAGCAACGCTAAGGCTACTGCAATTAGAACTCAATGCTGCCACACATGGTAATTACTTCTGTTCACTTCTGTTGTCATTAATCCACTATAATTATATACGAACGATAATGCTGAATATCACAATATTTCTTAAAGGCATATCGACTATATGAAAATGGGATATTGTGACAACCCTACTGCTCAGTCGGTTGGTTCTCTCTTGACCTGCAGAGGAAATGGCATGGTATTTTATTTGTTTATAAAACTTTACTTACAAAACTCCCTCTCTATTTAACCAAGCTTCCTTCAATTAAAACCTCAAATTATTCTTCTAGATCTCAGGGTTAGATTTCATTGGACATACCACGTTTTAGGACTGAGTTGAGTAGAAATGCCTTTAGTGTTTCAGCACCTTGTCTGTGGAACGAAAAGCAAGAGTCATTAAAACTGGTGTCTTTTGAATGTTTAAATGGTTCAGAATCCTATTTGAGAAATAACTGGAGGCAGTCCGGATTGCTGACAATGCTGTGGTGTTTTAAGTTTTTTAAGTTTCAATAGAAGCACACAAAATAAAATGGGAATAAAAAAACAGCTAAATACCAGGAACATTGCCGGAAGGTTACAGGCCAACATTGCAGCAATGTTGCTGTGCGACATTGTAGCAAAGTCTCTTGGAAAACATTTTATTGAGATTATGTTTGAACGTGGCTACAACGTTATACAGCAATATTGCAGCAAAGCTGCACAGGGTTATAGTAGGAAGGTTTGTTAGTTTGTTATACGTTGTCTGGGGCTTTTTCAAAATATTTCCAAAACGAAATTTTTCACTGTTGAAATTAGAACTATTGGCAGAAGCAAGACATTCTAGGATGAGCGGTACCGGAACGAACTGGAGCTGCAGAGTAGTAACGTTCTAATAGTGCTCATCACTCTAATTAAATGATGTCCGCTTCCCCTTCTTGCTCGTTCCCACTCACATACTCTGCTACACACACCTTTGAGAATCAGATGCACTCTGTTACCCCGGTATGCAGGCCAACCGGCATGCTCCGGAACAATATCCGCCGTGTTTTGTCACATGTTCCTCACTGGCTGCATACAGGCGTCCGGGCTGAGCTAGGCTTGCCTAGTCTTGTTTATTGTGACAACCGGAAGATGCATCATCCCACTGAGCATTTTGACGTCTATTAGACGTTTAAAAGACGTCTAAATAGTGACTAGACGTCTAGGCTAAAACCGGTCTAAATTTGGTTGAAAAGTGAAAGTTTTTTTGACGTCTAAACGTCACCTAGACGTCTTTTCAACGTCTATTCAACGTCTAGATGTTTAAATCTAGACGTTAAAATGACGTCTAATAGACGTCTAAGCTGTTAGCATGTTTTAGTCTATTAGACGTTTAAAAGACGTCTAAATGGTGACGAGCTGTTCGGGCTAAAACCGGTTTAAATTTGGTTGAAAAGTGAAAGTTTTCTTGCCGTCTAAACGTCACCTAGACGTCTTTTCAACGTCTATTCGACGTCTATGGTTTTAAAGTCTACCAAACTTTAATTTTTATATCAAATATCACCCATTTTAGAATTTAAATTTCATAATGAAAAACTAAATTAAGGTAACATTGTTCCTAAAATAATCCTTACCTTGATCCTGGTAATGTAGGCCTTTCACAATGTTCTCAATTTACTTTGGTTGTCACTTTTCTGGATCTTTTTAACAGGTTTCAGCATAAAGTTAATGTCATGCTTTTCAGTTGTTCCACTGGATAGTAATAACTATTTGTTACATTAAATATTGTACATATCCTAATACTGTCAGTGCAAAATGTAATTTCAATCACAACACACTTTTCTGTCATATTTCAACCAATACAAACATACCAAAGCTTTATACAATAATCTTTAATTTTGGAACTTCTTAAATACACATGAAAACTCAATGAACAAAAGTGTAAAATGTAAACAACATTGAATGGATAAAGTGCTGATGAAAAATACTAGCACAACAAACACCACAACCTATTTCGTCTTATATCCCCCTCCACCACTTCGACCAGGCGCTTGCTTAAAGTGCTGTGATATGGCGCTGTTCACAACCTCTTGTGTAGCGTCTCTATATCTTCTGAACGGCATCTGAAATTTAAACAATGACAAATATTAACTCCAAGACAGAGGAGCCATTTCATAGCTCACTGTATAGTCAAGACTAATTAATTACTGTACATGTTGTACACATGTAGAATGTGAATAAGCAATCATCAATTAACTAGCCATGTAAATGGTTCTTTTTACCATTGATGACAGAATAAAAAGCAGTGCTTTTGAAAGCCTTCTTCCTGTGTTGTCCACCTCCGTGGAGGTTGAAAATTGACATGAGCCCATTGGTGAAGAGTCTGAAATAAAAAAAAAACAAAGATACATTTTCAACTGCATAGTCTGTCAACCTGCCATGAAGCTAATGCTGTTGATATATATCAAATTAAATAATACAATGCCACAGTGACCTCCCCACACAGTCCTAAATGATATTACACTTAAATTTGTACTCATACCTGTCGAGGATCTTGCGTGTGCAGGTTGTTGCATCCTTCCCACCAACACGAGACAGCTGTGAAGTCTGTATGACATTACAAATGATAAACAGATGTAAATACTGTGGTGTACAGTAACACACATTATTTGTGTTTTTGGATACTTATGACTTTCACTGCACTCCATTTAAGACAAATATCATAATTTTTACTTCACTATTTATTCAAATGTAGTGAAAAATTCAGATCTGCTGTGAGCTTGTAGATCGGCTATTTTCATGATTACTGAAAGTTTTGTTAATTTAACTTGGGAGTACTAAAGTATTTTTAAAAGCAAGTCCTACAGTACAAATTTGACTGAGCATTTTTCACTTGTATTGGAGTGATATTTGACCGGGAATATCTGTACTTTTAGTCAAGTACAGTGGTTAATGACTTTGTCCACCACTGTGTAAATATTTGGTATTAAGATTTAAAGCATTTTATTATTCTGAGTTACCATTGATCGTCGGAAGCGAGGGTCCTGCAGGTCTTTTGACACCTTCCGGAACTGCTCCTCGTTGTTGATTTGGACCTCAGGAACCGACTCCATCTCCTCTACGGTGTTCAACCTCTTCAATTCGTCCCTAATATCCATCAAGGTCTCAACAACCACCTTCTGAAATTCTGTTCACAAAAAGTTATTTCACACAATGATTTAATTTATGCCATATATTTATATGTTATCTTCAATTTGTTTTATCCCTTAATATAATATTTCCAGTCTTACTTTTCTCCGACAAAGGAAATGAGAAATGTTTCTTGTCGGCTGTTGAAAGAGAATGACAAACAACTTTTGTAGAAAGATTTAAATTTTGCATCCTTGTTTAATTCTAGATTTCCCTATTTTTGGAGGCACAGAGGTTATATAAGTGTGAGTGCTCTATCATAATCAGTCGGATGTCGCTCCGCCCCTTTCTCGTCTTTACATAATTGAATTTTGGGCTGTTTTTACATTTTTATGATTAAATAAAGTCTCAGCTTTAATATAGTATCAACATTAACAAGAAATTCAAATAAGCATAGTTTTTAAGCTTCTTAATTTAGGGTGGACGTGTTTTTAAATCAGCTCTTTTTTTTGTATGTCTATCCACACACAGAAAAATGTGTTTTAAGGTCAAAGTGACTGATTATGGTGGAGCAAATCATAACTATTAACATACCAATATAAAAAAAAAAAACTCTTAGTGAGCCTTGTTTGACATCACCATCTCCAGAAAAAACATGTGACAGTCTGCATGTAATTAAGGTTGGTTGAGGCTCTACTATGGAATGCGTTGTGCAGATCAAAATAACATTACTCTATTTAACAAGTTCAACAAAGTTTTTCTCTCAATCTCTCTACCAAACATCGAAATGTACCTTTTGGAATCCTGCCACTGTTTTGCCTTGGAGTGCTGTTTCGATTTCCTGTTGGTGAAAGACAATGTACACATTAATATACACAATGTAATGTGCACATTAATATACACAATGTAATGTGCACATTAATATACACAATGTAATGTACACATACATGCACCATTGAGCATTATTATAGTCAATTGAAATGTACCTTGTGGGGTTCTATCTCTGTTTCGCCCAGAAGAACAGCTTTGATTGACTGGGGGGTACAGTAAATAGATCAGACATTTCATTTACATTGTCACAATTATGATCAATGCTAGACTCAATTACTTACCTTGTGTAGTCCTGGTCTGAGTAAGGCTACGGGTCACTGTTTGGTAGGGGGAGATAAATTACATGTCTTAATTACTAAGTCAACATTTAGATCAAAGAAGAAGAAAAAAAATTTTGACTTTGAGAAGTAATGGCTCTACTATTGCCTTAATTACGCCTGTGATACACGGATCAGTATACAACAAAGGAAATTACACATCTTAAATTACATCATAACCACAGTGGTCACAGCTTTAGTTGATCCAAAACCTGCCTTCTGGAGTACTGGCTGTAGAGTGCTCCTGCCTGAAACCCCTGTTTCACTGTTAGGGTGTGGGAGACAACTAAAGTACACGTCTTACTCTAATCTTTTCATTGACATCTCCTAATATCTTTGCCACCTCCACATACCTTTTGATCTGTGTCTCCTCATTATGTTCCTGGCTACATCGGATAGCCGAGCGTGGCTGTGATCTGTTTCATAAAACAATGCCATCACTTATCTCACAGCGTGAAATTATTAAAATTTCTACAATACAGTATAAAAATGTAACTTGGCCTTTCTCTGCACTTCAGTGCCAAGATGCACTGTGAGGGTATAAGACAAGAACATTAATCATCTTACTTTGACCATTGTGATCACTGTTGTACTCAAAATAAAAAGTACCTGGTTGATTTCTGGCCCTGTCCCGGACCGGAGTGCGCACACTGTTCACTGTAGTGGGGGAAGAAAAGAAAATTAAACTAATAACTTACACGGCCACAATTAGGATCACTGCTAAACTCCTTCAAAATTTACCTTGAGGGGTGCTGGATCTGGTCTGTATTGGACTGCGGCAACGATACTCTGTTTAGGGGGAGGGGGGAATTCAATTACATTCTCACCAATGTAATCATTTCTAGAACCAATCAAAATTTAACTTGTGGAGTTTTGAAAAATATTCTGTGGTGAGAACAAACATTGATAATACACATTTTACTGACATAAGTCATGTATGACAATTGCTGTACTTCACCCATAGTATACTCATTATTTTCTGTTCAGGAGTGAGGCCACAATCTACTATTGTTGAAATACGATAGACACCTTCCAGTACAATGGTTTTAAACATGTCTGAGTTGTTCAAGAGAACATAGAGTATAGTAGTTGTCCCAATATTAATGCTATATAAAAATGGAGTCAATATTAAATGGCTGATACTGTATTTAAAACATTGGACTTTCCATATATGTACCTTGGGCACTTCTTGCTTTCTTGCGGTTGACTGCATCAGCAAATGTTATGAAGGAAGAAGAAGTAAGGTTTTGTTTAGGCATTTATATTGATACAGGCTGTAATTGACATCAACAATATGTAATATTTGGGCTAGAGGGGTATGGATCAAAATTAATGAAAATAGCATTTACAGGCATGAAAACATGTCAGGGGTGAAAAAGGTGAGAAAGATCCAACCCTTGTAGGTCCGGAAGAAAATTTTGAATATTCCATATTTTAAAGCATCAACCGGATGCTTTGAGAGAAAAATCAAGCAGAATTACAAGACAGTATGTATAATAAAGTATCTATCTATACATGTTCACATTATGCTGCATGAGAAATGAGATAAC
Organism: Synaphobranchus kaupii; assembly: GCA_029718625.1. Lineage (NCBI taxonomy): Eukaryota > Metazoa > Chordata > Actinopteri > Anguilliformes > Synaphobranchidae > Synaphobranchus > Synaphobranchus kaupii. The sequence continues at coordinate 81,633,157 of CM056377.1, forward strand.
TTCAGTTTAAAATAAACCTAAAGTACAACAATATAATTATTAGGGCTGCCCCCTAATAGTCTACCAAACGTTAGTTGAATAGAACAGTCAACCAAGTTTTCATTGGTCCGTTGGTTGCAGAATTAAAAATCTACAAGATTCAAAATGGTCAATTTCGCAGAATGGTGAGTGATTTTCATGCCTGCATATAAAATTACCTGGTGTTGAGGTGTGTAGAGGGGCTCTCAGAACTGTGTCTGGTGTGTTTGGCGTTATACCTGGGGTGGATAATTATTTCATATTTACAATCTATATTTTTAAATAGCTTCAATGAGGATACACAAAAAATAAAAGGGACTAAACTAAAAACTCACTTGGTAGCTGTGTGTCTGAGTTAGGGGTTGATGCCCGAGCTACTCCAAAAAAAGTAGGAAAATAACAGAACATTTGACAATACAATGTAATTCGAAAACACCAGATTACAAATGACAGAAGTCTTACATTTTGGGCTGTCCATGTCTGATTCTGAGTTCTGTGGTGAAGTAGGATCTTGTTTCCTTGCTGAAAAACACCAAAAATGAAATAAAGATGACATAAGTAGATGGCATAGGTTACAATGAATATAGTGACACTGCAATATTGCACATTATGAAAGTTTACAATTGACATAAGTCTTACATTCTGGAGAGTCAATGTATGTTTCAGAGTCAGACGATGCACCAGGAGCTGTTTGAGCTACTAAAAGATAACAAAACCAACTGTCAACATTACAAATGTAAACATCATAGCTTAAAATGAGGACAGTGAAACTTCACTGTAGATTAGTGAAATTAATAAGCATGTTAAGGCCTCATTTATTGTTATCATACCTGGTGTGTCAAAGAGATTTTCTGAAAATATATTTTCTGGGCCTAAGGAACAGCAACATCTATATAGTGAAATAAATATTTAACAACGAACTTCTACAGCATCATTTTCACAGCCTCTTAATAAAACAAAGGCACATTTAAAAATTACATTTTGGCAAAACTCACATGGTATCAGAGGACGTTTTTTGCCTTTTCTCTGCACCTTTTTTGGACCTGTAACAGTGATTAAATGTGACAAGTCAACAATCTGCTAATTCTAGCCCCAGAAGATAATTGTATAGAAATGCAGATGCTGATTAATAAACTACATTCAACTTCAAGAGACCCAACTCAAGAAAAGGGGAATAATTGTCTAAACAGCAGTTGAAGGTGAGACATAGCTATTGAGACAGATATTAAGACATTTTTATTGCCAGTTAAAACTTTTACAACTCACAGGAAATATACAAGAAAACTGCAAATCACCTGTGGTGTTTGATGTGGTGGCAGCATCACTAGTGATCCTTGATGCTGCTTGCACAGGACCTTCAAAAACAAAACAAGAATGGAAACTTAACAAAATACTGAAAAACATTTGCAACTTTTGCTCAAATAAAAACTCAAATTTGACTTTACACATATACACAATTATTCAATTATTGTACTAAAGGAACTACAGCCAAAAACATTATGGTAGCTCCAACTAAATCATAAAAATCAACTAAATGTGAAATAGGCTGGTGGTTATCAGGCTACAGAAATTCTTACCATGTTATTGTGCGGAAAGACATTCAATTTGTTTGTCCAATTCCTCCTCAACAAGTAATTATATTGTCAACCTTTAAAATTACCTGTTGTGGCTGTGGCCACTGTACTCGTCCCCTTCTTTATCTTCTTTGGGGGTGTTGGAAATACGGCTCCTAGAAAAACAGATTACATACATACAGATCGGTGACACAAAAACAAGCGACAAAGACATTTTTTTAAAAGCTGTGAATACTCCAAATTTGTACATGTGTCATGTCAAACATTTAACATACAAAAAACAATTACCTTGTACAGAGTCTTTGTACTGCTTCTTTTTGGGGACACGCTGGGACACCCGCTGGGACATTTTGTTCTGTAAATTGAGGAAGGAATTATCTCTCTTCTTCATTCATGATTGATCACATACACTTGTTTCTCAAACAGATCAATGACCACAGATTTTTAACTTTCATTACTGCATAACCTCTATTTAGAAATAGATACATTAAACCATATAATTAAATTATGGTTGATTATCTGTTAACCATAACAGAAAATCGGAAAAGGACTTTAATGCACTTTTCCTTTGTAAAAAAACAGTACATGTCTTGTGATTCAGGCCTTCTGTCAGTGCAATTGATGATAAAAGACAGTGTGTATGAATGCATGAAACACACATAATTAACAAATATCAATGGTATTTTAAAGAATACAGGATTTTATCTAGTATACCTGCAAGGCAAAATGTTTTTGGGTCAACTTCACAGCAATGCACTTTAACAAATAGTCAGGCATCGCTGTAATAACAATGTTGTTTCATATATGGCATGAAGAGAAGCCATTTCCATTGTGCTTCTTCACATTTGTTAAATTACAATCTTCAAAGACAATCACTTCTTTGTCAGTAATAATGTTTTTCATAGTTCAACGTGATTAAAGGGATACTTCATTGATTTTCAACCAGCTTTGTATAAGTAGGTTGTGGGTAGTAATGCGTATTAACAATGGTCCCCCCCCCACCACCACCAGTTGTCTGCACCGAGAGCCCAAGTTAATGTGCTGGTAAAAGCACAACTTATGGCGCAATTTGCATCATAAGTTACATTTTTTCTTTTCCACGCATTTATTTATATGTTTATTTAATTTAATTTTAAATCTTTGTATCATTTGTTTTATCAAGTTATTTAGGTGGGATAACTTCACCCTTTAAGGATTTTTTTAATCTCACATGCACAATCTGTTTATTCGTTTGTTGATGATTTTATACCTTAATTATTTTAATACTGTGCAAATACAGAAATAAGAAATAAATACCTGTGTGTCTTATTGCTTTAACAGACAGTGTTTGCAGGTGGGCTGCCACAGTTGAGCCGCTGAATGAACAAGAAGGTTGAGCGTCTGCTAGGCTATTCGACGTAGCCACATAACCACTGTTGTGTGTGCCAATGTTGGTCCACTGAGCGGTTAATGTGGTTTACCAGTGCATTCATCAGCTACTAGGCCCTTAGCAGTCAGTGTCTGAGTACATTACAATGCCGGGATGGGTGACCATGCCTTCGAACAGCTGCTAGGCTCCAAGTGATTTGCAAGGAACCGCCGGTATCTTCCGCTGCACTGCAGAGTGGGTGTCAGTAGTTTATCACTGGTACGTCCTTCAGATGCTAGCCCCCCCCCACATTGTCCTTACTGAAGTCCTCCCTTGTAGGCCCACTGAATTTCAGCAAAGTCATTGTGATAAAAGGTAAAAGATTTGTCTAAGTAACATTTTTTTTCACTAACAAGTTACATTGTGTAGCTTGAATATTTTTTGATTGAGGTCACATATGGCTATTCAGTCCATGTTGTGCAGCAGTGGAAAGATGGCAAATCCCTCTGAAAACGGTAGGCAAACAGCTTTCCTGAGCAATTCTTTTTTCTCCAGAACTCGTCGCTGTGCTACATCCATTTCTTTTTCCACATATGCAATGTTGATCAGCTTTGACCGGCAAGGTTTTTCAAAGAGATCATGGGCATCATCAAGTCTAATGACATCAGCCACCAACATCCCATCACCCCTCTTCTCCCTCACGAATGCAATTTTGTCTGCAAGGATGAAGCAGCCGTCTCTACTTTTAGTTGACACGTAGCATCTTTTGAGCGAGGACCTTGTACTTGGTTTTGCATACTCCTGTTCTGCAATCCTCTTAGAGACCTGTGCAAGAGGATTTTGGCCACTTCGAACCATTTTCTTGATTGCCTGCATATGATTCTCAAAGGGAAAAGCTGAGATGTCGTTCAAGGAGCATTTGAAACTCGCTGCATCTTCGTGCAGATGCTGTAAACTGTGTATGTTATACACAGGAAAGGTGTCCCCGTAAAACTCAGTAGAACCATCTACAAAGTGCTTCAGCAGGTCCTCGGAGTACTCCAGATATGCCTGTCTCTGCTCCAGATCAGACTCAAGCAGGATAGATACACCTACTGTCAGACACAAGAAGTGGTGATAGTGGTCATCTGACAGTATGTCTCTCAGCACTACTGGACCAGTGTAGAGCAGAAACTGGCGGAATTCAGTGGCTTTCCACCGATCAACTTCCTGTAGAGACCTGGGTTGCCTTGCAAATTCAGACGGCATTTTCCCTCTTAGCGCCATTAATCTTCTCGAGATCTCGTCTCTTGATCTTGATGGCAGTTTGCACACAGCAGGACCTCTGATCAAAAAAGTGAGAACCCTCTTTACTGCACCAAGACAAACCATGTGCATGTAATCAAGCACAAACTGGCTGACACAGCCGACTCCAGTCCTTATGAGGGGTGTAGCTCGTTTTTGGTGCTCAGCGTATTGTACCTGGCTGAATTTGTCATCCGTTCTCCTTTCAAAGGTAGCATGTGATGTGTAGACCATCCTGCCGTCTACACGGGTGGCCACAGCCTCACAGCGTTCACATCCGTGATACGCATTGTGGCCTTTGATGCACTTTGCAAATGCCCTTGCGGGAGAGTCACAGATAACAGCATTGATCTTGACCTCGAACAGGATCCCTTCATGCTCAATGCCCCTTTCCTGAATGCGTACTAACTCCTCCACCAAATCCTCTAGATAGTCCTCAACTGGTTCTGGTTTTTTCATCCCACAAAAGAGAGCCACAACAAAAGGTTTAGATCTGTATAATTTTGCCAAAATTGGCCAAAATTGTTGGAGATTGGATTTTTAAAGTGGAACACCATCAATATTAATGTCCAGCATGATTGAGCCTGTGAAATCAGGGTTTTCTTCAATGTAGTTGTGGATGCCAGATTCAATTCCGAAATATACGTAGTCTCCATCACATTTCTTATTGTACACTACGGACCGTGGTGTCTGTAACAGTGTGCGGACATCTTTGGGTAAATCCTGGCCATGTTTGCGGAGGATCGCTAGTAGCTGATTAACACTGTTGTGGGTCTGACTGGTGCCAGTGGCCCAAGATGCCAGATCATGTCTCAGACTCAACTGTTGTTCTTCGACTTGTGTTTCCAGGTCAACAAGCTCTGTTTCTGAGTCACTTGTGTCTGGGTACTCCCTATATCCATAGTCCTCCTGTCTACCAGCCTCCTCTTGTCTATCAGCCTGTTCGTCTAAACTTCGATCAGACTCAGATGTACTTTCAAATGTCACATCTGGAAGCTGGCCGGAGTGACTTGCACCACCCTCCTCCTGTGTGTCCCCCAAATTCTGTGATTCAATGTTCTCCTGTGACTCGGTCACTTCTTCATCACTATCATTAGCACCTAAAAAGTCAGCCATACGAGCCCGTTTGCTCCTCCAATCTTTTAAGTAATTAGAGGCCATATTTAATTGTCCTGTAAACAAAACAAAATCTAAATATTAAAAATAACAAATTGTGGCCCATAGAATTAATAAGTACAACTGCCTCTTTTTTAGTTTTAAAAACAACAAATACGGTACACTTCTAGCACACCCACATTCATTTTTAAAGTCTAATTATATGCGGCTTTAACAACTATATTCATTGAAATATAAAACAATGAATAATCTAAATTTAAATAAAACAATTAAAGAACTGTTTTTATTGTAGACATTCAATTACTGGAATCAATAAATTAATAAATAAACTATCATACTGATTGAAAATTACATAACTCACAACTCAAACTTCAACATGTGAGCTTGTACATAGGGTAGTTTCGTTGGCCAGAGACAACTCATATGGCCCGAATCCCATAGATTATTATTGTGGTTTTGTAAAGGGGCAGATGAAACACCAAAACTAACAATACAGAACAGCTGAGATGAAGGCCGCTATTTTTGCTTCCAGGACACCTGAATGCCTACATGCCACGCCGCATTGATGCAATATCTGTATAAGGACACCTGACCACGTATATGGAATGTGAAGAAGATACGCAGTGGCGCCGTCTTCAGTGTCAATGTGCTGTATACATCAATGGTATTTTTTTATTAATTTTTAATTACCTGTTGGCTGTGGCCACTGTAGTCGCTCTCTTCTTAAAAGTCTTTGGATGTTGGAAATATGGCTCCTAGAAAAACAAATTACAAACAGATTGGCGACACAAAAACAATTTTACTTTTCCTGCATTCTAGTGCATTTTGAGTAAATGTTTCATCACACATTACTCAGTGACACCATATTTTCTTCTCTTATTTTTGTTTTTATTAAAACCATTATGCTCCTGACCTCATACACACATACCTCACTAGGGGTGGGAATCACAGGGTAACTCACGATACGATAACCTTACAATAATTTTCTCACAACGTGATTAAATCACGATCAATGAATTGCAAGTCAATTCCCCGACGATACATCATGATAGCGTAACTCTGCTATGAACCCAGATCATGTTGTTTTAGTCTTCATGTCTGCTGTACATTTAAACGTACGTTAGTTCCACTCAAGCACTCGTATGTCTCCTTTTAGCGACTTTATCGCTAAATCCCTCAGTTGCTAGTTACTTTAGCTTAGCGGCTAGCTCAGCTAACCTAGCCTTAACAGTTAGCACCATAGGTTAGCACGCTCCGCGTGTGTAATCTTTAGCCTTTAATGATAAAGGTACATGCAATAAATGTTATATATTGCTGGCGTTGGAGATGAGGTAGGAACTCTGCTCCGCTTAATGGGTAATGTGCGCGGACCTCGCTTGCTCCCTCACCCTCTCGCCCCCGAAAAAAGTCGATATTTGGCTCTGCGTATTGATAATTGGATCGCAAGAGGCCAAGATACGAGAATCATAGTATTTATTTTGTGTCCCACCCCTATCATACTCATGACCAGGTCGCGACACGTTTTATTAAAAAAAAAAACATTTTTACTTGGCGTGGCAATCGCTGATTATATTAATAGGGCTAACACGTTAGCCCTTTAGCATAGCTAGCGTCGGCGTGTTGGTAGGCTAGCAGGCTAGCATGTGGTAGCTGGTAAATGATAGCTGGCTGCTCCAGTACATGCACAAAAAGCAATTAGAAACTCAACAATAAACTTTCAATATCCATCAATGTCTCGTTTGAAGCTGTCTCACAGGTGATTTAGTTATTTTATTCACTCACCTTCTCTCTGCTTCGCTCGATGCTCGACGGTCCTTCTCACATGTGTCAGGCAACTCTGCGCGCATGCGTGCTGCTACGTTGTTCTTCACGTTATTTTGCAGTTTATAAATATATCAAAATATGGACTTATTTTAAACAAGATCATTTCAAAATGCTGGCTTTCCACACGACTCCAAAAAAAAAAAAAATGTAATTATTATTTTTATAATAATAGTCTATGGTTGATACGTGGTCTAAACTTAGACGTTTAAATCTTGGCTAAAATTGATCTATTTATATACAATATTGTAAAATTATCATTTATAATTAAAATTATTTTCCCCCAATATTTGGAGTTCAGTTGTGCATCTTACAGCACACGAATATATATATTAAAAAAAATAATAATACAAATCAGTAGTTGATACCAGGGCTACACTTAGACGTCTACTTCTCGGCTAAAATTGATCTATTTATAGACGTTACTGTAAATTGATCATTTGCAAGTATAATTATTTTCCCCCAATATTTGTAGTTCAATTGTGCGTCTTACAGCACACGAATATATAAAAACAAACAATAATAATGAAAATCAATAGCCTAGTTGATATCTGGGCTACACTTAGACGTCTACTTCTCGGCTAAAATTGATCTATTTATAGACGTTACTGTAAATTGATCATTTGCAAGTAAAATAATTTTCCCCTAATATTTGGAGTTCAGTTGTGCATTTTACAGCACACAAATATATAAAAAACAAAAAAACAAATAATAATAATGAAAATCAATAGTTGATATCTGGGCTACACTTAGACGTCTAATTCTCGGCTAAAATTGATCTATCTATAGACGTTACTGTAAATTGATAATTTGCAAGTACAATTATTTTCCCCCAATATAAGTAGTTCAGTTGTGCATCTTGCAGTTGTTTTTTTAAATTTATATTTATGGAATGTATGGATTAAATAACCTAGTCTAGATTTAGACCGGATGTAGACGGTCTAAAAGAGGTTGAAATAGAAACCGAACGTCTATTTGACGTCTAGTGCTCAGTGGGATGGTTAACAATCCTACTCCTTAAGTGACTCAGCACTTGGATTTTAAATATCATGCAAAAACTTCCACCAAAACAATGTCCCCAACACTGCTCTTGGACATTGGATTTAATGGTTCATAATAAACAAATGCATTCAGGATTTCCAGGAGGTCTAGGTAACAAAAGCAAAATTTGCCTCATCTGATCTTCACAAGAATGCGACAGAGTGGACTGGCAGCTGACATTTCTGCGCAGATAGAAAAATATTCTCAAAAGTACTGAGATTATTGTTATTATTTTATTTACAGTATATCTATGCTACATTTATCCAATAAGCCCATTTTCTATTAAAGCACTACATTCTCACTAGCCATTTTCACATCCCTCTATGTGAAGTGAAGGCATCTGGATTAGCTCTGGAACATCTGATAAATGCCTGAATGAAATAATAATAATCACCAACACCTCCATTATTATTATCATCATTCCAGCGAAGTGTAGAAATACATGGACTTTATGACTCTGTGGATTTATTTTGTTTTACATTCCTTTTGTTGTTGCTGCCTTGAAAATCTGCAGCTAAGCCATCTGGACAGAACTTCAACCCCAGAGGCTCAGAAGTATATTATCTCGAAAGAAAGCTTTGCGGAGCACAATAGAGATTCACAGACAGCTGTATTATCTAATCTAAGTCTCCACGGATGGTTAAGAACCTCAGTTTCACCCTTGATACCTGGTGCAGCCTGAGGAGAGAAAGCCAGTTGTTTGAATGCCCTTGTTTGCTTTTAGGACACAAAGCTAAAACTCAAGAATACATATAAAACTAATTGTATATTTACCTAATATCTCCTATAGAGAGCATCTAGCACTGCATCAGGCCTGGACTTGAACATCCCAAAGGTTTCTGCAGCTGTTATCACAGATTGAATGGATCCACATGGAGAGATTGAGGTGCAGAGGTAAAAGGAATAACAAAAAATGTGCTTTACTTGAGGAATATAAGAATACAAAACAATAAGCTGGACCGAAAACACAAGGTGAAACTAGATTAACAGAGAACACCAAATAACAGGAGCTTGGAGAATAGCTGGAGAGCACAGGAAAATGTCGGGCGGCAGTGTAGTATAATGGTTAAGGAACTGGCCTTGTAACCGAAAGGTTGCAGGTTCGATTCCCAGGGAGGACACTGCCGTTGTACCCTTGAGCAAGGTACTTAATCTGCATTGCTTCAGTATATATCCAACTGTATAAATGGATGATATGTTAAAAAAAAAATTTTTAAAAAAATTCTAAAAAAAAGTTGTGTAAGTCGCTCTGGATAAGAGCGTCTGCTAAATGCCTGTAATGTAATGTCTGAAGAAACGGCTAAGGAGAATAGCTGGAGAGCACAGGAAAATGTCTGAAGAAACGGCTAAGGAGAATAGCTGGAGAGCACAGGAAAATGTCTGAAGAAACGGCTAAGGAGAATAACTGGAGAGCACAGGAAAATGTCTGAAGAAACAGCTAAGGAGAATAGCTGGAGAGCACAGGAAAATGTCTGAAGAAACGGCTAAGGAGAATAGCTGGAGAGCACAGGAAAATGTCTGAAGAAACAGCTAAGGAGAATAACTGGAGAGCACAGGAAAACTTGTGAACAAACAACAATAGTGAACAACCGCAAAGACCCATAAAAGGGAACTAAAATGCACAGCCACACAGATGAACAGAATAAAACTAAACTAGACCCAGGTGGAGACAACTAATCACACATTGACACAATAACAATTAGGACTAAACCAGGAAGTGAAGGGGATGCTAGGATACAGGAGCTGGTGGCAGGAAACGGGAACCACGACAAGTGCTGTAGTAAGCAGGTAGGTGTTCCACTGTAGTAAGTCATATTGGTAAGTACAGTATTTTCAGCATGAAGTTGAGGAGCCTCCCATGTGGTTAAATTGTTAAACGTTCCAACCTCAAGCAAGAAGGGTCTGGTAGTCATGGGTTTGAGCCTGGGCTGTGTTTTTAGATGACTATGACTGGAAGTGCACATCCGCAGGACACAGTCAGATTCGTCATTCCAGAGGCAAGGCAGCCAGGCTCCCTCAAAGTCACTGTCATATTAGTTCCTCCCAGTACTGTTTCAGAGGCCCAGTGGCTACAACTGTCATCAAAGAGACATATTCTTCTACTAATTTTGATGCTGTAGTTTTCTGTAGCAGTGGTTCTTCTGCCTCATGACTATGAGGAAAAAGTTTAATATTTTTTAAAATGAAAATTGCCATTTTCCAATATTATCTGTGTTTGATTTTGGATACTGTCCACACTGGCTTAACTACCACCAAAGTTATTCAAGGACTTGCAATGTTACTGCCCTCAGTGGCCTAATCAGGTTTATAAATGGTTTCCATACTCAGTAACAGGCAGAAATGTTATGCTTCATCACTTACATAAATTTTAAAGGTTAAAATAATTATGAACCTAATGTACAACTGAACTAAATGACACAAAAAGTTAAGAAGTAAAGAAAAGGCTGACCATTAAAGTGTCTATCATAAATTTTTCAGTATTTGTGGATTTGGTGACATCTGTGGTGACTGGTGGTCACAACAGTTTGTTTTCATACTCCAAATTACATAGTTCCATTCGAAACGAAGCTACACCCCCAAACAAAGTGGCATTGTTTGCTTGAGGGTTTAGCTTTAGGAGCGCATTGAGGCTTTAATATTCTTAGAATATAATCCAACAGTAGTGTGTTTTGGAGAAAGAAGAATGCCTAGAAACGATCAACAATGTCTTTCAAACCGGGAATATTGAGCAACATATCAAATCAAATCTTCGGCACTTTCTCTTCAGCATTTGACATGTAAGTTTCCGTGCATGCATCATCACATTCAAATGCTTGGCAGGATTGTCGCACCCGACAGCACCAATGTAAAATAGTATATAGAGAAGCATGCAAATACATCAGAATGCAAATACATTGAATGAATGTGGCTACAAAAATGGCAGCATGAAAAGTATCAAGTTTGGCATTTTTTAACATGAAAAAAATAAGGATTGAGTCTCTTGTGTTAAAGAGGACCTTAAAAAAGCCCAATTAAAGCACCCCAGAATGGGTCAATATGGACATGATGGGCTTCAAATGACAGCGATAGGAAAATATTGAGTGAGAGACACCAAGCAGATTAAGGAGATGTGGAACTGGCGCAGAACAGTGTAGTGAAGACTCACTGACACCTTGAGTGAGGATTTAGCAACAAAAAAGACCTGGGAATTTCAAAGGTCAGAGGTATAGAGGAATCAATTACGCCTTCAGATGAGCACCTTCAAGGGAATGCCACCGTTTTTCTTCGCTTTTGAAATTCTAGAAAGGGCTTTCCATTCAATTGTTTTTTTTTTCTCATCCTTGCAGAAACGATCTCTAAACCAACAGCGCATTCGGCTTGGCCCGAGCTGATGTTTTCCCCAGCATACAAAAAAGCTGGTTCTAGAGTTTTAAAGGATTCTTGATGGAGGAATGACCAGAATGATCGGCGGTAATGTGTAGGGTATCATGACCTCCTGACCTTGAGAACAGGTATCCTCCCACTTAAATGCAGAGGGGTTATTGGCTGTTCACCAGGGACCCATTTGAGGCCCCGGGTAATTGACTCAGTGTAGAAAACTCAGGTATTCAGTACATGCTGTAAAACATTCTGGGGGAAATGATTTTTCAAGAGCACAGGTGACCAGGGCCCCAGAGCACTGTACAGTGAAAGTGATTAATGATAAAAAAAGATTTACATATTCCTTTTACACACACGCACACATACACACACACAAACACAAGTATGCAAACGCACATACAGTGCCCTCCACAATTATTGGCACCCCTGGTAAAGATGAGTAAAAAGGGTTATAAAAAAAATTCACCTTTTGGTGAAAAACAAAATCCAACCTTTAATTGAAGTAAATTTATTCTGAGAAAAAAAATCCCTCATCAAGAAATAATTATTTTTAACAAAACACAATTATTGGCACCCCTTGAAATTCTTCTGAACAAAATGTAACCTAAGCATTTTTTCCATTTATATTAAAATTTTTAAAGTTGATCAGAGTGTTTAGGAACTTTCAAGCACTAACCCATGACTTCCTGTTTCACTGGGGTATAAATATGAGGTGACACAGAGGCCATATTCCCTTATTCATACATCAACATGGGAAAGATAAGAGAACACACAAATCAAATGAGGGATTGATTAGTAGCATCTTGGGGTCATCAAGTCTCCAAAACTATCATCCACATCTACTCCATATCTGGCAACAGAGTGATGGTTTGGGGCTCGTTTGATAGCTCAGACCCTTGATAACTTACAGCCATTTAGCCAGCCATGTGTTCCATACTGTACCAGTGTAATTTACAGCTGAATCTAGTCTCACCCCCCCAATTTCCATAGAAATCCATTCAAATGCAGAGAGGTTATAGTATCGCTTGTAACAGTACCTGAAAATAAGATATCGACAGTTTTTTTGATGTTGATGGTCACAGACTTCAGGAAGTAACAGTATGTAAAGGATATGCGACCAAATATGAAATATGATACTTTAAAAATATGTTAAAGCAAAGGGTATGAATACTTATGTAAATTTTATTTTTTTATTTTTAATAAATTTTCAAAAATCTCAAAAAAACTTTTTTCACATTGTCATTATGGGGTGTTGTGTGTAGAATTTTGAGGGAAAAAATGAATTTAATCAATTTTGGAATAAGGCTGTAACAGAACAAAATGTGGAAAATGTGAAGCGCTGTGAATACTTTCCGGATGCACTGTATATATGATATATATATATAATATGCTTACTCATCTGTACAAAGATTTTGAGAATTTGAATGATCAGTTATTGTGTTGTTTCATTGGTACTGCAGCTCATCAGAAGCAGTTAAGAGCTCCGCTGCTATGTGCAGTTCCACTGGCAGTGGGTAATCACTCTAAGGACGTGTGCATGTGTGCGCAAGCTGCACTCCTTTCACAGTAACATGAGGTCACGGGCTCCTTCAGAAACCTGCTTCCTGTTTGATTTGTTCTCCCTATTTTTCCCTTCACTAACAAGTACTATAACTACTATAACATAAATGTCAATAAAACATGCAAGCAGGAGGTCAGATCCATAAAGTAAATGCATAAGGAAAAGTGAAGAGTGAAATGCATATATGAAATTAACTGGATATTGAGAAATAATGTATTTTTCCTGTGCTACAATTTGGAAGAGGAGGACACAATTTTCAATGAGAGGTCAGAACAGACATTGAATGTAAATATGTATAACTGAATATGAGGGCAGTGACCTGTAGAAATCTGTGATTCTACAGGCAGGACAGAGTTTGATATAGATTTACATACAGATTTTCAAACACCATTTAGGACTGGCTTCATAATTTAAATTATAGTCAAGCTGGCGTGACGGTTCTGAAAGGTGACAAAAACTAATACTGCAATGTTAAAACCGCTTGACAAGGACATCCGAAGGACAATGCAGGACAAAAAATAAAGGGCCATTAAAAGAGAGATGGGGTTATTAGCTGTGCCCTGGAATATTAATAGGCACGTAGAAAGGACTTGGAAGCATTACATGGATTTTGTGTGCAGTCATTTAAAAACTTGGAGTTGCCCTTATAGTGTTCTCTTTCCTCACCCGATGCCTCTCCATAAGAAGTTGACACATCATTATGCCGTTCGCAAGAGCCTCGCTGTCACCCTAGAAATACGTGCGGGGCCATCACAAACCCATCTATTTCGCAACACAAAAGGAGAGGAACTCCTCACATTTAATCTCCTTTATGGGATTCAGAGAGAACAAAATGGGTAGCCTCCTTTGTTTCTGATATAAGAGAAGCAAGCACCGTTCAATCACAGGGAAGCAACTGGGTTTTTCATTTCTGTGCTTTTGTTGTCCTCAGTGGATTCAAATCTTGCTGAGTAGTCAGCTGAAGTAGTTCTGCCACTCCAGCGTATTCCGGAGAAGTACATATCTAGTTGATCTAGTGATGGCTCCTGTCTTAATTCCTGTGGCAGGCTTTCTTTACTGTTTACCCCCACGACTTTGTTCCTTAGCTTTGTCCCAGGACTCTCAATTTAAAGTGTTAGTGTACTAATTTGCAACAGATCCATCATTGGGTACCCTGCCACTGATCGCAATGCAGACAGAGCAACCCTCTCCTGCGTTCATAGACCTGTGATTTAATTTGTTTCACGATAGCATTTATTTTATTTCTGTTAGCTAGCTCAATTCTGAATCTACTGTATGTTTCTTTAAATTGCATACACTTGACTTGGATCAGTGTTCCTTACCATTTTAAAGTTCACTTCTGGCATATTCCTCTCCAAACATACTATCCTGCCTGTATATTTGTTCACATTGAAGCATTATTTTTCAACCCTTGTGTTCAGTTTGGGTCAAATTGACCCATTTTACTTTATTAAAATAGGAAGGGCACTTTTGAGAGATGTAGTTCATAAACAGTGAGTAAGCCAGTGTAAATTTGGTTCTTGTTTTGTGTTTCTTTGTTGTTCATCATCTTTATTTGCTTCATATATTTGCGTGTATATGGTTTCTTTGAATATAATGAAGATGAAAAATAATTGAGATCAATTTCAAAACAATACATCAGTAATCTACTGCATGAAAACCTTGTTTCATTTAAATTTTTCCACAGGTAAACATGATTTGTGCCCCCATGCCATGCTTCATTATAGTGGATTTTTGTACGTAGAAAAATACATCTTTCGCACAAATTAATGACTTTCATTGTTAAATGTAATCTAGCAGAGGTAAATGGCAACCGTTAATGATATATATTGTTTATATTGTTTGGAATTGAGATAAAGATAATATATATTGAGTATTTTTCTGCAAATGTAACGCCTGTATTGCTGTATTGCTTTGAAATCCCAATAATGTCTTGGGACTATTTGACCAAGGCTAACAGTTTCACAGGTGCTAATAAGTAAACAGAACACAAGGGTTGTTACATAGCTGATGCAGCTGACTGCTGCCACAGCCTTACAGTGAGATAGGCTACTACTTAATACTTTGACCATTCCTACCCGGGCGATGTTACGCCCAACTATGAGTCACCCCACAGGCTCACCAATGCAATTATGGATGAATTTCAACATTTTTACATGCAGAGAAAAAAAATGTTTTGTCAAGCTGGGTAAGGGAAATACATGTAGAAAAGACAAAATAATGTACAAAACAGGAAATATTTCCAGATGAGGGTATATCCTTTGTGATGAGCCATGTACTTTACAGCTCCACTCTGACAGACCATACACTACGTATGCACAGCCACAAACATCTCTCTGATGGAAGGTTCTCTCTCAAAACATAAAAAGCACGACTATAGGAGAATAGTATATATGTTGCATACATATCTAAGAAAACACCACAGACACCACAAGTTCAGTCACCGTCTAAATGACATTGGATGGATTGGACTCAAAGGAGCAAAAAAGAAAAGTCTATGAAGCCATATGAAAGAGGAGGAGTGTACAAGGAGCATGAGAAAGAAGGTTTGGAATACGTAATCAGTTTCCAAGCAAATGAAAGTTCCCAAGCCCTCTGAAAACTAACACAGGACACAGGCACAAGGCTCAGGGCGCCACATATCAGGTTTGCACTCACAAGCCTCGCCATCTATCCACTCCAAACGCTGTTATATTACAAAATGTATACTTTAAAAGTGACTAAATAGGAAATTAACCTTGTTTATTTCTAAGGTGTTGCGCTGAAGATGATACAGACCTGAAAGCACCTAAACCAGATTACGTTCCATCAGGCTTCCTCCCGTTGGCCAAGCAGGGGGTTGGAGTGCCAAGAGCAAGTCTCGAGTTTCACGGTGATTGTATTTTTTGGGAACTGAATCTAATTTTTGGGGGCATGCGCTGTTCCCCTGTACTGTCCCTTTCGGCTCATGCACATTGACGCTCTGTCATAGCCAGTAGCAATTTTATATCACCTTGTGGCCTCTCTTTCTCCACGCAACTGAAGCCTTGGTGGGCTGGCCCAGTTGGTCTTTTGATGGGAGACCTGGAATACCAGTTTGCTGGACATTATGGCAGGTCAAGAGGGAGTGGAGATCCTTCCAGACAAGTTAATAAGTCGATACCCCTGTTGAGTGGTTAAAAAACCCTGCTGATGGAGGTTCTGTCTTCCGGTTGGGAAGCTTTAATAACCCTTACTGTAGTTATTAAAAGACCTTAAAGACATGACACTTGCTAACACTTGTCAGGATTTCCAATTTTGTTTGGTAAATGTGGCCAGTTAATCACCCCTAACCATTTTCATTTGACCAATACGCCATTGCCTCTGCTCCTCAGCAGATGTCTGCAGGTGGGTGGTGCTACGCATTGGTCAAGGAGTTAAGACCCCTGTTCCTTTATCAGTTGTAATATAGAAACATGCACAGGCTGCACAAAAGATGTTTACAATAGCAAACTCAAACAGCCTGCTTAATACTGCAAGTAATGTAAAGGTAAAGATAGTCAAAACATATAGCAACATTTAAAAATATAAATGAAATATTTCCTGTTCAGAGGTAACTAACAAAATACATTCGTTCAAAGAGGCAAGTAAAAATAATTGTTAATTGTTATACAACTTGTTTTATCTTTTTTGTTGTTGCTTATAATGACTAATATTCAGCTTAGACTAATCAGCCTAATCAAGATTCAATTAATTTATGTAGGGGATAGATGCAATTAAGTGAATAAGTAATTTTAAGCTTAATTGAGATAGAAACCTCACATTTGTAGATGAACAAAAATTAGCATGAACGAATGATTAGCCAGTAAGTTTATATTTACAAGATGCACATAAGTCAGATGATAAAACATTTAGATGAGTTAACGTCCAATAAATGCAATGTCTGTACCAGCATTCATTGAACCTTCTAATGAAACCTAAGAGATGAGGAGAGCTCTGATGGAAAACTAGCCCACACAGTGGTTCCCCAGGACTCAGACAGGGAATAGGGTGCTCAGGACAGAGGTAACATAATGAGTAACAAAAAATTATTAATTTGGTGTGAATATGGAGTTCATTATCTGTTGTTTCATTCATTGCACTGAAGCTAAGGTCTCAGTCTCTTCAAAAACAGCTGACTGGATATTAACCAACAAACCTTATAACATGTTCCCTTGTTCCTTATGTTTTCTGAAGCCAATTAAAGACTATAACCAGTGGAAAGGTCCCTTTTCACAAGATGAACAATATCAAGCGTTGGGTCTATTGATTTTTTTTTTAAACGAGTTCATTTGTTTTTATAATTGTTTTTACAGTTCTTAATCCTACAGACCACAGCTCTTTGATGGCTTCAGCAATTATAAGTCAATTAAAAGGTTTAATGAAAAGGTTTATTTTAAAGCAAACATGCTTTGTACTTTACTGTAAGTGTAGCTTGGCATGCACTGAAATGTTATGATGGAGTCACACCTCTCCTATCATGTCGTAACTTCAGCACAAAGGGAGTGGGTAGAGCAAGCTCTGTTGCATAAGAGCGCATCCCAAATGTAGGTTTAATTTTCACGTCACGCTGTGTGCAGTTACTGTAGATATACAACAAACAGACTTCCATGTTTTCAGTACCACATGAGACACAAATTCCTGCAGTTGCATAGTTTATGCCCCTGCTTTTATTGACATCAGACAGGCGTCATATTTATTTAAGTTTAAAGCTGCCCCTGGGCGTCCATAAAGAGTAGCCTATTATCCTGTTTTATGTGTGTTTCTGAAGCAGAGTGGGACCTCAGTATTAATGAAAAGAAAAGAGAGATTCCTCCGCCCTCTTTACTCAGCACATATTCTTGAAGAGAGTCAGTCTGTTAAAATTGCAATAAATCAGTCTTTGTGTGCCAGCACAGAGCCTCGAGCCCCAGCGTTTTCATTACAGAGCACAGCGCAAAAGAACAAGCCGTATCTCAGTGCGTTCGAAAAGCAGCTGGATTTGAATAGCGTGGTCGGGAATAGCGTCGGCTCCGGGGCCTTGTTGCAAGGCGTGCAACATGCTCAACCTTTCTTGAAGGAATGGTGGCCGCATTAAAATACAATGTTAGGATTGAATTAGAGTCAGAAACTGAATTAAACAGAAGGAGAGAGATCGTAGCTATTCAATTCACTTTGGCTTTTGAATGTTTGACATTGCTTTGTGGTCATGCTCCCTCTTCCCTCTTTTCCCCTACATGCCCCCATGCAGCTTGTGGCTGTGAATGCTCCATATGTACATAACGCTGGCACTATGGCTGTGATTATGCATTATGTTCTACAAACAGTCTTCTGTTATGCACAAGCTGATGGTTTTCCAGGAGGATTGGAACAGCATTATGACTCGGATAACTCCCCTCAGCAGGATTTTCTCCTCCCTTAGGTGGAACACTTTGTTGTTTCCCGTCAGCACCTCTTTTAACTCATACATGTTTTCATAACCGTACTCTGAACTTTTGTGGTCATGAGGACCTTTTTTAAGCCAAGTTTTTTGTTTTTTAAAAACAATGAAATTATTATTTTTTTTTGACAAATTAAATTAGTGATTTGGCACTCTGTTGAAAATTGTAGTTGCTACCCCCTGGTGGTGGTTCATAGATTTGATAATGCTTCACAAATTGAGATGGTGTTACTAACGCGTTGTCCCCCTGGTGGTGTTCATAGTTACGACACTGTTTCCAGCAAGTTCACCTGTTGGAAAAGAGTGTCTTCACACCAGTGTGGAACTTGACTTTGTCTTATTGAAGAAGTACCGATATGAGTCTACACCTGTTTTTTGGTGTGATTCATCAAGTGTTCAACCTCAAAAATCAATATTCAAAGAGTGAAGAACTAATTCACAGAAGCTCACATATTCCCAGTATATGTGTGACAGATTAATTCACAAAAAATATGTCAATTTATAGAGATGATATTTATTCTTTAATCAAATATGAAAAATACCTTTTATTTATACATTTGAGTTTTTTTCTGGATGGTGACACTTTGTGTTTTGTCCACTGTTTTGGAAAAACGTCAGGAATTATTATCATTTTACAAAGTACATATATTCATATTAAATTTAGTTTTTATTTATTTAGTGCAATTGAGGAATAAAGCCTATTGTGCTGGAGTTTTGTAAATTAAATGGTACTATAGTATAGAAACATACAACTCACCTACACACGGTTTACAACACATACAAAGTCCTTCTCCTCTCCACAGTGAAGGCTACTCCTTCACATTACCACCTTGATAATCTCACAGATAATTAATTTGAGAGGTTCAGGGAGCAGAGGTGGTGAGGCAGTGGCACACATGTTTTATCTTACTGCTGATTTAGAGTTCTGCATCTCAGGCCATTTGGGTGTATTCATGGATGCTACACACACACACGGCTCAGATTGCATTGCTAGAGAAAGAGATCCAGTTTGTATTGCATCCACCATGTACCTTTTTACCTAGTCAGCGTGAAACCTAGCTTTTAGCTCTGTAAAAAAAAAAAGGCTATCATAGCTTTACAATTGACTTAATTACCTCAAATAAACAATGCTCGGTTTTGACTCAGCAGGAGGTAAACCGATAAAAGCATGTGTACGTGCATTCATCAAACAGTATAACATTAATGTGCTTTCCAACAGCAATTCTTATTAAAGAAATAAACAATTCTACTTTAGGAGTAAAAGTAATTTCCGCATTATTCATGAGACTAGATGAGGGGATGGGAGGGGGTTTCACTGGGGAAATGCCATGCCAATATACCTCTATTTCACTACATGCCATTCGAATGCACACATTAAGTTTTGAATTGCAGATCCAATTTTTGCTGACAAACGTGAAGTCTTGGAATTATAAAACCACGACAAATGAAAAACACTTCATTTTCCGCTGTACGGAATGTGGGAGATTGCCAGCTCTCCCGGTGAGAGAACTGTATGTGCACGGGATTTGTGACTTCATTACGGAAAGATCATTCCAGAAGGTGGGAATCACGGTAGGTGGTGTAGAGTGGGTGGCCTCCAGCAGGTTTAAATCCAGGTGAGATGCATGAAGAGGAGTTAATGGTCCAGTTTAATGCGCAGTCTGTGCCTTTAGTGTGGCCAGCATGGAGGTGCTTCCACAAAGCATTACGAAAAGTAATAAGGTTTCAGGGGAAAGGAATAGACTGTGAAGCATGGCAAGCTGGGTGCATGTATATATGGTCAATTCACCATTTGTTTTGTATTTGTTACATCTCCCTATGACACAGGCCACTTTAACACTGTTCTCAGAGCCGTATGGGTTAAAAAAAATAATAATTATATTTCTCAACTGAACTGATATTCACTGTATTTTTTTTTTTATAAATCAGAGAAATATTTGTTTGAATTACACCTTAACAGACTATTTCTTTCTTCTTTACTTTAAGTTTCTGTCAATTAACTATCTCCACTCAGACTAAAAATGCTATGATATGCTATGATAAACTGCAAAAAAGATGTGCAGGCTTCTAACCCTTTGAAAATTAACCTGTTCCCATGGAGGTCAGACTATGTTTTAGTATATTTATTAGAGCATTTTAGAAACAGTGCATGAAAGGTGCAGTACTGAATAACTTTGAAATGTGTCCCTGTTTATTTCCATTGTGAGCGGCAGATGATGCAAGAGGTTTCAGAGGAGATGTGTATTTCTTCAGACATCCACTTGCAAACCAGACAGCACACCATGCTGAGAGAATCTTTCTTTGAAGTTTAATTGGTTTGTTGCCAACCAATGGTGCATAGAGAGAATGTGACACTTAATGAGTTTCAATCTCCTGCAATGCTGAGTTCTGCAGATATAAACAGAGGAGAAAGGCTGAGTAACATGTCTGACTATCATCATATAAAACAGGTGCATTTTACTTGAGTCAAAATTAACAACAAAAGTTTATTAATCCATTGTTGACTGTACAAGACAGACTAGAGTTGATAATTTGCAGATCTAAATAGGAAAGGATAAATCTGCTATGTGTATCACACCAAACATTAGGGATGACGATACACTCATTACAGCCATCCTCAAACAGAAGCTGCGCTTTTACCATTAATCAAAGCACAGCGCTCTTGTGAACATCAAAACCTTGCGCGGAGGTAGCAGTGTCTGAAATGGAAAATACATATTCTGGTACGCACTCATCCAGAAGACAGAATCTTCGATAATTTGTTTCGCAAACCGCATCCTCTGCGGAATTTTCTCTTCCCTTCCTGTCTCAGCGAAGACTCTGAAGAAGGTTAGCCCCTTTAGCAATTCTACCTGAGTTATTAGCCCACGAGTGCAAATTTAAAAGTCAAAAGAGGCAGGAAAATGTGTTGTCATTTACAGTACTCTTATGCAAATCTCAGCAGTGCAAATAATTTTACAATGTAAGGTATGGCATGGTCACACTGGCCTAATGCACAACTGTTCAGTCGTTAACTAACACAATGACAGAGATCAAACAGGTCAACAGTAATTAAGGCTACTGATGCTGTTCTCACATTTTTGTTAAGTGTTCTCAACCATTTTTTCAGCCCACATTGCCAGGTGACATTAGGTGAATATTTCTACATTTCGCGTTGATACCGCTTATCCTGTAAACCTTTCCTGTTGTACGGAACACAGAGAGCTCTCCTTCAGGCACTCTGTTTGTCTTCAGCATGACCTGCACTGTAGTCTCAGAACCTGGTTTGGTGAGTTACAGCTTTGGATTTAATGAGCCCTCCTGGGTCTGAAGTCAGACCCCCCCCCCCCCCAACTCCCACCCACCCCTCACCTTTCCAGACTGTCAGACTATAATACAAATGGACAAACTACTGTCATGAAATTTCACCATCATCTGCAATTAAACAGGTGGATGTAAAACAGAGCTCAATGGCAGCAGAAGCGAGCAACATTGTACACAGAACAAACATGCAAATAAGTTAGGAAAAAGGCCTCCTTATGAAAAATGAAATACTTTAGAGCTTCTATGAAGAGGGCTTTTATGACTTTTTTTAATTTGCTGAAAACCAAGTTCATTTTTAATAGCAGAGCGATAGCAGGACATGGATTGAAAATTACTGATATTTTGCACAGGCATGCGGCTTCAGATCCAATTTGCATTCATTTGCATATCCTTGAAAAAGATCAGGACAGTTGTACAATCTGTGCATGTTTTCATTGACCTTGACAAAGAGTGAATTCATGCACACTAGTACATTTTTATTCTCTCCTCCAACAGACAGTATAATGAAGCAGCTGAAAGCTGCTCAATCATGCCAAATCTTTTTCAACTCCTTTTCAAGTGGGTATGTGTCAATGAGGCTGGCCATTAAAGCGGTCACATGGTCACGCTGCAGATGTGCCCAGAGGTGCAGGGATCAGAGACCCAAACTGATCAAAGACAACAGACAAAGCCATGTTTAAAACAAGTTATTTGAACCACTTGGAGCAAATGTGTGTGTTTGTGTCTGTGCATGCATGTGTGTGTGTGTGCGTGTGGACACACTCCATGATTGGCATTTCTTGAAGATTTGGCTGAGGCATTGCTTGAAGATTCTAAATGATGGGACAAATAATGCAATAACAAATAAATGCATTCTGAAATTAATCACTGACTGATGGTCCACAGATTTTATGAAAAAACACACACACACACACACACGCACACACACACACACACACACACAATAAACATATCCTGCATTACAAAAATAGAGAAGTCCTGAATTTTTTTATTGTACACCAGCTGTGTTGTTTATTTTGCTTTTTTATCTTCAATGAACATAATGTGATTGTGAATTCACACTCCCTCTTTATTTCCAACATTGATTAGGGGAGAGGTTACCCTCTAGGGGATTGTAAAATGGAGAGCAGAAATACAAATCAAAGGAGATGCAAATCAGTCTTACAATGATAATTCACATGAAGTCAACAGAGGATGTGAGAGGGTAGCATTAACAAAATTACAACTGATTATTGGTATGTTGGCAATAGAAACAAGTGACTTTTTAGTTGTACAATTTAGTGGGAGATCATGAACATTCTTTTAAACTACAAACATACTGTATGTGCTTTATCTGAAATAAAGATTATAAAACATCTGTTCATTAAGTATAATCCGTTGCCATAGTGAATGTGCAGTTCTGCTGGTTGGCTGCAGGCGCCTGCAGCATGCAGCTGGGAGGACGCGCAGCTCAGCTGCACTCTCCTGAAATGACGAGTCCAACTCATTTCTTCACATTCTTGTGAAGAAATGAAAGGATATGGATATTAGCTGATTCAGGGCATCGGCTCCAGGGAGACCATGACAGACCATGACCAAATCCATGCTGACAGAGTGGCTCTGTCTTGTGGAACAGAGAAAATTGGATGATCTGTTTTACTGAGAAACAGAAAAAAGCTTTGCCTCTGAATCATCCCCCTGACTCCAAACGCAGGGGTCCAGCCATAGATTTGCCAGGAGTGTCAAAGAGATTCTCTCATTTTATTTTTACCTTTCTCAAGCCTCGATGGCCGCAGAGAGGCAAAAGTTCACCCCTTCAGATGCAGAAAAAAGCAATGCTTGTCGAAACAAACACATTTCGGTCAGGACAACTCATGTATTCCAATAACATGTTTAATTAATTAATGTGCTGCAATAATATTTTGGTTTGGCGCTGAATGGATCCGCCTTAGTACTACTCTGGAGCATGAGCATCCCCCTCGCTAAACAGGAGATGAGCATAAACCCCCAAAACAGCAGATCATCCAGTGCCCAACCCCACTATATGCACAGCATATCGATATCCCTCCGACATGGAGATAGAACACGGTTGTGATCTTGGATCAGACATTGGCCATATTAAAATTATGTGCCAGTAGACTATTTGTACAGCAGAGCACCTGCTGTTTCCTGAAGATCAGGAAGACCATATCGATATCCCTCCAGCACAGAGACAAAACATGGCTGTGTTCTTGGATCAGACATTGGCTATACTATGCAATGTGACGCCTAAGTAGGCTATGTGTAGCCTGGCCACCCTGGCCGTGTGGCTTATACTATCCAATGAGAAAAGCTATTTGTAACAACAGGGCACCTGTTGCTTCCTGAAGATCAGGAAATCCTGAATTGATATCCCTATTAACCACTGCACGAGAAACCTGATGACAACGGGATCGAAAAAGGACATACTATTTTTTAGTCAGTACCCAGCAACCACCATATTTATTTATTATTATTATATATTTTTAAGCAAGTAGCAAATGTTAACAGCAAAGAGATGATAGAATTTTGCACAGTACCCGCTGGACGAGCCGTTGACGGTATCGTTTATGATCAAAGGCTTATGAGAGGTCGCGGTCATAGCGACACTGATATTGGATGGAGGTAAGAAAATCCCCCCAAAACTGCTGGAGACAGTCTGATCCGGATACGTTATGTGACTAGTGGAGCATCCACTATACAACTCAGCCAATACCCCACTCGCTTCAAGAGACGATGTGATGAAATACAATGCTATTGTATTCCTGGATCGACCTAAGCTCTATTCAGATGGGATATGTTTTCAGGACAATGTCTGTAATTATTATCACAGGACGTCTGTAATGTTAATGGCCGATTCGGACGGGATAAAGTATCTCCGTACTCAGCATCTAGAATTACAGAGATGGGAGTGTCTACTCCATGTTGTCATCACACCGAATATGTTCCCCACGAGAAATACAACGTTACACATCCTATCTTCACTGCAAACTGATTGCTTCTGGTAGAAAATCGCTGGCAGGGATCAATTGAAAAAAAAAAAAAAAAAAACTACGTGGAGACAATGTTGGCTTGGCAAACATGTACACAAAAAGCGTGAGGAATCCTGCATTACACCTCTTTAGTTCCTCCGGTAATTATTACATTACCCCACCTCCCCCTGTAAAACTTATCCCGTCCGAATAGGGCTTTTTTTTTACGTGAATTTTTACGTGAACCTTGCAATTTGAAGCCAGGCCACACTGTGGCCATATGGAATACCATCAGAAGCAAGCTATTAGTGTCAACTTGTCAAGGATTTGATTACCATTACAATGCTTAGCCATTAGAAATGGTTTGTCTTTAGAATAAAGCAATAAGCCCAACATTCCACCAGATATGCATAGCCTATAAAGCAGAATAAGCTTTGCCATAAGAAATGAACCCGGCAATCCAGCGATATGCAATATCCAGCAATCCATCAGATATGCAATATGAAGTGGCAAGGTGAAACTTAATAGCAGCAGCTTTACGATGCAAGAGAGCTCCTGAGCCTTTGAGCATGACAAAGGTTTGTTTGTTTTTTTACTACAGCCCAGCGTAACGGCAGTTTTCGTTTTAACTGTCTAGTATTACGCAAACTCAATAGAATACGCATTATAGAGGGGAGTTTCCCTTTTGCGATATGTAAGTATTTTTGCGTCTAAAATACCATTGGTCTCGCTGGCTACATATGTACGTTCGTGTTTCCACTCGAGCACTGTCTTTCCAATATGTTTGATAGCCCTATTGTTATTTTCGCATTTTGAGTGCATTTCACATACTGTAGTGCAATCGTTAAATATAGTTAAATATATGTAGGCTACCGATGTTCATTGAAGATAGAACATTTGGCAGCATTTTGCAGATGGTGAAATACTATTTTATGTTCATGTTATCATACATAATATAGGCTATGGCGTATACTTGTCTCTTAGGGCATGACAAATGCTCATTCCAATTTACTGTGCGCTGATATGTGGTAGATTAAGGTAAAAATTTCCTTGGAGTCATTATGAATAGGAAAATTTAAAAGATTAAAGAATACAGAAAAATGCAATCCCAGGACAAAAGTATACATACTGTAGAGTACAGGGACAAGTGATGTTTTATTGAGGTATAAGAGTGAATGATTAGGCAACATATTTAGGTGTATGTAACACTGTGATATCAATGTTTTTTTTATTTTAAGCCATCAGAAGGAGCAAATTTATTCATTTTATGACATGTTTTGCATAGGGGTTTTGGACCCATAGATATCTACCCCCCTATACTGATGAAAATATAGTAATTCCCACTTGAAAATTATGCAAAAGTGAGTTTTATGAGCCAAAACTGTTGATTTGTAGTTAAATATATCTTTTTTTAAATTATTATTTAGAGCAGTGCACAATTTAGCCATTTGGATAGATTTGGAGACACTAATGGACAACAGGGTACACTGCTATATTTTGCATCATAGACCTTTAGTAGTTCTGCATATCATTCTCAGATTTTGCAAAACTTGTGGACATGGAGTTTATGATCCAGGAAATGTATATATATTACCGATTTCACTTATGTAGCTCTCAGCAAAATAAAAAAAAACTATTTTTAAATTTTTTTCCCCAAAGTTTCTTTGCATTTGTGGCACTTTATTTTGACTTAAATTATGAAAATAAACAAATCTAAGTTTGTATTGTAAATGGTACACCTGTCTTGTTTCATTTAAGCCATTTACCAAGTTTATGTGATGCTCACACCTGGAGTTATAAAGCCTTAAACAGAGCACCCCCTAAATCTGCGCCAAGGGGTTAAGTAACTTACACTGGCTGGGATTTAGTTCAGAAAAAGTGTAAAGACATAGGCCTTCTTCTGTAAACTTATTTTTTGTAAGGGATGGAATATTACGCTTATGCGACCTTCATGGTCTTAGGCCATACACTAACATGTAACAGAGCATGGCCCTACCTGTCTCGCTTCAAATAGTGACAGCTCTGTGCTTCCTGGCACCCGGCAGCTTTCTCTGGGTTGTCAGACATCGGACAATGTTATGGAATAAGCAACGAAAAGTCAAATTTGTCCGTAAAGTGACGACAGCACTAAGCTTTGCAAATAGCCTACTGATTTAATTCAGCCTGCAACACAGACGTCATGTGAAAGACGACGTTTATGCACTGAGTGGTCTCCAAAATTGTTGGGTCGCAAATTCCCACCAGGGCATCGACTGAGAAGGAACACACTTTTGCGTGTAGAACAGTTGTCATGGTTCTGGCAGCCTCTTTTTGTTTCTCCGGTCGTTCTCCTTCGGAGCGGCACGAGGGCACTGTTGCCTTTATTTTCTGTCATCCTTTCCTGGTTTTTGCCCTGTCTCGGTGCATAATCTCTCACACCTGTTCTAGGTTACCTGCCGGGTATAAAAGCTCTGAGTATCCGTTTTCCGGTGCTTCGTTGTTGTCATACACACTACACGTTGCCGGTACGGTATAGGCTTAGGCATTTAAAGGAGACCACTTTGCTTCATCGCCTTGCTTTGGAGTAACGCGGGACTTGCCTTTTTATGCATTAGTGTTCCTTAGGATTTTGTTTCGCTTTGGCATTCTCTGTCCCTCGCTTCTAAGATACGCTTATCTGAGTCCGAGTGTAGCCTAAACACTCTGTTACCGAAGCGTGACTTCAAAACCGAAGTACGTACCAAACCATGACTTTTGTGTACCGTTACACCTCTAATATTTATATATAAATATTTTCCCAAAATAAATCAGATACCCTCAATTAAAAAATTTTACAGACATCCAAAAACTCCCCATCCTCTTAGGAGAGGAGAGGACGTGCTGTGATCTGGCAGCACAATATATACCTGCCTGCCATCGTCTTAAGTACAGTGAGTTACAGAGATCATTATAAACCCATTTTAATTTTTTATATTTATTATATTCACTTTATAAGATCATGTGTCATTCTCATCATCATTATTATCATTTCTATTGATAATTATTATTTTTAATTGTACTTTATTATTTTACATTATTGTTATTTCTAAATCCATAATCAAAGAAAAGTTCTTGTTTTCATGTATGGTTACTGTTCATTCGTTTCTAGTCTTTGCTGTTTTGTATTGTTCAGAGTTAGATGTATGTCTTCGACCGTTTCAATGCAGTATGCTTTGACAATACAAATGCAATGTCTTGTCATGCCAATAAAGCAAATTGAATTGAGTCCACGGTCAGCGAAAATGTGTGAAACATCACCACGATGCTCGTCCGTCGTCATGCGCGTCTGAGAAGAACACGTGATAACAATTTTCGGGAAGCCCTTTTCTCCTACGTGCTCAATATCGCCATCTAGTGTTCTGAAACTACATAGTATACCTTTAAGGTCTTTCTCTCTCTAAACTGTAAGCTGTATAATGTCCATTGGTGTAAATAAAGAGCCGCATGAACGAAACCTGCGTCCTCGCGATTTGCATGGGAACGTAACGTTGATAAGTTGGGCATTACCCCGAAGCTGTGAGCTAGCAGCTCGGTCCTGGAACTGGAAAATAACAAGCCACTAGCAACTTCGGTTCCCCTGTGTCTCCAACACAGTTCGTATATAGTTCTGTGGTCTCCAACTATGGCTCGGAAGTTAGACGGGAAAAGGTGACACGTATTTGTGTGCAAGGTAGGCTGCCAGAGAATGCATAGCATTCTGTACATAACTGTACATAACTCACATAACACACATAGGCTCGTTCCCCTTTAAGATGTTAAGGTATGTGACGTATTCTCTCGGCGCCAAGAGGAAAAAGATGGAAAATAAAGTTTCCTTGCAGTTTATTTAGCACTCGCTTTATTTAGCACTCGCCTTAAACTGGTGACCCCAACACTTACAAAAATAATTAAGCAAATATGGCAATGAACGCTGGGTCTCTGAAACTGCCGGAGTTTTTGGAACAGCATGCAGCAGTGTGGTTGCCAACGAGACCAAGTACTACTACATTGTTGCCACCCTCAACAGCTCCACAGCAACCCGAGCGGTCAGCATATTGGAAGACCCACCAGCTCACGATAAGTACATCACTTTGAAGACTTATCTCTTAAAAACCTTTGGTCTGTCAGAGACTGAGAGAGCCTGTCGCTTGTTATCGCTACCCAGGCTCGGCGATACACGCCCATCCAAACTAATGGATCATATGCTGGCACTATTGGGTGAGCACAAACCATGCTTCTTATTCAGAGAACTTTTTTTACCGGAACATGTGCGCACTGCCAACACACCTGTTAAGGATTACAGAGAATTTGCTCAGATTGCAGACAAATACCAATTAGCATCTCAAAGAAGCACAATTGCTGGACTGACAGCCATGTCCATTCGCCCTGTGTTAAAAAATACAGCACATCGGCACACATGCCACAGCCTGCCACAGCCATCCGGCGCCCGAATACACACGGAATGTGTTTTTATCAAGCACGCTTTGGGGCGGAGGCCAAGAGTGGAAACTGAAACTGAAACTGCTCTCCTGGCCGTGACGGAGGCACTCGCCATTGCTAGAGCCTCCTCCCTCTCCTCTGTTCTGATTCTCCTTGACCTGTCTGCGGCGTTCGACACGGTCAACCACAAACTCCTTATCTCCACACTCACTGAGATGGGCATTTCTGGGACTGCCCTCTCTTGGTTTGTATCGTATCTCACTGATAGATCCTACCAAGTCTCCTGGAAGGGTTCCGTCTCTGCACCCCATCCCCTGTCTACAGGAGTCCCACAGGGATCTGTACTGGGTCCTCTGCTGTTCTCTATTTATACAAATTCTCTTGGTTCAGTAATTAATTCACATGGCTTCTCATACCATAGCTATGTTGATGATACTCAACTCTTCCTCTCTTTCCCTCCCTGTACCCCACAGGTTAAGGAGAGGATATCTCCTTGTCTGGCTGACATCTCTGAGTGGATGGCTACCGATCACCTGAAGTTCAACCTTGACAAGACAGAGCTCCTCTTCATGCCACACAAGGCCTCCCCACTACATGACCTCTCCATCACAGTTGATGGGACCATGGTGGCTGCCTCCCGCTCTGCAAGGAACCTGGGGGTGGTCCTGGACGGCCGGCTGGACTTCAAAGAGCACATCAGGACGACGGCACGGTCCTGCAGGTTCCTCCTGTACAACGTCAGGAGGATTCGACCATACCTGACCACCTACTCCACCCAGCTTCTTGTCCATGGTCACCTCATGCCTGGACTACTGCAACTCTCTGCTTGCAAGCCCTCCAGCCTGTGCCATTCTGCCTCTTCAACTGATCCAGAATGCAGCTGCCCGGCTTGGGTTCAACCTCCCAAACTTTTCCCATGTAAGCCCCCTGCTGAGGTCACTCCACTGGCTGCCAGTTGCAGCCAGGATCAGGTTCAAAGTTCTGACCCTGGCCTACACTGCAGCCAATAGGACAGGCCCCGCCTACCTGCAGGACTTAATCCAGAACTATGTTCCTGCTCGACCACTTCGCTCTTCTACAGCAGGGCGACTCGCATTTCCCCCCCTCCGTGTCAACGGCTCTCGCTCATCCCGACTGCAGAGCTTTTCCACCCTAGCTCCGCAGTGGTGGAATGAACTTCCCATTCTCCTGCATTCTACTCTAACCCTGCCTGCGTTCCATCGTGACTTGAAGACACACCTCTTCAGACTCCACTTTGACTGACATTCTAATATAGGACCTCATGGTACTAGTTCCCTGTGTTTTCTTGTCTGTTTGTTATAGTTTATAATAGTATTTGGAATAGAAGTGTAGTATAGCTGATTTACCCACAACTTACTGTGAACTACATTCAACGTTCATTACTAGGGATAGCTGCTACGTTATGGGAAGGATGTGCTTTGTCTTATCTGTTCTGTAGTGACTTCGATGACATTTCTGTATGCACTTATTGTATGTCGCTTTGGATAAAAGCATCTGCTAAATGACTGTAATGTAATGTAATGGAGATACTGGGCATAGTACGTCGCTCCAAAAGCCCCTGGGCCTCCCCTCTTCATATGGGGCCCAAGCCAGATGGCGGTTGCTGCCCATGCGGCGACTATTGCTGACTCAACAATGCCACTACCCCTGACGGGTACCCAGTTCCCCACATGCAGGATTTTTTGGCCAGGCTGGCTGGAAAGACGGTGTTCTCTAAGGTAGACCTTGTCCGGGGATACCATCAGGCGCCGGTCAACATGGAGGACATCCCCAAGATGGCCGTCATAATGCCCTTCGGCCTACTCGAATTCCTGAGGACCCCTTTTGGCCTCAAAAATGCCACCCAGACATTTCAAAGGATGATGGACTTGGTTTTAAGGGACTTCGATTTCCTTTTTCTGTACTAGGACACAAGTGTCTCCAAGGAACAGCACCTAGCCCATCTGCGATCCCTGTTCGTCCACCTGTCAGCACAGGTTAATAATAAACCCGGCAAAGTGCCAGTTCGGGTTGTCCACTATAGACTTCCACGGTCATCGCATTGCTTCTGAGGGAGCGGTTCCACTGCCCTCCAAGATGGCAGCCATCTCTGAGTTCCCCTGCCCCCACACAACTAAGGCCCTGCAGGAGTTTCTGGGGATGGTGAATTTCTACCACCGATTCATCCCACGTGTGGCCGCACTCATGCGTCCCCTGTATGGCGCGCTTAAAGGCAAGACCGGGAACGCTCAGGTGGAATGGTCAGAGGAACTGACCACGGCTTTCGAGGGGGCTAAGCGGGCACTGGCAGAAGCGACCATGCTGTCACACCCGGTGCTGGACGCACCTATAGCCCTCACCACCGACGCCTTGGACTACGCAGTTGGGGCTGTGCACAAACAGCTGGTGAAAGGGGTCTGGCGCCCCCTCACCTTCTTCAGCCGGCAGCTCCACCCCAATGAAAGAGGCACATCGAGGGGAAGGCCAACGCCATTGCTGATTGCCTCTCCAGGGCCTCTGTGAATGCTGTGCACTTGGGGATCGACGTCGCTCGCATGACTGCTGACCAGCAGTCTGACCCGGAGGTTCAGGCCTGTAGGACAGCTCTCTTGGGTTTGCGATTGGCTGATGTCAGCTTTGACGGAGCGGGACCCACGCTGCTGTGTGATGTCTCTATGGGCCAGCCACACCCAGTAGTACCCGCGCAGTGGAAGCGCAAGGTGTTTGACTCGGTCCACAGCCTCTCACACCCCGGTCGAAAGGCCTCACAAAAGCTCATCTCCTCAAAGTATGTGTGGCATGGATTTAAAAAGGACGTCAGAGAGTGGGCCACTGCGTGCATAGAGTGTAAAGGGCTAAGACACATCGCCACACCAGGGCGCCATTGGAGGTGTTCGAGGTACCGGAGCTGCATTTTGACCACGTGAACGTGGACCTCGTGGGCCCGTTACCCCCCTCCCGGGGTTTCACTTACCTGCTGACGATGGTGGACAGGACGACTAGGTGGCCGGAGGCTGTACCCCTGGCATCAACAACAACGGCAGACGTAGCACGGGCCTTCATCGACACATGGGTCGCCCGCTTTGGCATGCCCTCGGATCCGACCACGGCTCCCAGTTCACATCCGAGCTCTGAACAGAGGTAGCTCGGGCACTGGGGGTGCGGCTGCACCACACCACAGCATTCCACCCACAGGCCAACGGCTTTTGCAAACGCTTTCACCGCTCGATGAAGGCTTCCCTAAGAGCCAGCCTGAAGGACGACGGCTGGGTGGATCGTCTCCCGTAGGTCCTGCTGGGCTTGCGAACAGCCCCTAAGTAGGATTTGCAGTCTTCCTTAGCCGAGCTGGTGTTCGGGCAGGCACTGCGAGTTCCAGGAGACTTCATTCCAGACACCACAGCCCCCTGGGTTGTGTCTCGCCAATGCCTAGCACTGTTCGACAAGGCCTAAGCCTTCAGGCCAGTGCCCACATCCCAGCATGGGCTGCAGTGGACCTGGGTTCCAGTGAACCTATCAACAGTTGAGTATGTGTTAATTCGCCACGATGCACATCGGAGCCCGCTGAAACCCCCATACGACGGTCCTTTCCGGGTCCTGGAAGCCGATGACAAGACCTTTGTTGTGAACGTCGGCGGCAGACCCGAGCACATCACGGTGGACGGTCTTAAGCCTGCCCATCAGCCTATGGTCCCAGCCGCTACCCCTAGGAGGGGCTGGCCCCTGTCCACCAGGCCTACCGGGGCTGCCCAGAGTTCACCCCCCGTCGTAGTGCCACAGGCAGCGGCTGCTTTTCTGCCGTGCACCAAGTCAGGGAGAGTGGTCAAGGCCCCAGCCAAGCTGACCTTGCCGGTGTTTGTGAATTCTGGGGGGTCCTGTGTAGGGGTGAACACATAGACTGTACATAACTCACATAACACACATATGTCATGGTTTTGGACCCTTTTTCCCTTGCGGTCGGTTTCCTTGGTAGCCACACGAGGGCACTGCCCTTATAGTGGATGTTTGCTCTGCCCCGTCTGGATTCTCTCAGTATCACACCTGTGCGTGGTTACCTTGGAGCTCTTT
Organism: Synaphobranchus kaupii; assembly: GCA_029718625.1. Taxonomy (NCBI): domain Eukaryota; kingdom Metazoa; phylum Chordata; class Actinopteri; order Anguilliformes; family Synaphobranchidae; genus Synaphobranchus; species Synaphobranchus kaupii. The sequence goes on from CM056377.1 coordinate 81,666,470, forward strand.
AAGCCCATGTTTTCCTCCGTTCTGGGCTTTGATATAATTTGTATTGTCTGGCATTATTTACACTGTTTTGTGCGTGGTATTATTTTGCCCGTTGATTGCTTAGCAAGTATGATTAGGTCTAGGTTTTTTAGGATACCCTTTTCGCTCCAGTGTGTTTTATTGGAGTAATGCGGGACTTGCCTTTGTGGATATATTAGGACTCTTCCCCCCTGGCTCTTTTCTGTCTCCTCTTCCTGGTCTTTCCTTTCTTCCCTTGCCTAGACCTTTTGCCTTTTCTGTCTCTTCCTCCTCTCTCTGTCTGCTTTCTTCCGTGAAAGCGAGAGGAGTCTTTGTTTGTTTGTGGGTGTATTTGTATAGTCATTTCTTACTAAGTCTTCTGCCCTCACTATGCGTTTGCGTACACAGCTATGCAGCGAGGTAAACACTCTCCCAAAAGTACCCAAGACAGGAGCTGACTTTAGGTGTTTTTAATGGAAGCGGTGTGAAACTGTAAAACCGTACAAAGGCATGTATAAGTCTCACATAATAACAAAGTATCTCCATACAAATTAAATAAATGTATACAAATAAGTCACAGATAATAAGAGCGATTGCTGAGCGCATAGACAATACACTCAAAACCCAGTAGGAGCTACGTGATACAGTATTGTGCTGTAGCTACATGCTTCTAAAGAAACACTGAAATGGAGAGCTAAATAAAGCGGTAAGTATGAAAATACTGAGAACAGTAAGTATGCGAACAAATGCACTCAGAATGTCTCTTTGCATAATAAATGATTACGGAAGAACTACATAGGTAAGTATGTAAGGTTAGTGCACTAATGTAACTAAACATCACAAAAACTGACATCCTTCCTAAATAAAGCTTGTATGTTGTATATAACATGTTTATGAACAGAAATACTCACAGATCATGCTTTAACAAGGGCATAAACAAAGCAGATTGACGTGGATGTCAGGATGCTGCCTTCCACAATGTGATCTTCATCAAAATGGCAGATACAAATGTGGGACAACTTTATTGAATGTAGACAGTGTATATGTACTGCGCCAGTAGAGGGCACTGAACTGCGCTAACTGCAGAAGGTTGAATGAGGTGTGTCTGTGTCTGCATGTGTGAGAGTGAACTAGCTGTAGGAGAGACAGAACACTCCCCGCCTGGCATCTGTAAGATGTCAAATTATCTGGAACCTAAAATATGAGTTAAGTGAGGCGTAGTGTAAGTGCATTACTTCACAGTCACTTATCAGTGTCCTTGCGTAGAAGAAGTACGACTTCTGAGACAGGTCTGAGGAACAACCTTGCTACACCATCCCTGGTGGTCTTCACTTCCATCTTCCTTACCTTCCCGTTGTGGCTGGGAAAGGTTTTTGTTACCAGCCCAACAGGCCAATCATTCCTCTTGGCTTGGTTGTCCCGCAGCAGGACAACATCCCCTTCCTGCATGTTTGGCTTTTCGTTTCTCCATATGCGGCGTCCCTGCAGATCACTGATGTATTCTCGTTTCCACCGTCCCCAGAACGTGTTAGCCAGACTCTGGACTTGGCGCCACTAATGCCCAAAGAGGTCGTTGTCATCAAACTGACCCGGGGGGACAGGAATTGTGCCAACCTTCTGGGTGAGGAGGGTAGCTGGAGTGAGAATGACTGGATGCTCTGGATCTGTGGAGACTGAGGTCAAAGGCCTGGTGTTAACTATCGCTGTGACCTCTGCCATGAATGTTGTGAGAACCTCATGCGTCAGTTTCGCAGTTCCAAGTTTGAGAAACATGGCATTCAGGATGCGGCGAGTGACACCAATCATCCATTCCGAGCTGCTGCCCATATGCGAGGCATGTGGAGGATTGAATTGCCATGTGCATCCTTGCTCTGCCATGTAGGCCTCCACCTGCTTGTTGTTGCAGCCTGTAGAGTCAATTTGGAGTTCCTTGCAGGCTCCCACAAAGTTGGTTCCGCAGTCTGACCTGAACTGCTTCACAGGGCCCCTGATGGCTAAGAAGCGCCTGAGGGCATTAACGAAACTGGAGGAGTCCATCGACTCCAGTACCTCAATGTGTATTGCTCGTGAGCTCATGCATGTGAAGATGACCGCCCACCGCTTGCTGTTAGCCTGGCCTCCTCGTGTTCTTCGTGCAGTGATGGACCAAGGGCCGAACACATCTAGCCCTACATAGGTAAAGGGAGGGTCTGTGCTTAGGCGATCGGCGGGCAGGTCCGCCGTCTTCTGTTCTTTTTTACCACGTAGCTTGCGACAAGTCACGCAGTTGTAGATTATGCTGCTAATGGTTCGCTTTCCCCCAACGACCCAAAATCCAGCTGCCCTTACGGCTCCTTCAGTAAAGTGCCGGCCTTGGTGATGAACTTGCTCGTGGAAATGTCTGATCAGCAACGTGGTGATGTGGTGTCTGCCAGGAACAAGTGCTGGGTGAGCTTCATCTGACATGACTTCTGCTTTTGCTAGGCGACCTCCAACCCTGAGGATGCCATGAGAGTCGATAAAGGGGCAGAGTTTGCTAAGTGGGCTTTGTTTGGGAACGGGCACTCCTTGTTGGATGCGGCTAATCTCATCTTTGTAGGCTTCCCTTTGCACAGTGAGAATGATTCTAGCTTTTGCCTGGTCAAGTTGCACTTTTTTGGGAGGCTTATTGCAGGTATGCCAGCCATGGCAATTGCTGTCTTTGGAGGCTTGAGTAAAGGAGTGAGCGACATGTGAGAGCAGAGAAATGGCTCTTGAGAGAGACCTCCAACTAGAGAAATGCTCAAAGTGTTCACTGTCAAGTGTGTTGTCTGAAAGACGAGTGGCACAGGCAGTCACTTCAGGACATACCTCCACGTCCGTTCCTGGCTTGATGAGGTCGAAAGCTTCCTCATGTGGCTGACTGTGTTGTGAATCGGTGAGGAAGGCAGGACCGCTTAGCCAGGAGGACAGAGCAAGCTGACTGGCTGGGATGGCTCTAGTAGCATGATCAGCTGGGTTTAGACTGGTAGGAACATAGTTCCATTGGTTTACTTGTGTGGACCGTCTGATGCGCTGTACTCGGTTATGGACATAGACGTAGAATCGTCTTGATTCGTTCAATATGTAACCGAGCACCACCTTGCTATCGGAGAAGAACTTAACATCATTCAACTCGGTGTCCAGTTCCTCTAGAATGACCTCTGCCATCTCAACCGCAAGTACAGCTGCACCAAGTTCAAGCCTAGGAATAGTGAGGTCAGGCTTTGGAGCCAGTTTTGCCTTGCCTAAGATGAACCCCACTTCACTCTTTCCTTCTGCATTTGTCACTTTGAGATATGCGACAACACCGATCGCCTTGGTGGACGCGTCAGAGAAGACACACATCTCTTTCCTTTTAGCTCCAGAGAATGGCAGTGATGTGTACAGTCTGGGAATCTTCAATCCCTGAAGGTCTTGCAGCGAGTTCTTCCATCTTAGCCACTCCTCCTGTTTCTCCTTGGGGAGCGGTGCATCCCATTCGCAGGCATCAGAGTTCTCTCAGGATAGTGCGACCCTGGATGCTGACAGGTGCAACGAATACCAGTGGGTCGAATAAGCTATTGATAGTCGACAGTACACCACGTCGTGTGAAAGGCTTTTCGTTGGCTGCCACATGAAAGGTGAACGTGTCTGTACACAGATCCCATCCAAGTCCCAGACTGTGTTGCATAGGAGGGGAATCTTAGCCGATGTCAAGGTCCTGTAAACCTTTAGCGAGGTCATCCCCTGGGAAGGCTCTCATGACTTCAGTGCTGTTGGATGCAATTTTGTGCAGCCTGAGATTGGATTGGGCCAACATGTCTTGAGCTCTTTTCAACACGTCAATGGCCTCTGTCACGCTGGAGAATGATTTCAATCCGTCGTCCACGTAGAAGTGCCGTACTACAAACCGTCTTGCTTCAGCGCCAAACTTATTTTCTCCCTCCATGGCGGTCCTCTTCAGTCCGTAGATGGCCACTGCGGGTGAAGGACAGTTGCCGAACACATGGACCTTCATACGAAACTCCACCACTTTGCTGTTGAGCTGGTGGTCGCAAAACCACAGGAAGCGAAGGTAGTCACGGTGATCTTCTCTGACCAAGAAGCTGTGGAACATTTGCTAGATGTCGGACATGACGGCAACTGGCTCAGACCTGAAGCGGATGAGGACCCCGAGCAGACTGTTATTGAGGTCTGGACCCCGAAGGAGCACGTCGTTCAGAGATATGCTGTTGCACTGTGCGCTTGAGTCAAACACAACCCTGATTTGCCCCGGTTTCTGAGGGTGGTAGACTCCAAAACTTGGTAAGTACCAGCACTCTTGGTCTTTTTTTCAGTGCGGGAGCGAGTTCGGCGTGTCCATTGCTGAATATTTTCTTCATGAAGTCTACAAAGTGTTCCTTCATTTCTGGTTTCTTTACCAGAGTCCGGCGGAGTGACATGAGGCGGTTGAGGGCTTGTTCCCGATTGTTGGGCAGACGCTGTCTGGGGCTGCGGAATGGGAGTGGGGCCACCCAACTGTTAGTGTCATCCTTGGAGAACTCTTTGTTCATGATGTGGAGGAAGGTTTCGTCTTCAACCGAAGGTGCGAGTTTGTCGTCATCGACGGAATGACTGAAGGTGAGTTTGCCTAGGTTCTCAAGAGGATGTTTGTGTTGTTCGTCTATGAATTTCTCTTTCACATAGATGCTACTTGCACAAGGTTGGAGATAGCTGGGGCGTCCGTTTTCCAGGATGCTGGTCTTGTAAGTGTTCACGGTAGGCTTGTGAGCTCCTCTGAGGCAGACATCACCCACGATAACCCAGCCTAAGTCGAGCCGTTGTGCGTAGGGTGCATTGTGTGGCCCGTTGCACTGACTGCGAACCTTGTGAGCACGGATTATGTCCCTACCGAGCAACAGGAGGATCTCAGCTGAGGGGTCAAGTGGTGGGATTTTGGCAGCTACCACTTTCAGGTGAGGATGGTAGCTTGCAGCCTCTGGCGTGGGAATTTCATCCCTGTTGTTGGGGATGAGGTTACACTCAATGAGGGTAGGCAGTAGCAGGTGTACCTCGCTGTCAGAAGACTCCACCATGAAGCCGCTGGCCCTTCTCCCAGTGGTTTCTGTTGTACCAGAGCATGTCTTGAGGGTATAAGGGAAGGTATTTCCTTGGATGCCAAACAACTCAAAGAATGCAGACCTAGCCAGTGATAAGTTGCTCTGGTCATCTAACATCACATACATTTTCTTCTTTCTGTCAGGATGTCCCTTAGGGTAGACATTGACCAGAGTGATCTTGGAACAGGATTTACCTTGGAGCCCTTCGCCACATACCTCTGTGCAATGTTAAGTGACAACTTCCGAAGCCTGCTCAATTTGCTCCCTGCCATGCTCTGCGGCAGGTGTGGTAGGCCCCTTTGCTGACCAGGTGGGTGGACCAGCATGAAATGCTGAGATGTGACGATCACTGTCACACTCTGAACAGGGGATGTCCACTCTGCAGTCTTTAGCTTGGTGAGTCGTTGAGGCACAGCATTTGAAGCATATGAAATGCTCTTTCAGAAAGCCCTTCCGCTCTTCAAGTGGTTTTTCCCTGAAGCTTCTGCACTTTTTTAAGGAGTGTGGCCTTTTGTGGATGGGGCACTGCTTGTCTGGGTCCTCATGATATTTGTTTTTGGGGTCTGGGAAGGAGGAGCTCCTAACTTCTGTTTTGTTGACACAAATGGGGTTCTTGGTTTTCCACTGTTTTTCTGGAGGTCTCTCGCCTCTGAGGGATACAGCGCTGGAAGCTTGGTAGATGAAGCTGGGGTCTGTTCTCATTTCAGCATGGTCGTGCACAAACTCAACGAAGAACGAAAATGGAGGATATGGAGTTTGATGTTCCTTTTTGTATTTTGAACCCCTGATTACCCACTGCTCCTGGAGGTTATGTGGGAGTTTTTCCACAATTGGGTTTACTCCTCTGGCTGTGTCGAGGAAGTTAAGTCCTGGCAAGTAACCCTCCCACTTAGCGGATTCGACTTCGAAGAGTAGATCAGCCAGCTCTTGCAGCCATTGGTAGTCTTTGTTTTGGATCCACTGGAAGTTGTCCAGCCTTGCGAAAAGGGAAGCTTCAATGGCCTCAGGAGAGCCATAACTTCTGTCCAATCGTTGCCACACCATGTTCAGACCAGTTGTCGGGTAGTTGACTTGGACTGCTCTGATTCTCTTGGCATGCTGCAGTGACTCCCCACCAAGCCACTTGATGAGTAGCTCTAGCTGTTCGCTGGGTTTGAGGTTCAGTCCCTCTATGGCGTTGTGGAAGCCAGCTTTCCATGACAGATAATTTTCTGGCCGATTGTCAAAGGTCTTCAGCCCTGATAGGACGAGGTCTCGACGAGCCAGATATGCAGCGAGATCAGACACATCAGAAGGTCTGGATGTGGACACATGTGATGGGCCATCGGCTCTGGTTGAGTTGTATGCTGCATTGGTATGGTATGGTAGGGAAGAATTGGGGCCCTGACTGACACCGTGAACTTCAGTGTGTTGGGGGGGTGTGGGCTGTGGCGCGTAAGCAGTCTGTGCCTCTTTATTTTCCATATATTGAAAATAGTAATTTTGTGCGTCGTTTTGTTGGCAATTGAAATGTGTATTGACATATTCACTAGTGCGCTGCAATGACTGTTTTGTTGATGAGAAGAGGCTAGGCTTGTGTGTTCTTTTGCATCTAGATCTGCAGCTGCTTGAAGCACTTTTGCTGCCGCTAATGCAGCCTCGGCCTCACCCTCCTCTTTAAGGGCATTCAGTGTGGCGTGAATGCGTGTTTTTTCCATATCAATGCGGGCTTTCTCTACTTCAACGTCTATTTGACGTTTTGCATAGTTGGCCTTTGCACGTGCAGCTTCGGCCCTAGCACGGGCTTCCACTGCGGCTACACTGACGCTAGATTTACTGGAGTGTTGTGATGATGATGTCCCGCATTCTGCCCTGACCTCCGAGTTGTGATGATCACTGGGGCATTGGGCGTCCAGCATTGTTGCTCTCGGCAGTGGTACAGGGTTTTCAGGCCACGGGGATGCTCTTGAGGTGAAGCGGATCTTTTCACTCTTCTGCCCTCACTATGCGTTTGCGTACACAGCTATGCAGCGAGGTAAACACTCTCCCAAAAGTACCCAAGACAGGAGCTGACTTTAGGTGTTTTTAATGGAAGCGGTGTGAAACTGTAAAACCGTACAAAGGCATGTATAAGTCTCACATAATAACAAAGTATCTCCATACAAATTAAATAAATGTATACATATAAGTCACAGATAATAAGAGCGATTACTGAGCGCATAGACAATACACTCAAAACCCAGTAGTAGCTACGTGATACAGTATGGTGCTGTAGCTACATGCTTCTAAAGCAACACTGAAATGGAGAGCTAAATAAAGCGGTAAGTATGAAAATACTGAGAACAGTAAGTATGCGAACAAATGCACTCAGAATGTCTCTTTGCATAATAAATGATTACAGAGGAACTACACAGGTAAGTATGTAAGGTTAGTGCACTAATGTAACTAACCATCACAAAAACTGACATCCTTCCTAAATAAAGCTCGTATGTTGTATATAACATGTTTATGAACAGAAATACTCACAGATCATGCTTTAACAAGGGCATAAACAAAGCAGATTGACGTGGATGTCAGGATGCTGCCTTCCACAATGTGATCTTCATCAAAATGGCAGATACAAATGTGGGACAACTTTATTGAATGTAGACAGTGTATATGTACTGCGCCAGTAGAGGGCACTGAACTGCGCTAACTGCAGAAGGTTGAATGAGGTGTGTCTGTGTCTGCGTGGGTGAGAGTGAACTAGCTGTAGGAGAGACAGAACACTAAGAGACCGGGCGTTTTTATCATACTGACAGGCAGGGCTTTATTTATTCTGAGAGGCAGGGCGTGTATTTTATATTAAGCTCGCATTAGTCTTTTAGCCGGTAATTGTCCTGTGCAGCTGTCCTGTTCGTCCTTCGGTACCTGTCTCTGTACATGGAGCTTTGGCGATTTTGTTCGGAACTGTAGTTCTGTTTCGTCCTTCGGTACATGTCTTCCTATAGGGAGACGGGGCAATGTTGTGGACATGTTTGCGTGTGACTGCGAGTCTCTGAAAGTAGCCTTGGTATGGGACGGCGGTTTACCGGCGGCTCACCTGTAAAATGTTTCTCTCTCCTGGGAGATCGGGCGTTTACCCCCCTTTATGTTTTCTGCGTGTGACTACGAGCTTATGGAAGTAATCATGGAACATTGGATCTCTGTTCCTGTCGCCTCGTTACATTCCTCTTTACAGAGAGGCAGGGCATTTATTTTCTACTAATCTCGCGTTAGTCATTTAGCCGGTAAATGTCCGGTATAGCTGTCCTGTTCGTCCTATTCGGTACCTGTCTCCGTACATGGAGCTTTGGCAATTTTGTTTGGAACTGTAGTTCTGTTTCGTCCCTCGGTACATGTCTTCCTATAGGGAGACCGGGCAATGTTGTGGACATGTTTGTGTGTGACTGCGAGTCTGAGAGTAGCCTTGGAACGTTAGATCTCTGTTCCTTTTGCCTCCTCATGTACTATCTCGTATTATTTTGCAGTGTTTGTTGGCTGTGTGTTTTATTTGTGCCATTATGCTACTCGCCTGTTCTTATGCGTCTCGTTACCGAGGCAGGGCGTTTATTATTTCTGGTTCTTTCTTTAGTCAATTTGCTCATAGAAGTATGGGAGCCCAGTGCTTTGTTCCATTAGCCTTGTTTGGTTTTCTTACTGAGAAACCTGGCGTTTGCGCTTCTACTCATTGGCGCGTGACAGTAAGCCGGTTAGTAGCTTTGGTACGTGTGTTCCCTGTCTTGTCTCCTTCCCTTAATTACGGGGTTTCCCATCCTAGTGGACTTGTGCTTAATGAATCCCCTTGCTGCATTTGGCCCCTCCTACCTCACACGTCACGCCACCATTACAACATAGGCTCATTCCCCTTTAAGATGTTAAGGCGCCAAGTGTGACGTATTCTCTCGGCACGAAGAGGACTTGAAAATAAAGTCGAGAAGTTATTCTGATACAAAAACTGTTTCCTCACAGTTTATTTAGCACTCACTAAAACATAAGCATTTGAGCTAGCAACAATGAGCAATAATAGGCCAACTTAAGAATTCCAGTTTAGCTTCTGGGTTCTATTTTGCAGTAGCTAGGCTACAACAACAGTATCTTTCAGTAATAATGTGCAACATAATGTTTCCCAACTGGATGCAAATACCTAAAATTTAACACGACATAGCAGCAGCAGCAGTATAAACTAGCGAAATGTCCAGAATTAGTCACAATTACATAGCCTATTAGCTTTTACGAACCTCCTGACAGTAAATCGGCTAACGAGTAATGTTAGCCTAGCTAATCGACCAACATCCACAATGTAACTTTAGTCCCGTTTTACTGGAGGGTATCAGCAAAGCACAGTAGCCCGTGTAAACACACACAATTAATGTTTTAAAACAGATGGTGTAGCTCCCGAGGGCTCATGTAAAATGTTAGCATGCTGACAGGCGTATTTGGCTACTAACAAAATGATAGCAAGAACCGGTTGGCAAATTTTGAATAAAACACATTGAAGCAACTGAGCTAAGAGGATAATAAAGTCCGGGTTACACGGATGGTCCGCACGTCTTAAATGGTCATACTGAATTTGGCATCAACTTAGCTTTACGTGACAACATACCTTTACAGGAATCTCCTTCTAGTAAACTCCAAGAAGACCTCCGCCTTAACGAAAGCATAGGATGCCAGTCACGCAGCAGAGCTTGCAACAGCACACAAGCTAGAATACCCGTGCAAAAATCAACCATGCAAAACATTTTAAGCAGGGCAAGCCTAGGTTAGTAGCAGGGCGTGGCAAAATGATAGCAAATTTCTTTTAACACAAGCCGTTAGCAAACAAAGAGCAGTGCATCAGCGCTAGGGCGTTCCATTAGAGGTGTGTGCATGTGATTGGTTGAGTATGAGACGCGTGGTTGCTAACCGACCGTGGTCGGTTATGATAAGAGTTTCCTGACAGAACTTGCTATGCGCACGTAAAAACGTTCGCTCCGCTCATTCTTGGAAGTAAAAAAACTGGTAATCTTTTAAAGGTATTATTATTATTAGTAGTAGTAGTAATTATCAAATAAAATACAATTGACAAACTTGTGATACTTTCCAGCAGCCTTGATTTTGCAACAGCAGACACAGAGCTTCATCCCTAACACAGCTGTATCCACACAGTATGTACATAATAACCTGTTATTCAGGGATCCCATGGTTCTGATCAACCCAGAACATCATCCTCTCTCCCTTCCCGACAGTCTTTCTTTCAAACTGACGTGGAAGTCAGTCCACCCTTTCTTCCTTTCCTCAGTACATGCTCATTAAGTTACAATTGAGTGCTTATTTTTATTCTGAAATGAAAGCTGCTGCCAAGTAAGAGACCTGTAAGAGGATAGTCTGGGGGGGCCTGCTTTCATGCAGAAAGGAAATGCAAAGCTAGCCCCCAGCAGCTGATGCAGTGGCCAGACAGTCATGACAGCCAGACTGGAGTTTGGAGTTTGAATCCTCCTCATGAAAAAAGCCTGCTTTCATTGATAATGGCTGCAAAAACATGTCAATCTCGCAGCTAAAGTGGCTGGACTGTGTGTTATGCATGTGGTAGATTTTCATTATTGCTATGCGCATGACTCCAAAAATGGAGCATACAGTCACTTTCATGTGTAGTGTATAATGTCAAATTTTAGAAATGCAGCTTTCAAATGTGTGTTCTTTAACACCCTCAAATTTGTTATCACAGTTGTCATATTGAGTCATAGTAGTCTAATACCTTAAGGAGGAGCATTCATTCTAACCATTTTGTGCCTTTTGTCCTTAACTTTGAGAAACAAATCCAAGCAAGTACCAGTTTAATCTCTGCAATATCCCCATTACCAAGCTGTGTAATAACAGGAGACAATGAGCAGTTTTATTATTTGAACAAGGTTTTTTATTTATATGTTTGGTTAAGGGTCCCCAATGTTAGAGTCAAATAGTCTGCTGCTTTTTGTTGTTAGTCAACACTTATAGTAATTGATCAATAAAATGGTTTGATTACACAGTTAAAGGGATAGTACACATTCTACCTTTTTTTTGTTTGTTTTATTGTGTTATTGATTGGCCCAGACAGTTTTTATGCATGATGAAGGATATTTTCCCTCTTTTGCTCCCATATTTTATATGCTCCCATGCAGTTTTCATGGCAGACAAGAAAGGATGTTTTAAATTAGAAATGCAGTTACACAGACAGGACATTGCACCTGTTATTTCCATATGTAGAAGTGGTGCATCAATAGGATTCTTAGTTGGAGGGTAACTGAGGAATTGGGGTATTTGACTGTGTAGCCTACATAGTGGTTGATTTACTGGAGGTTTGCGTGCACTAAATCACGTGTAAAACTGTTACCACCCGCAAGCAACAAGGTGTCAAGAGGAATGCGGTTTTAAAATGGAGATACACAGATTTTTCTTTTCTTTTTGCTGGTTAGCCTGAATGAATATGCAAAATTGGGCATCCCTACGTTATTTCACAAACTTGTGGGGGGAGGTCATGCAAATAGATTACTTTAGCACGTGTAAAGTGATTTACTAAGCCCAAAAGCAATTTTGGGAAAGGCATTTGTGTGTGCATTTTTAGTACAAATGGAAAGCAGGTATTAAAAGACATGCAGTTGATAAGACGATGACTGTCATTGTAGCAAGACGTACGGGTGTGTTTGGAATATCCATAACTGAACATTCTGAATGATTGCGTAACAATGGGGGTTAGTTAACTGGCCCATTCTAGCTAATGCTGAAAATGCACAAAAAGAGAATTTGTGGATACATACACTACATCATGAACAGTAATATATTATAATAGCAGTGAATAACAAAGCAAATAAAAACATCATCAAAATAAAACCCATGATCAAATGTAAATGTGATTTTATATGACACTTGTGCAGGCATGTTCAGGGGGCGAGGGGGTGGGGGTGAGGTTGTGCTATGCCCCTGCCCCATCTGAGTGTTGGGAACAGTGGTGCGCTGCGTAGTCTACTTCGAGGAAGGCTTAAAATGGTTTAATGGTTTAAAGACCTCGGACCGGGCCGACCAGCAGAACTCCCTACTAGGATAAGAAAGGCCAAAGAAGACGCAAACCAGGATAAATTCCCACCACACAGACAAGGCCAGCTGTAATCAACTCACCGCAGACTTCAGTAAGACTGATCAAACATCCCAGGCATAGTTTAGGATTTTAGTCTGAATTGTTAATTGGTAATTTGATTGTATTTCGACTTTGTGCGATAATAATAGCTGTATAAACTTGTTCCACTGGTAAGCAAGCTAGCCGGCTGGCCATTCGTTTTATAGCTAATGTGGTAGTACTCTTAACTAACCAAAGCAGGCCTCACGGTTTGCTCCTCTATCCTAACATTTACTAACATTTGTGTGATATGATCTAATTTTGGCTTACTGTAGATGGTTAACTATTTCCTGACCGAAGTGCGTGAACTTACGTATAGTAACGTTAGATCTGAGATCACTAACCATAACTTGGCTGCTCACAACCTGAGCTTACGCCACGTGATTCGTGATTCCTTTGTTTCCTGAATGCACACATGGCGGACACACACACACACACACACATACACCCATATGCCACAATAAGCACACAACACGATGTCTGTTTAGTAGAATGTAATATTCTTGTATTTCCTGGTTTAATAAATCTATTTTTGTTAAACCTGGTGTCTGTTTTGATGTCATGTGAATACGAAAGCTGAGTCAAACCTAATAATTAGAACGTAATACCTTCAACCCTTATGAATTATTAGTTATTAGTGCTTTTATGGTAAATTGAAGTAGTAGTAATTATAATCCATAATAATCAAATGAGACTGATTTAATTTTAAGCGGTCGGGTTCGGAGGACCAGACGCGACAGAGGGAATCTAAAAGTTATCCACACAGTGGAAAACCACTAAAGCGGAAAGGAATTCACGACAGGGAAGGAGTAAAGAAAGAATAAGCCCAGAAAAAGTGGGCGAAGGCTCAAAATAGAGCTGAGAATAGAACAGATGAAAATAAATCTAACTCTCTACACGAGAGAGTACGGACGGACCCCTATGGAAAAAGAATATGCTGCAGTATATTGTAAATATATCACAATTATCTTCACAATATATTTTAAATATACTGCAGTATATTACATTTCCATAAGGGGACAGTGTTGTGCAAGCTTACACTTCACAAGAGCTAGCTCAAAGTTCAGTTCACACAGATTAAAATTAACTAGTTCACGTTCATAGTTCACAGTTTTGAATTACAGTAAGTTCAGTCCCCAGAAACGTTAATTTCTTCCGTTTTTAAAAAATGAGCTGCTCCGATCTAACAATATTGCACACATTTTTGTGAATTAGATAATTGCCCCAGCTCATTCCAAAATGATTATTAGTACTACTGCTAACGGTTAAAAGATGTCAGTCGCCTACTACCCAACTCTCATCAGCATGAAATCAACTCGACTCAGAGCCCTGATCCGCGGCAATATTCCAAGGCTCCAGAGCTGTGACACAAACCAAAGTTATTTCGAGTTTTAACAGAGAGCAAATGCTGTAGCCGACACCAATAATAATCGGGTTTAGTCTTGTTACTCAACGTGGATACCAGAAACCTTGACAAAGGTATTCTGTTATATCAAATGATATTCCGAGACGCCAACACTTTAATAGCCTACTTTTTATTACAAAATTATTACATGTGGTTGTTTGCGACCAAATTGCAGTATAAAACATAATTAATATGCGATTGTGTTCAGCTAATGACAGAAAATAGGCTACCTATTATTTAAAGTGGTGACATTTTTATTTTAGAACTCTTGACCAACAAGAACAGTGAACAGATAAATACAATTTTGTATAATAAAAGAAATAAATAGCCTAATGGTTCAAATAAACATATTTTATGGTGTCCAAATAAATCTTTACCAAATACTATTTAAAAGTAATAAACGAAACAGGCTCCTGTACACACACACACACACACACACACACACATGCATCAAGATCTGGCTTGTTTGTCGGATTTGGCTGGCTATCTCTCCTATTATAGCAATCCATCCACCACATTTTCAGTAGGCTTTAAATGAGCATCAATCAGGTGATTTGGGTCTGAATAAAATATCAAAGCTAGTTTACTAACTTTATTTGCTACCAGCTAGACTCGGCTTCAAATTCCAGCTTGTGCCACTGGGAGAAAGAGATGCAGCTCGGGTATTTCGAAAGAATCAAACAAACAAACGGGACTGTATTAACCGGAAGTACCAAAAACTTGCGACTCCGACTCTTCAAACCGAACGGTAGGGAAAGAGCCGACTCAGAAAAAAGAGCCGAACTGCCCATCACTACTCGGGTGCCGTAAAACACAGTGCGTGAAGAACTGGAAAAGGAAAACCAGCACGAAGGACAGAGAGAGCAAAAAAAAAGAAACAAAATCCTAAAAGGAACTCTAATGCACCAAAGGCAAGTCCCGCGTTACTCCAAAGCAAGGCGATGGAGCAAAGTAGTCTCCTTTAGTAGTCTAAGTCCTATACTGTTTACCGGCTACATGTCAACACAAAGACAACATCGAAGCACCGGAAGAAGGAAGCACCGTGTATAAATAGCCCACGGGAAACTTGAAACAGGTGCGTAAGGGGACGACGAAAAAACACGGCAAGGCTGGTGGAAAAATAAGGCAGGAGCGCCCTCACATGGCTCCGAAGGGAAGCGACAGTAGAGAAGAGGGAAAGACAGCCAAACCATGACATTAACTTAAAGGGATAGTTCGGAATTTTGGACATAATGTCTCAATTACAACTTACCCATGATTGATGGAAACTATTTTCAGCTAATTCCATGCTGTCCCTTCTTTTGGACATACACACGTTGCTAATGCTAGCGCAACTCTAGCTAGCGTAACCGGTAGCATCCACTACCAAATGCACTTAAACACTCCACAGTGCACCCAAAGCAAATAAAATATGACGACAGTCTATCGGGGTTATTTTGAGTGTTTATACCATCATTTTTGAAGTCAAACTATCGTTGAATCCTTTACTTTGTGCAGACCTATATTCTCTGTGGAAGTATGGCGGCGGAGCGAACGTGGCCATTGCAACTTGTTGCTCTTCTTTGTTGTTGTAGTCGACCAGTGCCGGCACTACATTTGCAGGTAACGTAAAGTATCGCTCCGCCGCCGTACTCCCACAGAGAATATAGGTCAGCACAAAGTAAAGGATTCAACGATAGTTTGACTTCAAAAATGATGGTATAAACAGCATGGAATTAGCTGAAAATGGTTTCCATCAATCAACTACATCATGGGTAAGTCGTAATTGAGACATTAATTCCAAAATTCCGAACTATCCCTTTAAGAATAATAAGGGTAAACCTCATTATTCCATAGTTATTGCCTATATCTCTGGCATCCCATGTAAGAGTTTATATATAGAGGCATATTCCTTACATTTACGGTGCCCTGGTGTGAGAATTTATATACATTACTTACATTTATTGGCGCCCTGTCCGAGGATATTCCCAACATAATTTGTGCCGCCTGAGGACTCTGATGATTCATAAATCATATTACTAATCATCTTGCTCACTGCTACCAGATTCATATATATTTCAATATTTTAAATAATTTTTTAACAGCAGATTAATAAATATTGTGTAACATTCCGCTCCCATCCTATTGTTTCTCCGTGTTGTCCTTCTCCCCCTGTTTCGTGTTTGTCTCTCCATTGTCCGTGTTTCCCCCGTGCTGCAGGTTGGGCGTGTTTTCCCGTTTGTGTCACTCTGTTTCACCACTCCTCTCTCAGCCTATCCCATTCCCCTGTCTCGCATGCATTCCTCACTCTCCGCTCTGTTCAATCACGCTCGCATACATTCGCACGAATTTCCTAATTGATTCCAATTAATACCTGCATTTAGTCACCCAGTGTTTTCTGTCCTGTGCCAGTTCGTTAACGCTTGTAGTCTGAAACCTCTGGTCCTGTCTGGTTCTTGTCTAGTCACCTAGTCCTACAGTTTAGTTGTTTTTGGTGTTTATTCACTCTGCTAAACTGTTAAGTCCTAGTCTGTTCAGTCTGAAACGGCATTACCCGCTGTTCATTATCCTGTCTCGCTAACAAACTTTTTCTGCTTTAAGTCTGCCGATCTGCAGTTGTCTGAGAATCCATGCCTGTGTTGCGGTTTCCCTGCCTACCACGTGACGTTTGTGTATGCAGCTTGGGGCTTCTGCTATTCTACTATGCGGCGGTTCCCGCTCACAGCCAATGCTGCGGTGCTGCTGATGTGCTGTCGCTCCTGCCTCTGCTGTCGCTGCTGCCGCCCTGCTGTTGCCGTGCTGCTACTGCCGCTGCCCTGTTGCCACGCCTGCGTCCCGCCTGGGTCCGCTGCACCGTCCTGCTCTACCGCTCCCGCTCCCGCTCATCCCCTGCTCCAAACAACCCGGTTACCTGTCGCCATCATCACCTCTGACTTTCCCTGCTCCCACTGCTCCCGCACATTCATACTGGACTGTCTGTATTTAATTGTTCTCCCTACGCTTCAGGAGTCTAGTTCGAAGCTTAATTTATTGGATGCTTAGCGCTCCCACTCTCTGTCAAGTCCGTCCTGTCCGTCAAGTCCAGCTCCGGCTTAGAACAATTCCGGTGAGACCTGTCAAGTCCAGTTCCGGCTTGGAACAATTCCGGTGATACCTGTCAAGTCCAGCTCCGGCTTGGAGCAATACTGTGGTACCGGTCGAGTCCAGTTCCGGCTTGGAACTTCTACTGTCTTTGCCTTTCTCCCCATGCTCAGGACTGCCCTGAGCTTAAATAAATATTGAGTTTTTGTACTTCTGTCTCCTTGTCGTGCATTTGGGTTCAGTCTTATTCTGGGGTCGTAACATACTGTTTTCAAAAGGCACTAGAAATGCTGTTTTTAAAAAGATTTCTAGCACTGAAGTGTCCCCCACAGATGCCAAACCACTCATATGCCCTTGGCCCCTTTGATTTGATTTTAAAAATTAATATTTGTACTATTATTGTTGCTGTCATTAATTTGAATCATTCATTTTGGGTGTCGTCAAATAGTGGTTCTTGGTTTCTGCCCCTCAAACGGTCTCTGCATAGAGTGCTAGTAAGTATAGTTACGATAATAATTCCTGACAAACATCTGTAACTCCCAGCAGAAACTAAGAGACATCCAGTGAAAAAGTTTGTTGTAACCCGCAGCTTCTTCAGTGTAACAGTGGCCTATACCTACACTGTGAAACAATACCGTAAAAAACTGTATATTATTTAACTGTATAAATCCTGTTATTTAAATAATTAGTTATTGCTGTTATTCTACATGTCTTTGACAGTGTAATACATTTTTTCAAATAATTATTAAAGGTCATCTCCTAAAATAACAGGATTTATACATTTTTTCCCATTCATTAAATGGTTTTTCACTGGCAACATTACTGCCAGTCTTTTCATCGTATTCTTAGAAGATATTTTTACAGTGTAACCATTCCAAGCACAGTGACTAACCTGTCTAGAGACCTAACGAAGTGCAGATTTTCATAATTGGACAAAGGATATAAGACAATTTGTAAACAAATTTTTCAAACATTCCAAGCCTTTTCTGTTCAGTCATTAAATGATGCATAATTTAAAGAGGGAGCAAAGGTATGGTTTAAAATAATAATGCCTGAAGTTAGGTTGAGCCAGGACCCCCACCAAACGTATCTCTTTAATCATCTCACCTGGTTTCTTGGGTCTAACAAAAAGCAACAGACCCTATGGCTCTACAGGTCCAGAGCTGGTAACCCCGGTGTCAGCTCTTATTCAATGAGATACATTGAGATTATTATGATCATGTACCTCCTTGTCATTTTTAAATCTGCTATAAAATGGGTTAGTATTTTTTGTGACTGTTATGGAGATGCAAGCTGTGATGCACAGAAAATTTCTGTGTTCAACAGACAGTGAAGATCTATCTCTTGATCCCCACGCCAATGATTTTATGTTAAGTACTCATATTCTTAATACTGTGGCACTTTTTGTTTCTGTATAATCTTGAGCTTAATGGAGGTCTCAGAGGTATTTGATAATGTAATTTTATATTTTATGAGCCGTTTAGCTTCGAGCGGCGCTCTGTTTGTCTTTTGTCTCCAGAATCTTTATTACCATTATGACCCCTTTCAATATCAGTACTTCTTATCCAAATGTCCTGAGAGTATTGGCAAGAAGACATTTTAATATGAACATTTGCATGTAGATCAGTGGTTCCCCCACTTCCCTCTATATAATAATCCCTCTAAATATGAAAACCACCTAATTAAGAAAAGTTAACATTTTGGGATTGCAATTTTGGTGGGAACGAAAATGAGCATACACAGTGGTTCCCCGGGGCCGAGTTTGGGAACCACTGATATTGATAAAGCATTGCCTTTGCTGATATTTTTCAACAATTTTCTGTGACAAAACAAAATGTCAGGTAAATAAAGTTTTGTGTGTGGAGGTGTGTTAAATCGTTTTGTGCTTTTTTCCAGAAGACTAGTTTCTAATCTTCTGCTGAGTACTGCTGCAGGCATACTTTGTGCAAAGGCAAACTTAATCTTTCTATGAATATATTTTCTGACTCCTTGGAAAGGTCCATATTGGCGAATGCATTGCCAAATCAGTAGAACCAAATAACATAATTTTGAAGCCTAAACAAAGCGAATATCTGTTAAAGGTTTGTGTGTATGCGTGTGCATGCGTGTGCATGCACGTGTGCACGTGTGCGTGTATACACCAGCATTCATGTAGTGGGTTGGGTATCGTTTGAAATTTTTTGATACCAATACCAAAACCGATACCCTTAATTTGATACGATACCTGCACGATACTTTTTTCGATACTTTATATCAGGGCTGCCCAACCCTGTTCCTGGAGATCGACTGTCCTGTCGGTTTTCATATCAACCCTAATTTGGCACACCTGATTCTACTAATGAGCAGTTAAACAAGCTCTCTTGCTGTTGAATGAGGTGTGCTTTGTTAGGGTTGGAGTAAAAACCTACAGGATGGTAGATCTCCAGGAAGAGGGTTGGGCAGCCCTGCTTTATATGAAAGCTTGATATGTTTATCGGCCAACTATGTTTCTATAAATGATTATAACTGATATCTTTACTATTTGTAAACATTTTCATTCTGTAAACATTATGTCACTGTAAAATGACAGATAAGTATTATTCTGTGAAAAGTTTGTCATTGTAAAATGACTGATAAGTAGGCTATTATTCTGTAAACATTATGTCATTGTAAATGACAGAATAAGCACAACAGAAGAAAATAAAGTGCAATTTCAAAACTGTCAGGACATCCATTTTGGAGAGTGAAAGGATGCAACAGCACGGCGCCGTTCATCTCTTTTTACGTTCTTCAGCTTAGTTCTATTTGCTGCTACAGTAAAGGGAGTTACGAAAGGGGTGCAATCAGCTACACTACTGGCTTTCACAGAGGGACCTTAGTATGAAATGAAATAGGACTAGCTGTCTACTGCAAACGTTTATTTATGATAGCTTCAAAGATACGATGTAAGCCAATAACGTTAACGTAACTAACATCCACCTTAGCCCGCTATGCATAGGCTACAAGGCAATCGTTAATATGTGAACCAAAAGTTCTGTTTGCGAGAACTGTATCTGTTATTTAATGATTGTCAACAAGAAATTTTTCTTGGTTAAAGTTGATTTATGCTTAGTCTCAGCTTCAGCTGCTTTGACGCACTTCGTACGCAGTGTCTGATGCATAGGCTTGCATAAGCTGGTTAGGACTGCAGTTTCCTGACGCGCACTCTGGAAGTTAAAAATGTTTCCACTCTTTCAATTGATCTTCTGAAGGAAGAAATAGCAAATGCTGTTAGGCAGAAGAACCTAAATGTGGATATTTTGTGTATGGCCAAAGACATAACCTATGAAGGCTTCAACTACAGGGATGGCATGATTATTGCAAATGGGGAGCTTGCTGATATGCCAGAGTTTGGTGAAATAATCCAGATGATTGTTCTCCAAGAGAAACCAGTTTTTATTATCAGAAAGCTTGATGCATGGTACACTGAACATTTCAGAGCCTTTATCCTGATGACCTCATCCTCTACTATGGATATTGAACTTGTTGAACACCATAATCTTAAAGACCCATACCCACTGGCTTGCTACACTGTTGGAGGAAGGCGCATGGTGGTTCCAAAGCAATACATACATGTTTAAGGTTATTATTACATATTTTGATCAAAGTTCACACGATCAAAGTCATGCTTGGATGCCAGTTTTATCTAATCAGGAAAGAAAAGCCCATAAAGATAATTTAACTTCAGTTTTATAGTGTATTTATTTAAATTTGGTATTCCAGCCTGAAACAGGGAGACCCCTGTTACTGAACAAACACACTATTGCATTTATTACTATCATAGTATAGCTATTTAACACTTATTCTAAAGTTGGGTGTATGTATCATGAAAAAAGAGAGAAAAAACCAGGGCGAAAATCTGCAATACCCAGCTCCAATGTTCAATCCGCACACTCAAACGAAAAAGTTAAAAGACTGACCTTCAGAGGCAAAAAGTATATAGATGCAAAAAAACGAACCTGACGAAGACACGCCGAAACGCGCGTTGTTCGTTCCACTTGTTAATAAACCTTTTTTTGCATCTATATACTTTTTGCCTCTGAAGGTCAGTCTTTTAACTTTTTCGTTTGAGTGTGCGGATTGAACATTGGAGCTGGGTATTGCAGATTTTCGCCCTGGTTTTTTCTCTCTTTTTTCATGTTTCATCATCTTGCCGACACCAGCACCTCTTTGATGGAGACACGTTTGTGCACAAGGCGTTTTCCCCTTTTTTTCTTTTGGGTGTATGTATGTTAACATTTGTGATATAAATCATTGTTATAGAGTAATTTTTCAATAACAAGGGTCTCTGTCCAGCTCTAAAATAATGAGTACATTTTCAGATGGGTTACAAATGCCATCTAATCTTGAGAAAGAACCACAAACAATTTATCAACTTGTGTTCCAGTTGTTTAATCACTGTAAATTTCACTTGTTTATCATGTGTCCTGCACTAGTTATTTTCCTGATTGGTTAAAATTGGTATCTTGACCTGAAAACTTATTTTCTGTTCACTGGAGAGATGAGGAGACCCCTGTTACTATTACTAATATTACTGTTCATTGTATTGTTCTCCAACTCAGAATCTGTCAACCATGGCCCAAAACAAGACTGCAAAGCTGTTGGTTCAGTTGAGTGATGAGGATAAAAGGAAGTTGATTCTGCCAGATGGGATTCCAGGAACGATGGAGGAGCTTCTTGTTAATGTGAGGGACACTTGTGGAATAAGAGGGAACTTCAGGCTTCAATACCAGGACAAAGACTTTGGTGCATTTGTAAATTTGACAAATATTGGAGACCTTGAGAATCTTGGTACTATAAAAGTAATCTCATCGCCTGATGAAGGTGCAGCGGCTGCAGCCCCAACAACCGAATTGGACCAGTGTCATGATGAAAGCTTGTCCTCTTGTTCTACTGACACTGACAACACAATACTTCTTTCCTCGCCTGAGTCCGTTTCCTCAAGAACTCAACCATGGCCAAAAGTATTTCCCATTCCAGTCTTTTCTTATGATACCGAACTGCAGTTGGAGAGAGGGAATGCATCTTACCTGGTAGATGGTAAAAGACTTGTTCCCTCTCCAAGGATGTTACAAGACATTCTTCAAAGGATATGTGACGAGATCTACAAGTATAAAGCTTACCCCGTTAAGGAAGACCGCTTTGAAGTTGCACAGGCACTGATAAAAAAGCACCCCTGCTTGCAAATGCCGGGGAATTCCGATGGTGCCCTTGGGTGGGCAGAGAGATTTGGTACGAAGATGTCAAACTTCCGCACCTATATGAAGGGACTTGGATGCTCTGAGTTTGCTGTCAATTCCCTGAAGAACAAGGCTTCAGATGATGCCTATCCAGCAAAGAATATCAAACGTCCCAAACGTGGTGAGGCCAACCATATTCCATCCTTTCCACTCGGTGAGTCAGCAGAGCAACTTGAAGAGGAGCGTCAGGCACTCCTGAAGGAGGTGAAGAAAAGGAACAATGAGAGGATTGTCAGAGAAAAAATGGCAAAGACGTTTGCCCTACGGAGACAAGAAATCGTGGATAAACAGCCCGGCGTGGAAGAGCTGCAGGAGCGATGGCCAGCGCTATTTGGAGAAGAGGAGGTAATAGCTTAGTTAATTGTAACTGTGTGCGTGGTGTGCTCTGGTTATGATGTGACACTACTTGTCTCAGAACTGCCTGCTGCTGTCTTTCAATCCATCACCCCCTCCTGCTTCCCTTGCTCTCGACATCCCTGCCTGCTCCTCTCTCCCACCTGTGTCCCTCTTTCCACCCTGCCTGCTTTGCCTGGTCCTCTCTCCCTAACTGTCTCTACCTCACCACCTGCATTTCTCTTCTACCCCTACCTGCCTGCCTTCATATATCTAACATGAAATCTGTTGTATATTTCAGATATGTGCAGAATTCGAGCGAATCACCACAGTACCTCTCCAAGCAAGATTTCTGGCATCTCTAGATAAACTGAGCGGTAATCTGCTTCAGGTTATCCGGAGCAAAGGAGGAGCTATCCGTGAAAAAACGAAGGATACACTTCAAGTTATGGATCAGGTATGAAATGCTTGTGGATAATTTGATTTCCATTAGGCCAGTAATGTTAGTTGCATTTTAAGCTATTAAATGTTTTCAAATACATGTTATAGAGTCTGGATATAAACGTCCGAAGAGAGTGTCTTCTCAAGTGCCTCATCATGTACCTGGGTGAAGATGTGAGCTGCCTGATTAAAGAGTATCTGGTAAGGCAAATGAGTACTGCCATCTTTTAACCCACGTTATTATGTACCTACATCTTCAACAAGTCTGTCAGTCTTGTCTGTCTATCTGAAAGAACAGGTGAGTCTGTCAGTCTTGTCTGTCTATCTGAAAGAACAGGTGAGTCTGTCAGTCTTGTCCATCTGTCTGAAAGAACAGGTGAGTCTGTCAGTCTTGTCCATCTGTCTGAAATAACAGGTGAGTCTGTCAGTCTTGTCCATCTGTCTGAAATAACAGGTGAGTCTGTCAGTCTTGTCCATCTGTCTGAAAGAACAGGTGAGTCTGTCAGTCTTGTCCATCTATCTGAAAGAACAGGTGAGTCTGTCAGTCTTGTCCATCTGTCTGAAAGAACAGGTGAGTCTGTCAGTCTTGTCCATCTATCTGAAAGAACAGGTGAGTCTGTCAGTCTGGTCCATCTATCTGAAAGAACAGGTGAGTCTGTCAGTCTTGTCCATCTGTCTGAAAGAACAGGTGAGTCTGTCAGTCTTGTCCATCTATCTGAAAGAACAGGTGAGTCTGTCAGTCTTGTCCATCTATCTGAAAGAACAGGTGAGTCTGTCAGTCTTGTCCATCTGTCTGAAAGAACAGGTGAGTCTGTCAGTCTTGTCCATCTGTCTGAAATAACAGGTGAGTCTGTCAGTCTTGTCCATCTGTCTGAAAGAACAGGTGAGTCTGTCAGTCTTGTCCATCTATCTGAAAGAACAGGTGAGTCTGTCAGTCTTGCCCATCTATCTGAAAGAACAGGTGAGTCTGTCAGTCTGTCTGAAAGAACAGGTGAGTCTGTCAGTCTTGTCCATCTGTCTGAAAGAACAGGTGAGTCTGTCTTGTGTATCTGTCTGTCTAACTGTGACAAATGCTAATGTTCTCTCTCTTTCTCCCTCCTTGTCTGTCCATCTTCAGGTTGTCCAGAAGGATGAGGCTGAGTTGGAGCTAGCGAAGACCACCATGGGGTTGTTTGTCCTGCGTGAAAAGCAAGGTCCTCTCTGCGAGCCGGTGGAGATTGGCATCATTATTGATGGTGTTGAGGTACTCAGTGAGCTGTCCTCTGTTGCTTCTGCCTGTTCTATGCTGTTTGGCCTTATCTATTCCCTGGACTTGAAGTATCCGGATGAGCTCAAGTATAGTTTTGAGACTTTTCAGAAAATAGTCATGGACATCGAGAGCAGAAAGATGTCTAAAAGGGTACAGAACCTTGCAGCAAAGCTGCAAGATCTTGTGTAAAGTCTTTACTGGAGCAAGGTGAATTGTGAGCCTTACAAATCACACACATTGTTTAAATCATTCTGTCCCTTCATTTGTTTTTATTTGTAAAATAATTAGATGGGTAGAGATGGAGCCTTTGAGCCCAAACCTGTAAAACCTCTGCCAAAATGGGATAGATTTTATATTTATATTTTAACAGAGCCTCATGGACATAGAAATCAAAAATATGTCAAAGGCTATAGAAGCTGCAAGATGTTGTGTTAAGTATTTACTTGGAGCAAGGTTAATTGTAAGCCTTAGAAATGACACACGTTCCGTTTAAATCATTCTGTCCCTTCATTTTTTTTTTTTTTTTTTGTAAAAGAATTAGATGTAGCCTTTGAGCCTGAATATGTAAAACCTCAGCCAAAATGGGATAGATTTTATGTTTATATTTTAACAAAGCCTCATGGACATAGAGTGCAAAAATATGTCAAAGGCTACAGAACCTTGGAGTGAAGCTGCAAGATCTTGTGAAAGTCTTTACTTTGAGCAAGGTTAATTGTGAGCCTTACAAATCACACACATTCCGTTAAAAACATTCTGTCCCTTAATTTGTTATTTGTAAAATAATTAGATGGGTAGAGATGGAGCCTTTGAGCCTGAACCTGTAAAACCTCAGCCAAAATGGGACAGATTTTATGTTTTTATTTTAACAGCTTTTTTTGTTTTTGAGGGAAAGATTTCAGGGAGTTGTTTTGAGTTTTCAAAAAGAAAAAGGTTGCTTCTTTGTTTCTGGGGAGAAGTGTGTGTTGGGGGGGGGGGGGTGTAACTGTATAGCAGAGCCTTACATATCCTCTTAAACTGACTGACTGGTTTACTGACTTTTATTGACTTGATTACAGACTGATTAGATTCCTGACTTAATGACTAGTTTACCGTTTGGCTGGCTGTTTGGTTTACTGGCTGATTTATTGTGTTATTGTATAGTTCAATGTTGAAAATGAGTGGTATTCCCCTTTAAGGCTCTGCTATTTTTAAGGGAAACATCACAAGGAAGAGGTAACACTCCATTGGCAGCTAATGGCAAAGATGTGCTCAAAATAATCTGCCGTTCATGTTATTGGCATGCAGGCAATTTGTGAATGTGAAAAATACATAGTTAGCCTGGACCTCATGAAAATTGTGTGATGTTTTCTTTGAAATTAATTTGTTTTTATGTTTTTTATTCACTGTGCCACTTTAGAAAAAAGAATGTTGCCATGTTAAGGCCTAATATTTTACCAAAGCACTAAGGACTTACCTCTATCTCTCTCTTATCTCTGCCTCTCGCTGGCTGTCTCACTCTCTGCCTCACTTTGTTGCTCAGTCTGTGTGCAAGTGTTATTTTATTGTTGGATCTGAAATTTGTTTGAGTTGCCAGACCCAGAAGTGAATGTATATGGTGCACATGGCACTTGTTAAGATAATTAGGGGTGCTCTGATCAGGTCTTTTTGGACCAATCCCGATCACCGATTTTTAGAGCACCTCTAAAAAATGCACTATTGTTATAAAAAAGAATGCACTAATGCACTGTTATTTATGGTATGTTCTGGAAGACGCCATAATAAATGTTGAGAATATAATTTTTTGTCTCTTCGTAATTTCAAGTTTATTTTTCAACTTGGAGTAAAATAATAAAAACACATTAGTTTTAAGGGGAAAAATTACTTTGTTTTATGCATAACTTTACTTTGATCTAAGTAGAATTCATGATTTGATTCAATTCAATTTAATTCATTGGTTGTAAGAAGTTTTTTAATTTAAGGTAACTTAAGATATAAGCTTAAACAAAAGTGAAAAAACAAATTCATACAAAGAGAGTACATTGCTTTAAGTAAAAATTGTGATTTGATTATAATAAAAAATATTCATTGGTTGTAAGAACTTATTTAATTTAAAGTAAGTGAATATATTTGCTTTGTAGAAAGGTATTTTTCTAAGTTGAGAAAAACTAAAAAAATTACGTGTAACAAGTTGACGCAATTTTTTTACTTTGATCCAAAGTAACAATTTTTACAGTGTGTGTAAAACTGACAGTAAGCACTCATTGGCTGGCAGCACTGTCAATCACAGGAGTGTGTGCGTATTTCCGGTACGACACGGTGCATTGGGTTTTATCAGTCCGCCGGGAAACAAGTTGTGCTAACTAATCGGTAGCTAATGAATCAGGGCCGGTTCTGGGGGGGGGGGGGGGGGGGCACGGGGGGGCAATGCCCCCAAAGCCAAATCCAGAAAAATATTTAATCCAACAATATGAAGTCGGTGCCCGTAGCGCCGTCAGTAGGCTTAGAGCTACAGACGATTCGGCCAATCATAAAAATGCCACATTGAAATTATATATTTCTCTAATATCTGATTGGTTGGTTTGGCCATATAAACATGGAGATGCAGTGAGAGAGAGCTGTCTCTTCTTGATAACTAACTGTTACGCATTGCTTAGGATATAATATCTGCTAGCCTAGCTTACTCAGTGGCGAGAGTCTCCGTCTGGGAGATTTGATTTTAAATAGATTGATTACATGTTGGATCTAGCCTAGTTGTTATAGCTGCGATTCTGCGGAACATCTGTAGCATTGCATTAGCTGGCTGCACGTGTGTGCGCGCCCGTATGTGTGTGTGTGTGTGTGTGTGTTAGCTAGCCTACTGCTGCTATATTAAAATACACTATCATATCTGTCTCTTTCTCTCTCTCTCTAATAAGGAATAAGCAAGATTCTATAATAATTTGATTTAATTGGGCATTGATAAAGTTGTCCTCCATAAGGGGGGGGGGGGGGGGGGGGGGGCGGTATGGCTAAAATATAAATGAAAATGATGAGCCAGTTACAGTAACGTAGTTTCACATGTAAATAGAAAATAGCACAAAGAGACTGAAATGATGAAGGAATATAGCTCATATTTTACTACTTGTTTCCATATAAGATTAGATAATGATTTGGTATTATTGGGCATAAATAAAGTTGTCCTCCTATAGTATGAGGAGGGTGGAGGTAAATTATCTTATCCACTAATATACTGATTAGCCTATACTTTAGCTTTATATGAAAGCATCTCAAATCTCATCTAGGGCTTTGGAGAAAAAAAAATCTTCAAAATGTTCATAAATTAAACATTTTATTTTAGAAAATGCCCTGTGTGAGGTTGTGAAGAAATGCAGGAAATGAGTTTTAAAAGACTAAAATTTTTCTGGGGGAGGACCCCCAGACGCCCGCTACTTCACCCCCCCCTTGTGCCCCGCCAACATCTCTTTATGCCCCTCCAATCAAAGCAGTCTAGAACCGGCCCTGTAGTGAATGCTGCAAATCCATCAAGAACAATGAGTGTTTTGGACCAAGAGCTTAACACTGGATTGAAGAAAGTTATTGAAGTTCACGACATTTCTTCGGTGTGATAGACTGTTTTACTGGAGATCTCCATGCCATTTGTGTAAATTTGTTTCATGAGGCTCTGTTTTTCTTGTAGCGCTCTCTGAATTAACTGCCCTCTGTAGCGCCTCAATACGTCATGGAACATAGACGGTCTGTGGTTGGTAATATTGTATGTCAATCAAAGGCATCATCTTGTCAAAGTGGGTGGCTCTTTACCGCGTTAGGCAAGTCTATGGACCAGACTTTGTGTTTATTTGCGAGACTAATTTATGCTAAACTGCAAATTGTGCTTCCCTAATAGGGAGCAGGAGGGTGCAGTTGCCATGTGACTGACTGTAGGACTGAATCTTGGTTTCTATCTTTCCCTTGAGAGAAATACTTATTTTGTAAAAAAAAAAAAGACATTGGGCCTCATTCATGTAGCGTTCCTAAATATGCGCGTACATTTATGTGCGAAACGAGTTGGTATGAAAAATTTACGCCGGATTCATCAAACCGTGCGGGAAAGGCAGATTTTTCCGTATTCACGTATGAAACGCGTCCACGTTATTTTGTGATTAGCATAAATCCATGCCCATGAATTGCCTTATATGGAGGCTGTCACTTCCATTTAAAGGTCCACACCTAGTCAAAATGACCCAGAAAAAGCAAAGGGAATAATTATTCCGACACTGAAATCGTTTTATTAGCAGATATTAAATCAAGGGGAAAAAATAGTTCATTATTGTCAGTACCGGTGTCATGAACTGAGAAAGCAAAGGCCTAGCAGTAGATAGCATGTACCATCAATGCAGGATAACCCCTCAAACCAACAGTTAAAGTAGTAAAATAAAAATTTAAAAATGCATCGACATTAAATTGGAGGCGAAAAAACACATAGCTGCGCATCTACGTCTGTTTATAAGGCACAAGATTCTATTGATCGCACCTGGGTGTGGAAAGTGTACCCCAGTGAGATCTGTTACCGTACAAGCGGCGAGCGACAGCTCTGGTGCTACATCGATTGGTTTATAAGGCAGAGTATGCATGCTTCGCTCCACTAGCTGCCTCGGTTTTCCCTACTAAAAGACCACCGCCAGGTTTTATCATCTGTGAGTGCTCTTTATTTTGGTAAGGCATGAGATTCCAGTGATCGAACCTGGGTGTTGAAAGTGTACCCCAGTGAGATCTGCCACCATACAATCGGTGAGCTATGGCTCTGGTGATTGATTCTAAGTCTGTACTGGCTGCGGCGGCACACCAGTGAGGCTTCCCAATCATTTAGCATGGTGCTACATCGATTGGTTTATAAGACAGTGCACGCATGCTTCGCTACACTATCTTCCCCTACTAAAAACCATCGCCACGTTTTATCGTCGGCGAGTGCTCATTATTTGGCTAAGGCAGGAGCACCTTGTGCACTGAATGTGGGGGAGCCATGGATTGGTTTTGTACAATCTATGAGCTATGGCTCCATTGATTGAATTTAAGTCTCTACTGGCTGCGGCGGCCACATTTGGTTGGCCCCAGTAAGACATTTGGTTGTCCAGATCAAACCTGGGCCTGCATGTACCCCAGTGAGATCTGGTTCTTACTAGAGCCGTAGCTCGCAGTTTGTAACTGATTTTTAATTCTGTACTGGCCACAGCTGCACCCCAGTAAGACTTTTCCAATCAGTGAGCGCGGTGCTACATCGATTGGTTTAAAAGACAGAATTATGCTTGATTCGCTACGTTATCTGCCTCGGCTTCCCCTATTAAGGACCACCACCATGTTTTATCATCTGCGAGTGCTCTGTATTTTTCTAAGGCATGAGCGCCTTGTGCACATGCCTCCCTCGGGCAGAACGCCAGCAGCAGTAGAGGTTGCACCCAAACATAAGGGTACTCCCACCACCGAGGCCCCTGCATGAAAAAAGGGCAAGGCTGGCAAGGGCGGCAACCGCGTAAGTTACGCAGCTACACGCGGCAGCGCAACAGCTGACTGTGATGGTTTTGACGCCCTTTCTACAGCAGCGTTAAACACCTCCTTTAGTCTGCTGTCTCGGACCGACTAATCTGACAGAGGGTCGAGAGGAGACTCGGGTTCCACCAACAGTGAGTTAAAGCAGTGGGTTACTCGGCGTCCCTAGAAACCATTCTCTGTGCGGCCTTGGTACGCATGGGTTGCGATATGCCTCGGGCTAGCACTTCGGGGATGTCGGTTTCACCGACGGGCCCCTCAGTGGGCACGATTGGCTATGCCAGCATTAAATGATTTTCTGGCGGAGCTAAATAAAGGCTGGTTATGCCCTGGTATGTATCGGATGGCCAGAGATTGTAGGACATTTGCGTCCATGTCAGATGCAGCAGTCCATGGGCTGGACAAAATGCCCTCTGTGTAACCTGCCTTTGCGTCATTAGTAATGTTCCCAGAAGAGGCAGTCCGGGCAGACGCCCGTTGCCCTAAGCCACAATGCAGAGCAACAGACAATCTACTTTGTAAGGCTTATAGAGCGGCTGCCTGAGCAGCGGGAATTAGTAATTCACTGTGATGGCTAATACCCCACATTCTGGTATGTGCTGGACCCAACCAATTGTCAGAAGGGACGCACAACCCGTGTATGGCAGGGGAGTTATTCGTCGTCCGTCCACCCGTATACCAGCACCGGACTCGCACCATAACCCCGTTGGTCCATCTGGCGGTCAGGCCGCCGACACTAGCTGGTGAATGGGAAGACTCTCACTGGATCTGAGAGACCTAAATATGTATCTAAAATGGTACACTTTCGATTGGTTCGTAGCTGTGGATTTGAAAGATGCATACTTCCACATCCCTGATGGCGTGTAGCATCATCGTTCCTATGATTTGCATTCCGAGGTCAGGCATACGAGTTCAATGCCCTCCCGTTCGGTTTGTCTCTAGCCCCACATGTACTTACTCACTGCACGAGCGTGGTTCTATCGCCGCTCAGGCTGAGAGGGCTGAGAATCATACCATACCTAGACGATTGGCTGATATGCGCAGGTATGGCGCTCACACACATTGCCAAGACGTTGGAGCATGTTGCCAGATTGGGCATCAACGTCGATTATGGCAAGAGCCAGCTGATTCCGATACAATCAATCGAATACATCGGTCTGCTACTCGATTCAAAAAGCATGAAGGCATCATGGACACCCCGTCGCATAACTACTGTGCTCGACGTGGTGTTTCAGTTCAGAGTGAATCGGTTCCTCGAAATTAGGACTTTTCAGAGGTTTATGGGCCTAATATCGGCCACCTCAGCAGTCGTGCCTCTCGAACTCCTGACAGCCAGGCCACTTCAACGATGGTTGAACGCCAAGTCGCTGCACCCCAGGTGGGAACTTCACACCCGAATAAGGGTGACTGATCGATTTTTCAGGTTACTCCGCCCATGGCGACGAGTGAGCCTCCTAAAGGAAGGGGTCCGGATGGGGGTTATACCCTCACAATGCATGGTCTTAAAGACAGACGCTTCACTGACTGGTTGGGGGGGCTGTCTGCCAGCACCACCCAACTCAGGTGTTATGGTCCCAACTACATCAGTCGGACAATATCAAAACCTCAGCAGTGTATCACATAAATCATCAAGGCGGTCTGAAGTCCCATCGTTAGAAGTGACGCAGCGTCTGCTAACGTGAGCACTTCCCAGACTTACCTCTCTGCGTGCCGTACTAGGTATTCGGAACAGTACAGCAGATGTTCTATCTCGCCATGAGATTCATCCCGGCGAATGGCGTCTCCACCCCAAGGCAGTGGAGGAGGTTGTGCTCAGACAGACCTGCTCATCTCTCAAGAGTTTACTGATTGCCCCAGTGGTTCTCGCTGAATGAGCATTCGAGTCCCCTGGAGATAGACGCATTAGCACACGACTGCTATGTGCGTTTCCACCCGAGTCGCTGATCAATGCGACTCTGCACAGGGGCAGCACGAGCCACCATAAGCTCCTGCTGGTAGCCCCCAGATGGCCGATGAAACCCTGGTTTCCTACGGTCCTCTGCCTTGTTTACGATCCGCCCTGGAAAATTCCAGTTTGGGAGGATCTGTTATCACAACAGAGCGCCACTGTTTGGCACCCTCGGCCAAACATGATGAGTCTCTCTCATATGTATGGTCACTGAGGAGCCTGACCCTTCGATAACAGAGTGCGGATCCCCCATCCAGCGGACGCTACTCAACTCCAGAGCCCCCCCTACGAGGAGGGCCTATGAGTATATGTGGCAGCTATTTAGCTTAAGGGAAGGTGCGGACCCTGTAGACTGTCCAATCCCTGTACTACTGGACTTCTTACAGTCTTTACTTGATAACGGAAAAGCAGCCAGCACACTGAAAACCAATGCGGTTGCCATATCCAGCAGGCATATCTGGGTATATAACAAACCTGCAGGGAGCCATTACCTGGTCAGCTGGTTCCTGAAGGGTGCTCGGCGGCTGAGACCTGTGAGGTCACTGGTAGCTCCCTCCTGGGATCTCCCCTTAGTGCTGAGCACTCACAGTTCAGCCCTATGAGCCTCTGAAGAGGAACAGCCTTAAGTGGCTGATAAAACTTGCGGCTAAGTCAGCTGATCGAGCTTGCGGCGCTTTGCCCCCCACCAGGTGAGGACCTGCAGGATGCACACCTGATGTCCAGTGCATGCGCTGCGATGCTACGTCGAAGCTACCGCTTCCTTCAGACATACAAGGCAACTCATTGTCTGCTACGGCAAGACCAAAGGGACAGTGCTCTCGGCTCAAAGCCTCTCCCGATGGGTAGTGAAGGCAATAGCCATGGCCTATGAGGCTAGCGCTAAACCCTCGCCTATTGATATCCAGGGCCGATCTACCAGAAGTATGCCTACCTCATGGGCAGCCCTGGAAGGCGTACCTCTTAAAGAAATTTGTGATGGATGTCCCCCCTGCACATTTTCGAGGTTTTCTCACGTCAATGTGGCGCCAGGTTCAACGGTCGGTGCAACCGTCTTACCTGCGGCCTTAGCATCCACATAAGGATGATGGTCCCTCCTGACACATTGGGTATTAAGTCATCCATATTGACGACTCTAATGGTCGAAGGAATGAAATAGAATGAACAGTTATGACGGTAATCATGTTCTATGAGTTCCGGATGACTATTAGGGATCATGGTCACTCGGGACCTTTTAAAGGCGAAAAAAGTTTTCCGAGGACTTCCACAGTGACGCTCCTCCCTTTATGGGAGGAATTACGTCACTACGTGGAGGTCATGTACCATGACAAATTCTGGTATATAAGTCTCGATGCATTTGGCCCCAGAAGACCATCCATATTGACGACCCTAATAGTCATCCGTAACTCATATAACATGGTTACAGTCATAACCGCTTGTTAACCATGCATTGGGGAGGGAGCGCATCCATTGGGACCGTACAATTAAGTTTGCGGAGAGCAATGAATGGCTTTTGTTTACAACTCTGCTGAACGAAGCCGGACCCCTCCCGCAGGTAAGCATGCCCGTCCCCACACACCACACACACAAACCACTCGTAAAGCTGTGCAAAAATAGATTTATATTACTGGCGTGGGCACACACACACTTGTGACCACCACACCCTCAATAGCTCACCTCCGGGGCAGCTTGCAACCCGGCCCTGCTATCGCTTATGAGGGAGAACTCACACAAACTGACACGGCGGCATACACCTACACAATAACCAAACTCACTTTAACTACACGCCACAGACAAACAACATTAAACACAAAGAGATCGAAGATAGTGGAGTCCTAAGCACACTGCTTGTAGGACTACCACAAAATAAAAGAAAGAAAAATACAAATCTCATTGAGATCCAGGATCTCTTTTTCAAGAGCGACCTGGGTACAACAGACACATACAAACACATTGGACTCAAAATCAAAAAAACACAAAATAAAAATAAAAATTCAGTCAAAACATTTACAAACATATAAATCAAAAGCAACAAGCACAGGTAACATCCACAATATCAGCGGTCAAAATTTTAAAATCCTCTAACGGAATGAAGTGTTCTAATCTCAAGGTCTTTTGTAGTTCATTCCATATGTACGGGGCATAATATTTAAAACCAGTTTTGCCAGGCTCAGTTTTAGCATGTGGTGTATCTAAAGCTAAGTAATCCTGTGACCTAGTACCATATGTGCTGTATTTAAAGGCAATCAAAGAGCAGAGATAATAGGGAAGTTTCATAAGCAGAGCCTTATAAATAAAATACAATGCATGTCCCTTCTCTTAGTTAAAGAAGGCCATCCCACTTTTTCATATAAAATACAATGGTGAGTGAGAAATTTATCTCCAGTGATAAAACGCAGTGCGCTATGATACAGAGCATCAAGGGGTTTTAAGGTGGAAGGAGAGGCATGCATGTACAGAATGTCACCAAAATCAAATAAAGACATAATTGTTGATTGTACAACGGCCTTACGACTGGCAGTAGAAAAGCATGATTTGTTTCTATACAAGAAACCAATTATTACTTTCAACTTTTTAGAAAGGTGTTCCATATGGGTGTGAAAAGAGAGCTTATTATCTAACCAAATTCCTAAATATTTATAATATTCTACAATTTCAATTTGAGAACCCTGAAGTGTACGAATACTAATATTAGGCGTATTCCTCACACAAGACCTTGAAAATAAAACACACTTTGTTTTATCTGAGTTTAGGATAAGCTTGTAGTTAATAAGAGACACCTGAAAAGCATCAAAAACAGACTGCAGATTTGTAGCGGCCAGTTCAAGAGTGGAGCCCGTGGCATACAAGATTGTATCATCTGCATAAAAATGTACATCACAATTCGGAGACAAGGATATCATATTATTTATGTATAATGTAAATAAAAGTGTACCCAGAATAGACCCCTGTGGGACACCTTTACTTATTTCAAGAAAACCTGATTTGATACCATCAGCAACAACAGCTTGAGTTCTCCCAGAAAGATAATCATAAAACCAGTTAACAGAGAGCTCATCCAATCCCATGGAAGATAGCTTATTTAATAAAATATTATGGTCCACAGTGTCAAATGCTTTTGATAAATCAATGAAGAGTGCAGCACAATGCTGACGGTTATCAAGACAATTAACAATATCATTTATTACAAGTATTGCAGCTGTAACTGTACTATGTCCTGGTCTAAACCCTGATTGCTGTGGTTGAAGAATGTTTAATGCCTCCATGAAGGCCCGTAACTGTGAATTAACTAATGATTCTAGAATTTTGGCTAAGCAGCATAATTTTGATATTGGACAATAATTATTTGTAAAGGAATAACCTGTGCAGCTTTCCACACATTTGGGATTTTACCAGAGATAAATGTTAGATTGAAAATGTCAGTGAGCGTTGCGGCAATTATATGAGCACTTAAACGCAGGAGGCAAGGATCAAGGTCATCCTCACCCTTTGATTTCTTTGTGTTTGAGCCTAGAAAAGTTAGTTTATAGGTCTAAATGAAAATCTGTTGCCACCAGAGTGGAAGGAATTTGAGTTCTCTGTTACAAAACTAGGAGTATAGTTTACTGGAACCGTATCAGCAGATAGTCTATCAAATAAATGGCCAGAGGATATAAAGTGACGGTTAACCTCTTAATACCAAACGCCCCCTTGCGGTAACGCGGGCGTTACGGAAATTATTCAATTATACATTTCATTAATTTGATAATATATAATAAACTGCTCACCTCAATATTTTGATTAAATATCCTTAAGATATATCCATTCCTTCTGGGAAAGTGGTTTTTAAGCCCAAAACGTCGGGATAAAACTTCATAAATAACGTTGGAAACTGACCTAATTCTCAAACATGTATTGCAGCTTGATGTCACATCATAAACAATGTGCTGGTAAACTGTTCTGCTTAATTGTATTTCACAAAACTTTGGTTTGAAAAATCATTATACCTTTAGGCTTCAAGAAAAAATACTTTAAAACTTTCATACGGCTGTACATTATTTTTTTCCAATTTTAAACCGACTTGTGCTTTTTTGCACTTGATTACGACTCGTTCGGCTGTGTTCACTTTGGCGTTGTGAAACTCAGCCAGTTTCTGGAGTACTAATCCCTTGGCTTAGTATATGTTAGCCAGAGTTGTTTTGAACTTGCTTGCAGAGATTTATGCAAAACTGTCGTCAATTGGGTGTATTTCTTTGACTGATAGCACAATAGGCCTATCTGAAGTGGGAAAAACTGTCGTCCACCCGCCTCCACTCCGAGTATTATTTGCTTTCCATTGGGTTTTAAAACTGTCTGTCAAATATTCCAGCCAATAGCCAAGACTCTTATCTTTCAAACAAGCCCTCATTCAACACAATAGCCGTCGTAAATCAAGGAAATCCTGCCCTGCGTATAAGGAAGTGCCAGCCACGCGTAATTATCGCACCAAGATGGCGCAGTGTTTTTACCTTGTAGCGTAGCTCGCTAAATTCCGTTTAGCAAAGCACAATTAATTAGGTAAGGCCCGCAGTTACATTTTTTTACTTTAGAGTATTTTTGAGACAGTTTTTGTGTAGTTATGTCGAGATTTTTGAGGCGTTTATCCGTGCACCAAGTGCTAGACAAACTGGATAAGCCAGAAGATGTTTTTGCCGAGGGAGACTCATCCTGTCTCAGTGACGCTGACTCCACTGATGACCGAGATGATGTTGCTGACATGTAAGTTGTTTTATCATACTAACAGTGTTATGCTATAAACGCATTGAATTTCGCCATGGCAGGTAACGTCGTTAGGGCTGGTGGTATTACCGATTTTTCGATATACCAGTGTGAATTCACGCAATGCCATGCGGGTTCGTAATTACATTGTCAACTGTATTTTATTGTTTTTCATACAATTAATATTACAAATTGCACATTCCAACGGTATGATAAATAATTTATGAAGTAAACTTAGGGTGTATTGTCTGTGTTGACAAACTCGCACGTGTTACGTGGCGTTGCCAACAACACAGATGTTTGTGGAAACGGTAAGTTTGGTGTAAGCATCGAAGGAAATGTGCAATTTAGCTGCAATGCGTGAATCCCTGTGTTTCTTCTGTGAAGCTAACTAACCTTATATACTTATGCATAAAATCGGTCCCTCTCAGCTAAATTAATATAGATAGTATTACCTTTACAGTGGCAAGCTAGCAAGCAAAATTACAGGTAACAAGCAGCTAGCTATCTATTTGTGTCTGAGATGAGCTACTAAATCGATTTTTTTGAGTGTGAAATGGCTTCTGGAAGTGTTTAGTAAAGTCATTGTTCCACATGAGTAAATTGGTATTGGATGCATGGTATGAGGGAGAGAACATGATAACATGAGGGAGTACTTGTTTATTATTATTATTGTTGATTGTTGTTGTATAAGGGGGACTAATGGGTATATCAACATGGTGGACAATTCCATGGACAGGGTTAGTGGGGTTTGTAATGATGCAGATTGCTCTCCTGAGGGAATGTGTAGTCTAAATGGCTTCTGTATGAATGGTTAAATAATCTCTCCTCACCCTCCACCCCCATGTTTTGATCCTTTGCCTTTTTTTGTTTTTAGTTCATTTTTTTTAGCTTTTTGGACCCTGCCATTTTGTACTTTCTTTGTGTAAATACGGTAACTTCAGCAATTAGAGGGCAAGGATCTTTTTATTTGTTACAGCAGGGGTGTTTTTATTTTTTATCTAGGAAACTGGTGGACTTTTGATTTTTTATCCACTACACTTTTAGTAGTACACCTTAGTGCACCTTAGTATATAGTTGATATATGTTTGTCATGTATAAAGTTTTGCCTCCTAAAACCCAACCCCAACGTCCCTGTCATAGGAGGTGGCAACAGAATAAAGGACAGGACTGGCAAGCAGTAATGTGTAGGGAAGTTTCATACTATTCCCATTATTCATTTGAAAACCTGTTTGCACATTCCTGGACTCATTTCTGGCTAATGGGGCTCTGGTGAAATACACAAGATTCACTGTGCTGCTACATGGGTTTTGACAGCTTTTTGTGACCTCGGGTAGTTAGTTGTGTAATATGAAGAGCAACAAGAACACGTCTAAAAATGAACTTTTATTGCCAATATTGACAAATTATCTCATTTTTTTGTAAAAACCTAAAAAATAAATCATATTGAGACCTTTTGGAACATTGCCATTTTTGGCACATTTGGCACCATTTGGCACCATTTGGATAACGAAAAAGGTTCACCTGAAAAAAACCCTGTAAAATTTGAATGGTTTGAGATATTGACACCAGATTGTTACCAGAGGTAGGCAGCATATTGATGAATCAGATAGAGGAGTCATTTGCTTGATTGCATTTGTAGCTCCCCAGGTAAAAATTCTTAAACTTGAATGTAGGTACCCGTTTTTTAGTTTTTTTATATTTTCTGTACATAAATTGTTGTAGTTAAGTATCAAAAACTGGATTTCTATGAGTTCTCACTGCTTAGTCGTAATACTGCAGGTGTCTTCTTTAATAAAAGCCATGAACCATATTTGTACCATTTATAGTTTTTGAGATAACCACCTTTGTTTGTCACTAGTGAAAACAGGCGAAAATTGGCCTATTTTTCCCTCGGTAGGAAGAGGTTAAAAGCTTTGCACATGTCTATTTTATTCAAAATGTAATTATTTTCACTATCTGAGAAGGGAGAGAGGTGGTGGGCTTGTTTTTTAGAGATTTCATGATTTTCCTAAAGCTGGTCGCATCACCATTGGAGCTTGCAAGAGAGGACAAGTAATAATCAGATTTTGCTTTTCTGATCATGCTAATGCACCTATTCCGCAATTGCCTGAAATGCAACCAGTCTGTTGGACTATCACTAGATTTGGCTTTCGACCAAGCTTTATCTCAAACATGAAGAGCTTCAGTAAGCTCTGTTGTAAACCAGGGGTTGGAACGATTTTTTATTCTAAAATTCTTATAGGGGGCATGTTTCTCAACAATAAAATTTAAAATGTGAGAAAATTGATCAAAAGCTAGGTCGGAATCAGGAATTGTGCAGATTCTCTCTAAATCATGATACAAATCATGTAAAAAAAACCCTGTTCTACAAAATCTTTAAAATTCCGTTTGCTGATAACACTTGCTTTGTATTTATGGCCTCTGGCAGGCAGTTCTGACACATGAAATTGGATAGTGGTCACTAATGTCTTGTGCAAAAACTCCACTGGATGGGTATTTAAGCGGTCTGTTTGTTAGTATAAGATCAATTAAAGTGGATTTAGACAGATTTTTTGTATTTGGCCTCGTGGGATAGGAAATCAGCTGAGATAGATTTAACTCAAGGCACAATTCTTTTAGCCTAGAAGAGTTCCCAGATAACCAGTCCAAATTTAGGTCACCCAAAACAATTAACTCAGAAGAGGCGTAAGATGACATCAGTTTGCCTATTTCCTCCAAGGCCACATTTGTTGCAGAAGGAGGGCGGAAAATACCAATAACAGTAAAATGAACATCACCCCCAATGCAGATGTCCAGCACAATATATTCATATTTCTTAGGCACTGAGGAAGCAGCAAGTTCACATACAAATATTCTTTAACATACACCAATACCCCTCCCCCTTTAGCTTTCCTATCTATTCGAAATAGCTTGTATCCATCAATAGCTACATCTAAGTTAGATACTTTTCCCGAGAGCCAAGATTCTGTCAGGACAAAGATGTCAGGGGAGGCTTCATCAATCAACACATGAACAAAGTCCAACTTAGGTAATAGGCTCCTAATATTTAAGTGCAACAGTTTTAAACCACGATGTGATTGAAAATCTCAGTAGGTTGAGGCTGGCCCCAGAAGGTGGGCCAGTTGTCAATAAATTTGACATTGTTGGAGCACCATAAAGAGAGCCAGCAATTCAGGGAAACCAACCTGCTGTGGATCTCATTGCCCCTAAAAACAGGCAGAGGGCCTGAGAAAATCACTTCCTGACACATTGTCTGAGCCTGCTGGACAGCTGATATGTTGCACTTTGTGACCTCCGATTGCCTAAAGTGGACATCATTAGTTCCAACATGGATAATAATCTTACAGAATGATTGTCTCTTTTTGGCTAGAAACTTCAAGTGGGCTTCAATGTCGGGGGCTCTAGCCCCAGGCATACAGTTGAAAGTGATCAGGGAAGGCGAGTCGAGCCTCACATTTCTAATGATCGAGTCGCCAATCACAAGCGCCTTCTCTAGTGGAGAGTGTGTCATGGAGTGGTGAATGGGGGGGATCATCAGCATCAATCGCAGCAAGAGGTGTGTACTTGTTAAAGGTGTAGGTGAGCTGAGGCTGTACCCTCTCTGGGCGAAAGCTTTGCCTGCGATTCACCAGTTGGAAGTAGTCATGCTTTGCTGCTTTTTTCTGTGAGAAAGGCATTCTGGGCGTGCCAGTAAAAGGGTGTTTTTTGGAAGCTCCACTAGTAAGGGAGAGTAACCCTGTAGATGGACAAGATTTTTGCCTAGCAGAGCAGTTTAAAACATGGGAGTACAGAGGTGCAGGGGACCCTAAGCTGGGGTGCGGAGAAGAGAAGCAGGTGGCAGAGGCAGCAAGATCTATCATGTTGCAATACACACACAACGCACAATGTGACAGCTTCTCCACCCCTTGGTGGTCACCAACAGGGTATCTGCCTGTCCCCCACTTGGGCAGGCCTAGGGTCACAGTCCCTCTACTGTTAACCGCCGCCCTCGTCACACCGACTATGCAGGGGAGAGAAGAACACACCCGCTGCTGCCCAGTCCCCTGTTCACACCGGGCTTAACCCACACTCGGTTCAGTGATGCAGCGAAAGCACATTCCTTATGGTCTGGGAGAATTGATTTCTCCCAACAGAAGCGCCACAATTAATTCCAGTCCACTGGATCCGCCACACCGACCGCCTCTGCTGTTCACCGTCGTTGCTGCTCGCCAAATCCTGGAAGTAATGCCGTCTTTGCTTCTGCTTGCTTCCGCAGCTGCTGCCAACTCCAGACCTCAGCAGCTATTCGTCTGCAATCAGGTAAGTTCGCCGCACACAAAACACATCATATTCGCTCTCATACAACAAAATAAAAATAACCAAACCAACAGAAAACCAAAAGAAAACACACCACCCAAAATGTTTGGGAGCTCAGAGGCAAACCAACCTCTCTCGCTCGCCCTCCGTCTACTCACTCTTTCACCCCAGGTGCGCTCTATTTATCCCTCAGGAAACCCAGCCCCTTGCGTCCCCATTTCAATCATCCAATTCCCCCATGAGTACCAACCACTCATTCAATCATTCAATAAAGTTCCACGATTATCCAATTTTCTACCGCAGGAACCACTCTTGTTCCCTCCTCACTGAGGGAGACCGCAAAATATGTTACACTTACATTAACTTATATTATAAGTTGTATTATAAGTTATTATAAGTTGTTAAGAAACAAATTAAGTTATTTTCAATATGAATACCAAAAAGGAATTAAGCAGCCTTAGAAATGTTTTTACTCTCAGCTAAATTCCATTAAAGAGGAGAAATTAAAATTGTTTGTGTGCTCAGTGGGGTTTATTAGTAATCTTCCAGAATAGTTATTAAATTTCTTGAATTAATTTTCTCCGAACTTAGAGTTAAAACCATGGGCCTGAATCTCTCTTTTCACAATAGTACCTAAAACTAATAATATTTCTAGCATTTTACACTGAAGTAACAGTGTACGTGTGGAACATTTCCTTGCTCAAGGAGACTGATGTCTGAAAGGAGCAAATAATACACATTGTGTGTGTACATACAAACTCTCACTCCAGGGAAGCTACAGAGATGGTACATGTGGCATATTTCAGGGGATTTCCGTCCAAACTCATGTGAATCTTCCAACATCTCTGACACTGCTATAGGGGGTGGTATTAAAATTGACTTGAAGGTTTTTGAAATTGAAAGGTGAAAAAGAAACACATTACCTCTGATGCTGCATATGTACAGTTGAAGTCGGAAGTTTACATACACTTAGGTTGAAGTCATTAAACCACTCCACAGATTTCATGTCAGCAAACTATAGTGTTGGCAAGTCAGTTAGGACATCTACTTTGTGCATGACACAAGTAATTTTTCCAACAATTTTTTACAGACAGATTATTTCACTTTTAATTCACTATATCACAATCCCATTGGGTCAAAAGTTTACATACACTAAGTTGACTGTGCCTTTAAACAACTTGGAAAATTACAGAAAATTATGTCATGGCTTTAGAAACTTCTGATAGACATCATTTCAGTCAATTGGAGGTGTACCTCAGTGCCTCTTTGCTTGACATCATGGGAAAATCTAAAGAAATCAGCCAAGACAGAAAATTGTGGACCTCCACAAGTCTGGTTCATCCTTGGGAGCAATTTCCAAATGCCTGAAGATACCACGTTCGTCTGTACAAACAATAGTACGCAAGTATAAACACCATGGGACCACACAGCCGTCATACCGCTCAGGAAGGAGACGCGTTCTGTCTCCTAGAGATGAATGTGCTTTGGTGTGAAAAGTGCAAATCAATCCTAGAACAACAGCAAAGGATCTTGTGAAGATGCTGGGGGGAATAGGTACAAAAGTATCTATATCCACAGTAAAACGAGTCCTATATCGACATAACCTGAAAGGCTGCTCAGCAAGGAAGAAGCCACTACTTCAGAACCGCCATAAAAAAGCCAGACTACAGTTTGCAACTGCACATGGGGACAAAGATCCTACTTTTTGGAGAAATGTCCTCTGGTCTGATGAAACAAAAATTGAACTCTTTGGCCATAATGACCATCGTTATATTTGGAGGAAAAAGGGTGAGGCTTGCAAGCCGAAGAACAGCATCGTACGGGGGTGGCAGCATGTTGTGGGGGTGCTTTGCTGCAGGAGGGACTGGTGCACTTCATAAAATAGATGGCATCATGAGGAAGGAAAATTATGTGGATATACTGAAGCAACATCTCAAGACATCAGCCAGGAAGTTAAAGCTTGGTCGCAAATGGCTCTTCCAAATGGACAATGACCCAAAGCATACTTCCAAAGTTGTGGCAAAATGGCTTAAGGACAACAAAGTCAAGGTATTGGAGTGGCCATCACAAAGTCCTGACCTCAATCCAATCGAAAATTTGTGGGCAGAACTGAAAAAGCGTGTGCGAGCAAGGAGGCCTACAAACCTGACTCAGTTAACACCAGTTCTGTCAGGAGGAATGGGCCAAAATTCCAGCAACTTATTGTGAGAAGCTTGTGGAAGGCTACCCGAAAC
Source organism: Synaphobranchus kaupii (assembly GCA_029718625.1). Taxonomy (NCBI): domain Eukaryota; kingdom Metazoa; phylum Chordata; class Actinopteri; order Anguilliformes; family Synaphobranchidae; genus Synaphobranchus; species Synaphobranchus kaupii. The sequence continues at coordinate 81,709,137 of CM056377.1, forward strand.
GTTTGACCCAAGTTAAACAATTTAAAGGCAATGCTACCAAATACTTACAGTGTATGTAAACTTCTGACCCACTGGAAATGTGATGAAAGAAATAAAATCTGAAATAAATCATTCTCTCTACTATAATTTTGACATTTCACATTCTTAAAATAAAGTTGTGATCCCAACTGACCTAAGACAGGGAATGTTTACTAGGATTAAATGTCAGGAATTGTGAAAAACTGAGTTTAAATGGATTTGGCTAAGGTGTATGTAAACTTTTGAATTCAACTGTATGTTTGTTATTGTTATTGCCTATTTTTTTATCTACTCAGTGTCTTTAATCACAATATAGCACAACTTGTGTTATAAAGCTAGAATGAGCTAGCCAACGACATGATCAATCATGAATAATAATTGAACTCTTCGCAGGTCGCTTTAATGTAAGCACACAAGAGAGAGTTTATAATTTCAATGTGCCACTTACGTACTATTCATATCTCTGTGTCATTTTGCTTTACTTAGCAAAAACTCAACTTACCATTCACTCACTCACTTTTGGATACAATGAGTTTGCTATTTTGACGAGGCTACTTCTGCATAGGAAGGAAAGTGAGGCTACTGCAGCAACTAGGCAATGGGGATAATTTGTTTCGCCTTCAGCCCACCGAGCAGGGGCATGCAGGTCCTCTCCTGTTCGCTTCCAATGCAAGATGTCCCTCCTTTCCTTAACTCATGTCAGAAACACAACTGGCAATCCTGGCCATTTTTATCGATTATGTCATGGGGTTTGCTATCAGTTCCCTTTTCTGCTATCGTCCTTTTTTCGTTCTTGTTATATCGGGATTTTCCGTCTTCCGTCCCGTGATTTCTCTTTCACTCGCCACTCATTCCTTGCACCTGTGCTCGTTACCTGTTAGGTATTTAAGATCCTCCCTTCCGCTTCCTGGGGCTTCTGTATTGATTACCACTTGACATAGTACCCGGTAGGGTGAAGATCTAGAACCTACAAGCGAACTTTTCCTTTTTGAGCTTGCTTGAGACTCTTACTTATAAGGGTTTTAGAGTTTTCCTTAGTAGGGTTTTGTCTTTGCTCTCTTAAGCTTACAGTCTCTCATTTTGGTTTCGCTTCTGTTCTTGTTTAGACAGATAGCGCTTATTTTCCTTCCTTACCTACCTCTCTAGTGCTCTCCTATATAAAGAGCGAGGGGTTTTCTGTTCCTATTGTTTTCTCACGTGCCTACGTGCCGTTCGCCCAATTATTCGGGCTTATCTCTGCAGTCCTCGTTTAACGCCTCATTCTCACTTCTTATTTGTTAGCTCGTTGCAGCTACTGAGTGAGAATCTTCTTTTCCATTCCTTTTCACATGCCTACGTGCCATTCGCCCTATTTTAAGGGTTGATTTCTGTTCGCCCTTTTTCTAGACTCCCTGTTAGTATTTCTCTCCAGTCGAGAGTGGGAGCTAGTTTATTTGTTTGTTTTTTCTGTTGGTATTGTTCTTCCCTTTATTACGGGGTATCTCCGTTTTATTGGCTCTTTTTGAGCTTAAAGAATTCCTTCGCTGCGTTTGGTCCTCCGAACCCAGCTTCTCCCCCTCACAGATTATGCCACTGCCTGCAGTGCACTGGCACATTAAACAAGATCTAAAACTCCCAGGCAAGGGCTTATGGCTCAAATTGTTTGCCAATATTAATCGTTGTAAAGTAGGCCTCAATAGTAATTGTGTTTCACCAATATAAAATTAATATTTTATCAAATGAAACAGGGGCACAGCCATCATCTGAGGTTATTAATGTGACATTTATCTCCCAGATCTAAAACTTCAAAATAAAAACTTTTTTGTGGTAGAAATGTATATAACAGAGGCATGTCAGAGCCAAGGTCCCCTTTGATTTTTTATATCAGTTCAAGACAAAAGAAGGCTGGTCTCCTTGAAGAGGCCACGTATCAAAATAATGCCGCAAGAAGACCTGGCAGATTTATGGCTGGTGCACAAAATTAAATCCTTTCCTTAGCTCCGTTTACCGCTCTATGGCGATAAATCCACCATAGGGCGCAGCCCAGGGAGAATGACACAAAGTGCATGATTCTTTATAGAACTCCTCTTCCATTACAGGACTTTTCTCTTGAAATTCTCCAATGTACGTAAATTGCGATGCGTTTAACTTTTTAATTGTTCAAACTTTAGGATCAATTACAATGCATTAAATTACTTGTCAAGCCAAATTATACACATGTACCTGGCATCCTGATATATATACTGAAGATTGGTTATATTAATTTAAGCATCTGTTTAACAGTCCCAATGCTGAAAATAAATTGAATAACTTCATTATCTCTTGAGTGCAGGCCTATCACATAACTTATTGGTTTACTATAGACTGCATAATGCCCTGAAGAAATTCAACATTTCATAAGATGTGTCCTTGCTTGCTTTCTTTTCCATTCCCATTAATACTGTGTTCTGAACACTGTAGTCTTCACACTGATTACATACCTGGCAAAGGCTGGAATGTTGTGACAATGTTTTACCGTACCTTTGTAATAACAAGTAAATACAAAGTTCCATTGTATCTCGACTGCAGTCCTGCTGAGGGAGGTTTCTGGTTGGCAGAGTAATTCCAGTACAATATCAACTCCTGTGAGTAGCTGAACATCTGCAGTCTGCTTGTGCCAGCTGCACAAGATGCAATAGTTTCCCAGCTCAGTCAACTGCATGTGAAAAGAAGGAGCATCTGGCTCTATGCATTTTGGAGGGTCGGCATACTAGTCTGCACCCTCCCATGGATGAGGGTCTATGGGGGTTAGAGTTGCAATTAGGAACTCCAAATCTGCCAATGAAGAAAAATGTAAATTAAAAATGAATTTTTGTTGACCCCGAGATGGCCCTGTAGCTCATGCATGAGCACTATTGCCAGATGATTGTGGGTTCAATCCCTTAGCTGAGTTATAATAGAGGCTTGGCAGCCACAGCCATACATCGTGGAATAATGGCCTTGTAACAGCATGGCTTCCTGTCTAGGGGGTAATTGCACATCATCCATTTCACAGCGCAGATGTCATGTTAAGTTTAAGACTTAATAGGCCTTATCCACTGAGGAACTATGATTAATGGTTCGCTTCTTTGACATGGGCTCTGGCAAAATGAGGTGCATGGCCAAACAATTCAAGGTTATTATACTTAATTAAGGGAGTTTTAAACCACAATTTCCAAAATGGTGGTTATTTTATTTAAATCAGCAGATTTTGTGTTACTTTAAAAGTTGTGGGGCATGAACCTCTAGGGCAATGAAAATCACCTTAAAAGTCCAGGCAAGGATTTTCTCCAGTTATCCGTTAAAACTCCTTAACAAATAGGTATTTAGATTAGTAGTCACACTAAATGACAATGTATGCAGCAGAAGAGCCAATGATAAAGCAACAGAGAGAGGGAAAAATGAGTTGCTAGTTCTTGGCCCTTAAGCTCAAAAGAGATAACCAGCTAGCACAGCTTCTGCCAGACACACCAGAAAAGAGAACTCACGCCATCCTGATTTGTGAAGCTAGCATTTTAAATCCCCTTTATTAGCACTCTCATGCTGTTTCTGAGCAGACAGGGCCTTTTGCATTGGAGATGAGGCTGATCTGAGAACGCTGAACTGAGAAGGCCTGCTAATGTCAGGAGAATGGAAAAGCTGAGACAGCACAACTCTTCCTTTCACACATCGTACCACAGAGAGCCAGTAATTAACTCTTTGACTGATGACAGCGTCAGGATGTATTTGGGTCAAGGGTTTGATAAGGAGGCTCTGATGTGCCCTGTCAAATTTAATAAGAATCAAAGGAGCTCACAACCTTTTGAATTGTTCCCAATGCACTGATTTAATGTTGATCTCTTTCTTTCTATTAAAATAATAAGAAAATCATGATATTTGTAATTCGTCTAGTTTAACATGGTATGAACTATTAGAATTATTATCATTTCCCCCCTTGACATGACATTTTGGTATTTAGCAGACAATCGCACCCAGAAGGACTTGCACGGATTATTTTTGCGAACAATCAATTTTACAGCTGGAATTTACTGAAGCAATGTAGGTTAAGAACCTTGCTCAAGTGTACAACAGCAGCACATCATTTAGACTCACAACCTTTGAGTTGCAAGCTCAGTTCCCTAACCTATATACTACACTATAGCCTGAGAGTACTGTGATTCTCTTTTCAGCTACAATATTTACAGAAGAGATAGAATCAAGTTCTCAGAGCTGTGGAAATATGAAGGTATCTGTTCTGGGAGCTTAATTGGTTTATTTCCCAATAGATTATTGCAAAGCTGGTTCCCTTTCATGTTCAGTGTTCTTTTAACTTTTTTATTTCATTTCTTTTTCTTTTTTCATTTGACCCGTAAATGTAATGCAAACACCAAGCCTGTCATATAGGTTTTTTTTTGACAGGCAATTCTAAAATTCATACCAAAATAATAATATCAGATAATGTCTGCTATCTTTCACAGATATAATAAAAAGCGAAGGGCCTTTAAATATTTTATGAGTCGAATAATGGAATAGATGGAGCTAAATGATCCATCATTTTATCTATCCACCCAAAAATGTGAAAATGATGCCTGTTTAAAATGCTTCATGCATTAACAAAATGATCATCTCCTGCTCATAAACATAGTCATCTGATGTTGTAAGTTGTATAACTGGTTTTCCTGTTTCATGCACTTCTGTGTCATGATGGCTTATTTTCATTTATTTGGGATTCTTTATCTCGTGGTAATAAGATGATTATCTCAGTATGCAAATATAACTGAAATGGATATCTTGTGATCACAAGATGACTATCTCAGCATTTCAATATTAATGAAATGTTAATCACAAGATTTATAACTCTTCCAACCTCTATCAAAAACCAAAATAGTTTTGTAGTATCAAAACCCTGGCTGAATCAAAATCCTCAATAATTATGTTGTATATTAACACACTGTTCTGTTTTGTTTGTATATTATTTTCTGTTACTTTGTTATTTTTCATATTCATTGCCCATAGCCCTGGTTCCTGTACAGTATGCATTTCCCTCAGCACCTCGGTCTGTCTGTGTGCTGTGTTCCGAGTTGTCACTCCCCTGTATCGTGCTGGCACTATTCGGGTGATTTCGGAAGTATTCGGGATTTCTGCCTTCCTTCGTGTCTCGTATTCTTTCTTCAGTCTTTTGCATTAAACTGTAGATGCTATTAACAATTACTTATTGCACTTGTGGTTATCTAGTTTAGGTTACACTTACTAAATCTACTAATGTATATGTGTTACTAAACAAGACTAACCCCCGTATTACAGTTATTTACTAATTGATACTAACATATCTTCTACGCTGTAACATTCCATTCTCGTGTGCTTTACCTGACTCCTGCTGCCTTCGCATATTGACTGCACCTGTCTCTAGCCTGTAACTCCGCCTACCAATCTGAGCACGAGTCTGCCTCTGATCCAGGCTATGTTGTCTTCAATGTGTTTTCGTGAATCCAGTCCACGTCTTTGTCATTCCCCCATTATTGTATTATCGATTCCCATTGTTATCACCTTTGTCTTGTTTGTAACCCCGCCCTCTCTCACACCTGACCATCCTTTGTCTTATCCTTCCCCAGTGTTTATAAGCACTCAGTGTGCAGTGTTACTTTGTCAGTCGGTGCAATGAGATCAACACCATGTAATGCCGTGTTAGTAGAATCAGGGGAAATCCCACTAGAGCTCAGGAGAGACAAACTGGCTCTAACATACTGGATTCGGCTTAGGGGATGTGGGGATGAAAATGCCACTAAAAGTGTCCTAAACGAATGCTGGGAGTATAGACATAACGGAATAGGTTTTGGATGGAAGATAAAAGATAAATCAGAAGAATATGGCCTAGATGGAATACATTTCAATTCCCCTACTCCAATAAGTAATGTTCCCCCATGGCTCTTCCCTAAAGCTAAAGTTGATTTTAGTATCCTGGAACTAAAGGAAAATTGGGCGGAACATGAAATAGGATACTGTGCAAACCAGCATATAATAAACACATATTCTAATTACCTACATATCTTTACTGACGGATCAAAAGATCAAAATGACCATGTAGGAATAGGAGTATATATCTCACAATTTAAAATACATATAGGGAAGAGAATTTCTGATAAATTATCAGTATATACAGCCGAGATGATGGCAGTGATTGTTAGTCTCCAATGGGTGGAAGAAGTGAGACCAGACAGGGTGGTGCTGTGTATTGACTCTGCAGCAGTTCTTTTTAGCCTACAGACAATGAACTCAATTAGGGAAGACCTAGTATATGAAATGTTTCAATGTCTATTTAGAACGCAGAGAATGGGAATAGAAATAATATTTTGTTGGGTACCTGCACATGTGGGATTAGAGGGTAATGAAATTGCAGACAGGATGGCAAAAAGATCGCTAAATATGACGCACATAATTAATATAGCATTTGGAATAGGGGAAGGTAAAGCATTAATTAAAAAGAAAATATTGGAATGCTGGCAGAAAAAATGGGACGAGGACAGTAAGGGTAGAACATATTATAGGGTACAAAAGTCCGTTAGAGCACAGAGTGTTAAAGGGCGAAGCAGAAGAGAGGAGGTAGTCATATCAAGACTAAGATTTGACCATACTGGTCTAAATAAAACTTTATTTTTATTGGGTAAAGTGAACTCGCATAGTTGTGCACATTGTGGTATAATTGAAAACACTGAACATATAATAATGCATTGCATAAAATATAAAGATGAAAGGGAGCGTTTGCAACAAAGGGTAAGAGAGGTTGGACGAGGTTGGGATTTGGAAGGGATATTAGGAACAAATGGAGATAAGGTGTGGGAAGTACAGAGAGGGATAATAGAGTTCTTAATAGGTTCAGGATTGTTTAATAGAATATAGAATTTTACTTTATACTTATAATTTTATTTATTAACTTAAGTTAATATCATAGAATAAAGAAATAATTATATTCATTTATTTATTTTTTCCTGGAATCCTGTTCTACATACTCCGGTACGGTAGGTGGCGGTATGCACCTAAAGTTGGTATTGCAATCCGCCAAAAAACACAAAGAAGAAGAAGAAGTTACTTTGTCAGAACGTTGATCAAGTCCACTGTGCCGATTTTTTGTAAGCCTGTGTTATTTGAGATTCTTGAGACAACCCTTCTGTACGACTTCGAGCCTGCCTTTTCCTTCTGTTTTGTTTGCCGTGTCTTTCTGGTTTTTTGACTCTTGCTACGTTTATTTTTACTACTCTTTTGGATTTCTATTTCGATTTTTGATTTTCGATTTCGATTTTGTACCGTCTCAATTACCTGGCTACTGATCTTGGACTGTGAATGAACGTTTTTGCCTGCTACCTGTGGTCTGCGTTTGGGTCCTTCTCAGAGCATAACACACACACCAAAATAATACTTTGTAATGAGGTAATTTCATCACCACAGAAATTAAAAGGCGAGTGCAAGAGCATATTCATCTGATTAGACAAGGGCCAGTTGAATATCTTGAAGATTATGAACATTCCCATTTAGATTCAGTTCAGTGGTCTTGTGGTCTACATCAATTGCCCCCCGTCTAGTGAGAATCAAGGTCTGCTGGTTACCCATAACTTAATTAATGCACTACAGCTGTTTATTACATGGTTTACTTACCTCACCTGGTTTCTTCAGTCTCAATTGTTTTTAGGTCAAAACAAATGGCAGTGGAGACTGGCTCCCTGTGTCCAAGGTGGGAGAACCCTGATCTATACTCATGATTTAATCTTCCAGGAAAGACTGCACACAACAAAAGCACCATATCTGTCCTGTATATTTAAAGTTTGTGTTTTATATATGTGGGGCGGACCAAGCTATTCAAATACATAAGTAGGGCGGACCAAGCTATTCAATTGTCCAGTAGATTAACAAAAATAGAATAACAAAAGGTTAATTCAGTAGAATATAAGAATTGGGAAAACAACTTTAATGTATATTTAAAAAAACACTATTTTCCGGCTGGCGCATGCGGGTGGCGAGCCAGCGCATTGGCGAAGTGACATTTTGACATATTTTCACGTTCCTGAGCCTGTTTGACTCGCCATGCTCCCGGAAGTGGGAGGAGAGTCACTGGTGGAGGTGTGTCAGTCCAGATCGAGCAGTGAAACTGCAAATTCTGGGCTCTATTTTGGAAGCAGCCTAGTTCAATTTTACTGGAGCGGAATGCAATTTTGGGACAAGAGTAGACTGCGATATGCACTTGCACTGCCCGCCAGGTGAGACCACGTTTACGGCACAAATCGCACCACAGCCTATGGCCAGTTGCTAATTTTGGGGCTTTCCCCAATGCGTGCATGATCATAACCTATTCAAAAGCCAATCAACCGCTGTTTTCGTGGATCATATGCGGTCCAATCCCCCAAGAAGGAAAAAATTCTACTTATCATTTATTGCTCATTGTCTTTTTTATAATGTTAATTCTTGTATTTCTTTCCGTTTTTAATTGTTTATGGCTGCTATTATAATGCACTGTGAATAATGACAAACTTGGTGCATACATTCACTCTTATTGCACGTATAGCGATAAAAACGTACCTCAACTCAATTACATTCAATTATATCAATGCAAAATAGATAGCCTGTCATCTTCCAATGCAGAATCCTAAAGGCAACAAAAGTCGCTAATAAACGTGGCGAGGAAAATGGGATATGTTGCATTGGGAAAATTGTGAACAGATAAATGTTAAACGCATGCTAGGGAAATAGAGGAGTTGAAAAATAAAAAGAGTAAAGAGAGTAAGAAAATTAATTTCAAAATAATTTATATCGACTGATTGGAGGCTAATGAAAAGATTAAAAGCTTTTTAATTTTTCAGTCCAGATAGCCTAACCTATTAGTGACTTTTGTTGCCTTTAGGATTCCAGTAGTCGGAAATTGAGTGGTTGGACTCGGGAGGCCTCCCGACAATGACCGGATAGTCTGCTATCGTTTTTCACTAAACCACATGATGCGACATGGGCTGCGTCCCAATCCAGTTTTTGCTCCACCCTCGTAAACTTCACTTGCAAACTTCACTTGGGAGGATGTGACGCACATACCAATAAAACAGGAGTATACACTTGCGTTTAGCGAGTGGGAGGGAGCGAGGGCTTTGAATTGAGACGCACTTCACCCCATGCCTCTATACCATAGACTGTATAAAAATATGGACAAAGCCACTGTGACGTCACCCATTGCCTTTCCATGGCCTCGGAAAAACCAAATTGAAACACGGAAGTCTTTTTCGCCGGCTGTTTGGACGAACTGCGCCTGCTCAGTGGAGCCGACTTGACCTTTGCTTGGAGCAGGGTGAACCGGATATGGTCTTCATGGGAGGGTCTCTGTCCAGGCACAGTATGATTGACAGTTCGGGGCGGAGATTCTGGAAAGCGGGAGAAATTAGAAGCGGGAGTTTTATATTGCAAGCACAGTCTATGATTGCAAGCAAATTCACGGTAAGTTAAGCTAATTTATTATATAATTTCATTTTCACGGTTTTACGGTGTTATTTATTTGCATTGACTGTGTGAAATTCGCCACATCATTGTGTTATGTTATAACGTTTTATTCAGTTATGTTATCTTCAATTTACAGTACAATTTAAAGTACATTAATATTCCACCCAACTCAGATCGGAGGTAGGCTAATTCCATTAGCTAGCATACCAGCTTGACAGTGAGATTGGTTACGTTAGGCCTAGGCAGGCTAAGGCGAATATAGGGTAACGTTATGATTGCCATTAACGATATTGACGGTCAATCAATCACATTTACGTACAAGACTACTTTTATTATAAATGTCCCGAAGAGCTGCTCTAAATAGGTAGCAAGCTGTCAGCAAGCTTGCGACCCAAAAAATCCGTCCAGGCCATAGACTGTATAAAAATAGGTCCTTGCGGGATTTCTAAGTTCCTAAAAATGTCTGGTTAGGTTTTGCTCATTCCAATAACCCAGCAGAGTAGCCTATTATGTTAATAATGCCCGCCCGAACCTGTCCTAATTTTTTTTGTGTGTGGATAAAATATACAATATATGATCACCCTAGCTAACGCAAATCACAATGAAACAAGAAGATAAAATAACGTAAGCTGTGGTCATCTACGAAGCATTTTAATAAGAATCTATTTGCATGCGTGAAAATTGCACAATGCACTTTGTAAAAGCAAGTTTCCCACCCTAGTACATGAAGTCTCATTACACAGACTGGTTGTAACCTTGAATTTTTAATTTCTTTTGCAGACACAACGATGGAAAGCCGAAGCCTCAACTGAGTTTCTGTACCCACCTTTCATTGTGAACCATTTTTCTTTTTTAATCACTGTGCCTTAAACTAGTCATTTACATAATATACTTTGAGTGTATTTCTCTTTCATTGCTAATTTTTCAAGTGTAGCTCTCCTTATGCAATAGGACCAAACAGCATATTGACAATATTAAAGTATCATGTCTAGATTGTGGATGATGTTTTTAATAGCTTGCATCCAGAATGTATCATTGTATATTGCAATGAGATGCATTTAATTTTATTCCTCTTACACAGCTAAAACTGTCTGGATAGTTGGTGACAGCTACTTTTTATTTTTTTAAATAGTATCGTCCATTCCCTTAAAGACTGAATCTAGGGGAGCAGTTTCTCCAATCCTGGATTTAGCTTTTAATGGAATAGGTTTTTTTTAATGAAATGGGTCAGCTTTTCAAATTTTATGTTATGATGTTATATTTTGTATTATGATTTATTTTAATTAATGACATCTTTAGCTATGCCATTGTTCACCCAACTCCCCCTGCTCTTCCTCATCCCTGTCCCGCATCTTCTCTCCCCCACCCATCTTGTCCTCTCCAGCCATGGCACCCCATGGCCTTTCTTGCTTCCTGCTCCCTAAGCCGGTGTAGCTGTCAATTAAAACATTTTTAAATTATCCAACTTGTTTTGATGTGTTCATTATTTGCATAACAGAATCATGCAGTAGGTGAAATAGCAAATATTACACAATATATAAACTAATCAAATGTCATTCAAAATGAAGCATAAATAAGGGCATCTGGTAGCCTAACTACCCTCTACATTATACATGTTGTACAGCAATTAATTTTTGTAAGTACTTGCTCTGTAATGAGAATCAGACCCTTTATATAAATGGGGAAAAATGTAATTTGAGGTTTTTGTCTGCTTTTGTCTTTAAAATATTTAATACCCTCTTGCATTCAGTTAAATAATGAGTACATAATGCACCAATACATTACCGCTCAAGATGGCCTTCCCCAGCGTGCACAGTGTAGGTATAGCCACTGATGTAAATAAGTAACAGACATCCTGTAATCTCACTGAAAGACTAAGGAGGAGCAGCTTGTGCTGCGACTTTAAATGTGTTAAAGGAGTGATTAAGATCATTCTTTTTTCACAAAGCAACTTGAAATCAGTACAATTTTTTATGTATCCTTAAAAGATGGTCAGATGTCCCTCGTGGCTGACAGGGTGAGTCCGTGGTCCATACATCCCGCACAGGATGGCGGCGTTTTCCTTTGTAATATGGATGCTGCACATTTGATAAGAGGGTTACCCACAGACTAGGACTGCGGTCCCCAACCCTATTCCTTGTGCTGTTTCAACCCCAAATTTGGCACATCTGATTCTACAAATTAGCAGCTCAAGATATCATTCATCACAGAATTAGTGATCTGTGTTAGTATTGATTATGTTGGTAACTTGAACAGCTGGTAATAAATTTACATCTGTGAAATAGAGAAAGGATAGAGCAAGATCAGTTTTCATTTCATAATAGGGGACAAAAAACTCAAGGGTAACAAGAAGTTAGGGGTTTGACATAGGAGACAACAAAGTTCAGTAGCCTGTCTCAGTTTAAAGCCCACTCACCACGTCAAGGTGCAGGCTGAGAGTGGGAACACAAGACAAGACACACATTTAGTACAAGACAAACCCTGACGAGACGCACATTAAAAATGACAAGGTCCACATAAAAGATCAAATTTGTACATAAATGCTGGCTGTAAATGGTATTGTAATCCATGTGTCTTTGTAAGCGAGGACTTCCACGTTAGCCTAACGTTACCCTATTTTTATACAGTCCATGGTGGTGCCAAGTGGCGACACGAAAAACATGATAGCTAAATGACAGCTAACGTTATGTTGGGTTTCCATCTCCATGAACACGTTTCCCACATGCTTTAAAAGTTATAAATAATGCTCAACCTAAAATGAATACCTCTAATGAAATATACACCATGACTAATGCACGGTAGCTAACGTTAGCAATGTCGAAATTCACTCCACATAAATGCACTTAGCCAGTGGAGAGCATAGCCAGGACGAAGTGCAATGTAGCTACATGTCTACGACGAGACCGTTAACGTTAAATTACAAAGCTAAAAATAGACACAAAGGCTCACCAGGTCGATGTTTAATGGAATCTAAGTTAACGTTACACAACTGAAATTTGACTAACGTTACTTTTGACAGGTTTTACATCGTTAGCTAACGTTAAGTAGCCAAACCAAACGGTTTTGGGAGATAAAGTTGCTAACTGCACTAGCATACTGGTCTACGTAATATACAAAAGCGTTAGCTTGTCATGCTAGGTCGCGGTAGGTAACGTAGCGTAGGCTACTTCTGCAGGCTGTTATTTAATAAGGCTAACGTTACTTACTTGGTAAAAAATCAAGTAATAAAAATTGTATTACCGAAAAAACTGGAGAGACTGCTTTTTGTTTGACTAATGCACGGTAACGTTAGCAATGTCGAAATTCACTCCACATAAAATGCACTTAGCCAGTGGTGAGCATAGGACGAAGTGCAATGTAGGTTTTACATCGTTAGCTAACGCTAAGTAGCCAAACCAAAAGGTTTTGGGAGATAAAGGTGCTAACTCCACTAGCATACCAGTCTACGTAATATACAAAAGCGTTAGCTTGTCATGCTAGGTCGCGGTAGGTAGCGTAGGCTACTTCTGCAGGCTGTTATCTAATAAGGCTAACGTTACTTACTCGGTAAAAAATAAAGTAATAAAAAATGTCTTACCGAAAAAACTGGAGAGAATGCTTTTGAGACGGTCGATTAGTACAGTTGTATGCAGAACATGCCATAATGAATTCAACACTAGTGACAATGAGAATTGCGATGTGATTGCGATGGGTCTAATGGTCTAATACTAGCCAAATTCACACATTAAAAGGACGAGAATGGGTGAGAATGTCAAGGTCATTGCTAGCCACTTGAGGTACCGCCTATGGGTCCCGCCCACGTCCCGCCCCACGTCCCGCCCCACGTCCCGCCCCACGTCCCGCCCCACGTCCCGCCCCACGTCCCGCCCCACGTCCCGCCCGTTCCGTCTATGGTTCCCGCCCCTCAAAGTGAGTGAAATGACCGGCAGTAACCCGACTCAATCTGTCCCCTGATTGGTCCTGAACAAATGTCAATACCCTGTCCAAACGACACAATATTTTAAAAAATCAGCACATGCACAGGCATTAGATGAAGGAAAGGCACCTATTGCAATAAAAAAAATTTTTGTAAAAAATGTATTGACTGAGTATTTTGACCAAATTGCTGCCGTTCACTTACATGGGGAAAGACCTATACTGGAGCCAACCGCAGTGGCGCTAGTGAGCAACGGCACAATGGCGGCTCCCAGGCCAACCAGGAAGTGAGCTTCAAAACGAAATCCCAGTCTTGGCCCCTTGCTCTATACTCGGAAGTTAACTATGCTGCTGCACAGTGTCGTATCGTGGGATCTCCGATCATGTAAAACGCCTGTCACCGTAGCCTACCTTTAAACGGTTGAAATTATCAACCTGTTTACATTAATTATCAGTCAAGCAATTGATTTACTGAATAACAAATATCAATAAATACGGCAAGTTTTGTGGGTAAGAACATTCATTTGTCATAAAATCGTCTAGCCTAGCATTTAAATATGTAGGACAGCCCGTGCGTTGGAATAAAGCATTTAAACCAAACATATTCTCAACCTGTTTCCGTTCATTTTGCTTGCTTATGTCAATCAAACAAAGTCCCTGAATCAGTGATATATAGGCTAATGTTTAACAAATGACAATGACAAAGATATTATTAACGTGAGATAAAGGTGGCAATAATTCGGAATAATTAACTGGCAAAAAATCCCAACGTTTTCTGTGAGTTGCACGTTCGCATTGCGTTTTTCCTCATCACGTTAAAGAATGTCATTAATTTAAGACTCGATTTAGTCAAAACGAATTAAACATTAGAAAGCATACATTTAAAGAGCAAAATATCTTAAATTGCTGGAACCAGCGTTTAGCGCAATGCATGCTTTCAAGCTAGAAAAACGAATTTACCAAAATATGTGCTGTTCATTGATCACTTCGCATGACAGTCAATTAACGCATTTTGGATATATGTGGATGAAGCCTAGTAAATGCTAAACACGTTTATTTACCTATTCGTCTTGGTTATTCAGAAATTCTATTGTTTGGCTATCTGGCAAATTATAGGCTACGGAAAAATACTGAGACACGAGTAGCCTAATAATCCGTTTAAAAGCAAGATTAAGCTAGAGAACCTTGTAGCCTACATCCCACAGTACCATACTCTGTTGCTGCATAAAGCAATTTGCTAAACCATGAAATACAAAATAGCAAACTGCTACTTGATTAACCTGTATTTATTAGCCTATACGCCGTCTTTTCCATTCTGTATGCGCTTTTAATGTATAATACCCCGATAAACATGAACGTGATTATCACTGAACAGGACGTTCGATGTGAATTGTGGGTAATATGAGCTTGCAGAGTCTGCTCTTTTGCAGACTCGTTCCCTTGAGAAAAGTTGAGGGTGGAGGGGCTATGTCACAAACTTAATTTGGCTTTCTAACGGATTGGACTCACACTTAAAATGGAGACCGAGGGTACATCCTGGTCTCAAAAGGGATTCCCCCAAGTGAAGTTTGCAAGTGAAGTTTACGAGGGTGGAGCAAAAACTGGATTGGGACGCAGCCAATGCCGGAGTGGCTAATCGGGAAGAATCCCGGTTGGGCGCTGGTTTTTGGGCTGGTGGCGAGGATTGGTAAACATAATAATTGTATTTAGATCATATAGGCTACTGGCTGCAGTGTGGGCCTCATGAGTTCTCACTCGGCCCCTCTCTCTCGCACGAAAACGCACGAAAAGCACCCTCGGCCCACACCAGAAACTTGGATGCTGATAGGGGGGGATGATAGTGGCCCCTCCAAAATTCCATAATTGGTTGAACCCAAGTTTGTTTTAGATTATGATTGATCGCCTGATGTAATTAGTTTAGTTTACAAGTTTGTGCCAGACGAAGATGCTTAAAATGGAGAATAAGATAAGAAAAGGAGGATCAGAAAAGGCTAGGATAAAAAAAGAAAGGCACTGGAAGAAGCGGCCAAATGTGCCAAATTAACCGACGTATTTCGAACAAAAACGCAAACGTAGCTGATGATGAGAAAGGTAGCGTATAGTGTTAAGATGTCATAGGCGTGTAAAGCACAATATCATTGCATGCAAACCACAATTAAAGCTTATTGTCAAGGAATTTTAAAGCATGGCGTATTTACGAATAACTGCTTTGATAAATGCAAAATGGTTATGGGATCATCTAATATGCAAAAGGCATTTTGCTATATGGGCCATTCTACAAAATTCATGCAAATTGCTGTCCCTCTCTGATAAAAGTAAGACATTGACCAATAAAATCTTTCAATGCTATATACACGTAATTCATTAGATCATGTTATGTTTTAATATAATCCAAGATATAAATTGCAGTAATAATAGATACATTTATCCAAAATCAACACTTATACTCTTGGGAGTGTAAATTCCTATTGGGATATGGCTGTCCCCGCTATCAACCCTTAAACTGGTGCATTAAAAAATAATACCCAAAATAGTTTTGCCAATTATTTGACTTGTCTTATTCAATAAAGCATGTGCATTTTTATCAAATATAAGTTAAAATAATGCAATCTATTTTGTAATAAATTTTATATTTCAAAAAACCTATTGAAAAAATGCTGCCCCCAATTTTTACGTCACAACCGAAACGTACACTGTTTCAGTCTGTGCAGTGAACCTGCTTGTAGCCACACACCCCTTTTTTAACCAGGAAATTAGACAGCCTTCATATGAATCAAGGCCACATGGTGAGTAGCTAGGTTTTAGCATTTTGATATTATTGTCCTTCAAAGTATGAAAATTAGTCTGTGGCTTTAAGAAACGTCACACCCAAACACCCAAGTTTTCATATTAGAGAAAAAAAAGTTGATTTCATAACTGTAGATTTGATTAAAAGGTAGGTGCATCTGTACAGAGAAGTAGTTGCTAACCATGTGCTTGCTAAATCTTTTGTTTTGTGGCCGAAATGAGCCAAAATTGTCACTACCGAAACAGTCACTACCGAAACAAATGTTATTGTTTTGACAGGCCTGTTTCAGTTGGTGACACTTGTCCATAAATTCTTATTAAAGACAATAAATAGTGAGACAATCAATGCACATGTACAAACCTCAATTCCAAAAAAGTTGGGACAGTGTATAAAATGTAAATAAAAATAGAAAGCAATGGTTTGCGAGTCCTTTTTGTATTCAATTGAAAACAGTACAAAGACAAGAGATTTCATGTTTTAACTAATCAATTTTATTCTACATTTCATTCTTTATTCAGCTCATTCTACATTTGATGCCTGCAACACCTCCCAAAAAATTTGGGACAGGGGCATGTGTTATGGGTGGTATTAGACTACCACCTATTGGATGTTAAGTGGCACTGCACCTGAGTGTTCATGAGAATCTCCCAGCATGCTTTGCAGCACAGTTGTTGTTGTATTGCCTCCTGACTAGTTTCGCACTAAAGTCTGGTTACAACTAATAAGATGTGTTGTCTGATCATTATTACACCACAAACCCGAACAGCATGTTTACCTTTGTGTTACATCACCTGTCCTTTTAACAACACTCAGTAATCTTTTGGGAACTACAACACTAATTGTTGTAGTTTTGAAAGCAGAACTGCTTCCCATTCTTGCTTAATATGAGACTTCAGCTGCTCACCAGTCCGGGGTCTCCATTGTCATATTTTGGGCTTCATAATGCGCCACATGTTTTCAATGGGAGACAGGTCTGGACTGCAGGCAGGCTGACGACGAAGCCATGCTGTTGTAACACGTGCAGAATGTGGCTTGGCATTGTCTTGCTGAAATAAGCAGGGATGTCCTTGAAAAAGCGATTGTCTAGATCGCAGCAAATGTTGCTCCAAAATGCATATGTACCCTTCAGTTTTAATGGTGCTTTCACAGATGTGGAAGTTACCCATGCCATGGACACTAACACAAACCCCCATACCATGATAGACGCTGGCTTTTGAACCTTGTGTTGGTAACAATCAAGATGGTCCTTTTCCTCTTTGGCTGGGAGAACACGACGTCCATTATTTCCAAAAATAATTTGAAAGGTGGACTTGTCAGACCACAGCACACGTTTCCACTTTGAGTCAGTCCATCTCAGATGAGCCCAGAGAAGTCGGCGGCGTTTCTGGATGTTGTTGATATATGGCTTACGCTTTGGGTAGTAGAGTCTTAACTTGCATTTGTAGATGCAGCGACAAATTGTGTTTACTGACAATGGTTTTCTGAAGTATTCCCAAGCCCATGTGGTTATATTCATTACAGAAGCATGCCGTTTTTAATGTAGTGCTGTCTGAAGGATCGAAGGTCACGGGCATTCAATATTGGTTTACGGACTTGCCCATTTTCTCCAGATTCTTGGAATCTTTTACTAATATTATGGACTGTAGATGGTGAAATCCCTAAATTCCTTGCAATCGTGTGTTGAGAAACGTTGTTCTTAAACTGTTGGACTATTCGCTCATGCAGTTTTTCACAAAGTGGCGAACCCATCCTTGCTCGTAAATGCCAGAGCCTTCGTGGATGCTCCTCATGACTTATACCCAGTCATGATAGCATGACCTGTCACCTATTCACCTATTTACCTGTGGAATGTTCCAAACAGGTGTTTTTTGAACATTCCACAACCTTCCCAGTCTTTTTTGTACCCCTGTCCCAACTTTTTTGGAACGTGTTGCAGGCATCAAATTCGGAATTAGCGTATATTTACAAAAATCAATGAAGTTGCTAAGATAAAACATTAAATATCTTTTAAATATCGTTTTCATTTAAATATATAGACAAGAAAAATTACAAATCACTGCTTTCTGCTTTTATTTGCATTTTACGTACTGTCCCAACTTTGGAATTCAGGTTTCAGTAAGAGATGTCACAACCGCAACAATGTGGTCACAACCGAAACACCTGCTGTTTTGTTAAAATTTTGAATAATATGAATAATCAATCAAATATACAAGAAATTGTGCTGGTGAGGGTATATACACTACTCACAAAAAGTTAGGGATATTTGGCTTTCGGGTGAAATTTATGGAAAATGTAAGTTCACGCTACAGTGATATTATACGTATCATGAAAGTAGGGCATTTAAGTAGAAGCATGCAATGGTGATTTCCTCATCTCAAACAATTTATTGAAACAAAAGCCAACAACAGTGGTGGGTATACCACAACAAAAATGTCAATGTCTCAATAACTTGTCATGTGCCCTTGAGCATCAATTACAGCTTGACAACGACGTCTCATGCTGTTCACAAGTCGACTTATTGTCTGCTGAGGCATGGCATCCCACTCTTCTTGAAGGGCGGCCCTCAGGTCATTGAGGTTCTGGGGTACAGAGTTACGAGCCTCTACACGGTGAGTCAGCTGATCCCATAGGTTTTCTATGGGATTCAGGTCTGGAGAACGTGCAGGCCACTCCATTTGAGGTACCCCAGTCTCCAGCAGCCTTTCCCTAATGATGCGACCTCGATGAGCTGGAGCATTGTCGTCCATGAAGATGAAATTAGGCCTGTGTTGTTCATGCAGGGGCACAATGACTGGATTAATGATGTTATTCAGGTAGTATGGGCTTGTCACTGTACCATTCACAAAGTGTAGGGCAGTTCTGTATTGACTAGACACACCTGCCCACACTGTAACACCGCCACCACCAAAGGGTCGTCTGGTGACAACAGTGGCTGATGCATAGCGCTCTCCTTGACGTCTCCAACATCGTTGGCGGCCATCATTTCTGCTCAACGTGAATCGACTTTCATCAGAGAACAGCACTGAGGCCCACTGGTCCCTCGTCCAGCGTAAATGCTCCCTGGCCCATGCAAGACGATGACGCCTGTGCCTGGTGGTGTGGTCAGGTACCCTTGCAGGTCGTCTAGCACGCAGACCACGCTGATGTAAACGGTTTCGAATGGTCTGACGTGACACTTGGGTGCCTCTCACCTCCCTTAAATGTGCCTGGAGTTGAGTGGCATTCATCATCCGGTTCCGCAGGGCACTGTTCACAATGAAGCGGTCATCAGTGTGGGATGTGGCCAAAGGACGTCCACTTCTATGCCTTTCTGTGACTCTTCCAGTCTCTCTGTATCTCTGTTGCAACCTGCTGATGACACTCTGTGACACTCTAAGCTCAGTGGCCACTTCCCTCTGAGAACATCCTGTTTGAAGCCTCGCAATGGCGAGGTACTGTTGATCAATTGTTAGGTGTCGTCTTGGTCTCATGATGTCAAAATGTGAACAGCATGATGAAGAGGACTGTTTAAATACCAATTCTAATTGAACCAGGAAATTTATTGGTCGATTCATGGATCAAACACCTGTTGTGAATTTTGCCGTTCAGCTCCTTGTTAGAGAACAGCAAGTTGTGCAAAAAGTACTGAAACATTGAATAGTTGGACATGTGCATTCAAAAGTTTAGAGAAGGTCAAATTAATTTCACCTGTAAAGGTTATAGTGCATTTTAGGTTCATCCTGAAATTTCACCCGAAAGCCGAATATCCCTAACTTTTTGTGAGTAGTGTATAATCTCATAAATAAGAATCTATCAAATTCATGTGATCAAATCTGTCCATTTTATAGAGAACATTTGTACAGAGTTTTCACTAAATTGAATTAATCCAATGTTTTATTTGATTTAAAAATTCAGGGTAATTGATTAAAATTGAACAGCAGTCAAATTCTTTTTTCAAAAATGTCATTTTCAAAGGGGTGAATTAAACTTATCAATTGGGTATGTAATTTTATTTCAAAAGCAGGTTTTACACCATGCTTCGGTTGTGACATAGTATTTAGGAGCAGTCAGTAAATTCATCCTTATTCTGAAAAAAATACATGTTATTGCACTGTACATCTAGTATATTTATGTATCTCAGATAAAGTGTAACACATATATTATAAAAAAATTATTAAGTAACACTTAGATGTAGCAAAACTTAGCTAACGTTAGCTAACATAGCCTACTTGCTGTATCCTGCTGTCGCTTCTTGTTGGTTTTGTTAGTTAACGTTATTAACTTTTATTTATTTGATGTCTAATGTCACCCTTCAACCGTGAGGTAACGTTAGCTATCTAGAAAAAAGTTAACAGCCAAATGAAGTTAATTGAACTTGATAACTTACTGGAGATTTAAATGTTACATTCAGAGAGCTAACGTGAGAGTTAATCGTCATGAATGGACGTTTTATATCTTTCTGGGCATTGTCACGAACGTGAACATCTGCCAAGTTAAGAGGGTTATTTACTAAATTAGAAAAACGATGACTAAAAACAACAATTAAAAGGCCTTATGATAACGGTGACTTCTTAACGTTCAAAAACAATAGTTAACAGCAGTTTTTATTAATAGTCAGTGTTAACATTATTCCAGTGATTCATATATTGTATGACATTCAACGATTTCATATTGAGGACGCGTGATAAATATGGCTTTATTATTATTATATTTCCCAGACATTAAATACCGAACGTTAGGACAATATGCTTTATTTGCACAGCATTAGCCAACTTATTGAAGTTGTACATTAGTATTAGGCCATGAAAGGCATTATTCTTTATTATTATGTTTTAAGTGACAGAGCAGAGTCTGCTGTTAGGCCAAGTCATTGATGAGGCAGTGCCAGGACCAAGCCATGAGCCCAGAAGGATCCCTGCTGTGGACAGCACAGGTAGAGCTGTACCACAGTGTATGCAAAATCTAAAAAGTCCAGACAATTAGTTCCAATATCACCACTATACATACCTATTTTACTAGTTATATCTTGTATATATCTTATAATTGTTCTATATTTAAAAAAATTGATAATAAAAAGTAAATTAAAAGAGCAAAAATGGTCTATTTTTCATTGTGGAACCCGCCCCCCCCGCCCCCCCCATGGTCCAAAGTGGGCAGGGCTGCTCTGAGACATGAAACTCCTGGGCTGAAAATGAGTCCCACTCCGGCCCTGGACGCAGCCAAGGTCAAAACGAGTCCAACGCACACGGCTCTTAAAAGGACTGAAAAGAGGTCATTTGATTAGCTATGGTGCAGCTGAAGCACACCCACTGCTAAATATTCAGCATAACCCAGGCCATTTTCAACCTGCGCAGCGCGCTGTGAGCTGTGCGCTCCTCGCCTCTGGTACGAAAATAGCGAAATTCAGTAGCCATGCGCTTGCCTGAAAATAGAGCCCTTAGGCTTAGATTTAATCAACATTGACCATAACCCCTTTGTGCAGATGCCAAATTTGGTCAATTCTCTATTCTGTTCTATTTAAGGCTTTATAACTCCTGGGGCCACATGTATAAACAGTGCTGAGCAGACAAATGCCCTCAAAGCCGCATAAGCGAGTTTCCATGCAGAAATTCAGATGTATAACGTGCTGTGAGAATCTGCGTACCTCTGCACACAATGGACACCATACATACGCAATGGTCCGTGTGATATCTTTCACCCTGAGCGTTCTTTTACGCATTCTTTTACTCAGAGTTATATATATGTGGCCCCAGGTGTGAACATCACAGAAACTTGGAAAATGGCTTAAATTAAACAAGACAGTTGTACCATTTACAATGCCATATTTAGATTGTTTATTTTCATAATTTAGGTCAAAATAATGTGCCACAAATGGAAACAACTTTGGGAAAATTCAGTAAAAGGTTTTTCTTTAGTTTGCAATGAGAGCTACATATGTGAAACAGGTAAAACTATTCCTGGATCATAGACTCCTTGTTCACAAGATTGCAAAATCTGAGGGCGATATCTATGATGCAAATTATAGGCAGTGTAGCCTGTTGTCCCTTAGTGTCTCCAAATCTATCCAAAATGGCTATATTGTGCACTGCTGTAAATCATAAAAATAATTACATTTAACTACAAATCAACTGTTTTGGCTCATAAAAACTCACTTTTGCATCATTTTCAAGTGGGAATTACTATATTTTCATCATTATAGGGGGATAGATATCTATAGGTCCAAAAACCTATCCAACACCTGTCATAAAATTAATAAAATATTTTTTGTCCATTATAAAGCCCCCTTCTGATGGTTTAACCCCTTCATGCTGAGGCTTAATTTTCATCTGTTTTGTACCATTCTGTTAAAAGATTTATAAATCCAGATGTCAATGTTACACAAACACCAATAATGAGCAGAGCGAACGTTTTTACGTGCGCATAGCAAGTTCTGTCAGGAACCTCTTATCATAGCCGACCATGGTCGGCTAGCAACCACGCGTCACATACTCAACCAATCACATGCACACACCTCTAATGGAGCACCCTTTTTAAGTCAAGAATCAGTTCTCTGTGCTGCTTGAACGCTGATACACTGCTCTTTGTTTGCTTACGGCTTAAAAGAAATTTGCTGTCATTTTGCCGCGGCCTGCTATTACTAGGCCTGCATAGACTAACCTAGGCTTGCCCTGCTTAAAATGTTTTGCACGGTTGTCTTTTGTATGGGTATTCTAGCTTGTGTGCTGTTGCAAGCTCTGCTGCGTGACTGGAGTCCTATGTTTTTGTTAAGCTGGAGGTCTCCTCGGAGTTTAGAAGCTATGTCATGTAAAGCTAAGCTGAAGCCAAATTCACTGTGAGCATATAAGACGTACGGCCATCCGTGTAACCCAGACTTTATTATCCTCTTAGCTCGGTTGCTTCAATGTGTTTTATTCAAAATTTACCAACCGGTTGTTGCTATCATTTTGTTAGTAGCCAAATACGTCTGTCACCATGATAACGTTTTACATGAGCCCTCGGGAGCGACACCATCTGTTTTAAAACATGAATTATATGTGTTTCCATGGGCTACTGTGCTTTGCTGACGCCCTCCAGTAAAACAGGACTTTGGCAAATTTACATTGTGGATGTTGGTCGATTAGCTAGGCTAATCCTACTCGTTAGCTGATTTATTGTCAGGAGGTTCGTAAAAGCTAATAGTTGTTGTAGCCTAGCTACTGCAAAATAGAACCCGGAAGCTAAACTGGAATTCTTAAGTTGTCCTATTATCGCTCATGGTGGCTAGCTCAAATGCGTATGTAATGCTATGCATTCATCAAGTAGATGTCCTAACTGACTTGCCAACACTAACGTTTGCTAACATGAAATCTGTGGAGTGGTTAAAAATGAGTTTTAATGACTTCAGCCTAAGTGTATGTAAACTTCCGACTTCAACTGTACTTATAAATAATTTCTAAAGTTTTATGAATTAGGCTAGGCGTCTTATTACATTACACTCATAAAAATATGTACTGAGTTGTTACAGTACAGTCAGGGTTCGAGTTATGTGGGAGCCAGTGGGAGCTGAGCTCCCATAAGGAGGGGTCTGAGCTCCCATGAAGGGAGCTAATACATTACCAACAACCATTATTTTAATCACAAATAATGCATTTTTCAATGTAATGAGTATTATTTATGTTAAAGAGATAAATAGGCTAAAAGAAACATGTTTTCCAAAAGAACTACGACCCATATTCTCTCGTGAATGACAGTATGGCCAAAGAGGCTGCACTTCACCACCAAGCCACCATGGTGCGCAGTAGAATATTGTGCGCCGCAAACTATGCCTGTTGAGAGCACGCGAGCCGCGAACGTTCACTTCGAACCCATTTGGAAGAAGAAGCCACTACATGTATCAGCCAGTTTTATATATTGAATAGAAAGTAGTAGTATAGACTAGCTACCATGCCGCCGAAAAAAAGGCCGCTGCTGCCGACGGGGTCTACAAGCCTGGCTAGTTTCGGTTTTTTCACAAAGAAACAAAAAACAGCTTTAGACAACCGGAATTCACCTGCTAGCACGACAGTTAGCACTAGCTTTGCTGCTACAGAGGATGCTAGCTCTGCTACCAGACCTGATGCTGCTGAATGTGGGACCACCACCACACACTTGGACACACATTCACCTGCTAGTGTTACAGCTAGCACTAGCTTTGCTGCTACGGATTATAAAAATAATTTAATAATTTAATGATACCGTTGATATGACAATTGTTGAACAACATTACTGGTTTACATGCATTGTATAATTTGTGGGCCCTTCACCGGTTGTGGTCTACTCCTCTACTAGACTCTGTATTGACTGCTTGCTTTCTGCTTTGTACTGGATGTATTTGGATTGGAAACCGACGCATCCTCAATTGTTGCAAGTAGTGGGCTGCTGTGTGTGTGTGTGTGTGTGTGTGTGTGTGTGTGTGTGTGTGTGTGTGTGTGTGTGTGTGTGTGTGTGTGTGTGTGTGTGTGTGTGTGTGTGTGTGTGTGTGAGAAAGTGTTGGACCACGTAATGAGCAGTGAAGTCTCTCTCTCTCTGGAAAGCGCACCCGTTAGGCTATTATTTATTTATTTATCTCCGCCCCTAATGTTAGTTATTTTAGAGACCCCCACAAAGCTAAGATTATAACTCGAACCCTGAGTACAGTCATTCATTAGGTTACTAGATTCATATATAGCTATATTAGTAGTACTATATTATTATAATATTAAATGATAAATTATTAGTATATTATAATACTGTATGTATTTGCTGGGCAACATTTAACGTTAATGTGCACGCTGCTTCCATAGACGGCTGCTTCACGTCCAACTTTGACATATGCGCTAAATTCTTCTGACCAGCAGATGCCACTAGTGCGCACTGTGTTAATCAAAGCTTCGAGTATTGAACCCATTTTCAACACAAACGGCCGGAAAGCTTTGCTGCTTCAGAAAGGTTTGTTTCCCCATCACTACCAATCAGGATATCTTAAAAAGGTACACTAACCATGATCCCTCGTTAAAGCTGCATACCCCCATTTACCATCAGACGGCTAGCAACTATGATGCGTTCACACCAAGGAGGTAGGCGAAGCGAGAGTTCCAACTTTGGGGCTGGAGCGTCCGTGATTGGAATTTATTAGACAGACTGCAGGCGCTCGTTGAGTGGCCGGAGATGAATGGAGTTTTTGCAGATCGTTTGCTGGGTGAGGCATTGTCAGACACACAAAATCAAAAGTCTCCCTTTTCTTTTTAGATTGTGTATGCCTAGGTTGTCGGGACCCAGTACTACTTCTTACAACCCGTTGTGGCTATCGAACAAAAACCAGCTTTGGCGCCGGTCTGGTGTGCGCGCTCTGAGCATAGGCTACGTTGTGTGAATTTGGTTGCTGGCCTGACTGGAAGCACTGCTGTGCATGCCTGATCACTTCCCCTTGTGCAAAAAAAAAAAGAACTCCAATAGGGCAAAGCACCAGTTGCATATCTTGTCAAATCTAAAATCTTTCGTTCACATGGTAGCAGTATCATCGAGATGTATAAGAACTGGAGACAGCTTACCGGTTCCGTGGATTCCTATGGGAGCTGCTCATTGCCGCATGAAGCCAATTCATGTAGACTGCCATGTCAGACTATGGTGCTTTTGGAACCAGGGCATGTGCATTGGCTAAATGTAAACGCTGCATTACTTGACAGGAATCGTTTTTACATTTCATATTTCTCAATGCGTGCTCAATGCAGCTAAAGCAAAAGCAGTGTTACATAATGGCTGGAGTTGACAACTAGGCTAACCCGTGGGAGCTCATCAGATGGCAAGTTGTCCGTATTTCCGCCATTTAAAAAAAATAATTTAAAAAACCCACCATCCTCATAGCCTATTTACATGGCTATACCATTCCCCAATTGTTCTTCAAATCATGTCATTTTAATGTTAATGGTTGAGTGAGGGGTTTTAACACACGAAACCGCTAGTGTTCAGTATTCAGAGTGCTGGGCATTTTATCAATGGCGTTGCGAGTTAGAACTGCTGGATTCAGATAAATAAACACATTCCACACAGGATGAATAAAAGAAAGCCAGCCCATTCAAGATGGGGGGGGGGGGGGGGGGGGTTACCATATTTTTGATATCTGGATTTTTTATATTTTTATTTTATTACTATTATTTTTTATAATACGTAGTTATGATCATTTTATATTATGAGTGAAACGTATGCTTCCAATTATGTCATAGATCATACTTCAAAAAGTCACACACCCCCTTTCCCTATGGTATTGGTTTCTTCCAAAAGTTGCAGGATGAAATTGGTTTGCAACAGCAGGTACACACGCACACAGCACTGTTGCGCATCAATCCTGGAGGAGATGTAGGCTACAGCTTAACGGTGTGTTAGTAGAGCATCAATCCCTTTTTCAAATGTGTGAAAATGAAATGCAATTTGTTATACACACTTAATTGCATTTGAGAAATATAGGAATAGTTTGGTCTGCAAGATAGTTGGCTATGGCTAGTACCCAAGGACGTAATTTATGGGGGGGTCGCGACCCCTCCAATATCACAAACAATCCAATAAGACCCCCCCCCTAATAATATAGTATAACAACGAGTATATGTTAATTTTATATAATAAAGACAAAGTTAAACAGATAAAATCTTTTTAAAATCTATGTTTTCTTTCGTATTTATTACAGGCCACCCTGGACCCCCGCCTCCCCCGTCAATTTTACACTTGGTTGCGACTCTGTGTCAGTCTATTCCTCCCCGCTTCCTAGTACCAAGCTGCCTGTCATGGGATTTCAGCTTCTCTTCGGTTCGGCGGTCGTTCCTCCTTGGAGTGGCGTGAGGGCGCTCTTTACATGTTTGTTCACCTTCCGTTCCGAGACTTCATTCTCTCCTTCCCTAATTTCCCGCACCTGTTCCTTGTCACCTTTCGGCTATATATAGCTCTGTGTTTCCGTTTTCCGGTGCTTGGTTGTTGTTTGCTTCACAACTCTAAGCCGGTAAGGTATAGGACTCGGTCACTGCTTTCCTTGTAGTTTCAAATAAGCACAGGAGGAAGTCCGGTTAGTATTAAACCCCTTTCACACATGCAGCCTTATCCGTAAATTTTCCGGAACATTGCCAGATAGGGGTCGTGTGAATAAGAGCCGAAGTCGAAATTCCGGAATATCCGCGCCGGCAATTTGCCGGCAAAAGACCTAGTGAGGTTTCCATAAAAGTTCCGTATCGATGTGACGTGTGAACAAAGCCAGAACATTACCGGATCAATCACGCATGCCATGGGGTCGCTCCCGTACCCATATTCGTCTCGCCGAGCCCCGAGCCACATGAAAGACTCGTACAGCCTCCAGCCGCCACAGGCGACGTCTCCGGCTTTGAGCCAAGCTAAAGTGGAGTTGTTCCCGACTTATCCTGATTTTTTCGTTAAGTTTTTGTTTACGAATGGTGTTTCGTGATTGGAACAGATGTATTATTGCCAGCGTTTGCCTCGAAAATGTATAAATAAACAAGAGTAACTGTAGTACAACTGTACACTCTGTCACTTCATCACCCGCCATTTTTTCAGTAGTAGGCTAAGTAAAGAAACGTATCCTAGCAACATTGGGTAGAGCGTTGGTTGTATGAACGCTACCAATACGGAACATTCCGGAATATTGCTGGATCAACTTTTCCGGTAATGTTCCGTATTGCATGTGTGAAAGAGGCTTTAGAGTTAGGGTTAGATCTTTGGATCTTATCTGCCTCCTTATTTACTCTTTTCTCAGTCCAGTTTTCGTTACCTCCTTTTGTTTCTTTGTTTTTGATTTCCTTTAGCTTGCTACGTATTCGACCTGGAGGATTTCTGTTCTTTTTTGTCCTCTTTCATTTCCACCAATTATTCGCCCGGTGTTCCGGGTCGCTTTATGTTCTTGGTTTATCTCTCTATTTTTCCTACTCTCCAGTATCAAGAGAGAGAGAGAGATTATTTTCTTTTCCTATCTGTACTCTAGCCTAAGACTTTAATTCGCCCTATTGTATTGTGTTGAGATTTTAGTTTTTTTCTTTCTTTCCTATTTCTCGCAGAGTCTATCCGCTCTTGTGGCTATCTCTACTGGGATAGCTTTTAGAATTCCTCTGTCACGTTTGATCCTCCGTACCCGACCCCTTACACTGCCAGTCACACAGGACAGCCAGCCACCGTCCAGACAAATGTGAGGGAATGGAATGGTAGATCATGCACTTTTTGATAATGTTAACGTTATAAATAGCTACGTTTTTCTAAAATTGTGTTTGTTGACGTTGGTTGAGTGACCAGCAATAGGCTACGTCCGAGTTGACGTCAGCTAATGTTAGTTAACATTACCTAGCTTTTCATATACACTGCCTTTACTAGCTATCTAACACGCGTGTCAGTGGCGGGATGCCACGGTAAGGATCAAACAGTCACACCAAGGAAATAAAAATTGTCATGATGTGGAGAGAAAGCTAACGTCAAACAACCAACCGGAACGTTGTCCCGCTATCCATCCTGCGAGTTCCGGTTAGTGATGGTTAGGTTCTATGCACTTACAAAAAAATTGTCATATCTCCATGATGATTGGGTCTTTTAACATGCTGCGAAAAGCCTCAGAGACTGCTAGATGAGTTGCATTGAGCTCCTTGGAGCATTTGTCCAAAATAGTAGGCTAAGGCTGATTGGCAACTGACAGAAGTAGATCTGCTGAATTTTTAAAAAGCATATTGTTCTCTATTGCATATTTGTTCGCTGCTGTACCTACTGTAAATAAGGCTAGGCTACTCATGGAAAACTAAAGGTACTTAGAACAGCTGTTTATTACACTATGTAATGAAATATATGGTCTTTGAACTGCGACTTCAACGGCATGCTTCTGGACCCCCCTAGAAGGTTGGTATTCTCGGGGTCTATGCATCTCAACCCCCCCAATGTTTAAACCAAAGTTACGCCCTTGCTAGTACCAGCTAAAGTTAGTAGCCATCCCTCAATGCGGTTGTTTAGCCTACTGGCTCGATAGCTAGTCGTGACTTGTAATAGCATAGCATCCTATTATTTAATATTAGTAAAGGAGAGCTGTGTGAATCTTATGGCACTGAGCTGATCGTTTTTACCACCACTATCACAGGTTAGCAAAACACTGAATTCCATTTGATATCTCCAGGTCAAGATGCAGAGGAAAATCTTGTCATTCTTTAAAAAAACTACAGAAAGCCCTAGCCTCGTCCTCAGTCAGGAGGTTGATAGTGCAAGAGGTAGGTTATCTTAGGTGAGATTTATAGTGATAGGCTATTTTTCCTTCATGGAAATGTATGCAGATTTCATTGAAAGATCTCAGTATATACCCTAATATAATGTGGGAGATTACTGAGCTACAAAAACTGAGTTTTTAAATAATCCCCCCAAAGTCTTTGAATATACACTACTCACAAAAAGTTAGGGATATTCGGATTTCGGGTGAAATTTCAGGATGAACCTAAAATGCACTATAACCTTTACAGGTGAAATTAATTTGACCTTCTCTAAACTTTTGAATGCACATGTCCAACTATTCAATGTTTCAGTACTTTTTGCACAACTTGCTGTTCTCTAACAAGGAGCTGAACGGCAAAATTCACAACAGGTGTTTGATCCATGAATCGACTAATAAATTTCCTGGTTCAATTAGAATTGGTATTTAAACAGTCCTCTTCATCATGCTGTTCACATTTTGACATCATGAGACCAAGACGACACCTAACAATTGATCAACAGTACCTCGCCATTGCGAGGCTTCAAACAGGATGTTCTCAGAGGGAAGTGGCCACTGAGCTTAGAGTGTCACAGAGTGTCATCAGCAGGTTGCAACAGAGATACAGAGAGACTGGAAGAGTCACAGAAAGGCATAGAAGTGGACGTCCTTTGGCCACATCCCACACTGATGACCGCTTCATTGTGAACAGTGCCCTGCGGAACCGGATGATGAATGCCACTCAACTCCAGGCACATTTAAGGGAGGTGAGAGGCACCCAAGTGTCACGTCAGACCATTCGAAACCGTTTACATCAGCGTGGTCTGCGTGCTAGACGACCTGCAAGGGTACCTGACCACACCACCAGGCACAGGTGTCATCGTCTTGCATGGGCCAGGGAGCATTTACGCTGGACGAGGGACCAGTGGGCCTCAGTGCTGTTCTCTGATGAAAGTCGATTCACGTTGAGCAGAAATGATGGCCGCCAACGATGTTGGAGACGTCAAGGAGAGCGCTATGCATCAGCCACTGTTGTCACCAGACGACCCTTTGGTGGTGGCGGTGTTACAGTGTGGGCAGGTGTGTCTAGTCAATACAGAACTGCCCTACACTTTGTGAATGGTACAGTGACAAGCCCATACTACCTGAATAACATCATTAATCCAGTCATTGTGCCCCTGCATGAACAACACAGGCCTAATTTCATCTTCATGGACGACAATGCTCCAGCTCATCGAGGTCGCATCATTAGGGAAAGGCTGCTGGAGACTGGGGTACCTCAAATGGAGTGGCCTGCACTTTCTCCAGACCTGAATCCCATAGAAAACCTATGGGATCAGCTGACTCACCATGTAGAGGCTCGTAACTCTGTACCCCAGAACCTCAATGACCTGAGGGCCGCCCTTCAAGAAGAGTGGGATGCCATGCCTCAGCAGACAATAAGTCGACTTGTGAACAGCATGAGACGTCGTTGTCAAGCTGTAATTGATGCTCAAGGGCACATGACAAGTTATTGAGACATTGACATTTTTGTTGTGGTATACCCACCACTGTTGTTGGCTTTTGTTTCAATAAATTGTTTGAGATGAGGAAATCACCATTGCATGCTTCTACTTAAATGCCCTACTTTCATGATACGTATAATATCACTGTAGCGTGAACTTACATTTTCCATAAATTTCACCCGAAAGCCAAATATCCCTAACTTTTTGTGAGTAGTGTATATGTCAAATTGCAGAAAATTATTTTCTTTTTTTATTTTCTGGGGAAGGACCCCCATGCCCCCCCCCCCCGCTCTAATTGTGCCCCCCCAGAATTTTGGCTTGTACCCTGATTGTACCTATCCATACAGTATACGATGGCGCTGTTCACCAAGGTAAAAAATGGAAACGGTAACTGTATTATTATTATTATTATTATTATTATTATTATTATTATTATTATTATTATTATTAATAATAATAATATCTTGCATTTCTATAGCGCCTTTCTCGATACTCAAAGCGCTTACAGTGATGAGGGGGAAACTCACCGCACAGGAAATATGCAGCGCTAGCCATTTCGCGGCAGAATGCTCACCACACATCAGCTGAGGTGGAGAGGGAGAGAATGATTATTAGCCAATTAAACTGGGGGATGAATAGGTGGCAGATTGAAAGAGCCAGGTTGGGAATTTAGCCAGGACACCAGGGAAACCCCTACTCTTTGTAATAAGTGTCATGGGATCTTATAATGACCACTGAGTCAGGACCCCAGTTTAACGTCTCATCTGAAAGACAGCATCTCCTACAGCACAGTGTCCCCATCACTGCACTGGGGCATTGGGATTTATTTGACCAGAGGGAAGATTTCCCCCTACTGGTCCACTAACACCACTTCCAGCAGCAACTTAGTTTTCCCAGGAGGTCTCCCATCCAAGTACTAACCAAGCCCACACCTGCTTAGCTTCAGCAATTCAGCAGGAGCAGATTGCATGGTGGTATTATTCACAGTGAAGATAAACAAACGTCATTGTGTCCTACTTATGCAGTCGACAATATGCACTCTCGTAATTGTGCTCCTTCGGTTATGTTCTCAATGCCGTGAGCATTCGCTTCTAGCGTGCCTGATTCCGCGAGACGATGCCTGTGTGTTTCGGGCGTTATTCACAGTGAATACAATTAAACGTTGTCGTCTCCTAATTATGCAGTTGACAATATGCACTCTCGTAATTGTGCTCCTTTGACCGCGTTGATAACCAAAATTAAACGGAACCGGCGGCTGTAGTTTAGAAACAATTTAACCCGGGTTAGCTCAGAGCTGCTGCGCTCACGGCCATACCACACTGAAAACGCCCAAACTCATCTGATCTCGGAAACCAAGCAGTGTCGGGCCTGGTTGGTACTTGGATGGGAGACTGTCTGGGAATACCTTGTTTGCCTTGTTTATTTGTAAGCGATTTCAATTCACGCGATTGGATTCGGTCATAAACTGCGTGTTTTTTTTGCATGTGTATGTGGGTGTATATACGCGGAGGTACTGGTGCCAGTATTTTAAGCGTAGGGGTCATACTAAAGATGTTGGGAAACGAGGGGTCTCACTAGGGAGGCCGGGGTCCCCAGTGAGACAAGATTGTATTAACTCCCGGACCCTCATACCTGTCCGACTGTTTTGGGAAGGACGTTTGGCAAGCGTTACCACTTTTATTGATTCAGGGGCCGTGGAGTCTTTTATTGACGCTAAATGGGCTAGGAAATTACAAATCCCTACCAATCCACTCACTAGCCCTCGTCAAGTTACTGCCCTGGATGGTCGTCCTTTGGGTTCTGGACTCATTAAACGAAGGACGAATCCAGTTGAGATGCGCATTCCTCTCCAGGGGCACTCTGAGAGAATAGAATTTTTTTTTAATCGACTCTTCGTCGTATCCTCTAGTGCCGGGACATTCATGGTTAGGGCTACATAACCCGCATATCTGTTGGGGTAGAATTAGGAATCCTATTCGTCAGTGGGGTCCCCACTGTTTATATCATTGTTGTCCTGTCGTTTACCGTTTTCCAAACGCCGCCTCTGATCTTTCCGAACCTAATTCCGAGAGTGATTCTGAGGAGGCAGAATCTTATCCGGACCGAGATATTTCCTCCTCCTTCGCGGGGAGTGGAGAGGAGAGTCTGTCCTGGGATCCCTTTGCTGAGGGCCGTTTCAGGTCCAGCAAACCTGGCAATAAAAAAGCAACATTGAGAACATTGACATTTCTAGGCCAGTAATTAGGCCAAACAATACCTATCCTACGTGAACAGCAATCATCATTATGCGGTTAAAATAGGTGTTCATGGTGCAGGTATTGTTATCAAAATCTAGTTTTGCACCTACAGCCATCATCATTAGGTGTGGCTATACGTGTGTTAATTGCTGCTATATTGTTTTCAAAATCTATTCTTAAACCCTTGATTTAACTTTTCAAAAAATTAGACCCCCTGTTACACCCGGACAATCACCAGTGGTTTAGAAAAAATGCTTCTGAAGTTTCGCAGACTTTTTTGTGTAAGCTACATCTGTGTAAGCTATATTAATAGGCTAACTTATGTTCGTTGTCTGTGATTTTAAACCTTCCAGGAGAACAGGCCATGCAGACCATGTAGACTTGTCCAAAATCTACCTACAGATGTTTCCATCTAATCGGATTTCCCTGATGAATTTTAAAGGTTGTATCAGCGATTTTGGGTGGAAACATAAATGATCACAGCTGATTTTTCCTCACGATCCGCTAGCTGCCCGCCCCATAAGCAGGCCGTCAAAAAAGTCTCTGTAGGCAGCCTATGCTCCGAGATCGTACACAAAAACAAATGGTACTACCAACCACTCAAAACCAAAATAAACAGTATTCCAACCAATCACAATGATCTGCACAAACGCTAATACTCTTATCTCGCTGAAATCTTGACGGATTGACAAACGGTTTGGTTTCTTACAAACGTTATTAACGTAGTTATAATTATGGATGCTTGAACACTATTTTTTAAAACATAACATAATTATTCATAAGTATGTTTGTTTGGGATTTCGCTTCAGAAGTGACGTCACCCAAAATCGCTGATACAACCTTTAATGGAGTTCAAACCTGATAACTTTTCTATTTTCACAAATTTTAAATCCAGAATGGCACTCAGAGAGATGCTACACCCGCAGGCATGAGGCTAAAAAAAATAAACTACACATCTAACATATTCTTAAATCCTAACAATCCTAATAGAAATTCTCTTACCTGCAATCGTCTGGGAAAATTCATCGTATATACTGAGCTCAAAATAAATTTAAAAAAATAAAGTAAACTCTCAGGTGAAGAAGTATGAAGTTCTGATACATAGCATTGAGTATTTACCTTTAAATATAGGAGCAATGTGTAGTGATGTCACTACAGCAACATAATGTCAAAGTTCTGAACACCTGTGGTGTCATAGTACGTTTGGGCTTAGTTACATTTGAATGGTTAATTTGTAAAATTACACAGAAATGCTACACCCGTGCATGGGGCTAATGGTGTATTCAAATGATCTCGGAAGTCGGAATATTTCCGATTTACGAGAAGAAAAAACGATTTGAACGTGACATTATTGTCACGTTCAAATAGTTTTTTCTTCTCGGAAGTCGGAAATATTCGGACTTCCGAGTTAATTTGAATACACGATTAGACTGTGATTTTGCACTGTGAAGTCGAGCATTGACCGATTCTCACTGTGCATAGCATACCTCATATGTCAAGAATAAACTTTTAGTTTCATTTGTATTTAGTGATGCTGTCCGTTTTTGTATATTATATCATATGCTTATGGGATTCAGCACCCAATTATTTGTTAATAGATTTTTAGTTGAGCACGTTTAATTTTTCAAAAAATCACATATATCCTATTGTTAAAAAAAAAATTAATTAAGCCGTGCCACCGCATTTTGCGTCAAAAAAGGAGAAGAGTCTTCCTGCAGACATCAAACATCAACCGTGAAGCCCCAGATCAACCGCCAGGCCCCTTGGGGCCTGAGCGTTGATCTGGGCTGCGTCCCATGCAATCCAGTTTTTGCTCCACCCTCGTAAACTAAACTTGCAAACATCACCCGGGAGCATGTGACTCACATACCAAAAAAACAGGAGTATAGCTACACTTGCGTTTAGCGAGTGGGAGGGAGCGAGGGCGGAGCGGGTTATTTGAATTGAGACGCACTTCACCCCATGCATCTATACTCGGAAGTTATAACCATGCTGCTGCACATGTAAAACGTCTGTCACCGTAGCCTACTTTTAAACGGATTAAACTTTCAACCTGTTTACACTAATTATCAGTCAAGCAATTGATTTACTGAATAACAAACATCAATAAATACAGCAAGTTGTGTGGGCTAGCATATTTATTTGTGTCATAAAATTGCGTAGCATTTAAATAAAGCATTTAAACCGAACATATTTTCAACCTGTTTCCGTTTATTTTGCTTGCTTATGTCAATCAAACAAATTCATTGAATAGCCTAATCAATAACAATTATGTAGCCTATAGGCTAATGATTAACAAATGACAATGACAAAGAGATAACGAACGTGAGATTGTTTAATAAGGGTGGCAATAATTCTGAATAATTAGTAACTGGCAAAAAAACAACGTTTTCTCTGAATTGCGTTTTCTCCTCATCACGTTAAAGAATGTCATTAATTTAAGACGGCACTCGATTTAGTCAAAACAATTTAAACATTAGAAAGCATTAAAGAGGAAAACCTCTTAAATTGCTGGAACCAGCGTTGAGGGCAATGCTTTCAAGCTAGAAAAACGAATTTACCCAAATATGTGCTGTTCATTGATCACTTCGCATGACATAGGCTATTAACGCATTTTGCGTCAGCACAAATGTAGCCTAGATATAGGCTAGTAAAATGCTGCACAAGTTTATTTACTTGCTTACAGAACCTGGTAGTAGCCTACATCCCACAGTACGCTACTCTGTTGCTGCATAAAGCAATTTGCTAAACTATGAAATACAAAATAGCAAAATACTACTTGATTAACCTGTATTTATTAGCGTATACACCGTCTTTTCCATTCTGTATGCGCTTTTAATGTGTAATACCGCGATAAACACGTGATTATCACTGAACAGGACGTTCGATGTGAATTGTGGGTAATATGAGCTTGCCGAGTCTGCTCTTTTGCAGACTCGTTCACTTGAGAAAAGTTGAGGGTGGAGGGACTATGTCACAAACTTCACTTGGCTTTCTAACGGATTGGACACACTTAAAATGGAGACCGGGGGTACATCCTGGTCTCAAAAGGGATTCCCCCAAGTGAAGTTTGCAAGTGAAGTTTAGGAGGGTGGAGCAAAAACTGGATTGGGACCTTATACAGTCTAATGATTGGGACCACAGAACTATATACGAACTAGAAAGGCAACTGCCTTCTCAAAACGGCACCGTTTCCACGGCCCAAAGTTTTTTCTCTGATTGGCCAACGTGACCTATCACGTGAAAGTGGTCAATTTGTCCCTTTTGCAGAAAGTAATGGCTGCCGCTGCAAATCTAGAACCACGACCAGAGCCACCGCGAAGTGGGTTTTGTGAGAACAATCAATGTTATGTGAAAATCAAAACAATAAATACATTGATACATTATTGAATACGTCTATGCTATGATTACATTCACATACTTAAATAATGATTGTTGTTTATTTACCATCAGTGGTATTGCAGTCGGTGATCCCAAC
The DNA here is from genome assembly GCA_029718625.1 of Synaphobranchus kaupii. Lineage (NCBI taxonomy): Eukaryota > Metazoa > Chordata > Actinopteri > Anguilliformes > Synaphobranchidae > Synaphobranchus > Synaphobranchus kaupii. The sequence continues at coordinate 81,745,714 of CM056377.1, forward strand.
CGCTTTTTCAAGCTTTCCGTGAACCAGCGGTCCTTGCCCGGCTAATAATTGCGTGAAGTGTTGCCTGAATGATGTCGAAGGCTAACGTAGAGACTTGTTAAAATTGCCTCACAGCCTAACGTTACTGCAAATTCATATAAATGAGCCGCGAATAGTTAACGTTACGAAAAATGTTTAATATCTATGTTGTTAGCTAACTACATTATTAACAAGCTGTTTGGTTAGTGTTAACTATAACGTTAGGCCTACTCGTCGTTATGTTGTTCGACAACCCGGTCTCACGCTTTTTCGTGCTCATAGTCACGACAATTAATCTATTGAATCGTCACCCCGAGCACTATTGTCCGACTTTTATCGTGCTACACAGAACATGTCTACCGCGCTGTATGTTCCTTGCGAGCTGACCACCATAGTTCAGTGGAGATGAGATTTAATTTGAGGCGAAAATGAGAATAGGCCTCCTCATGTGACTGTACTGTGACGTAACTAGGATTTCCATGTGACCATGTTCCAAATCTCATCGGTTTGTTCTTACCCAATCAGAGTTCAGTGCACCTACTCAACACTCACCAATGAGTTTTTTTAAATCATGCCTCTTTTTTTTCTGTGTAGCCTAAAAAAAAATTGGACCCAGGAAAAATGTTAAATGTGATTCCCTGCTTCTATTGATTACCATATTGTGAACTTTTGGTACCTAGATTGAGCTGGGGCGACTCTGTTGACTTTCACAACGCTCCATTGGAAATACAGTCAAGCCGGAAAGTCTGCACACTCCTTTCACCTTCTCCACGTTTTATTACGTTACAGACATATTCTACAATAGATTGAGTTCATTTTTTGTCTCAAAATTCTACACAAAATAGCCCATAATGACAAAGTGAAAACAGGTTTTTAGACATTTGTGCTAATTTATTAAAAATCAAAATGTAAAATATAATATGTACACAAGTGTGCACACCCTTTGATATGACACCCAAAAGTGAGCTGAGGTGCATTTTGTTTCCACTGATACGACTTGAGATGTTTCTACAACTTAATTGGAGTCCACCTGTGATAAATGCAATTGATTGGACATGATTGGGGATTGCCAACACCTGCCTATATAAGGTCCCACAGTTGACAGTGCATGTCAGAGCAAACTCCAAGCCATGGGGTCAAAGGAATTATCTGCAGACCTCAGAAACAGGATTGTGTCAAGGCATAGATCTGGAGAAGGGTACGGAAAAATCTCTGCAGCTTTACAGGTCCCAAAGAGCACAGTGGCCACCATCATTCGTAAATGGAAGAAGTTTGGAACCACCAAGAATCTTCCTAGACCTGGCCGCCCGGCCAAACTGAGCAATCAGGGAAGACGGGCCTCGGCCAGGGAGGTGAGCAAAATTTAAACCCATGCATTTTCAATGCTAGCATTTCTCAGACTGTTTTCGTGCTACACAGAACAAAATTTAAACCCATGCATTTTCAATGCTAGCATTTCTTAGACTTCTTTCATGCTGGGCTGAACGACATTTAAACCAATGCATTTCAATTGGGAGATTTTCTTTGACTTTAGAATGGGGGCAGAGACGTTGGAAGTAGGGGTGCGACAGCCCCACTCGGTAGTACTAGTAGTAGCCTACTACTCTTCCTTCCCCACCTCCTGAGGCTACTCAAAAGGCAGGTGCAGTGTCCTTCAGACCACCAGAGAATATGCATTCCCCGTCCGAAAATTCACCAGGGAGAGCTTCACTCGCTCCTGCAAGGACTTTTTATTACTTGTAAAGTTGAGTTGGCTCTGAGTCTAAAGAATGTCATGGCTGGTAATGATGTTGCATCGTTATCTAGTATATGACAATAAACTTCACTCAGATTTTCCGATTTTTGCCCCAGACCTCCTCAAAAACTAAAACTAACCACGTCCCTTATGACGAAAAGGATTTTAACTGATGCTATATTGAACATAAATTTTAAGCCCCAGGTCAATAGGATTAGTATTTTTTTAGTTATTGGTACTAATAATTTAGAACTACAATTCCCGAAAAAACCAGAGAGCTATACGTAATGGATGGCCTGTGAAAAGATGGCGCCGTCTGTAGTCCGTTCTGAGAAATGCTAGCACTGTAAATGCATGGGTTTAAATTTTGCTCTGTGTAGCATGATAAAAGTCTCATAAAATGAGAGAGTGCTGCACACATAGACATAGCTACAGAGCAACATAAAATGGTAAACGCCACAATAACTTTCCACGTTGGCCTAAAGCTACAATGTTATATCCTACAATAAACGGGAGCACTCGCTCTTCTTCGCAAACATTTATAGCATAATGCAGTACTGTGTCATGCTGCTAGACAAAATATAGGCTATTTCTGCATGCCATGAATTTAAGGTGAAACATATTCGGCTAATGTTAGACCAACCTTCATATTAAAACATTTCTTTCCAGTCCAGCGCCCACCACAGACCCACTGAACAATTACTGTTATGTGAAAACCAAAACAATAAATACATAGATACATTAACGTTATGTGTATGATTACATTCACATAAATAATGATTATTGCGTTCACTTGTTTATTCTGCTTAATCCGCTGTCCGTGGAATAGGCAAGCTACACCGGTAGATCCCGAGTCCCGACCGCTCTCTCAAGCTTTCCGTGAACCAGCCTTTCGCGGCTAGCTAACGTGAGGTGTAGCCTAAATTATGAGACATCGTGTTGGAAATGGCCACTGTGAAAAGTTTACGTTAGCCTATTTTGCAAGTAGAGGAATGTCCATGTCGGACTGATATAATGATGAACTACGGTGAACTATTGTCTACGTTATAGATTAATGTTGAAGGCTTCGTGGGCTAACTTCACCTTGTTGAAATCACCTCACAGCCTTACCACAATGCGAATTCAGATAAATGAGCGGCGAATTACTAAAATGTTTAATAGCCAGCTCGTTAACTAGCGTTATTAACAAACTTTGATTAACGTCGCCGTTATGTTGTTCGAAGCTGCAGGCCTACGTGAACAAAACAGGCTTAGCCAACAAGCTAGCCTATATGATAGGCCGTCATATGCATTGTCCAGAGGGGTGTAAATTTAGGTTGATAGACATGTCAATTTAATTAAATTTATCCCTAATTTAGCCAGTTTTACCCGGATATAGCCTGGCTACATCCTAGGACTAACGTTACAATGGTCGTTTTTCACCAAGCGTCAGCGGGGCAATGTTTGTAAAGCTGGAGGATTGCGTCTGTTGAGTTAGCAGTGGGTGGGTCTGCGAGCGGAGCCCTCAGCCCAGTGCACCAGCGAACGCTACTCCAGCCAACTCGTCCGCTGACCCGCTATCCTCTAGCTATCCTCTTGTTATCTGGGCAGTTTTTAACGACACGAGACGGCATTTCATCAACTTTTCAACATGTTCACTGGGGCAGGTTACTAGTAATGTAACGCATCTTGAGATGTGAAGTCTGTCCTTAGAAATATTACACATTTGAAAACCATTTCATTATTATGCACAAGATAGCTGTTAGCTAACCAGCTACAGTCAGCTACCGCGCTGTATGTTCCTTGCGAGCTGACCACCATAGTTCAGTGGAGATGAGATTTAATTTGAGGCGAAAATGAGAATAGGCCTCCTCATGTGACTGTACTGTGACGTAACTAGGATTTCCATGTGACCATGTTCCAAATCTCATCGGTTTGTTCTTACCCAATCAGAGTTCAGTGCACCTACTCAACACTCACCAATGAGTTTTTTAAAATCATGCCTCTTTTTTTTCTGTGTAGCCTAAAAAAAATTTGGACCCAGGAAAAATGTTAAATGTGATTCCCTGCTTCTATTGATTACCATATTGTGAACTTTTGGTACCTAGATTGAGCTGGGGCGACTCTGTTGACTTTCACAATGCTCCATTGGAAATACAGTCAAGCCGGAAAGTCTGCACACTCCTTTCACCTTCTCCACGTTTTATTACGTTACAGACATATTCTACAATAGATTGAGTTCATTTTTTGTCTCAAAATTCTACACAAAATAGCCCATAATGACAAAGTGAAAACATGTTTTTAGACATTTGTGCTAATTTATTAAAAATCAAAATGTAAAATATAATATGTACACAAGTGTGCACACCCTTTGATATGACACCCAAAAGTGAGCTGAGGTGCATTTTGTTTCCACTGATACGGCTTGAGATGTTTCTACAACTTAATTGGAGTCCACCTGTGATAAATGCAATTGATTGGACATGATTGGGGATTGCCAACACCTGCCAATATAAGGTCCCACAGTTGACAGTGCATGTCAGAGCAAACTCCAAGCCATGGGGTCAAAGGAATTATCTGCAGACCTCAGAAACAGGATTGTGTCAAGGCATAGATCTGGAGAAGGGTACGGAAAAATCTCTGCAGCTTTACAGGTCCCAAAGAGCACAGTGGCCACCATCATTCGTAAATGGAAGAAGTTTGGAACCACCAAGAATCTTCCTAGACCTGGCCGCCCGGCCAAACTGAGCAATCGGGGAAGACGGGCCTCGGCCAGGGAGGTGAGCAGGAACCCGAGGGTCACTCTGACAGAGCTCCACCGTATCCTTGTGGAGATGGGAGAACCTTTCAGAAGATCAACCATCCAGGCAGCACTCCACCAATCAGGCCTTTATGGTAGTGTGGCCAGACGGAAGCCCCTCCTTAGTAAAAGGCACATCACAGCCCGCTTGGAGTTTGCCAAAGGGCACCTAGAGGACTCTCAAACCATGAGAATCAAGATTCTCTGGTCTGATGAAACCAAAATTGAACTTTTTGGCCTGAATACCAAGCGTCACGTCTGGAGGAAACCAGGCACCGCTCATCACCTGGCTAATACCATCCCTACAGTGAAGCATGGCGGTGGCAGCATCATGATGTGGGGATGTTTTTCAGGAGCGGGAACGGGGCGACTAGTCTTGATAGAGGGAAAGATGAATGCAGCTAAGTACACCGAGATCCTTGAAGAAAACCTGCTCCAGAGCGCTCTGGACCTCAGACTGGGGGAAGGTTTACCTTCCAACATGACAACGACCCGAAGCACACAGCCAAGAGAACAAAGGAGTGGCTTCGGAGAAAGTCTGCATGTCCTTGAGTGGCCCAGCCAGAGCCCAGACCTGAATCCAATTGAACATCTGTGGAAAGAGCTGAAAATGGCTGTGTACCGACGCTCCCCATCCAACCTGACGGAGCTTGCAAGGATATGCCAAGAGGAATGGGCAAAAATGTCCAGAAATAAGTGTGCCAAGCTCGTAGCTTCTTTCCCAAGACGCCTTGAAGCTGTAATCGCTGCCAAAGGTGCTGCAACCAAGTATTAGGCTAAGGGTGTGTACAGATATGTAACCCCTAAATAACCTATTTTTGTCAGTAAAATAAAATTGCATGTTTTCTAAAAACCTGTTTTCACTTCGTCATTATTGGCTATTGTGTGTAGATGTTTGAGGCAAAAAATGAACTCAATCTATTGTAGTATAAGTCTGTAACGTAATAAAACGTGGAGAAGGTGAAAAGAGTGTGCAGACTTTCCGGCTTGACTGTACATGGCAGAGCTCATCGGTAATACTATTTCCGGGCCATTGCGGAAGAACCAATTGAACAGGGTTGAATGGAACCACGTTTCATTTCTATTTCTTATATAGTTCTGTGGTACATAACGGCACTAGCAAGGCTCCACCGTGAACGAGCGGAAGTCAAGTGGAGTGCATCCCAAAACCATCCTGATTATGTTGTGGCTTTGCACATGGTTCCACTGCTAAAAACATTAGTTCTGCTCAAGAAAGAAAAAAATTCCCCCGAAAATGCGATGGCGAGCGGGGTGGCCAGGCTTCAGTGGCCCCCTAGCTTCGCCCCTGCCGTTGACCTGTTTTTTCCATGACTATCTCTCATTCCATCTTTTTCTAATTTGTATACAGGTTGCTTTCCACAGATGTTGTTACTCAAAATGTAGCTAAGTGTTGATTATATAAATATGGGACAGTGCATTTAAAGAAATAGATATTCCTGCTACAAACAGATTCTCAGGATTTTTCTTGTAGGTCGTGTTAGTTATCGTTGATCATATCGCTGCTTGAGCTGGAAAAAGCTAACCGGATTCATTGTTATCTGTTTAACTCGTCACTTCCTGTTAACATATCGCAGTGTGAAAAGGGCAGTTTGGTAGAACACCCTTCTTTTCACTTTCATTAAATAATTTAAACCAGAAATATTTTGATAACATGATATTTTTCAAGAAACAAGAATTTATTCAGATTGCCTATGCCAGTATCCCATGATGCATGAAAAAAAAAATGTTTGTTTCATGAAATGTTCATTCAGAACAATCACCCTAAAAACAACCCCAGGAACATATTTTGAAATGAGATGGGCACAGAACAACATTACTTGACCAGATATTTACACCAATTTTTAAATAGACCAAATTGCAGTAATTGAAAATAAATTGGTATGGTAGACAAACATAACAGGATGGACCACATGCCAGTACAACTAAGAGCTGAAAGTCTCAGCACTCCATACCAGCCTAGCCTAAGGTCATAGTACTCCAAACTAATCTAGCCTAAATTCATAGTACTCTATACTTATCTAGTCTAAGGTCATATGTTTTCCAAACGAATCTAGCCTAAGTTCATAGTACTCCATACTTACTGAGCCAAAGTTCGTAATACTCCATACTAACCTAGCCTAAATTCATAGTACACCTGTTATGTTCCATTGTAATCCATTATGACCTCTATTTTTTACGTTGCTACACTACTGTCTGATGCAAAAACGGCAACTATTTATAATCATTAAGTCGAGAGCATGCGTCTACATGCAGTCTCTGTACATGCATTTGATTGTGGTATTTTTACCATTACTGTGACTTGTTTCAGCTTTGGCTTTTTTTGAACAGCAACTGGAGAAAAATAATGGGAACATATGATGGGTTCTGAGTTATATCCTATAAGAGTAATTATGCATGAGTGTGTGTTCATCAATCATTTGGTGTAGCAGGTGAGGGCTGATCTATACCCTCTCTGACCGGACATCTAGGTGCCATAAGTTATCGGGCATGACTAATGGCATGGGTTGTTGATGAACAAAAGCAAGTTATTTGGGAACATTTGGGAGATATGCTCTCACAGATAATGTAAACATTTGCATCAAACTCAAGGCCTCTGAGGGTATATGGGTTGTTCCATTTATTTGGGGGCCAACTTGTGACATTGATACCAAAATTTCAAAATCATTAAATTTTTTGAAACCAGTCATATAATACTGATAAAACATAATATTTTTGAAACTATTGAAATTAACAAATTTAAATGACATTTTTCCAAGCAGGAACCGTTCAAATAGGCACACGTCTGGAAAGTTTCGAGTGTAAAGGGGACACCAAAGTCAAAAATCTATGTACCATAACTGTTACAAATTATTGAAATAAATCTTAGTTTACACCAATTTGATACTTCATTTTGACTTTTAATATTCAACAACTTTTGGTTACAGTTGATTCAGACCAAAACCATAATTAGGCATCTACATTTGTATTCTTGTGGTTAAAACTTTTTATATTGTGACCATATTGGATCCACAATTTGTTTTCAGCCCCAAAATGGCATCTTACCTAAATTTGTTTCATTCTAAATTGTGGCAAATGAATTAAAGGGATAGTTCGGAATTTTGGCCGTAATGTCTCAATTACGACTTACTCATGATGTAGTTGATTGATGGAAACCATTTTCAGCTAATTCCATGCTGTCCCTTCTTTTGGACATACACACGTTGCTAATGCTAGCGCAACGCTAAGGTAACCGGTAGCATCCACTAACAAACGCACTTAAACACTCCACAGTGCACCCAAAGCAAATAAAATATGACGACAGTCTATCGGGGTTATTTTGAGTGCTTTTTAAGTCAAACTATTGTTGAATCCTTTACTTTATGCTGACCTATATTCTCTTTGGAAGTATGGCGGCAGAGCGAACGTGGCCATTGCAACTTGTTGCTCTTCTTTGTTGTTGTAGTTGACCAGTACATTTGTAGGTAATGTAAAGTATCGCTCCGCCACCGTACTTCCATGTTAGTTTCCCAATCGCTACGAAGTAGGCCTCGTCTACAACATTATAACAGTTATGTAGCCTACGGCCTAACGTGCTTCGATAAATTGCAACTAATAAACATCAGGGCCGTTTCTAGACTGCTTTGATTGGGGGGGCATGAAGAGATGTTGGTGGGACACAAGGGGGGGGACTGGCGGGTCTGGGGGTACTCCCCCAGAAAAATTTGAGCCTTTTAAAACTAATTTCCTGCATTTCTACACAACCTCACACCAGGCATTTTCTAAAATAAAATGTTTAATTTATGAGCATTTTGAAGATTTGAGATTTGAGATGCTTTCATATAAAGCTACAGTATAGGCTAATCAGTATATTAGTGGATAAGATCATTTTATATTTTAAACCCACCTCCACTCTCCTGATTATGGGACAACTTTAAAAAATGAAAGCAAATCTATTATTAAAGATGAGCTATATTCTTTCATCATTTCAGTCTCTTTGTGCTATTTTCTATTTACAAGTGAAACTACGTTACTGTAACTGGCTCATCATTTTCATTTATATTTTAGCCATACCTAATGCCCGGAACACACTGGCAGCGTCTCGCGGAATCACGCGCGCCAGAAGCGAATGCTCGCGCCATTGAGAACATACTGGAAGCGCGCGCGCCACTCGCGTCTGCGCTTCTCAGATACGGATTTATACAGTAATTTTTTCTGATCAAAATGGGCTACATTACTTACATAATATTTTTCAGGTACAAAAAAACAAGAAGCTATAGCACACTTGTCAAATCCGCCATGGAAGGTTTTAAATCATAGATATAAAACGAACATAAGTTATTAATGTAGCTTACACAGATGTAGCTTACACCAAAAAGTCTGCGAAAGTTCAGAAGCATTTTTCTCTAAACCACTGGTGATAGTCCGGGTGTAACAGGGGGTCTTAATTTTTAGAGAAATTAAATCATGGGTTTAAAAATAGATTTTGATAACATAGCAGCAATTAACACATGTATAGCCAGCCACTCAATGATGATGGCTGTAGGTGCAAAATGAACACCTATTTTAAACACATAATGATGATTGCTGTTTAAATAGGATAGGTAGGCCTATGCAAAGCTAGCCCTGAGAACTCTTTCAACTGTCAACTATCGTAACAAGACCGGGATCCATTTTTGCGTAAGTATCGCCAAAAAAATTATTTTTGTACAGGTTTTTAGTGAAGTAAACATTATCCGAATAAAAAACAATACTTTCCATCTGCTCCCAACAGCCGAGGCAATTGCAGTCCAAGCTCTTTCTTTTCTTATATTGTCACTGTAGAAATAATCCCGTGCGTCATACAGCTCCATGTATTTCTCTTCTTAATAGATAAATCTACAATCGTCCATCTTCTCTCTTTGCTTTCTTTTCAGTTTATGTCCGCATCAAGTCTCGTGCACAGCAAAACTGCTGGTGTACATTTAAAACCATGGGGTGTTTATATGATATGATATCATATAAACACCATAGGGTGTTAAATATACACCACCATTTTTTGCTGTGTGTCACTTGCAGCTGTTTAGACTACGATTTTTTTCCGCCAAGTTTGACACTTGATTGTAAATACATGATAAGCCTACAGTTGAAGTCGGATGTTTACATACACTTAGGTTGAAGTCATTAAAACTCTTTTTAACCACTCCACAGATTTCATGTTAGCAAACTATTGTGTTGCCAAGTTAGTTAGGACATCTACTTTGTGCATGACACAAGTAATTTTTCCAACAATTGTTTACAGACAGATTATTTCACTTTAAATTCACTATATCACAATTCCAGTGGGCCAGAAGTTTACATACACTAAGTTGACTGTGCCTTTAAATTTTTAATATTTGGTCGCATATTGGCTTTGCATGCCATGACTTCCTGATGTCTGTGACCCAACAACATCAAAAGACTCTTGATATGTTATTTTCTGGTACTCTTACAAGCGATACAATAATGTCTCTGCATTTGAATGGATCTCTATGGGAATTGGGGGGTTGGACTAGATTTAGCTGTAAATTACACTGGAACAGTATGGAACACATGGTTGGCTAAATGGCTGTAAGTCATCAAGGGTCTGACGTATCAAACAAGCCTTAAATCATCACTCTGCTGCCAGAAATACAGTAGATGTGGATGGATAACTTGAAGGGTTTCTTCTTCTGACTTACTTTTCCATAGAGATCAATAGGAAAATTTGTCAGGAGAAACAACCCTTAAATAGATCCATCCATATCTACTGCCTATCTGGCAGCAGAGTGATAATTTGAGGCTTGTTTGATACGTCAGACCCTTGATGACTTGCAGCCATTTTACCAATCATTTATTCCATACGGTTCGAGCATAATTTACATCTAAATCTAGTCCAACCCCCCAATTCCCATAGAGATCCATTCAAATGCAGAGACGTTATAGTATCGCTTGTAAGAGTACCAGAAAATAAGATATCAAGAGTCTTTTGATGTTGTTGGGTCACAGACATCAGGAAGGCATGGCATGCAAAGCCAAAGGATATGCGACCAAATATTAAAAATTTAAAGGCACAGTCAACTTAGTGTATGTAAACTTCTGACCCACTGGAATTGTGATATAGTGAATTAATCTGTCTGTAAACAATTGTTGGAAAAATTACTTGTGTCGTGCACAAAGTAGATGTCCTAACTGACTTGCCAACACTATAGTTTGCTAACATGAAATCTGTGGAGTGGTTAAAAATTAGTTTTAATGACTTCAACCTAAGTGTATGTAAACTTCCAACTTCAACTGTATATAACCTATTATTATTTATTTGGCAATAACAGATGCAATGTTAATCCATGCCCACTGAAGTGATAATACATGTTTAATGTAGTTTTCTTAACCAATGTTCATATCGCATCTCGATTTAAAATGAATATCAGCGAAGCGAGTACGCTATTATTTAACAATAACAACAAGAGATTATAGGTTGGTGATCGATTATATATTAATTCTGATTTAATGACATGGTTATTAGCAAACTCCTCTTTGGATAGTTTATTTGTTTGGCCTAATAACTGGCCTAAAAATGTGAATATTCTCAAAGGTAATTTATTACATGACACTGGGGAAGGCATATGAGTTACTTGTTGTAGGCTACTGTATGGATAGATAAAATAACACAAAGCATCGTAATATTTTTTTTTTTTTGGTGTGTGATGAATGTTTTTACATTTTATTTCAGGTAGGTGGACAATTATGCAGGAAGAGAAAATAATAATAATAATGAAAATAAATAGGTGCATATATAGGCTATACACACCCACATACAAATGCAAACATAACAACACACAGTGTAGGTCCGAATTCAATCACGTAAATTTAAATTCTCCGCTTCTGGCGCGCCAAGAAAAATAGGCCCAACGCCGAAAGTATCGCAAGTGAAGCGCACGCAGAGCGCTCGGCTGGTATGTTCTTTCTAGTAGGTTACAATGGACGCCAAAGTGAAACGGTCGCGTTTCCGCGTGTGCTTCGCTTGCGGTATGTTTCCGGCCTAATAAGCCTACTGACGGCGCTACGGGCGCCGACTTCATATTGTCGGATTTATTTTTTTCTGGAATTGGCTTTGGGGGGGGCAGGCAGAGCATTTGGGGCGGCATTGCTAAGCTATTATCTATATAATATGATACATAACTTAATAAAAGTACTAACTTACCTTCAATTCTTTGCTCAAAGTGTAATCACAGCGTAAATTCCATAACAACGTAAAGAACGGGACAGTATACACTATTTTTCTGATATTTTCGTAGCAAGGTAAATGGCGGTGACATCGTGGTCCTACTCCGCTGAGTTGTTTCGTTCATAAAATTGGCTAAATGGGGTCAGACACGTCGGCGAATATTCACAACGTAAAACATCTGCGGGACATGATTTCCTCACTTTTCATATTTAAGTTGTAATTTTTGCGGCATATGCTGCTAGATTTTCATGCAATTTATTCACACTTGTTGGTTGGTAGGCTATATATTAATATACTGAACAACTGGATTTGCAGATTGGCAGCTTTTAAGTAGCAAGTACACACCATGAAAAATTGAGTTCCATACGTAAATGTAGGGGACATGAACATTTACGTTGTGAGACGTATATTGATTCACCCACTACACAAATATGATGGATAGCAGGATATTTCTAACGCTCAATAATTGATGATCATTCTTACCGATTTATTTCAAATAGATAAGCAATCAAATTCAATAACATGAACGTTTACAGGACAAAAAACAAAGGAACTTTTTTAAGTCTCAAAAAAATGTTACAAAATCAGGGACAATACTAATAATTTTGGTGATAATGACCAAATACTCAGATTTTTTGTTCCTTTGAGTGTATGGTGAAATACTCTGATACATGCCTAATAATAATATAAATATGAAAATGGTGAATGTAAATCAACAGAACATAAAATAATGACTGCAAGATGAATACCTATTAAAATCCCAGCTGGCCCCCAAATAAATGGAACAACCCATATAAGTTTGGCTTGATGACCAGTGCGTTGAAGGTTGCTGGACCGCAATTTGTGCTGTGTCTTGGTGATCTTCCCGCTGGCCAGTGTGATTTTCAATAAACTTTTACTTTCTCTAGTAAAGTGTTTGTTGTATTGAGTGAGTTCCTGCATTGTCCTGACTTAGACTATTTGGAAAGAAGTCTGTTTCTAACACATACTAAATGGTAAGCTAGCTATAAGTGAAAAATAGTGATGGTGGTATGTAGCTACAGCATTGCCATCCATGTGTTGTTAGACCCGGTCTCGGGCCGGACCATAACAGGAGAAAGAAGGCAAGAAAACAACTCTGTAAAATGCAATTTATTGGGAATTTATTGGGATAAACTTCAGGAGTTGACAAGGCCAAAATAACAAACAAGCACACACTACCAGAGAGAGGAAGAGGTCTACCTAACATACTAACAGAAAAGAAAATAAATATAACAAAAATAAATGGCGTCAGACTCCCTACGTCGCAACATTCACCAGTGAACACCAATTTATTGGGATAAACTTCAGGAGTTGACAAGGCCAAAATAACAAACACACTACCAGAGAGGGGAAGATGTCTACCTAACCTACTCGCATAAAACAAAAGAAATATAAAAAAAATAAATGGCGTCAGACTCCCTACGTCGCAACATTCACCAGTGAACACAAATTTATTGGGATAAACTTCAGGGGCCCTATCTTGGCGCTTAGTCTAAGTGCATGGCGTAAAGTCCATTTTGGGCGTGGCCACTTTTGGGCGTGGCCACTTTTGCTATTTTAACGGCGTGTTTTTTTGGCGCTAAGCACGGCGCAAGGTGCAACTGGGCTGGACCTAGTCGCTTCATTAATTATAGGTGTGTCTTGGGCGTGACATGCAATAAACCAATCAAAATGTCATATCCCATTCCCTTTAAAAGCCTGCTTTTCCACCTTGGCGGATTGCTTGATGGCGAAACAGACATGCTCGTGCGTGTTTAGTGTGATCAAGGAATAGGCTAAATGGAGTATGATCAATATTATTCGGACTAACCATTAGCCTATGAGTTCCCGGTAATTCCAGACAGGTCTGTTATTTTACAAAATATATGCGGTTAAATTTCGTTAAAAGGACATGCAACAGCTGAGAATAAGCTATCAATGGCTTCAGTCTCACCTTAGAAAACGCCAAATTAGCCTGCTTGTTCAGCGAATTTCGTTTGACTATGCAATGAAAGTGTCAAACATCAATTCCAAGAGGCTGTTCTCATGGAGTTCTCGAAGTTCAAGCTTCATCCAAAGTTAATTAGGCTACCTGCATAGTAGGCTAATATTGATTAATAACATACATACCGTTATTTTGCCTTAATGATGACACTAAATAGCCTACAATAAAGCTGTCAGGTTCGCAACCCATATGTTCACGCATATTTCCCCTTGTTTAATAATGTCCTGTTTATGGAAATGTGACCAACCTGTTTTACTCGTAGCGTAATCCTTTAAAACAATCCACTTTCCCAGGAAGACCGTGAAACGTGCGACTTACAGCAGGGGAAACAGAGAACATGCAGCGCACGTGCAGAGAATGGCATTCAAATTTATTGTGAATTAATTGTGTAACGTGCTGCAAATTTGTTTTAGTTTCTAATTAGACGCTTAGTTCTCTTTAAAATCGTTTTGTTCAGTTATGGAATAACGGGTGAAATCAGCTGGGTTTTAAACGGTGAGAGTATGGAAACCTGGTCACTGTAATTTAATAAATATGAAGGACGAAGAATAGCTAAGGTTACAATTTAGTTAACATGGTGACATCTCCGTTTTTTAACCATAGGCTATCGAAAAAAACCTTATGCACAGCGAATCCGCTGTAGCCTAGGCTATTTGAAAAACAATAAATGCAATATTCACTGGACAAGGTTTTGAACTTTTTTCAGTCACAAACCATTCTATTTACTTACAGGCTGTATTCATAGATAAACGGAGCTGTATTGTATTGACATCTGAAGCGCATTTTCAGAACTTAAATGTCCGTCTATTGCCGTGCGCGAGTTTTCCATTGAATGACAATTCACGCATTAGGTGTAAATGACAATTCGCGCATTAGGCTTGATATAGGTGTTATCAGCTGATTTTTAATGGATAGCCATTGTCCCGTACCATCGCACATCGCCTGGATGTTGATGGAGTGGGCTGAAAGCAATTTAATGTGCATGGCATTCCCCTTCGCTGAAGGAAAGGTAGGCTATGGACCCTTTTATTATTATGTATTTTTTGATATGGGCTACACAATAATACTATTTCACATTGTAATCTTGATATTTTAATCATGCTTGTGCGCGCCCGTGTGTAACAGACAGGAGGGTACGCGCATTGTGCATACGCCTTTGTAGACGCACTTATATGCGCCGTTAAAATAACATGTATATAACTGCGACATGACTTTAGACCAGGTTAGTGGTGGTTCTAGCGCAAACGCTTTCTGCTGGCTCAAGATAGCAATACGCCAAAAAGAATCCTGGCCACTCCTCATCTTAAGACCAACACGCCCAGTTCACTTGTGATGGCGCAAGAATACATGCTAGTTAAAGGACGTAAGCGTTAGGCGTTATTATGGACCTAGCGCCGGGTGTAAGATAGCAAAGACACTTGCGTTTGGGTTAGCGCCGCTTTGCGCCGGGTGTAAGATAGGGCCCCAGGAGTTGACAAGGCCAAAATAACAAACACACTACCTGAGAGGAAAAGATGTCTACCCAACAGAAAAGAAAAGAAATATTAAAAAAATAAATGGTGTTAATAAATGACTCTCTACGTCCCAACATTCACCAGTGAACACAGGCAGAGATGGACCAGAAAAAAACTTGCATACAAAAACGAATAAACAAAATATAAGAGCATAACAGCGTCTTTTTCTAAACTGCTGTGTCCAGATCAGGGTCACGGCGGCAACATGGTTAGCTCGCCTCTCTCTTCACTTAATTTCCTCTTTCTCTATCTTCTCATTTCCCATCTCTCCTTTCTCTTTCTATCTTCCATTTTCTACTTTCTCCATCCCTCCTTTCTCCCTCTTAATTTTCCATCAACTTTCTCTTCCTCTCATTTTTCATCCCTCCTTTCTCTCTTCCTCTCATTTTCCATCTCTACTTTCTCACTGGGCCATTTCTCCACAGTGCCTTGGTTGACGCTGCCCGAGCACTCCACCGAGTACAGGACAGCGATTTTAATGTCAGTCTGACATCTGTCTTCCAAAAGACTTTCCCCCATCTGTGTGTGGATGAACAGTTTGAGAGGTCCAACCCAAGGCCCTCCACCATCAAAGTCACACAGTCTGCTAAACTTTTAGCAGTGTGGCTCTCAATTGGCTCAAAGCCCAGGAATCACTCCACCACATTCCCGCTGCTGTCAACAAACCAGAATGTGAACGTGGATTGGTCCACATATGACAGGTCTGCGGTGGAGTCAGCAATTATTGAAAAATATTTGGCATCCCGAATCTCATCTGCTATTGTTTGGTGAGTTTTTTTTACCCATTTTCTCAATGAGTTCTTCACATATTGTCGATAACAAATAGGACACTGTGCCTCTTCCTTTTCCATCAAACTTTTTAATATGTTCAGCTAAGAATGGGTCAGATTGTGATAGCAATTCTAGGATGCCAAGGAAATTACCATTATGGGTTGACCAAAACCGTTCATCATCTCCCCTAAACGCAAGTCCTCTTTCTAGTGGTTGACCGATATGGGTTTTTCAGTGGCCGATGCCGATATTTAGAGAGCAGGGCTGCCGATGGCCGATATGTAATGCCATTATGGTGTGGGCGGCCGATGGCTGATAATGCCAATATCATGTTTTCGTATTTAAATATAGTAACAAATGAGACACAAAATTGCTGAACTTAAATGAACATTTATTTTACACTTAGGTATTCACTTGAACACAAAAAATATAAAAAAAAAAAAAAAGTGCATTGTCTCTGTTTGCTCTCTGTAGATCTGCACTCTACTTATTTTAATTTTAAAAATGTCCACAAGTAATCAAAAAAACTGAAATCAGATAAATTAAAAAAAAAGTTTTAGTGCACTTAACAGCATTTATCAGCAGATAATAACAGCATCTCCTTGTTTCTGAGAGAACGAAAATAAATACTTGCCAAAATAAAAAATGTTAGTGTAGTGCTGTGTGCACACAGTAGCAGCATCTCTTTGTTTTCAGTCCCAGTTAAGCATGAACATTTGTTTAACACTAATGTATTCAATTGAACACACATTTTAAAAAAAGAAAGATGTAAAAACATTTTTTATTTTAGATTTTTGGGGGGGGGGGTAATCGGCCGATCTCAAAATGCCATTAATCGGCCCGATTAATCAGTCGACCTCTACCTCTTTCACCCAAGAACTTGATCACTGCTACAACTCTTTTCAAAATGTCTCTCCAGTATTTACGTTCCCCATCAAGTTGCTGCATGAGATCATCTATAGCATTGTCCACTTGTGCAAGGCAAGCATGCATGATCTGTGTTCTGCACTCTTTTCAGAGTGCTTCCAGTCACTAAACCCCTGACTAAAGCCACCAAGCTTGCTGGAGAACAGTTTGCATGCAAAACGGTACACACAACCTGTTGCGGGTGAGTACAGTAGCCACTGTCTAGAAACCTTCTGCCCATTTGGCAATATACAGTTCAGAATTTTATTGTTGAAACTTCTAGTCTTTCCACCAAGTGCTCTATCTCAGAATGAAGCTGGGTATTTTTCACTGCGGTTTTGGAAGGGGACTGCTCCTCTTTCAATAAGCACTGACTTAACAATGTAACTGGAAGTGCTTTGCCATAATGCAGGGTCAGTGACCTCATAGCACCAGGAATGGCTTGGTTGCTGATTTGATTCTTGTGAACTGCCCAACTGCTCCTGAGGTGGAAATGATGGTTCTTGTATACGATTAGCTGTTGAGGGTTCGCCTTCAAAGGATGGCTCTGGGGGAGTGACATTACTGGAAACTGAACTAGTGCTAGTTCCTTCCTCACAGCTTACAATAGTGCTGCTGTCATCATTATTACTATCAGATGGTTTTTGAAAGAAGTTGGCAATGAGTGGAACACTTTGAAGCAAAACTGCCTCTCTTGCCTCCTATTCTTTTTTGGCTTTCCTTTTGGAAGCACCACTATTCCAATGTTTGTGGTCCATATTTCAGAACTATTATGCTATTTATATGAATTAGATATATTTATAGCATATCTCAATACTTATTAAATAATAATTTAATTAATATATATTAATTAATATATATTAACAGTATGAATAAAAAATACTGTTCTTGGAAAATACAATCAAGTGGTAGTATTTTGTACCTAAAGGCAGCTTTGAGTAGATAAAAGAAAAAATAGAAAAGCACATAAAAGAAAATAACCCTAACCCTTTAAAAAGGCTGTTAGAAAATAGCCCTTAGGAGCGATTGTTGAAATAGCCTTTAAAAAGGCTGTTGTTTTAGAAATAGATGAAAAAAGTCTGAATATATTACTGTGGCGTACCAAGCAAGAAAACAGGCATTTGTCTGTGGCTTTTCATACCAAGAAATGTCTTGTATACCTGCCTGACACAAAGAGAATTATGTTGCTTGAAATTCAAAAGATAACTCTTTTTCTCATTGGCTGAACAACCAACAAAGGTTTCTGATAAGTCAGTGAAATGACTTGGTGGAGACTATGCACATAGGCCACACCCCATCGATGGGGAGGGGGAAAAAAAGACCTCGTAAGAGCTGTCGACAATTTGCATGTCAACGTTAGCATTATCTACTTCCGTGTATCTAAAAACAGATGGTCTTTTAAATTAAAGAAAATTAATGCAGTTTTCCTTAATCTTTAAGCATGGATTGGGTCTCTTATATATGCGTTAGTGTATGAAAAAATATAGGTTTTGGCATATTTTTTTTATGTTTCACAAAACTGCTAGCTAATAAGCTCTCAATTAGGTTTTTATTCCCACGGCCACAGCATCCCATGGTTTGAACTAATAGCAGTTTTGAACTAATAGCACTAATAGTTAGCTAGCTAGTAGCTTTGATTTAAGCGTCATGACTATGGCATGCTGTTTTAACATTTATTCAACCCACTGTAGCTAGCTACCCTTTTATCTTATACCCCTTTCACACAGACGACCCACGAACAAGTGCCACCTAACTAGTTAGACAGCTGAGTTTTAGGCTGATAGCTAGTTAACTAGCTGGCTTTTTAGTGCAGCTAATTTGGTTGTAAGGGCAGCTAGCTGGAAAAAATGCCAGCTAGCTAACTAATTTCTGTTAACAAGCTGAATCGTACAGGCAGCTAGCTTGGGAAAATGGGCAGCTAGCTAAAATAAAGGGATAGCTAGTTACGGTAAGTCAAATAACAAACGGCTTGGGCCGTCGCGTGGTACAACGGTAAGAGCGCAGTTGTGCTCCGAGGATCTGGGTTCGCACCCCGGTCCTGCCAGATCCGAGCATGGCCGGCGCCCTGTGGGAGCAGCAATTGGCGGCTGCTTCCGGGTGGGGGGAGGGGCTCGGAGAGAATCGCTGCACGCATAGTGGCCCTGGGCGAGCTGGATTCACGGTCAGGAGCTCGAGGAGTCGCGCCCTGTAGAGGACGTGGCAACCTCATTCCTACCGGCTGACAGGGTTGTGTAGCGGTGGTTCTCTAGCGGTTGCTACACGGGGGGAAATTGAATTAGAATAGGGGTTCAATTGGCTACTAAATTGGGAGAAAAATGGGGAAAAATCAGAAACAAATTTTAAAATAAATAAATAAATAAATAACAAACGGCTTGCGGCTTGCCATATTATGACGCCCTTCAAAATGTCCTGTTATGCGGAATGAACTGACTTGTTGGTGAATATTGTATCATGTCACAGCATATTGTAGTGTACCAACCAGTGGCTCAGTTGTACAGAAGCACTGTAATTTGAGAGGCTCTCGTTTTAAGCATGCACTGTATGTACCAAGGGGCCCAGGTGTTACACTCGATGTATGCACCGAGGGGCCTGGGGGCCCTAGTGGTCAACTCACACTGTAAGCACCCGGTGGCCCGAGTGGTCAGCTCACGCTTTAAGCACCGAGGGGCCTCACATTGTAAGCGCTGTGGGGCCCAGGGGCCCTAGTGGTAAGCTCATGCTTTAAGCGTGGAGGGGTCCAGGGACTCTCACACTGTAGGTGCCGAGAGGCCCTAGTGGTCAGATCACGCTTTAAGCCCCGGGGGCCTAGGGGCCCTAGTGGTCAGCTCACTCTTTAAATGCCAAGGGGCCCAGGGGCCCTCACACTGTAAGTATTGAGCGGCCCAGGGGCCCTAGTGGTCAGCTTACATTTTAAACACCAATGGGTCTGGGGGCCCTCACATTGTAAGCGCTGAGGGTTAGCTCACGCTATAAGCATCCAGGGGCCTAGTGGTCAGCTTGCGCTGTGCGCACTGAGGGCCCTGGCGTTCAACTTCCTTCAGAAGTCTTGGGTCACGCACCGTGCATGGCCTGAGGCTTGGAGGCCCCCTGGCAGTCCGAGGCCCCGGGGCTCTGGCCCCACTGGCCCGGTCCATAATCCAGGCATGCGCAGTGGTAGTTATATTTATCCTTGTCTACCGTTCAAAAAAGAAGGTACAACCTGGAAGTACAGTAACTTCAATAAGAACCAGTCCTTTCGTTCCCGTGTTCTTCCTGTAGACTTTGTGAGAGGATGCATTGGGGTTGTATGGGTAGAATGAGTCCACGTTATGGGGTATTAAATCCAGTATGTTTGTAGGGGGATTCTATGGTAGAACAAGAAGATCAGGGGTTCGTTTCACGAAAATTGCAACATGCGATCTGCGAGATGCAATCGATTTCTACTGCACTTTTTGGAGTGTTTCACGTACAAATCGCAATTGCAAGCCACGAACAAATGTCGCAAAGCGCGTTTATGGAGGCAATCCGTAAATCTGCAATCGTTCTCATCCCCCTGCCTCGTTTTTTTTGTAACTGTCAATTATCCCAAAATGCAAACTAAAGGTGGCGCTATGGATTACAGGCTACTTTACTGTATGTAAAATATTCAAAATACTTTTAATAACCAAAATTATGTTACTATTTATCATTTCTGACCTTAAAGGGTTAGTTCAGAATTTTGGACATAATGGGCTCTATCTTGGCGCTTGGTCTAAGCGCATGGCGTAAAGTCCATTTTGGGCGTGTCCAAGTCCACTTTTGCTATTTTAACGGTGTGTTTTTTGGGCGCTAAGCACGGCGCAAGGTGCAAATGGGCTGAACCTACTCACTTCATAAATTATAGGTGTGTCTTGGGCGTGACATGCAATAAACCAATCAAAATGTCATATCCCATTCCCTTTAAAAGCCTGCTTTTCCACCTTGGCGGATTGCTTGATGGCGAAACAGACATGCTCGTGCGTGTTTAGTGTGATCAAGGAATAGGCTAAATGGAGTATGATCAATATTATTCGGACTAACCATTAGCCTATGAGTTCCCGGTAATTCCCTACAGGGCTGTTATTTTACAAAATATATGCGGTTAAATTTCGTTAAAAGGACCTGCAACAGCTGAGAATAAGCTATCAATGGCTTCAGTCTCACCTTAGAAAATGCCAAATTAGCCTGCTTGTTCAGCGAATTTCGTTTGATTATACAATGAAAGTGTCAAACATCAATTCCATGAGGCTGTTCTCATGGAGTTCTCGAAGTTCAAGCTTCATCCAAAGTTCATTAGGCTACCTGCATAGTAATATTCATTAATAACATAAATACCGTTATTTTGCCTTAATGATGACACTAAATACAATAAAGCTGTCAGGTTGGCAACCCATATGTTCACGCATATTTCCCCTTGTTTAATAATGTCCTGTTTATGGAAATGTGACCAACCTGTTTTACTCCTAGCGTAATGCTTTAAAACAATCCACTTTCCCAAGAAGACCGTAAAACATGCCACTTACAGCAGGGGAAAAAGAGAACATGCAGCGCACATGCAGAGAATGGCATTAAAATTAATTGTTAATTAATTGTGTAACGTGCTGCAAATTTGTTTTAGTTTCTAATTAGACGCTTAGTTCTCTTTAAAATCGTTTTGTTCAGTTATGGAATAACAGGTGAAATCAGCTGGGTTTTAATAAGCTGAGTATGGAAACCTGGTCACTGTAATTAAAAAAATATGAAGGACGAAGAATAGCGCTAACGTATGGTTGCAATTTAGTTAACATGGTGATATTTATCTCCGTTTTTTAACCATAGGCTATCGAAAAAACCTTATGCACAGTGAATCCACTGTAGCCTAGGCTATTTGAAAAACAATAAATGCAATATTCACGGCACAAGGTTTTGAACTTTTTTCAGTCACAAACCATTCGATTTACTTACAGGCTGTATTCCTAGATAAACAGAGCTGTATTGTAATGACATTTGAAGCGCATTTTCAGAACTCAAAATTTAATGTCCGTCTATTGCCGTGCGCGAGTTTTCCATTGAATGACAATTCACGCATTAGGTGTAAATGACAATTCGCGCATTAGGCTTGATATAGGTTTTATCAGCTCCTTTTTAATGGATAGCCATTGTCCCGTACCATCGCACATCGCCTGGATGTTTATGGAGTGGGCTGAAAGCAATATAATGTGGCATTCCCCTTCTCTGAGGGAAAGGTAGGCTATGGACCCTTTTATTATTATGCATTTTTTGATATAGTGTACACAATAATAATATTTCACATTGTAATCTTGATATTTTAGTCATGCTTGTGCGCGTCCCTGTGTGTAACAGACAGGAGGGTACGCGCGTTGTGCACACGCCTATGTAGACGCACTTATATGCGTTGTCAAAATAACATATAAACCACTGCGACATGACTTTAGACCAGGTTTGTGGTGGTTCTAGCGCAAGCGCTTTCTGCTGGCTCAAGATAGCAATACGCCAAAAATAATCCTGGCCACTCCTCATCTTAAGACCAACACGCCCAGTTCACTTGCAACGGGCGCAAGAATGCATGGTAGTTAAACGACGTGAGTGCTAGGCGTTATAATGAACCCAGCGCCGGGTGTAAGATAGCAAAGACACTTGCGTTTGGGTTAGCGCCACTTTGCGCCAGGTGTAAGATAGGGCCCAATGTCTCATTTACGACTTACCCATGATGTTGTTGATTGATGGAGACCATTGTCAGCTGATTCCATGCTGTCCTTCTTGTGGACATACACATGTTGCTAATGCTAGTGCAACTCTATGGTAACCGGTAGCATCCACTACCAAACGCACTTAAACACTCCACAGTGCACCCAAAGCAAATAAATATCTATCGGGGTTAATTTGAGTGTTTATACCATCATTTTTGAAGTCAAACTATCGTTGAATCCTTTACTTTGTGCTGACCTATATTCTCTGTGGAAGTACGGCGGCGGAGCGAACGTGGCCATTGTAACTTGTTGCTCTTCTTTGTTGTTGTAGTTGACCAGTGCCGGCACTACATTCGTAGGTAACGTAAAGTATGTGGTGGTCTCCATCAATCAATATCATGGGTAAGTCGTAAATGAGACATTGGGCTCTATTTTAATAAACCAAACGCAATGGTGAACGCAAGAGTAATCGCTTGGCGGTATCGCTCTGAGGGCGTCGGCGAGAAATTTGGTAATTTCATGACGGCAATCTTGGCGCACCTTATGGCGGTATTGCTAAAAGGCTGGGTTTAAATGTCCAAGGTGTGTCTCTATGGTAGCCAATCAAATTGTTGTTCTCATGCTTTAAAAAAAAGCCAGTTGGAACGCAATCGCTCCATGCAATTTCATAATGAGCAACCCAAACGCACTGGACCGTCAACGACAAGAGCGATTTTCCGCACAGGAATCAGACATACTTGCAACAGAAGTACAGGCTAGGACTGTAGTAATTTATGGATCACAATCCACACCACCTCGTCTCCCAGAAGTTCGGAAGGCATGGGAGGAGGTGGCGAATGCATTAATTAGCCTACATTAGGTGATGTAGGCATACTTATGATTCAAATGGTAGGCTTATGATTCAACTGTGTCAATGTGTAATTTATATATTATAGGCTATTGGCCTACATGATCGCAAGTTTCTTGTAAGCTGTCCTGTTTTATTCTAGTAGTTTAAATTAAAATTAATTCATTAATAATAATTATAGGCTATTTGTTCATTAAATGGAAGTGTAATGTTGGCATCACCTATAGACACTACATAGAACTACATGACGAATAAGTTGCCAAATTGCCAGAGTCTATTGCGTTGCCGCTAAGAGGTGGTTCCAGTTGATCATAACGCAATGGGTTTTCGTTGGTTCAAATTGTCACTGAGCCGAAAGGATTTTAGAACACGCCCCAGACAGCGCCACCCATCCCACTGCAGCGCAAGCGAAAGGATGTTATGTTGAGAATTTGTTGATCCTAGCGGTATTGCTGAGAAACGCCATAGCGCCAGTTTTAAGACGTTGATGCTGTCAACAAGCTTGCGTTTGACTATACCGTCCCCTTGCGCTGGTTTGAAAATAGAGCCCATTATGTCCAAAATTACAAACTAACCCTTTAATCCAATGCTATAATATATGAAAAATATCATATTAAATCTATGTTAATGGCCAAAACACAATTCACATTTGCCCTTCAGGAAATTTTTTTTATTTAATAGTCAAATTAGGCTGTGAATAAACTGCATCATCTGCTGAATGCTGACCATTAAGGCTACATAGATTGTATCGCCCTTCCATTCTTATTTTATTTATTTAACCTTTATTTAACCAGATAAAACCAATTGAGATATGAAATCTTTTTTACAATTGTGATCTGGCAAAAATGGCAGCAAGTTACACGTCGGTTAATACATATACAACAAGACAATACGAACAACACAACAAAAGTTCCCCCTCTGCTCCCCATCCCGTCTACAGGAGTCCCGCAGGGATCTGTACTGGGTCCTCTGCTGTTCTCTATGTATACTAAGTCTCTTGGCTCAGTAATTCATTCACATGGCTTCTCATACCATAGCTATGCTGACGATACTCAACTCTTCCTCTCTTTCCCTCCCTCTACCTCACAGGTTAAGGAGAGGATATCTGCTTGTCTGACTGACATCTCTGAGTGGATGGCTACCCATCACCTGAAGCTCAACCTTGACAAGACAGAGCTCCTCTTCATGCCGTACAAGACCTCCCCACTACATGACCTCTCCATCACCGTTGATGGGACCGTGGTGGCTGCCTCCCGCTCTGCAAGGAACCTGGGGGTGGTCCTGGACGACCGGCTGGACTTCAAAGAGCACATCAGGGCGACAGCACGGTCCTGCAGGTTCCTCCTGTACAACATCAGGAGGATTCGACCGTACCTGACCACCTACTCCACCCAGCTTCTTGTCCAGACCATGGTCACCTCA
This sequence comes from Synaphobranchus kaupii, assembly GCA_029718625.1. NCBI lineage: Eukaryota > Metazoa > Chordata > Actinopteri > Anguilliformes > Synaphobranchidae > Synaphobranchus > Synaphobranchus kaupii. The sequence goes on from CM056377.1 coordinate 81,770,620, forward strand.
CGCCTGGACTACTGCAACTCCCTGCTCGCAAGCCTACCGGCCTGCACCATTCTGCCTCTTCAACTGATCCAGAATGCAGCTGCCCGGCTTGTGTTCAACCTCCCGACATTTTCCCATGTAACCCCCCTGCTGAGGTCTCTCCACTGGCTGCCAGTTGCAGCCAGGATCAGGTTCAAAGTTCTGACCCTGGCCTACACTGCAGCCAATAGGACAGGCCCCGCCTACCTGCAGGACTTAATCCAGAACTATGTTCCTGCTCGACCACTTCGCTCTTCTACAGCAGGGCGACTGGCACTTCCCCCCCCTCCGTGTCAAAGGCTCTCGCTTGTCCCGACTGCGGAGTTTTTCCACATTAGCTCCTCAGTGGTGGAATGAACTTCCCATTCCCCTACGTTCTACTCCAACCCTGCCTGCATTCCGTCGAGGCCTGAAGACACACCTCTTCAGACTCCACCTTGACTGATATCCTCACCTAGGAATATCAGTTCCCGGTTTACTAGTTCCCTGTGTTTTCCTGTCTGTTTATTATAGTTTATAATAGTATTTGGAATGGAAGTGTGGTGTTGCTGATTTGCCCACAGCTTACTGTGAACTACAGTCGACGTTCATTGCTAGGGATAGCTGCTACATTATGGGAAGGATGTGCTTTGTCTGTTCTGTAGTGATCTTGATGATGTCTCTGTATGCACTTACTGTACGTCGCTTTGGATAAAAGCGTCTGCTAAATGAATGTAATGTAATGTAATGTAAAAGAACTACCATCTACACATTCAAGAATGAACATACTAAACTTACAAAGTAAGCACTAGGTGAGAATACACACCATATAAAACAAAGCACTAGTCAGACACCTGACATGCCGCAGTAAACAAAATTAAAATTACAATGCCCATCAACCAGGCTTCTGCACACATCAAACAACAACACACAAATGAAAAAGATAATAAATAAATAATTGATAATAGGGCTAAACATGGCAGGAGCAGCTAGTGACAAGGAGTTCAGATAGTTTTTGTTTAAAACTCGATAATGAAACAAGAGAGACCAATTTAAGACGAGCCTGTAGGTCATTCCAAGACCAAGGGCCAAAATAAGATAGACTCCTTTTACCCGCCTCAGTCCGCACAAGTGGCACCTTGAAACGCAAACAAGCATTTGATCTTAGATTGTGAGAATTATGAATCAATTCAAACTTAAAACAAATGTACAAGGGTAGCTTGCCTAAAATAGCCTTATACAATAAAGCATACCAATGCTGCATCCTGCGCAAAGCAAGTGAAGACCATCTGACTAAAGTGTACAATGTACAGTGATGAGTCCTGTAGGCAGAGTTAGAAATATATCTCAGAGCCGCATGATAAAGCAGATCAAGTTTGGCCAAGGCAGTCGGACATGCAAATCTATAAACAGTGTTACCATAATCTAACTGACAGAAATAGGCCTGTCACAAGCCGCTTATGTGAAGAAGGAGAGAAGCAAGATTTTAACCTGTATAGGAAACCCAAGGTAAACTTGAGTTTCTTAGTTAACATTACAATATGATGTTTAAAGTTAAGATTTTTCTCGAGCCAGATGCCTAGATATTTATAAGTATCAACAAACTCAATAGAAGTACCTTCAAGAGTAAAGATAGAAGGGGGGGAAACCACAGACTTATTTGATGCAAACAACATTGCCTTAGTTTTGTTTCCATTCAGCAATAATTTGGAATCGAAGAGAGCATGCTGTAAAGAAATAAAATCAGACTGTAAATTAGAAACAGCAGCCTCAAGAGAAAAAGCACAAGAATACAAAACTGTGTCATCAACATACAAATGATACAAAGAATATTTCACCTGAGCGCAGATGTTATTCACATATAATAAAAAGAGCAACGGCCCCAAAATGGAACCCTGCGGAACCCCATTTTCTAAGATAACAGGATCAGAAACAATATTACCAAACCTGACACACTGAGTGCCGTCTGACAGGTAACTCCGAAACCAACCAACCACATTTTGACTGAAACTAGCCTTCAGTAGGATGTTGATCAAGATGTGGTGATCCACTGTATTGAAAGCTTTAGTTAAGTCAATAAATAAAGCAACACAAAATCATTTATTGTCAACAGCAGCTTTAATATCGTCTAGAACTTTCAAGCTAGCAGTCACAGTACTATGCTTGGTTCTAAATCCAGACTGCATAGGATTTAGGATGCTATGGGAGTCTAGGAAAAGGTTCAGCTGAGCAGACACTAAAGACTCCAAAATCTTTGCCAGAGCAGAAAGATTTGAAATAGGCCTATAATTATTCAATTCAGAAGGATCACCAGATTTTAATAAAGGCGAGACAAAGGCTTGTTTCCAAACAACAGGCAATTTTTGTGTGGAAATAGAAAGGTTAAAAATGTCAACAACTGGTTGGGCTGGTTGGCCCAAACAATGCCAAGGAATCGGATATACGTAGGTCCAAAAAAATACTAGTAGTCCATCCACAGTCTGTGTGGGCTGGCCATGGGTGTAGCCAAGGTTGCAAGTGGTATCAGGGGGAGTGGGGCGGGGTGGGTTGAAAAATTCACCTTGTGGTCAGATTGAATTGGAATTACGCATTGTAGGCTAATATAAAAATGTAATTTGAAATGTTTATTTCATTTGAACTATTAGGTCTCCTCAGTAGGCCTAATATAGCCTACACTTTATAGGAACGCTATGTGTATTGCTATTTGTTATATTCAAATTAAACCTACCTATTGTCACCTAGAAGCCACCCATCAGTAATGTCAGGAAGCGGTGATACAAATTGCTCACGCAGTTGCTCCAAATGTAGCTGTCGTTTGTGCTCCCATTTAGTCCCAGGGCAGCACATATAACTTGTAGGCAGTGTTTAACGAGTGTTAGGCTACTTTTCTACACAGAACAGTGTGTTCGTTCTCAGTCGATGCCCTGGTGGGAATTTGCGACCCATTAATTGCACCAAGGAGTTTTGGGAGACCACGCAGTGCATAAAAGTCTCCTTTCACTTGACGTCTGTGTTGCGGGCTGAATCAGTAGGCTATTTCCAATGCGTAGTGCTGCCGTCACTTTACAACCGAATTGGACTTTTCGTTGCTTATTCCATAACATTGTCCGATGTCCAACAACCCCGATAAAGCTGCCGGGTGCCAGGAAGCGCAGAGCTGTCACTATTTGAAGCGAGACAGGTAGAGCCATGCTCTGTTACATGTTAGTGTATGGCCTAACTGGAGGGCTACACCGGAGCCTATGGGCGTAATGCGTGCGCAGCCCGTGAAAATGATTCTCTGCGGCTGCTACACCAGAATTGAGCGCGTAAATATACAGTCAAGCCGGAACGTCTGCACACTCCTTTCACCTTCTCCACGTTTTATTACGTTACAGACTTATACTACAATAGATTGAGTTCATTTTTTGCCTCAAACATCTACACACAATAGTCAATAATGATGAAGTGAAAACAGGTTTTTAGAAAATATGCAATTTTATTTTACTGACAAAAATAGGTTATTTAGGGGTTACATATCTGTACACACCCTTAGCCTAATACTTGGTTGCTGCACCTTTGGCAGCGATTACAGCTTCAAGGCGTCTTGGGAAAGAAGCTACGAGCTTGGCACACTTGTTTCTGGACATTTTTGCCCATTCCTCTTGGCATATCCTTGCAAGCTCCGTCAGGTTGGATGGGGAGCGTCAGTACATAGCCATTTTCACCTCTTTCCACAGATGTTCAATTGGATTCAGGTCTGGGCTCTGGCTGGGCCACTCAAGGACATGCACAGACTTTCTCCGAAGCCACTCCTTTGTTCTCTTGGCTGTGTGCTTCGGGTCGTTGTCATGTTGGAAGGTAAACCTTCGCCCCAGTCTGAGGTCCAGAGTGCTCTGGAGCAGGTTTTCTTCAAGGATCTCGGTGTACTTAGCTGCATTCATATTTCCCTCTATCAGGACTAGTTGCTCCGTTCCCGCTGCTGAAAAACATCCCCACATCATGATGCTGCCACCGCCATGCTTCACTGCAGGGATGGTATTAGCCAGGTGATGAGCGGTGCCTGGTTTCCTCCAAACGTGACGCTTGGTATTCAGGCCAAAAAGTTCAATTTTGGTTTCATCAGACCAGAGAATCTTGATTCTTATGGTTTGAGAGTCCTCTAGGTGCCTTTTGGCAAACTCCAAGTGTGATTGGTGGAGGGCTGCCTCGATGGTTGATCTTCTGAAAGGTTCTCCCATCTCCACAAGGATACGCTGGAGCTCTGTCAGAGTGACCCTCGGGTTCCTGCTCACGTCCCTGGCTAAGGCCCGTCTTCCCCGATTGCTCAGTTTGGCCGGGCGGCCAGGTCTAGGAAGATTCTTGGTGGTTCCAAACTTCTTCCATTTACGAATGATGGTGGCCACTGTGCTCTTTGGGACCTGTAAAGCTGCAGAGATTTTTCCGTACCCTTCTCCAGATCTATGCCTTGACACAATCCTGTTTCTGAGGTCTGCAGATAATTCCTTTGACCCCATGGCTTGGAGTTTGCTCTGACATGCACTGTCAACTGTGGGACCTTATCTAGGCAGGTGTTGGCAATCCCCAATCATGTCCAATCAATTGAATTTATCACAGGTGGACTCCAATTAAGTTGTAGAAACATCTCAAGCAGTATCAGTCGAAACAAAATGCACCTCAGCTCACTTTTGGGTGTACATATATTTTACATTTAGATTTTTAATAAAATAGCACAAATGTCTAAAAACCTGTTTTCACTTTGTCATTATGGGCTATTTTGTGTAGAATTTTGAGACAAAAAATGAACTCAATCTATTGTAGAATATGTCTGTAACGTAATAAAACGTGGAGAAGGTGAAAGGAGTGTGCAGACTTTCCGGCTTGACTGTATACGTGCTCAATTCTGGTGTAGCAGCCGCGGAGAATGCGCAAGATAATTTTCACGGGCTGTGCACGCGTTCTGTCCGTACACTCCGGTATAGCCCTCAAGTTAGTATAGCCCTGGGGTAAGATCAAGAAGGTTGCGTAATATTCCATCCCTTACAAAAAATAAGTTTATAAAAGAAGGCCTATGTCTTTACACTTTTTCTTAACTAAATCCCAGACAGTGTAGGCTATTTAAAGTGCACTTTCATTTTACTTTGCAGAAGTAAATTCAGATCACGGTTTAGGCTACTTCAAGTTAGGATAGTAGCCTACAAGTTTAGAAGTAGTTCATAAATGACAGTAGCTTATACTTAACGTTTAGTTTCAGAAAATATATAAATACTGGAAATACTTTTAGATGCATAGGTCTATTTAGTTTTTATAAAGTTGTCTACGTAAACTATAATCTACTTTAAAATAAAGTTGTACTTTTATGTAGGCTAAGATTCTTTCTGGAGCGTGCCTCCGTCTCTGCACAATCAAAGGAAACGCCATATTTGTGAGGAAAGAATTGTATGTGTCAGTGGCCTATAGCAGGGGTTCCCATACCGGTCCTGGGGAACCCCTGTGTATGCTGGTTTTTGTTGCAACCACAGTTGCAATCCCAGAATTTTAACAAGTTGTTAATTTTTATTAATTAGGTGCTTTTCATGTTTTGAGGAATTATTCACCCTCTTAAGCCACATTATATCAGAAATAGCTATGGATGCCATGTAGAATAAACACCCCATGTTCACATTGTGCTTATTGTGCTATATTATTTAAAAAAGATAAGAAAATTATTTAACAGATCCATTTAAAAACTGATTTGAATCAATAGGCTCCTAATTGGTATAAGTGTGGACACACTAAAACTAACCATTTGGTAGAAAATGAAGAATTCAAACACAAAGCAAATGATAACAAGCCAAACCTGCATTGTGTTAATAAGCTTAAAGAAAAAATTGAGTTAAACACGTGTTCAACAACCTAATTAGGAGCCTATTGATTCACTTCACTCTTTAATTTGAGTGAAAATACATTATTTTGTAACCTCTTTTTATGTAATTGTTGCAATATAGCACAATAAGCACAACGTGAACATGGGGAGTTTGTTCTACATGGCATGCATAGCTATTTCTGACATAATGAGTCTTAAGAGGGTGAATAATTCCTCCAAACATGAAAAGCACCTAATTAAGAAAAATTAACAGCTTGTTAAAATTCTGGGATTGCAACTGTGGTTGCAACGAAAACCAGCATACACAGGGGTCCTCCAGGACCGGTTTGGGAACCCCTGGCCTATAGTCATCACACTTTTATTTGCAATTTGCGAGCGATACATTTTTGTGAAACGTGTTTTGACAAGAAATTGCGATCTGCGAGTGGAAATCCTCGCAAATCTCTTTTGTGAAACGACCCCAGGTTCATATTAGCCGTCTTTGGGTGTTAAAACGGGTGTGAGGTAAACCATTCTATGCTGTATGGCAGTATGGGTGCCAGAGCCTCGCGCAACCAACTCACAACGGAACTTGATTGTGACGTCATCAGGATAACCTTGTACTATTGTAGCCTGTGACATTTATAGCTACTCTGACCCACTCCAAAAACCATTAGTCACCCAGAAAACACACCACTTACTGTATCAAAATGAATCATGAATAACAGTTGGGGTACGTAATCACTGACCTGATACAGCATTTATATTACCTTTTCAGAACCACAAGTGGGAGTAGGTGGCACCCTCAAGGCTCGTTAATCATCCAGATCTAAATTTATGACTCATCTCTATTATGGTCCCATAACATACATTGTTGATTATTATACCAGACATGCACACTGATGAAGTATAAAACTGCAGTTAGGCCATACACTAACATGTAACAGCATGGCCCTACCTGTCTCGCTTAAAATAGTGACAGCTCTGTGCTTCCTGGAACCCGGCAGCTTTATCGGGATTGTCGGACATTGGACAATGTTATGGAATAAGCAACGAAAAGTCAAATTCGGCTGTAATTACCTTCAGAGTTGTCATATTATTTTATTGTTTGTTTAACCTTAAGAAGGTGGAAGTAATCCATATTTGGAGGAAAGGGTTTTAATATGTTTCTATTGGTAAGTTCTTACCTTGGAGAAATTTTACCCGTTAAATTTTTTGAATAGTTAAGTTTGACTTTTGGATAAATAAATCCCTTTTATAAAAACTACGTCCTGAGTCTGCTCGGACACACCTTCACAATGTCTTAACATTACACAACATTATAAGAAAAGGGGGCAGATACCACAATATTCTCTGCTTTTGGGGTAATTCCAACTTCTTTCCATTTAACCATTTTTATGAATTGTATAACACTAAAATGGGATTGAATCGGTTTATCAATCTCCAAAAGCCCTTTGTGAAATGTCCTCTATCACCATTTTGGAATTAAGGAGGTTGAACGGATGATTTTCTCCTACCATTCAACACTGTGACAATTAGAAGCCAAACACTTAAAAAGGTGAAAAGTGCCTTTATTAACATTAACTGAATACAGCAGTTGATTTTTCCCTTCAGCCAAACACAATTCCTTAAATATTCCTCAGGGTCCTACCACAGTACACAATAGTTCCATAAATAAAATATAAATATGCTTCAGGTAATAAACAAGAACAGATTTATTATATATATTTAAACAAGTTCAATCCATTCTCTTAAAACTATGACAAAAATAATTTATTAAATATAACTAATTTAACTATACACATCTTTTTTTTCTTCCAGTGAAAACTACGCACTGCATTTCAAATCAGTAAAGTACTGCACATCATCCAGAAACTAACTCCAGGCTGTGATAAACTACTTTATTTTATAAATATAAACTAATTCTGATATATTCTATCGATTCTATGAAAAGGGATGCTATAAGACTACCTTTGGGTGTCCTTGCTCATATTTTGTGTTAATTAGATTCATTAATGATCCCATAAAAATGAAAAAGCAGGGGGTGGGGGGAACACATGACACCATTAGAGGGCCATTCAATATAGCCCCAAATGTGCTTTGTCCTTAATGTTCAATAAGGAATTCAAGCTTAACAACTCCACCCCACCTTCAGTTATATATTTTTTCAATCATAGCCCAACTGGCAATGACAATTAAAAATAACAACAAACAAAAAAAAGTATACTTTCGTTTCAATTCATTACTGAAAGTTAAAGTAACAAATTGATACTTGTAGTGCCACAGCAGTTATAGTTAGAGATGAAAGGCTCCTCCCCCAACAAGTCTGTCTTATAAAACAGTCGTCCATATCTATGGCTTTACCCACAATGCCTCCAGTGTTTTTATTCCCAGGATCTGAGGTAATTTGTCTCCTCTCCAGAGCTGCATTATGACTATTTATGTTGAGCGTGCACTACTGCAGTAATCACCTGAGCCCGTTCCTTATGACATTACACCAAATACAGGGTTGTGGCGGCAGATGCTGGGGCCGCACTCCTCATAATCCTTCTTAGTGTGACACACGTCGAGGAACTCAGGCTGCAGAGACAGGAAATGAAGGAAAACTTGTACTTGCTATGCTTCTGTTGTGTTGGAAGTGTGAGTGATAGTTTGAGGACAGAATTCAATCCTGCCCCCTCTGGAATGAGGCCTCAATTTCTTATACGTAACATATCACAAGATACAGTATGTTACATTTCCGTGCAACAATTTACTTTTATTTCAAGCCACAAGTAATACTAAATACGTAGTATAAGGAACAATCCAATCCAAAAAATTTTAATGGACAAATGAGCATAAAGTGCATATTATTTTTATAGCTTTCCCTTCATCATATACAGACGGGTGACAAATTAATGGAAAAACCCCTACAGTGAGTTGGTTTTTCTTTTAATCTGTACATTTCCAGTACATTGGATTTGAAATAAAACAATGGATATGAAGGTTAAAGTGCAGACTGTCAGCTTTAATTCGAGGGTATTTACATCTAAACCCCTCAAAAAAAGTTTGGAAATTTGTGTTTGGTCGATCATATCTCTGTTTTATTAGCATTGTATCTTATATCATTGGAAAGCCTGTGCATTTCCCTTTACAATGATGTCCCATTTGTAAGGATCATGCATTTGTGGGATGAGTAGCACAGCTGATTATAGGTGGGGTCCCAAGTGAAATGTGCCAAATTTCCCTGTCAAACATGTCAAACAGTCTATTCTCCTGTTGGTATTGACTCTATTGTTTGAGTTGTTTAGGAGATTGGATGATTGAACTCTATCAGTAATAAGGAACAAACAAGACATATTGGTAATTTTACGCTTTGTTCATTGAACAAACAGTCAGGAGCCTCAATAGCGGGTGGAAGAACCATACGCAGCCACAACAGCCTGGCACCTCCTCCCCATGCTGGTCACCAGCCTGGTCACGCGTTGCTGTGGGATGGCATTCCATTCCTCAACCAGGATTCATTGCAGGTCAGCCAACGTGGTTGCATTGGTCACTCTAGCACGTACAGCACGCCCAAGCTGATCCCACAAGTGTTCACCCGCTACTGAAGATCCTGACTGTTTGTTCAATGAAGAAAGCATAAAATTACCAATATGTCTTGTTTGTTCCTTGTTACTGATAGAGAGTTCAATAATCCAATCCCCCAAACAACTCAAAACAATAGAGTCAATACCAACAGGAGAATACACTGTTTGACATTGGCAGGAAAATTTGACACATTTCACTTGGGACCCCACCCACATAATCAGCAGTGCTGCTTATCCCACAAATGCATGATCCTTACAAATGGGACATCATTGTAAAGGGAAATGCACAGGCTTTCCAATGATATAAGATACAATGCTAATAAAACAGAGATATGATCGACCAAACACAAATTTCCAAACTTTTTTTGAGGGGTTTATTTCAGGTGATCCGTGTAGGAATTACAGCCCATTTTATACATAGTGCCCATAAAAATGTTGTGTCTGGATCTTGAAATAACACAAAAAAAAAGCTTATTGGAATGCTACGGAGCCCCTCAAGGCACCCTCGGTGGAAAAAAAAACATGAAAATCCATACTCTCGGTTTTTGCAATCCGTACGTAAAGTTTTGCAATCCGTAGCCTACGTACGGTTTTTGAGTGAAATCAATTGGGTATTAAACGGTGTGGGCCTATATATCTTATAATAAGTCACCAAAGAAAGACAACATAACTTTGAAAGTAGTCTAATATTTGAATAGATTGCGTGGTGTGTCCTTCTGCTGAATTTATTAGGCTACTAAGCAACGATAATGGATAACGTGGAAATCCGTAGCCTACTCTCGATACCACGCAATCTATTAAAATATTAGGCTACTTTTAAAGTTGTGTTGTCTTTCTTTGGTGAATTATAGTAAGATATATAAGCCCACATCGTGTTATACAAGCGATAAGCCACTCTGACCCATGGTAGGCTATATCATGAATATTGACACGGCTAATGTGGTTTGCCAGCACACCGTTTTCACGTCCTGCCTAGTAACAACATCCTCTAGCCTTGCCAATATTCATGATTCCACAGGTTCTTGTTTAATGTCGCTTTAATATTTATCCTGTTTCATCGAGTGTGAATTGTAGCCATGATACTTCGGTGTCTGACTTTCCAGCAATGAACCCTTTATTTACAAATGAATTTAAACTGCAAACCCGATTGATTTCACTCAAAAACCGTACGTAGGCTACGGATTGCAAAACTTTACGGAAGGATTTCAATCCCATACGTACGGATTTCAAAACTGTACATACGGATAGCAAAAACCGAGAGTTCAGATTGCAAAACTGTACACTGGGATTGCAAAACCGAGAGTACGGATTTCCACGTTGAGATTTTTTTCCCCCCCACCTTTGGTGCCTCGAGGGGCTCCGTAGAATGCAATGAGCTTTGCTAAGAGGACTGCGGAGGTAACAGAAAAGTAATTCAAAAGATGAAATGTTATCCCATGCGTTTGGTCTTACGGTGGAAGCCAGCATGGAGCCTCCAAACCAGACCGCATAGCGCTGCATGTGGTGTGTGATAACCTGAACCTCCATTGGCTTGGGCTGCACAAACAGAGGGAGAGAGAGAGAGAGAGAGAGAGAAAACACAGCTGCTCTTACATCTCTTTGTAACATACAATCAACTAAACAGTGCGCTGGACCATCACATAATCTCAGAATAGAACAGTGAGGGACAAGAAGTGAAAACCAGTATGAATGGGATGGCCAACCCCAGTCCTGGAGAGTTGCTGTCTCCTGGGTTCTGTTATTACTTCCCACTTAATCAGTTAATTAAAGGAACTGATTACGCAGTTAATTTACCTCACCTTATTTTAGGACTAAATTGCTTTTTAATTTTAAGATGAAAACAAAAAACAGGAGCAGGGTTGGCTGCCCCCACGCTATGATGATGGATTACATGATTAAATTGCTTATAAGAAGTCAACATTAACTGAATCTCCTTGTCCAAGGAGACCAACATATTTGCACTTTAAAAGGTTATATATAAACTGGTTGGTACATAGTCTGCTTTAAACAGGAACTCATCGGGTGAACTTTGACAGCGTGTGGACACAGCAGCAGCAGGTTTCAATCAACTGATCATAAGGACCAGGTTCACTGCAATGACACTTAAGTGAAGAACCAGGGGGCCAGGGATTGACATTCCCCCTGAAGCTTGCAAACTCTTGTGGTTACCAGAGGTATTGCAGTTTAGTAAGCCTCTGGTGCCAAAAAGGCCAAATTTCCCCATTGAAGTCCATTCAAAACTATGAATTTACTCTAGCCAATATATAATATTTTGGACAGTACTTTTAACTTAAAATGTATTCACACTCAACTAATGACTCTCCAGGGACCGATTTGTTTTCTGAGCCCCACAGAAGAAGAAAAATACTAGTTTAATTCCCATTTGGTCCGCATGTTTCTAGGTGGCTTCATGCAGGCTTTCAAGACAAAGCAAGTAGATAAATCTCCTGCTCCTGTCAGCAACCATCACTTTTCAATGATGAATTTTATGCATTTCTCCAAAGGATAAAAATGGCTTTCAACCATAGCAAGGGTAGGTTGGGGCAGTCACACTTGCAGAAAATATTTGCTTCACTTACCATTCACTTCCATTCAAAACCATGCGAAGGGCGAATAAACGGCATCATTTCCGGCTGCGAAGCAAATTCACAGTTCGCCTCAAAGTTGAACATACTGCGAATTTGCGGGTCAAAGTTGAACTATCAGCAGACACCCTCCAGAAAATCTCTGGTATCAGCTAATAGAAATGCTTCTTTTAATACCTTGGCAAAATTTTAAATGGAGGACGTTGCTCATTGTGGCTGCATCCCAGCATTCGGTGCTGTACAATAACTACACGACTACTGAAACAAAATAAAACAGATGCAGCTTGGTTTGCAGTCAGCTGCCAAACAGGACTTGATTACATTTCTGTAACGTTAGTTAGCGGTTTTAAAGTTAGCTGACGGCACTAGCTGAGAACAGTTCATTCCTAACTAATGTTAGCATTCAATGTATCACAGCTGAATGGTAGCTAGCCACCTAGCTACCATTCGACTGTGATGCGCAAATTCTATCTATGAAAAAACTATTCGCTGGAATCTTCAGTTAACTTTTAAACATCTACAGAAATGTTTGTTAACTGTTCCTAGAAACTAATTTAAACTTGTCAAAGAAAATTTAGTTTAATTTAGCAGCCGAGTGGTATCGGAAAAATGGTTACCACTCGCCCAAACTATGACATCATATCCTGTATCGAAACGCAAACATAAACCTCTTTCACACATGCAATACGGAACATTACCAGAAAAGTTGATCCAGCAATATTCTGTAATGTTCCTTATTGGTAGCGTTCATACAACCAACGCTCTACCCTATGTTACTAGGATACGTTTGTTTATTTACTACTGAAAAAATGGCGGGTGATGAAGTGACAGAGTGTGCAGTTGTACTACAGTTACTCTTGTTTATTTACACATTTTCGAGGCAAACGCTGGCATTAATAATCTGTTCCAATCACGAAACACCATTCGTAAACAAAAACTTGACAAAAAAATCTGGATAAGTCGGGAACAACTCCGCTTTAGCTTGGCTCAAAGCCGGAGACGTTGCCTGTGGCGGCTGGAGGCTGTACGAGTCTTTAATGTGGCTCGGGGCTCGGCGAGACGAATGTGGGTACGGGAGCGACCCCATGGCAAAGTCTTCTGGTCTAGTGTCATGAATAATTTTGACGACGGGCAGTGGAGGGAGCATTTCCGTATGTCACGCGAAACCTTCGACTACGTTTTACATCTCTTAGAACCATCCCTCAGGCGAAAAACCACGGGCTGGCGGAAACCACTTGAGCCTCGTTCGAGACTGGCAATCGTCTTGTGGTGGTATGCCACTCCGAGTGAGTACAGGACCATTGCCTGTCTTTTTGGTGTGGGGATTTCAACGGTATGTACGCTAGTACGCCAGGTGACATCTGCACTGAAGACCCTGTGCAAAAGGTTCATCTGTCTGCCAAAAGGAGAACGTCTTCAAAACACGATCGAGGGGTTTGAGGTCAAGAGGTTTGTGATGGGTTCACTCACGTCGCCGTGTTTACCTCAGAATGTTGTGCGTGATTGATCCGGTAATGTTCTGGCTTTGTTCACACGTCACATCGATATGGAACTTTTACGGAAACCTCACTAGGTCTTGACACGGCAAATTGCCGGCGCGGATATTCCGGAATTTCGACTCCGGCTCTTATTCACACGACCCCTATCTGGCAATGTTCCGGAAAATTTACGGATAAGGCTGCATGTGTGAAAGAGGTATAGACTGTATAAAAATATGGGCAAAGCCACTGTGACGTCACCCATTGCCTTTCCACGGCCTCGTAAAAACTGAATTGAGGCTCCGGATGTCTTTTTTTCCGCCCGTTTGTACAAACTGTGTCTGCTCCGTGGAGCCGAAGAGGACTCAACCTGTCCCTCTGATTGGTCCTGAACAAATGTTAATACCCTGTTCAAAGGACACAATATTTTTTAAAAATCAGCACATGCAGAGGCATTAGATGAAGGAAAGGCACCTATTGCAATTAAATTTTTTTGTGGGAAAAATTTATTGACTGAGTATTTTGACCACATTGCTGCCATTGACTTACATGGTGAAAGACCTATACTGGAGCCAATCGCAGTGGCGCTAGTGAGTAATGGCACAATTGCTGCTCCCAGCCCAACCAGGAAGTGAGCTTCAAAACGAAAGCCCAGTCTTGGCCCCTTGAACGCAAAGCAAATATTCACACAATTTTCTGCAAGTGTGACCGCCCCATAAGAGTATATAATATCTAGAGACTGCGAGGCCAATAAAAACCTATGGGAACTGCATCCGAACCAGGAAGTTTTCATTTTGCGCTCATCCCACATGCGCAGTTGTGTCCTTGGAGTAACATGTACAACGTGGATGGCACAGAAAGTGATGTGGACAACTCATGGCAAAGCTGGCTGGTAAGCTTGCTAGCAAGACTGAATTTCAATCAATCAGAAGTTGTGGCTAGCCAGCTAACTAATTACTTATTAGGTTACAGTCGGGTGCCACCAAATGTTTGTATTGTTCGGCAAGCTAGCTAGCTACAACTAGTAGCTAGCATGATTAAACTGTCTAGCTAGCTGGCTAGTTGTAACTAGCCAGTTAGGTAGTAGGCTCAATAGATAACTAGCTTGCCGAACATTAGTTAGCTAGCTAACCACAACTTCTGACTGTAATTCAAAGTCTTGCTTAGCTATCTTGCTGGCTAGCTTTTCCATAAGTAGCTAACTAATGTAATGTTACAGTCAGGTGTGGCCGAATACTTTTTTAAAGAAATATCGACTGCCTTATTTACTATATTAAGGAACGGTAGAAACCACATTAGAAATGTCCTTGGCAGAATGAGTCACTTGTTTTCTTCCATAAAATCCTGTAGCTAACTAATAAAATCCTGTAGCCTTCCCCCCCCGTGGTGCTAAGTGGGTCACGCTCTGTATTTACCATGATCTTTCATGTTTAGGTACCCAGTGCGCATGCTTTGGTTCCCTAAAGCCTCATAGTCAAACATGGCAGCCTCAACGAACTGGCTTCATGCGCTAATGAGCAGCTCACATAGGAACTAATTGAACCGGTAGCCGGAAGCTGTCTCCAGTTCTTGCATATCTCAATATGAAGAACAGAAATACTAGAAGCACTTGTAGTAGTATCATAGTACCAACAACCAACACACTGACCCCTTGTCAGATGTGTACGTGACCAATGACAGCGGGGTGTGTCCTTACTCCAAATACAATGCAATGCTGAACACTCTCCAAGATGAAACATGGCCACCACATTCGACATTCCCAGCACTGCAGGAGACCTCCCTCACCAGGGAGACGTACCTTTATCCTCCCGCCGCTCAGCTGTTCGCTCAGCCTCAGCCGCGCGTCCACGACGCGCTTCAAATCCCGCTGCATCCGTCGCCCGAAGTCCCGGAACATGGTGGACCCGCCAGACAGGACGATATTCTGTAATGAGCCAGAACAGAACAGCCGTGTGAGACAGGACTGAATATCTAAGGACCGTGAATCATGTTAATCATACATCAATCAATTACTCGTGAGTTTGAATGCTTGATAACTGACAAGAAGAAGCAAATTAAAAGAAATTAATGCAATAGTGGATTACTATACCACATGCAGACTAAATGGAGGAAGCAGATAATCTCGTAATGCTCCGTCATCATTGCCATTTCAAAGTAAGATGCTGGGGGAGTACCCTCCATCTGTGGCTGATACAGGTAGACTACAGGTGCCTGATTGGGGACAACCAAATCCGCTAAGACCTCCCTCCTTCCCTTCCGGGGCTATGCTATAGCTAAATTAAACACCACCCTGTGGGACTGCCAGTTACAGCGGACCCTGGCATGAGCAGGATTCCAAACCATACACACCTTCACACTGAACTATGTGAAAAAACCTCTACAGAACAAGCAACCCGAGACCCCACTCCTCACTTAACATGCTATGCCATCCTTTTTCTTTGCCGTCATTTACAGGGGTGGGATTTGGAGGTTTAGGGGCTCACCAGCCGCCCTGTCAAACAATTTTGCTATATAACAAGCTTTCCTTTCAGATGTTCTCCCTCCAATTGAGAAAATGTGGAGTTTACGCCAGTCAAGATAACACTGATTATCCATAGTGCTCATAAATACCACACCTACCAATCACATTTTAATGTCTTTATAGTCTTGATGGGACTCTTCCAGGTTTTTGAAACCTTAATTGTTTAATGGAACCAATTAACTGTTTGGCTTAATTTGTTTTTGTAGAAGACCTGCATTTAAAGGGAAGAGTAATTATGATTAGTGAAAGAATGTGAAAAATCCCTTTGCTTCAGAAACACTACATGTAGTCTACCTAAAATTTCAAACAGAGTATAGATTAAAAACCTAACAATTGACAAATATATTTATAAATTAAGTGCATTTATATAGCACTCTTAACAAAAGAACTGGTGTGCTGCTTAGAAGGGTAGTGCATAGCTTTATACAACAAAAAACATGCATGGCTGTTTTTGCAAGGAAATAGACTAGAGCAATATTCACCAAAAATAATTAAATGAAAACCGACATATTTGGCAAAAACGGCTTGATAAGTTGGGGAAGGAATTATTTATACACGGATATCTATGTGGTAAATTCCCTTTTCGTGAGAGTTGCTCTTCAGGTGCTGAAAAAAGGAATAAAAGAAATAGAACAATCTCCAACCTGATGAAAAAGTCTATTGTGTGGGCAAAAGGGAGGGAAGTCTTAAGTTGCTGTTGTCGCAGCAGTGCTCAGTAATCTGTGAAATCTTCATTTGGAAGGATAAGAGGTTCCCTGCATTCACACTCAACAATAATAGAAGGGTGCAGGCTGGCTTAGTTTAAGGTAAACACTGCCCCCTAGCTCTCATTCTGCAAAATGCATTGAACGTGCAATTAAAACGGCATTCCAGCAGAGCTTGCTAAAATAACTGTCATTCCAAAAAGGTTAATTCATTCCAAGAGAAATGTCATTCCCAGAAGGTTAAGTGTCTTCTTAGCAACAAAATATAAACCTCTGACTTACTGTACAAGAACACAAAAACATTTTCTATCCAGTTTTATGTTCAATTTACTTGCCTTCCATCAAGTCAAACAAATCTACGTAATCTCGTAGGTAATCTCACTACGACTGGCTGCGTGGCCACACGCAGACGAATAGATTTGTTTAAGTTACATTACCTCAGGAAACCGAATGAGTAATCTAGCTAAATGATAGTCATCTTCAGCTAATGAGAGCCACCAAAAAAATTGTCAGGTAAAGATCTCATCTTCCACGTAAATGTGAAATTGGTGAAAATGGGGACAGTGGGTGCTGTTCTGATAATACAGAAACCAAAGCGAACGATAAAGTTATAGGCTGTCAAAAAACCCCGGGAGTCTGTATGGTACCTTCGCTATAAAAACATCGCTTTATGAGACAAGCTTGGGAGAATAACTAACTCATAACTAAAGTTTGCGGTCTTCGTTAGATCATGAAACTCCGAAATTTTCCAATCACAGAACAGTGTTTGAACAACACTATTTGAGCCTTCTTTTTTTAACATAATGTTAAACGGATAAAATATTTCATCATGTCCTTTTTTGAACATGTCCTTTTTCATTATTTTCTGGTTGCTGATTTTCTTTGATGTCTCTGAAGCAGTCGTAGCCTACTGATGAAGCAAAATGACATCCTGGAGGAAACACTGTTGTGGTTAAGACATTTAGGGTATTTTCACACTTTCACACATTTTCGTTGAAAATATCTCTGAAGTGGTCTCAGATCAGTGGTAACATATACAGTATGTACTCAGCATTTTTTGTGCATATGTGAACACCCCAAATTAAACACCCCTCTGAAATTAACCCAAACTCAGACCACCTCATCTGTGGTTCCTTTTGAGGTCCGATTAATTGGTGCATTGTGAACACAAAGCGGCCCAAATCCACTTGCTTTACTCCTCAAGGCTTGCCATACATTGATTCTAAGCAGCTGCAGTAACATCTGAGAATACGCAGCTAAAACATATACCAGAACAAATAGAAAAACACATCTGCAGAGGCCATCTTGAAGAAATTGCCCATAAATTAATGTTACGACAAGTTCTAAAGGAGCTGTGGTGTGAACAACAAGTGGTCTGAGATCTCATATATTAAGCGGACCAGAAAGAGAGCGGAGTCCTCTTCAAGTTCACTTACAATGGTAACACAAAAATAACTGAGTTCATTTGCAGCTGGTTCACTTTTTGGTTCACTTAAAAAGAGCTATACAGATCCTTTCCAAAAAATTAGAATATCATGGAAAAGTTTTTTTCTCTCCCATAATTCCATTCAAAAAGTGAAACTTTCATAGATTATAGATTCATTACACACAAAGTGAAATATTTCTAGCCTTTGCATTTTTCATAATTTTGGCTTACAGCTCCAGAAAACCCCCAAAACAGTATTTCAAGAAATTAGAATTGTGTGTCGAAAATCAGCATTTACTTCAGTTATTTCAGAGAATTAATGTTTTAGACTGAATGTCACACTATCATCTAATTTACTCAAAACACCTGCAAAGTTTATCTCAGTTTGGTTCAGTATGGGGAAGACTGCAGACTTGACAATTGGCCAGAAGACCATCATTGACACCCTCCAGAAGATGGGTAAGCCACAAAAGGTCATCGCTAAGGAGGCTGGCTGTTCACAGAGTGCAGTGTCCAAGCATATCAATAGAAAGTTTAGTGGAAGGGAAAAATGTGGCAGGAGAAGGTGCACAAGCAAAAGAGATGACCGTAGGCTTCAGCGGATTGTCAAGCAAAGACGATTCCAAAATTTGGCGGAGATGCAGAGGGAGTGGACTGAGGCTGGAGTCAGTGCTTCAAAAACCACCACGTACAGACGTATCCGGGACATGGGCTACAACTGTCAGATTCCTCGAGTCAAGCCACTCCACTCATTCTCTGAAATAACTGAAGTAAATGCTGATTTTCGACACACTATTCTAATTTCTTGAAATACTGTTTTGGGGGTTTTCTGGAGCTGCAAGCCAAAATTATGAAAAATGAAACAAATAAAGGCTAGAAATATTTCACTTTGTGTGTAATGAATCTATAATCTATGAAAGCTTCACTTTTTGAATGGAATTATGGAAAAAAAAAACTTTTCCATGATATTCAAATTTTTTGGAAAAGATCTGTATGTGAAAACACCCTGACATTGGTTTTCATGTATTTTGATTGATTTCCCCGAAGAACAGAGGTGCGTTCAAATTCAGCGAACAAGGCTAATGTTTGCAAACTATTTCAAACTTTTTGCCGTTAGCTTTGTGTTTGCCGCAAACGTTTGCAAACATAAGCGAACGGTCTGAAAAGGTAGTTTGCGGCGAACAAACATGGACGCTGGACTGAGGGAAATGTGTTCCCAGATGGAGATTTCAATTGAAGATACCGGTAATGCAAACAATTTGGAACTTTCTTAAAAAGCCGTTCAAATTTAACTGTTCAAAGAAAACATCAGGTGTCTACCTATTTCACCAAATGGAGGCGGGCATGAATTGTACCTTGTAAAGCGGCCTCCTGACATCTATCGGACAGTTCTGTATGACCTCGTCCACTACATCTGAAATGGGCTGCATGAAATCAGGGTTTGCAAACTGCAAAAGACAAACTAGTCAATTCAACTGCTTGTTTTTATTGTTTATTGCTGATACTGTAAATGTGAATGAATTCTGTAATGGCTCTGCTTTCATGTAATTATGCTTAAAACAAACTCATTCTCAACTGTAGGTGTACTGTGTACACTGTGTAATCCACATGCTGTTACATTGCATTTATCTGCTGTTCTGCTTAGCTATATACAGTTGAAGTCTGAAGTTTACATACACATTAGTCAAATCCATTTAAACTCAGTTTTTCACAATTCCTGACATTTAATCCTAGTAAACATTCCCTGTTTTAGGTGAGTTAGGATTACGACTTTATTTTAAGAATGTGAAATGTCAGAATAATAGTAGAGAGAATGATTTATTTAAGCTTGTATTTCTTTCTTCACATTCCCAGTGGGTCAGAAGTTTACATACACTCTGTTAGTATTTGGTAGCATTGTCTTTAAATTGTTTAACTTGGGTCAAACGGTTCAGGTAGCCTTCCACAAGCTTCTCACAATAAGTTGCTGGAATTTTGGCCCATTCCTCCTGACAGAACTGGTGTAACTGAGTCAGGTTTGTAGGCCTCCTTGCTCGCACACGCTTTTTCAGTTCTGCCCACAAAGTTTCAATTGAATTGACAATTGACAATTGCACCCACAACCTGCTTGACCCGCATCAGTCCGGCTTCAGAACGGGCCATTCCACTGAAACTGCTCTCCTGGCCGTGACGGAGGCACTCGCCACTGCTAGAGCCTCCTCCCTCTCCTCTGTTCTGATTCTCCTTGACCTGTCTGCGGCATTCGACACGGTCAACCACAAACTCCTGATCTCCACACTCGCTGAGATGGGCATTTCTGGGACTTCTCTCTCTTGGTTTGTATCGTATCTCACTGATAGATCCTACCAAGTCTCCTGGAAGGGTTCCATCTCTGCTCCCTGTCCCCTGTCTACAGGAGTCCCACAGGGATCTGTACTGGGTCCTCTGCTGTTCTCTATGTATACTAAGTCTCTTGGTTCAGTAATTAATTCACATGGCTTCTCATACCATAGCTATGCTGATGATACTCAACTCTTCCTCTCTTTCCCTCCCTCTACCCCACAGGTTAAGGAGAGGATATCTGCTTGTCTGACTGACATCTCTGAGTGGATGGCTACCCATCACCTGAAGCTCAACCTTGACAAGACAGAGCTCCTCTTCATGCCGTACAAGACCTCCCCACTACATGACCTCTCCATCACCGTTGACGGGACCGTGGTGGCTGCCTCCCGCTCTGCAAGGAACCTGGGGGTGGTCCTGGACGACCGGCTGGACTTCAAAGAGCACATCAGGGCGACCGCAAGGTCCTGCAGGTTCCTCCTGTACAACATCAGGAGGATTCAACTGTACCTGACCACCTACTCCACCCAGCTTCTTGTCCAGACCATGGTCACCTCACGCCTGGACTACTGCAACTCCCTGCTCGCAAGCCTACCGGCCTGCGCCATTCTGCCTCTTCAACTGATCCAGAATGCAGCTGCCCGGCTTGTGTTCAACCTCCCGAAATTTTCACACGTAACCCCCCTGCTGAGGTCACTCCACTGGCTGCCAGTTGCAGCCAGGATCAGGTTCAAAGTTCTGACCCTGGCCTACACTGCAGCCAATAGGACAGGCCCCGCCTACCTGCAGGACTTAATCCAGAACTATGTTCCTGCTCGACCACTTCGCTCTTCTACAGCAGGACGACTCGCACTTCCCCCCCTCCGTGTCAACGGCTCTCGTTCGTCCCGACTGCGGAGCTTTTCCACCTTAGCTCCTCAGTGGTGGAATGAACTTCCCATTCCCCTACGTTCTACTCGAACCCTGCCTGCATTCCGTCGAGGCCTGAAGACACACCTCTTGACTGATATTCTAACCTAGGAATATCAGTTCCCTGTGTTTACTAGTTTCCTGTGTTTTTCCTGTCTGTTTGTTATAGTTTATAATAGTATTTAGAATATAAGTGTAGTATAGCTGATTTACCCACAGCTTACTGTGAACTACAGTCAACGTTCATTACTAGGGATAGCTGCTACATTATGGGAAGGATGTGCTTTGTCTTGTCTGTTCTGTAGTGATCTTGATGACGTCTCTGTATGCACTTATTGTGCGTCGCTTTGGATAAAAGCGTCTGCTAAATTAATGTAATGTAATGTAATGTAATTGAGGTCAGGACTTTGTGATGGCCACTCCAATACCTTGACTTTGTTGTCCTTAAGCCATTTTGCCACAACTTTGGAATATGCTTTGGGTCATTGTCGGTTTTGGAGTAGTGGCTTCTTCCTTGCTGAGCAGCCTTTCAGGTTATGTCGATATAGGACTCGTTTTACTGTGGATATAGATACTTTTGTACCTGTTCCCTCCAGCATCTTCACAAGGTCCTTTGCTGTTGTTCTGGGATTGATTTGCACTTTTTGCACCAAAGCATGTTCATCTCTAGGAGACAGAATGCGTCTCCTTCCTGAGTGGTATGATGGCTGCGTGGGCCCATGGTGTTCATACTTGCGTACTATTGTTTGTACAGACGAACGTGGTACCTTCAGGCTTTTGAAAATTGCTCCCAAGGATGAACCAGACTTGTGGAGGTCCACTATTTTCTTTCTGAGGTCTTGGCTGATTTCTTTCCATTTTCCCATGATGTAAAGCAAAGAGGCACTGAGTTTGAAGGTAGGCCTTAAAATACATCCACAGGTACACCTCCAATTGACTCAAATAATTTAAATTAGCCTATCAGAAGTTTCTAAAGCCATTACATCATTTTCTGGAATTTTCCAAGCTGTTTAAAGGCACAGTAAATTTAGTTTATGTAAACTTCTGACCCACTGGAATTGTGATATAGTGAATTAAATGTGAAATAATCTGTCTGTAAACAATTGTTACTTGTGAAAAATTAATTACTTGTGGCATGCACAAAGTAGATGTCCTAACTGACTTGCCAACACTACAGTTTGCTAACATGAAATCTGTGGAGTGGTTAAAAATCAGTTTTAATGACTTCAACCTAAGTCTATGTAAACGTCAGACTTCAACTGTACATACTAAGGACATTAACTGCACACAAATTCGCTGTGTGCAAAGGGGAAAGAAGTCTAAACAAGCTTTAAAAAAATAAAGACCGTATTACCTCTGGGTGAAAAAATATTTCCGGTCCAAGGAACCTTTCATATCCAACATCTATATGGAATTCATTTTTGCTGATGGCGTTAATACCCCTGTACTTCTTGATCCATTTCCCTGGGTCTGTGTCATACTTGGTAAATTCTTTCACAATATCGGGGCAGATATAACAATACCTCTCCTAGGAAAATATGAATAGAAATGTTAGTGGAATTAAAATATGCTGTATTTTCTCACATACAGTAAGAAAAACAGTAAGAATGACTGCCACAAAAAACAAAAAAACACATCCAGGAAATAATACTAGTACTACATTATTACAGGATATTACAGTTCTACTGACAATGGATTTAAGATGTCTAAGGTGTGATTTGCACAACAAGCAGTACATGATATTTTCTTGTATTTTCTATATACATTTTATGTAAAAACAAATTGGTCTGTTCTCATGGCACTACTCTCCAGAGAGATGCAAATTTGACATATTATACTTATATACAGCCATATATGTAATGGAAGTCTTCCTGTTGATAGGTATCTTTCCCAGGATGCAACAGCAGTACCCTGCCCAAGATCTAAACATTCAACGTTATGGTTTACAAGCCCAGTTCATTAACTGGGCGGTGGCAGTGTAGTATAATGGTTAAGGAACTGGCCTTGTTATCAAAAG
This sequence comes from Synaphobranchus kaupii, assembly GCA_029718625.1. Classification (NCBI taxonomy): domain Eukaryota; kingdom Metazoa; phylum Chordata; class Actinopteri; order Anguilliformes; family Synaphobranchidae; genus Synaphobranchus; species Synaphobranchus kaupii. Next base: position 81,793,969 of record CM056377.1, read on the forward strand.
ATTGCAGGTTCAACTCCCAGGTAGGACACTGCCGTTGTACCCTTGAGCAAGGTACTTAAGCTGAATCGCTTCAGTAAATTTCCAGCTGTATAAATGGATATGTAAAAAATGCTAAAAAGTTGTGTAAGTCGCTCTGGATAAGAGCGTCTGCTAAATGCCTGTAATGTAATGTAATGTAACTGATATGCACCTGAATCCAGTCCTTGTTAAATTAAACCACGCTGGAGTGAATGCAATCAAAAGTCCCAATGGCAACTGTGAGAGAGAGAATGTGTGTACACACGTGTGTGTGTGTGTGTGTGTGTGTGTGTGTGTGTGTGTGTGTGTGTGTGTGTGTGTGTGTGTGTGTGTGTGTGTGTGTGTGTGTACATGCCTCTATTTCAATGAGCTTACACATATACAGTATGTAACAGTATCAGTAATGGGGTGTATGTGGGAGCACGTGTATCTTTGCAAGCATATACAGATGGGTGACAAATTGTCACTATATTCGATAATATCAGATATCGCGATATTAGAAAATATCGCAGAGATGACTATCTATAGCTACGATATTTAAAAAATATATATAATTTTTTTAAAATAATAATTATCATTGTTATTGATATTCTAAGGACAAAACATACGTACATTCATCCGTGGCCTGAGTGAAGCATCCTTTCCCGCTCCATTTTCTATTTTAGTTCTGCAGCCTCGCAAAGAAATGATATGCTTTGTTTTTTAAATATTTGGTTATTAAAAATTTACGTACATATGTACCCAGCGAGACCAACCGCATATTACAAGCATTACTACTTACATATCGGAAAGGGAAAACTCCCGTCAGGGAATGTGTTTTCTGTAGAGCTTGTGTAATACTACTGTTTAAAGTAAAAATGCCGTTATGCTGGGCTGTAATTTATTGTTCAAAACATCTAATAAGACATTGCAAACACCGTTGCTAATGTTATAATGTCTGATATTGAATAGAAGAATCGTCAATGAAACCAGAATGAACTGGAATGCATTAGACAGGCTTGCAAAGCGTAGGGGGACAAAAAATGATCGCTGAATTTTGATAGGGACATCTCTATGCGTAAAACCAATGGTAGGATTGGATATTTATTTCATATTTAGTAGCAGATATTGATAGTAGAATTATGTGGTATAATTACACAAGAATTTCACGTTTATTTAGCATTTGAGTGAGTACAGCTTTTCACGGCTTTTTTGGCATATGATCGGGCTATTGTTGGGTATGTATGTAATGGTATACCGTTTTAAGGTATACGGCGGTATCAAGCAACCACAGTTCTGAACCGTAAGCCTTTCCCTGTAATACCGTGCCCACGGTATAAATTTATGTTGCGCAATGCGCATATGCACAGCGCTGCAAACCACTACAATGGAGGGTTACCTTTACCTATCCACAGCTCCGCTCGTGACAGCCAGGGGAAAAAATGAAACCTCACACTTCAAGTTGCTAGCAATATTGAATTGCAACAGTGGACTTTGTAATTTAATATACATTATTAAACTGCACTAGATTACAAGATTGTTGTGTGTATTTTCCGTCTTTAATGCAAAATAAACTATCCGATGTTGCACTGCAGGGCGCTAGAACATTAACGTTATCTCACTACTCACGCAGCAGTCAATAAAAAAAACTATTCATCCAAGTAGACCAAAGACCTTTCCCCACATTTAGTTGCTAAAACAACAATAAGAGTTTTACAACAAACAAAAAAACATCATTGCAAACGTAATCCAACGTCTTGTTTAGGTGGAGAGTGTTGTGATTATATACGTAGCTGTAGCCTTGGTAAAATCTGTAGTTGTAGTCCAAATAACTATAATTCATGACAAGCAATTTAATGTGGTTAAATAAAGCTTATTGTTAGATTTAAATAGTTTGGTTGAAAGATACATGTCATACACGTGGCGAGTAGGCCTACACCTCACCTTAATTACTCTGAATTTACTTTCTAATCTCTTTATTGGTAATTGGTCATGTCTGTCTGTTGTACCATCCAACCGGAATTGTGGGTGGGACCTAGGGAAAAAACGAGAGTAGTGGGCCAGGAGATAACTTTTGGTTGTTGCATTTTGTTTTTTTATAAAAGTTATTGCCGTGATATTTTAGAAGACATTGTTGTATAAATTCAGTGCATTTTATCAGTGCATTGTATGCTAGTAGTTTTAACGTGAGCTGACGTGGCTAATATTAGCTGGCTAGCTGCCATCACTGTAATAGCCTGCTAGTTTTGGTTTAGGTATCTCTGCATTACTTTCGCATTAGCATTAGCGATTGTGTTTCTCACGTACCGTTCAAGAAGAGGAATCACCCTCTGATAGCACCCTTGGAAAAGCCTTGTGGTTCCTCAGATGAAGAAACTTTGTTTGGTGACCTTCACTCGCAATTTTGCGGAGCTTCCCGCTACGTCCATCTGCAGTGCCCGTCTACATTATTCAGCTAAGTGTCCCGACAGTGTGATCATCCAGCAAGTGAGTTACTAACATTCCATTTGATGCTCTTTTGAGTGAAGGGGCTTTTAAGTCAATGCACACGAGCCACGTACAGGCCTGCACCGTTTTCTTTTTATTTGGTATGAGTGAGTGTGGGCCCACCATACAGTTTATTCCTCAGTAGCTTCAAAACTACTGTTATTGAGCTAAAAGCTAATTCAATATTTTGTTGCGGTAAATATTTGTGATCTAGTAACGTTTATACTGAGATCAAAACAGTTTACATTCGAGTTGTGAATGTGTATTTACATTGAATTACATTGGTACTCTGTATTAGCATATCTGTAATTGGTATTGGTATCGTGATTTATATTCTATACATTGGAGTTCTAAACTAAAAGTGCTTGTATTGCTATTGGTGGTATAGTACAACTATTATACTCAGTAATTCAGACTATGCTTAGAAATACCTAGAATCTATTGGAACTAATATTTTCTTATTAAATCATTGCTATCATATTACAAACTCTTAACTATCTAAAACAACAAACAAAGAACAAAAGAAGTAAATACACATGTTTATTTTTCTATAACTGTCTTGAGTCCATTCATTTCATTGGTATAATTACAATAAAAGGGTAATTCACTAATACAGTACATTCATTCAATATTCAGAGTAATTCAGTATTCTATTGTATTATTAATTTACATATTATATTATTAAGTGGGAAGGTGTACTTATAAGTGTAACAATAGCCTTTTTACTTAGTGGGGGCACCGCCATTCATTCTTTTAAAATACTACTCTATTGCAATCTTTTTCAAACGGTTAACTGATTATTGGGCATTTATCTGCTATTATAACATAATACTTACCCAGGGTGCCCATGCCCTTCAGTTCAGACTTGTATAGCACGGTGTCATGCATTATGAATATTACTATTTGAGGGGCAGGGCGTTACATAGCCTAAATAACAACCTCTGAGAGTTTCAGTTAAATACACACAGACACACACACACACGCACAGGCACGCACACACGTTTCAGTTCAATAAAGCAATATTGTTCTTCAAAGCAAAATAGTTGTTTGTTTGTTGTTTCGATGGGCCATGCTAGTACGTTTAATTAAAAGAGGGGGGGAAAATTAATACCGTGAAATACCGTATACCGTTGTATTTTGGTAGACACCATACCGTACTGTGAAATTTCATACCGTTACATCCCTATTGTTGGATTTATCTTGTTGCTATGACGGAATACAAATTTTTGGTGATAAAAAAAATATATTTATGACGCTATTGTCTACTGTGTCACGCATGGGTAGGTATAGTTGCAGGTGAAACTGGCTGGCGAAAGTGGCACAAAATTTGTATTCAGCAGACTTGTCACAAACTGTGTACTAATAAAGCTAAAACACAGAGTTTGTTGTTTCCACTCATAGTTTGGATGCAGGAGAAATAGAGTACTCAAGTGAGTACTTCAGTCATGGGCGGAGTCTGGTTTCGGAAGAGAATTCCCCATGGAAGATAGTCTCCGAAGCCCATTCTATCGACTATTTCTTGAAATCTGATTTATAGAATGAGCCGAAACGTTCCTGGATTAGCCTGTGTGGTACAAGGATATATTCTATATATCGCATGTTCCAATTTTTATTTTTTAAAGTAATGCATGAATGAATGTAGTTCGACTTGTAGTCCACTTTAACAGACTACATATCCAGTACTGCAACGCACGGGTGGTTCTCGACCAATAAGATATCATCATCTCGTCTGTTTGACTGTGGCAGATGGGAGTAGGCTACTGCCGTTATATTGAACAATCCAGGAAATTGACGGTAAGACATAATCAGTAGAAATGGTTTAAAAGTAAGTTTTAGTTAATGACTACGCTCTAAATGAATGGGGAATTTACTTCCGAAACCAGCGTGACAGTCACTTGAGTATTCTATGAACATCTGAGTTGAGCAAAATCTTGGCGCCATGGCCACTAGGGGGTCTGCGCGAAGGGGTTAATTTGTCACCCATCTGTATGTGTGCATGCGTGTCGTGGATGCGAGTGTTGGTATGTATGCATGAGTGTAAGACCAACCTTGACTGCCTTAGCGGTCTCCAGGGACTGCTCTGGAGGGATCCCGACTTCCCTCTCTCTCAACAGCTGCTGTATGAAGTAAGTTATGTCCCTGCCTGCAATGGGGATGTGTTTAATGCAGCTTCCTATGACGTAGCCCTCGGCCTGAGACAGAGACAAACACACAGCAGAATGTAGCCTTTATTTCGTAAGGCACATAACCTGCACTAAAAATAGAATATATGCTATGTAGGCCAATGATTACTTCTAGGCCTTATTCAAACATTTGTTCAGCAATCTCCTGAATTAACTTGCCAAACTATAAGTGAGAAAAAAAGTGAAGCAAACCCCTACTTTTAATTGTAAATCAAGATTAAGGACAAGCTTTCACTAGACATCAAGCCCTGCTGTTTGCATACCAATTTAATCACTTTACTAGGAAACATGCAAACATCCAACAGCTACAGATAGGGTTGTAAATTTCCCAGAATTATGTGCTCATTTTGGAAATTTATACTACTAACAGTATTTTTCATAAATCATGTCTTTGGTTTTTTGGTCATTGGGCCTATTTCAGGGGTCACTGCAAATACTTTGCAAACATTGTTGATTTCTTAAAACCATGGGTTTTGAGAAGTCAAAAAACATGACATTGGTTTACCGCAACACATTTATTTGTATGTTTTTTTTTTCAAATGCAGTTTGTTTAACAAAAAGCATATTATACAAGGAAACATAAATGCAAAGATATACTTTAGTCATTTCCTTCCATCGAAGACAGCAAAGATAGATACGCCTATGTATTAGGGATAACTTCATCTTTTGACTAGAATGAGGTTAAACAAAATATTTTGACTTGCTTGACCTTGGCTAATTATTTATCTGAACCACAGCTAACTTCATCTTCAGAAAAAGTCTCTAAAGAATCTGGACAATCCTCCTCAGATTCAATTTGTGTGGTGTCATCTTTGATGGGCTCAGAGTTTCAAGTTTGACCAAATAGGTACCAGTTTCTCAACTAATTAGTTTGTCAGCCTGATGCGCACTCTGCTGTGTGTTCCACCAAACAGGGAGCAGTTCCGCTCTGATGCAGCTGATGTTGGAGGGATCTATAGAATAATTGAAGCAACAGGGGGCATGGCTTCATACTTAGACATATTATACTTATATACAGCCATATATGTAATGGAAGTCTTCCTGTTAACACAGCCCTTCCTTGCTTTGCCAATTTATAAGAACTTTCCCCGATCGATATTAAGGTGCTGTACAATGGCAGTGATGGTACTACATGCTGCAGAAAGCTCTCCAGAAACAACCTGGGCCTGTTCAGCACATTTTACTTTTTCAACTTGTTCTGCTTTGTTTAACCTTCCTATTATGTTAGGGTAGTTTTTGTATAATTTCAAATTGGTGATTTTCTTCAGCAAACGCCTTTAAGACATCCTAGAGAATTAGGAAATACTTGTAAAAAAGATGTTTGGAACTTTTGTTATATACTGACCTGTAACAACACAAATGGCAGTAAAATGGCAGCATGCACAGGGCCGGCATAGGATGCCTCTACTGTCCTGGGCACTATCCATGTTACAAGCATGGGAGGACATTTCTAACAGAGAGGCAGGCTGTTTACCATCTGCCTTTCTTCCTCTACGAGCGTTCCAATGACCTGCGGTAGTGTGGGTTGGTTTTTGGGGATTTTTTTGTCGTGGACAACATGCTACTCAATCCTCTGAATTCTGACAAGATAATGTCACTTTTCAAGCAAAAAGTAACTTAAAACAAGCTCATTTTTTCCACTTTTGAGAAAAAAATATTCTAAGTCTCATTACAAGACTAAAACACTTGAGTTAAGACAGACATTTTTTCCAGTGCAAGGCAGGTTTCCCTCTTCCCCAAACCCAACGAGCATGCACGTTTCCTTTGGAAATATCAGGAAAAAGATTGAGAAAATATCTGGATTGTTCAAATAATTGAACTAACGCATTGTTGGATCAGGAAACAAGACACAGAAACTCAGCGTCAGTCACACAAGAAAGCCACACAAATTCCACACATGTCCAACTCCCTTACGCAGGCATGATCACATTGTCCCCAACCCCCAAAACAAAAATGTGCCTGTTTGTTTCATCGTATGCTATCGACATTATCTTCAGGTAGATTCATATACTTCCACAGAACTTCTACACTGAAAAAAAAATAAAATAAAATGCTATTCTTCTTACCACAGGTATAGCGTGAGTGACTCCATCACCGCTGTCTATCACAATCCCTGTCAGAGTTCGTTCTCCAACTTGCCTAGACGTCCAGGAAGCAGCCAAGGCCAAAACCGCCTATGAATAGACTCAAATTTATTATCATGTCAAACTGGAGCTTCAGGAAAACTGCAGGCTTTGAGTCGGTGATAGGGCTGCACTGGCAACAAACTGCACCAGAATGGTGGAGTGGTCAGAAGACTTGGTAAGTCACCATTAGGTTTTGGGTTTAAACCTCATGTAGGGCACAACACCCTATAGTAGGGACCATAAGCTCAATTTCTTTGGTAAACATCTACATATTTTGCCCGTACGTACAACTAGTTAGTCGTGCAAGTCATCCTCAGATAAAAGCCTGTAGGATCTGTGCGTCCTCAGATCCTACAGGCAATGGTTCCCATACTGTAGGTCAGGACTCACATCCACATGTGTTCACATCCACATGTCACAGTGTAGTACAGTGTCCTGTTCACATCCACATGTCACAGTGTAGTACAGTGTCCTGTTCACATCCACATGTCACAGTGTAGTACAGTGTCCTGTTCACATCCACATGTCACAGTGTAGTACAGTTGTTATGAAAAAAAAGTTCAAATATCCATAATTGAACACGCTACAATTTTTTTTTTCTCATTGAGCGGGCTTTACGCTCAGGAAGTTTGGAAACCAATGTGCTAAGCATTTAACTAAGAGTAGAAATTTCTGTACCTGCACAGCAATATACAGCCCAGGGACATTAAAGGTCTCAAACATGATTTCTGCCAGGTATTCTCGATTTTCAGGGGTGTTCAGTGGAGGCTCTGTCTAAACACAAATGTCACTCAAATACAAACTCAAACCTGTCATTTAAGTACACAACAACATCATCGCAATCTATAATGAAGCTCTCAGAATACTGAATGAAACTTGTAATGCGATTAACACAAGAACTTGAACTATTGCCAGGGTAAAGCATTCAGATACAGCTGAATAAAGTGGCATATTAGAGTACTGAACTTCTGTGATTCAATTATAATGCAGCAGCACAAATGGTTTTGTGACTCACACATTGTTTGGCTATAGACTGTTATGTGAAAACCACCTCTCTGTCATACCATGAGAAAGTTATGGTCTTCGGGTTCAGCACGTAGGTACTTGAATATGACTTGCTCCATGAACTTTTCCATTAAATCCCAGTCCTCGATGATGCCATGCCTAATAGGCCACTGGAGAGTAATAAAGCCATATGATTTGATAGCTTTCTTTTTCATTGATCTGCATGGTTATTCACAGTAATTACAAATCAGCTGTCTGAAAATGTTCTTTCAAAATGTAATAATAATGACTGCATTCATGACAGCTACAATAATTAGCACACCACACTGACATTAACCACTGTGGTGTAACACTTTTCTGGAGAAATATGTTTTGATTTTTCTTGCGTCTTGAAATATCTTGTATTTTGAAATGATTCAAATGCAACAGCAGACTAATATCAAACAGCCGAGTTACATCAAGTTACATGAAGTCATCATGTTGGTTAAGTATAGCAGCAATAATGTATATATTATTATAACTAAAGAAAAGAACTAAACATCCATAATAATTAAAAAATACCCTGCAAAACCCATATCATTACCAGTTTGTTGCATCACTTATGAATAAAAAGGCATGTAAAACAAAAAAATTGACTTGTTTTGTATACCACCTTGGTTGCATAGTTGGGCTTATCAATAGCTTCATCGCCTATGAAGAAGTCTAAATCATCCACCCCACGCATTAGACGTCTCTGTGCTTGGTCTCCTACCCCAGCTGATTCTCGAACAGCTATACCTGAAAAAAAATCCAAATATTAAACTACGCCCCTACCCTACCCCCAAACAGCGAAGACCTGTTCTAACCATAGTTCTAACTGATAGTGTTGTTGTGTAGAACCACTCAAACATTAACAATGCGGGAACACCTCATTTGTATTAATTATTTTCTCACTCTGCCCTTACAATGATGTATTTAACTAGAAAAAGTGGGGGCACAAAATATGTTTGTGCCAAATCTAAGGTGGAAAATCCAGCATTTGTAGTTCATATATACTTATACTGTAATATTCTTTGAAAGGGTGTTCTACATAGAACAGAATGCAGTTTCGCTTAGTACACTGTGCAGACTAGAGTTGGGGGGTGGGGTCTTAAGGGCTCGAGTTCAGACATAAAACGACAATAAAAAAATAAGAAATATAAAAGGTGCTAGACTACTGAGAGATTTGAACAACCTTAAGGACCTTAAAATCAAGAAGACACACAAAGCCAGACAGAAGTATGTAATGTAAATTTAAATATATGTCGTGTAATGCATGTAAAAATCCAAGGAAGCATTCACTTTGGAATGTGTTGACTTGTTTCTCTTCAGAACTGCAAAATATATTTTGATTTCACATGAAACCATTTTTGTTTAATACTCACAGGATGGCATAATAAACTGTGGCTCAGTATTCCCAGCATATCCTATCTTGGTGTATCTGTATTTGAAGAAAGGGGTTTGCATTACATGCAGAAAACAGATTGTGTAAACAACGTGCAGAATCCCTTTCAACGGCAAACTGTCTATACAAACTGCCATTAATTAAGGCTACTCATTTTAGAATTGAGTAAGTTAAGTACTATTGGAGAACCCTTCACATTCATCGCTCCCTTATTTCCTTTGGCCGTTCAGTAAAGAAATTGAATGTATTGGATGACCACAAGGTTAAAGGCAAAATATAGCATCCAAACATATATCGTAGGCTACATGCAGCATTTAATTAAATATGATCGTGCCCAATATTGACTTTACCTCCAGGCTTAAAGGGGCAGTTCACCCAAAAATTAAATTTTTATATGTTTCTATATACCAAGGGCCACATGTATAAACAGTGCTGAGCAGAAAAATGCCCTCAGAAAGTCGCGTAAGCAGAAATTTAGATGTATAATATAAAATGTGCTGTGAGAATCTGCGTAACTTTGCACACGATGGACACCATACATACGCAATGTTTGGGGTCCGTGTGATATGGTGACACCGTGACCGAAAGGCACGTAGAAAATGCAAAACTTTTTTCAAGCAGATTTCTGACTCACCCTGAGTGAGCGTTCTTTTACACATTCTTTTACTCAGAGTTTGATACATGTGGCTCCTGGAGTGCTACCTATCCATCCAGGTAGTTTCGCTTAGTTTTGTAGATATCCGCCGCAGTTCACCGTGATATCGCCCTGATAGAACAGACCTCAACAGGTCCACAGTTTGTGGGGCTCAAAGCGAGAAAAATGTACATTCGAAAAAATCAAGAGCAGTGTCTCTTTCCATATCACGACACGGTTACTCACAAACCTCTACAGACCATATTGTGCACGGTTTTTTAGTAAAATACTTTCTACGGAAGTACGCCAACTGTCTATAGCCTACATGCAAGGTCTTAACTAAATCACGCCAAAGGCCTGTTCCAGAAAGCAGGATTACTGAGTTAGCTGGAGAACTGCACTAAGTAAAACTTGGATTTTACTTAAATCCATGCACAACAAGGTCTGTTGATGTTCGTGAGTAACTGTGCCATTGGTTTATATTTGGAAAAAGACGTTGCTGTTGATTTTTTCAAAGGCACATTTTTGGCGCTTTGAGTGCCACAAACTTTGGACCCGTTTAAGATCCTTTCTATCAGGGTGATATCACGAACAGTGAGTTGCAGCAGATATCTACAAAACTAGTGAGCTCTCTCAGTGAAACTACCTGGGGGGTATTTCACAAAGCAGAATTACTGAGTTAGCTGGATAACTGCACTGAATAAAATCCGGAACAGCTCTTTTTACTTGAGTCTACGTTTAAAATTGGGGGGAGGGGGGGTCCAGGTTTTACTCAGTGCAGTTATCCACTAATCTAATGCAGTAACTCAGTAGTCCTGTGGTATAGTTCCCAACTTGGCATCTTTTTAGACCCCCTTAGCAACTGTATTTAAAAAAAGAGCCTAGTGACAAATCTATTGGCTTTTTGAGCAGACATCTGCTACTTTCCTTGGAACATTCGCCAACACTGCTTGGTGGGGCTTTAGCCTTTCCTGCACTCGCTATCCCTCTACAGTGCACATAACAGCAGTAATGCAGAGAGAGGCTGCAGTCGACTGTCCACCAGTGAGACTGAGTAGGCTATTCAACTAGCGTTGCTTATTACAGGAACTGCTCAAGGAACGACAGGTGCCAGACCTGCCACGTTTGTTTGACGGGCACATCTGGCCCATGTACATGAAACATAATAAATCATATACTGCAGCCTATGCGCACTGATCTGAACAGACCTAGCTTGCTATATGGGATAGGCCTACACAGGGCTCGAAATTGCGACCGTTTTGGTCGCATATGCTCCCGAAATTTAATCTGTGCGACCTCGAAATATAATTGGGAGCATTTGTGCGAGTGCAAATAATTGTTCTGGTGCGACCTTTTTTTTCCCCCAGTCGAACGTCCCTTTCTCTGTACATTCGCTAGTTAGTACACTCAGTATGTGCCTTGTGAGCTGACAGTGACCATTCTAACCAATCAAACGTGAGCTTGACGTTCTTACCTTTAATGCTGATTTTAGATTGGTTAAGATTAGCCTTCAATCACTCCCTTTCACGGCACTCCACTGTTACGTGACACAGAGAGCTAACGCGTTAACTAATGTTACCTGAAGACAAAAGTTTATTATCAATTTATTAACGTTACCTAACTAGCTAAATTGGTAACGTTAGCTAGCGTTATCGAAAGCTAACAATATGAAGCGAACGATTACGGCATTTTTTAGTAACGTTAACATTAACGTCAAGCCTACCATGCGTTTTTAAGGCTACTTTCACCGTACTGTTATATTGTCGTTTTTTATCAATAAAATAAATAAATATATATTACATATATTGTTGGTGCTCCTTACATTTTGGTGGGTGCTCCTAAATTTTTGCTGGTGCTCCTAACTTTTTGAAGTTGGGAGCACCAGTGCTACCAAGTAAAAAAGTTCATTTCGAGCCCTGGGCCTACAGCTGGGTAGCTGGCTAATATAGTTTTGATATAAGACAATTGGGGCACGGGATATAGATAGCCACCTACACAGATAAAGGAGAGATGAAAAAGCTAGAGAATAAGTCATATTGCATAAAAATGTAATTACGAAATAAGAAAGGTTTTTTATAAATGTATGTTGGTAACAGAGTTGCCAACTTTGGTGAGCTGGTTGGATGTGTAAATAGTGTGATACTATCCTGTATGTAGCCTACTACTGTATCTTTTGGCTCATAAACACTAAAAGATACAGTACAGAAAATATAGCCTGTAAATAGGCTGATACACTGCACTGCACTGATAAGACTTGTAATATAAAATATGTCCGGTAATATATAGGTTAAAATAAAATAATGCACCCCGTAATATGTGAAATAAAATATTCCATTCTGTTCTAGGAATCTTTTCAGAAAATGTCCTTCATTCACATAACGTATGTTTTCATATGCAAATAAGTATACGATGACATCATAAACACGTAAATGGGCATATGACATCATCTAGCGACTTCTAGAGCATGCGCTAGCTACTTCCCCGGGACAAAGTTGGCAACTATGAATCCTGCTTTGCGGAATAGGCCTGGGGTTCATTCCAATTGCATATTTTATCCGTCCTCCTCTCCTCTGTCCTCGCCTGACCAGGAAATCGATCGCGGTCCACCATCTTTCAGGACATTCCAAACCGGCCTCTAAATGCTCCTCGGAGTAGGGAAGAGTGGAGAACGAGGAGGTCCCCGGAGGATGCTTCAGTGAGGAAACACAAGTGTAGCCTGTGCGGAAGCCTTTTTTCACGTGAAGTGTAATATCCACCACTTTCCACATCTGCCACATCCCAAGCACACCCTTACACAAATGCAATTTTACCATTCCTTTCCATTTATTGTGAAGTGCCATAATGACACTCATTCTTTATAACTAACAAAAGCTATGTTTATTCATGACAAAAATCAGCTAATAAGCATTATAGTTTAGCACGTAAGCATAATATGACGCTGACGCCCCTATCTAGTGCTCTATGTAGATTTCCCTACTAGTGTATAGGGAGAGAGTGAATGAGTGAGCCATTCCGAACACAGCCAATGATGCAGAAATAGATTCGGCAGCAAATCAATCCGACTGTATTAAAATATATTTTTGTCCCATTTAGGCTGTACTGTAACTGTCACACTACAAAATTTTAAAAACCCGAAAAGAAATATGCTTCAGTAGCTTCATAACACCTGCCACATTTATTTTCCTCGTTACCGAAAATTTTTTTGTAGCTACCTGGGCCACGTTCAATCTGAAAACGGTGTGCACCGTTTTGCTACGGTTTCCGGGTTAAACGACATGTTTCCTCGAAACGGTGTGCAACGGGCTTTGAGGTACGTTTTCTCTCATTTGGTGGGTGTGTCAGAGGTGTTACCCAATCAGCAGCGACGTGTATATAAACCCTGCCGTATTAAAAAGGCAACGCTTGCGTAATACAACAGGGTGTTCAGCGCACCACCGTTTCCGTTTAAATAAACGTTTTGCTACGTTTTGTCAGGGCTGAACGCAGCCCAGGTTTCTTAGTTGTAAACATGTAGGCTACGTTCATGATGGGGCGACCAAACGAGTATGGTAACGTTAGCCTGGTCCATAGCCTGAATTTAATATTAGCCTAACGTTAACCTACACGTTGTAAATATAAGTTGGTTAATTCATTTTTATTAGCCTAAGCCTATAACAAATATTGCACTCCTTTTTTTGCGGGAGAATTAGTCTACAGTAGTAATTTCTGTAACAAATTAGCAAAATAGAATTAGCATTTAACAAAATAGTAATTTTGTCTGTGCGCTCCCTGTTGTCTGTCCATATTGTGTTTAAAAGACAGTAACTTAACAGTTAGTAGCGTAGTAGCTATCACCATTACAATTAAATTTAGCCAAAACAGGTAACGTTACCATAGCAAAGTATAAATGTATCTTTAGGTGAAGTTAACGTTACACCGCTAACAGCATAAATACATCACTGCCAAGAAAACTCATGTTAACGCTAACATTAGTCACTGATCAAGCAGGTAGCTAGTTAGTTAACGTTAGCCAAATAGTTCGAAATTTATACTGCATTTAGTCCAGGCATCAGCTAGCCTATATATCAGCCATGGTAGCTAACGTTGTCATAAAATTTCTTCTTACTGTGAAAATCGATGACCTGTTTACAATTTCGGACAGATGTTAAGGTAAATCTATCACCACGGCGGCACTTTCGCCACAAGTCAGCAATTATACCGGGGAAATGCCCTCTTTGAAAACAAAAAACAAATTAAAATAAAAAGGCTAGTCTGTTGCTGCATACCAGTTTTTGCTAAAGCTGCATCATAGCTAAAGCGGAGCTGTCAAATCTATAACAGCGCGGAAACCCTTTAAAAAAACTAAATAAAAACCGTAGCTAGGCTGCACGTAGCCTATGGCTGACAACTTTAGGACTAAACAGGCCACATTTTAGTTAATAAAACTCAAGTAAGCTAACTTAGTTATCCAGTGAGCACAAGTGGCATACAGAACTAGTTTTTTTTTAGCAGCATTTTTTTTGTAAGTATAAACCGAACTATTTTTTTTTGGTTTGTGGATGGTAAGGTGCGCAGAAGCTCCTTTCGATGTCCAGCTTCTGGCAGAGAGCCATATTCAGCTGAATTTAATGGACAACAGTCAGTTAGTACAAAAGAAAACTGAGTGAAGGGAGCCTCAGCCATGTTTTTGGGTAATGAGACGGACTGCACAGGGATGCCATGATCGACTACAAGACCAAGTGGGCTGAGGCGTATCCGCTGAAGTCTAAGAAAGCCGAGGATGTAGCACAGTGCATTGTAGAATTCTTTGCACAGTTCATTGTAGAATTCAAGTTTGTGGCACCAAAACGAATTCTCACCGACCGAGGAGGGGAGTTCAGGAATAAGGTGCTGTCCTATTGTCCTCTTACAATGCATTTTCAATCATTTCTCAATATCTTTCCCTGTGCAGTCCGTCTCATTACCCAAAAACATGGCTGAGGCTCCCTTCACTCAGATTTCTTATGTACTAACTGACTGTTGTCCATTAAATTCAGCTGAATATGGCTCTCTGCCAGAAGCTGGACATCGAGAGGAGCTTCTGCGCACCGTACCATCCGCAGACGAATGGATTGGTTGAAAGGATGAATGGGATAGTGACAAGGTAATGTGGACTTGACACTAAACTGACCATGACCCATTTACACCACTAAATGGTACTATAGTCACTGTGTTAAGTATTCTATTTTGGCAGTGTGATTTGGGTCACACTTCGCAATCATAAGCTATGCTTTACAATCGAAATAGTATTTCATAACAATGCCAATATGTTTCAAAACTCTCACCAAATTGGTGGATGAGAAGCCTTGGAACTGGGATCTGTACCTCAGTGCAGCCATGTTTGGCTTGCGCACCAAAGTACAGATCACCACCAAGCACTCCCCATTCTCCCTCATGTTCGGCAGAGAAGCCAGATATCCATCTGAGGTCCCAGAGACTTTTGGAGTGAGTAGGTCTCTACATTTCCTTCACTCTAACTTATAGCTAACAGCATTTTCTCTCCATTCAAGGTACCTGACAATATAGAGGACATTGTGGCTACCAAGGTATATAAGTACTAAAATGGACTATACTTTCTTAAAATACGTGTAATAGCCTTTCAGCTTTATTGGACAGCACAGTGTAGAGACAAGAGGAGTGGGAGCGAGTAATGCGAAAAAAGGTCGGATTCGAACCAACAATGTCGCAAATAGCACGGGAATACAAGCTAACCCGCGCTACAGGCTGCGCCACGGGGAGACACGCCAGGAAGGTGTACTTCGGCTCATACATAAATAAATAAATAAATAAAAAATAGTTCGGTTTATACTTACAAAAAAAATGCTGCTAAGAAAAAGTGAACTAGTTCTGTATGCCACTTGTGCTCACTGGATATCTAAGTTAGTTTTATTAACTAAAATGTGGCCTGCTTAGTCCTAAAGTTGTCATAGCCATAGGCTACGTGTAGCCTAGCTACGGTTTTTATTTTGTTTTTTTAAAGGGTTTCCGCGCTGTTATAGTTTTGACAGCTCCGCGTTATCATAGCTATGATGCAGCTTTAGCAAAAACTGGTATTCAGTAACAGACTAGGCTTTTTATATTCATTAGTTTTTTGTTTTCAAAGAGACCATTTCCCTGGTATAATTGCTGACTTGTGGCGAAAGTGCCGCCGTGGTGATAGATTTACCTTAACATCTGTCCGAAATTGTAAACAGGTCGTCGATTTTCACGGTAAGAAGAAATTTTATGACAACATTAGGTAGCTAGCTAAATCTGTCAGTTTTATTTTGTGTCTTGATAAAAGACCATGCTGTGCACAACAAACATCACTTTTTTAACGTTAGTTGCAAATAATAATCATAATACAATGTGCACAGCAGGTTGTTCAGCTAAGTAGTAAGCTAGCTAGTCAGGATAGACAAACTCACCCAGTTCCACAGTCAATCACGCAAGGAGGCAACTGTACTGCCATGCTCAGGATGACGACAGGAGTCCTAAAACAGCATTAGCTAATTGTCACACGCTATCTACACTCAGTACGCAACAGTGTAAACGTGACTATCGACAAACCTAAAACTATAAATAACTGCATACAGTCTGGCTCGGCATACCGCTGCTGTGGTTTAGAACGCATGTACCGTTATTTTGTGTATGACAGCCGGAATACTTCCCGAGTCAAAGGCAATAGCTAGCTAGAGGAAAAAAATAGAAAACATGCTGGACTCATTCCCGGATGCTCTTGAATCTAAGGGGGGCGGGGAATGCTGTTTCCATGGAAACGAAAAGGCCATACAGGATGTTTGAACCACAGACCTTAAAGGTTTGAACCTGCGCAAAACTGAGCGCGGACCTAATCTACGGTCTATGGCGCAGAACCACTGATCTTTCATCATCATCCAGATGACGCCGGACATTTAGGTCGCATATGGCATCACCTTCGGAGAAACTATTCGTGTTTTTAGTGAACATTCTTGTCTCATGCAGGTTGCATTCCCTGGAAAATGGTTTGGCCGTTTCACTCAAGTAGTAGGCTATCAGACTATGCACATAGTGAAGATCTGTGAATTTGAGTAGGAAGCTGCCAGCCACCAGCTCAAGAAATGCCCTATAATGAGAACCATGACTCATGAGGCAATATCATGAGACTGACCTGGACATCATAGGCAAGTTACAACAGCAGGTCATTGGAGCAGTGGCGGCTCCTGAGCTGAAAATTGGGGTAGCGGAAAACTTCCCTTTAAACTGATTATTGGTCTTAATAATTTTTCAATCCGTTTCCTTGATTAACAATAGGCTACATCAGCGTTTAATTCACCAATTACTCAATGCCATCAAATGTAGCCGGTTCTCCTCAATTAGGCTATTAGGCAAGTAATAAAATTATTTTAACTTGCGTCGCAAAATTGTGCACATTTTAATCAACATTATAATTGTGGATACATGTGCTCTTCGTTCTCCACACTCTTAATTCCGAAAATATTAATGGAAATTAAACGATCTTAAAGCTCAGCTTTTGTTAGATTATTTTTTTATTGCAGGTTGTGCTAAATAAAAAAAATAATCTAACAAAAGCTGAGCTTTTAGATCGTTTAATTTCCATTAATATTTCCGGAATTAAGAGTGCAAAAAGGTAACGTAAACGCAACAACTGAATCATGCTGCAAGAGAAGAAACTTAAAGCAAATATTATGAAAGAGCAACAAGGATCTTGTGAACTGCAAGTTGTTGTGTAAAACTAAAGTTCCTCTCTGTGCAATGGCCTAAATTGCATTGTGTCATTCCTCCTAGTGCTGTGGAGCACTTCCGTTGTGTCAACTGATTTTGCAGCGATTCTTTATTCCAACAGCTGGCACTGTACCTTAAACTCAAAGATAAAACATTTTGGGCCTGATTTACTAAGACTGTGGTTCTCAACCTCGGTCCTGGGGCCCCCCTGTGCATGCTGGTTTTCGTTCCAACCACAATTGCATGAATTTTAACAAACTTAATTTTTCTTAATTATGTGTTTTTCATGTTTAGAGGGATTTACCCTCTTAAGCCACATTATGTTGGCAGTAGCTATGCATGTCATGAAGAATAAATCCAATATTCACATTTTGCTATAGGCTATTGCAAACAATTATGAAAAGAGAGGTAAAAAAAATTTAAACGATCACATTAAAGAGTGATGTGAGTCAATAGGCTCCTAACTAGTGAAATTCTGCACACAAAAACAAACCATTTAGTAAATAATGAGGAATTCGAAGACAAAGCAAATGATAATGAGCTAAGCCTGCATTGTGCTAATAAGGAACTTCAGCACGTGTTCAACTACCTACCTTTTTTTCGTAATTGTTTACAGTATAGCACAATGTGAACATTGGAATTGTATTATTCATGGCATACATAGCTATTTCTGAATGTGTCTTAAGAAGGTAAACATGAAAAGCACCTAATTAAGAGAAATTAACGTCTTGTTAAAATTCTGCGATTGCAATTGCGGTTGTAATGAAAACCAGTATACACGGGTGAGGTTGAGAACCAGTGTACTAAGACATTTAGCATGTGCAAAACCTTTCAGTACACGCAAAACCAATAACATGACCAATGATTGGTCATGGTATTTGTTTTTCACCAATTGGTTGTGTTATTAGATTTTTGTGCTAAAATGTTTTGCACGTGCTAAATGTCTTAGTAAATCAGGTGCTTGTGGGACAGTAGCCTACAAGTACAGTAATGCATTGTATGCATAAGGTGCAAGGTGTATAAGATTAATTACAACATTGATAAGATATGTGCTTCATTTGAATTTTTTGCTTTTAGTTTTCTTGATTCTTGACAAGTATTTCCAAAATAACGTGTTTTCACAGGTTTAATTTACCTGGCTAAATCTAAACCAAACTATCTTCAACCACCAGGTGGTGAGCTTTCATTATCGGTTTTCGGTAAACCGAATATGCAACAGGCATTTTGCTAGTCGAGTGGCTGGATTGCCTTGCAGGCTATTTGAGAGTGAAAATATGCACTGATCTGGATGTGTAGGCTATATGTGTTAGAAGAGTGGTTTATATATTTTTCCTTGGATAGAAAAGCAGGCCTTGCCTTGATAAAACTTGAACGTCGGAAACGCTTTGTTTTAGATAAATTCTAGATCCGCAGAAAAGTGTGCTCATGTACACGGTATATTACGGTAAAAACCAACTACGTTCGTCACACATGGAGGAAGTAACAATGCAAAAGAAAATGTTTTAATTTTAGTGAGGATACGGATTGTAGCCACCTTGGAGGCTATGCGTTATCTGCATGGACGACAGAGTAACTTTAGCTAGCACAAGATGACCCATCGTCATTCAAGGTCGGCAGAGTCCGGTGCACAGGTAGCCTTCGAAGTTTCACGGTGAAAATGAACAGGCTATCCTGTGTTAGATAGCACGCAAAAAACGTGATAAGTTCACTAACGTTAGACGTCCACGAACTTTAAGTTTAACTTTGTACACACCATCTATCTAACTAACGTTAACGTAGATTGTTTAGCTGTCGCTACTTTTAGTTACGTTAGCTTGCAATCTGTTAGCATTTTTTCTCTAAACATGGATGGTGTTTCCAGATGCCTGCTTTGACCCCTGCTGTGGACAGAAAAACGGTCGCACCGCTCTTGCACATAATCAGCTAGTACTAGCAACTGCATGCTGTCTGCATGATTGAGCCAATTAGGCTATGTAACGTTAGGCCTAACTAATGTGACAATAGATGAATTATAATAATAGCTGGAATGACCAGTAAACAAGCCGTCACATTCACATAACGCGTATTTCATAATAAAGTATGGGCTGTTTAGCTTTTACAAATTTACAAGTGGAAAAATATATTTTTTTAAAGATTTGTATTCGTATTTATCCGGAGTAAAACACAGTTGGAAATCACAGATACGTACCCTCACATGTAGATCAGGAACTCTGAAGTGTTCGTGACTTTGAAAGTGAACTGAAAATAGGCTACACATCTAAGTCATTCATTGGAGTGGTTATTTGTATTACTTTATCCTCTGTTTTTAAAATAAGCTCTCATTGTGTAACTTACCTATTAATCATTTTGTAAGTTTACTAACAATCCAGAAAGCAAGAGCAGGACCAAAAACGGTACAGACCGTAAGCTGAATAGTCATGAGCTGTTAGACTGCACACTGGACATCTCAAGACACTAAAGGCAGATGAGGAACTGTTATTGCTTTTGATGCTCAATTTTTCATCATAATTTATAATTAATTAATTTAATTCGATCATAATACTACTAATAATAGTCATTTTAATCGTAATCATAATGTATTCCACTCCACTTCACTTTAATGTGAAACATCTGATTCAATTGAATGTCTTTATTTAACATGTCTCTTTGTGTTTTGTGGGTCTGCCCCACTGTCTTTTTTATTGGTGGTAACTACAACTGAAGTTCCCTCACAGGAAAATAAAAGTTATTCTACTCTATTCTAAACAATATATTTGTCTGTTAAAGAGACACTGGGGTCATTCTGGGGGAAAATTTAAACTTGACCTCTCAGATCTTTCTGATATTTGAAACCCATAATGTATCCTTGGACTAATGACCATTGTTATACTTTTGAGAGAAAAACTTTAAGCATCATTAAAGGGGAATTCCACTGAAAAACAACATTAACCTATTAAACCATTTAGAGAGGCTATGTGTAATGATCAGAAATTCCTTCTCATTACTGACACCGGTGGCCGTATCCTCACACTCGCGTAGTGGGAGCGAGCAACACTTGCAGGTCTTTTTTCCTCACTTGTACTTATCCTGGGCACCAGCCAAAATAGTGCCATAGGGTTCATTCCAATAGGCTTATTTTCACTCCTTGCTCCTTTCCTCGCGTCCTTTCCTCGCTCCTTAGCTCCGTCCAACGGAGGAAAGCAAGCAAGGATCAGATACGAGGATGGAGGAATCGAGGCAACATGAATTAGGTAAATGGAATGTCCTTGGTCAGTCAAGCGTCAGCGTCATATTTTGCTTATGCGCTTAAAGGGATAGTTCGGAATTTTGGACATAATGTCTCAATTATGACTTACCCACGATGTAGTTGATTGATGGAAACCATTTTCAAATAATTCCATGCTGTCCCTTCTTTTGGACATACACACATTGCTAATCCTAGCGCAACTCTAAGGTAACTGCTAGCATCCACTACCAAACGCACTTAAACACTCCACAGTGCACCCAAAGCAAATAAAATACGACGACAGTCTATCGGGGTTATTTTCAGTGATTATACCATCATCTTTGAAGTCAAACTATCGTTGAATCCTTTACTTTGTGCTGACCTATATTCTCTGTGGAAGTACGGCGGCGGAGCAATACTTTATGCTACATACGAATGTAGTGCCGACACTGGTCGACTACAGCAACAAAGAAGACCAACAAGTTGCAATGGCCACGTTCGCTCCGCCGCCTTACTTCCACAGAGAATATAGGTCAGCACAAAGTAAAGGATTCAACGATAGTTTGACTTAAAAAATGATGGTTTAAACACTCAAAATAACCCAGATAGACTGTCGTCGTATTTTATTTGCTTTGGGTGCACTGTGGAGTGTTTAAGTGCATTTGGTAGTGGATGCTAGCAGTTACCTTAGAGTTGCGCTAGCATTAGCAATGTGTGTATGTCCAAAAGAAGGGACAGCATGGAATTATCTGAAAATGGTTTCCATCAATCAACTACATCGTGAGTAAGTCGTAATTGAGACATTATGTGCAAAATTCCGAACTATCCCTTTAAGTATAATGCTTTTTAGCCTCTTTTTCTCAGGAACAAAACGTGGCTTTTGTTAGTCATAAAGAATGTCATTATGGATTAAAACACTTTATATTAAATGTAAAGGAACGGTAAATTGGATTTATGCAGGGGTGTACCTGCTACATGGCAGAACTGGAGGGGTGGTTAATTTATACACGTCACACGTCCCGAGAGCAGGTTTCCGCAAAGGCTACACTCCACGTTTCCTCACTGAAGCATCCTCCAGGGGAGTAATAGGTGGTGTATGCCAGTGATCATCAGTAAACATGTGAAATGTACCGTCATCCTCTGGGTGCTTCTTAGTTAGCTATCTGCCTAGCTATATCTCCAGCTCGGCTATATTTAGCCTAATGAGGGCAGATTAAGTTTCAGGCCACCATTATTGTTGAACCCTGCAGTTATAACTGTCCATATTGTGTCCACTCTGTCCACTCTTCTACAAATCAAACATAATTTTTTGGTGGAATTCCCCTTTAAGAAAATTAGACACAAAGTGTCGATTTCACTCCATTTTTGAACTACCCACCTCTACTTTCAAGACCTACAGTTTGACAACTGTAAATGGTAAAAACAATATTGGTCTCATTGTAATCACAAAGATTTCCTCTACAACATGGGTCATGTTGAATACTTTTGCATTAATTAAGAGTTCAAATTAGTCTATCTCAAAACTACTTTTTAAAATTTTGCTCTATTTTCCATATGTTGTTCTATACAGTCTAATGTAAACACATGCCAATTTGTTTGAGGAATGCTGTGTTTCTGCAAAGCTATATTTTTCTGTTACATTATGCCTACAGATTGATGTGTGCACATAGCTGCTTATGCAACAAGCCTTTCAGTCCCTAACGTAGTCAGTACTTCTAAAGTCACAAGCAGGCACATTAACATGTTGGACTAATGTGTCAGTTTTCAATCTCTACTGGTTGGTGGGGGGAAAGAATTAGTGTCCTAAATCGCCTTGTTAATGACATCATGAACAAGGGTTTCAAAGATCGATACCAAATCCTCCAGCGGTGGGAAGTATAAGAACTTTTCAGGTTTCTAGATTTCAGGACAAAAAAACACGTTCAGAGTATCAGCAGAATAACAAGTCTGTAATATCACAGAATACATTTTATTTGGTTCTTTAATTATAATTATATAATTTATAACTATTTTATTGTGCCAGATCTTTAAAAAAAGCGGAGGTGGGCAGTTCCATTCCCTAAGGGCCGATGTGGATGCAGGTTCTGGCTTCCACCAATTACCCAGGCTAATTGGCTCTATTTCAATGCTGGTTCGCTCATAGATTACACCATTTTAAAAGTTCTGATATAGAGACACAAAAAAGGTCATAATCTGAGACTCATGGAATTATCAATAAATAAACAAAAATGTCACATCACATGGTTGGACTAGTGAGATAATTAAGAACAGAAGTTGCCATGTGATCCAGAAATGCATACAGCACTCATTGCCCACCCCTGGCTTATGTGATGAATAATAATTTCATTTTGGGTCAAATAAACCTGCAATATAGTTGATGCTGAGTGTTTGCTTACAGTTGCTTGCAAGACTTGAAGGAAGGCGATCACTGGAGAATATTGAGCCTCATATCTTCCCCGAAGACAGTGGTCCAGTTAAAGGTCAGTTTCAGCATGGACAAGAGATTACTTCAGTGACTATCATTTAAGTGGAACCAATTGTAACTGCTGAAGTATAAACACTGTTAGACAGTGTTACTCAATTAGGTGCTGGAGACCTGCTGTATCTTCTATAAAAGCTTTTGTTTCTCAGTTTGAATCCAAGTAGTTCAGCCTATAGCACTGACTGCAACCACTTTTTAAGTTCATACATCTCAGATCTAGTTGAGGGACCAATAATGATGAAAATTATGAGTATCTCAAATTGAATAATACCCTGAATAAAGATCTGCTTATTGGCACATCAGACCCCACAGGATTTACAAGCAGGTGACTGGTAGTTAATAGATGTGAAAACCAGATCATTGTTATGCTGATCACTCAAGCCAGTCAATCCAACTAGTTAAGGTATGTTAATATAAGGCCCACAGCAATATTGGGGAGCATTGTACACAATACTGAGAAACAGTGAGGGAGGACACTCTGCTAATTTATTATGGCAAACAGCAATTAAGGGTGGTCTGCAATGAATATCAGGAGACCGGTAGCAAGTAGGGCCATATTTAAAGGGTATTAACTACATGCCAGTGTGGATGTAATTCCTGTAACCGAGGTTTGCCGGGATCAAACAGGAGACGTGGTGGAGTTCCATGGCGGGGAGGGAACAGGCAAGACCGAGGCGCTGTACCACCTTGTGGCCCGCTGCATCCTCCCAGAGGCGAGCGGGGGGTCTGGAGGTGGAGGTGGTGTTTGTGGACACGGACTACCACCTGGACACGTTGCGGCTCGTGGCTGTTCTGGAGCGGCACCTGCCCACTGGCGCAGAGGACACGGTCCAGGCCAGCTTAGCCCGGCTATACGTCGTCCACTGTAGCAGCGCCGTCCAGCTCCTCCTCACCCTGCACTACCTGGTGGGGATGTTTTGCAGCCGGCCCTCCCTCTCAGCCCTCATCCTGGACAGCATCTCTGCCTTCTACTGGGTAGACAGGGCCAACGGAGGGGAGAGCTTGGCACTGCAGGAGTCCAACCTTAGGAAGTGCACCAAGGTCCTGGAGAGGCTGCTGAAGGACAATGGCATTGTGGTGTTTGCCACCACGCATGCCATCATGAGGAACTACGCGTCCGAAGCAGCCGACTCCTCCGCCTCTTCTTCCCGCAGACGCTGGTCATCAGCTCACACAGACCTCAGCAAAGCTTACCTGTGCAGGGCGTGGCAGTGCATAGTCACCCACAGGTTGTACTTCTCGAAAGGCAACGCGACGGCCGGAAAGCCGGTCTTTTCCATCACGTCCTCCTGTTCGAGGACGAAGAGCACTAGGAGGTGCTCCTTCCATGTCACAGATGGGGGAATCCAGTTTCTGTAACATCTCTTCAATGTCACATCAATGTTAGTCAGTGTTAGTTTTGACTTTATATGTCAACACCCGCTCTGGCAGCCTCCCAGGGTTCTACGGGAGAATGAAATGCTGAGTCATTATGTACTTTAGCAGTCAAGTGTCTTGCAGAGACTGTCTGTGTGGTGCTTCCTTGCTGCACCATTGAAATACTGTTCCTCAGTTGATCTAATACTGGTTTAATTCTTCCAGAGATCTTAAATATATTTCTTTAAACTTATATCCTGTGCTAAATTTTTTAAACGTGAGACTGAAATGAAGAATGATAATGTTCAGACAAGTACCATTGTTCTACTCATTCTTGTCAGCTTACTTTCATAATTAATTTTCATTCAGTTCTGTTTTAATATAGTCTTCTGAAGATCCTTTTTTCAAGTAAAGACTGAAGTTAATAGAAACACTGTTTGTCCAGAAATAAATAATTTCTCAAACAATTAACCCTTGTTAGAGTTTTTAGAATAAATAAAGAAGGCATTCCAAAGTAGAGCTTTGACCACTTCTAGGAGACCGGTAATTAAACAGGGTGATCAATAAAATAAGCTTTTATATATAATACGCTTATTATGAGCCAATATAACTTTAAAGGACTTCATACAATTCTGGTCACTAGTATTCAAATATTTAATTTTTTAAAAGCTAACTATGCAGATCTGTCTACTTAGGTTATTCGTTTTTACCATTTGTGTAGGTAGTTTTTCAAATCTAAATGGAAAACCAGTACAATGAGAACATTTCAGAAATTTTAAAGTGACTGGTTTTTCTTGGCCTAATATTGTTTTAAATAATAAAAAAATATATATATTGATAAAGTATGATTATTATAAGCGGTCTGACATTTGTGAGCATAACCAACATGAACATTTATTTGCAAGGTAAATGGTCTGCATTTCTTTTGCTGCATGTTTATGCTATATATTTTTTATACAGGTGGTGAACCAAGTGTTTTTCATACAAATATAATGGATTTTGTACTGTATTAATTATTGATAGTCAGTTCCGACTCACCATTGCTGTTAGTAGAAGACATGTTAAGGTTTAGACCTGTTAAGGTCATGTTTAGAAATCACTTCCACCCTCTACTCGAGACCAGAATCATGTTAGCTTTGTGAACTTTTCCCTATTGTCTATTGTGGTTCTATACACTTTTTATGCACTATAAATAAAAAAGTCTTAATTAGTTTGTCTTAGACTAAGCTGTGGAGCGGCACCTTTTTAGGGGCAGGGACTGGCGATATAGGGAGCGGCAATTTCCGCACTCACGAATACCCCCCTGCGTCGAAGAAGACCCACCATGGGAGATGCGGTCGGACGAGGCGCAGCCCGTCACTCCAGTCGAGTCACGCAATGGCTTAATTTTCAAACTTACAGGTCAAGACTTGCATCCAGATGAAGTCAGTCTGCTCAATAAGGGCTTGAGTTTTGTTCCTTCTATTAAGACAGGTCCCTTCTGTTTATTTGTTTATTTCGGCATGTGTATGGTCACATTGCATCACATTTCTGAAATATGCATTTAACAAATACATTTCCTGCCGAAAAGGGATACGGGAAAAAAGCAGCCTGCAGGACTAATATTGAAAATGTATTACAAAAATGGGACTTCCTCTCATGGTTCTTATGACTATCTGCACCACTCGTCAAAAATGTAAACATGGAAGAGCACTTTTTGTCCTATTGTTAATAATTAGTCTTTGGATACATTCTGTAGATTGGTAGAGAGGGTTGTTGATATGTTGTTTGCCAATTCTCCAAAGAATTGATCTAATTTGACATTTACTGGAACACAAGCTCTTGAGAAAGTATGCAAAAACAAAGATATTGTTGTTAAACCTGCCGATAAAGGTGGTAGCCAAGTTACGCCCAGGACTCTACAATCAGGAGGCCTTCAGATTGTTGCAGGACACTACTTTCTATTTGCGCTTACCATCTAATCTTACCATTGAAGCGTCCCTTAAAGATGCGCATTCCTGCTCTATTATCATAAGCAAGGAGTTACAGTACTTGCACAATTATTTCCCCTTCTAAACCTGTATCCTATATTTTGCCGAAGCATTCATAAGAATTTGAGTCATCCGCCTGGATGACCGATTGTAGCTGGTATAAATAGTTTGACTGGAACTCTTTCTAATTTTGTTGATTTTGTTTTAGGGCCGATAGTCACTTCTCTCCCAACCTATCTTTGAGATACAAGCAATTTTCTTCAGTGCCTGCATTAGATGAACTTGGTCCCAATGTGATTTTAGCCACTATGGATGCTACTTCCTTATACACTAATGTTCTCCATTATGAAGGTTTGGTGGCTGTCAAATATTTTCTCCTTGTGATCTTCCCACAGATTTCATAATAGATATGGCCCATTTGGTATTAACCAAAAATTACTTCTTATTTGAAGATTTTTATTTACGGATTGAGGGTACAGCCTTGGGCACTACCCTTAACAACAATCCATTTTCACACAACATTGTTTTATTTAGGAGCTATATTGATGATTGTTTTGTTATTTACAAGGGGTCAATTGATGATTTTGAGTTTATTATTTATGTTATACTGTACATGAATTGCCTAAGACCCATGAACTTTACTCATTAAGCGAGTACCAACCATGTAAATTTGTCTTTGAATGATGGTCATTGTCACTTTCTTCTTTTTACAGAAAGGATACTGAAAAGTCTCCGCCATGCCAAAAGTGCCCATCCATCCTCTTTGAAATGGTGTTTACCCTATTGCCAGTTTGTGCGTCTTCATCGCATTTGTTCTAATTTGAAAGATTTTGGAAACCAAGCTCAAACTGTATATAGCCTAATCATTTTTGCTTTTGTGGTTACCCCTGTAATTGGCTTGATACCGCTCTTCACAAAGCACATTTTTTTACCTAATATTATATTACATGAATCTGCTCTTAAACCTAAAATAACTTTTTCTTGCATAAAAAGTACATATACTCCTTTCAGTTATGATATCAAAAAGGTGATCTTAAATCATTGGCATATAATACAAAGTGACCATCCACATCCACAGAACTGTGCACTCATCTGACAATTTCGGGAAGTAAACCGGAAGTAAAACTACAACCTGTAGTACATGAGCCGGGCATATTACAAACTACTCATTTTTATTTTTGTTAATTCTATCTTCATTCATAATCTACACTTTAACCATTGTCATATTTAAACAAACAACTCTTATCTACTGAGCGCAACAATTTCTTTTCAATTTAGACTAAGCTTTGAAAATGCTGATTGTTCTTATTTTTTTACCCAGTTGCGCACAGGGTTTGGCTACTATGCCCGGTGGTGAATGGGTATATGGGGGGAAATGATATGGGGAACTGGGGTCTGTATCACAGAAGCGAGTTAGCTGGATAACTTTGCGGAGTAAAACCCGGAACCCCCCCCCCCCCCCCCAAAAAAAAAACACACTTCCAGGTTTTACGCAGCCCAGCTAACTCGCTTAGCCTGCCTTGTAATACAGGCCGTGATCAAGGGCCACTGTATTCTATCGGTCAGGAGGGGTTGAGAAAAACAGAATGAACAAATTTGATACAAACACAAGAACTAGGGCGGCAGTGTAGTATAATGGTGAAGGAACTGGCCTTGTAACCGAAAGGTTGCAGGTTCGATTCCTAGGTAGGACACTGCCGTTGTACCCTTGAGCAAGGTACTTAACCTGAATCGCTTCAGTATATATCCAGCTGTATAAATGGATAATATGTAAAAAATGCTAAAAAGTTGTGTAAGTCGCTCTGGATAAGAGCGTCTGCTAAATGCCTGTAATGTAACTTAAAGGAAGTCCTTCTACAGTGTTGCAAGGCAAGGCAAGGCCTGACAAGGTTTCTGTACTACAACCCAACATTGGCATCCTGCTCTGTACAGTTGTCGATGGACCGCTCTTGATGAAACTGCCTGGTCACAACCTAGATTGACATTGTATTTCATTCATGATCAGTCTTATTCCGATTTGTTGCGCAGATACAATTTCTTAGATTGACTGTTCAAATTCACTTACGAAAGCGACTGAGCAGTACTATCAGTATGTTAACCTGTCGCATGGAGTGTAAAATTACTTCACCGGTGTACGTAGGGCTAGACATTGGTTTATACATTATTCCTTGTGAAACATCAGCAAATCCAGCTGTATTCATCACTGAAGCTCCTGCCAATAATCCTTCTAAGTCAGAGGTATTGTAGCCACGCTAGTCGAATTTTAGGCAAGTCGGCCAGTGCAGAATTAGTTTACAGGACCTGAAGCATAATGGTTAATTGCTTAATTAACTTTCAGGAACCACACCTATGTGGAAGCACCTGATTCAACATGCTTTGTGTACCTTGTTTACTCAAGTGTTTCAACTTTTTTTTTTGCCATTACCTACGTATATGTTCTATTCTCATCTCTGTTAGAGGATAGCTTTTAGATGGAGCTGGAAATGTCACTTTCCTTTTGGACCCAGTAGTGCAGGGGTGTCAAGATCCGGTCCTGGAGGGCCGCAGTGTCTGCTGGTTTTTGGTGCGTTTAAGCACAAGTGATTAATTTAAGTCACTAATTGGCTAAGAAGTCCACACACCTTGTTCTCAATGCTTTAACTGGGTGCTGATTGAAAGGAAACCACAAATACCTGTGACACTGCGGCCCTCCAGGACTGGAGTTTGACACCCCTGCAGTAGTGGGTCAATTCAAGTGAAGTGTGCAGCAAATGCCAGGGCATACTGGGGAAATCGCATCCAAGCGATAAAAGCAGCAGGAAAATTTGTTCCAAATTAGTTTTTTCAAATCTGAAAAAGAATACAGATAACACAAAGGGTTTTTAAACATCTAATAGTCAATTTTATCCCTTTGAGATGTAGTCATTCTAAGAGAGCATTTCGCTCATTTCAGAGCGAAAAGAACCTAATCAGTTTTAAGGAATGGCTCCGAGTATGCAGCCAAGAAAGTAAATGATGCAGTCGGGCCAGGTGGGAGTCAACTTGCAGGCAGAATCCAACAATAAACCCTCTGAATTAAGTGTAAATCATCCTGCTGTGGCAGCTATCAGTACTTCCTGTTTAAGGAGGCTGCTTGGGGCTCTTTGCTGGAGATGAGCTGTACAGTAACTAATAGAACTTATTATT
Source organism: Synaphobranchus kaupii (assembly GCA_029718625.1). Lineage (NCBI taxonomy): Eukaryota > Metazoa > Chordata > Actinopteri > Anguilliformes > Synaphobranchidae > Synaphobranchus > Synaphobranchus kaupii. The sequence continues at coordinate 81,823,724 of CM056377.1, forward strand.
TTCATTATTTGAGGAGCGCTATGTTCTTTGCTTTGGTCATTTGAATCTTATTCCATAAGCCTGCTGTACAGAATAATTACACCATGGTTATGATTATGATTTTTGATTGGCTGTGGGGTTATGGTTATGATTTGTGATTGGCTGTGGGGTTATGGTTATGATTTGTGATTGGCTGTGGGGTTATGGTTATGATTTGTGATTGGCTGTGGGCTTGTATGAAAATTTGCTCTCTTCTGTTGTTTTATTTTAACCAGACATCCACTTTGCATAGGACTACATATGCAAAGGTAAGAACGTAAAGGACGTAGTATTCATTAGTCCAAATGTACGGTACCTCTGCTGTCCAGTATGCATATCAAAGAAAAACTAAACGGGAGATTAACGGTCAGGTGAAATCAAAGCATTCACACACTGTTTATAGTTGTAGCCTAGAATAACCCTTGTAATATACCCTCTGCCGCAGAGCCGAGATGGGAATGTTTAGTGTGGTGAGATGTCATCCGTTGATATCCAATGGCACCATGGGAAAAGATGTGTTAGAAATAAGATATTCCACTTATAAACTACCCTTTATGGTGCGATTACACAAAGTCTTCCATAAAAACAGGACAGCACTGCCCTATTGGGAAGTAAAAACATAAAAGATAAATTACTTTCTAGCTGGCTTTTTTATTATTTAAATGTATCCTTAACTTTAAACAGATATAGAACTAAAGGAGCATTAGGTGCCAAAAAGTGAGGCTTGCCAACAAAGTCATATTAGCATGAACTAGAACTGTCAATTCAAAACAAGTTAATCGCAGGGTTTACAGTGATTATAATTTTTCAAATTTGGTCAATGAAGCATTAATTAAGAATTTTTCAGGTGGGAAAAAAAACAAGAGGTAATGACTCATACATTGGCCTGGCTGATCAATGGGATCAATATTGAACGCATTAGGTGGGTATAGAAGGCATTCTGGTCTAATAAAGACTAAATAGTCAATGTATGTGTACGCTAATGAAAGGCTCACAAAATGCAGCACTCACTTACATAGTGAATGCATAGGATTTAGCACTCATGCATCAGGTGTAGAATCCTAAAAATAAACACTGGTCTTAATTTCTTCTGTCCTGTAAGCTTGAGGTGTTGTGACAAAACATGCAGTTATTTTCTGATTTTTATACAGGTCGTATTATTTTCTCACATTTTTGTCACATATACCACTAAATAATTAGACATTCATAATACTAATTTAAAAAACCACAAATGTTTGAAAGACAATTTAAATGTGAAAAAAGGGATATTTTGGTTAAATGTAGGTTAAAATTCATGGTAAAATAATTGCATGTTATGCTGCATTTGGCACCTTAAAGGGGACATGAAGCACTCGGTAAAGTGGCTCTGGTTTGTTAGCTTTTTACCTTAAATTAGATATGACCGTGCGTTCAAATCTCAAATCAACTGGAAAAAGAAGTTAAAGTTTGCTTAGCAAGTCCATTTAACAAGCAACCCTCCACCCAGTCTATACCTACCCATGCGTGACATAGTGGACAATAGCGTCTATGTGTGAGTTCATAAATATATTCATCATATAAAATTTGAATTCCGTCATAGCATTAAGATACAGTAAACCCAACAATAGCCTGATCGTATGCCAAAAATGCTGTGAAAAGCCCTGCTCACCCAAATGCAAAATAAACGTGAAATTATTGTTTCATTGTACCACATATTCTACAATGAATATCTGCTACTAAATATTAAATAAATATACAATCCTACCATTGGTTTTACACATAGAGATGTTCCTTTCAAAATTCAATGGTCATTTATTGTCACAATCCATTTGAGAAATATACAACACTTTATACCGCTGAAACGTCGACTCGTAATACCCCCCATGCCCTGCAAGCCTGTCTCATTCATTACAGTTCATTCTGGTTTAATTGTTGGCTCTTTTATCCAATAGAGTACATTATAACCTTAGCAACAGTATATGCATGTCATATGTCTTATTGGGTGCTTTGAACAATTAATTACAGCCAAGCGTAACAGCAGTTTTTGTTTTAACGATTAAGCAAGCTCTACAGAAAACGCATTCCCCAGCAAGAGTTTTCCCTTCCCGATATGTAAGTATGCGGTTAGTCTCACTGGCTACATACTGTATATACGTTATTTTTACAAGCACTGTCTTGTCCAATATGATTGATAGGCCTGTTGTTATTTTCGCATTTTGAGTGCATTTCACATACTGTAGTGCAATCATTAATTCCATGTTTGATGTAGGCTACCGATGTTCATTGAAGATAGAACATTTGGCAGCATTTTGTAGATGGTGGAATACTATTTTATTTTCATGTTATCGTACATAATATAGGCTATGGCGTATATACTTGTCACTTGCATGGAAAATGCTCATTCCAATTTACTGTGCGCTGATATGTGGTAGATTCATGTAAAATGTTCCTTGGCGTCATTATGAATGGGAACATCAAACAAAAAGAAAAATGTAATCCCGGAGCAAAAGTATACATACTGTAGAATACAGGTAAAAGTGATGTTTTATTGAGGTACAAGAGTGAATGATTAGGCTACCTATTTAGGTGTATGTAACATGTGATATTAATGTTTTTATCTTAAACCATCAGAAGGGGCAAATGTATATGCTTTATAATGGAGAAAACGGATTTTAATCATTTTATGACATGTTTTGGATAGGTTTTGGACCCATATAGATCTACCCTCCTATACTGATGAAAAGATAGTAATTCCCACTTGAAAATGATGCAAAAGTGAGTTTTATGAGCCAAAACTGTTGATTTGTAGTTAAATATATATATTTTTTTTTTTATCTAGAGCAGTGCACAATTTAGCCATTTGGATAGGTTTGGTGACACAAATGGACAACAGGGTACGCTGCCTATATTTTACATCATAGATCTTTAGTAGTTCTGCATATCGTCCTCAGATTTTGCACTCTTGTGGACATGGAGTTTATGATCCAGGAAATGTATAGATTTACCCGTTCACTTATGTAGCTCTCAGTATTTCATTGGAAACTAAAGATAAACAATTAGTCATTGCAGTCTTTAGCAATTCTTTGCATTTGTGGCACTTTATTTTGACTTACAAATACACAAATCTAAGTTCGTATTGTAAATGATACACCTGTCTTGTTTCATTTAAGCCATTTACCAAGTTTCTGTGATGCTCACTCCTGCTCACAGTACACCAGTACAAACAGTGCTGAGCAGAAAAATGCCCTCAGAAAGCTGCGTAAGGGAGTTTCCACAAAGAAATTCAGTTGTATAAAATAACAAGTGCTGTGAGAATCTGCGTACCTCTGTACACGATGGACACCATACATACGCAATGTTTGGAATCAGTGTGATATGGTGACATAGTGACCGAAAGGCAGAGTTAGAAAAAACTAAACTTTTTTTCAGCAGATTTACGACTTTCACCCTGAGCGTTCTTTTACGCATTATATATAGACATTTAGACATTTAAAAATTTGCATTTAGATTAAGACTTTTTTCCCAACAACCTAGCTCAAGTTCTACAACTCTAATCGCTAAAGTAGACATTAGATATGTTGGGCATGACATGGACTAAGCCTTTTGATGGGTTACATTTCTGTTTATTGTACAGTTTTTAAATAAACCATCATAATTCCACAATACCGGAAATGAATCGGCCATTGACTTAACATTGGGGCATAAATTGTGTCGCCACATGATGCAAACTGAACATTTGAACGACCGTTGAACAACAGTCTCCTTCATGCGAGATTTCTCCCGAGTCTAATTTTACTCACTTTGTCTCTGACACTCTCATTAAACTTCCACAGCACAGAAACCGGGCATAGGCTAATAACTGACCTATTTTCAACCTAAAAGTCCAAAGTTTAAGAACAGAACTGTAATTTTAATTTTAAGAACAACTGTAGAGCAATCAGATATAAACAAGACTAGGCAAGCCTAGCTCAGCCCAGACGCCTGTATGCAGCGAGTGGGAAACATTTGGCACGGCGGATAATGTTCTGGAGCATGGCGACGGAGAGTACATGATTCTCAAAGGTGTGTGTCAGAGTATGTGAGTGGGAGCGAGCGAGGAGGGGAAGCGGATGTAATTTAGAGTGATGAGCACTATTAGGATGTTACCACTCCGCAAGCTCCAGTTCACTCCGGTTTGTATATTGTGATAAAAATGGACATCGCATTTTTTTTGTTTAGATACCACATTAGTTTAGTTCATAGAATATTAATTTATTAATTGTTTTATTAGCCTATATGGAGAGTTGAAGTTTTAATGACCTGTTGACATTTTCTGTACACAAAGAATGCATACATTGACAGCATTCTCACAAGTTTTTTATTTGTTCAAAAACAATATCTCAATAACAATGTCCTCTGTTCTACATGGAGTTTGCTTGTCTCCACTCCTCTCCAAAATAGAATGTTTACTGAACTGCAGCGTCTAGACAGAGCAAATCAATTCCAACAGAAGCGTATGACACCAGCAAATGGCCTACATACGTACGTTGTCTTATGTGGGTGGTTTAGGTCTGATCGGTTGTTCGTAATGAATGATTATTTTGCTGCCACCTTTTTACCATAATTACTCGAAATTTAGGCATGGCGACCCCTGCTGTTAACCCTTTCACGTGTACCATCACAAATATGTGATCATTCCAGAACTGGCCCAAAAGCGTACCATCACAAATATGTGATTAGAATGTATCATTAGAACATTCAATTGAGAATGTTGTCAAAGGTCACTGCCTTCTAAAGTGCAAACATGACTCCAATGTACTATCATACAAATTATGTTACTATTGTTGTTATCATCAGAGTAGTCATCTAGTTTCTTTTGCAGCCTACTGTATAGGGTGACCATATATTAGATTTTTTTCAAAAGAGGACGGGGCAGGCGGGCGCTATGCCATTTTGAGTATTATAAATAGTTATAAATAGGATAGTCTCAGCTTTCTGCCGATGACAATATTATCTTTTTTTTATTTTATTTTTTTATTTTGTTTCTGATTTTTCCCCATTTTCTCCCAATTTAGTAGCCAATTGAACCCCTATTCTAATTCAATTCCCCCATGTAGCAACCGCTAGAGAATCACCGCTACACAACCCCGTCAGCCGGTGGCAGGACGGGAGGGCGCCACGTCCTCTTCAGGGCACGACTCCTCCGAGCTCCTGACCGTGATTCCAGCTCGCCCAGGGCCGCTATGCGTGCAGCGATTCTCTTTCCGAGCCCCTCCCCCCACCCGGAAGCAGCCGCCAATTGCTGCCCCCACAGGGCGCCGGCCATGCTCGGATCTGGCAGGACCGGGGCGCAAACCCTGATCCTTGGAGCACAACCGCACCGACTGAAAGTCGGCGCTTTTACCGCTGTACTACCGCGACGGCCTCAATATTATCTTTTTACTCCAAATATTAAGCGAGATAAATCTCCACTGTCACCAAACCATGCTGTTGATTTCTTCAAATAAATTAGAAGTAGCGATCCGCCGAGTTCATTAAAGGCTACAGAACGTTAATTTAGACATATATCAGCATTAACAGTTAGCCCACATGTTATCTTGGACTTTAGGCATATCGTTGTTTGTACCTGTGCAGAAAACTTGTCAATGTACCATTCGATGAACAGGTGGCTAAATGTTTTGAAGTGCTGTTTATTTATTTATTTGTCACTGAACAGGTCGCATATTGGCGGGACCACAGTCAAAAAAATTATCTGCTTTGAACTCGGCTTACTTTTCATTAGTTGTTGCTCCTCTGACATTGATTGAGTTTGTCTTCTTCTGGAGAGTGTAGCTATCTGGCCTGACTTCCCTGAAGTAAAAATTTGTGAGAAAAATTTCAATACCAATGAAGTCCCCCTCCCGCTGGTGAAACAATATTGACTGGGCGATAACGACTATGAGAAAGATTATACATTTCAACCAATTTACCTGTATCTTTAAACATATCCACAATTGTTCATTCATGATTTTTGGGAACTACAACTTGTACTAGTGTAAAAGGCTATGGGGAGTTGGACAGCAAACTTTTTATCGTAATTTCTCAATTGTGCATGCACTTGCAACAAACCAACCAACCAACCAGTCAGTCAGTCAGTAACCCACATTCAAACGTTTAGGCCCACACGCGCTGCGTCCAGGCAAAAAGTACTGGAAATCCCTGATAGTGTAGAGAGCTGTTTGGCTTGGTGGTGCTCATTTGAATTTCCTGTCTTTTGCAGCTTTTGGCCAAGCGAAACTTCACACTTAAAACATAGTTTTTGTTATTAATTTAATTTTAATACAGAGCTACTGATGTTGATGATGACGAAGAGTATGTTGTCAGTTATATATATGACAACTGTACTGATAGAAAGCAATAGCCAGTATTAAACAGATTTATCAACAGATTCACCTTGATTGGACTATCGCCGCTTGGAGGGGTTTAGCAAAGGGTCAATTGTGGTTTATTCCTAGGCCTTTTTCTCATGGTTGAATATAGGCTACTTTTTATAAGTGCTTAAATGTCCCTGTGTTTTGATTGGGCATCATCACATCATAGGCAACAATAGTTTAGGCTATTACTAATTTCTGTATGTGCCAATTTGAGTTTGAAGACAGTGATAAGACATGACAGTGACAACGGCATCCTGTTCAGCTTCTAACTGTAGGCCTTCTAATCATAACTTGAATGTGACTTTTATAGTAAATCAATTTTTAACAACTGAGCTTGCTTCATTAAAATGACAATTACCGTACCAATTGCTAGAAGTGACATTAGGCAGTTTTTAATGGAGTCAATTACTCAGCACTTGGCAATGACATCTTCTTGAACAATATGGAACTTGGGCTGCTTGGATTATGGAATAGTTTCTTGCTAATAATAACATGAATAATAAACAAAGACATAACCTCACCTATTTGTCATAGTTTTCATAGCAAACATTTCTTAATCGTTCTGTAAATAGTTAAATGAGGCTTCATTTACTTGAGTTAACAAGTATATATTTCTATTACTTATTGTTTAAGACTTTACCCATTGTAAGGCTACAATGCCTGCAGTCTGTTACGATCCCAGGGAAGGTTTGGACCTAAATGCACGACTGAGGCAGAATCAAAGAAAAGGAATATTTATTAAAGTTCAGTTTTGGGGTAGTCCCAAAACTGTACAGGAAAGCAAGCACAATTATCACACTTGGTAAGGACAGGAAGCCCGGAACGGGCTGCTCCAAGCCGGAGCTGGACTTGAGGGTCCGGAACGGGTTCCAAGCCGGAACTGGACTGGATGGTAGGAGAAGGCAACACCTGGACTGGACTGGAACTGGACCGGGAGGTCCACTCAGGAATAGGGTTCAGGAACGGATTGTTCCAAACCGGAACTGGACTTGAAGGAATAGGTGCACGACTCACACCTGGACGGGACTGGAACTGGACCGGGAGGTCCACTCTGGAACTGGGCTCAGGAACGGATTGTTCCAAACCGGAACTGGACTGTACAGGAAGGTGTACGACGCACACCTGTACAGGACTGGAACTGGACTTGAAGAGGTAGGTGGGCGACTCACTACGACTGGACTGGAACTGGACCAGGACGACGGGGTGCAGGGTTTGACAGGTAGGTAGCTGGTGAAGCACGGCAGAGCTGGGTAGTGTGGCGTAGCTGCGGTAGGTCCGGTTGGAGCTGACTGGTCTCCAGAGCTCCCGGAACCGTAGCCGAAGAACTTGGTGGCTGCTTCGGCCGGACAGGAACAACTGGAGGGTAGCCAGGTTATAACGCCACCACGGATCCTACACGAGCTGGAGGTGGAGGTACCGCAACACACACAAACACGGGGAAAACGAATACTGCAACGGAGGACTGGAAGCCGGGTAAACTGGAGGTTGAAGGAAGACAGGTTAGCTGCATGCAATACTGAAATGACAGGGGAGGTAAACTACCAATCCGTAGTTCGCCAGAACTAAACACTGTAAGGGGATAATATCCCACAACCAAGCGAATAGCACTTTAACAGACCAGGAGCGAATAGCACTTTAACAGACCAGGAGCGAATAGCATAAACACCGAGTGAGGCTAGTTAGCGAACAGTAAACAAGAAGGGTTACACATGTAATGAACCGACAAAGCAGGGGAGACAGCAGGTGGGTTAAATAAGGGAGTGAGATTGGGATTAACAAGGCACAGGTGCGGAAAGTAACCGGGAGTGCTTGTTAATTAGACAGGTGAGGAATGCAAGAAACGAGAGGGGAAGGTGATAGGCGGAAACCAAACTGGGAAACAAAGAGAGCCAAACAGCGGGGAAACGCCCAGCCTGAAGCAGAGGGGAAAACACGGACAAGGGAATCCAACAAGACACGGAGGGACATGACAAAACCGGGAAAACGGACTGGATGGGAACGGAACGTCACACAGTCAATGTGATTTAATGGTTTTAAATATTCACACGCCCTCATGTACGTTCACTACAAAACAATAAAGCCTATACAATTATTAGTACAGCTACTGAATGAGATACTGTAAGCTGTCCTTAGCTATTATTTCCAAGCATTTATTTGAAACCATGTTTCAAGAGAAACAGGAAAAATGACTTTACAATAGGTTAGTAACACCTGTATTGTGTAACTAAGAAAAGAGAGTAACTTCTTGTTTACTTATTTGACTGATCTTGGCTGTGTGTAATCCATCTCTAAAAAATGGTTAAAACAGGGCAAAATCATAAGTACATTACATGTTGATATCAATAATTGACATGTGCTTTGTTGCATAACAGAGAATTTATTTCTGTCTTGAAAAATATTGGCTCTTTATAAAACAACATTTATGTTCTTCAATTATGCAACAACCTCCATTTTCAAAAACAGAGTTGCTTGTATTCAATGTACTTGAATGCATGTGTCTGCTCACAAGTTTAAAGAGCTGATTGTTATGGTTAGAACACTAGATTGGACCCAAACACAAACACAAAATTGGAGGCAAACTCGTGGAAAACTCCGCAAGGAGTGTATTTATTGTATACAAATGGCCACCAAGGCAGCAGGCAGGCAGGACAGGCAGAATAGTAGTCAAGTCCAGGCAGGGATCAAGATCCGGTGAACAGGGCAATGCAGGATGGGCAAAAGCGAAGTCCAGGAACAGGCAGGGGTCAGAACCGGGGAATCCGTCAGAGCAGGGGATCAGGAGGGTGAAGGGCAGGAGCAGGGCTAGGACGAGGAAGGGCAGGTGGGCAGGTGGACAGGAGGGCTGGAGCAGGGCTGGAACAGGAACAGTCAGGAGAACAGGAACTGGACGGGTACACAAGACTGGACACAGGAATGAGGACTAGGCGGGGAACAGGCAGGTATATAACGCTGGAAAGTGATGAGACGCAAGCGCAAGGCACAAGACGATCTGGCACAGAACAAAGAAACTGGCGAGACTACAGATCCTTTCCAAAAAATTAGAATATCATGGAAAAAAATTTTTTTTTCCATAATTCCATTCAAAAAGTGAAACTTTCATAGATTATAGATTCATTACACACAAAGTGAAATATTTCTAGCCTTTATTTGTTTCATTTTTCATAATTTTGGCTTACAGCTCCAGAAAACCCCCAAAACAGTATTTCAAGAAATTAGAATAGTGTGTCGAAAATCAGCATTTACTTCAGTTATTTCAGAGAATTAATGTTTTAGACTGAGTGTCACACTATCATCTAATTTACTCAAAACACCTGCAAAGTTTATCTCAGTTTGGTTCAGTATGGGGAAGACTGCAGACTTGACAATTGGCCAGAAGACCATCATTGACACCCTCCAGAAGATGGGTAAGCCACAAAAGGTCATCGCTAAGGAGGCTGGCTGTTCACAGAGTGCAGTGTCCAAGCATATCAATAGAAAGTTAATGGAAGGGAAAAATGTGGCAGGAGAAGGTGCACAAGCAAAAGAGATGACCGTAGGCTTCGGCGGATTGTCAAGCAAAGACGATTCCAAAATTTGACAGAGATGCAGAGGGAGTGGACTGAGGCTGGAGTCAGTGCTTCAAAAACCACCACGTACAGACGTATCCGGGACATGGGCTACAACTGTCGGATTCCTCGAGTCAAGCCACTCCACTCATTCTCTGAAATAACTGAAGTAAATGCTGATTTTCGACACACTATTCTAATTTCTTGAAATACTGTTTTGGGGGTTTTCTGGAGCTGTAAGCCAAAATGATGAAAAATGAAACAAATAAAGGCTAGAAATATTTCACTTTGGGCTCTATTTTCAAACCGGCGCAAACCAGGGCAAGGGGACGGTATAGTCAAACGCAAGCTTGTTGACAGCATCAACGTCTTAAAACTGGCGCTATGGCGTTTCTCAGCAATACCGCTAGGATCAACAAATTCTCAACATAACATCCTTTCGCTTGCGCTGCAGTGGGATGGGTGGCGCTGTCTGGGGCGTGTTCTAAAATACTTTTGGCGCAGTGACAATTTGAACCAACGAAAACCCATTGCGTTATGATCAGCTGGAACCACCTCTTAGCGGCAACGCAATAGACTCTGGCTTCCATTTAATGAACAAATAGCCTATAATTATTATTATTATTATTAATTAATTTTAATTTAAACTACTAGAATAAAACAGGACAGCTTACAAGAAACTTGCGATCATGTAGGCCAATAGCCTATAATATATAAATTACACATTGGCACAGTTGAATCATAAGCCTACCACTACACAATACACAGAAAGGATATACTTTCAGCGGGTGTCCTTCCTCAACTATACGGACAATGAATGCAGTAAAAAGTCAAAACTCGCATTTTTTCTCAAGTGTGGGTTCCCCGGGGTGCTTGGTGCTATCGACTGCACGCACATACAAATCCGCGCACCACCCGAGCATGCAATAGTTTTCGTCAATCGTAAAGGAACACATTCCATCAATGTCCAGGTGACATGCGACAAAATTAGCTTGCCCCATCTGCACCAGTGGTCGCGGTCCCCATCACAGCCAGAGCAAAGAGAAATCAACTGGCTGAGCGGTTTAATAGGGCTAGATAAATGGTAAGTATCGGATCAGCTTTTAAAATGAACATTTCAATGCATGTTCCCACGTAGAATCATACACACATCCAAGTTGACGGTCCAGTGCGTTTGGGTTGCTCATTGTGAAATTGCATGGAGCGATTGTGTTCCAACTGGCTTTTTTTTAAAGCATGAGAACAACAATTTGATTGGCTACCATAGAGACACACCTTGGACATTTAAACCCAGCCTTTTAGCAATACCGCCATAAGGTGCGCCAAGATTGCCGTCATGAAATTACCAAATTTCTTGCCGACACGCCCTCAGAGCGATACCGCCAAGCGCTTAGTCTTGCGTTCACCATTGCGTTTGGTTTATTAAAATAGAGCCCTTTGTGTGTAATGAATCTATAATCTATGAAAGTTTCACTTTTTGAATGGAATTATGGAAAAAAAAAAACTTTTCCATGATATTCTAATTTTTTGGAAAGGATCTGTATATGCCAGATTACTAAGGAGACACCGAGGAACAGGTGAGACGAGAACGCATGAGGGAACACAATTCAGGTGCGGGGAAGCGGAGACACAAAATGGAGGGAGAAAGGGAAAACACGGAACGGAATGCACATAGAAACGGGAAACCCGGAAATCGGGACAGAGGCATGGGACGTGACAATGATAACCGGCTATGGTCTTCCATATCCATCTTATGCCTGACCCTTAACTTAACGTTTACCAGAACCAGTTAGTGCATTTTGTGTAGAAACTGCCAGTCTGATCAGGTTCCTTTTGTTAGCTAGCAGGAATGTAAACCTGGGAACAAACAGGTACATCTGAAAATATGATCAGTTACAATGAGCACCATAATTCATTGGACAGTGACACATTTTTTGTTATTTTGGTTCTGTACTCTAGCACTTTGGGCTCTATTTTAATAAACCAAACGCAATGGTGAACACAAGAGTAAGCGCTTGGCGGTATCGCTCTGAGGGCGTGTCGGCGAGAAATTTGGTAATTTCATGACGGCAATCTTGGCGCATCTGATGGCGGTATTGCTAAAAGGCTGGGTTTAAATGTCCAAGGTGTGTCTCTATGGTAGCCAATCAAATTGTTGTTCTCATGCTTTAAAAAAAGCCAGTTGGAACGCAATCGCTCCATGCAATTTCATAATGAGCAACCCAAACGCACTGGACCGTCAACGACAAGAACGATTTTCCGCACAGGAATCAGACATACTTGCAACAGAAGTACAGGCTAGGACTGTAGTAATTTATGGATCACAATCCACACCACCTCGTCTCCCAGAAGTTCGGAAGGCACGGGAGGAGGTGGCAAATGCATTAATTAGCCTACATTAGGTGATGTAGGCATAATTATGATTCAAATGGTAGGCTTATGATTCAACTGTGTCAATGTGTAATTTATATATTATAGGCTATTGGCCTACATGATCGCAAGTTTCTTGTAAGCTGTCCTGTTTTATTCTAGTAGTTTAAATTAAAATTCATTAATTAATAATAATTATAGGCTATTTGTTCATTAAATGGAAGTGTAATGTTGGCATCACCTATAGACACTACATAGAACTACATGACTAATAAGTTGCCAAATTGCCAGAGTCTATTGCGTTGCCGCTAAGAGGTGGTTCCAGCTGATCATAACGCAATGGGTTTTCGTTGGTTCAAATTGTCACTGAGCCGAAAGTATTTTAGAACACGCCCCAGACAGCGCCACCCATCCCACTGCAGCGCAAGCGAAAGGATGTTATGTTGAGAATTTGTTGATCCTAGCGGTATTGCTGAGAAACGCCATAGCGCCAGTTTTAAGACGTTGATGCTGTCAACAAGCTTGCGTTTGACTATACCGTCCCCTTGCGCCGGTTTGAAAATAGAGCCCTTTGAGTTTGAAAGGATACAATGAGGTTGAAGTGCATACTGTCAGCTTTAATTTGAGGGTACTTTCATCCATATCGGATGAACCGTTTAGAAATGCCCCCCTATTTTCGGGCATCAAAAAATATTGGACAGTTTAACATAATGTAGAGTAAAGTAATCATTTTTTATATTTGGTCACTTCCTGATGTCTGTCACCAAACAATATCAAAAGACTCTTGATATCTTATTTTATGGTAGTCTTACAAGCGATACGATACCTTCTATTTGAAGGGATCTCTATGAAAATTGGGGGGTGGGACTAGATTTAGCTGTAAACTATGCTGGAACAGTGGAATACGTGGTTGGTAAAATGGCTGTAAGTAATCAAGGGTCTGAGGTATCAAACAAACCTCAAACCATCACTCTGCTGCCAGATATCAGTAGATATGAATGGATCACTTTAAGGGTTGTTTCTCCGGACAAATGTTCCTATTGAACTCTACTGAAAAATAAGTCAGGAGAAGAAACCCTTCAAGTTATCCATCCATATCTACTGCAGAGTACAGAACCAAAATAACAAAAAATGTGTCACTGTCCAATTAATTATGGTGCTCAGTGTATGTATCCATTCATTCAACATATGTTTATTAATAACTCCATGTACAGGACTATGGCTGTGTTTTATTTCTTTGTAATGCCACTTAATTAACAGCATGTCTTCACGTAGCATTTCCACCCCCCAACGGATTGTGCCCTAGGTGACCTCACTTGTAGTTTATGTCTTGAGCCGGCCCTGCTGAAAATAGAAGGGCACTTCTGCAACCAAAAGGGCAATTTTGCTGTCTCAGGGCAGGGGGCATATGCTTCAGCATATGTTGGTGTCTATCTGTGCACATGCCAGCCCCTAAACCATTGTCGTACATCTCACTGAGCTGTGCCATCTTCAGGTCCAGAAATCTGGTATAGAAATTGAGGTACTGGGACTGGCACGACACAACAGTCCTGTCTGCAGTCCTGTATGCACTTACTGTACGTCGCTTTGGATAAAAGCATCTGCTAAATGAATGTAATGTAATGTGATGTCTGCACAATAGCTCATGCAGATGTATGTGTCACAGGCTGCTAATGCATATAGAGAAAATATGAAGGAGCTGGTCAAGTCAGCTGACAGGATGTCTGTGGTCACAGATGAGGCAATAGATGGCACAGGTAATTATGTTTGGCACATTTTGAAATTTACTACATCAGCCTTGACAGTAGTCCTTGACAAGGTGTACTTTGCTGCTGTAAATTACCATTCAGGTGCAGTCAGATGACATTAAGAAATACCTTTTGGAGGTGAATTTTGAACAATGTAATTGCATTCATCTCATATAATGCCTGTTGAAAGCATACCAGGAAGCCCTCAAAGACGCAATACATTTAACCTGCAATGTTCATATTGTAGCAATTGAAATAGGCATTTGGCCAAGAAATTTCCCTAAGTTTTCCCCTGACAAACTTGTGGGAGTTGTTAAAAGGCTGTTAAGCCTTGTGCAAGCAGAAAGTGCTAAGGGCTTCAGCACTTCTAAGGAACAAAATAACAGCCACACCCACAAAAGGAAATTACACCTGAGCCATGCAAAATTTGGGGCAGTTTTACTAACACATGGAGAGGAAGGAAAGTAAACAAGAGCAGAATATCAAAAACAAACAAACAAAAAAAAACTCTGAGTGACCGAGTTCAATGGTATCTGCCTGGTATACTGCACAAAGATGACCTCAGACAGGACTGACCCAACATTGATTCCATGCTTATTGAGAAACACATGTCATTTGGGGTTATCAAGTTTTTCTAGTGGTATCTACAGGTATGTACTCAAAACTGCATGAGTCAAATCATGCTGCTCAAAGGTTTCTTATGCCCTGCAGTGGCGGCTCCTGAGCTGAAAATTGGGGGGCCGGAAAACTTCCCTTTAAACTGATTATTGGTCTTAATCATTTTTCAATCAGTTTCCTTGATTAACAATAGGCTACATCAGCGTTTAATTCACCAATTACTCAATGCCATCAAATGTAGCCGGTTCTCCTCAATTAGGCTATTAGGCAAGTAATAAAATAATTTTAACTTGCGTCGCAAAATTGTGCACATTTTAATCAACATTATAATTGTGGATACATGTGCTCTTCGTTCTCCACACTCTTAATTCCGAAAATATTCATGGAAATTAAACGATCTTAAAGCTCAGCTTTTGTTAGATTATTTTTTATTGCAGGTTGTGCTAAATAAAATAAAAAAATCTAACAAAACCTGAGCTTTAAAATCGTTTAATTTCCATGAATATTTTCGGAATTAAGAGTGCGGAGAACGAAGAGCACATGTAGGCTATCCACAATTATAATGTTTATTAAAATGTGCACAATTTTGCGACGCAAGTTAAAATAATTTTATTACTTGCCTATAGCCTAATTGAGGAGAACCGGCTACATTTGATGGCATTGAGTAATTGGTGAATTAAACGCTGATGTAGCCTATTGTTAATCAAGGAAACTGATTGAAAAATGATTGACCAATAATCAGTTTAAAGGGAAGTTTTCCGCCCCCCCCAATTTTCAGCTCAGGAGCCGCCACTTATGCCCTGCCGACAGGATTCTCGCTTAGTGTTTGTCTCTGCACAAGAAGTGTATTTAATTGTTTTATTGTCAATCTGTTGTCATTTTGTGTGCTTGGATGGAAAACTGTGAACTGTGCAGAATATATTGAGGTCATCTGTGTGCAGTATACCAGGCAGATACCATTGAACTCGGTCACTCAGAGGTTTTTTTTGTTTGTTTGTTTTTGATATTCTGCTCTTTGTTTACTTTCCTTCCTCTCCATGTGTTAGTAAAACTCGATTAACAATTAAACACTAATTGTGTGATTAGTTAGATGGTTGTGCTAATCTGGTGCCTTTAGGGAGCCCCATGACAATATAGATTGTAATGCAAATTGAATCCCTGTGGGTCCTTTGCTTTAGAAAAAAAGTTATGACCATAGTTATGAGGTGTGAAAGAGATACCACTGTTAAATGAAAGTGAAATACACACTTTGGATTTCAAAGCCTGAATTATTTTAGTAAATATCCACCTGTATAGATACATTTAGAACTGTATGCAAAAAAGAATGTACGCCATATCAGTCACTCTGGATAGAAGTAAAATGTAGATGTAAAGAAGTTGGCACATACAAACACAGACACAGAACTACTACATTACAGGAAAGTGAGGAATCACCAGGCAGACAGCTGCATTTTGGATAGTTGCAGTGGCCTGATGCCACAGGCCAGTAAGGTGGCCAGGAAGACTTTACAGTAGTTCAGACTCCAAACTAGAGATTAGAAGAGCAGAGGTAAGTGCACAACTGATTTAGTGTAAAGAGAGGAAAGGACCAAGCACCTAGCCATGTGGAACACCAGACAAGAGCAGGTGGCGGGGGTGGCGGGGGGGGGGGTGTTGGATGGCAGATCCCCTTTCAAGTTACCTTATAGCAGGGGTGGGCAATTCCAGTCCTGGAGGGCCGGTGTGTATGCAGGTTTTTGTTCCCACCAATTACCCCAGCTAAATGAGCTAATTGGCTGTTTACACCAACACTGGTAGATTAGATCACATTAAAATGTTTCATATAGGGACACAAGAAGTTTTCGGCTGTCATTCATGCGCTTATTAAGAATTGTAGCAAAAATGTCAGATGGCGTAAATATTAGGGCTAATTGGGTAATTAAGGCCAGAAGTCAGCATGAAAACTAGAAATGGATATGGCCCTTGTTGCCCACCTCTGCCTTATAGGATCAGACAAGATATGAACCAAACCATGCAAGGGTGGAGCCTGAGATTCCCATCTCAAGGTATGAGAGAACGATCAGCAAAACAAGGAGAATGCAGCAAACAAGGAGTTTGAGAATGGAGCTGACTGAAGAGCCTCTGTGATTGCGAGGAGAGCAGTCTCAGTGGCCAGACTTGAAATCTGATTGGTTGAGGTTGTGGAGGTTATTCTGCAGTATGTGGAGAAACAATTGGTTGTGTGCTTAAGAGTTTTAGATAAAAATGAAAGGAGTGAACCAGGAGAGGAGTTATACAGACCATTTTAAGAGCAGCAGGGACCATGCTGAAAGAAAGCAGTTGCTAGACAAGAGATAAAAGGAATGAAGTCCTCAGAAATTTACTGAAGGAGGGGGAATGGAAAAGGGTCAAGAAAACAGTTGGTAGGGCAGTGGAATGTTAGGAGTTGAAGAGTTTCAGAGTTAGAGAGGGGTGGGAAGGAGGATAGGGATGTGTGAGGGTTAGCAGGTGTGCAGACAGGTAGGGAAGGAGATGAGAATGAGTTACAGATGACATTGTTCTTTTTTAAGAAGTATCTAGAATCATCTGCAGTTAGAGAGGAGGGGGAAGCAGAGCGGGGTGAGGGGCGGGCAGAACGTGGCCAAGCAGTTTGCGCAGATAGGAAGTAGCAGACTGGAGTGTAGACTGAAAAAAGCGAGGAGCGTCGATGAGAAGGAGGCCAGGAGGAAGATTGACAGGTCATCCGGGGATCTGGTTTTCCTCCACTTCCTTTCTGCTGCTTGTAGTTTGGCTCTATCTGCATGTATACCGTCAGTTAGCCAGCAACTAGGAGGAAACAGACAATCTGGCTTGGAGGTGATAGAACAGAGTGAGTAAAAGAAGGAGGAAAGAGGAGAGTGGGGAACTTATCCTCTACTGGCAGAAAGGAAAATTATTCAGCAAGGGGATTGGGATGAGGGAACAGCAGAGGACAGGGAAATGGGAAAGAGAGTGTGCAGTTTGGGTTGGATAGAGACTAAGGGAGTGGATGGGGGGGGTAAGGGAGGGAATGACATAAGATGGTGGTTGGAAATGTGGAGTGGTGATAGAGTGAGGTTAGGATAGAGGTGCTGTCCACAGGGAAGAAACTGAGCAGTAGCTCCTCTAAGAAAACCCCAGTAGACCCAAGGGACAATAAAGATAAAGAATATGAAATCTGCAAGGGACACTGACAGTGACAGCATGAAAATCAAGAGAGGAGCGGGAGACTAGGAATAGATACAGCAGAAACAGTCCATGAAGGGGAGAGCAGCGCCCCCACCTCTGCCTGCGGATCTGTGAGTGCGGGAAAAGACAAAGGCTGAGGAGAGGGCGGCCGGTGTGGCTATGTATCTGGTGAAGCCACATCTCAGAATGGACGAAACACAAAACTAACTACCTTACATATGCGCCAATGAATAAAGATACTGACAGCGTGCACTGTGTGCAAGTGTTCATGTGAATGTGTGTGTGGATGTGCCAATTATGCGTGGCTTTGTGTGTGGGGGAAAGTGTGGTTGTAGCTATGCAAGTCAGTGCGTCTGTTTCCGGTTGTGTACGTGTGTGAAGTCATACATGGCACCTCTGTGAGTGAGGCTGCACATGCATGTGTGTTTGCGTGTGTCTGCGTGAAGCTGCATGCGCACGAGCATGAGAATGGCTGTGTGTGTATGTGTGTGCATGTGTGCCTGTGTGTGCAGGAAGAGGATGCAGCGCACAGTAGTTGGATCAGTGAAGTACTGTCTTTCCTGACAGTGAATCCTCTCTTATGCCATGAAACTCATTTCCCCCTGCACCTGGACTCCTCTGGACTTCCTCCATGTCATCCTTGACGTTTAGTTAATTCCTCTAATCGAATGAGGGAAGAATTCTAATGAGAAGGACAATATATGTTTAATTACACGATGGGCATTTAATCAGAGGGAGATAAATGAATGGGGAAACTGTTTCCTACCTCAATATCCTATTTAATTGTGAGTAGAAGACCACCACCACTTTTCAGAAATGTACTCGGCATACATTTTGTGCAGAATTTCTTTATTTAGAATGTAAATTGTCTATGAGGTAATGTACAGGAATGTAGACATTTGAAGAATAGTTTGCCAATGATAGTGGCCTGAGAATTCACTTCTTTTGAATGGTAATTTATTATTAAAGAATCATTATGTTGCAAAAGCATGGCCTCCACACTACCAACATACAATCTGAGATTGTAGACCCTCTTATTGGATTCCATATGCCTGTAGTGTGCCGATGGACAAACAAAGACCTTGAGGTAAATGCCTTACCCTCAGAGCATGTATTAATGTAATAAAATTAACCTTAAAATGTCATCGGAATGTTCACTTTTGGACTTTTTTTCAGATTAATTGAAAGCCCTCAGTCTCCTCTATGTACTGGCACTGTTTTATGACACTATGACAAATATGTTATACTCAAACCTTGCTCCCTACACTGCAAAAAACAAATCTTAACAAGCATTTTTATCTTATATTTAGACTTTAGATGTTTAGATGACTTTTTTTGCTAACAAACGTTTTACAAGACAAATTATCTGCCAGTGGGGATAGTTTTACTAATTTCAAGATTTGCCAGTGGGGTAAGATAATTTCACTTGTCAAGCAAAAAGTAACTTAAAACAAGCTAATATTTTCTCATTACAAGACTAAAACACTTGTTAAGACAGACATTTTGCAGTGTACTGGATATGCATGCAACCAGCAAGGTCACTGTGAGATAACTTTCTGCTTAAATCTTCCCATTCTAAAGTGAGAGTTTCAGTGACAGTTCACTTTCATAACAATTTAAGAACAGAGCCTTTTTCAGTTTTGGAATGAGAGAGAACATTAGAGTAGAGGGCTCCTGCGCAAGGATAATGCAAAAAAGCATATAATACCCCATAAATGGACTATTCTGTGTGTGTGTGTGTGTGTGTGTGTGTGTGTGTGTGTGTGTGTGTGTGTGTGTGTGTGTGTGTGTGTGCGCGCAGGCATGGTTGCCTTGGTATAGTTTGGAGAATGAATGTTGGTGCTATTTTATGTATGTGTGTGTTTGTGTATGTGTGCCTTATCTCGTGGCTGCCCTGCCACTTTGGGCTCTATTTTCCGGGAAGCGCATGGCGTGCGGCAAGCCGTCATAGTAAATGACGTAGTGTATGGCGCACTGGGCGTGGCTACTGAATTTCGCTATTTTCGGATCAAAGGCGAGGAGCGCACAGCTCACAGCGCGCTGCGCAGGTTGAAAATGGGCTGGGTTATGCTGAATATTTATCAGTAGGTGTGCTTCAGCTGCACCAATCAAATTACCTCTTTTCAGTCCTTTTAAGAGCCGTGTGCATTGGACTCGTTTTGACCATGTCGGGCTATCCCGCATCACGTGGTTTAGTGAAAAACGACAGCAGAACACGCCCATTCAGTCGTGGTCGGGAGGCCTCCCGCTTGCAGAACGAGAACGCTAAAGGCGATAAAAGTCACGAATAGGTTATCTGGACTGTGAAAGAATACAGTACCCCTGGGAACACAGTGTAGTATAATAACAACCATAAACAATTAAAAACAGAAAGAAATACAATAATTAACATTATAAAAAAGACAATGGGCAATAATTGCAAAGTATATTTTTTCCTGCTTGGGGGATTTATTTCAAAGTCAAATTGGACCGCATATGATCCACGAAAACGGTTGATTGGCTTTTGAATAGGTTATGATCATGCACGCATTGGGGAAAGCTCCGAAATTAGCAACTCGCCGTACGCTGCGGTGTGATTTGCGCCGGCCGTTAACGTGGTCTCACCTGCGAGCGCGAATCGCAGTGTAATTTAGCCCAAAATAGCATTCCGCTGCAGTAAAATTGAACTGGGCTGCTCCCTTTTGACACCCCCCCGTAAGTCATCAAGAGTCTGAGGTATCAAACGAGCCTCAAACCATCACTCTGCTGCCAGATATGCAGTAGATATGGATAGATCACTTTAAGGGTTGTTTCTCTTGACAAATTTTCCTATTGAACTCTATGGAAAAATAAGTTAGGAGAATAAACCCTTCAAGTTATCCATCCATATCTACTGCAGAGTACAGAACCAAAATAACAAAAAATGTGTCACTGTATGTATCCATTCAATTAATAGATGTTTGTTAATAACGCCATGAACAGGACTATGACTGTGTTTTATTTCTTTGTAACATTAATTAACAGCATGTCTTCACGTAGCATTTCATCCATGCAACACATTAATTTTTTTGAGTCTCCAAATTACCAAACGAGCTCAGGCGCGTGCAAATCCGTGACGAAATTGCTACCTCGCCAGTGATGTCTCACAACTGGTTGGAAAATAGAGCCCCAAATGGCTCTCCACCTGCCATGCACCAGCTGGAAAATAGAGCCAGTTAAGTCTGAAGCTTTCTTGGTTAAGTCTAAACCTCTCTAAAATGTATGATTTATACAAAGAGATGGATGCAATGTTGCAAGGACTGAGTCAATGAAAACAACCTGACAGTGTTAAACAAAATTAAGCAAAGTCTTAATCAAAATGTTTGCATGCAAAGAAAATTTTAAAATGGTGTATACTTTAGACTATATATTGGGTTATGATTTTTTAAAAGACAGTTGTAATCACCTCATAATATAATTAGTTATAGCCTTAAAAATGAATGGGTGTTTAGTATTACTTATAATATGTATAAGAAATATGTTACTAAATGATCATTTTAATTGAGATAAATACATAAGTAATGAATTTATATTATTATTATTATTATTATTATTATTATATTTATTTAATTCTTGATAGCGATAATATGTAGGTGTTGAATATATTTTTGTAATCAGTTATTATATATTTATACAAGTTAAAGAAAATTCAGTCTATATAAAATAGGAGTAATCATTAACTGATGGAGAAGGGGTGGGATTTAATAAGTTTGCACTTCTTCCCACTCCTTTTCGGATATGTAAAATGATTTATCCAGTGTTTGATCATTTCTTTTGCACAAAGCTTTTCATTGCTTGTAACTATAATTTTTTATGTATTTATTTATTGTTTCTGTCTGCTTGTTTGCATGATCATTTTTTCTTTTTACATGTTCGAAATAAAATTTCAAACAAAAAAAAAAAATGATGGCGAGAAGGATGACTACCTACTTGATGGAGAATGGCTACATCGACACCAGCTGCCAGAAGGCCGGGGTCCCAGGTTTCCCAGGCTGTGTGGAACATGCCACCATGATTTGGGAACAGATCCAGACCACTAAGAGAGAGAAGAAAGATCTGCACGTTGTATGGCTAGACCTAGCCAATGCGTATGGGTCAGTGCCACACCAGCTCATTGCCTTTGCCTTAGACTTCTTCTACATCCCAGAGAGCATCAATGCCATGGTGATGAGCTACTTCCAGGATCTGCACATGTGCTTTGCGCTGCAAAAGTTCACCACCAACTGGCAGCAGCTGGATGTAGGAATAGCAATCCATGTTCCATCTCACCCATCCTCTTTGTGGCAGCATTCAAAGTCATCTTGATCAGAGCAAGGCAAGTGGTAGGTGGAGTTCGGCTGCCTGTAGGCCGGAGGCTCCCCCCCTAAGGAGCTACATGGATGACATCACATGTTTGCTTCGAACTGCACCATGCATGTCCAGGCTCTTGAAGAGACTGGATGAGCTGATCACCTGGGCAAGGTTGAAATTCAAGCCAGGCAAGTCAAGGAGTCTTTCCTTGCGGAAAGGGGAGCGGAATGACAAGGCCACCTTCACCATTGGTGGAGAAAACATCCCCCGCATCGTGGACCAGCCCATCCAAAGTCTGGGAAGGCAGTATACATCCAGCCTCTCAAACAAGGAGGTGGGGAAAACCAGCCTTGAGCAGCTGTCAGCGGGCCTGTCCAAGATCAACTCAAGCCAGTTACATGGAAAGTACAAGGTGTGGTGTTATCACTTCACCCTGTATCCAAGGGTTATGTGGCCGCTGAAGTTGTGTGAAGTCACCTCATCAGCCGTGAGCAGGACGGATGCCAAAGCCAACTCATTCATCCGCAAGTGGCTAGGGCTCCCACGATGCTTCTCAGCAACAAGCCTGTATGGGTGGAATGCACTCCATCTACCCCTAAAATCCATTACTCTCGGGTACAGGCAAGAGAAGGCAAGGCTGGTGATGGAGCTGAGAGATTCCTCCGATGAGATTGTGAAGGACATGCATGCCAGAGTGGTGACAGGAAGGAAATGGAGGGCAGAGGAAGAGGTGCAAAAGGCAATGAGCACCGGGAGGTGGTGGACAGGGTCCAAACGGGGAGGGCAGGCCTCAGATGGGGCGATCCACCCAGCTTGTGGTCCAGAGCCAGCAAGAAGGAGAGGAAGGACCTTGTTGTCTCCGAAGTCACAAGGATGGAGCAGGAAGAGTACAGGGTGAAGGCGGTGGCACAGGGGCAGCAGGGGTGCTGGACAACATGGGAGGGTGTCGCGAGTCGGGCAATCAACTGGGCGGACTTCTGGAAACTGCCACAGGCTCGACGCAGCTTTCTCATCAGGGCGACCTACGACACCCTGCCCTCCCCCCGTAATCTCCATCAGTGGTTAGACATGGAGCAGGTCTGTGACCTCTGCGGGTCCACCAATGCCTCCCTCCAACATACTCTGGCAGGTTGTTGGATTGCACTGACATGGGGCCGGTTCAGATGGCGGCACGACCAAGTGCTTAGGAAGCTGGCAGAGAGGAGGAGGCAGGAGGCGAGCCACAAGAGTCCACGGGGAGCCAGCAAAGGATCCACTTCCTCAGGAAAAGGGAATCTGCGGATACCATCAGCAGGAGACCAGCACCCAAGCTCCTGTCACCAGGGGTGGAGTGGATAATGGAGATGGACCTGGGCAGGCAGCTCCATTTCCCAGGAGCAATTTGTAGCACCACACTGCGGCCAGACATGGTGCTGTGGGCTGCGGCCGAAAAATCAGTGCTGCAGCCACTAGGGAGCTATCCAAAGAGGCGGAGAAGGTAAGCTTTTGGCTCTGGCTGAGAAGGCGGGACAAGGCATGGGGAGCTAGAAACTCCTAAGGCAGGTTATCTGCAGGGGGTGTCAGGGAGACGTCCCTGTTCACTGCCCTGCCACCAGGAGATGTTCCGGGATAAGGGGGCGAAACATTCATGAACGGTGGTCCCCGGCTGATGACCCTGCAGCTAACCGAATGGGCACCGGTGGAGGTGCGGCAGGCTTAGAGCCAAGCAGGTCTAACATCTACCTGTACAAACCAAAATACGTTGGTTACGGTTAAAAATAGGTTATAATTTGGGCTAGTTTTGAGTCGCCATTTGGCTGTAAAGTCATGTCATGTATTGTTTTTGTTGTATTTGAAGGAAAACGTCAGCGAAGCTGCACCTCATTTTTTTAAAACGAAGCTTCCCGACATATTTATGTGACCAAAATGTTTGTGTACTTCTTGAAAAGTCTGCTCCCGAATGTATTCAGCGAAACCCCGGAAGTAAGTGTGTCATCCGGGTGTTTGAAGTATACTGCAATTTGAAAAAAATTTCACATACTCTACAACTTTCTCGCCTTACCTACTCACCAAGGCTACTCAACAGTGTGGAGGAGTGCTGATTCAGACACAGCCCAGGACACCTGGGAAACCCCTACTTTTTACGTTAAGTGTCATGGGATCTTTAATGACCACAGTAAGTCAGGACCAGGTATAAAGTCTCATCCGAAAGACAACGGGCTCTATCTTGGCGATCTTAGCGCTTCGTCTAAGCGCATGGCGTTAAGTGCATTTAGGGCGTGTCCAAGTCCAGTTTTGCTATTTTAATGGCGTGTTTTTTGGGCGCTAAGCACGGTGCAACGTGCAAATGGGCTGAACCTAGTCTCTTCATTAAAGGTTGTATCAGCGATTTTGGGTGGAAACATAAATGATCACATTCATCTGATTTTTCCTCACAATCCGCTAGCTGCCCGCCCCATAAGCAGGCCGTCAAAAACCGCGTCTCTGTAGGCAGCCTATGCTCCGAGATCGTACACAAAAACAAATGGTACTACCAACTACTCAAAACCAAAATAAACAGTATTCCAACCAATCACATCAGCGATTTTGGGTGACGTCACTTCTGAAGCGAAATCCCAAACAAACATACTTATGAATAATTTTAAAAAAATAGTGTTCAAGCATCCAGAATTATAACCACGTTAATAACGTTTGTAAGAAACCAAACCGTTTGTAAATCCGTCAAGATTTCAGCGAGATAAGAGTATTAGCGTTTGTGCAGATCATTGTGATTGGTTGGAATACTGTTTATTTTGGTTTTGAGTGGTTGGTAGTACCATTTGTTTTTGTGTACGATCTCGGAGCATAGGCTGCCTACAGAGACGCAGTTTTTTGACGGCCTGCTTATGGGGCGGGCAGCTAGCGGATCGTGAGGAAAAATCAGATGAATGTGATCATTTATGTTTCCACCCAAAATCGCTGATACAACCTTTAACTATAGGTGTGCCTTGGGCGTGACATGCAATAAACCAATCAAAATGTTATATCCCATTCCCTTTAAAAGCCTGCTTTTCCACCTTGGCGGATTGCTTATATGATGGCGAAACAGACATGCTATGGATCAATAGTAGCCTATGATCAATATTATTCAGACTAACCATTATGAGTTCCCAGTAATTCCTGACAGTGCTGGTATTTTACAAAATATATGTGGTTAAATTTCGTTAAAAGCACCTGCAACAGCTGAGAATAAGCTACCAATGGCTTCCGTCTCACCTTGGAAAATGCCAAATTAGCCTGCTTGTTTAACGAATTTCGTTTGATTATGCAATGAAGCAATTAACTCATGTTCAAGCTTCATGCGAAGTTCATTAGGCTATCTGCATTCAAATTTGGATTAATAACATAAACAACGTTATTTTGCCTTAATGATGACACTAAATACAATAAAGCTGTCAGGTTGGCAACCCATAGGTTCACGCATATTTTCCCTTGTTTTATAATGTCCTGCTTATGGAAATGTGACCAACCTGTTTTATTCGTAGCGTAGGCTAGGCGAATGCTTTTAAACAATCCACTTTCCCAGGAAGACCGTGAAAAGTGTGATTTACAGCAGGGGAAACAGACCTGCTCACGCATGAAGTTAAAGCGCACATGCAGAGAATGGCATTAAAATTAATTGTGAATTAATTGTGTAACGTGCTGCAAATTTTTTTCGTTTCTAATTAGATGCTTAGTTCTCTTTAAAATCGTTTTGTTCAGTTATGGAATAACAGGTGAAATCAGCGGGGTTTTAATAAGCTGAGAGTATGGAAACCTTGTCACTGTCATTTTTAAAATATGAAGGACGAAGAATGCGGTTCAAATTCAGTTAACATGGTCACATTTATCTCCGTTTTTTAACCGTAGGCTATGGAAAAAACCTTATGCACAGCGAATCCGCTGTAGCTTAGGCTATTTGAAAAACAATAAATGCAATATTCACTGGACAAGGTTTTGAACTTTTTTCAGTCAAAACCATTCTATTTACTTACAGGCTGTAGAAATGACATCTGAAGCGCATTTTCATAACTCAAATGTCCGTTTATTGCAGTGCGCGAGTTTTCCATTGAATGACAATTCACGCATTAGGTGTAAATTGCAATTCGCGCATTAGGCTTGATATAGGTGTTATCAGCTAATGGAAAGCCATTTTTAATGGATAGCCATTGTCCCGTAACAGAAGATTGTCCCACAAGAAGATTACAGGAATTATTGGCAAATAATTAAGTCATAAATCATAGATTGATCCAGGAAAATTGCGAGTAGTCTATAGCCTACATGTAACCTTACACGTACCATCGCACATCGCCTGGATGTTGATGGAGTGGGCTGAAAGCAATTTAATTCAGCACTCCCCTTCGCTGAGGGAAGGTAGCCATGTGGTCTTTGACCTATGGACCCTTTTATTATTATGCATTTTTTTATATGCCTACACAATAATAATATTTCACATTGTAATCTTGATATTTTTAGTCATGCTTGTGCACGCCCCTGTGTGTAACAGACAGGAGGGTGTATGCGCGTGCGTGCACACGCCTATGTAGACGCACTTATATGCGCCGTTAAAATAACATGTAAACAACTGCAACATGACTTTAGACCAGGTTTGTGGAGGTTTTAGCGCAAGCACTTTCTGCTGGCTCAAGATAGCAATATGCCAAAAATAATCCTGGCCACTCCTCATCTTAAGACCAACACGCCCAGTTCACTTGTAATGGGCGCAAGAATACATGGTATTTAAATGACGTGAACGCAAAGCGTTATAATGAACCATGCGCCGGGTGTAAGATAGCAAAGACACTTGCGTTTGGGTTAGCGCCGCTTAGCGGTGGATGTAAGATCTCAGCATAAGAGCCCAGCATAAGAGCCCAGCATCTCCTACAGCACAGTGTCCCCATTACTGCACTGGGGCATTGGGGTTTATTTGACCAGAGGGACAATTGCCCCCTACTGGTCCACCAACACCACTTCCAGCAGCAACTTAGTTTTCCCAGGAGGTCTTCCATCCAAGTACTAACCAAGACCACACCTGCTTAGATTCAGCAATTCAGCAGGAGTAGAGTGCATGGCAGAATGACTGCTGGTAACAGGTTGTGCTATCATGACTGGGTATAAAAGGAGCATCCACGATGGCTCGGCATTCACGAGCAAGGATGGGTCGAAGTTCGCCACTTTGCGAAAAACTGCATGAGCGAATAGTCCAACAGTTTAAGAACAACGTTTCTCAACACACGATTGCATGGAATTTAGGGATTTCACCATCTAGAGTCCATAATATTATAAATAAATCTCCATGTGTAAAGGGCAAGGCTGAAAACCAATATTGAATGCCCATAACCTTCAATCCCTCATTGCATTAAAAACCGACATGCTTCTGTAATGAATATAACTACATGGGCTCGAGAATACTTTGGAAAACCGTTGTCAGTAAACCAGGGCAGCGAAACTGAAACTGAGTGACTGACTGGACTCCTGAGGTGCAAAAAAAAGTGACAGCTCTGGTGACAGTGACGGAACGAGATAAAGTCAAGTGAATCGAGGATATAAGCAATAACTGCTCATAGTTATCTATGAAATAGGCTACATATAGGATATATCATATACCATACTTTTTTAGTAATCTCTCCACCTCAGTAATCTGTGTTATGCAGAAATATCTCACATTCATAACAAGACAAACAATAAAAAATCTAGGTTTTTTGCTGCACAAACTGAGAATGTGAGTAGGCTACATTTTTTAAGTAAATGAACTTAATATTATGGCAATAATACAATATCTCCATCAAGACACGTCAGCAAATATATACGTAGCTATACTGTAGCCTATGTTGCCTATACCGTTGTGAAATGAGTTTTAGGACGTTTAGCCGTAGGCTATGAGTTGGTAAGAAAAGCGTGGGTATAAACGTGTAAAAAGCCATGTGGAATACTTGCAATTTGCTCTAACAATTCCAGCTAAATATAGCTGGGCTATAATTCTGCAGAATCCGATATCCTGGAATAAGAAAACTATGGGTTTGCTTTCATACCCCATTTGTTGATGTCTCAATTATAGTAGCCTATTCATATTTCTCTGGAATTATAAATTAATTCACACAAAAAAAACTACATTTTGACAACTCCTGTAGGCTATAACAGCCTAGTTAAAAGGACATTTTACAAATAGGTAGCTGTTCCGGGAAATTTGGAAATAAGGTAACCTGTATTATGCAGACATTTCTCACGTTTATAACAAGTAAAATTTTATGAAAATAAGCAAGAATTAAGCGAGTTATAGTAGCCTATATTTGATTAGGGGAAGTTTGCATCTGTCAATACACTACCAAAATACACTGATCTTGACCGCCTAATATGGTGGCCGCGCAGAAATCTGAGCTCGTTGAGTAGACAGGAGGAAAAAGTCGTTAAGTAGGCGAAATTTTCTCTCAATATAGTATACTTTAAACCCCCGTATGATACACTTGCTTCCGGGGAGTATATTCGGGAGCACACTTTTCAAGAAGTATGTGAACATTTTGATCGCATAGATATGACGTGAAGCTTTGTTTAAAAAAAATGAGGCGCCGCTTCACTGACGTTTTCTTTCAAATACAACAAAAACAACACGTGACATGGCCGTGCAAGGGTGGGACATCTTACGACACTTCCACAGTACAGTACTGTTGGTAAATAGTATGGCGGATATTTTTCGCATACTCCCATGTCGCGTGCTAAACAGTGCACATTAAACAGCACACTTCTGCCAGTGCGCTGTACGCAGGAGACAGGGCGCAGTAGATAGGGCTCTGATTCGGACACAGCCTAGGTTTTTATCTCTAGCTGACCCTGCCCCTTTCATGTTGACTGACAGGCCAAGTCTTTTTGAAATAAATATGTCGAAGTAAATACACTAAGCAAAAAAAAATTATTTAACAAAAAAAAAAACTAAAGAGATGAATAGATATTTATTTATTTCATTGCTTATTTATTATTTATTTATTTGTCACATTTGGTCTTCCATATTACATAGCCATTTGTGAATTATAAACAATCAAATAACTTACCAATAGAAAATATTAATCATGCAGAAAGTAAAAATGTTTTTAGCTTCTAACGTTAGTCAACAAATTATCTGTGTTTTGAAGTGCCTGTGTTACTGAGCTATATGGGGTTGCAGTTAAATAATCTGACATAGCTTCTCTATCTGTCTCACTCACACACACGTTTGTTTTCAGTGCAATTGTTATCTTTGTATTTTTTGTACTGAATCATTCAAGAAATTATATAACAATAAAATTATTTGATGGCCTTGCTGTCCTGGCATGTGGCCTTTGTGACCTCAAAAAATTGACCCCACCAAAGGCCAAGTGGCCTTGCCCCTAAAATGACAAAATTCCAGCCCTGCAGTAAGCACAGTTTGTCGCTGCATCTACAAATGCAAGTTAAGACTGTACTACGCAAAGCGTAAGCCATATATCAACAACATCCAGAAACGCCGCCGACTTCTCTGGGCTTGAGCTCATCTGAAATAGACTGACGCAAAGTGGAAATGTGTGCTGTGGTCTAACGAGTCCACCTTTCAAATTGTTTTTGGAAATAATGGACGTCATGTTCTTCGGGCCAAAGATGAAAAGGACCATCCCGATTGTTACCAACGCATGTGTGACGCTCTCCTTCCCGTCCCCTTTGTGTCCCGTGTTTTACCTGTTTCCTCTCGTATCGTGTTGTTTTTGTATTCCTGTTTGTTAAGTCTCGTTGTAGTAATACTCTGGTCTTGTCTCGTCTGATACTTTGTATCTAGCTCTGTCTTGCCTTGCTTAAATTAACTCTTGCTAAAAGCTGCGTTAACTCGCCGCTTATCCAGTCTTGCCTTGCTGTCAATTAACTTGTCTGCTTTCCAAGTCTACCAGTCTGCAGCTGTTTGTGCCTATCCTGTCTGTGCTCCAAGTCTACCAATCTGCAGCTGTTCGTGCCCACTCCACGCTGCCCTGTCTCCCGCTCCCCGCTCCTCCTCTGCTGCACCTGCCCGGATTCCTGCCACCATCCAGTCCCTGGCCTCTCCCGCTCCCGCTCTCCCGCTGCTGCTCCATTACTGGTTTCTGTCTGTCTGTCTATATTCTCCCTATGCTTCAGGAGTTCTGGTCAAAGCAATAAATTATTGGATTATTGGAATCCCTTGTGTGTGAGTCCTGCATTTGAGTCCAGTCCCTGCTCAGAGTCGTAACAGCATGCTTCAAAAGCCAGCATCTGTCATGGTACGGGGGTGTGTTAGTGCACATGGCATGGGTAACTTCCACATCTGTGAAGGCACCATTAATGCTGAAAGGTACATATGCATTTTGGAGCAACATGTGCTGCCATCTAGACAACGTCTTTTTCAGGGACGTCGCTGCTTATTTCAGCAAGACAATACCAAGCCACATTCTGCACAGCGTGGCTTCGTAGAGTGTGGGTGCTAGACTGGCCTGCCTGCAGTCCAGACCTGTCTCCCATTGAAAACGTGTGGTGCATTATGAAGCACAAAATACGACAACGGAGACCCCGGACTGTTGAGTCTTATATCAAGCAAGAATGGGAAAAGAATTCCGCTTTCAAAACTACAACAATTATTGTCCTCAGTTCCCAAAAGATTACTGAGTGTTGTTAAAAGAAAAGGTGATGTAACACAGTGGTAAACATGCCCCTGTCCCAACGTTTTTGGGACATTTTGCAGGCATCAAATTTAGAATGAGCGAATATTTACAAAAAACAATAAAGTTGATTTGTTGAACATTAAATATTTTGTTTTTGTACTGTTTTCAATTGAATACAGGTCTAAAAGGATTTGCAAATCATTGATTTCTGTTTATATTTACATTTTATACACTGTCCCAGCTTTTTTGGAATTGGGGTTTGTAGTGTTGTTGGTGGGCAGGTAGGGGGTGATCTTCTGTCTGGTCAAATAAAACCCCAGAGCCCCAGTGCAGTGATGGGGACTCTGTGTGCTGTAGGACCTGCCGTCTTTCAGATGAGGTCCTGACTCACTGTGGTCATTAAAGGTCCCATGACACGCAAAGAGTAGGGGGTTCTCCGGTGTCCTGGCTAAATTCCCAACCTGGCTCTCAACCTACCACCTAATCATCCTCCAGTTTAACTGGCTAAAAATCGCTCTCTCCCTCTCCACCTCAGCTGATGGGTTGTGAGCGTTCTAGCACAAAATGGCTGCTGTGCATCAACCAGGTGGGTGCACACTGAAAGAGGAGAGTTTCCCCCTCATCACTGTAAACCGCTTTTAGTGTGAGAAAAGCACTATATAAATGTAAGGCATTATTATTATTATTATTATTATTATTATTATTATGAATAATAATGATAATAATAATAATAATAATAATTATTATTATAATTATAACAATAATGGTTTGAGTGCATGCACAAATTGAGAATTACATTTACACAAAGTCCCTAGGGCCCAGGCATTTCATAAACAACAGACCACTGATTATCTTTCCAAAAACTATAATTACAATTAGCCATATACCCCCACCGATAGATGTTAGTTAGTTAGCTACATACATTGCCATTTCCATGTGTCCCTTGCCTCACAGTCACATAGATCATTGCAAAGTCTTTGTTTATGATGTCTATGAGATATAATTCAAATACTCTATGTAAATTATATAACAATGCCAAGCACAACAAAACTGCAGAAATGTTTAATTCTGCACTACAAAAAAAGTGATATCTTAAAGACCCTGTGCAATCAAATATTTTCTTGAATTTAAAGTGTTCATTCAGCCAAGGTAAAAAAAAACCCTGAATATTGTTTTTATTTCCTTAGGTTTTTATGTATAGCATAAGAACAAAAAACTAGGATTTTGATTACACTGTGTCTTTAATAAAAATGTTTTCAATGTAAAAAACAAAAGCTCACATACGTATACAAAGCATAGAGAAAACACAATTCCTAAAAATCTGTTTACATTTAAACACAGGGTCACATTAAAATAATGAATGTAGGAAAACATGGGATGCATTGCCTTGGAATACGTTGCTTAGTTTCTTAGCAGAAATTGTCCCTTCGCATTGATACATCACCAGCATCGGAATAAAAAGAAATGCATAACTGATCTCAGACCAGTGTTCAAAAGCTACCTTTAATTAAACCTGTTTAGTCTGTGTATACTGGTTAAAGTTTAGTTGTAAGCTGCCATTATTTTTATATTAATAATTTGATACGCTGATAAATATGAAAGTTGTGTTTTTGTATAGATGCTTTGCATATGTGAGGCTTTTTTAACTTTGAAAAGGTTTTTTGTTGAGGTAACTTATTACCCCAAAAGAAACCACCCAGTCCTGCAAATCCAAGCCACGTTTTATGCATGTCTTTGTTGGCTGATGGTTGAAAAAGTCTATTTACCTGGAGAGTGCTCTGGGGTATTACTCCGCAGGGTCAGTAATACTTTTGGAAAATAACAATTATTTTTTGTTTTTAAATACAAAAGGAAACTATCGCCTTTTCATAAGCAGAACAAAACATTAGTTTTTGTTTCATTATATCTCATTTGTTCAGATCTCAGGTTGACATTTCACGCCGAACTTTATGTTTAATTGGGACTATTTGTCTGTGAGCCGTTGACAGGCAGTTCTTAGGTCTCTCAAACATGGCCACCATGATGGAGTGTATGCAATAACTTTAAATTTGAGGTTTTTCGTAGAAAACACATTTTTTGTTTTTCAAAGGAATGTTCAACCGGAAAACAACACATAATATTCTCTACTCACCTGAACGCTTTGGGGAAAGTTACATGGGGGGTATCACGCTGATATAAGTTGACTGGAAGCTCGAAAAAAGAATTGCATCAATTTCGTAAGCATTCTGCTTTTCTCGTGAATGTTTTTCAGCATTTTTACTGCATTTATTGTAAGTTTTTTCCACCATTTGACGACTAAGGATTTATTTCTTCGATTTTTAGCGAAGACTAAAAGATGATACCGCTTGGAAGTAAAATACGGCATCTTTTTGTATACAGCAGTGTACTTCAGAAAAAGGAAAGTAACCAGTTTTAAATAAAGGGAAAGAGACGGGGTTTGCTGTTAGACCATATAACTGGTTACTTTCCCCCCCTCAATCAACTGAAGAAATGTTTTTTGGAATATAACATTAACCAATTGTATGCTTTTGAAACGCATAAACGGCATTTGTTTCTTCTTTATATTTACGCTGGAGAGTGATACAGCGACGGAACCCCCCAGTCCCTCTAAATATTAAACAAAAGTATTAACTACATTTCTCGAATGACATTGAAGGTCATGACGTCAATAACTCCAAACTTCTAGTTTTGAAAAGGTAAGTTTTTCTTAATTTTAATGTTGGCATTATCTGTAATTAATGTGGTTTTGTTGGAGCTGGTGAACGTTTCCGTATGGCTGTCCCATGTCAACCAACAGTTTCGTTTTGTTTTTATTTCGATGGTTTAGCCATACAATAACGTTTATCATACACCTGTGTGTCCAAAAAAATACATAGTCTATTGGCTACAATAACATTCCAGAACTCCAGTGGCATACAGATTGTTGTGTTCCGTATATGTTTTAGCCTACATCTAAAATGCTGTAGCATATAGTTCTGACTAAGGATTAGGCTATATACACGGACTACAAAAGAACGCAGAAAAACTGGACCTTATTTCTTGATAGATTATAGTTTGTTTATATGACAGTTAACGTTAGTGAGCTATAGACAAGTTTGAATCAGTTTTAGCTGGTAATTTCGGACTGTTTTGGTATTACGAACGTAAAGGGGTGGTTGCTACTCTACATGTAAAACAGTATGATTTGATTAGGTCCATAGCCTCCAATCTGCAGGTGTTTAGAAACACAGTTTGCTTAGCATTGTTAATGGCCACATACAAAACTGTTCTGTTGCATTAAGTTAATTTGATTTGGTTTATTATTTTTCCACTGCATGTGGCCCAGAACTGATAACATAGCCTTCACCTCATTGCTCATACAGGGTAGTCAGCGTTGGGTTGCTTAGCTTAAGTTGATGTTTTTTTACTGTTGAAACTCAAAATTCTTAAGTGATCATTAATTGGACTTCAACATAGACAAACTAATGTAGTGATGTAGTCTGTCGCTGGACTATTTGGCTAAAACTGTAAACGTCTGACGTGTTACAATAGCTATTCCAGCGGCGGTGCCTGTGGCGTATTTGTTTCTGGCAAAATGACGGTTATCTTGTTCACGCCGGGCATAACTAACTTCTTAACAATAAATACAAATACTAGGCTGAGGAAACTGTTCAGTGGTAATAGTTGCCATTGCACTCGAGACATCAGTTCATACGTAATAGTAAAGGCGCATAGCCTACGACTAGGCTACAACTGAGCGTTGTGAGACAGTGCAGCTTTATAGGCTACTGGAGTAGCGCTACAGGTTCAGCATTGGCGTGGTCACGAGACTGAGTGTTGGCCATATGCGATTAGGAGTAGCCTAATTATAAACAATATAAATGTTGGAAACAAGTTTAGCAATATAGCAGTTATCGACGCAAATGGCCTCTTCCTTAGTTTTATTTGTAAAATTAACAATTGATTCGCTGGATACTAGTTGTGCTTTCCTGTATTTATGTGTCAGCAGTCAGTCCGTAGACTATACTTGGAACAAATTCATCAGGGGAAAGAGTGTACAATGCAGAAATTGTTGCATACCTGCTGCAAGACAATGCACATATCTCCGAGGGTTGTAATTTTTCTATATCGCATAGGCTAATAAACGATTTTGATGAACAGACAGAATGTCATAATTTGAACAAGTAAAGTGTTTCACTTATTCTACAGACACTGGCAAAGCCTTGATATAATGTTTTCAATTGAAATGCCAACGGTTTAGATAAAGCCATAGCCTACCTGTAAATAGCTATATAGGCGACTGAGGCTATAGGTAAATAGCTATATAGGCTACTGAGAATCTTGAATCATGTTTTAATTTCTCACTATAGCAAGGTTGAGTTCTGACATTTTCAACGGTTTTATAACTCTTTTCTCCATTTAAAAAAATGAGGTTTAGAAACGTTCATTCATGTTAGGTTCAGAAAATGTGCATGCGATAAGTAGTGTAGTGAAATGAAGCACATCATTTTGACTTTGGCAGTTCAGCGAGTCAACAAATTAGCCTGAATCTTCTGAGAATGCTAGTGGAGAAAGTAAAATGCTAACTTAATTGTGAGGTAGAATGGCTGGAGTTCTTTGACCAGATATACTTGTTCTTATATATTAGTAATGATAAACACCCTTTCTCCATGGCTATTTTGAATGATTTGAATGATCAATTGGTACCTTGCTCTTCAATGGAAAGGATTAACAGGTTTTAAAAGGATCAAGCACCCTATTACACACTGGCTTTGGGTCTCCCTGTCAGAAATGTGTGAAACCTTCTATAGCACAACACCTCCAACAGTCTGCTGGGGAATTGGATTTATGTTTGGTCCAGGTGGATGAATACACCCTACTGCCCACAAACAACTCTTTCAGAAGAAACTTGGATATCCAGTTCTTCCATCGAAGTACTATCGAAGTTCACACCTGCTTGGCTTTAGCAGCTTGCCATGTGGGTACAGGTTATTATGTCTGTTGGCTACTAAGAAAGAACATGCAGGTTTCTGGTGTGGTAGTGTAGGCTGCAGCCTACAATCAGGTATTGAAACATGACTGTACTAGCGGTGACTGTGACCAATTAGGTAGCAGAAAATGTATTGCACCATCATCAAGGAAGGCAGGGCTTGAGTTGGTGGAACTGTCCTTTTCTCATTGCATTAGAGCATCTCCTCTGGTCAGTCAAGCACCAGACTGCACTAACAACACACAAATTATTCTCTGACTGCACAGCTCATTTGGAGAACTACAGTGGTTTGCAGCATGTGCTTTGGAGTACAGCATATTGATGCAGTGATTAAATGGGCCTTGGAATACCATTTCTCATTGAGTCTGGGTTAAAATTGGTTTCAATAAGAAAACGAGCAGGCAGTCTGCCCCACTCATATTTTTGTGAGAATTTAATTAATGGTTGAATATAAAATCAATTGGATCAAGTTATATTCAAAAGCTGTTGACTGAATATTCCAAGCCATTGAAAAACGTGTATTTCTCTGAAAAGCAGAAACAGCAATGGAAATGTGGGCAAAGGTTCATTTTCGGCATTTATTTGAAATTGTAATTGCAAGCTATGTGTGTTTAGCTTTCTCAGCTACTTTCCCATTAAAGCTTATCTTCAGTGTTGTACAGGGTCTGCTGCTGGTGAGTTTCAGTGGCAAATACTGCATCACCAAAACTACCCAATATGTTTATTCTGAAAATGAAGCAGAGGTATGAAAACTAGGCTATTTATCAAAAGGGATGAATCATTTGTGGGTGTAATCTTTGTCGGGCTCGTTAGAAAACCTATGTGTTTTCTGTGGTCTTTTTTATGATGAGTTGAATTCTGGGAAGAAAAGCCTGATCAGAGACATTTTCTTTTTGCTCACAAGTTACTGTGGTTGAGTCATCGGAACACCCTCCCCATAGCAGTCTGAAAGCTATACTTTTTTCCCCCTTTGTGAGACAAGAAAACCTTGTTTATTAATGGTACTGTATTTGCTTGGTGCGTACAAGTTTCTGTGACTTCTGTGCATAGACAAACGCACCACATGGAATCCAAGCCTTGTCTTTGGTAAAGGAGAGCTATAGAACCTTCATGAGGTTCTCTTCACTACAAAAGGGCAATACAATTCTCAAGGTTGATATTCTGGCCAGTGGCCACAGTGCGGACCCTGAGAATTTTAAATATTTTAACTTCGGGTCATTCCGTGTCACTTCAACATAGGGCTGCACGATATATCGCAACGATAATTATAGATTGCAATAACGGCCGTTGCCAGCATGTGGGGTATTGCCTTTCTTTTCGTCTTTTTTTCTTTAATTATACTTGATGCGGTAGAAATCTAAACTTCAAAACCCGTGTGAAATTCTTCCGGGGGAAAAACGTCATCACTGTCTACTGCGTGTTGATAAGACGGACAATCACAGAGAGGTGTTGCACCTTTCATGCGATTGACAAAAACACATCACATGATCACGTGAAAGCTGTACGACCTTGCTGCTGGTTGGCTGTCTTATCAACACAATAGATATCAGCGGTGATGTTTTTTTCCAGAAGCATTTAACGCAGCCTCTGAGGTTTGGATGTTTACTGCCGTATATTGGGTATATTGGGTAGACGAAAAGAAAGGTGCCCCACACGGTGGCAATGGCCGTTATTGCAATCGATAATTATCGTTGCGATATATCGTGCAGCCCTACTTCAACATGATTTTTCACGCAACCCTCACAGATTGAAACTATATTTGGTGTGATGATTTGCCTATATGAGAAACCCCCAGTACTGAATTTTTTAGTAATTTGGCTTGTTAGTTTTTGCGGTACGGATCAATGAACTTTTGACTAATTAGCATGACCTCCAAACTTTAAATTCTTGTATCTCCAAAAGTATAATACCTATAAAGCTAAGTTTTACAGAGAGAAAATGCGTAATGAAGTGACGTTTGACCTTGAATTCCGAAAATGGGTACGCTTCAAATTCCATCATTTTTTTTCAAATGTTCGTTTATGATGTAAGCAACAATTTTGGAAAATTTTGTGTCCAGGAAAAAAAAAAACATATTTACAGTGCCCTCCACTATTATTAGCACCCCTGGTAAAGGTGAGTAAAAAGGGTTATAAAAACTGCATTTATGTATAGAATAAAGTAATCATTTTTAATATTTGGTCGCATATCCTTTGCATGCCATGACTTCCTGATGTCTGTGACCCAACAACATCAAAAGATTCTTGATATCTTATTTTCTGGTACTCTTACAAGCGATACTATAACATCTCTATAACTATAACAGGGGGCGGCAGTGTAGTATAATGGTTAAGGAACTGGGCTTGTAACCGAAAAGTTGCAGGTTCGATTCCCAGGTAGGACACTGCCGTTGTACCCTTGAGCAAGGTACTTAACCTGAATTGCTTCAGTATATATCCAGCTGTATAAATGGATAATATGTAAAAAATGCTAAAAAGATGTGTAAGTCGCTCTGGATAAGAGCGTCTGCTAAATGCCTATAATGTAATGTAAATGTAATCTCTGCATTTATTTGAATGGATCTCTATGGGAATTGGCAGATGGAACTAGATTTAACAAGCCAAATTACAAAACAAATCAGTTCTGGGGGTTTCTCATATAGGCAAATCATCACACCAAATATTGTTTCAATCTGTGAGGGGTTGGGTCCAAAATCACATTGAAGTGACACAGAATGACCCCTTCTCTGACAGCGACCGAGTGGTGAACATAGAATGTATTCAGATGAAAGGCAGAGGCACAAGGCCATCCTTGTCCATGCTGAGTGTGTATTTCCCTTTACTTAATTTTATCAACAGCTGGTGTACAAATTCCATCTTAAATCACTCATAGCATCATTTGTACACATGTATACAGGTTCATAAATGATCTACAAGATTATTCAGAAGATGCTTTGCATCTTGATGGGTAATACAAATCTCAACAACATCCAGGTATTGTAAAAGAGATTTATCGGATGGCCTCTGTCTGTTTTTCCTTACAAATTGCAATTATGGTAAATGAGCCAGGTTAGTTGGATTCTGGTAATGCTAAAAAACAAACTTCCTCTCGCCTTGGTCACCCACAACCAAAAATTAATGGTATGCATTTAGGAAGAAAGAAATAAAGGCAATTTAGCCTGTCCTTGTAACTAATAAGCTCTGCTCAGTATATGGCAAAATATGTTGAAGATGTTCT
This sequence comes from Synaphobranchus kaupii, assembly GCA_029718625.1. Classification (NCBI taxonomy): domain Eukaryota; kingdom Metazoa; phylum Chordata; class Actinopteri; order Anguilliformes; family Synaphobranchidae; genus Synaphobranchus; species Synaphobranchus kaupii. The sequence continues at coordinate 81,862,685 of CM056377.1, forward strand.
TCTGAAAGCCTTTGTCCACATTTATGAAGACGTTGATCTGCAGAGTCTAGTTTTTGTTTACACTACACTGATTGTAATGAAAGTAAAAAAGTGTAGTCTGTCCTTTCCCAGAATTCAGAGCAGAGCAGCGATGGCTGGGTGCCACTGGGAAATTGGCCGGGGTACCCTCCAAATTGTGTGCAGACAGCCTCATTCACACTGTTTCAGAGCCCCTGTGTATGTGCTGTCCTAGGTTTTCTTAACAGACAGAGGTGCAGTGCACTGTTGGGGAAAAATATGCCTGAATAAAAAAAATTTAGGGGAGAGATTTGGAGCAGTGAGTAGCAGCAAGGCAATGTATTGATAGGGTGTTGCTGACCCCTTTCTTGAATGGTAAGTAGAGGGTTTAACACCTGTAGCATGGGTGTGGAGTATAGGACTGGGGCTCTGGGGAAAGTTCAGTGCAGGGGGAAGGAGTGCTTAATGGGTCAGTTGGAGCCAAGCAAATGTGACAGGGGAAGAGGAGAAACACGCAACTGGAGATATGAGCACAGTGGTTAAGAATCGGAAGAAGGTAAGAGAAGGCAATCCTGACCACAGTGAACAAATCATAAGTCCACGTAGTAGACTTTGAGCTATCTTGTCCACCAAAACTGGTGTACAAAATACACTATGAATGAATACACAATATTAAGTGTGATGACTATTTAAATTTATGTTAATTACTATGTGTAAAAATGGCTACAATTGCTAAAGTAGAAAGAGAAATAGCAGTTTGTAACATCAATGTCTTGACTGTATTTTTTGATCAATTTAATGCTACCTTGGCAAATAAAAGTATCAATTTCTTTCAAAAACATAAAAATGTTTACAATGTGATTACAAACTTTTGAATGATAGCGTATAGATTACTAAACACAGATATTCATAGGTACATTTTTATTTTATGCACATTAAAAAACAGGAATTTTTCACAGCTTTCAAAGCCCTGGATTCATTTAACTTTGAATATTATTATCTTGGATTAATTACCATAGCAAGTTGTTTTTAATGTTACTTGCACTCATTGCTCTTGGGAAGGTAGTATTGTATGTCAGCTAGATGATGTCACCTTGAAAAGTCTGGATAGCATGCTATATAATATTTAATTTGGATTCTAGATGGTCAATGATCTTGAATTGCAGGTTAGGATTCAGCATCTAGAATTCAAATAAAATTACTTAGCTAGCCAGACACTTTTCAAGGCCAATTATAACTAACTTTTTTGCCATTTATAGCACGTAGGTTAGGATAATTTAATTAACTGTTGGATTGTTATATAATCAAAATGTTCATAATCTGCAGGTTATAATTGGCATGGTATTAATCAGCTAGCTTGTTAATATTACATTTGTGTCCATATACCGTAAGGCAGTGGTTCTCCAACCATGGTCCTGAGCCCCCCCTGTATATGCTGGTTTTCGTTCCAACCACAATTGCATTCCATTAATTCTAACAAGCTGTTAAGTTTTGTCCATTATATGCTTTTCACTTTGAGAGATTATTCAGAAATAGCTATGTAAGCCATGAAGAGTAAACGTCCCGTGTTCACATTGCGCTTATTGTGCTATATTGCAAGCAGGTATATAAAGTAACAAAATAATTTTACTGGGGCGGCAGTGTAGCATAATGGTTAAGGAACTGGACTTGTAACTGAAAGGTAGCAGGTTCGATTCCCAGGTAGGACACTGCCGTTGTACCCTTGAGCAAGGTACTTAACCTGAATTGCTTCAGTATATATCCAGCTGTATGAATGGATAAATGTAATAAGTTGTGTAAGTCGCTCTGGATAAGAGCGTCTGCTAAATGCCTATAATGTAATGTAATATATACTGATAGCTGCATTTAGAATTTTGAAAACGTAATATGCGTGGTCCTGAGCAGGTGTAAAGTTTGTTGGTATGTGCATTTTGTGCAAACAAATATCAAAAACAAAAACTTTGATGATTGCAAAAATACAAACAAAATTGCTAATATGAACGGTTTATGCACAAATTCGCTCTGCTCACGGTTCATGAATGAGGCCCAATATGTCTTAAAGCACAACTGAACTTTGGTAGAACTTTGGGATGTGTAGTTACCTGGCCATGATATGAGTCCAACCGGTGGTGAAATATGTTCGTTAGTTGCTCTGTGCTCCCCTGGGGTGATAATCCAGAATAGGATATTTCTCGCTCTCCGTTCACTTCTATAGAGCAGCTAAAACGGTCTCAAAATTACACTTATAGCACGTATACAAATGCGAATTAAGCGGATTCTGTCCAAACAAACACTAACCAGTCCTCGTCCGTATTATTATTATTTTTTTTAATGAAATGGCCCTTTCCTGGGTTTTTCGTATTTTATTTGGTACTTAGTCACAATTCCTGACGTTTAATCCTAGTAAACATTCCCTGTCTTAGGTCAGTTAGGATCACAACTTTATTTTAAGAATGTGAAATGTCAGAATAATAGTAGAGAGAATGATTTATTTCAGTTTTTATTTCTTTCATCACATTCCCAGTGGGTCAGAAGTTTACATACACTCTGTTAGTATTTGGTAGCATTGCCTTTAAATTGTGTAACTTGGGTCAAATGTTTCGGGTAGCCTTCCACAAGTTTCTCACTATAAGTTGCTGGAATTTTGGCCCATTCCTTCTGACAGAACCGGTGTAACTGAGTCAGGTTTGTAGGCCTCCTTGCTTGCACACGCTTTTTCAGGTCTGCCCACAAATTTTCGATTGGATTGTGGTCAGGGCTTTGTGATGGCCACTCCAATACCTTGACTTTGTTGTCCTTAAGCCATTTTTCCACAACTTTGGAAGTATGCTTTGGATTATTGTCTATTTGGAAGAACCATTTGCGACCAAGCTTTAACTTCCTGGCTGATGTCTTGAGATGTTGTTTCAATGTATCCACATAATTTTCCTTCCTCATGATGCCATCTATTTTATGAAGTGCACCAGTCCCTCATGCAGCAAAGCACCCCCACAACATGATGCTGCCCCGCCGGGCTTCACGGTTGGGATGGTGTTCTTTGGCTTGCAAGCCTCACTTTTTTTCCTCCAAACATAACGATAGTCATTATGGCCAAACAGTTAAATTTTTGTTTCATCAGACCAGAGGACATTTCTCCAAAAAGTAAGTTCTTTGTCCCCATGTGCAGTTGCAAACTGTAGTCTGGCTTTTTTATGGCAGTTTTGGAGATGTGGCTTCTTCCTTGCTGAGCAGCCTTTCAGGATATGTCGATATAGGACTCGTTTTACTGTGGATATAGATACTTTTGTACCTGTTCCCTCCAGCATCTTCACAAGGTCCTTTGCTGTTGTTCTGGGGTTGATTTGCACTTTTCGCACCAAAGCACATTCATCTCTAGGAGATCGAACACGTCTCCTTCCTGAGTGGTATGACGGCTGCGTGGTCCCATGGTGTTACCTTCAGGCGTTTGGAAATTGCTCCCAATGATGAACCTTTTGATTTCTTTTGATTTTCTCATGATGTCAAGCAAAGAGGCACTGAGTTTGAAGTTAGGCCTTAAAATACATCCACAGGTACAGTCCAATTGACTCAAATAATGTCAATTAGCCTGAAGTTTCTAAAGCCATGAGATCATTTTCTGGAATTTTCCAAGCTGTTTAAAGGCACAGTCAACTTAGTGTATGTAAACTTCTGACGCACTGGAATTGTGATATAGTGAATTAAAAGTGAAATAATCTGTCTGTAACCAATTGTTGGAAAAATTACTTGTGTCATGCACAAAGTAGACTTGCCAACACTATAGTTTGCTAACATGAAATCTGTGGAGTGGTTACAAATTTGTTTTAATGACTAATTAGTGTATCTAAACTTCCGACTTTAGTGTATCTAAACTTCCGACTGCAAGGTATTTCTTGCACCAGAAACCACTCATTGGTCCAAATTTCCACGGAAGCAAGCGTTTCTGGTTGTAGGGCTGGGCGATATACAACATTGATAATTATCGAATGCAATAACGCCCGTTGCCACCGTGTGGGGCGCCTGCCGACATTTTGCTAGTCTTTTCTGGTATCGTGCTAACAACATTGAAGAAAATAGTACTTTATAATTTTAATTACACTAAAAAAATACGTACAAGGACTTATTGTTTGTATTGACAGAATCCTTGTTCGTATACTTGCTAGAAGTGTCATTTTGAGACTGTTTTAGCTGCCCTATAGAATGAATGGAGTGCAACAAATGCCCTATTCTGGATTATCACCCCAGTGGAGCACAGAGCAACTAACAAACATATTTCGTCCACCATTTGGACTTGTATCATGTCCAGGTAACTACACAACCCAAAGTTCTACCAAAGTTCAGTTGTGCTTTAAGCGGGTAAATATTACCTCAACATGAAAAGTTCATAATTAAGGAAAATTATCTTGTTAAAATTCTGGGATTTCAATTGTGGTTGAAACGAAAACCAGCATATAGCCTAATGAGCGGTATGTTGTAGGCTAGATAAACAAGAGATGCTAGATTGCTAAACGTGTATATATGAGGCTATGAGCTAAAGAAGGGAACTGCAGAAATTTAAGCTCCAAAACATCCAGAACATCAGTTGTTTGCTCTATTTGGGAACTTCTACCTGCCAATATAATCAAGGGATAATCCTACAGAAATGACCATCTCAGCCAATATGATTTTTTGTTTAAATTATTTCTTTCTTTCATTTTAAAAGAACTTACAATAGTGGCTAAAATAGTCCACTGGTTTTGGAGAATCGCGGTTTGGTAGTCAGAAAAAAATAAAGGTAGGCATCGCATCTGGACTACAGATTTGAATTCTGAATGAAAAAGCACGTATAATTGCAATAGTGGACCTAAATACCTAGAATCAAATGTTTGGATTTTCTGTCATGATTCAGTTTTTGGAGTTAATGGTTTCTAAAATAGAAGCATAATGTTTTATTTTGTTTTTCCACAGGAATTCTTAAACAAGCTTTTTGTCAAGCCAGATACAAGTATTTGCAAGAAGACACTTTCTATTAAGTTTAGGGCTGAGCTATTGAAACATTAAAAGTTAAAGTATTAAATTGAAATGGAACAGAAGTTCAGGATATGAAACATAGGCCTAAATAAATTTAAAAGATAAATATAAGCCGCAGTCTTCACAGTTATGTGCAGGCCTATAAACTCTCAGACTTCACGTAGCCTACATACTGCGTATGGTATGGGGGAAAAAAGTCTAAAGCCGAGTGTATATCATGAAATGTAGCCTAGTCAGATCAGCTAGCTAATGTTAATGTTGCTAGGCTATTACTCTGATGAACATACTATATAAATTAGACTACTTACATTTTTCAAATGGTTTGTCAAATTCGTAGTTCCACCATGGTATGCCAATTTCTGCTGCCATTGGCATTCCACCTTTTTTGGATTGTCAGTGGTAATATTAAAATGTTTCCTCACAGCTGACTTCTTTGACATCTTGTAACTTCGCCTCAGGCTTTGGGCAACAGCGTAGCGAATGTGGAGACAAGTCACGTGTAAGGTTGAACCATGCTAGCAGGCAGCGCATTTCCAGGCGATTCTAAGCTCAATCAGTATAGAATAAACACTTACATGTTGACAAACATCCAGTAAACCATCCATTTTCTTCTTCTTTTTTGAGGGGGAAAAAATGTTTAGAACTATTTTAATCTGAATTTAGGATCCGTATCCCAATCCAACGAACAAAGTTTCGGAGCTCAGAAGCATTCGGCTCAGCCCTAATTAAGTTACCATCAAAAATGTCAAATTTCATCAGAAATGGGATTGACAAATGTGAGGCATTCATTTTGCCCGCATTCAGGGTAAGGTAAGGTTTGAGGAGTGGAGACTGAATAGAAATAAAGCATTCTGGAACATCTGGAAGGCTTTGGCAAGGGTAGCGGCACTGCAGTAAAAAATGTTCATGGGTCATTCCATGTCAAATCAACCAGTTTTCTGAAAAGTTCCTGTATGACCCTTTCAGATTTTGATGAAACTCCATCATAATAATCCATTGTGTGAAAAATGAACACACACAAAAAATTTGCCTCATACGACATGTCGTTTCCGAGATATGGCCTCCTGAAATTTGCTCAAAACCTCCGTCTTTCGCGCTCGCGAGTCGTGAAAACGCGCAAATGTGATTTTTTCCAACTTTGGAAGCTTATAACTTGGGATTGGTAACAGCTATAGAGCTGACACTTGGTATCCTAACTTACTTTCTTCCAAATTGCAAGAATATGACATATATATATGACATATATAATTTCAGAAAAAGTTTTAACTGTCCACATGGTGATCCATTGACAAGACGGACGGTTGTGTTTTTGACTTTTTTTCACCCGGACCCAACTTTGGATGGATGTCATTCCTTTACAAATGAATTAATTAGCCTGTACTTGCTTGTGTCCATAGACATATACCTATAGATAATACATCTGTGATATGGGATGTATATGTCCACTCGTATGGGCACAGGATGACCTCGAAAATCACCAAAAACATGTGCGACTGAACAAAGTGGCTACTTTGGGTGCATATAACTTGAAAAGGGAAGGGGGTACAAGTATTCTTGCAATTTGGAAGAAAGTAAGTTAGATTACCAAGTTTCAGCTCTATAGCTGAAGTCCCAAGTTATAAGCTTCCAAAGCGAGCGAGCGCGAAAGGCGGAGGTTTTGAGCAAATTTCAGGAGGCCATATCTCGGGAATGACGTCGTATGAGGCAAATTTTTTGTGCGTGTTCATTTTTCATTTTCTATTATACCACTTAAACGGTCCACTAAAATACGTTTCTGAAAACATTTGAGGCGAGAAATAGTATATGCAGTTGCTAAATCTTGATTCCTATTTGATCTAAAACGCCTACTTTGACCGTTTGATCCAAGTTTCGCGAGCAACGACGGACGCATTATTTGCCTAAAGTAGTTTTGGAATCTATCCTATGCAAATTCAGAACCGGCGGACATACCACACAGTCACCGCGCCACATCCATCATGCACCGCGCGATCGCATCACATCCTCTCCATAGAAAATGAATAGAATGCGTCCGATCGATGTACCTCGCCGGATTTGGTGAGAATGCACCTTTAGCCTAATGGCGGACAGCAGTGGCGAAATCTAGCTCAACAATTTAGCAATGCAATTGCGAGCTATTAAATGATAGCTAGTTATCTTAGCCAAATGATAATGGCGTTAGTAATAAACACAGCGATACTAAAACATGAATATTATTAAATGTTTGTCGTCCCATATGATACAACTTTCTTGCCAGCCGTATCAACCCAGTTAGGGAGCGTCGCACTAGGTAAGGTTAGATAACTATACCTTGCTACATCCAGCTGTGTGATCTGGGAAGTTGTGGGAAGTTAAATACAGTAACGTTACTCCGGCACAAATATCGTATTGTCATTTAACGTTAGATGTCATGTCACGCCAGTAACCTACTGTAGCTACATTGACTAACTTAGTTGCCAAATTTTTTGTTGTTAACGTTACTGTGACAATTGCTGCAGCAAAACAGGAGCAAGACTGTAAACATACTAATGCAGACAAATCCATTTAGACTTTGGTCATAATTTGCCTTTTCAAAATGGTTTCGCTTATGGTGGAGTATAATGCTACTCATTTTTCATGCTAGCTCATGGTGATTAATTGACCTACCGGCTCCATTTCTACTTGTAGCCAGAATAACTGCATACCCAGCTAGTGAACAGCGTGAGTAATGATAATACAGACACGATTGTTCAAAATGTAATGACAACTTTATTTTGGGGTTGATAGTTCACCAAGTTATCCAATGCTGCAATGAATATCTTCATAACATTACATTATATTCATGTAGACCTCTCTGAAATACCATATTGAACCCAAAAATTTAAATTAACTGAAATTCATTTGGATATGATTTTATTTGCCTTTTTCTCAATTATTGTCATTTTGGCGGTCGTGATTTCTCTTTGGCGGTCCGTGAAATAATTTTGGCAGCCGCCAAACAATTTACCATGTCAGAAAAAGCCTGCATATAAGAGAATACAATATTTCCCGTATACTTTTTCAGGCCACACTGAAAAACCCCTAAACACGAGATTGGCGCTGTTGGATCCGCCAAGTTACAGCTTGGCGGGGCATGCCCCATTACCTATACAGCACCGAGAGTTTGGAACTTTTCAGGGTTTCCTACAGAAGTAACCACAATGACCATAGACTCTCAGCCCTTAAAAACATTAAGTTCTGTATGTTCTGACCTCATGTAACCACACAGCATTCAGATACAACTTCACACATCCTCACAATAAAGCCTCAAACTTGGGTTATTTTGCCGTTTTTCTCCTTCTTCTTCCTATTTTTCCTGCCAAACTGCCTGCCTCCGTCGCGATGTTATCCAATGGGGAGAATTATTCTTTGAGGGTATGGTCCGTATACCTGCTCATCAAGCTTATCGCCCAATAAAAACGCTTCATACTAATGAATGTTAATATAGCTAATGGCTTCATGCTTTCCAAGAAGGTACTGTGGCTTAATGGTCAGAGTTGCTTTCTCTCACACAGAGGATTGTGGGTTTGAGCCCAGCAGGGCACATGCTTATTTTCCACAAAAAGAATGTGCAACTGTTAAGTACTTTTCATTTATTAGACTGTTATTATTTTCACATTAACACATTAACGTATTTTTATTGCAAAGGCAAAATAGGTTTCCAATATTAACTGTTCTATGTTTCACTTGTATTTCACTTGTATTTCACTTGTACTATATCACACCCTCCCCAAACCGGACGCTCGCTCTTGTCTGGTTTGGGGAGGGTGTTACGCTCTGCTCTTGCGGTCATGACTGACTGGAAACTGAACCTCAACGTACCCTTGCCTTGGCCAACATTTCTTTATTCATTAATTTCTTCACTTCAGCTCTGTTCACTTTATCCTTTTCTCACATAACACAATGTCACCATAAAATTAACTACTAGGAAAATTAAGCCTCCTTTAAGCTGCAATCCTTTAAGAGATCTGATTTATGAACCGCCAATTCCCCAAACATATATGATTCATGGTTAGTCACTTTAAAAAAAAAAAAACAATAGCTGCCGAATGTGGCTCTAGTCTACGCTACTCTGCAGATAATGTAGCTTACTGCAAACACTTTTAATTATAATAATAATAATAATAATAATAAGGAGAAGAATAATCTCTGGTATGTACTTTCTTAGTAGTACCTATTGTTTTCTTTCTGGCTAAAATTCCTGGGAAATATGTGTTGTCCAATTAAGCTTGTTAGCCAACGTTACTGTTGCCAGAGAAACGCCAGTCTGCTTCTAGTCAGGAAGCAGATACAAGCTAGGCTACTACGAAGTGAATCAACATGCCTTATAGCCTACATTCATTGCACTACAGAAAAGTAAACTAAACCTAGCTGTCCGGTACCAAAACATTTCCCGCAGGTAATGTTCTACACTACCGGAAAAAAAGGCAAAAGACATTTCAAATATTAACTGTTCAATGTTTCACTTGTAGCCTATTTCACTTGTACTACAGCGAAATGGTGAAAGTCAGACCGACACTGACAAATGGCCTATATCACGTGACTATACCCCTTTGGTCTTCTGGTTAGCATCAAGCCTTAGTATTGCGAGAGTCGTGGGTTCGTACCTCGCCTGGTTGATATTAAAGTGCAGTGTTTCCCCTACCATTATCTTGGCCGGGCGACCCGCCCGGCCAAACTCACGTGCCGCCCGGCTTGGACAAGAGGGAAAATAAATCATTTTAATGAAGAAAAAAAAAAAAGTATATTATTCTTTTTTTTTTTTTATATAATCTTTTTTTTTTATTTTTTATGTAGCTGCAATATTTCCCTTACCGCAGAATGCGGGAATGATCAAAATAGCATCTGGAAAAACCCTTGCCAAAACGGTTTCCCGTTAGGCCTAATTAAAATTTTCAATGGCAGCGCTGATATTATGAGGGTGTAATTATAGTTTCCGCCTCTACGCAAAATGGCGCACTTTCACCGCCCGGCCTGAAAAAAAATCTAGGGGAAACACCGAAGTGTAATTTCATTTTGGACTCAAACAGTGTGCACATGTTCTGGTTTTCTCAGGCAAGAATGTTTTTTTTTTACTGCAAAGGCAAAGACACGTTTACAATATTAACTGTTCACTTGTAGCCTGTTAAACAATTCAGTCACTGGACACCACGACAGTAATGCAATAGGCTAGCTAACGTTATGGGAACAGGCATCCCATGGCCATTTGTCAAGCAAAGAAAAAAGTTTAAACGCAGAATATCATCTTGTTAACATCGCGTTCTTGCATTAATGTAAAAATGCCATTGGCTACATGTTTTAATCTCACACAAATGCCGACAAAAATATTCGTCTGTGTGGAGCGTGCTGTCCATTGCGCCACGGTCATGTTTGACTCACTGTGGAAACCGAACCTTCAACGCTCGCCTCGACCAACATTTCTTTATTATGTCTTCATTCATTTATTCACTTCAGCTCTGTTCAGTTTATCCTTTTCACACATAAGACAATGTCACCATAAAATTAATTACTAGGAAAATTAAGAATTTACGATAATACATTAAGAATTGACGATAGCCAATTACTATAAGCTGCAATGGTTTATAACCTCCAATTCTCTAAACATATCTGATTCATGGTTAGTCACTTTAAAAAAAATTACTATAACCTCCGAACATTGCTCTAGTCTATGCTACTCTGCAGACAATGTATCTTACTGCAAACACTTCATTATAATAATAATCAGAAGAATAATCTCTGGTAGGCTACTTTCTTAGTAGTAGCCTATCTATTGTTTTCCTGCTGGCTAAGTTTCCTGGGAATTATGTGTTGTCCAATTAAGCTTGTTAGCCAAAGAAACACAGGACCAAGTTGCATTAAATAATTTAGGAAATTTTGGATAGCATTGCTTTGGAATAGAGCTAGTTTATTTAGTGTGAGCTACGATAGGCAATATTGTTCGTTGTAACTTGGCCACATTTTGATATCAAGACTTTTAAAGGCAGGCCTAGTTTTTGCAAATTGGAATTAAGGACTTATAAACAGCGCTATGTTGGCTATGCGTGAGCAACTTGGCTTTTTTTACGTCGTAGACATTTTTGATCTGATATCACTTATTTTTTATAGCTAACTAATGATGAATAATGCATGAAGATAAACATGGATAGAGACATGCATTCCAAAGAAATGTATGCAGACATTCGCTTAACCATAACGCCCTCTATTGACAAGAATGAGAACAGTTATCCTATTACAGACAGCACACAATTACATTAAAAGAGTTTGTAGATGAGTAGTATTTAATGTGTAATGAAATGAATGAAGCACCACCTGAGCTATGGATCATGAAGAAGCATGTAAATTAATGAACCAAGTCTACATGGTGACATACATGCACAATGGGCTAGACGCAAACAAATTCTAGCTGAAAGACATACAGCCTAAATAGCTAGTACAGCCTAAATAGTTTGCATCAGTAAAATATGGAAATACAGTTTTAAACTAGGGCTATTAGTATTCTATGAAATACATTTAACGTTAGGCTATTCAACACTGGATTGTCGGATGCGTAACTCCAACCTTCAATGTGTGGGCTACGAGCTAGCGAGCGAGCTAGTGAGTTCACAAGCACAGCACTGAGGCTATTCAACACTGGATTGCCGGATGCGTAATTCCAACCTTCCATGTGTGGGATACGAGCTAGCGAGTGAGCTAGTGAGTTTCTGCACAGCAGAGTTTTTTTTCCGGTAGTGTAGAACGTTACCTGCGGGAAATGTTTTGGTACCGGACAGCTAGGTTTAGTTTCGTTTTCTGTAGTGCAATGAATGTAGGCTATAATGCATGTTGATTCGCTTCGTAGTAGCCTAGCTTGTTTCTGCTTCCTGACGAGAAGCAGGAAGTAACGTTGGCGAACAAGCTTAATTGGATAACGCATATTTCCCAGGAATCTTAGCCATAAAGAAAACAGTAGATACTACTAAGAAAGTACATACCATTGTTCTTATTATTATAATTAAAAGTGTTTGCAGTAAGCTACATTATCAGCAGAGTAGCATAGACTAGAGCCACATTCGGAGGATATCTATTTGTAAGTGACTAACCATGAATCAGATATGTTTGGGGAATTGGCGGTTTATAAATCCGATCACTTAAAGGCTTGCAGCTTAAAAGAGGCTATCCTCAATTCTTAATGTAGGCCATTATCGTAAATTCTTAATTTTATGGTGACCTTGTGTTATGTGTGAAAAGGATAAAGTGAACAGAGCTGAAGTGAAGAAATTAATGAATAAAGAAATGTTGGCCGAGGCAAGGGGTTTCCACAGTCAGTCAGTCATGACCGCAAGAGCAGAGCGTAACACCCTCCCCAAACCAGACAAAAGCGAGCGTCCGGTTTGGGGAGGGTGTGATATAATATAAGTGAAACATTGAACAGTTAATATTGTAAACCTCTGTTGCCTTTGCAATAAAAATATGTTAATGTGCCAATGTGAAAATAATAACAGTCTAAGAAATGAAAAGTACTTTACAGTTGCACATTGTTTTTGTGGAAAATACGCATGTGCCCTGCTGGGCTCGAACCCACTATCCACTGTGTTAGAGACTGCAGTTTTAACCACTAAGCCACAGTAGCTTCTTGGAAAGCATGAAGCCATTAGCTACATTAACATTAAAAAACATTAGTATGAAGCGTTTTTATTGGACGATAAGCTTGATGAGCAGGTATATGGACCATACCCTCAAATAATAATTCTCCCCATTGGATAACATCGCGACGGAGGCAGGCAGTTTGGCAGGAAAATGGGAAGAGGAAGAAGAAGAGGAAGGAGAAAAATGGCAAAATAACCCAAGTTTGGGGCTTTATTGTGTGGATGTGTGAAGTTGTATCTGAATGCTGTGTGGTTACATGAGGTCAGAACATACAGAAGTTCATGTTTTTAAGGGCTCAGAGTCTATGGTCATTGTGGTTACTTCTGTAGGAAACCCTGAAAAGTGCCAAACTCTCGGTGTTGTATAGGTATGGGGCATGCCACACCAAGCCGTAACTTGGCGGATGGCATACCTGCCATCCCAATCCTTTCTGGAGTGTAATTATTCATCAACTGTTAAAAACATTAATTGAAATCACATGTTGTTCCATGAGGCACAATCTCTTCATATGCTAAGATGAAGAAACACAGGGCCAAGTTGCATTAAATAATTTAGGAAAGTTTGGATAGCATTGCTTTGGAATAGAGCTAGTTTATTTAGTGTGAGCTACGATAGGCAATATTGTTAGTTGTAACTTGGCCACATTTTGATATCAATCCTTTTAAAGGCAGGCCTCGTTTTTGCAAGTTGGAATTTAAGACTTAAAGACAGCGCTCTGTGGGCTATGCGTGAGTAACTTGGCTTTTTTTTTTTTTTAACGTCGGAGACGTTTTTGTTCAGATTTATATTTTCTTTGTTAGCTTTGTATATTCAAGAATTAATAATGATCACAAGAAGAGGATGATTTAATTGACTTGAAAATAAGCTGTTTTATAATCAAGACTCCACAATTACATACAAAGTACCTTTAACAATGTTACAAACTTCTATGACAAAGAAGATTTTTTAGAACATTCAGTAAAACTATGTTAGATCAAGTTAATTCACATTAGATTAAATTAAAGCTCCAGGGAGTTGTTGGGGTCATTTATTTCTGAACCATTTCTATTGGAGGAAAAAAATAAGGACACCTGGCATTACTTTGCAGCTTTACCAAGGTTTTATGCACCTTGTGCATTAATGTTATCAATCCATTAGAAAAATATAAGCACATCATGAACATAGGAGAAAAATGTTCATATTTGTTTGTCCTGCGTTAGAGCTTTTCTCTTTTTAGGTGGCGCCATGCTCACGTTAGCCATCGATTCTAGTAATAACTGGCTGTAAGTTGCGTTATGGGGAAATCGCCTTTGAGTGATTAAAAACTCGTTCAAACCGATAAATCGCACCATTGATAGGTAATGTTTGCTAGCTAGCTATGAGAGGCCATATCCGTGTAACGTAGCTAGCTAATTGATTAGTTAATGCAATAATATTTTGTTGGAGTACGGAAGTAACGTTATGTTCAACCTTATCGATACAATGATCATGAACACGTGGTAACGTTACTGACAGTCAAAACAAGAGACATACAGTGACATTGCGGTCCATTCCAAAATAAAATATTAAATATACATACCTTAACTTCAAGAAGCTTTGGAGAAGAATCAATGAAGATAAAAAAGCCAGCATGTCTCTAGTCCACTGCACTCCATCATTACCCACATCCCGTATGCTCGTGCTCTCGCTCCTCAGTAACAGAAAGGTACTGACAGCAGTGGCACTCTTATCGTGTCACGTTTCCTGGGCACGACACAGAGGTTGACTTTCATTTCGCAAAAGCACTGCACAGAGGGTCCCAAGCACAAAACTATTTTTTATTCTTTTTTATTCAAAGGATATCCAACTGTAATATTCCAGTGCTTCTCCTATAATTGTAAGGGCCTGGCGTCACGCCAGGCCCTTACAATTATAGGAGAAGCACTGGAATACTACAGTTGGAATTATTTAAAGCTTGAGCAAGATGGCTGATATAAATGGTAAATAATACTGGACCCAGCAGGGTTTTTCCTGGCATAAAAAGTGTCTTTGGTGCCCTCCATCATTGGCCCAGCACTTGCAGTTGCACGTAGGATCATCCCACAGTCAGGGTCTAAAATGCTTGATAAAATTGCTATTTAGTTTACAAGTATAAAAATTAACAATTCAAAAACATTAGAAAGTAGAGAGAATGGATGTTGGGTTTTATATATGACTGACTGAGAGAAGAGAGTCTCAGATTTCTTGTGATATTAGTATTGTCTTTCTACTCCAAATTCTCAGGAAGATATGCTCATTTAAATCATAATTGTCACCAAACAAGTCTGTCTGATTGACAAAAATGACATTTCTCTACAAATGAGCAGTTGCGACCTTCGACTCAAAACAATAAAACGCATTTCCTAATGATATGGTTTAAAATATTATCAGCACTGGCATCATTGATTAAAGAACACATTACGGGATTTCGTCTGCCTCTGCTTTCTCTCGGCACATATCTTCGCGTCTCTGATTAGTGGGTGGCCATCGCCAACAACCCAAGCGTCCCTGCACGTGATAGTCCTGCCCACAGAGCCTATGAGTGGGCTGTCTTGCAGTCATGTTTTTCTCTCTCTCTCTCTCTCGCTCCCTCCAATTATCAGATGGCAGCATTAACTGTTAATTAGCTGTATTAACAATTTTATTGGACAAGCATTCTACATCATTCAGTCTATTTTAATCCAGATTTTTAAACTTCTTTCGATTATTTCGATGGGAAGCTTCTCACATGGCCTCTAAATTTTGGAGCCTTTCCAGTGCATACAGCAGTTCTGGAAATCTACCAGCCTGTAGGTAGAATAGAATTCTTTATGACTTTTTAAAAGGTGGTTGAAATCACACCTATGCCAAGATGGCAATAGGCAGGGAAGGCCCAGGAACCAGCAAGGACTGTAGCTGTGAATTGGCTGATTAACCTGGCACCAGCAGGTAAGTAGGAGTTTGCAGGTTAGCCGTAAAGGCCAAGCAGTGTATCAAGAAGTGAAAGTGCAGTGTTACAATGCTGGCAAGGTAGCCTGCTAAGATGTTTGTTAGTACATGATGAATTTCACCAGCCATTGTTATACTGTAAGAAAAGTTGGCTTGATGAAGTTATCATATAAATATAGTTATTTTGTAGGCTATGCCAAGAGCGAAGTTTACAGGCATAGACTACTGCTGCCTGACGTAACATTGTTTAAGAATGGAAATTTCTGAAATTTTACCTTCACTCCCCGGTCAACATGAAATGAGTGTTGGCGCAATCGGGAACTCCCACTTACTTTTCTGATCAAGCGAGAACCAACTGAAGGTCACCCAATATAAATAGCTAAATCTCAGCTAATAAGATTTTTTTTGTAAGCTATGTTCATTCAGAGCCAGGAGAATTTACTGGTTTTCTCATGGGCTTTGATGCATCAGTTTGGTTGTGCTGGATATAAAAATGGTAGTCCCGGACATCCAGACTACTGATTTGCGCACCCCTATGAAAAGTGAACCAAATTGTGACCGAATGCGTCAATGTCAATTACAGACCTTACATTTTACATTGCTGATATAAGCTAAAATTTTATTAAACTGTGTTATTCCAGATTATACCTGCTTCTATGTTTTCTTTACTTTTAAAAGACTATTTCATGTCTTCTAAATCGATTTAAAAATTCTAATTGTAATTAATCACAGTAAACTCTGCAAATAACTTATTTTTAATACTTAATGGCTCTAGTATCCATGTGTAGAAATTGCAGTGCGTTTGATGAGATGATGAGATCAGAATTATGTTACATAGATTTTTTTGTATGTGACTCATCATAAAATTCAAACTTTGAATTCTACTGTTCAACCAAACAAGCTACCATAATAATAGCAACCTCCATCTTTTACCTTGAATGTCGTTTTATCTGAAACAACAGTCTCTGGAATGGTTTGTGGTAGCAGAGCAACAGATGTTTCTAGAGGTTTAACTTGAGTGGTGTAATATGGTTATTTATCTGTCAGTTAGCAAATATTGTGGTAATCTGCAATTAAGGCAGATCACTTCTTGGTCATGGCTGTAAAGATATTCTGGGTTTGTTTATATTGTAATGCATATGGCCATTGTATTAATGGGGGAAACTCAAAGGTGGTCTACATTCTTTCATTCACTTTTAATAGAGGAGCTAGTTATTTTACCGCTCCCAGCTATTATAATCTCTTTTAATGCCTGACCAGTTACCGGAACTTTACTAATGAGTAGTGGTGTAACGGAACGTAGTTGATCCGTGATCCGTACGGATCGCCCCCCACGGTTCGGCACGCATGTGAACCGCGGATTAATTGCAAAATTTAACCATCATAGTGAATTACAGTTTTACTGCCGCTGGTACTTTTAAAAGTATTATACCATGGTTTGGATAAATACTCGATTCTGATTGGCTGGAGGGTGGGCATTTATTTCCTTAAACCGCCCGGCAATGAAGTAGCGCTGGCAACATTTTAATCACCGTTCTAAATTAATACGCCGTCTACGTTATCTGCTGCCAGCGCCATTAGAGTCGACCCTTATATGAATGGTATCCATAGCAACACCAACAGCTGATTAATAAAGCCAAATAACGCTAAATCCACTGATTTGAAAAGTTTGTCTTCGCCAAATATCTTAGTTACAACAACTTTAATCTAGCAAAGACGTTTTGTGGTTAGAGGTGCAGTATTTATTCAGTTTGGAAATATGAACGTAACATAGTAGGGCTTTACCTAATGTAAGGTAACGCTGACGTGAGCAACGCTGGTTGCGAATGCGAACAAGTTACTTCACAAAGCACATTAATCTGTATATTAAAAAAAACATTTTATCCAGCGAAATGTCTTAGATATGACACGTTACATCTAACAGTAACAAACTCTGTATCTACAGTAGGCTATTTTTTTCAGATGTTCCCATCTCATGATGCAGATCGTGAAATGCAATTTCCTTAGCCTGGGCTGTTTAAAATAGGCTGCGTGACCAAAGCATTTTTAAAACGCAAGACGGAGAGAGATGGGTAAATTGAGTTGCGGTTTCATGCAATTTTCTTAAATAATCTAACTAATGACAAAAATAACCAAAATTGGTGCCAATTTTATGGTATAAAGTTGAGAAGGAACTATTTGCTTCCATATAGAATCAATTGTTTTCAGAACTACCAACGAGAGGTTTTTGCATAACTACGGACAAAATAGAACTAGTAACGAGAAATAGAATTGAATGTTGTTTTCATTTAAGACCATGGGCAAATGTTCCTTGCTTTAAGTGTTTTACAGAATAAATGGAAAGCAAAGATATACTTGTCTCCCTTTTTTTTTTTTGCTGATCCGAAAAATGATCCGATCCGTGACTCAAAACCGTGATACGATCCGAACAGTGAGTTTTGTGATCCGTTGCACCCCTACTAATGAGTCATGGTTTCTCACAAGAAGTATTTGTTGGCAGAGCTTGTTACGTTCTACATACTGCTTATCACTACAAAATGCAATAATTAATAATGTTTCAGTGAAATGAATCATTCTTGTCACTATATTTGAAACTGTTCTGTCCATCTATGGTTGTCATCGTACTATATTCATATTTTGTCTCTATGAACACTTCTGGGCCAGGCCAAGGGGAGGTTAACATCAGTAGCAAAATTTGAAACATTATGAAATGACTTCCTATCTGCCTGATCTTGAAGCCAACATTCCAAGGTGTACAGAACAAAAAAAAGTGTTTAATTATTATTCTCATTTGACATGAGTACTAGGCTGAATAAAAATTTTTTTGTTTGTTTGTTATACCCTACCATACCACCAAAAATTATACCTGCAGTTTTTCTGTAATTTTGACCTGGAAATGTACTGAAAATACAAGGTTGGGTTATAGCAACCAAATGATCATTTAAGGTCAGCCTAATTGTTGCTTTTCACATCATGATGTAATTATTGAATTAAGATTTTAAATGAAATTATATGATTAATTTAGAGTTCATTTTAAAAGAATTTAGGTTACATTGGAACATTTTTTCACATTGCATCCACTTTCATCAAGTGACAACATTATCTAATTAAAGTGGTGCAGGCTCAGTTATAAAGCTGCATGAAACCCTTGAAAATAAGTGAAAAAGTGTTCCACTGTTGCCAAAATATACACTGCCAGGCCAAAAAAAAAGTTGCACACGCTAATATTTCTTTGGACCGCCTATAGCCTTCATTATGGCGCGCATTCGTCATGGCATTGTTTCGACAACCTTATGCAACGTCACAACATTTATTTCCGTCCAGAGTTGCATTAATTTTTGGCCGAGATCTTGTATTGACGACGGGAGAGTCGAACCACTCCGTAACGTCTTCTCCAGCACACCCCAAAGACTTTCCATGGGGTTAAGGTCAGGACTAGTGGCCAATTCATGTGTGAAAATGATTCCTCATGCTCCCTGAACCACTCTTTCACAATTTGAGCCTGATGAATCTTGGCATTGTCTTCCTGGAATATGCCCATTGA
The DNA here is from genome assembly GCA_029718625.1 of Synaphobranchus kaupii. Classification (NCBI taxonomy): domain Eukaryota; kingdom Metazoa; phylum Chordata; class Actinopteri; order Anguilliformes; family Synaphobranchidae; genus Synaphobranchus; species Synaphobranchus kaupii. The sequence continues at coordinate 81,881,799 of CM056377.1, forward strand.
TGGGATAACCTGGTCATTCAGTACATTCAGGTACTCAGCTGACTTCATTTTATTGCTGCATAATGTTGCTGGGCCTAGACCTGACCAATTGAAGCAACCCCAGATCTTAACACTACCTCCAGAGGTTTGTACAGTGGGCACTATGCATGACGGGTGCAACGGCGACTTTGTTTTTGGCCAGGCAGTGTATTTAAATACAATTATTAATGCAAACAATTGGTATATGATGTGTAATAGCTGCCTGAATAGACAAGTGAAAATGTGTCCCTCCGTTACCATGGCCATCTGACTTTAAACCATGCCCCATAAAAATTGAGTAGCACAAGTGGCTTACCATTTTGCATGTTCATATTTAAGTGGTAATAGTACAATATGAAAGAGAAAGATAACCCTTTTCACCTCAGGAACCGTATGATATGTATGTCTGAAGAAAGTGTAATAAACAGACGTTAATTTTGCGTCCCTCCATTACCGCCCTGTTTTTTTATAAATTTTACCCCCAAGAAGTTGTTTGCCCCCAAACTTTTTTTCCTCAGTTTGTAGTCTAAGGTAGCCTTTATATAATACCAGTTGTTATTTTACTCAGCCTTGGATAGAACAGGAGTACTCGGGCAAAATACAGCAAAAGTGTCCCTCGGTTACCGCTTGGCCTGGCCCTTCTGAGATCATGCACATTAAATAAATGCGGCCAGAAGTGGACTTTGTGTCATCAAGTTTTTTAATTTGCGTCATCAAGTTCCAGTGAGCATGCATCAAAATTGGAACCAATAATGTAGAATATGTCAAATATGTCTGTTTCCCTCCACTAAATGTACTTTTACACGTATTCTTAGTGCTCGCATTTGACGTCAATCAAATCGACTCTCCGCTCTTCAAAAATCTCCGTCGAAGGATTTGTTTTGCTCGCGTATACGTCATATCGTGGAAGGTAGTGCTGCTCTAACTGCCGTTTCATGGTGACTTTAATGTTTTACCTTATTAACTTTATAAATTTTTGTAAATATAAGCTAATTCCGAATTTGATATAGGTATACAGGCGATGCTGTCATGACTGGGTATAAAAGGATATCAAAAGACCCTTGATATCTTATTTTCAGGTACTCTTACAAGCAATTCTATAACCTCTGCATTTGAATGGATCTCTATGGGAATTAGGGGGTGGGAGTAGATTAAGCTGTAAATTACACGGGAAGTAAGTCCTCAAGGGTCTGAGGTATCAAACGAGCCTCAAATCATCACTCTGCTGCCAGATATATGCAGTAGATATGGATGGATCCCTTTAAGGGTTGTTTTTCCTGACTCATTTTCCTATTGAAAAGTGAAGTGAAGTGAAGTGAAGTGAAGTGAAGTGAAGTGAAGTGAAGTGAAGTGAAGTGAAGTGAAGTGAAGTGAAGTGAAGTGAAGTGAAGTGAAGTGAAGTGAAGTGAAGTGAGCCCAATTGTTATTTATTTCTTTTCAGTTACGTTTTTCACAAATTACATTCCACTGTACTACATTGATGAGATTAACTCCAGTTGTTGAGGACCAAAATACTTTCTGATTTCTTCTTGTTGAAGTGTACTCACTTTTATAAAAATATGACTAACAGGCAATTATAGTTGATTGGTGTAATTATAAAGAAAAACAAGTCGTCATATAAAATGTACAGGTGGCACAAGATTCACAAAACTGCATAGATAATCAGGTTAGGAACAAAGGTTGAGGTTTTGCATAGCAAACTGGTGACAGGTGTTTTATGTTTTCTGGAAAGCTGGTGTTTCTGATATTTTGTCCACCCCCTGTATGTGGCACACATATAAAAATTATAATAAAAAAACACTTGCATGCAAACCTTCAGTCACATTTTATAATTTCCTTAAAACGAGGAAACATTCCTGCGGAATCAAATATGTAGCCTCAAGACAACTAAAGAAGGTTCTTGAATTTACAGTTGAAGTCGGAAGTTTACATACACTTAGGTTGAAATCATTAAAACTCATTTTTAACCACTCCACAGATTTTATGTGAACAAACTGTTGGCAAGTCAGTTAGGACATCTACTTTGTGCATGACAGTAATTTTTCCAAAAGTAATTTTTCCAACAATTGTTTACACAGACAGATTATTTCACTTTTAATTCACTATATTACAATTCCAGTGGGTCAGAGGTTTACATACACTAAGTTGACTGTGCCTTTAAATTTTAAATATTTGGTCACATATCCTTTGCGTGCCATTACTTCCTGATGTCTGTGACCCAACAACATCAAAAGACGCTTGATATCTTATTTTCTGGTACTCTTACAAGCGATACTATAATGTCTCTGCATTTGAATGGATCTCTATGGGAATTGGGGGGTGGGACTAGATTTAGCTGTGAATTACACTGGAACAGTATGGAAACACATGATTGGCTAAATGGCTCTAAGTCATCAAGGGTCTGACGTATCAAACAAGCCTTAAAGCATCACTCTGCTGCCAGATATGCAGTAGATATGGATGGATAACTTGAAGGGTTTCTTCTCCTGACTTATTTTTCCGTGGAGTTCAATAGGAAGATTTGTCAGGAGAAACAACCCTTAAATTGATCCATCCATATCTACTGCATATCTGGCAGCAGAGTGATGGTTTGAGTCTTGTTTGATACCTCAGACCCTTAATGACTGTTCCAGCATAATTTATAGCTAAATCTAGTACCACCCCCAAATTCCCATAGAGATCTATTCAAATGCAGAGATGTTATAGTATCAGTATATAGAGTACCAGAAAATAGGATATCAAGAGTCTTTTGATGTTGTTGGGTCACATACATCAGGAAGTCAAGGCATGCAAAGGATATGCGACCAAATATTAAAAATTTAAAGGCACAGTCAACTTAGTGTATGTAAACGTCTGACCCACTGGAATTGTGATATAGTGAATTAAAAGTGAAATAATCTGTCTGTAAACAATTGTTGGAAAAATTGCTTGCGTCATGCACAAAGTAGATGTCCTAACTGACTTGCCAACACTATAGTTTGCTAACATGGAATCTATGGAGTGGTTAAAAATTAGTTTTAATGACTTCAACCTAAGTGTATGTAAACTTCCGTCTTCAACTGTATGTATACAAACAAAATGCCAGAATTTTTCAGTAACCAAATTAATTGACCATAGCATTAAACTAGAGTTTCCACGTGTCCAGCTTTCAGCCTCTTTTTCCGAGTGGCAAGTCGTGTATTTGGTTTTTAACAAATGGGTCTTCAAATTACTTTTCCAAATGTTAACTATTTTTTCTTGTATTTGTGTCAATATTGAGCAATAACTTTATTTCTCCCGCCTTTTCTCTTGTCGCTTATATTCTGTAATTATTTGTTTGCTTCCATTACACATCTATCAGAGCCAATAATATTAAGCCTTTTCTCATTGTTAAATAAAGGTCTGCAAAAATGAACGTTAACTTGGCAGTACACCTTATGTGCCTTTAACAAAACACAAATGGCATTGTTAAGGCTTGCTGCAAAATGACAAAAACTGCTGAATTACCATTTTTATGAAATTTGTCTGGTTTTCACCAGGCGAAAATGTGGCGGCCCTAATTAAGACCCCTTGCACCTTTGTATTAAATGCTATTTTGCATCTACATTAGGCTGGGCGATATATTGCAATGATAATTATCGATCGCAATAACGGCCCTTGCCAGCATGTGGGGTATTGCCTTTCTTTTCGTCTTTTTTTTTTTCTTTAATTATACCTGATGCGGTAGTAACTTAACTTCAAAACCCTTGTGAAATTCTTCCGGAAAAAAAATCACTGTCTACTGCATATTGATAAGACGGACAATCACAGAAAGGCGTTGCACCTTTCATGCGATTGACAAAAACAAATCTGTACGTCCTTGCTGCTGGTTGGCTGTTTTATCAACACTCAAAAGATGGAGGGTCTCTGATAGATCCAGCGGTGATGTATTTTTCCGGAAGCATTTCACGCAGCCTCTGAAGTTTGGATGTTTACTGCCGTATATTGGGTATACTTAAAGAAAAAAAGACAAAAAGAAAGGTGCCCCACATGGTGGCAACGGGCATTATTGCATTTGATAATTATCGATGTTGTATATCGCCCAGCCCTAATCTACATTCTCAGAAGCTTTTGGATGTTGGATTTCAAGATTTGTCTTGTGTACAGGTGCATTGTTATTAAAGGGTTACAAGGGTAATGCCTTCGCTGATGGCTATATTTTAACATCCCCTTGCCTGTGGCAGACTGCTGCTCCACCTACAAACAACACAGGAGTGTAATTTATCTGCTCTGATTGACTGGGAGTGTACAAATGGAAAGGGAGGAAAGGCAGACCCAGGCCTGCAGATTTTCACTTTGGAGAGAGATCCACAAACGAGATAAACGCTTTAATTTAGCAAGCTAGACTGCTACATATCCTTCATAAGGAAGCGTTACACAAATATGAGCTTGTATACATGATGAACATCCTCAACAACTTTTCTCGAAATACTGATGGCCTACCACTTTAGTGACATTCCGTGTTCCAGGTAAAGGCTTTCTGTTATAACAGAAACTTGGGGATACTGGATTTGGCAGAATTTTTTTTTATCACATAGCCATGTGTTAGCATGAAGGAACAACTTTTTTCTCCTAGCCATATCTCAAGTGTACTTATTTAAAGGCAGCTTTTGTGAAAGCACTGGGTTTGAGTGGGGTTTTTGGTCAACCGATGGCAGTTATGCGTCTGACTTGCATTGGGGCACTGGAGAACCGAGAGCTCTCCAGTTAAATCAACATTCAAACACACAGAGGTACAAAGGCGCTGCGGGACGGCTTTTTTTCACAGCGTGACTTGGCTGATTGAAATTTCAAAATTAATTTAAGCGGCGTTCCACGGAGAGCGCCGGCGCCACGCAGGCAGGGCCCTCGTGGCGCTCGTCTCCGCGCAGCTGCTCTGGGTGTCATTACCGACAACACAGGCAAACCCCTAGCCAAAAGGGAGGGGGGGTGGGTGTGCCTAGCACTCCACAATGTTTTCAGCAAGTGTGCAGTGGAGATTTAGATAGGAAGAACTACCTTGTCTAATAAAATTTTTAAAAGACACTTCAACCTCTTTGCAAACTTCTCATATACTGCTTCAGTGAAGATGCTGATGATGTGTGTGAGCAGGGGGGCATGGGAGTAAGAGTACCTGGAAATAAGATATCAATAGACCTTTGATATTCTTTTATACCCAGTCATGATAGCATCACCTGTTTACCTGTGGAATGTTCCAAACAGTTGTTTGTTGTATTTTTATTTTATTTTTTTTTCTCCCCTGCCCCAACTTTTTTGGAACGTGTTGCAGGCATCAAATTCGGAATTGGTGTATATTTACAAAAATCAATGAAGTTGATAAGGTAAAACATTAAATGTATATTTTTTGTACTGTTTTCAGACATGAATGTCTCGTTGACATACAGATCCTTTCCAAAAAATTTGAATATCAGTATTTCAAGAAATTAGAATAGTGTGTCGAAAATCAGCATTTACTTCAGTTATTTCAGAGAATGAGTGGAGTGGCTTGGCTCGAGGAATCCCACAGTTGTAGCCCATGTCCCGGATACGTCTGTATGTGGTGGTTTTTGAAGCACTGACTCCAGCCTCAGTCCACTCCCTCTGCATCTCTGCAAAATTTTGGAATCGTCTTTGCTTGACAATCCGCTGAAGCCTACGGTCATCTCTTTTGCTTGTGCACCTTCTCCTGCCACATTTTTCCCTTCCACTAAACTTTCTATTGATATGCTTGGACACTGCACTCTGTGAACAGCCAGCCTCCTTAGCGATGACCTTTTGTGGCTTACCCATCTTCTGGAGGGTGTCAATGATGGTCTTCTGGCCAATTGTCAAGTCTGCAGTCTTCCCCATACTGAACCAAACTGAGATAAACTTTGCAGGTGTTTTGAGTAAATTAGATGATAGTGTGACACTCAGTCTAAAACATTCATTCTCTGAAATAACTTTAGTAAATGCTGATTTTCGACACACTATTCTAATTTCTTGAAATACTGTTTTGGGGGTTTTCTGGAGCTGTAAGCCAAAATTATGAAAAATGAAACAAATAAAGGCTAGAAATATTTCACTTTGTGTGTAATGAATCTATAATCTATGAAAGTTTCACTTTTTGAATGGAATTATGGAAAAAAACAAAACTTTTCCATGATATTCTAATTTTTTGGAAAGGATCTGTAGATGAGGAAACATTTCAGGACTTTAGAGTGCGACCGATATGGGATTTTTGAGACTGATTTTAGAGGAGGGGGGGGGGGGGGCGATTACTGATATGACAGCCGATATATTTAATTATTTTTGAGCTGGAATGAAAATAGACCTTTTCTAGTACCGATATGACTATGCAAAGGTACTCAGAAGGCTGCTTTCTGTTAAATAGTGCCAGTCGCTAATTCTTGCTATAAGTGTACTGCCCAAGGCAGCCCGGTAAGAACTGAGACATCAGGTGGAAGTTGACTTTGTTTTAATGTTTTCCACCACAACCAACACACTTTATATGTTCCCATCAGTGAATAGAGTTATGGTGGTTCTGCAATAAATCAAATATACATACATTACATATAGCACATAATTAAAGCAAAAGAATACACAGTACAGTAGAAATAGTTTGCACGCAATACGCACAAGCTCTATCAATATGCACGATCCCGGCCGGGTCACAGGGATACGTGTGTACATGGCCCGATTTATCACGTACCTAACTAAGCCGGAAATGGGAAGTATTACAATAAAAATTTACCATCAAAAATCACTAATTCGCACCAAATACGGACATGTCGTATCCGGACATTAATGGAATTATCAGAGGACCTCAGAGTTCACTGAGAAACAGTAGGTAATTTCAGCCGGAATTATAATTCACATGCCCGGTAAAAATCACTGACATAGTCGTTCCGGACGTGAATAAAATTACTGAATTGCCCTGGTGAAAATTACATTACCTGACCTCCCCTGGTGAAACTAATCCTGTCCGGACAGTGCTTTATTAGGCTGAAATAAAGCTAAATCAGAGCTTGGTTAATCTTGCTAGCATTTGGTTGCCATAATATCACCGTCTCCATTAAACAGATAACTGTGATAACACAAAATAATGTGCTACACATTTTCTGCACACATACAGCAAGTCGATACAACAGCGCAGATAATAATGTGTATACATCACAGACAACGCGAATGCGTTCCGAACATGTAAGAGGAGTTCAAGCTAGCAGCTTAGCTATCCTGACTAGCTATGACATTATTTGTATAAGTTTATTTATTATATATTTTTGCACTTAACTACAACTTATAAAAACACTCCTGACAATACTTACTGAATGAACGGTAACGTTACTTACAGTTGAATACACGCACATCACCAACAACACCACAAATTAAGTGAAACTTATAACAAGTGCTATGAGTCTCTCTGACATGCAGCCAGGCAAACTGAGATAAAAGTTAGGAATGTTCTGAGCCACTGATTGGCAGCGTTAAAGGAGCACTCTGATTGGTAGGATTAGGTTACCATGAGTAAACAAACTGAATTAAAGCGGAAGGAAGCTTTTTCACAATATCGGTCCCACATATCGGCCACAAGTCATCCTTGACGACCGATACAGTTATGGTCCAGAAATGCAAATATTGGCCCAATATATATCGGTCGTCCGATATATCGGACTGGCTCCATTTAGAAGGCGTGATGCCGAACTGCATTTGCCTGTGCCAATACACCAGCAGCAGCAGGTGAGGAGGGTTGGCAGAAAAAACTGCATCTGTAGCCTGGTAAGCAAACGGAATGGCTTATTTCACTGAAAAAAGTCCAAAACTTTGTCCAACGACTATTGCATTTATTTGGAAATTTTTATCACTAATGCATTTTCACAAATGTTTTTCAAAAAACAGTCCCGGGGATTCATCTGCATAATGTTTTAAAAAAAATTTTTTTTAACATCTTGATATGATTCAAAAAACAGATTAATTAAAATTTCGCAATTTTTAACACTTTTTTGCCCTATTCCTCGTTCTTCACATTTTTTAAATGAGTGACCAGGTTTATATCCTTTCAGCAATTAAAACCCCGCTGATTTAATCTCTTACTCCATAACTAAAGAAATCCATACTTTGTGCTCAAATTATCCCCCATTTGACATGCCCAAAATGCACTTGCACTATGTGCTTTTTTTGACCATAAACGTCACAGCTAGCGGTTCTGTGAGACTAACGAGCGTGCTTTAGAGCCAATAGCAAACTTAAATTAGCAAACAAGTTAGCCAATTTTGTGTAACATGGCAGTGTCAATATGTAGTAGGGGTAGTAACGATTCTCTAAATCCACGGTTCGGTTCAGACCTCGATTTTTGAACCACGGTTCGGTTCATACCTCGGTTTTTTTGTTTTGTTTCTGTAATGTGTAGTATTTACAAAATATACAGCTCAGGGTTTTTCCTACGTAGTAAATTATTTGACGGCCGCCAAAATGATTTCCCGGACCGCCAAAATGACAATAATTGACAAAACGGCAAATAAAATCATATCCAAATGAATTTAATTTAATTTTTTGGGTGCAATATGGTCTTTCGGCCAGTGGATGGCGATATATATTGTACTAGTCGCCTTCAATATGTCAGTACTAGGAGACGAGTAGAAGAAGCATAGAAGACTGTACAGAGATTTTCTTATAAAGGGGGAGATGGGAGACTCCTCGTCTTTTGCATTGTGAAAAGCGTAACGGCTAGTAGTAGCTTAGCTTGGATCACGTGCACCGTTGCTAGCCAATCGTTTCAAAGTATTGACGTCAGTGAGACTCTTCAGAGTTTTTCGACAGTTATCTACGGCATTTGGCAATATAGTATTGCATGCACCCGTTAATCTTTTGAAAGACAGAAAAACAACCATTTATGATATTACGACTCCATGCACCTATAAAGAGTGATTTGCTTACTTATCACCACTATTACACTGAAATATCAGTGTTTACCAAAGACACATGGCCACACTTTAATTGCATTAGGAAGGGAAACCGTTTTTACAGGTGCTACCTAGCTAGCCTATGTAACGTGGGCCTACTGCAAATCATCGGAAGGAAATTTAAAAAAGTCCTTGTCTCGACCTATTATTACAATTTAACGTTACCGCTGCACATAGACGTGGCATGGCGATGTGATCTATATACTGATGTTTTGGTAGAATGTTTGTGGGAAGGGAAACCGTTTTTACAGGTGCTACCTAGCTAGCCTATGTAACGTGGGCCTACTGCAAATCATCGGAAGGAAATAAAAAAATTATTTAAAAAAGTGCTTGTCTCCACCTATTATTGCAATTTAACGTTGCTGCTGCACGTAGACGTGGCATGGCGATGTGATATATACACTGATATTTTGGTAGAATGTTTGTGGAATACAATTCCAAGAGTAGCCTAGAAAAAAGAGCGCAAATTTGGATGTTTAGCTATGTAGCTAATTAGCCAGCTAGCGATGGTATAAGTTACCGTTAAACATCCTTTCAAAAACGGACTTGCGAACAAACAGACACACAACCTAACACCGATTTATATTTTATTATTAAACAATGATATACAGGCATGGAGGAATCGATTTGAGATACTTATCCCACAGTTTGGGTGCTAGCTCCGAGACGCTGGGCCTGTAGTGTCGTAAATTAATTCTAACTGCTGCAACATTCCCTACTGTCTATCATCTCACAAAACTGTATTTTTTTCGTAGTAGACACATCATAGCTCGCTCCAAAATGAGTATGTGATGACAAACATGTTGAATATGAGCGACAAGGCAGTCCATTTATTATGTCACAAACAGTGTCCACAAAACAGAAGCTTGTTCAGGGTACTAAGGGATCTTCTCCATTGACTTCCATTCAAAAAATACAGCCCGAAACAGCTTTTGGTCTCACTGAGGCGTTTAGACCAATGATTGTTGTCTCCCCCTGGGGGAGGGTCTCTGGACTGTAGCCTAAAGAAATGCGGCTCTACCGAGTGCGACTCGGTAGAAAGACATAGCGTGGGCAGCGAGTTGGATGGAACATGCTCCAATTTTGAATTAGGCTACCTTTTGAAGCCCTAACTTCTGAAAAGGTAAAAGCTTTAACTCGATCCACGTTGGCGCCCTATAACTACAGTGTTAGACTTATCGGTCTCAATTACAGTATCCTATTCATGTTTGTCTTAAATTATAAACTAGGCTACAGCTTTAAGAAAACCCCAGGATTGATACTACAGTGTAATGAAATCAGAGGGTGCTGTTAATAGCCCAAAGCGCTTACGACCCTCGTCTTGCCACAGCCACAGACTGTAAAATGCACCATTTACAAGAAAATCATGTTCAGTATAGCTAGAAACAATATTTTTCTTAAGCGTTGTACAAATAGGCCTACGCATTCGGCGTTTTCCATTGCTTACTGTAGGCTACTATGCAGTAGGCTACCTGATGCACTTTCGGTTTAGAAGACACCTAATTTTTTTCCTCATTTGTGGATTTTTTTCCTCCTCTCGTAGCTAGCCCATAAATATGTTAATGAAACCAAATATCTTACCTGTAGGCTATATGCAGGTAGGCTACCACTGTGTTATGATTAACCCTGAAGAGTTTATCTTGTTACGTTTCGCCAAAGTCCCGCACAGTCGACATTTCCAGTGACCTATCGCATTTAGGGCTGAAATAGTCTACGTTGCTGTTGTCATGTAAAAACACAAATTGTGTTTTTGTACGTTTAAAACAAAACGTGTAGCTACATTATTTATGTTTTAGAGTGTTGTTTATTTCTTTTTCTGTTTGTGCGCTATCAAAATAGTCTAAATGGTGTAATATTCAAATACTCAAAAAGCTTCAAGGTCCTTTGATTTCTAAAACCTAACTCCTAAACACAACCCTACTGGTACTTTACAACCAAAGCCTACATGGGCTCTTTGTACTCCAAAAACTGTTTTTACGGTAAAATTAATGCAAAAAATGTTGCTACTCACGCACTGCGTACGCGTGCATTGGTACCGTCAAAACCCATTTCTCTGCCAGGAAAAACCCTGCAGCTTGCCCTAACCCTAATAATTTTGTGACTTACATGTGTTATAGTGTTAATTTTGAAATGAAAAATTTGTTTTCTTACATTAGTAGTAACGTAATGAGCTCAACAGGCTGCACCTGCAGTAGTGGCAGTGGGTTGGGGTTGGTGGAGGGGGTGTGTCGCGGTTCCGTCTTCCAGAACCGCGATACAAGACCGTGGACGTTTGTATCACGGTTTCGGTCTCGGTTTCGGAACCGTTACACCCCTAATATGTAGTATGTATTGCTTCCATATCAGTTTCCCAGTGTTGTTTCCCACCACAGATTCAAATTTATCAAAAAAAGAAAATTACAAATAAAAATTGTACTGTGCCTAGCGTAGCGCTGTCGCTTCAAAAACCCCCTCTCACTCTATTCGATGCCCCTCTCCCCTTCTTACACACAAACCCGCACCCACACACACACACGTACACACACACAAATGTGCGAGTGCATTTCCAAGACAGAGGCTGCATCTCACGATTCTGAGGAGATTAACGTGGTTAGTATGTTTGTGAAAGTTATGTTCGTCAAAGTTAAACCGTCTGTGGTAGCCTACATTATAATGGATACATATTGTTTCAAGCATCAAGCTAGCCGAGCTCTGAACTATGTTACCATATTCATTTCTCATAAGCTAACTTAACAAGGTTATCACTTTTGCCAGCAAGCTAGCGGCTATAATACATTTATTTATTTATTTTTTTACAAAAAAATGTTATCTCTCTAGCTAACTTGAAAAGAGAAACAAAATAAAATATATCCATGCCTATTGCAGTATCTCGTGGAAGATAATACAAACGTTATTCAGGGAAGATATCAGTACAATGCAACGCAACACAAATATTTTGCAAAACGCAACCTGCTGTGTTCAAGGCAGGGTTTCCCCGTTTCCCTTCAGTGCAGGCTCTGTTGCCTCTGTTGCCAATCCGTGAAATTGTGCGACGGGTCATCACGGGGGTGCTACCCACGTAGCCGTTGGCAAATTACACCCAATCTTTTTTAGATTATAAAAAAATGGGTGAAAACCATTATTTTTTTCATATACAAACAAGTGTCCAAATACCATATTAATTTCTCCTATAGGCAGTCTATTTTTTTTGCTCTGGAAGTCTCTAAAAAGCTAACAAATCTGAAGGAAATGACAACATGACTTCTGAGGCCTATATCTTTAGTTGTTTCGGAGGATAGATGCACCATTCTGTGTCATTGTCTATATAGCTACTCTTTCACATTTGAAATGGTCGATTTTCGTAGCGTTCTGAGATGATTTCAGCAGCATACTTTGTGTGAATCAGTGGCCTACATTTAGTAACCACTAATATTCTTCTGTTTCACTACGACAGAAATTCTGCAGATAAAATGCATGGAAAGTATAGTAATCTAAAATGTTGACGCGGTAAAACATGAAATAATGGCAGTTTGACAGCGACAAGCCCTGGGAACACAAGTATTTGTTCTCGTCAGTGTAGACGATGTTCATGACAGCATGATTCATTCATTCATTCATTCATAAGCACCAAGATACATGTCTTAGATAGCGCTTCATTTTGCATAGATATATTGAATTTATTTTTAACTGAGGTAGTATAACATAGGGGATTTGACCCCATCCCTAAGTATTTTTTTAAATATGACTATATTCATATATTTGTAGATACTGAGAATATATTCATATTTTATGGATAGGCTATATTTGTATATCAGTTGGCCCTACTAATTGATAACTTATTGGTAGGTTTGAACCAATCTGCCCAGTGATGAGTACATGTTTGAAATACAGTAGACCAACATAGCTACAGAACTGTATAGCAGTCAGATATAAAAAACAGAGTACTGAAAATCCCTGATAGTGTCGAGAGCTGAAGTTTGGCTTGGGTGGTCCTCATTTGAATTTCCTGTCTTTTGCGGCTTTTGACCAAGCCGAACTTCTCACTGCTTTTCACTGAAGATTCCGATGCCACACGAAAGGAAGAAGGATAATGCCTTGGAAGCAGGGAATAAACTGCACAGAGAGATGGTATTATAAGAAATGAAATGGTTTTTGGACAGACACCTGATGAAACATCTTAGTTTTGTTAATTTTTTGGGGCCGTATAAATGTAACAAAGTAAAAGGCGTAAAATTACTGGAAACAAAAGGTGCAATTTGATAGCCAAATCTGCTTTGTCTTGGCAAATTATGCAGTTCACTTTACCTCATGGGAAGGTTTAAGTCAAAAAAATGTTGAGTGGCTCAAAGAGATATGGATATTTTTCCCTGCTTATTAGAGCCAAATGCACGTTGTAGGAGACGTGAAGAGATGCTGACTGGAAATCACTTTCCACACAGAATGTCATCAGAGGACAAGACTGTGGAGGCCTCTGACCAAGGACCATCAGCGCTCCCTGGCAGCGCCGGGGTCACGCCTGCAGGCAGCCCGGCCGCCGCAGACAGACGCCCCCGAGGTCGGCCGCGCAAGGATGCGCTTGCCTCCACGCCCAAGCCCAGGAAAAAGTAGGTCTTACCCTTCCCTCCTCCCAGCTGCTGCTGATGGTCATCCTTTTCCTTCGCTCTAGAGCCAAAATGGTCCCCAGCGTTTCTGGGGGAGCGGATTATAGAAGGGGAAGTGCCACAAAGTGCTTTCTGTCAGTTGGAGTGAAAATGAGAGGCAGAATGTACAGGGAAAGGAGGAGGAGGAGTGGTGGTGGGGGAGGGGGAGGAGGTGGTGGGTGTCGGTTGGAGGGAGGGGGTGCAGGTCTAATGAGTGCTGAAAGAGACAGGAAACCTTGATGTAAATTTGGATCTGCCAAAGTCTCCCAGAGCGCAACGCTTAGGCCAGACAAGACCAGATGTGGTCAAATGGTGAGCAGCGAGCGAGTCATAATCAAGCTTCTGGTTTGTCTAGCAGGTTGCAGGTTTGGGGTAATATTTGGGTGGTTTGGTTGTATCTCTTTTCAGGGCACAGGGAGCTGATTCTCTTCGACCTACTCACATTCCCACCTTACTGCGCTGCCATTTTCATTCATTTGAAATAAAGTTTGGTGACCTCAGTCAGAAGATATTTTTCCCGTGAAGAATATCTAAAATTATTTTTTTAAATCATAGCTGGCACGAGATGAGTATATGGTAAGGATGTTCAGTCTCACTGAATTGCGTAAAATACCAGCTTGTGTTGTGTACCTAATAGTTGCGGGGGACCAGGTTTCTGGGGTCACGTGTTTGAAATTCATATTTCCTGAATAGATAATTCCACGAGGTTGCCAGTTCAGCAGGGGCACTCCCTTTGCGTCTGTTAAATCAGAGCTCGTTTATTAGGATCAATGAATTATTAAACCTGCTAGCATTTCATTTCCTGTGAGGCCCCCAAGTGAAGACTCTAAAGCCATAGAGGGGAAGTGCATTGGCTGCCAGATAACCCTGGCTAACCCGAGATCCATTCATCCTGGCATCCCCCACACTCCTTTAACCCCCCTTCCCCTCATTGGCAGAGTGGAAGACCGTGGGTCAGGACAGGATAGGACGTGGGGGTTTGGCAGGGGGCTACGTGTGCACACTAATTGAGAACCGCGGGATGCTTTCTCTGAGGGAGTGGGACGGGGAGGGCACCGGGGTGGGTGGCTGGGATTCTTCGCACAGACGTGCTGTTTCGGGGTCAGGGAACGAATTCGCTCAACCAAATCCCTGCTTATTGGCCGCAGCGGGTGAAGCAAAATAATGAACTGGTCCTTTGTCAGCATGCTTTTGAGGTTGTGTCAGGCAGTGGTGTTGCCAATATTTAATTTCAAGGGTGCTCGGTAATTCTGAACTGAACGGACTTTGTCCGGTCTGCGGACGGACTGTAGGGGGAGGGGGAGGAATTACAGTTCCCGTTTCCCGGCAGTCGTCTTCTGCCTGCGTTTGCGGCTCAGGTTCTTCTCGATCAACTTCCGCATGTTATGCGTATTTAACAGTGCCCAATTCGGTGGTTTCACACTGCAACCCCCCACCCCCCACCCTCCACCCTCTTAGCTGCAATGCTGGTCTTAAAATATTGTTTTATAGTGTTATCCAGCAGAGGATGGGAGACCACATTAACGTGGTTCTGAGGGTGTAGTGAGCCAGTGTAAAAGTGGATTGACTGTTTTATATGAACAGAGTCTAGGGGCAGACTGGAATGACAGAGAGTGTCTTCGTGCTGTGTGGAGGTGAGTGGCAGGTCAACGGCTTCCTCCACGGCTTGCCTCTGCGGTGTGGGTTCATCTCTGAGATCGCATGACAGTCCTCAAAACCCCAAAGATGTAGGGCAGATTACAGGCACTTGACACTGCTGGTCGATAGCGCGTCACAGAGGAAGTCGGGGACCGCCTTTTGTGCCACTGTCCCCGTTAAAAGACTAATAGCAGTCTCATGGAACGTTAGCCAGTTCAGTTGTCCTGCATGCACTCGCATAATTCGTGTTTACCTTGGAACCCCCCTCCCCCCTCCATAGCTGTTGTAAAATATGCAGCGCATTAGATGAATTGCATCTAAATTCGCTTTAAAGGTTTCTGCTTGCTTGGCCTCCGTAAAGGTGTCGATTCCACCATGGGTTGTAAACACACGCACAGGCACACGCACATACAAACACGCAGCTGATGCTCTTGGTGTTATAAGGTGATGTTGCCTGATCCTGTGCAAAGGACACCTTTGCTAGGATAATCTGCTTAGTAGGGGAATATACGTTTGTCCCAGTGTGGTGGCGAGGTTCCCTGTCACGGACACCGCTGATGTCACCCACCCTGTCCCTGCCTCTGTCCTTCCCAAAGCTGTTCTGGGTAATCCCACAGATCACTTCTCTCATATAACTCCAGAGTAGAGCTGCTGGACAGGGGGACACAGGTGAAAGTGCTGCTGCTATGCGGTGTGACCGTGCATTTCTGTGACCAGGTGAAATTATTCATATTTGACAGGGCGCCAGACTAACTTTTTATATTGGTGGCACTGGCGCCAGGAACGTTTTCAGTCACTGGCACCAGCACAACATTTGGCCCTTTTGTCGTTACCATCACATTTGCTATTTAATCACAGCACATGCAAATAACTGTTAAAGCAGGAATAAGGTGCAACAAAGAATTTTAATTAACATTTTTAAATGCACTTAGGGCATAGAACACTCAATGCTTTGGTGACATTCAGAATCACTTAACCACTTAAGTTAAACTTAAATATACAGTTCTGTTTAAAGTGCAAAAAACTGAAATGAACCAACTTCAGTAGGCCTAACAGAAATTAAGTGCCCTACCCCCTTACAGGTAAACCCCATGAGCTTGTTATTTCGGACTTGGGATACACAGGTGGAGAAGGCACCGAAGGCCTAACGTCAGTAGATTTCTTCCAGAAAAAAGTCTATTGTACAGTTCATTTTATGTAGCTTTAGCTGCTAGTTGTGATGGTATGATCCGTCACGAATAAGCCTACAGTGCGCAGTGTGCTCTCTCTAGTCCAAATTCTTGTGCGGAGAATGTTGTCTCTGAGTCACTACAAAGACGTGATGGGAGGGAGAGTG
Source organism: Synaphobranchus kaupii (assembly GCA_029718625.1). NCBI lineage: Eukaryota > Metazoa > Chordata > Actinopteri > Anguilliformes > Synaphobranchidae > Synaphobranchus > Synaphobranchus kaupii. Next base: position 81,898,349 of record CM056377.1, read on the forward strand.
GACTCGAGCTCGCGGAAACACAGCAGAGACATAGAACAGGCCAGCTCGAGTCCAGTAGCACTGGTGCAACCAATAAAAATGTTTAGTGGCACTAGGCAGGTTTTCACAAATGGTCGCACTCTGGAGCCCTGTTTGAGTACTACTTATATATGCTCACCCAGATGAAGTACACATATGTATGTGTGCATGTATGTGTATAATACACGTGTGTGTGTGTGTGTGTGTGTGTGTGTGTATATAGACTCACTCATATCAATCAGTGTTCATTCACGAGCACATAAATACATCCATATGGCACGTGAACAGTTTTACAATTTTTTGCCTGCAGCTCCCCTAAAAAAAATAAAATAAATAATAAATATATATATATATATATATATATGTGCATCTATCAATGTTGATGAAGCAAATTGAACAAGTGAGGATGCGTTATACATGAATGTGTCTACAATGCATGTGCATAAGCATCTGTCTATGATGCATGGACACACACATTATTATACAGTAGATATTTAAAATGTAGTTTTTTAATATTAATAAATCTGTGTGTATAGCTATAGGTAGCCTACAGTTACAGGGTGTGTATAGTTGAGTGTCTTGGGTGTTTTTTTCTTTCCCCATTGAAGCTTGGCCTTCTGTATCTCCTGCGAGCCTCTGTGTTTTGAGATGGCTGCCTCTTTATTATTAACTAAGAAAGGGAGCGGAAGATGATGTGGGTGAGCTGTGGAAAAAAAGATGCTCGTTAGTCTGCTGTTCCTGGCAATGCTTGTCAGTCGTTGGTTGGGCTCACGTGAACAGGTATCTGGATTTATAATCTGGGTGAATCCATTTTTGAACTGTTGTTGCCACTTGCCAGTTTTCTGTAGATGTCCTGTTAGTGTGCCACCAGCCACTTCCTTTTGTTTGTGATTGTAGTTAGCGCAAGCGCTTCAACGCTTTAAATCTAGTTTTTTAGTCTTCGGCAATGACCACCGAACAAACATTTCACCTCTTAAATTTTTATTTTGTTTTTAATCTACATAATATACTTCACATAATATTTCCCAAAATAATTAAAGCCCCAGGGAACAAATATTCATGATTTCCTTCTAATTAGGTTAATTTGGGTCTTGGAGTAACTCGACTACTGATCCCCTTAAATAATATTGTATTCTGTACGCAAATAAATCTAAATAGTCTTCAACAGAGTGGCATATGACAGTCACACTTCATATAGACAGAGCAATGACAACTCAACAGTGGGTGGCTGCCTTTGGGTAGGTTCTTTTCCGCATTAAAACCCTTGTTTTCATGTTTAAATGCGTAATCTATGCTCATGACCAAGTGTGTGCATTCTGCAAAGCCCTAAGCTTTCCGAAGAAGCTGGAAAGCTGACCGTCTGAGGTGCATGCTGGGACAGCCGAGCTGCTTAGAGGGGGGTGTGCCCTGGCTCAGCCAGTGAATCCAGGCCAGGTTTTATTTTCTTCCCTCTGTGTTGGAACTACTTGCACCAACATATTTTTTTTTTTTACTCTCTCGCGCTCTCTCTTGCTCACTCTCTTTCCCTTCACTGTATCATGAGAATAAGTTGTAGTATAAGGGGACTGGGGGGGGGGGGGGGGGGGGGCGCTGAGAGCCTTTTCTAGAGCCTTTTTTTAGTTTTTGTTCTGCAAAGAAGTGACAGACGGGGTTTCTTTCATTACAGAAGCAGCCAGTGTAGAGCTCGCTGAAGCAAATGTGCGCCGCCTGATATGAAATATTAATGCAAACTTTTAGGGATGAGGGGAAACTTGCATCTGCCTTTTCGTCTGCCGTTTTGTGAATGCATGCATGTTATCATATCACTCTCGCATGTCGGTGTGCACTTCTGTAGGGGAAATGCTACATTATTCTGACTTTATTTAAACAATGTTTTGTTTTGCTGTTTTTTGGATGCCATTTTTATGAGGGATCCAAAATGCTATGTGTGGGGGGTTGGGGGGGGGTTACCCTTAGCTTCATTTAAGGCTCTCGCAAGAAATAAAAGGCCCATCCCACTTGACCAAGGGCCTTTTCGGGCTTTTCAACAATGGCTATCTTCTGTTTGTTTACCACAGCACCATTCATTATCCCAGTGCTTCTTTATGCTCCTGCTCTTGGGGGTTGGGTACAAGTAAAATCCATTTAGGGAAGCCTTGTCAAAAAGTACAATGATTGTGGAATATAATCATGAGGTATATTATTCAGTCTCTACAGTAAGCATCATATTAAGATTTTATTTTTTTCTGCCCTGAGATCTCAAGGGACATCTCATGTTTTGAGTCTGCATGGAGTAACTCGCTGAAAAGGCTGTAAGAACTTTTTTTGGGAACTCCAAAAGAAAATGCAGAAATGATGGTGAAATTATTTAAACACATTAACTGCATATTAGGTACATGCATTTATTTTTGTATTTATTTATTTTAGTTCATTTGGGAAATTTATTTATTTTAGTTCAGATGTGCAGTGTCTACTCTTTTTAAAAAAAATTCTTTATTTTTTTATAAAACCTTTCTTTGCAGTACATACAATGCTAATAAAAACAAAAAATAAAAAAGAATTAAAAAAAACATGGTTGCAAAAGGTGTAATAGATTGGCAGCAAAGTTAACTTAGTGTTCCCATCCCTGCTGGCCCCAACACCATTCATTGTTTGTCAGAAGTTGAAGCTTGTGAGTATGGTTACCACATGCTATTGTGGTAATGATGCCATAAACTAAGGCCTTAGAGAGAGAGTTCTGGTGACCTAAATTAAACCTGCTCCAGAGGTCAGGACAGTGCCCTGTATTTTCATTGATATAGGTCATTGATCAGAGCACGCAGGCACCAGCGTCTGTCTCAGGCCCGAAACCCAACCCCAGATATCTGATCACCCCAGCCTTCAGCTTCTAGCAATGGGGCACAGCACCAGGGGCAATGGCTACCGAGCCAGCAGCACTCACAGATGTAGAAATCGAGCTCAGGCAATTGAAAACCTCGATGTTTGATCCTTAAGCTGATGTTCCGGGGGTTAAAGATGTTTGTTTGTTTGAGCTAGGGCCGGGCGGTATACCGGTATGAATTCCCGCAATGGTACGCGGTTTTGAAATACCGTCGTCGTTTTTTTAATTGTTTTTCATCCAATGAATATCAAAAAATGCACATTGCAGCAGTATGATAAAAAAAACTTGCGGTGTAAATTGTCTGTTTTGAATGAAGGCTTGAAATGTGAAATGTTGCACATGTATGTGTTACTTTATTCTTTTTTATATTGTATCTTGTTCTTTTTCTTAACGCTGTAAAGATGAATGTATTTTTAGACGTTACTGCAAAACTCTTTCTATTATAAATCCATTCAGCTCAATCCATTTCATGAACAAAAAAAAATGGTGTGACGTTGCAAATAACACGTGCCACAGTTTGTGGAAATGCATGATGGAGTCGTGCCGATGCTGGCGGTGAAACCTCTCCGCCTCTGCTGCATCTGGCAGGAATACCTAAAATTAGGGCTGCAAGAACCATATCGATGATTATCACATTTTTTTAAAGCATAATAATAGTTGTCTTTCTTCCTTTTCTGTGATCATGTAATGTGATTTTGTCAGTCACATGGAAGCTGCAAGGCCTCGCTGCTGAGTGGGTGTTATATCAACGTGTAATAGATAGTGTTTTTTTATTTTTTACCACGTAGGCATTTTAAGTGGCCTTGGATGACTGCCGCATCAGGTATGCTTATTAAAGAAAAAAGCTGAAAGAAAGCCGATACGATGCATGGCGATGATTGGTATTGCGCTTTAAAAAAACATTTTATAATCCTCAGTGGCCCAGCCCTATCTGGATGTATATTTTCACATTTAATTTCAAATCTAGAAGCTTGGATTTTTTTTATTTTGCTTAAATATTTTGTATAGTAACATTTGCAGGTTGCCCATTACGCTTTTTTATGTAGTCCAATTTCTATATCAAACTATCCAATTTTTGAATGTTATTAATAGTCTTAATACTTCTGCACTTTTGCAAATTTCCCCTGCTTTTAAAACACTGATGTTATTAATGGTTATTAATACATCAGACATGCAATGCAATTCAAGCAGAGTGCAAACATGGCAGTCAAACAGTAGGCAAGTACTTGTTTCTGTCCACTATTCAGCTAGCTACTGTATCATTGTATCTTTTGAATGCTACTTCCAACTTGCATTTCCAATATCCGTTACTCAATAATATAACACTTATAAACATTTACTAAACTAAGTAACTAGCAACTAAGTGTAGATTGCTAGCTCTAAATGTGAGTTTATGAACTAGATAGTGAAGTTGTCACATCTTGCTAAGGTTAGATAGACAATTTATAGAATGGATAAGAGCAGCACCCATCTCTTTGTTCATGCATAATAGCTGATATGATGCAGTTATGAAATTAAAGCCCCACTCAGTAATTTTGGTTGCTAAAAAAATGCTTATCGCAAAAAGACGAAGATATGGTACTACTATAGACATAGGCGGAAATCCCGGGGGGGACGGGGGACACACGACCCCACCCCCCCCCCCCCCCCATCCTGGGAAAAATATGATTTGTCCCCCCCAATATATCACTGTAAACATAACTATGTCATTTCAATAATATTAATAATACGCAATGAAAGCACTTGTGCTGATTATAGACACTTAATAGCGCATTTTTAACTTTCAAAAGATTGCGACCCCCTGCCCTTGGCCTCACAATGGTTTGATCCACAGAGTCTATCATTGGTGGCTGAACCTTGAGTAAGCTAGTTAGTTCAAACAAAGGATATGTTAGACATTTCTTTACTTCAAACACATTTATAATCGTCACCAGTCTTCATTTTCGCTTTATTGAATTACAGGTCACTCTTTATGTTAGCTAGTGGTTAGCTGACGTTTGCTCACTAGCTACAGTAACATCAACCAGTCTTTGCAGCTGTTTGAATTAGAGTCAGTGAGATAAGCTAGCAATGCAATGTAGTGTTCCTTAGCTGGCAAGGTGACAGAGCTTTCGTGTCTACCGTCTGAAAGGCACTCAATGCACGTAACTAATGTGAAGTTAATCCTGTCAATCGCATCATAGCGATTTCGTTTTATGTTGGCAGGGTTCTCACACACAATAGCTGTATTTGCAGAGCTAGCGAGCAAAACTATGGAGCAAACTAAAGCAAACATTAGCTAGCAAGCTAGCTAGCACCTATTCGTTAAAGATGGAATCTTTGCTATCGTCAGTTTATTCCAAGATCAGCATGCAGCTGTAGTGCTTCGAAGTCCCTGTGATAAGGTTAGCGATAAACTGAACTCCAAACTGAACAGAACTACACTCTCTTCTACAATTGTCTTAAATATCTTTAATGGTCTCATTGCAAAAGCTAAATTGTTGTGAGGGGACTTTGAAGCACGTGTGCCGATCTTGGAGTAAACTGACGATAGCAAAGATTATAGCAAACACCACAGAAACAGAATTGGTGCTCGCTAGCTCTGCAAATTCAGCTATTGTGGGAAGCCAGCCAATATAAAATGAAAACGAACTATATTAAAATTACAAAAGGTTGCCGCTTACGTTGTGTAAATTGTGAACTCATACAGCTGTCAACCCTTGTCACTGCAATCCGTTTCACATTTGCTGGCTGACTAGCTAGCTACCTGGTAGATCGAAGCCCATTATAGAATGATAGAAGATAATTGATGATAGAAGCCCATCTCCTACTGTAAATAACCTGCACACTGTGTGTGTGCGTCCGTCCATCCGTCCGTCTATCCGTCCGTCCGTCCGGCCGGCCGGCCGGCCAGCCAGCCAAGTAGAACATGGCAGAAAAAAGATGGACATCAGAGCATTTTTCAGTACACCAAAATGCAAAGTAAGAACCCTAGTAGCCTAATATCTCAAAGACTAGTTGATAAGCTGTTCATAAGAAAGAAGTGAAATGCTAATGGAAATGTTTCATAATGATATCATTAGGCAGAGCAGGCAACAGATGGAACACAGACAGCAGAGCTGGGGACAGATAGGCAGGGACAGACTGGCAGAGACAGGGAGTCTCAGGTAAGTTTGTTGAGTTTTTGTTTGGCAACATTATGAAAGGTTCTCTCTTTTTTTAGACTTGTAAAATAGGGACATAATTGGACAATGCCATGGATACACTCTCAACTTAAACTGGTGACTGAACCAAGATTTGTTTAAGGCAATGGTATTGCTGTTGTGATTAATTGTGTAGTTTTGGGTACCGGTAGTTAGGGGTATGGCAAACACCTTATTTCTTTTCTAGGAGACAGACTGTGAGTCAGTGAGGGTGGTGAAAGGGAAAGAGCCAGGGAGAGAGACTTTAGATGAGTGTCACAGTTCCTCAATATACATTTAACATATTACAACGTAGGCTATGTGTTACAGCACTACTTTTGGTGTCCCCTTCAGGAATTGCTCTTGAGAAAATTTCATGTATTTGTCCCCTCCAAAGTTGATATCAGATTTTCGCCCCTGACTATAGAAGTATAGAATTATTATTCTAAAAAATATACATGTTCACAGTCAAAACTGAAAAGCATGCAGTTTTAAATTGGCCCATCAACACTTGCTGTTGCAGGTGGCCAAAGAGATCATATTTTTGTGCATTTTCTAGTTTGAGGATAAGTTAATGCGAGCCATGTCAATCATGCTGTTTTACAGGTGATTATAAACTCTGAATAAATGTATGCAGCTTTTGGTAATCACTAGACATATCTCAATTTGAAGCTATGTATGCATATGTTTGGTGATCTGCTCCTTTATAGGTAATGTTGCTTAACAAAAAATGCTTACTGAAATTGCTTGATGAATCATTTTAAGGTGTGTTTTGTCGCAGCTGTTCAGCTGTTACTATTTTTGTCAGTTATTGAAATATAAACATGTAAATTGAAACTGGTGTATTTTGATTGATATTGATCTTTAAAAGCTATATTTGGCAAAGTAAATGGTAGTGTCTGTTGAGTTGAGACTAAAATTGCTTGCTGTTGTGTTGTATACTGGCTCTTAATGGAGTGGCACGGCCAAGCGAGTCTGTTTGTTTGGTAATCTGCCCCTTCAGTGGATGCACTGCTTAACATTGAGATCCTGTACAGTATCGCACAATGTTCGCAGTCTTAATTTACATTCATGCTGTGTATAAAATTTGTGCAGTGAAAGTAGCTGAAATGATAAAGGCTACCTCTCGCCTCAAACTGATTTGGACGCACTTGCTCAGATGGTCATGAGTCTTATACGTTAAGAGACTGCGCACAAATCCGTGCATTGCATTACTTTACATAACAGGCATTTAGCACTTATCCAGAGCGACTTGCAAAACTTTATCCACAGCTCTGTGCTCAAAATGAACTCTTTTTACTTGGTAGCACTTGTGCTCCCAAACTCAGAACATTATGAGCGCCAGCAATAATTTTGGAGCACCCACCAAAAATGAAGGAGCACCAGCCATTTTTATTGACAGTAGCCTAGTGTATGTCTGCTGAAAATTAAATTTACTAAAGTTGTGAATGATCCTCTTCCAGGTACACTTGGATAGAAATCATTATATAGTTTTGTTAATGAGCAGTATGCTTCTGAATAACTCCTTCCAGGCCCATATTGAATGTACTATTTATCAGAAACATAGTTAAAAAATAATTATAGGTTTCACAAATCAACCAAGGGTTATGAATGCGTTTACATGTCAGATATAGTTGGACTAAGGACACTATGTATTTTGGTTTAGTAGCAATTTTACTTTAAATAGCATATCCCAAATACATGATGAGTTACAGAATATGAGCTGTATTTTACTGAAGCAGTTTAGGTTAAGCGCCTTGCTCAAGGGTACAACGGCAGTGTCCTACCTGGGAATTAAACCTGAAAGCTTTAGGTCACAAGCACCTATTGGCTTCCTGGATGGCCCCAGTGCAGATTATTGCCAGAAATCAGGTTGGGTGTTTTCATAACTACAGGTCTTTGGGAGCTGCATGAATGCTAAATAGCCTGTGAAGGCTATGATGAAGTCCCATTTTTATGTTCCACACTCTTACGTAGCTGAATAAAAACTGTATAAATGCTGTTTAAAATGCATCACTGACTCAGAGATGGGCAATACTTATATTTTGGTATATTTATTTTTACCAATGCCGAGTGCTTTCTGATACTGAGGGTATGGCAACAGTACTCGTATCTGAACAAATTTCCATTTCCTTTATGAAAAGGAAGTCTTATTTCAAATCCATAAATATTTTTGATGGTGCTATATGAGGATGTGTACATTTGCTATTAGATTGCTTCTCCTGATGTTCAGTGTATTTCACATGAATGAGAATGATATTGTTTTGTGTGTATAAAAATGTGTAGAATCACCTTGTGGAATTTTCTCTTAATATCTAGTAATGCTATAGTGGTATACTTAGGGCTGAGCCGGTAACAGAATTTGCATACTCGGTTAACCGCGGTAAATGGTTGAACCGCGCTGGGGGGGTGAAACGCACATTTTCCTTTGCCGTTTTCACTTGCTTCAATTTTAATTTGGTACAAAATTTAATATTTTTGTACAAAGTGTGGCACACATCCATTACATTTTTAATTACACATAGATTACTTGCCATTACTATCATTGTAAACAACAATGTTTTGCAGACTTGCCATACAGGTGATTAATAAAACTATAAAACAAAATAAAACCACCGTGGTAAGCGGTCAATGGAACAGCAGCCTCAAATAAACGTGTATCCAAAAAACTTGCCATACAGGCATTTAGTATAAATGTATTCAAGTAATCTTGAGACGCGCCTCAGTCAAACAATCCTCAGTGCAAATCTGTAAAAGGCATATGCTCACATAATTTGCCATTACAATCGGTGTAAACAACAGTGGTGTGCAAACTTGCTATCCAGGCGATTAAATAAATAAATAAAACATAATTAAGGCTGGGTATTTGTCACGGAAAATATTGATTAAAGTCATGGAGAAAACTGAAAAAAGCAGCAGAAATCACGGAGTGTTTTATAAAACATTAATTTCTTAAATTAATGAATAGATTATTAAATTAATCATGTGAGTACAATGCATTTGTAGGCTGCTGCATGTTATCATTTCTCTATATCAGGGAAAGACAGTGCACCAGAACTCTCTAAGTTTGTTTTGTTACAACATGTTGTAGCCTACATTATGAGATTTGAGTCTTTGATCTGTTGTCACTGACAACGTTAGCCTACCTTAATGGGGGAAGGAGCGCTGGGCTGGGCATCGACACTGCTGACAGTGGGTGTTAAACATGTGATTGCAACAACTGACGAGGACGGGAATCTTTATCCCAGCGAATTCCACAATGTGTATACATTGTCACACTTTGTTTCTCCCGGCATTTGGCAATATGGTTAAAAGCTTAGACGTTTACAAATCATACTGTAGTATATGTTAATTACTGTTGTTTAAACATTATGGCCATCAAAATATATGCTGATGTATGTTAAAAATAGACTACAATTGCTTGCTGTTGTTGTGGTAAAGGTGGTATATGGTGGTATCATAAGAGAATGACACATCCAAACATCATATTTGTTTGTTTATCTGCCTCTTTAATGGAAGCAGTGTTTTACACTGCAGTTCTGCACAATGTTTGCAGTCTAATTCACAGTTATGCTCTGAAAAAATACATTGAAACTGGTTGAGTGATATACCGCCCACCCAAACTAAAAATTTTCAACAAGCATTGCAAGACTTGTTCAGATGGTCATAAATTTTATATGTTCACAGTTACGCACTGACTCCACAGTTCACCGCATTGGTTTTAGAGATGGCCCAGTTAATGCCAGAAGTCAAAAGCTCCAATATTTGTCTCCAATAATAATGAACTATATAAAATGTAATATTACATGTGGCTGGGAATTTTCTACTGTAAATCTTAAAACAAAATTGATTGAATCAATGAACTTACAATTGTCCTGTCAAAGTTTTGATTTCCAAGCACATTTCCGAACACATATATACATAAGGAGAATTTTTATTCATAAGGATAATCAGTGTGAATTTGGACACAGTTGCTTAAATGTTTTTCCAGAATTCTTCTACAAAAAAAAAAAAATCATTTGGAAGGAGGATATTTGACATTTATTGAGATTTGGGAAACTTGCAATCAGAGTGCCTCATTTGGAGCAGTTAAGTTGAGTTGTAATGTGCAATGCATGTTTTAATCTGTTTATTTTAGGCTTCTCACTTTGATTCATATTTGATTTGATTAGGCCTGCCATGTTTCCCTGTTTGTGTGGGGCAATTTTTTAAACATGGGGGGACCCATAAATCCCTAGAACAGGGCATTAACCGGGTGCACCACCAACAGTCCTGTACTTATCTAATATTTCTCTGTCTCTACCATTTGTTGAACAAGGTAGGCCTATATCATGTACTATATTTTATATTTATTCTGTGTAGCCCATTTAAAAGGACCTACTCTGGGTGAATGCAACATGGCCACAGTTTGAAAAGTGGGAATTCATTAGGTAGGTGTGTTGCCTATGTGGCATTCTGTTGGTGGTTGTTGTCATCTCTCATAATGAAATGACACAAGGAATAGCAGGCACAAAGGGGTTGAGTTCCTCCAGTGTTCAATCGATCTTGTATATAGAATTTCCAATAATGACTTCATGGCCCCTGATTATTCTGTCAGCTATAGTCGTTTTTTTTTTCATGATGGTTTTAATTTCTTTTTAAATAATTGACATATTGTGAGCATGTACCGTCATGCTTAAAATTTCTTCTGAAAGATTAATATTTTGTAATATTTGCTATAATCCCAATTGACTAATATGATTCTAATTTTTTTACTATAATTCAGAAAAAGTTCTATTGGTAGATGTTAGAATCTGTATTTATTATTCTGATATTACATTGGTGTTCCAGTGTTGTAAGAAATTGTTGTAATTCTTTGGGTTGCCATGGATGTAGCAGACCCAGATGTACACTTGTCCTGAGCACTGGCTCTTTAAATGAGACACATTTTGGGTCCTGACTGCCAGATTGCTGGTATTCTTCCTTAATCTGCCCTGCCTGAGAGTGCCAGCCAACCCTAAGATTCTGCCTTTTTATAAGGAGTGAAGTAGAAAGTGCGGTTGGCTTAAAGTGTAGTGAACCAAACTGGTAAGTTCTCTGAATGAGTGTTCTTTATTCTACCTAGTCTGAAAGAGAGGCAGAGGGAGAGGAGAGAGGAGGTGGTATACAGTGGCTTCAGAAAGTATTCATACCCCATTGATTATTTCTCATTTTGCGGTGTTGTAAATTCAAATTAAAACACATTTAAATGGGATTTTTTTCTACTCCTGTAGAAGCAGTTTTCTATAATGTGCGAATTAAAGTATTTAGATAAAGTATTTATATTAAAAATAAAAAACAGGTATAACATTTACAAGTATTCATAGTTCATACCCTTTGCGTTAACGTATTTTTAATGTATCATATTTAATATTTGGTCGCATATCTTTTGCATGCTGTTACTTCCTGCATGTGAATGGATCTCTATGGGAATTGGGGGGTAAGACTAGATTCAGCTGTAAATTACGCTGGTACAGTATGGAACACATGACTGGCTAAATGGCTGTAAGTCATCAAGGGTCTAAGGCAGGGGTCTTCAACCTTATCCCGCAAGGGCCGGTGTGGGTGTGGGCTTTTGTTCCAACCAAGCAGTTACACACCTGATTCTACTAATCAATCACTAGAGTCTTTGCTAAGGAGCTTGATTATTAGAATCAGGTGTGTAACTGCTTGGTTGGAACAAAAGCCCACACCCACACCGGCCCTTGCGGGATAAGTTTGAAGACCCCTGGTCTAAGGTATCAAACGAGCCCCAAACCATCACTCTGCGGCCAGATATGGAGTAGATGTGGATGGATCACTTTAACGGTTTCTTCTCCTGACGTTTTTCCCCATAGAGTTCTATAGAAAAATGAGTCAGGAGAAATAACCCTTGCAGTGATCCATCCACATCTATTCCATATCTGGCAACAGAGTGATGGTTTGGGGCTCGTTCGATAACATAACATAACATTACTTGACGGGAACGGGCCATTCAGCTCAACAATGCTCGTTATCTTCCTAGCGCTCCCCTACAAGCAAGATGGTATCCGGCACCATATCAAGCCTTGTCTTGAAAACACCCAAAGTTTCTGCCTCGACTACATTACCCAGCAAGCTATTCCACACAGTGACTACTCTGTGTGAAGAAGTACTTCCTAATGTCTGTACAGAATTCACCTTTTGCTAATTTCCATCTATGCTCCCTCGTTCTACTAACAGAACTCAACCTGAAGAATATCCTGTAGTTCGCTTTATTAATCCCTTTAATGAATTTAAAAGCCTCTAGCAAATCACCCCTTTTACTAAGCTTAAAGAGATTAAGTATAATAAGTCTTTCCTCGTAACTTATATTTTTCATAGCAGGAACAAACTTAGTTGCCCTTCTTTGGACTTTTTCCAGAGCCTCTATATCTTTTTTGTAATACGGTGCCCAGAACTGCACACAGTACTCTTAAGTGTGGTCTGACAAAGGTATTGTATAATATAAGCATAACTTCCTTGGATTTATACTCAATACTTTTGGCTATATATCCCAGCATTGTGTTAGCCTTTTTTTACTGCTGCAGCACAATGCCTAGAACCTGAAAGGCTTTGATAAACTACTAGTCCTAAGTCTTTTTCAAATTGAGCACATTCCAATTTAGTTTCTCCCATAATGTAGTCTTGTCTTATGTTTTTATTTCCCACATGTTGAATTTCATTTGCCAGGTTTCTGCCCACTTCTGGATTCTGTTTAAATCTTTTTGGATTACTTTAGTAGCCTCCAAACTGTTAGCTAAACCTCCTAGTTTTGTATCATCAGCTAGTCCCACCCCCAAATTCCCATAGAGATCCATTCAAATGCAGAGAGGTTATAGTATCGCTTGTAGGAGTACCAGAAAATAAGATATCCAGAGTCTTTTGATGTTGTTGGGTCATGGAATGCAGAGGATATGCGACCAAATATAAAAAATTATTACTTTATTCTACATTGTTAAACTGTCCAATATTTTTTTGATGCCCTAAAATGTGGGGGACTATGTACAACCTCATTGTCATTGTATACTTTCAAACTCAAAATTGCTAGAGTACAGAACCAAAATAAGAACGAGATAATCAATAGAGATTGTTCTCTTTCGGCTGCGCAGGCAGAGACACCTCTGCCCCGCTGCAGCCTGGGCCTAGAGTCTCCCCGCTCCTGCCTTTGGGTCGCGCGCCATCGGCCTGTGCCAGCGTTGGCCTCCCAACGTGGCAGCGGCACCAGGAGACCCTGCGCACACGTGGTTAGTCATCAGCACGCGTCCGTTCCATGTGTGACAGGAAGTTCCACGTCCGCGCAAAGGCTGGAGCGTTGAAATAGCTGCTGGGTGGAGCGTCCCCTGCCCATCTGCAGTTGTGCCTGCTCTGGAGCAGCGGGCCATGCAGAGTGGAGAAATTACGCTCTGCAGGCATGGGAGCTGAACATGGGCTCTGGACGTTCTGTACCAGCTGCTGGTGGGTGGTTACAGCTGTGCCGGTTCTTAATTTCCCACTGTACCCATTAGAGAACAGTGTACAAAATTCTCGATTGTACCCCTTAGAGAACAGGGTCTAAACTGCACCAACTGTACTCCTTAGAGAACAGTGTATAAAACTCCCCGATACACTTAAACCATTAGAGAACAGTGTATAAAACTCCCCGATACACTTAAACCATTAGAGAACAGTGTATAAAATTGCCTCCTCAGAGAACCGTGCATACATTACTCCATTTTAACTTTAGAGACCTATGTAAACTTCCCCACTCTACCCATTAGAGAACATTGTTGTAATAAAAAGAGGTTTGGGTCCAGATGCAAGTAGTACTACCACAGCAAAATAGGGTGGCGGTATGGTGTGGTGAGCTTGAAACCTGAAGGTTGTAGGTTTGACCCTCAAGTAGCCTCTTTTAGCCTTGAGTCTGGTGATTTAAATGGACAATGGTAAAATGAGTGATATGTAGGTCACCTTGGATAAGCAAATTAATAACAGTAACAAATAAAATGTAATGAAACTCTCATTAGAACGGACCGACATGTAGAGCAGCGGCAAGGACCTGGCAGGAAAGTGAGCCCTCCTCTGCCCCTTCCTGTTATTTTAAGACCTTTAATGAGAGGTATCAGTTCTGCCCCATCCAGATTTGTTTGGAAATTCATAAGTACATCGCACATCTTACTAGAAGTCACTTGTTAACACAAACCTGAGCACGTTCAGATCTGTAATGCAACTTTTTTTCTTCCTTTTTCTATTTTCTCAAACATGCTCTGCAGTACTGGCAACCAGTTCTGTGTTTTATGAAACTAGATTCTGTTACCGTGGTAACAAACAGCTGAGTGCTGGCTGCGGGCAACGCCATGTGTCCTATTGGCTGCCTTTAGAGTCTGCGACACCAGTGTTGACAGCATTGGAGAGACTGACAAGGAGAGCCTGGTGGGGGGGGGGGGGGAGTGGTGAGCCAGCACTCAACTGGGGAAAGCGAGCGAGTGAGTGAGCGTGTGAGTGAAAGCGAGTGAGAGGAGGCAAGTAAATGTGTGAGAAAAAAGTGAATGAGTGTAAGAAAGGGAGAGAGTGAGTTAGTGTAATTGAGTGTGATTGTGAAAGCAAGTGAGGGTGTGTGAAAATTTAATGAGTATGAAAGAAAAGTTGAGAGAAAAAAGAAAGGGAGAGGAGAAATGAGTGTTGCTGTAATAACTGCTTGTAATGTGAAATGTATTTTTGTGTGTATGTGCACTGGCAGCAGCGCATTAACTGTGCTGTTAAAGCCTATTTGAACTTGTGAGAGATTGAGTGGGGGTGTGTGTGTGTTTACATTATATATGTGTGTTAGGGCATAGTGAAACCCTGAGGCTCACTGAAGTGGAATATGGACCTTTAAGAGAAAGTTAAAAAGAAGCTAGTGAGGGGATGTTGGTTCAGAAAACATGCATGCAGTGGAACTCTCATTGCTGGCAACCTTCAACCAAAATAAACATTCCCTGGGCCCACTGTGGTTGTGGTTGTGCGGCCTGGACTTCGAGCCCGTCCGTGGTGCACTCTGCCATCGCCTCCTGTCAGGCAATGATTGGATAAACCCACAACGTTTGCTCCAGAACCACCAACAGACCGCTCCTTCAAAGGGTTGTTTGAAGAAGACGTCAGTGGCTGAACTTTTGAAACCGCTGTCTTAAGACATCGTTGAGTGGTTTGGCTGTGATGAGCTTGGAAGTACCCAGATAAAGATTTTCTTGATTAAATACAGTTAACTCCCAGCCCAGAACATGCTCAGTCATTAGTCCACGGTTTGCTGGATTTGTTCGCTACCAATGGAGAATGCTCTGCACCGTGAAAGATTTAATGGTTCCTTAGTAGCGGAGAATGCTCTGTACTGGACAATTTAATGGTTCCTTAGTTATGGAGAATGCTCTCCACTGTGAAAGATTTCTTAAAAGGTTTCCTTGTCTGTTGCTTTTCACTTGCCCAAACCCACTGCGCTCCTCTATTTTAAACAAACTTTACAGAGGAAGGGAATACAGGTTACAGCACCCTGGGGGGGGGGGGGGGCAGAATCACATGATGTCTTGTATACAACAATTATCTTTTTTTAAGCAATTTTACTAATGAGGGCAATACCTGAAATAACACTGAATGTCACACACTACCTATAGACTTTCCTTGATTGAGGATATTAAGCTTTTGATGAAGTGAAGTGCTCCATATTTCTCTCACTTATGTGTCATCATACCTGAGTATCTTCATATGACAATCATGATGACAAAGCATATCTCACTGTGCAGTTGTGCCATACTCTGTTAAATAAATGTGTTATCGAGAGAACTGTGAAGTCAAAGCATTTTAAACACGTTTCATTTGTGTGTACTGTGTAGTTAAACTAAATAGCTTATTATTATTTGTGGTTTTTATTTTTATTTTTTAATTAATTTCTGTTTTTTCCCCTTTTCTCCCAATTTGGTAGCCAATTCAACCCCTGTACTATTCAATTTCCCCCCCCCATGTAGCAACTGCTTGAAATCGTCTTTGCAGAACCCCGTCAGCCGGTAGGAAGGAGGGCGCCACGTTCTCTTCAGGGCACGACTCCTCTTGCTCCTGACCGTGATCCAACTCGCCCGAGGCGATAGATTATAGTATCGCTTGTAAGAGTACCTGAAAATAAGATATCAAGAGTCTTTTTATATCCTTTTATACCCAGTCATGATAGCATCACCTGTTTACCTGTGGAATGTTCCAAACCAGTGTTATTTTGAACTTCCCAGTCTTCTTTTTGCCCCTTTGGAATGTGTTGCAGGCGTCAAATTCGGAATTAGTGTATATTTACAAAAATCAATAAAGTTGCTCAGGTAAAACATTAAATATCTTTTCTTTTTTTACAAATCACTGCTTTTATGTGCATTTTACATACTGTCCCAACTTTTTTGGAATTGGGGTTTGTACTAAAATTTACAACTAATTAGGTGTTATGATCAGGTGTTAGGTGGTAAAAGTCCAAAACGCATGAGTGTGATTTGGCAGGTTGTATACCAGGTGAGCAGCAGCACTCTGGATGAGCTACAGAGGCCAGTGGAGAGAGTTGTCATAGTCAAGGCAGGGGAAACCCTGAACCAAAAGCACGGTTGCGGTGGTGAAGTGGTGAGTGAGCAGTTAGACAGGGGTAAGACATTTCAGAGATGTATACCATCTCTGTCTTTGCCAAGTTGAGCTTTAGGTAGTTATGTTTCCATCCAGCTCAAGATGTCATTCAGGCAGGCTGAGCTGTGTGCAGCAACCAGTAGGTCAGATGGTGGGAAGGAAAGAAGGAGCTTGGTGTCATCGGCATAGCAGTGATATGGAAAGCTGTGAGCAGCAATGACAGGATCGAGGGATTTGATGTACTGGGAGAAGAGAAGGGGACTAAGGTCATAGCCTTGGGGAAGCCTGTAGAGAGGCTATGGGGTGGTGATACTGTGGCACCCCAAACAGACTGGAAATAATTTCCATAGATATAGGATGCAGTCCAGGCAAGGGCCGTGCCACAGATCCCCATTGTGGACACATAAGATGTGTGAATGTGGTGGTAAATGGTGTGAAATGCAGAATCAGTAGTCAGTCCTTGTTTCGTCATCTACCAAGGCCCCCTTTCTGGTCAATCAGGCAACTTCAGTTTATCTGGACACGCAACACATGTCTCGACTCGATATCTGCAAGTTTTAAGGGGTAAACTGCAAAACAAAATGAACCCAGCTAGATATTGCATATACCTGGGGTAAGAGTGCGTGCTTGGTTGTGCTTTTCCAAATCACAGCGATGAACATAAAAACAAATTCAGAGGAATTATGGCTAAAATATAAATAAACCAGTGAATTAATTTTAATTGTGCAATTTATTCAACTGAAGGTGGTATCGTTTTCCTCTCCATTTTGGTTACAGAGTCCGCAGCAGGGGGCGGGCGGCGGCTGATGATGACGACAGCACGGACGGAACGGAGGCGGCAGAATCCGACGGCGCTCTGGAGTCAGGCAAGTCCTCATCTTCGTCACCTTCACCGTGATCCTCATCGTGACTGTCATCGTCATCTTCACCATCACCACTTTTCCTCTTCAGAGGCAGATCTGTGCGCATGGGGAAGGGAGGGTGATGAGTTTGTATTGAATTGATGAGCTGTTTAGAGGCGGCTATACGGCTCCTGTACTCTCTGTAATTGAAAACACTTTAACATCCCCGTGAAGCTGCCCTCACCCCTCCCCCCTCATGAGATGGAGGGGAAGATGGGGATGTCAGATGACCTCTAAAAGCTTTTTAAAATCCTTTACTGCTTTTATATTTCTGCACCCTTCGACGAGTACACTTTATTGTAGCTTTTCACTTTTCCCAGCTTTTGGAAATGACCCCCCTGCATTGCTCCGCTGTTGAAGTACTTTTTTATTATTATTATTATAATTTTTATTTTTTTTATTTTTTATTTTTATACCATGGCAGTGAAAAAAAGTACTATGACACTACATGCCACTGCCTTGGAAAACATCACCACTGGAGACAGGGGTCGCCATTTCCCAAGCATTGTACTGTCTGGATGATAGAGAAAATAGCATTTTAAGGCAAATTAAAAAAATCCCTACGACTGGAAATGGGATCAAACCCAGACTAGGTTCACCTGATCATCTATCACTTTTCACTGCAGTATAAGTGATGCCTGTTTGGTCTTACTTGGTTTTGAGGGCACGCTGTATCCAGTAAGTCTCTTTTTCTCATCCTGCCCCACACTGTCCTACCCCAGCCTTCGGACCCAAGTTCCAGGCCCCAGAGAGTAACCTGGCAGCATGCCAAAACCGCATTATTAGTGTGTCTGAACACTAAAAGCGTGGTTGCTCTGTTAGCTTGCTAACACTGCAGAGCTGTCCGTTAGCATTAAATTACTTCATTCACTTAGCAGATTTTCCAAAACGACTTGCGATACAGGAGAAACATAAGTGCATTCACCTGAATAATATGAGCAATAGTGCCAGCCTTCCCAGACCAACTAGTTATGACGCAATATCACTATGAGACGAGGTGGGCTGTAACATGAGACTGTAAACAGGAGTTGTGGCTGCGTTCTGTATTGCCTACAGGGATTGGTGCAAGCAGGGAGACCAGTGAGAAGGCAATGGCAGTAGTCCCGGGCCTGGACTAAGAGCAGTAGCTGGAAGTTTACAGTGTGACACCTGGATTTGAACCCACAAGCTCATACAGTAGCGTTAACAATAGCTTTTCAGGGGCATGGTGGATGGTTCCCCATTTGCAACACGTGAAGCATCTGCAGAAAGCAGCTTGGCCCGATTAAGTCCTCCCCGTTAATTATAGGCCATGTTCCATCTGCTTTTGCCTGAAAGTGTCTAAAGAAATGTCATCGCAGGAAGGCCAAGCCCTGAAAAATGAGGAGCCGCAGCCTATTCTGGATGGATCTGCCTGTACTACTTACTCTTATTTTTTTGAAAGTGTGTTCAGTGTGGTCCTCACTTTATGGTGTGAATCTGTGTTGATTCCGACATTCTTTCCTCAGTTCTGACCGATAAATTCAGGTGTTTTGTTTGTTTTGAAATTTAGTTCATTTTTGCTGATAGAGTTAAGGATGATTGTTGACTGAATTCAGGTCTAAGAATTCTACTCTGACTCCTCTGGGAGTCGTGTTCTGTTTTGTTGTTGTCTGTGACCATTGTGCAGCGATGTAGACTGCTGAGGCAAATACACCATCCATTACACTAAGTCATAAGCTCCGATCAAAGCTCACGTTTCAAAGCCTGCTACTGGGAAAGACGGAGACTCCCCCCACCACGCTCTGCGACATGGGAGTAAAAATCACTCTCTGGTCAGAAATTCAGAGCTTCTAATTTGGTTTTTGTTGTGCAGTGAAGCGTGAGGACACGAGTGATTTGTAAAAAGTACCAATGACCGACTGCTTACTAATACCCCTTTCACACCGAAGCAATGACCCGGGTAAAACCCGTGTTTGCCGTTGATATTAACAGATTAACCCTGGTTATCTGACCTGGGTCCATGACCCTGCTCATGACCTGGGATATACCCGGGTCAGGCACAACTCTGCTTTGGCGTGAATGGGTCAAATGTGGGTCGAACCCCTGTTCAGTATCCAGAGTGAATGAGTTTTGTGTGTCGAATGGTCTGGAACCCTGCAGTTCATGAACTTGTACGACACCTCACCCCTCCCTCTCATGGAGAAGAAAAAAAAAACATTGGAGAGCTTTACCCATGCTCAAGGCAGAGAAGCTATACAGTGTATTTTGTTTTAGAGCCATTGGAGAGGCCCATATTCCAGCCATGATGCTGTTTAGTAAAAATAAGGTTCATTAGGAGGGAGCAGGAAGCAACATCAGAGTAGAAAGGGAAACGTGGCAAAGATTGTCAGTGTACATTACGGAATGAGAGATGTACGTTACCATGTCGGATATTCTCATTTTTTAATTTGTCAAGATGGAAGTATATTTGAAATTGTTACCTGTGCTAAAGTGCAATACTGATGGGGTCTTCTGTAATTTAAAAAAAATTAATTTAAGAAAATTAAAATGCATAACAACTTGTAATAATTGAATACATGTGTATGTATATGGTCATTCTCCCACCATCTGTTTCATCCTATGGCTACTGCCATGTATTAGCCATTTTGTATTGAACATTGATCCTGTGTTCTGGCTGTGTCAGATTTGTTTTTTACTAATTGCTGTTTGGAATGACGTTGGTTTGTTCGTTCGGAAAGCTCTTTGCGGTAGTTAAAAACAAATGTGCAGTCTTCCCCCCCACTTCAGCAAAAATGCTGTGTAGGCAACTTTGATATAAAGACCACAGAGCCGCATCTCTTAAAGGTCAAACGTAAAGGTCACATCATTTCCTTTTGTACCAGGTCCGTGGTTGACTACCCCCCCCCCCCCCCCCTCCCCTGTGACAGTTAAAGCTTTTGTAATTTTGAGGGAGCCTGACTCCCTGTTCACGCCTTCTACTCCGCAGAGCTGCCTCTGAGCTCTGACCCATCCCCTAAATCCCCAATTGTCGGCCACTGTGACTCTCCAGTTAGATTTTTATACAGAGAGGAAGTGGGGGGAAAATATCTTCCTTAGACTCATAGTGAGAGAATGGCATATGCCATTCTCTATCACTGTGGTGATCTTTGTTTTAAAATGTCAATCATTTCATTTTGGTTTTAGATAGCTAGCTTTTGTTAAAAATGTATATTTTTTAATCTAATAATTTTCCATCCAGGCTTCTGGGGTAGATATGCCAATGGAGGTAGATACATGGCATAACACAGGCAAACAATAACTGGGTGAACCCTAATTTGCTTCAGTGGTTTATACCTCTATGAATCCATAGAATTTCTCTCAATTTACCGCAGCGTATAGAAAACACGAACAAGCCTCGTGGGTCGGGTTTCTGTGTCTTCTGCTGCCCTGTGTTTAGCAGTAACTGGAGACAAGTAGCCCCTGACAGCGTACCCGCAAAATGCTTGGCTTCCCGATTATATTGCACAAGCTGAATAGTATTATTTGGATTTTTGTACAATATGGTATTGTTCGTGGGCTCTACAGATACATTAGCCTCAAGTGGTCTGTCTTGGCATTGTTGAGAAATCCACAATTTCACCAGACCGAGAATAGAGTGAGACCTTTTTTTGTCAAAACCGTTTTGTAATTAAATTACTGTACAGATGATCCAGAAAGATTTGTATGCTTCCCCAGAAACAGCCCTCAATGCATGTAATGTGAAGACATGCTTGATATGTACACACTATGATCAGTAAGGTTGCCATTCAGTAATTATTCTCTGGAATAATACCATATTTATCTTGTGTCCCTGGTTAGATGAAAAAACACATTTCAATTTAAGGAGCACCAGCATTTTTTTTATTGAACAATGCACAGTAGCCTCGTGTATGTCTGCTGACAATTACAGTTACTAAAATTGTGAATGTTAGCACAGTTTGTCCGGGTACACTTCGATTGAAGTCATTATAGAGTTTGGTTAATGAGCAGTAGGCTTCTGAATAACTTCCCATATTGAATATACTGTTTACAAGAAAAATAATTTGTAAAATAAGTATAGGTTTCACAAATCAGCCAAGGGTTGTAAAAGTGTTTACATGGGGTCCTCTTTCAGATAGAGTTGGACGAATGTCATTATGTGTTTTGATTAAGTAGCAACATTACTTTCAATAGCATATTACAAGTCCATGATGAGTTGCAGAATATAGTTTTTGAATTTAAAAAAAAATGAATTAAAGATTTCACAAAGCAGTCCTCTCCTTCCAGATGATTGATGTCATGATTTGATATATGTTACCACAGAACCTGCTGTGTATTTAATAACTATATTAATCCAGCATAGCTACTGTATCTATGTAGCCAGCGTTATCTGCATGAAACTAAAATAATTCTCCATAATACCAATTCACACCATGTGAGCATCAGCTGGTTTGAGTGCTAATACTTCAGAGTGCCAGTTTTGCCACAACTGTGCAACTAACCTTTAATTGATAATGAAAAAAAGATATAACATAGGAAGGAAGACATCGCCCATGTTTTAACCTCTTCCTATCAAATGCCACCTAGCAAAACGCGGGCGTTACGGAGATTATTAAATTATGCATTTCATTAATTTAATAATATACACTGCCTGGCCAAAAAAAAAGTCGCACACTCTAATATTTCGTTGGATCGCCTTTAACTTTGATTACGGCGCGCATTCGTCGTGGCATTGTTTAAACAACCTTATGCAACGTCACAACATTTATTTCCATCCAGAGTTGCATTAATTTTTGGCCGAGATCTTGTATTGACGACAGGAGAGTCGAACCACTCCGTAAAGTCTTCTCCAGCACATCCCAAAGACTTTCAATGGGGTTAAGGTCTGGACTCTGGTGGCCAATTCATGTTTGAAAATGATTCCTCATGCTCCCTGAACCGCTCAAACCACAATTTGAGCCCGATGAATCTTGGCATTGTCGTCCTGGTTTATGCCCATTGATGGGATAACCTGGTCATTCAGTACATTCACCTACTCAGCTTACTTCATTTTATTGCTGCATAACGTTGCTGAGCCTAGACCTGACCAATTGAAGCAACCCCAGATCATAACACTGCCTCCAGGGGCTTGTACAGTGGGCACTATGCATGATGGGTGCAACGGCGACCTTTTTTTTGGCCAGGCAGTGTATAATAAACTGCTCACCTCAATATTTTGATTAAATATCCTTAAGGTACATCCATTCCTTCTGGCAAAGTGGTTTTTAAGCCCAAAACGTTGAGTAAAAACTTTGTTAATAATGTTGGAAACTCTGACCTAATTAGAAAACATATATTGCAGCTTGCTGTCACACCATCAACAATGTGCTGGTAAACTGTTCTTAATTATATTTCACAAAACTTTGGTTTGAAAAATCGTTATGCCTTTAATGACAAAGTGAAAACAGGTTTTTAGACATTTGTGCTAATTTATTAAAAATCAAAATGTTAAATATCAAAATGTTAAATACATAAGTGTGCACACCCTTTGATATGACACCCAAAAGTGAGCTGAGGTGCATTTTGATTCCACTGATACTGCTTGAGATGTTTCTACAACTTAATTGGAGTCCACCTGTGATAAATACAATTGATTGGACATGATTGGGGATTGCCAACACCTGCCTATATAAGGTCCCACAGTTGACAGTGCATGTCAGAGCAAACTCCAAGCCATGGGGTCAAAGGAATTATCTGCAGACCTCAGAAACAGGATTGTGTCAAGGCATAGATCTGGAGAAGGGTACGGAAAAATCTCTGCAGCTTTACAGGTCCCAAAGAGCACAGTGGCCACCATCATTCGTAAATGGAAGAAGTTTGGAACCACCAAGAATCTTCCTAGACCTGGCCGCCCGGCCAAACTGAGCAATCGGGGAAGACGGGCCTTAGCCAGGGACGTGAGCAGGAACCCGAGGGTCACTCTGACAGAGCTCCAGCGTATCCTTGTGGAGATGGGAGAACCTTTCAGAAGATCAACCAACGAGGCAGCCCTCCACCAATCAGGCCTTTATGGTAGAGTGGCCAGACGGAAGCCCCTCCTTAGTAAAAGGCACATCACAACCCACCTGGAGTTTGCCAAAAGGCACCTAGAGGACTCTCAAACCATGAGAATCAAGATTCTCTGGTCTGATGAAACCAAAATGGAACTGAATACCTGAATAATTTTGGCCTGAATACCAAGCGTCACGTCTGGAGGAAACCAGGCACCGCTCATCGCCTGGCTAATACCATCCCTACAGTGAAGCATGGTGGTGGCAGCATCATGATGTGGGGATGTTTTTCAGCAGCGGGAACGGGGCGACTAGTCCTGATAGAGGGAAAGATGAATGCAGCTAAGTACACCGAGATCCTTGAAGAAAACCTGCTCCAGAGCGCTCTGGACCTCAGACTGGGGTGAAGGTTTACCTTCCAACATGACAACGACCCGAAGCACACAGCCAAGAGAACAAAGGAGTGGCTTCGGAGAAAGTCTGCATGTCCTTGAGTGGCCCAGCCAGAGCCCAGACATGAATCCAATTGAACATCTGTGAAAAGAGCTGAAAATGGCTGTGTACCGACGCTCCCCATCCAACCTGACGGAGCTTGCAAGGATATGCCAAGAGGAATGGGCAAAAATGTCCAGAAACAAGTGTGCTAAGCTCGTAGCTTCTTTCCCAAGATGCCTTGAAGCTGTAATCGCTGCCAAAGGTGCAGCAACCAAGTATTAGGCTAAGGGTGTGTACAGATATGTAACCCCTAAATAACCTATTTTTGTCAGTAAAATAAAATTGCATATTTTCTAAAAACCTGTTTTCACTTCGTCATTAAGTCTGTAACGTAATAAAACGTGGAGAAGGTGAAAGGGGTGTGCAGACTTTCCGGCTTGACTGTATATGTCCTGCACTTCCTAATCAGAGCAGCTATATGTCCTCTAATCACACAGAGCAGCTATATGTCCCTGTACATCCTAATCAAACTGAGCAGCTATATGTCCCTGCACATCCTAATCAATCTGAGCAGCTATATGTTCTGCACGTCCTAATCAGAGCAGCTATATGTCCTACACTTTCTAATCACACAGAGCAGCTATATGTCCTGCACTTCCTAATCACACAGAGCAGCTATATGTCCTGCTCTTCCTAATTACACAGAGCAGCTATATGTCCTGCTCTTCCTAATTACACAGAGCAGCTATATGTCCTGCACTTCCTAATCAGAGCAGCTATATGTCCTCTAATCACACAGAGCAGCAATATGTACCTGCACTTCCTAATCACACAGAGCAGCTATATGTCCTGCTCTTCCTAATCAATCAGAGCAGCTATATGTCCCTGCACTTCCTAATCAGAGCAGCTATATGTCCAGCACTTCCTAATCACACAGAGCAGCTATATGTCCTGCTCTTCCTAATTACACAGAGCAGCTATATGTCCTGCACTTCCTAATCAGAGCAGCTATATGTCCTCTAATCACACAGAGCAGCAATATGTACCTGCACTTCCTAATCACACAGAGCAGCTATATGTCCTGCTCTTCCTAATCAATCAGAGCAGCTATATTTCCTGCACTTCCTAATCACACAGAGCAGCTATATGTCCCTGCACTTCCTAATCAGAGCAGCTATATGTCCAGCACTTCCTAATCACACAGAGCAGCTATATGTCCCTGCACTTCCTAATCAGAGCAGCTATATGTCCCTGCACTTCCTAATCAGAGCAGCCATATGTCCAGCACTTCCTAATCAGAGCAGCTATATGTCCAGCACTTCCTAATCACACAGAGCAGCTATATGTCCCTGCACTTCCTAATCAGAGCAGCTATATGTCCCTGCACTTCCTAATCAGAGCAGCTATATGTCCCTGCACTTCATAATCAGAGCAGCTATATGTCCAGCACTTCCTAATCACACAGAGCAGCTATATGTCCCTGCACTTCCTAATCAGAGCAGCTATATGTCCCTGCACTTCCTAATCAGAGCAGCCATATGTCCAGCACTTCCTAATCAGAGCAGCTATATGTCCAGCACTTCCTAATCACACAGAGCAGCTATATGTCCCTGCACTTCCTAATCAGAGCAGCCATATGTCCAGCACTTCCTAATCAGAGCAGATATATGTCCTGCACTCCCTAATCACACAGAGCAGCTATATGTCCTGCTCTCCCTAATCACACAGAACAGATATATGCCCTGCACTTCCTAATCAATCAGAGCAGCCATATTTCCCTGCACTGCCTAATCACACAGAGCAGCTATATGTCCTGCTCTTCCTAATCAGAGCAGCTATATGACCTGCACTTCCTAATCACACAGAGCAGCTATATGTCCCTGCACTTCCTAATCACACAGAGCAGCTATATGTCCTGTCTTCCTAATCACACAGAGCAGCTATATGTCCCTGCACTTTCTAATCAGAGCAGCTATGTCCCTGCACGTCCTAATCATACAGAGCAGGTATATGTCCCTGCACTTCCTAATCACACAGAGCAGCTATATGTCCTGCACTTCCTAATCAATCAGAGCAGCTATATGTCCCTGCACTTCCTACTCAATCAGAGCAGCTATATGTCCCTACACTTCCTAATCAGAGCAGCTATATGTACTGCACTTCCTAATCACACAGAGCAGCTATATGTCCCTGCACTTCCTAATCAGAGCAGCTATATGTCCTGCTCTTCCTAATCAATCAGAGCAGCTATATGTCCCTGCACTTCCTAATCAGAGCAGCTATATGTTCAGCACTTCCTAATCACACAGAGCAGCTATATGTCCTGCACTTCTTAATCAATCAGAACAGCTATATGTCCTGCACTTCCGAACACACAGAGCAGGTATATGCCCTGCACTTCATAATCAGAGCAGCTATATGTCCTGTACTTCCTAATCAGAGCAGCTATATGATGATGATGATGGAGAAGATGGTGCGGGGGAGGAGTGAGGCGATGAGTGGCAAGGCAGTTTGGTGCTCCATTTCGACAGTGTACAGAGACCACAACACTGTGTGGATGGAGGAAAGTCGTGGAGGCGGAGTTTGTGTGTTGGACTGCTAAATGACACTGGACATCTCGGGACAGCGGGGGCTATTTTTAATCATGGCTGTATTCAACTTTAATTCACTTAATTTGATGTTGAATGTCTTTATTTGATGTGTTTGTTTGTGTGTTGTGGGTCTGCCCCACTGTCTTTTTTATTGTTGCTGGTGGCTACAACTGAAGTTCCCTAAAGGGAAAATAAAAGTTGGTGGGGGGGGGGGGGGGGGGGGGAGACTATGTATAGAAATGGCTACAATTGCTACACCGTTCACCCGATATGGACGTAAAACCCTCAAATTTAAGCTGAAAGTCTGCACTTTAACCTCATAGTCACTGTTCCATTTGAAATGCAATGTGCTGGAGTACAGAGCCAAAAAAACAAATTGTGTCACTGTCCAAATACATATGGACCTGACTGTATATAGCGAGCTTACAGTTTAGCTTTTTTGAATATTCTAGTAAATTATAGTAGCCTATTTTTGGTCTTTTCTTTATAGTTCCCTTGATAGTCCCTTGTTTTTTGATAGTTCTTTTTTCAGTCTAGCTTAGCAAGTAGCTAGCTAGTTTATTTTTTTTAAATAAATGTATAGTGTAAAGCATAGTTGAGCCAGGAGTTGTAGTATATGCATGCTACACGTTTACATTTGCAACGTCCCTACAACAGACATTCTCTCGTGGAGAGAGTTCAGTGCAGTGACCATGTGCACCCGTTGAAATGAAAACCAACATTGTGCCTTGTCAAATGTTCCCACTGGCTGCATACAGGTGTCCGGCCTGAGCTAGGCTTGCCTAGTCTTGTTTTTACAGTCACATCAAATGGTACAAATGGTATCCTTGCCCTTTCAAGTCGTTTCAGACACCTTTGTCATTCAGTTTTTGAGTTTTTGCGTGGTGAATGTAAAATAGCTGGGCAGTAATGTAAAGATGATGGGGAGATACAGCAAAAAAATCACAAATCATCCTCAGAAAAATGCAACCGGTCTGAAATCTTGGTAGTTGAATTATGAAACTGAGGATTTGAAAATGGATACATATACCCTAACTGTAATTAAAGTGTATTAGAACTGAATAAAAAATTCTGAAAGCATGCTATGCAGAATGCAATTAATTTCCAAATATTTTGTCTTGTGAAAAACTTTATAAACTACTGAATTTGAATAGCAAACTCGAATATCGAACTACAAGCTATCTTTACAACGGTGCTGCAAACTAGGTTTCACCCACTATCTCCACTCCACATTGTTTGCAGTTAACTACATTTTACCTGCCTCGTACCTTGTAAGATAATTTTTTAGCCACACAAAAGGTGTACAGCTTCACTTTCTTTGCTGGTGGTTGGATATCTCATTTAACTTTGCTGGCCGAGGTGGTCGCGTTTTTTGAATCACTAATAGGCTATTTTTTTGAAAAGTTATGTGATTGTTTCATTTCATTATCCTTGAGGGGAAAAAAACTTTCAGTTAACTAACGTTAGTTAGGTTTAGGAAATGCTAGCTCACTTGACAGCTGTCAGTGACCGATTTTAGCAAATCTAAAACAAGCATAGAGGCAGCCTGTGAAGTGAAGCTGATGTTTGGCTAGGATAGAATGGTTACAGGGAAAATAAACTTAGTAGTTTGTCTGATTGCGAGAGGTTGCACGCATTACTAAAAATGGGGGACAATTGTTTGCGGTCGCATCGGTGCTCACAATTTCAATTCCAGGTTGCACAGTTTAAATATAGGTCGCATATGCTACCAGTATGGTCACACTTTTAAGCCCTGGGTTGTCTTTGTGTTTTAAAAAAGCAGGTTCCCTAAAACCCTTTTCTTCTGCTCCTCTCCAGGTGAAAGAAAGGACCCCTTTGGAGAGGGAGAGGACGATGACGTTAGCGAGGAGGACCTGCTGGCTGACGGAACGGGGGAGGATGGGCCGCTGTCTCCTATGTTCCAGCACTCTGTGTCAGAGGACTCCGCAGGGTCCTCTACCTTAGCCACTGAGGAGGCCAAAATCAGGTCAGACAGCCGAGCCACACTGTGCTTGTGCTGAGTCACAGACACCGGCCTCTGTTTGTGTGAATAAGAGACGAGTGCATGCGTGGGTTTTAGCAGAGGTGTGTGCGCATGTATATACATCTGTGCTTTAACGGGTGTGTGCTTGTGTAATCTACGCCTGTGCTTTGACAGGTTGTGTGCGTGTGTCTATATGCATCTGTGCTTTAGTGGGTGTGTGCGTGTGTATGTGTGTGGTTGTGCGTGTGTGTATATGTGTGTGCGTGTGTGCACGCGTGCATTTGATGTGAGTTTGTGTGTGTGTGTGTGTGTGTGTGTGCGTGCGTGTGGCAATGAAAGACTGAGAAGGTGAAAGGTGTGTGTCCTGTGATGAAACTGTGTGCAGGCCTCTACGTATGTGCATTATGTGTTTAAAGAATTGGAGGCAGGGGTTCCTTAATGTGTGTGTCTGTGTGCATCTGTTGAGCATGAGAGAACAGTGGCGAAAGTGTGTGAATGTGTGGTAGTGCATGGAAGGAGAGGGTTTGCATTTCCATCTGTGCATAAGGCAGGGTGTGTGCTTGGGGGAGGGGCTGTGTGTGCATGTGCACGTGCATGTGTGTGAATGCTCAGGCGTCATGGAGCAAGGGTGGGGGGGGGGGGGTGTGATTAGGTGAGCTGCAGGACAAATTGAGCAGGGAATGCTGGGTAAAGGAGCACAGCTAGATAAATGAAGCCTGCCAGCCCCCGCCAGTATCCTGACAGCTCCCTGATGCTGGTGCTGTGATTAGGGCAGATGGAGGAGGGGGGGTGGGGGGCTGAAGTAAGGTGGAAGAGAGACTTCTGGTGCTACCAATTAGCAGGAATTGTGATTAGCTCTGATGTGCTGTGTTGGGGGAGCAACAGGTGTAGAGAGTTCCTTGCACTACAGAGATACCTGAGGCCTTGGTCCTATTATTCGATGCTCCACAGAACATTTCATAATTTTGTATTGGTTTAGTTCCACTTTTTTTACACAGGTTTTTCACCACAGTGCCTTATTAGATATGCACTTATTAGACCTTCAATATGCACTTATTGTACGTCGCTTTGGATAAAAGCGTCTGCCAAATGATTGTAATGTAATGTAATGTAATTAGATGGTTTACAGCAGGGGTGTCCAATCTTATCCGGAAAGGGCCGGTGTGGGTGCAGGTTTTTGTTTTAGCCCAGCACTACAACACCTGATTCAACTAATTAACTAATTGTGCTCTTCAATCAAGACCTTGATAAGTAGAATCAGGTGTCATAGTGCTGGGCTAGAACAAAAGCCTGCACCCACACCGGCCCTTTTCGGGTAAGATTGGACACCCCTGGTTTACAGTGAGAGGGCAATATCCTGCTGAAGCCTGCTGCTGTTTTGACTGTTTATGATGATTGTCGCGACGACGGAATGAAACGAGTCAATTAGCGGTGGTTATCATAATAGATTTGTGTAGTGGGGGTTTCTTAATTTTAATTTAGTTTAGTTTTTTGTTTTGTTTTGCTGGTGATTTGCTTTGCCAGCTTGAAAAAGAATGAAAGACTCCCTGTTGCCTTTCTAAGCAGACTGTTGAGGAACGCTTTCAGCACGTAGACACCGCATAACTCTCACTGCCCTTTTGAGTGACACCACTTGTTGTTTGTGTATTTAATGGGGCGTGCAGACCAGGATCTTTCAATGCATGACTTTGACCAAGTTTCAGTAATCCAGTTTGAGAGAATTATATGCTGATTGCCTCACTTGGGTGAATAGAGAGAAGAATACAGGTTATTGTTCTTAAAGGAGTGGTTTACTTTTCATAGTATTTTAATATTGTTGTATGTTTTTGTTTGACCGAGACAGTTTTTGTGTGTGTTAGATTTGTGTTAGACACTTACACAAGAATAACCCGACAGCTTCACAATGGCTAGTGTATAGGGGCATCAACTGGGTTGTGGTTTAAAGCAAGAAAATACAATTCAAGTTGCAATTCAACTCTAAAGCTGCTTGTACATCAATGGTATGTTTCCAGGGACTATATACAGATGGGTGACAAATTAAAGGAAAAACCCCTACAGTGAGAGCTTCTGGTGGCTCTGTTCTGCTGTGGAGGGCATTTTCCTAGCATGGTTTGGGTCCACATGTCCCCTTAGAGGGAAGGGTCACTGCAAATAAATACAAAGTGATAAACTTTATCCTATGATGAAACATTTCTATCCTGGTGGGAGTGGTCTCTTCCAGGATGACAATGCCTCCATCCACAGGGCATGAGGGGTCACTGAATGGTTTTATTAGTATGAAAATTATGTGAATCATATGCATTGGCTTTTGCAGTCACCAGATCTCAACCCAGGTGAACACCTATCGGAGATTTTGGACAGATGTTAGACAGCGCTCTCCACCACCGTCATCGAAACAACAAATGAGGGAATGTCTCTTGGAAGAATAGTGTTCCATCCCTCCAGTAGAGTTCCAGAGACTAGAATCTATGCTAGACTAGAGGTAGAATCTATGCTAGACTAGAGGTAGAATCTATGCTAGACTAGAGGTAGAATCTATGCTAGACTAGAGGTAGAATCTATGCCTTGCCAAGGTGCATTGAAGCCGTTCTAGTGGCTCGTGGTGGCCCAACACCTTACTAAGACCCTTTACGTTGGTTTTTCCTTTAATTTGTCACCCGTCTGTATATGGACCCATTCATTGTATAGCATTTATTCACAATTATAACCATGAAAATTTGTTTTCATTTTGTGTTTGAGGTTCTTTCCTTCTCAGTTCAAAAGCGGTGCAAGTGCTTCACACCAAAGGATCAGAGAGGTGTGGTTTAGATACAGCTGGCCTGGTCTTGGGGTAGCTAGCTACTACTCTGCCGGTTCTTGCATACCAAACATTAAGCCAATCAATTTACAAAAAAAATATTAAGCTATGATGTGACTGAAACAGAAGTGTCTCAGCTACATTACCAGATGTTATTTATTCAAGCCTAAATTAAAAGAAAAGACAGAGGCTGAGAGGTCAAAGAAGGAAGGTGAACTGGCAGGTTGACATTCCATTTGAGGACAACTAGCCATATTTTCAACAGATCTGGGTTTCCTAAAGGTATTTGGTGGAAGTGGTATGAAGATCTCATGTTTTTGTCATTTTTCTGCCAGTTACAATTGCACAAGCAGGAGCCATTTTTAGTCCTGTTGAGTTGTTTCTGCTTTGAGGTGCTTCTCTCACATTTAGTACTGTTTATACAGGAAGCTGTGCCAATTCTTGCTTTGAGCGCAGCAGTCTCAAGCTGCATACGCCACAGGAAATAGTTCCAACTGATGATGAGAATAAAAGTTATTTTAAAAAATAACAATTGAGTAAAATACACACGCACAACCTCTGGATGTATAACGTCACTGTACAAGTACATTTTCTTACTTTAACCCCTTGGCGCAGATGGCAAATTTCACCTATTTAGGGGGTGCTCTGTTTAAGGCTTTATAACTCCAGGGGCCCTATCTTGGCGATCTTGGTGCTTGGTCTAAGCACATGGCGTAAAGTCCATTTAGGGCGTGTCCAACTTTTGCTATTTTAACGGCGTGTTTTTTGGGTGCTAAGCACGGCGTAGCGTGCAAGTGGGCTGAACCTAGTCTCCATTAATTATAGGTGTGTCTTGGGCGTGACATGCAATAAACCAATCAAAATGTCATATCCCATTCCCTTTAAAAGCCTGCTTTTCCACCTTGGCGGATTGCTTATATGATGGCAAAACAGACATGCTCGTGCGTGTTTAGTGCAATCAAGGAATAGGCTATATGGATCAATAGTAGCCTATGATAAATATTATTCGGACAAACCATTATGAGTTCCCGGTAATTCCCGACAGTGCTGTTATTTTACAAAATATATGCGGTTAAATTTAGTTAAAGGCACCTGCAACAGCTGAGAATAAGCTACCAATGGCTTCCGTCTCACCTTAGAAAATGCCAAATTAGCCTGCTTGTTTAACGAATTTCATTTGATTATGCAATGAAGCAATGAACTCATGTTCAAGCTTCATCCGAAGTTCATTACCTGCATTCTATAAAAAAATAAATAACGTTATTTTGCCTTAATGATGACAACAAATACAATAAAACTGGCAGGTTGGCAACCCATAAGTTCACGCATATTTTCCCTTGTTTTATAATGTCCTGCTTATGGAAATGTGACCAACCTGTTTTACTGGTAGCATAATGCTCTAAAACAATCCACTTTCCCGGGAAGACCGTTAAAAGTGCGATTCACAGCAGGGGAAACAGACCTGCTCCTGTAAAGCGCACATGCAGATAATGGTATTAAAATTAATTGTGAATTAATTGTAACGTGCTGCAAATTTGTTTTAGTTTCTAATTAGACGCTTAGTTCTCTTTAAAATCTTTTGTTCAGTTATGGAATAACAGGTGAAATCAGTGGGGTTTTAATAAGCTGAGTTTATGGAAACCTTGTCACTGTAATTAAAAAAATATGAAGGACGAAGACTAGCTAAGGTTACAATTCAGTTAACATGGTGACATTTATCTCCGTTTTTTAACCATAGGCTATCGAAAAAAACCTTATGCACAGCGAATCCGCTGTAGCCTAGGCTATTTGAAAAGCAGTATTCACTTGACAAGGTTTTGACCTTTTTTCAGTCACAAACCATTCTATTTATTTACAGGCTGTATTCCTAGATAAACAGAGCTGTATTGTAATGACATCTGAAGCGCATTTTCAAAACTCAAATGCCCGTCTATTGCAGTGCGCGAGTTTTCCATTGAATGACAATTCACGCATTAGGTATAAATGACAATTTGCGCATTAGGCTTGATATAGGTGTTATCAGCTTCTTTTTAATGGGTAGCCATTGTCCCGTACCATCGCACATCACCTGGATGTTGATGGAGTGGGCTGAGAGCAATGTAATGTGGCATCGTTTCCCTTCGCTGAGGGAAAGGTGGACCTATGGAACCTTTTATTATTATGCATTTTTGACATAGCCTACACAATAATAATATTTCACATTGTGATCTAGATATTTTAGTCATGCTTGTGCACGCCCCTGTGTGTAACAGACAGGATGGTACGCGCGTTGTGCACACGCCTATGTAGACGCACTTATATGCGCCGTTAAAATAACATGTAAACAACTACGACATGACTTTAGACCAGGTTTGTGGTGGTTCTAGCGCAAGCGCTTTCTGCTGGCTCAAGACAGCAATACGCCAGGAAGAATCTTGGCCACTACATGGTAGTTAAAGGACGTGAACGCAAGGCGTTATTATGAACCACTTGCGTTTGGGTTAGCGCCGGGTATAAGATAGGGCCCCAGGTGTGAGCATCACATAAACTTGGTAAATGGCTTAAAATTTGGTTTCGGAGAATCATTTTTTCATTGGATAAGGATATTATACACCTCACCTATGGCCACAGTCACTACTAATGGAATCACATCACAAAGTTTCACTTTACACAGGGAGACCAGGCAAGGATGTCCACTCTCTCCCTCTCTATTCGCCATATTTATCGAACCCCTCGCAGCAGCAATCAGACAGAACCAAAACATTAAGGGAATCATAACCCACAATACTCACCACAAGATCAGCCTTTATGCAGATGATGTGTTATTATACTTGCAAGAACCAACAAACTCGCTACAGGAAGTCATCAAACTCATAAATACATTCTCGAAATTCCAACTACTCCATAAACTGGACTAAATCTACCATTCTACCCTTAGATGAAGACAGTTGGAATGTCGCAACCCAAAAAAAAACATCCCTCCCCTTCTCCACTGGGAACATTAGATATTTAGGTATTAACATTTCACCTCAGCTGTCAGAGTTATTCCATCTCAACTTCACCCCATTAATTAAAACAATAGAAGATGATCTACTCCGCTGGATGGATCTTCCTCTTTCCCTACTAGGCAGAATAACAACGGTAAAAATGTCAATCCTTCCAAAAGTCAATTATCTTTTCACCATGACTCCCACCAAACCCACCTCCAATTGGCTTAACTCTCTGGATTCAATAACCACTAAATTCTACTGGAAAAACAAGAAACCGAGAATCAAACTAACCACATTACAAAAGAACAAAGAAGAAGGAGGACTTGAAGCATCCAACTTCAATTATTATTATCTAGCCAACCAATTTCAATACATCTATAAATGGATTCACCATAGCCAACAAGATAACATCTGGAAAGAAATAGTACAGGAAACATGCAAGGAAATTTCAATATCAGATCTACCATTCCTCGGTACTGCCATAAAACACCACATTTGCTTTCTAAATACAGTAATCTCTACAACTCTGACAGCTTGGTGGAAAATCACCAAAATCACAAATACTACTCTATCACCCTGCAAAAATACCCCAATTTGGCACAATCCTAATTTTCAGATAAATAAATCTCCACTTAACTTCACCACATGGAAACAAAAAGGTATCACACATCTTCATCACATTTTCTTAGACAACACTCTCATGACTTTCAAAGACCTGGTCCAGAGGTACGGCATTGGGAGAGAACAATATCTCCAATACCTACAGTTAATATCCGTCCTCAAATCTAAAATCAACATATCACAGAATGATTTACGCCCACCCCCATTAATTGAAGAAATCCAACAAATCACAACTGAGAAAATGCTTTCCAAATTTTATAAATTATTAACCCGGACTGACACAACTATATCACTCCCGTCTGCAAAATGGGAACAAGATTTAGCAATCTCTCCCAGCGCCGACGTTTGGACACAAATATGCAGGAACACATTCACTATGACTAACAACACCAACTTACAACTAATTCAGTTTAAGGTAAACCATAGAGCACATATCACCCAGCACAAAATGTACAAAATGGGACTAACAGATACAGACATTTGCTCACATTGCACACTAGACACCCCAGATAACTACTTTCATGCTACCTGGCTCTGCCCACCCATCCAAAGTTTCTGGCATAAAATTACTGACACAATATCCCTGTCCTTAAACTGCGACATTCCACTATCCCATAGTTTGGCTGCAGTAGCAACGAATGCCTCAGTTGAGCAAAAAGGTTCCGCCGGCGTCACCTTCTACGCAAAGGAGTTAAACCACAAACCCGTTGATGCCCCTACACCAGCCATTGTGAAGCTAGCTGGTCATTTGATTTTTAAGTATCTAAAATATCCTTCATCATACACAACAACTGTCTAGGCCAAACAAAAACATACACTAAAATTAAAATATCAAAAAAAATCCAGAAAGTCAACTACCCCTTTAAGAGTTTTGCAGAGAACACAACCACACACACGCACGCACACACACACGCACACATGCACTTACACGAAAGAACTGAGACATTAACATAGACTTCAATATATTCCCCTTTCCCAGGTGCCACTCTCAGAAAGGTTACAATCAATCTCTGTGATGGACAGCTCTGTCGATGTTTCCGAAAGGAAAGAGACGAGTACTTTCTCCAGGGAACTTATTAGTGTTGGGAGTTTTCAAAAAAAAAATCAGATTAATATTACCTGTGTGTGCGTGCGTGCGTAGAACATTAAATTCTAATTATTTACTTCAAATTGTACAAAAGCTGCATGTATTACCTTCCCAGTTACAAACATAAGTATATTTGGAAGATCTTTGTGTGCCCATGACAAAAATGCTTATTTGTTATTTTATTTATTTTGTGGGGGTACGGAAAGAAACTACGAAAAGCAGCCTTCCACGTAGCCCCTCCCCCACAAAAAGAAGGTATCACCAAAAGTCTGGAGATCTTAACTCATTCAATGCCAGAGTGTTCCAGAGAACACTAGAATCCCTACAGTGTCAAGCCAATATGGCTGCCAACATTTTTAGACTCTTGCTTGACAGATTTTAAGTTGAACACAACTGGACAGTTTGACAGTGTCTGTTTTGACACACCACAAGTGCTTTGTGTTATATGAGAATATGGATAAACAATACGCTGAGAAAATAGCCTACATATATGTGACCTGCTCCATCATTTTGAGTCACTTTGATCCAGAAACGCATTTTGAGCTTTCTGGAGATACAAATATTATCTACTCCAATTATTAAGCGAGATATGGTCATTTAAATCTTGACTGTCACCAGACCGTGTTTTTGATTTATTTAAATAAATTTGAGCTGTTGTGATCCGTTGCGTTCGTTACAGAACATTCAGCCAGACATAATTCAACATTAATAGTCAGCCCACAATTGGATCACTGATTATTTGTTACTCTTGACAAGTTGCAAAATATATTCCACTATGAGCTCAGCCCACTCATACAGACATACAGATAAACCATGTCATGGTTTATTTGGCTATTACCAGCATTTTAGGTTTTACACGTTTTGGTCGACATAAGTCGCCCTTGGCACCTTAGGACGTTGGTTTTTTTGTTGACCTATGTCCCCCACAGCACTTAATGGGTTAAGGCCTGTTCTAGATTTAAACAGTCTCTAGCTAGTCATGAGTTTGATGTGAGTTAGACATGAGTTTAAAGCCTTGAGTTTGTTTTTTTAACATAGATCGAAAGTTCTGTGCAGCGCAAATGCAGTGAAAGGCTTGAATAGAGCAGATTTGTTTGTGTAAATGTATATGAGTGAACGGCTCAAGTGGAGCACATGTGTGCTTGTGTAAATGTATATGACTGAAAGGCTGGTGTAGCGCACATTTGTAAGTGGTCACGTAAATATGTGTGAGTGAATGGACCCATTAGGGCCAATGTGTGTTTGTGGAAATGTATATGACTTGAATGGCCCCATTAGAGCAGATGAGTGTTTGTGGAAATGTACATGCAAGCCATTTCCCGGTGGTTTACTTTAAGACATTTAATTTGGAAAAAATCATACAGACATATGAGTGTATTTGTTAAGTATTGTGTGCTCGCATTGTTCAGTGGGGGATCATGTTCAGTCTGTGCTCAATGCAGAAGCCAGTGTAAGGCAAAAATGGCTATTTCTGAGGTCCAGTGGTATTTAAATGCCCGCCCCCC
Source organism: Synaphobranchus kaupii (assembly GCA_029718625.1). Taxonomy (NCBI): domain Eukaryota; kingdom Metazoa; phylum Chordata; class Actinopteri; order Anguilliformes; family Synaphobranchidae; genus Synaphobranchus; species Synaphobranchus kaupii. The sequence continues at coordinate 81,935,886 of CM056377.1, forward strand.
CCTCCCCTCCCCCACCACTTCAAATGCAGTGAACAGCTCTGTGCCTTCTGTTACTGTGGAGAGAAGAGCCTGCTGGGACAGGGCGAGCTCAAGATGTTCGGCCCCCACGCCCGGGTACGTCCCGCTACACATCCGGAACAGGAGGGGCAGCTCGGAAAACGACACCGACGTGGACAGGAGCCCAGAACGGGACGTGGCCGAGCACGGTCCGGGAGACTCGGCGAAGTAAGTCCTCTTCTCCCGCCGCAACGTGTTGTCGCGAGCGAATGGTCCGCGCCGGTGAAACGGTCATCTGCAATTGGCTGCTGGCGGAATTTAGCGAGCTGCCCTACGCTGTGTTTCCCCCCCCAGATATGAGACTGATGCGAGTGTCAGTGAGCCAGAATGTGAGTGTGTGAGTTAAGAGCCAAAACAAAGCAGAGCGCCTGTCTCTGGGTTTAAACACTGTCTCTGCCCGTCTTTATCCTATTAGTCATTTTCTGCTCCAGAACGACTTGGAACAGTTTAGATGTTTTACAAATGAAAAATTTATTTGGCCTGTTATTTTACCCAAGCCATCAAGTTGAAGGGATAGTTCACTTTCAGGGGTTATTTCAGTTTTAGTGTATGTTTTCGATTGGCCCTGACAGTTTTCATGTGCAATGAATGATATATTGGATATTTGCAGAAGTAAGTCTGTTGACCTACCTACAATGGCTGGTATAAGGGCATTCAGCGGTTTGTGGTCTAGAGCAGGTTTGTCAAACCTTCTTTTTTTTTTGCCACGGCACAATGAGCAAATACTACAAAATGTAATAAAACATAATTTGCAGTGCAAATTTTCCACTGGATGTGATTTGTTCCGGTACGATTCAGTATCGACATTAAAACATCTGCTGATTGTATTGTTTGACAGCGGAACCTTGAGTTATTTTATTCATTTTTTGGACATACCATTGTACGCATAATGATTTTGTATGCTGGTGATGTCACCGAATAAGTGATTGGTGTGGCTTTTTTTGGTCTCGTTTTTCTGCCACAACCTCAACTATCTTTTTTATACCTGCTTTTGAGTTTGATCTCAAACAAATGCAATGATTCTCGGTACTGGTAGTGACACTTGGCAAGTGAGGGATAACTGGTAGTGACACTTGGATCCATGCCGTGGTTTGAGAGTTTCTTCCCACATAAGGCAAACCCAGAGGACAAATAGCAGTCATTGTAGAGAATATTGCACTTCTTGCTGCCCTCAGCTACGTGTTCACTCCTGCTGTCGGAGGGGTGTTGTAAATTATGTCAATATCTAATATATTCTTCATCGCTCACAAAAAAAAACTGTTCAATTGAAAACGTACATTAAAACAACCCAGTGGGTAAAGCATTTCAGTAGGACGCATCAAGAACCCATACGCATCGATGCCGATTCATAAATCCTATGCGTTGCCTTTACGTTTATTTTCTCACAGAACCATCTCCAGGTACTCCAAGGTTCCCCTCGCTCTGTGGGGAAAAATGTCACTGAAAGAGAGTGGCCAAGAGCTGGCAAATTCAATCCATTGCTAGCAGTGCCTTCAAAGGTAGAGTAGAGTAGAGTAGAGTAGAGTAGAGTAGAGTAGAGTAGAGTAGAGTAGAGTAGAGTAGAGTAGAGTAGAGTAGAGTAGAGTAGAGTAGAGTAGAGTAGAGTAGAGTAGAGTAGAGTAGAGTAGAGTAGAGTAGAGTAGAGGGAATGGAGGGGTTCTAATTCTGTCAGTAAAATAATCAGCAGGGGGAGCAGCATTCTGATGACTAACTAAAAACCATCTTGTGACACCCATTTTGTGGCGATGTTACAAAGCTGAAGAATAGGGTCGCTTCAGTGCTTGTATTACTGTATGTTCTTTTTTTTACCTAGTTCTGTCTACAATCTTAGCCATAAGGCCTCATTTCTCGACCGTGCGAGTAAGGATTGCGGTTTGCATAATTGCCCAGGGAATTACGGTTTCAATGTGCAAGATTTCCCCAGGTGCATTTTGCATTAGTGAGTCTGTTCAGTCCATTTGTCGCATTTTATTTTGTATTGCACTCACAGAGGCATTGTTACAAAGATGCTTTATGGGAAAATAGGAAAATTGGGCAACCCTGAGCCCAAACCCCAAAAAAGTAACATGTGAGGTGTAAAAAAAAATTCAAAATCCCCAAAAGGAAGAATAAATAAATAAATAAAATCAGGAACTTCTAGTCTACTTCTCAAAAAGTGACGTCTTTACATGGAATGACTGCACAACTCAGCACTGGCCTGAAGAGTGAGCAGAAGTGGTGGTGAGTCGAACACGGTATGAAGGATGTCATGGTGACAGAATAGGCACAGTTGGACATTCAAAACTGATAGAAAAACAAGACAAGTAAATTGTGGAATTAAATTTGTTTTTAAAAAAAGGTGAAAGAAAGCTGATGTTGACGTGAGAGTTCTGTGCCTTATTATACTCAGGAATTTTTTTAAATGTCCCTTCAAGGGAATTTCTTTTTGGAGTGGATGAGGTCGCCTAGTGCATTTTTTTTTCTTGCTTTTGAATGGTCAGTTTACTTAAATGTGCTCTTTGTTCATTGTGCATTGGTGGTGAGTTGTGGATATGAAGATTGACTGCTATTGCCTGAATAAGCCGGTAAATGCTAATGAACTCGGCCCTAGAATTCAATTTGGGTCAATTACTTTGCTGCCAAAATGGCCTGAAGATGAGAAATCCATAAGCGAGTATTCTACTCAAAAGGCTCTCACTTACAGCGGACTTTCAGCTCCTGCCTGTCACCGTGGCTACACGTGACCACAGTTGTTAAAGGCTCCCATCAAAAGATACTCCCCTGGCTCATTGGACAAGTGCCTAATTTGTTCGGCTCTTTGGAACCAATCAAGCGTTTCCCCCAGGGTCAGGTGACGTAATAGGCACCGAGTGCAGTCCTGGCGAGCTGCCAAGCAGCCAGGCATTGTTGTGTTGGAGCCATATGATTGGTCAGGGGGGCCTGGAGCCATGCCAGTAATGGAAAGAGGGGAGCGAAATGAAAACAATAACAAAAAGGGGAGAAGGCTTTTGAGCAATATTTAAGGTCGCACTTGTTAAGGGAGACCAAATATGACTAGGCGTAATCTTTCCATGTGAAATTATGCGGTATCATTTTTTATCTTTCCACCTAACCACTGCCTCCCCCCCCCACTTTCATTTTATTTCCAAAACCTATTTGCTGGTGGTGAAGTGTTTATTGAAATATGGAGCCGAGTGGTAATGTTTTAAGAACAGTGGTTAATAGTCAAAATGGTTGTATGACCATTGATAAAGTGAACTCTCTCTTTAAAGGGGTTTCTAACAAGTGACCTCAATTTGTTCAAAACAAGTGGCCTTGGGTTTTTGCCCCCCCCCCCCCCCCCCCCCCCTCCCCCTTTCACACAGTAGGGTTCTCCATAAAATGTGCATGGGGGTCATATCATGCCGTGCGCTTAAAGTTGCAGTGCGGCATAACTTGATCTGTGATTTGCTTGGACGCAGAGCTGTATAAAGAAAGATGATTTCACATGCGTACAAAAATATGGCAGCTTGGGAAATTGTACACTGGGGAGAAAAAAAAACCAAACAAACTCTTGGATATCACTCAGGGGGATAAAAGTGGAATTGTTTAATTTCATGCAATGTTATTCAGAGATGAGCTACTTGTGGAACTCTGCCTGTATACTTTTCAGCCTTACAGATCTAATCATGTTGCTGCTGACTGTTCACAAATTATTTTTGCTTGCCCACCAACTCTGAGTCATTACAAATTGCCTCAGTGAGTCTGATTCACCTGACAGACTGCAATCAAGCCAATGTGAGTGTGTTGAGAAACACAAATGAAATTCATCACAGATGGGGAGCAGATTTTGTTAAGTGTGGGGACCATACAGAGAGGGGGAAATCTTTTCTCTTGTGTTTCTCTTATTCAGGTGAAATCTGATCCTAATAGAAAATTGGGAATTACATATAATCTCCTAGTGTCTATAAACATGTTCCTTTTTGAATGGGTGTGTGTGTGTGGGGGGGTCATAGAAACAGGGCATTTGAATGTGTGTGTGTGGGGGGGGGGGGGTCCAAATGGGTCTATTTTACTCATTGGTATTTCCTCCATAGTTGGTCAGTCGGTTCCTAAATGTAAATTATGGCTTTTCCCAGTAGGAAAGAAACGGGTGGAAAATCATCTGCAGTCATTTTACACAACAAACAATGTGTGGCGTGATGCATTTGTGGGGCAGGGAGTTATACTGTACTATGTGAGCATTATGTTGAACACAAGCCAGTCATAGGAGAGGATTATGACTGTTTGTAACCAGTACAGAAGCTGATGCTTTAGTAATATAGCATAACTGAATCAAACTTTGACAAGACTGTTCTAGTAACTGAAATAATGAAGTTGTGGAATTCTAATAAAATTAACCATCCAAATGAAGACCGTAACTTGGATGCAAGAGGCATTGGTATGAAAATGCAGCCTGGAAATCAATCTCAAGGTGCCGTCACAGTCATTTTAAACTTTTTCAAATGCAAATGCGCAAGCATTGATGGAGGAATTTTGAGTGCGCACGTGTTCCGGAATTTCAAAATAGCTGTGTATTGGACACAATATTTAAATCAAAACTAAACACCACTGTATTGTGGGGCCAATATGTACCGTAGGACAATGGCTATGGCCACTATTTCTGACACATTATTTTCAACACCTTCAATTGCCTTTTTGAGTGGGGGCATTTATTCAATAATTCATTGTGCCTTTCAATGCCTAAAACAATTTTAAGAAGTAAAGAAATAATAAGGAATCCTGGAATATGATGATTTATTATATGCAACTAAGTGGAAAAAGAGGATATTAGTGAAAGATTGCCTTTTTTGCTTTGCTACAAGGAGCAGTTCTTTACTACCTCCATTGCCCTTACGTTGCATAATGGCATAATGCTACGAGAGTGGGGGGGGGGGGGGGGGGGGACAAAATACAGTAAGACAGTGTTTTTTTCCCCTTCATATAGCTCTTAATGGGAAGGAAGCAGCCAAATGCTTTTTCCATTTAGTCTTATGCAGATGTGCCTCCACAACACAGAGGTAGTGTACTGTGAGCTTTCATCCCTTCCCAGAGTTCCTCTCATTGGCCGAGTTACTTAGACCGGGGATTCTTTTTAAATGCAAATTCTCGCCTTCCGCTTTTCCGCACCTCGGCTGCCGAGTCTTAGTGGCTTATCCAAGACTCCCGTAATTCTGGGAGCGCGCCTTATCCGGCCGAGTCCCAGGCTGAATAGCCAGGCCTTGTGCTTCAGCCAAGGGAGATAACCCTAACCTCCCTCTCGTCCCTCGTCTCTACCTCCCCCCCCCCCCCCCCCGAAAGGGCCTGCTCCCCGGACAGTGGGCCGCTCTCTCCAGCCGACGGGATGGCGGATGTGTTTGGGGAGGAGCCGGTCAGGAAGCTGTGGGGCGAGCTGGGCCAGGTCGGCCTCCCCGACGACATCAACGTCCAGTCACTGTTCGATCCCACAGGTAGGTCTGTCATTGGAGAGGATTAAAGCCTCCTTTTAAATACGTAAATGACTTGGTCAGCTCTTGTGGTGGATTCATTATCTAAATCTATTAAATCTATCTTTACATGCTTCACTATGTAAATATCCAAATTCCAAGTTTTAAAAAATAAAACGTGTTCATTAGCCAACTGGTGTATGAAGATCCACTCATGTTGAGGAATGCGGCTGAGGTTAAGCCACTTAGATGGGCAGTAAACCCAGTGGTTTGGTGACTGAAATGTGGCTGGGATTGGTGGGGGGGGGTTGTGTTTAATGTGGTGACTGTAGTTTGGAGAGAAGGTTTGAGGTTTGGAGATCCTGTCCAAGAGCAGCAGTCTTACACGGGCCTCTGCTTTCCCCTAACACTGTTTGTGGGTGTATGTGTGCGCGCATGCGCGTGTGTGTCTGTGCATGTGTGCTTGTGTGTGTGTGCACGTGGATGTGTGTGTGTGTGTGTGTGTCTCCTGTTGTTACAGGGCAATGCTGTGCCCATCTGCACTGTGCAGCATGGTCAGAGGGGGTGTGTCGGGGGGAGGGACAGTCACTGCTCTACGTGGACAAAGCCATCGACTCAGGGAGCACAAAGGTGAGGTGTGCCACTGCCCTTTTTTCTCCTGCCAAATCCTATCACTGGGAATGACTCAGCTTTTATGTACTCATTCATTTTACTTTACTGACATCGAGCAGCTTTTCAGACTGACTTTTTTTTCTGCCTTTTCAGTCCCGGCGTTAGTTTCCAGCAGTACTTTTGGTTGCTAGGCCACGCAAATAGTCACAGGCTCTCGGCCGGCGAAATGCTTGTGACGGCGCGCTCTTGTGCGAACCGTCAGTGTGACGATTGTCTGGGAAGTTTTACCTGGTTTCAGTGTCGGTACACTTGAACAACCGGCCTCATTTTTTCCATTATCGTGGATACCTTTGGGCTTGATGTGCTCATTAGAGTTGTGCCATCTGCCTTCATTATTTATTTCCCCGTATTAATAAGCTGTAATCTGCATGCAGCATGTTGAGAGCTGCACTGAAGCCGATGGGAATGTGCTGGTGCCGTGGACATAAATCCCTGGGACATAAACCCCTGCCCCCCCCCCAAACTTGAAATGAGATGTATGTCCTTGACTGGTGCCATCAACTTGTGAAATGTTACTACTTTAAAATTACACTACTCAACTTGTCTCAGGTGATTGTCTGTGATTAAATCAAAAGTTGGCTTTTAGTTAGGTAGGAGAGCAGAGGAGACTTTCTTTGGTCCCATGATTTATTTATTTATTTTTAAATTAGTTCAAGAGTTTAGCACTGCCAGGGTAGTCTTGGTAGTGCTGTTGTTCTTCCAATTGATGCAATGAACACGGCGAGAAGTGTTTTTTTTCCCAACTCTGATGTTTCGCTACCTTCAAATATGGTGTCATGGAAAGGACACTGCCAAGTTTCTTTCAGAGAGTATTCCTGATTAAATTCTTCTGGTATTCTTTTAAACTGGAAGTACATTGAGTAGTACAGTGGAGTCGATGCACAATCCTGCCGGCTTCCCTTGGCGACACCGTGGCCAATTATTTGCAGATTTATAGGGGTGCCGGCCACTGTTGTTACCAGGGTTACGCAACGGACCATGCCTGTCTAACACCTCACATACCCTGTTACCCTTTACTTTCACTGGGTGATCTACCCAGCAGCCCTTCTAATGGTATTCTGGAACTCGCAAGCACGTGTTAAATATAGACAAATATAGACGTGTAAAACAAATACAAATGACTTTCACACGTTTATAAGGGCTTGCTCTATGTATTTAATTATATTCAGTGTGGAATAGATGCTGTTATTTCAACATCAGGCTGCAACAGGGCCATCAGTTCTCATCTGTAAGGGTTCCAGAAACGACCAGCACAATTACTCTGATGATAATTTAAATCTTGTGGATATGGATATACACTGTCTATTGATATCTTAACACATGAGCCAGCATGATTTGCCTCAAGTCCCTTTTATGGTTTGCCAAATGCTAAACTAGACTTTGTTGGTTGTTGTCATTTTTAGACCTTGATCCATAAGTCTGTCTTGTGAAGGAAACAAGAGAAGAAAATGTATACAGAAACAGAAGAAAATGTTTTGTTGTGTTTTAACCTGTGGTTACTTGGACATAATATCTGCTCAGTGGAGTGCGTGTGGACGTGTGTGTGGGTGATCAGAGTGGGGGCTGTGATCACATAATCTGTAGCAATAGTGCTGAGACATACTTTGTCTTTGTCTAGTTTTGCTAGTATTTTGATCTCTTATCATGGAAAGTGATTTTGGATAAATGCTTGCCATTTTTCATTGGAGCTTGACGTTGATGAGGCATAACTTCATTGATGCCTCAGGTTTTCTACAGGTTCAGTTGAATGGGATGGGCCTGTTAGCTGCGAAAAATGACAAGTGCTTCAATGAAATGCAGTTAAAATGGAGAATATATATAATTCCATTTAAATAGTCTGTAGACTTTAAAAAGTTGGAGTCTATAAACACGTTTTAGTACTGCAAATTATAATAGAGAAAAAAGACAAATAATAAATCAGTACTTTGGCTTATATGTAGCTAAGATGAAAAGACACAAACTAAACCACTTCCTCCTCTAGTTTGTGGACTATTTTCACATTATTTGCCTGAGGAGGCCTTTTTGAGGTGCTATACATGCCCGTGTGGTGACTGCATCTCCCAGACAAGTATATCAGACATGAGGAAACTGCCAGTTATTATGGCCTTGATGCGGTGGTACTACAGGGGAAGAACGTGGGCAATCTGCTTGGCCGTAATATTTTTGTTTGTTTTATTTTGTCTTGTTTTTTTCTCTACGGTGTAATCTCGGTACCATTGCAGATGAGGGCCCACCCTCAATGATCATCTCTGAGAATTAAGGTTGATATAATGAAAGCTCCAACCTCCACCACACCCACAGGTAGTTTATTCCTCTTAAACCTGCTTCTTTTACAATTGCGCTGCGGATGCACTGCAGTTTCCAGCAATGAAATTAACTATATTGAGTCGGACACGCCTTAATTCGCCACCACCGCGAGGTACTGCTAGTTTGGCAATTGCGCATTGACTGCGAAAATAGGGCTGTGACATATCATTAATCATGAAGTATAACACCATTTCTTTTTAAAGCCGTATTTTACGAACGCCATTAACTTGGATGTTCTATATGATTAACCATTATATACAGCTATATTTTATAATAGCTTCTGTCTGAGCAGCACTAGTGATAGCTCGGGCCACACTAGATACTGGAGGTGCTATGGGAACAGGCTAACTATTTCATCTTCTGAGTCCATTGATAACAGGTGGAAAAAAACAATATTGGGCTCTTGCTAGGTCACTGCCAGGTCACTGTTGGCTGGTTAGCCGATGAAGTGCCTATACTGGCTTCTACTAGCGTTTTCCACAGCAGACCTGCCCCTTAGCCTCCTACAGTAGTAGCTGAGATGAGAATCCATTGGGAATGTGGCTTGTTCTGAACTCTGAAATACTTATAGCTTGTGAAGCGGGTTCAAACTACGTTCATTTTGAATATTTTTGAATATTGAATACAACTGGAATTGTTGCATTACTCTTGACTTATTTTTTTAAACGCGTTCTGTTAACTTTATAAGTCAGTAACTAATAATGAAAGTTTTACACAGGATCGTTTCTATGTCAGTTTTCTAAAGAGGCATAATAAGATGCTGCAATATAATTAAAACTGTCTATAGTTGATACCTACTAACAAAATAATGCTGCCCTTCTTGAATTCTCAAAAAAGAAATTATAATTATATACATTATAAACTATGCTTAATTGCTGTATGCTTGCTAATTTATAAAGAATGTATCCTATGTTTGTTGATTTTGGAGCAACTGAAAGCTATTAACTAAGAAAGGATATTTGAGATGAACTGTGAGCTCAAAGCAAGCTAGGGATGGGGGTTGCTATGCTGTGCATCCGTGAGGGCACGTTGAAAGGTGAGCTGTCTGCAGACACAAAGGCTGTTAACTAACTGCTTCTAGAACAGATAGTTAATAAATGCAGACAGCTTGAGGAATGCATTAAAACAAATGTTTTATTGTGCTCAAGAAATGACTGGTGGTTGCTTTTTATTATGCCGATCCTTCGGAAGTAGCCGAGTTTAGATGGGCCCAACATGCAGTTATAGAGCCAAACGTGTATTTCCATTTTTTTTTTTGTCACTGGAAATGGTGACTCGTTTGTTTATTGCTCACCTTCTTGTGTGAATCACGCGGCCTTTTCTGTAGTTACGCGGGATTTCCTCACCTCGCCGACGAATGGGGGGAAAGAAACTTCCAAATTTCATTTGGTCAGCTTATGGGGGGGGGGAAAATCTGTATACAACACATTTGTTGTATCTGTTGATTCAGGGTGCTGAGGTTGGGACTGGGATGCACCCCGTTGTAAATGTGCTGTCGTACGAATGGAGGATGTTGGAATGCCGGCTGCGTGGGCGGGGGCGCGTGCCGCAGGAACGGAAACGCGGGGCTCCTCGAAAGAGCGGCGTGATGGATCAGGCGCGGGGAAAAGGTCGGCCCCGGCAGCGCGGCTCGCTCAGCTGTGAAATGGAAAGGTCACGGCGCTCGGGAGGGCCTCGGAGCTCCGCTCTGCTCGGCGCCGCAAGCCCCGCCGCCGTGTTCCCGTAATTGCGTTTGTGCCCGTAATCTGCTGAATTATCGGCGGATCGCTCGTTTGCTTTGGAGCCAAATGCCAGACCTGCTTTTTCTGTGCGTGTACCTTGTTAAGTGTGTGAGCGTGCGCGCGCGTGTGTGTGTGTGTGTGTGTGTGTGTGTGTGCGCGGAAAGAAAATCTGTGTTTGCACATTGGTACAGTGCATGTCTGTGTTTGCATGTTCTTGTGTTTGTATGTATGAGTTTATATCAGACCTGGGTCAAATATGTAATTGTGTTAATTTCAACTCTTTCACTCCTGCAGGTACATAAGAATGTTGCTCGTTAGGGCTGGTGTCTAAAGGTTTAGAGTATTTCAAATGAAGTATCTGACTCGAGCCTAGTTTGTATGTGTACATGTGTGCATATATGACCGTACAAGTTTCTTCACGCTATTTCCAAGCACGTTCGTGCTATTGATGGTGTCATAAAATATTGGAATATTAACGTGTTGAATTCATAACACTTGTCATATTACATTTTGTCTTTGGCCATAATTCATCTTTTGTCTCGACCTGGAATGAGTTGTTGGGGAAATGGGGAAATGGCCCAGCCCCCGGCTCCTTCTCTCATTGAAAGTAGACGGAAAGGTTGATGGAAGGCCGTGCAATTTCTTTGCTCGTTCCGCCTTTCTGCTGTGCGCTCCAGCATCTACATTGGAGAGGACACAACCATAAAGATTACCTACCATCTCTGGGGGAAAAAACCAAAGCCTTTTAAATGCTTCGGTCCTGAACGGCCCAATCGCCTTGCACCTCCAGGTCTGGCTCGGTTCCCTCAGACTGCGCCGTGTATCAGTTTTACTTTTTTCCTCCATGATGCTTTGCGAGTTGTCTCTCTTTGGAAAGGTAGTGGGTGGAGGCCAAGGTCTACAGTCTACAGGCTCTGTGCTTCTAACGCTGGCACCAGTGCAGCACTTTATCGCTGCTCTCTTGTCAGAAAAAATCTGCTTTTCATGTTTTTTGGAAACCTGCCATAAGTTTCTGCTCTCGTAGATTCTGCTAAAATATTTATTTATTTATTTTTTTTAATTCTTTTTTTTCTTGAAGCCTTATATGTTTATAGTTTTGAATGTTTTTTTTGTTTTTTTTTCTCCCCCAGAATAAATAAGTGGACTACTTTGACGTGTTGACAAATTAGGCGGATTCCTCCCCGCCATCACGCGAATGCCAATAGCTATATTCTGACTGTTTAAATCTCAGCCAGATTCAGAAAATTATCACGACTTAAGCTGGGCACATGCACGGCCTTTGCTTTTTCCAGTTCTGAGGCTCAAGTAGCCATTGGACTGTAAGAGTGATGTCATCAGCCCGTGTTTGCTTGCTTAAATTCTGCCCTGCACGCTGTGGCTCAGTTGCATTTTAATTGGATGTTGCTCGGGAAATGCATTCTTTCTCTTCGCTGGGATTTTTTTCTCATTATTCATCCTGTCACTTTTAATCATTGACGAATAAGTAATAATGAATACATTTTTATTAGGATATCATTGTGTGTTTATTTTCTCATTATTCTTAAGTTAAATGTCTGTATGTAATTTTGACTCTTAATGAAGGTGTGTGTATTATCCTGGTGGACTGTGCTCATGGCTGGGTTCTGTAAGGGATGATGTTGTATTGTGATCATTCCCCCCACCCGCATGCAGCACTGTGCATACTGTAAGCGCCTTGGAGCGTCCATCAAGTGCTGCGTGGAGAAGTGCGTCCGCTCGTACCACTACCCCTGCGCCGCCGCCACCGCCGGGACCTTTCAGGACATCAGGAGCCGCACCCTCCTCTGCCCCGAACACATCCAGTTAGCCCTCCGCAGATGTACGTTCACCTTGCCTTTACCAAATGTTTCACCAGCATTTGACTAATGGGAAGACATTGAATATTCAATAATGTTCCACTGTTAGATTGCTGATCACAATAGCAATTTGAATGTATGTCCCCCTCATATAAAATGAAACTAACACATGCGTCTTCTACATTTATAAATTTTTTTAGCCATGTAACAGCCTCTTATCCAGTGCAATGGATATTGTTCACCTACAAGCCATTTATATTGCTGGATATTTACTGGAGCAATTCAGGTTAAGTACCTTGCTCAGTGGTGCAATAGCCATGCCCCACATAGGATTTAAACCTATAGCCCAGTCCCCCTTTAGGCTACACTGCCACAATATGTTGTGGCATGAGCATTACAGGGTTCTAAGTGACCTTTTTGTTGAAAATCAGTTGTCTAAAAAATAAATGCTGTATTTATCATTCTTTACTTGTGTGTGGTGTTATAAAATGTCAAAAACTTTCAAATCTGTGTGTAATTCCAGCTCTTGGGGAGTTCTAAGTGATAAAACCAATGAACTGACAATGAAGCTCTGTATCTCAGAACTAAAGAAATGTCAGATAGAACCCTGTAATTCTCAGGTCTCGTGTGTGTGTGTGTGCGCGTGCGTGCGTGCGTGCGTGTGCGTGCGTGCGTGTGCGCGTGTGGAGAATAAACTGCAACAAGCGGTGCAGTTCTCATGATATATATGGACGTCTGCAGTAATGCAGGGTGAGGCTGAAAGCCACAATCCCACCCGTGTATTAATATGGAACATGTTTGAGAAGTATTTATGATGCGGTATACGTGATATACGCTTGCGCTTATTGGCCAAGGCTTTTAAAAAATAAAAAATAAATGGCCTCATAACTGTGGCTCCCATTTTTTCATGTTCCGTTTCTAATTTATGACTGATTGATTAACCTGTTAGTTGACTGATGCGTAACGACTCTGCTTCTCTTGACGTTGCCGTGGCAGACGAGGACAAGGTGAACTGCACTCTGTGCGACAACTCCGGCGACCTGCTCGACCAGCTCTTCTGCACCACCTGCGGCCAGCACTACCACGGCCTGTGCCTGGACATCACCGTTAGCCCGCTGAAGAGGGCCGGCTGGCAGTGCCCCGAGTGCAAGGTCTGCCAGACGTGCAAGTGAGTCCCACCCTCCCGTTCGTCACCCCCCTCGCACGAGTGAGTTCCGCCTGCCCCGGCACCTCTCACGCCCACCTGTGGCCAGTCAGCCTCTCGTACCTGCGTGCCCCGCCCGTCACCTTTCACACTCGTTACTTTCACACCTTTCAACCAATCGTTTTCGCTCTTTTTGTGTCCGTCTGTACCGTGAATCATCCAGGTCTAATATTGTTACAAACCGCTAATGTGTCTATGAATTACTCCTGCAGAGCCACAGGCGGACTTTATTTTTCCACCAAAGCTTCTTGCAGAAACTGCACGCGAGGTTGCGAGAGACCCCATAAAAGCACGCTTTCAGGAGGCAACGTGCGATGAAAGCTCATTTTAAAACGCACGGTTTAATTAATGCGATCACATTGGCTTATTTGTGTGGTGTTGAGCATGGAACATTTTCTATTTCTCATTATATTCATAATGCAAAAATACCGTGCTTCTTTTGTGTGGAACGGGAGAGGCGGCTTCCCGGATGTCCCGGGAATCAAGTTCCCAGCCTTAAATCTTAGTCGTACGTGCGCTGTCAATCACGCTTGCGTTAAATGAGTCCCACAGACGGCGGGTGTAGAATTTTGAGCGCGGAGCGTAGCTGGAACGTGGATGGGGAAAGGCGAGAGCGAAATGCGGCTCGGCTCAACGCCGAGGCGACAGAATGTGCAGGGGCTTAGGAGGAGCAGATAAGAAGGCCTGTGAATTTTTACTTATTTTTTATTTCCTTCTCCGTTCTCTCTTTTAATCGTTTTGTGTCCCCTCAGACGTTAGCGGTGGAAGCGGGGCGGCTTGCTCACAAGCCTCTGCAAGTTATCATTAGCTTTTTCCTGCAGGAGCTCGTAAAGTGTGTGTGTGGGGGGGCGGGGTGATAAAGATCAGAAACGGATGTCTGTACAAATATTCATGAAGGGGGTGGAGCTGTGTATGGTTTGTTTATAGCTGTAGTTATCAACCTTTGCCCAACTAGATGCCTGCAGTCTGCTTTACAGGAAAGAAAGCCTGATTTATTTTTGCTAAAACAAATGGCCTTTATTATGGGCAAAAATTGCTAAATTGGCAAACCACTCATGCAAATTCACTAGTTGCATACCACTGGGTTCTAGTGTGCAGGGAGCAAAGATGTTCACAAAGGGGGATGGAGCTTTGAAGTGTTGGTTTTTGTTGTTTGAAGAGCACAGTGATATTGATGAGTGCGGTCGAGCTTTGGACAGTTGGTTTATGGTTTCCCTATATTGTAGAGATGTCCGTGAGGAGGTAGAGCTGTGTAGAGTTGGTTTATAGAGTGTGAGGATCCTGACTTTGAGGTTCACCAAGAGAGAATTTTTGCAAGTGAAAGGAGGCGTTCCAACTTGCCTAGTTTCCAGCGGCCGCCGAGTTCTCGTCCGGGAGGATGAATGAATCAACCCTGAGCGATGACTCAATTTTTATTAATGGCGGTCTGAGTGCACTAGCGACAGCACCCGTGCCTGCGAAGCAGGCGATTGGAGGAGAGGGTGAGGTGGGGCAGAGGGCTGCTCTTAAAATAGGCTGCAGCGCGAGGCGTCTGGGGGCGGAGGGGCGAAGCGAGGACGGAGCGTAGCTGGGTGAGAGAGCGAAAGAGAGAGAGAGAGAGGCTTAATGACACTCCTCCACAGCTGTAAATATCAGGTGACATTCTCATTTACCGCAGATTTGCATTGGCATTAAACCCCAGCCTGCGGCTTTGATTGTTCTCTGCTCGTGTAATCTTAAAAAAAATAAATAAATAAATGTTCTCCCGACTGTTATAAATCACAATCACAGGGCCCATGTTCAAATTTATTTCTAAAAAAATAAAATAAATAAATAGCCAGGTACAAGTCTTTGGTCTGAACATGTTTTTTTTCAGGAAAGCGAATTTAATGGTGCAGTTAAAGGTTGTATCAGCGATTTTGGGTCGAAACATAAATGATCACATTCATCTGATTTTTCCTCACGATCCGCTAGCTGCCCGCCCCATAAGCAGGCCGTCAAAAAACCACGTCTCTGTAGGCAGCCTATGCTCCGAGATCGTACACAAAAACAAATGGTACCAACCACTCAAAACCAAAATAAACAGTATTCCAACCAATCACCGACAAGGGGTGGGTGATACTAATACGCTAATACTCTTATCTCGCTGAAATCTTGACGGATTTACAAACGGTTTGGTTTCTTACAAACGTTATTAACGTGGTTATAATTCTGGATGCTTGAACATTATTTTTTAAAACATAACATAATTGGCTCTGAGCTGGAGCTGGCTCTGTTTGTTTGGGATTTCGCTTCAGAAGTGACGTCACCCAAAATCGCTGATACAACCTTTAAATGGCAATGCGCTTATGTGACCCCCATACAGTCCATCTCCTGGAGAGCATGCCTCTTCATCAGTTCAAAATGATGCCCCAAGTGGATCAAATCTGGCTCATGCTGGTGCCGACTGTGGCCGGCAGCCCGGCAGGGGCGGCGCACAATAGCTTTGCGTCACTCAAGGGATATATGGGAGGGATTCAGTCGGCGGGGATAGCAGTGTTCATTGCTCAATGACCGTAGGCTATTTGAAAAAAAAAAAATGCGATATTCACTGGACAAAGTTTTGAACTTTTTTCAGTCAAAACCATTCCATTTACTTACAGGCTGTAGCTGAAGAGAGCTGTATTGTAATGTTCCACCTGTCTTATGAAGCAAATTTTCAGCACTCCAAATGTCCATCTAGTGCATCTATGACAATTCACCCTTTAGTTGTGAATGAGAATTTGCACATTAGCCATGATGTAAGTGTTATCAGCAAAGCTTTTAACGGGATAGCCACTGTCCCCCAACAGAAGATCGGGAAGATTACAGCATAGCTTGATCCAGGATAATTAGTGAATACATGTGTAACCCTACATGTGTAACCTTACATGTGTAACCTTACATGTGTAACCTTACACGTACCATCGTAAGTGGCCTGGATGCTGGAGTGGGGTCCCTTATGTTTCACATATATAAGAGCATTATCTGCAGGGCCAGACCCTTATGTTTCACATATATAACAGCGTTATCTGCAGGGCCAGACCCTTATGTTTCACATATATAA
The DNA here is from genome assembly GCA_029718625.1 of Synaphobranchus kaupii. NCBI lineage: Eukaryota > Metazoa > Chordata > Actinopteri > Anguilliformes > Synaphobranchidae > Synaphobranchus > Synaphobranchus kaupii. The sequence goes on from CM056377.1 coordinate 81,952,148, forward strand.
GAGCATTATCTGCAGGGGCAGACCCTTATGTTTCACATATATAAGAGCATTATCTGCAGGGCCAGACCCTTATGTTTCACATATATAAGAGCATTATCTGCAAGGGCAGACCCTTATGTTTCACATATATAAGAGCATTATCTGCAGGGCCAGACCCTTATGTTTCACATATATAAGAGCATTATCTGCAGGGGCAGACCCTTATGTTTCACATATATAAGAGCATTATCTGCAGGGCCAGACCCTTATGTTTCACATATATAAGAGCATTATCTGCAAGGGCAGACCCTTATGTTTCACATATATAAGAGCATTATCTGCAGGGCCAGACCCTTATGTTTCACATATATAAGAGCATTATCTGCAGGGCCAGACCCTTATGTTTCACATATATAAGAGCATTATCTGCAGGGCCAGACCCTTATGTTTCACATATATAAGAGCATTATCTGCAGGGGCCAGACCCTTATGTTTCACATATATAAGAGCATTATCTGCAGGGGCAGACCCTTATGTTTCACATATATAAGAGCATTATCTGCAGGGGCAGACCCTTATGTTTCACATATATAAGAGCATTATCTGCAGGGGCAGACCCTTATGTTTCACATATATAAGAGCATTATCTGCAGGGGCAGACCCTTATGTTTCACATATATAAGAGCATTATCTGCAGGGCCAGACCCTTATGTTTCACATATATAAGAGCATTATCTGCAGGGCCAGACCCTTATGTTTCACATATATAAGAGCATTATCTGCAGGGCCAGACCCTTATGTTTCACATATATAAGAGCATTATCTACAGGGCCAGACCCTTATGTTTCACATATATAAGAGCATTATCTGCAGGGGCAGACCCTTATGTTTCACATATATAAGAGCATTATCTGCAGGGCCAGACCCTTATGTTTCACATGTATAAGAGCATTATCTGCAGGGCCAGACCCTTATGTTTCACATATATAAGAGCATTATCTGCAGGGCCAGACCCTTATGTTTCACATATATAAGAGCATTATCTGCAGGGGCAGACCCTTATGTTTCACATATATAAGAGCATTATCTGCAGGGCCAGACCCTTATGTTTCACATATATAAGAGCATTATCTGCAGGGCCAGACCCTTATGTTTCACATATATAAGGGCATTATCTGCAGGGCCAGACCCTTATGTTTCACATATATAAGAGCGTTATCTGCAGGGGCAGACCCTTATGTTGCACATATATAAGAGCGTTATCTGCAGGGGCAGACCCTTATGTTGCACATATATAAGAGCGTTATCTGCAGGGGCAGACCCTCAGGAAATACAAAGTTCTCTGTGAACTACTGTTTAACCCGTTCCTGGCTGACAGTTGTGATGGGGACTTTAATGTATTCATTGCATATAGGAGTACAGGAGGGACAGCAGGCATTCTTCTCCCGCTCAGCTGCTAGCAGGTGATAGAAGTTTGTTAAAACCTGTCGGGATAAACGCAATTTAAGGCAGCATTCTCCTTCACTGAGGTACAGGTATGTGGTCCTTGACCAATGGACCCCTTTATTATTATGCATTTTTTGATATACACAATAATATTTCACATTGTAATCTTGATATTTTTATGCATGTTTTGTTGCCACCCCCTGTGTATAATAGACAGGAGGAGGGTGTATGTGTGTTGTGCACATGCCTATGTAGACCCATATTGCTGTCTTAATATTGCACCGTTGAAATAAAATTGAAACAACTGCCACTTGACTTAAGACCAGGTTTGTGGTGGCTTTGAGCGTGAGGTGTCTTCCTCCGACTCATGTCTGTGCGAGCCCGACTTACGAACTGCGGTGTGATAAGAAGAGGTGGCTGACATTGCATACTTCACAGGAGAGCACTTCATCATTCAGCGCTGATGAAATGCAACTGGCCGGTCCAAATTGTGGAGAAAAAGGGAAAATGGGGTTACATTTTTAGTTTTTTTGAGTGATGCCCTGACAACCGTGACTCATTTTCTGTAGCCCACAGGTGAACGTTGGTCATTAATCTGTTTCTTTTTCGTTCTGTGTTTCAGGAACCCTGGAGAGGACAGCAAGATGTTGGTCTGTGATATGTGTGACAAGGGCTATCACACATTCTGCCTGCAGCCAGTGATGGATACTATTCCCACCAATGGCTGGAGGTGTAAGGTAGGAATTGTCAGGGCATAGATAAAAGGCATGACTTATCAGAACATAATACTGAATGGTGTGTAATGTATGGGTAATAGAGAACAGCTTATGAGAGTATTGTAGGGTATGAGGGAGAGTAAGGTATGGAGTAGCAGTGTGCTGTAGCGTAGCTCTTGGTGTGTGTCTGAGGCATGGGAAATGCTGAGTTTTAATTGAGCAGCAAAGTGCTATTTGCCGGAATTATTTTCCTCCTGGGATACTGAACAGCCTCCCCTCCTCACCTCCCTCCCCCTCAATCTTCCCCTCGCTCTCCACATTTCATAGCTATTTTCCCTCAGAATGCTGAAAATAACCATTTTGTTTTAATGCCTTTTTTATATGAGCTCACAGGCACATTGTGAAACACTGGCTGGGTTAGAGAGAGTGGCAGTCAGTGACACAGGCTGGGTTAGAGAGAGTGGCAGTCAGTGACACAGGCTGGGTTAGAGAGAGTGGCAGTCAGTGACACAGGCTGAGTTAGAGAGAGTGGCAGTCAGTGACACAGGCTGAGTTAGAGAGAGTGGCAGTCAGTGACACGGGCTGAGTTAGAGAGAGGGGCAGAGACCGACAGTGACACAGGATGGGTTATAGAGATGGGCCAGTGACTGACAAGGGCTGGGTTAGAGAGAGGGGGCAGTTACTGACACGGGCTGGGTTAGAGAGAGGGGGCAGTGACTGACACGGGCTGGGTTAGAGAGAGGGGGCAGTGACTGACACGGGCTGGGTTAGAGAGAGGGGGCAGTGATTGACACAGGCTGGGTTAGAGAGAGGGGGCAGTGACTGACAAGGGCTGGGTTAGAGAGAGGGGGCAGTGATTGACACAGGCTGGGTTAGAGAGAGGGGGCAGTGATTGACACGGGCTGGGTTAGAGAGAGGGGGCAGTGATTGACACGGGCTGGGTTAGAGAGAGGGGGCAGTGACTGACACGGGCTGGGTTAGAGAGAGGGGGCAGTGACTGACACGGGCTGGGTTAGAGAGAGGGGGCAGTGACTGACACGGGCTGGGTTAGAGAGAGGGGGCAGTGACTGACACGGGCTGGGTTAGAGAGAGGGGGCAGTGACTGACACGGGCTGGGATAGAGAGAGGGGGCAGTGACTGACACGGGCTGGGTTAGAGAGAGGGGGCAGTGACTGACACGGGCTGGGTTAGAGAGAGGGGGCAGTGACTGACACGGGCTGGGTTAGAGAGACTGGCAGTGACTGACAGGCTGGGTTAGAGAGAGCGGCAGTGAGTGACACAGGTTGGGTTAGAGAGAGGGGGCAGTGATTGACACAGGCTGGGTTAGTGAGAGGGGGCAGTGACTGACACAGGCTGGGTTAGAGAGACTGGCAGTGACTGACAGGCTGGGTGAGAGAGAGCGGCAGTGAGTGACACAGGTTGGGTTAGAGAGAGGGGCAGTGAGTGACACAGGTTGGGTTAGAGAGAGGGGGCAGTGACTGACACAGGCTGGGTTAGAGAGACTGGCAGTGACTGGCAGGCTGGGTTAGAGAGAGCGGCAGTGAGTGGCACAGGTTGGGTTAGAGAGAGGGGGCAGTGATTGACACAGGCTGGGTTAGTGAGAGGGGGCAGTGACTGACACAGGCTGGGTTAGAGAGAATGGCAGTGACTGACAGGCTGGGTTAGAGAGAGCGGCAGTGAGTGACACAGGTTGGGTTAGAGAGAGGGGCAGTGAGTGACACAGGTTGGGTTAGAGAGAGGGGGCAGTGACTGACACAGGCTGGGTTAGAGAGAGGGGCAGTGAGTGACACAGGTTGAGTTAGAGAGAGGGGCAGTGAGTGACACAGGTTGGGTTAGAGAGACTGGCAGTGACTGACAGGCTGGGTTAGAGAGAGGGGCAGTGAGTGACGCAGGCTGGGTTAGAGAGAGGGGGCAGTGACTGACACAGGCTGGGTTAGAGAGAGGAGCAGTGAGTGACACAGGTTGGGTTAGAGAGAGGGGCAGTGTCTGACAGGCTGGGTTAGAGAGACTGGCAGTGACTGACAGGCTGGGTTAGAGAGAGGGGCAGTGAGTGACACAGGTTGGGTTAGAGAGACTGGCAGTGACTGACAGGCTGGGTTAGAGAGAGGGGCAGTGAGTGACACAGGTTGGGTTAGAGAGAGGGGCAGTGAGTGACACAGGTTGGGTTAGAGAGAGGGGCAGTGAGTGACGGGAGTTGGATGGTGCAGGTCCAGTTGGCCGGTTTCCTGCATGGGCAGCAGTGCGGCCCTTGCTAAGCTTGCGTCTTTGTTAGCGGGTCGCTCGCAAACCTGGGCAACAGTACTTGCTGCCAGGTTTTGCCAAATTGTATTCCAGTCTCTGGGTTTTTCTGTGCACTCCACAACCCCCACTCCACTGGGTCTGGAGGCTCCGTTTGGGATTTATTTTTGTTGTTTTTGTTTTGTCTTATTTCAAGGTTTTTTTTGCTGCTTCTTTGTCCACCCCATGTCCATTTTGGAAAGCATTCTGCCATTCGGAACAGGCTGTTCATTCTCCCTTTCCCCGGTACAATGGGTTTTAATCAATCCTGCTTTTAAAATGCTAATTCCCACAGAGACCCTCCTCATGGAAAACCCCCGCTGCGCTTTTGGGTGATTGCGGGAGGTGGCGTGCGGGGGTGTTCGGTGTTGACGGGGAAAGTTCCAGAACCCTTACTGTCCCAGTCGGCTCTCCGTCGCTCACGGTGGCAACGGGTTGCATCTTTGCGGCTTCACTCTGAGTGGAGCCCTTTGAACCGTTACCCCAATGACATAATATCTCAGATCTGCAGAAGAAAGAAAAGAGGTATTAAAGAAAGAGAGACTCCTGATGTGTCAGTGCTGTTTCACAAGGCCGATTATTGCTGCACGTCTTTTTTTCTTTTTTTTCTTTTGTATTGGCACACAGGTCTGTAAACGCAAAACGGCAGGGCATTGTGGCACCTGCCAAACCTCAAAAGATCTGTGCCAGTAAACACCGTGCCCAGTCCTCCCTTCTTGTGATTGATCACGGCAATATCCACCGAAACCCATTTGCCTTATTGTCTCCTGTGTTCAAGCCCTGTGCATAGCATGGATGGTGAGAGATATAGAAGACTTGGACAGCGTCGCTGCTCGCTGTACCCGGCGCACTGCTTTGCAATGAGAGGCGTCACAGCACTCGGCATGTCCAAGGAAAAGAGACAAAATTCCCCGTCCACTCATGATGGAGATGTTTGGGAACCAGGAGTGGTCGGTGCAGTCAGGCTTGGCAGGGCTTGGAGAGGAGGGGGCGGAGTTTTGCCAAGCCCTCTGATCTCAGACTCTGATTAGCCGCTGGCTTTACTGTAATTAATCCCCCCCTTTGACAGCAGCTCTTACCCCCCCCCCCCCCTCTCCCCCCCACCCAAAATCTGAGAAAACGCCGGCGGCTGCCAAGGAAAATCGAGTCATCAGGGCCCTCGTTCGGGGCCCCCTTTGAACTCCCAAATCCCCCTACCTGGTGACCATCTCAACCACCTTTTGTGGACAGGACAGGCGAGGTCTCACCTGACAGCCAGCGGGGTAATTTGAGACTCTTGACCGTTGGACGCGAGCATTCCCTGGACGGGAGCCAGGGCCGCCACTTTCATCCCAGCGACAGTCCCTGTTCCAAGTCTCTGCACAAGCAGATCTGGCCGCTTGGGCTCGTCACAGCAACCCCACGCCTCCGCGAAGACGACGAAGGTTGGTCGTCTGTGATCTCAATTGCCGGCCTGAACGATCAAAGCGCCGTTGTGAACGGACAGGAGAGCAACGAACGGGAGACCGATCATTTCTTTGGGCCTTCTTCAAGCTGTGCGTTTTCAAAAACTGGAACGCCGTCTCTGATGTTGGTACTTTAGAAACATGATCTCTAAAAAAGTCATAGCTGCTCAAAAAGATTTTTCAGATTGTGCTCTGTCAGTAGAACAAGGGGGCACACGTGGAAATGAGCCAAAGCTAAATTTCGCACGAATATCAAGAAGTATTTCTTTACACAGAGTTATAAATACGTTGTCAAAAACAGCTTACCCGGTCAAATAGCAGAGGCAGAGACCCTCAGGGTGTTCAAATCGCAGTGCCGGATACCCTCTAGTTTATAGGTAAATAGCAAGTCTAGATGGGCTGAATGGCCTGATCTCATCATTATGTATTATGTTTTTAATTACTGATCTGAGGAGTGCAAGCAAGTGCCCAACAATGATATCGTCGTCTGAGTCAGTGGAATGGAAGCAGTCGAGCACAGATCAATGGAGGGATCCGAGTGATAAAGTGGGGAGAATGACATGATTGCCAAGAAGAGGCAAAGGTTAATGGGCTCAGTGGGGTTCTGCCCTTGTTCAGGGTTTTATCTCAACTTCACCTGTTGGTAACTTGCAGGTAATTGGTTGACAGAAGATCTGAGATTTGCATGTCAGATAAATTCCCCAGAAGTCAACAGGAGTTACACACCTGAAAGATAATTTCTTGATTGTGGAAAAGGCAATTGTGATAGCGTGCAGATAAGAAAAACCTTTAGTTGTAGATGCCTTGTAGAAGGGCTGTAGAGTTCCTATGGTAACGCGCCCGGTTCCTTTTTTTTTTTAACAGCAGTTCAGGGCTTTGGAAGGTTTTTGTGTTTCTGTTTTGCCCATATCCTGTGGTTCTTGATTGGTCTGGACGGTTCTCTGTTGGATTTAATTTGGGTGACTGTAATAGTCGTCTGAATGGTGCCTCATTGCTTGCGCATGGTCTAAACAACCCTGTGATCTTATGCCTGCCTAATGTTCTGCTGTAACATTCTCGGGAAAGGCTTCTGAACTGTTTTGCACTTGGGGCCTGATTTGCTATGACCTTTAGCAGACGCAAAACCATTTAGCACACGCAAAACGAATAACATGACCAATGACTGGTGTAAAACTAATTCCATGACCAATCATTGGTCATGTTATTGGTTTTGCGTGTGCTAAATGGTTTTGCACCCGCTAAAGGTCTTAGTAAATTAGGCCCTCGGAGCCCCTAATTGTTCAGCTATAAGTCTGCCTTTCAGTGTTGTGATTGATTTTCTTTCTACTGTCTGTCACCAGATCTGCAGAGTGTGTGTCCAGTGTGGCACCCGGGCCAGTGGCCAGTGGCACCACAACTGTCTGCTGTGTGAGGGCTGCTACCAGCAGCAGGACCCTACAGCCCCCTGCCCCCTGTGTGGGAAGTCCCTGAACCCAGAGCTCCACAAAGACCTGTTATCCTGTCACACCTGTAAAAGGTAGGACACACCTGTGCTAGGGTTGTCACAATATCCCATTTTCATATCGTCGATATGCCTTTAAGAAATATTGTGATATTCAATATTATCGTTTGTATATAATTATAGTGGATTAATGATTGGCCAATCGTTTCCCGTTTCAGAAACAGAAATTAAAAAACAAGAAACGAATGGTTATGCTATATTCATTTTAAAAACAGAAATTGAAAAACGAGAATCAAATGGTTATACCTTTTGGATCTGTGTATAAATTAATGCCAACTGCAACATCCTGCGCTGTCACTCATCTCACAAAAAAGTTTTTTTCTCGTAACTTACTAGCTAGACACATCATAGATCGCTCCAAACTGAATGTGTTGACAAATATGATGACGAAAAACAATGTTGCAATGCAATGTTTGCTGCTATGTCTGCATATGACAAATTATTTATTGCCATCTACTGTAGGCTGTCATAGGCATAATGTTATAATGCACTCATAATGACTGTGTAGTTATCAAAAAATGTTTGTTGTATTCCCATCCTTAGTTGTGACGACTTTTTAATGCATTTACGGCATGTTACCTCGTGGACATTCGCCGGTTCTCCGTTATCATTGGGTTTGTAGCCTAAAAATTCCCAGAATGGCGAAGTGGTGTTTTTCTTTGAAACAAGATCAGCCATCTTCTCTCGCTTTCTCTTAACTAATGATTACAATCAGTCACGAGATAGGATAATACATTGACACCGCGGCTGTTACATCTATTGCACTAGCCCCCTCTGCAAGGATGAAAGCAAGCGATCAGACGTTGATCCTACATCCTACCTTACACTAACCTTCCACTGGAAATTGGAATAACCTTCGTCACTCTGCTGTTAACATTGCGCATCAGATAATTAATTAGTACCAGTATACGAATAGGCTAATGGTAACAAAATAATAAATACAGAGCAAATGATAACAACCAAATATTTTAAAAAAACAAAGCATACAGAATTTGTTGCGAGGCAATGAGGCATCAGAACTAAAATATAAAATGGAGCGGGAACGCTCAGATTTGTCGGGCAGGCCACGGCACGTGCAGTAATGCAAATATTTTGAGTTATACAAATTTTGAAATATAAACTCACGTATTATACCGGTAAAGAATTCTGCTATACCGGTAAAGAATTCCGGGTTTGAGATTGAAAAAATTAAACTATGTCAAATTTACACTGTCGTTCTTTTACCACATTTAACCCGGATTTGCTCTTTTTTTACAGGGTTCTTGATAGCAATATTATAAGTTATATTTAGCCTATGTTTTAATGTAGAATAACAGACCAAACCAAAACACCTAAACCAACATCGGGGCGTGGGAATAACGTTTCTGCTCCTTGTTACTTTTTGCCTCAGGATACCCGTTTTGTTGAACAGTTTCTGTTGAAACTCTTGATACACAGTAGCCAAGCTCAAGCAGGCAGCTCATTTGTACATATCCATACAAATGACCAGTGATTGTTTATTGTTCATTTTTACATATCTATAGTTATGCAAGAGCTGATTTTTATGGAAAACTGTTTTCACTATTATTACACATCAGAGTCATGTTAACCAAACTGAAAAGCACTGAAAATAAATGTATATTTCCATCAATATTATTTGACATTGTTCTAATAGTGAACTGAACCAGAAGGTGTGCGATTTAGTGCCATCTATCCTCATTAAAAAAAAAATCTGCTGAATAGGTAAAATAATGTATTTTATTAGAAGTTTGCACATTGACAGGATCAATCAAAAAAATTTGAATGTCGGCAGCCATATTGGCTTGGCACTGCTGAAGCTTAGTCCAGAACACACTGGCATTGAATTAAGTGTTTGAGAAGGGTGTCACACAGTGGGTTCCAATCCTTTGTCAAAAAACTGACAATAAAACTGCTTTTTTAAGAACGGTTAATTTCTTTGGTTGTTTGTTTTTTATGTTGTGGCCTTTTAAAATTTAGACCAATGTCCTTGTCTCAATCCTTCCGGCAGATGGTTCCACACTGACTGTGAGAGGCAGGCAGGGAACGACGTGGAGGCCTCACTGAGGGAAGACTACACCTGTACTGCCTGCAAGCAAGCGGCGCTGGACCCAGCCCAAACTCAGTGTGACCCGGCCCAGGAGGTCACCAAGCCCATTCCAGAACCTGCGTCGGGTGAGTCCCAAACTCGCACAGTTCAGCTGGTGGAAAAGAAACAGGAGCTGGCCGAGTGTGTGCCTGTGTGGGTCCTCACGAATTGACAGGAATGTTGCAGTGGTGGGACACACCTACAAATCTGATTGGCCATTCCAGATTGGGGAGCAATTGGCATAGGATGGGCAGTAAAATTGGTATTAAGAGTGAAAAAAAGTCCAGTAGTCTCCCTTTTTGAAAGTTGAAGCCTTTATTTGGTTGATGTGACTATTAAAAAAGAGTTGGAAAGAGTGTCTCAGTGGTGTAGCCTGTAGAACACTATCTACATGCTCATTGCGAGCCAAGACGTCGACAGATTGAATCTAACCGTGCAACATTTCTTGCATTTCTCTCCCTCTCTCGTGCTCCTTATTCATCCTGTGTCTACACTGTGCTGTCCAATACAGCTAAAAAAAGTCTGAAAAAGCCAGAAAAACACCTACATTGCGTTGTGGCCCCATTTAACCTTTTTGATAACCAGGTCAACCTAATAAAATGCTTTTTAACTTTCCAAAAAGGAGAGCTGTGGCATTATTTTCTGACATTTTGAAGAAAAAAGACCCTGCTCCCAATGAGCAAAATGGTTTTTATTAATCCTGAAGCAAAGCAGCATTCCAAATTCTTCTTAATCCGGGAATAAGAGTAGTCTTTCTAACAGAGGGGAGAAGCGTTCTGTGCCCTGCACACAGACTGCAGAAAGTTTACCTAATGCTTCTGAGAATGTAGACTTAAGATGCCAGATATCCCCACTTATTGGGCTAGAGAGGCTAGATTTACAGGCGTTGTTTGGGTACGTTTTCCAACGGTTTTGTACGGAATGGCTTCTCCTTTTGCGTTGAGCCAGCTCACAAACTGACTTCCCCATTTCTGCTCTGAATAGGTTAACTCATTAACTCATAAACTGAATTTATTTGGGAACAGCTCATCAAAGGAAATGGGTTAGTGTTGGCGGGTTAGCGTTATTCACAATGGCTCTGACAGTGTGTGAAGGGATGGACGCTTGAGACCAGTAGTTGGGGAGGGAGAGAGAAGTGTGTTACTTTTCCTGATGATAATTGCTGTGAAAGTGTTAGAGTTTGGGCAGCATTATGAGCGTCCTTCCTCCTCCCCTGGACTCCCTCTGCTCCTGCCGAGTCCGTTTAATTTCTTTTCTGATATTTCACCATCTGCAAAGCAAAGAAAGCGCTTTGGCAGGTCAACTGAAGCTGCGAGTGAAAGAAAAAATTCTTTGCGGACCATTTATTTTGCAGCATTGAATGTTGATTTTGCCCTGTCAACCGACACAAGCCTTAAATGTGGTTGCTGGCCATTGTAATGTTTGCGATAACAAAGAGGTGTATTACCGTGTGGTTATTTAGTTGGATTGGACTGCCAAGCATAGAGGGTTCCCCTTTCCAATGCTAATGCTAGAGATTTGGAGAGATCAGTGCCCATTGTTTGATGTTCTGTGGAGTAGGCCGCAGTGTATGGAGAAAGGCTTATGAATCGCTGCCCCTCCCTGCGGGAAAGAAAGAAATCTAAACTCAGGCATTAATTACCGCCCTTCCTGCGCAAGCAGCATCTGACTGCATCCAATCACGGGAAGCCAAAGGTGGCTAATGTCAGAGCTGTTGTTCCTCACCCCAAGAAATTGGGCTCTCCGGGGGAAATGAAACGAAAAGATTTACTTGGCTAATGACATTGGTTAGCTGCCTGTAGCTACAAAGTGCAGGCACCTCAGGAATAACTTGTGAACACTGTAAACGTACGCGTGTCCTCGCTAAAGTGGTGTGGCTGGTCCGAGACTGCGGTGTACGGCGAGCCTTCGCTCAAGCTGGGGAATGGTGATGTATCGTGAGGTGCAGTAATGGGGACAGTCAGAATAGGGTTATGACCGGTCTGACGGGTGCTGCTGCGTTTGCCGTCGGACGTGCCCTTTCGGCACCTCGCCTTAATGAGGTCTCGTCCGCAGCACAGACCGCTAACGGTGCGCGCGACGTACATGTCGCGCTCACGTATACATCCTTGCACACATACGCGCGCATGTGTGGTGTGTGTGGGAGAGGAATTTGAACCAAACCGCAGAAAGCCTCGCGGGGCAGCTTAATTCTCCGTCTGAACGTGCCAGTCCAGAGAATTGATAACAATAAGCATTTATAATAAATAAATAATATGTAGCGTCATGACATTTTCCTGACTTTTCTGACCTGTAGTGCTGTCCTCCAGCACCCACGGGTCAATGCAAGACTTTGAGCAATCAACACATTGTAGTATCTTAATCCTTAATTATTTGATCAGTTACCACAGTGTCGTTCAGTTTTATCCACAAAGGGTTGGTGTGGGTGCGAGCCCGGCACGACGACCTCTTGATTTGACTGACGAACGAATCATCTGCCAGTCAAGGCCTCAATTAGTTGAATCGGGTGCATTATCGCTGAGCTAGAACAAAAGCCTATACCCTTCGCAGATATGATTGGACAGGGCTCTTTTAGAGGCATGCGCCCTTGTGCCTTAATTGTATATTTGGCTTCTGATTGCTTCCCTCTGATTACTGCAGTTAGAGCACCCGCAGTATCGCCTTGATGTTTGGCACTGAAATACTGATTAAATATTTTGCAGGTCATGGTTTCAGAACCAAACAAGCATATTCTTTGTATAGCACCATTTACACAACAATAATAATAATAATTTGCTTCCAGCATATTATAATGATTTAAAATGGAGGGGGGTGAGGTGCTGAACAGAATGCATGCCTTTTTACAAGGCGATCGGTAGCCTTTGCAGAAAAAGAAAATTGAAACGCTTTCATGCCGAAGCCTGGTGCCTTAATGAAAAGGAGCAGCGCACCTTGACTGAAGTGTGTTCTGCTTGGAAATGCTCCCGAGCGATTTAACGCGTTTTGCGCGTTATGGGCTTACTCCGCTGCGCCGGCCCAGCCCGGGTTCCGATCTGGACTGTGCTGAAGGACGGAGCGGCGTTCCCCCGGGAATCGAGAGCGGCGCCGCCTTCTGTGCCTTTAACACTACGTCACGCTGAGGGTGTTTAAAAACAAACGGAGTGTCGCCACATTCTGCGTTCTGTGAGTAATCCCCTCCTGACTGCTAGGTGAGACGCGTGAGGCTTTATTGATTTCTGGAGTCAGGGCACATCCGAGCTCTACCTCGCCCTCTCCCTGGATGGGGCGGCGTGGGCACACGGTGCTGACCGAGTACCTGACACCGCTGCCCAGAGCTGGGATGCTGGCTGTTTAAAGCTCCTCCGTTTCTCTCTCTGTCAGGAGGCAGGTGATAAGCTGGCAGCTCCGTGGCTCTGTGTCAGCCCTGGAACTCTGCCACAGAGTGTCAGATACCTGAGAACGTCTCTCAGTCAGGGACAATATGATCCTCCGGCACGCTGTCTCTTTATCTCTATGTCTGTGTGTGTGTGTGTGTGTGTGTCTCTCTCTCTCTCTCTCTCGACTTTTCTCTCTGTCTCTCTCGCGCTTGCTCTCTATCTCACGCTCATTCTCGCTGTTTCTCTCTCAGGACTATCCCTCCTCCATCCCAGGGGCCCCATGTCTGAACACTCCGAGCGCGCGTTCATGTTTTTTGCGCGCGCGGCCGTCTCCGAGGTGTGAGAAGTCAGCCGGGGGCCTTGTGCGAGTCTGTCGGTGTCCGTGACGTGCCCGACTTCCCTAGAATGTAAACCACAGCCGGACCCCATCAGGGCCTTTTCACCTGCAAGGGCTGGGGAGACCGCGTCGTCACACTGTGTTCGCTAACGGCGCCCTCACATAGTCGACATAAAAGCCTTAGAACTCCAGCGAAACATCAGGGTAACTCGGGGACAGTCTGGCCTTCATATTTGGAGGTGCATTGGTTTATGAGCATTCCTATTAAAGCCTGGTTCATGTTTAAAAATACCGCCCCCCAAGCACTTGGCTAATCTGACTTTGATCTGGCCATTGATTTAAGAGGAGCTTAATGGGGTTAACGCTAGGCTTTGCCAAGCAAATGCTTCACACGTTCTCTTGTTGTGTCGGCCATGTTCTTCTCAGGTTCCCCCTCTCCCCCTTTGATACAAAGTGCTGTTTCCCCAATTTCTCCATTCCATCTGTGTGTCCACCTCTTTGTACCTCTGAAAGACGAGTGTGCTGCAGTCTGAATGGGGTGTTGGTGTGGGGGGGGGGGGGATTTCAGATCCGTTCGATACTGTATATACTAATTTGTTCTGTGGTGTGTATAAAACAGAACTATATATGAAAATATTTCAATATTTACTGTATTACTTTCGGAAAGTGGCCACAATGCTTACATTAAAAATGAAAAGCATCACAAATAATATTTTTTTGTGTTGCGTGTGCGTGTGAGCATGCAAGGCCATTACCCGCCATTCTCATAATGACACTTAATGACCGGAAAAGCCGTAATTTAATTAACACAAGCCGCATTGTCTGCAATTAACTTTTGCTTCCTGGTTTCAGATGGTGCCCTGTTGACCTGCTCATTCTGTGTGTGTGGGTGTGTGGGTGTGTTGGGTGGGTGGGTGTGTGGGTGTGTTGGGTGGGTGGTCCTGGTGCATGGCCCACCCTTTTCCCACAATTATTCTGCATTACTTGTTGTTTTACTGAAGACAGGGATTTTTGTTCGCTGTGTAGTTTAAATTAATTTGTTGGTTGGTTGGTTGTGATCTCTGTATTTATTTAGTTTTATGATGACACACCTATATACACAAACATGCACCCAAGTATGATATGCTTCATATAAAGTATCTACCGACACGCATGCAGTATAGTACGTTTGTTATCAGGCAGCAACATCTTTATAAATCTTCATAGGTTTTGGGTTCAGGTCTAAAAGTAATACTGGACAGTATTTAGATTCCTGAAGCTGAAGTAAGGCCTTCAAGCGGAAGCTCATTTGCATAGTTGATTGGAATCTGGAGTTCCTCTGCTGGTAATCTGACTGACTGGTTCTTATGAGACCATTAATAAATACCCTTTATCTTTTTGCTGTGATTTTGAGCCTGGGAGAACTAGGTTACATGAAATCTCCTCTTCAGTATATATTTGGGTATATATGTTCAGCTTTATATACAGTATCTACAGTGACTTATGCAGGGACTGCTTGCGCATTTGCTGTTGTTATTGTGAATGCATTTAAGAGTATTGAGTTGTATGTGCATCCGTGTTGATGGGGAAAGTCATATTTACCATTTGCGCAGCTTGCAACAGTGTACCCAAGAAAACAATTGATTAAATAAACGGAGGACTTGAGTGTTGCTATGATACAGACAACCTCCCACTTGTTTTATTTTTTTTGGATAAATACTTGGGGGTAGATCCATTAAGAAATGTACCTAGCACAGTTCTAATATTAAGGTATTGATGCAAATCAAGCAACCATGTGCAAGGGGAGGTGATGTGAAAACAAGTGATGTCAGGGAGAGAGACAAATGTCAGGTCTTCTTAACAGGACTTCTTGGGAAAATCTTGAAATCTTGGACCAGTTTTAACTTTCCAAGACTAAATTCAAGAACATTTCGTGCAATAGAAAAGTGTACAATATGGAATGCATTCACGCATAATGTTGCTTCTGTAGGTTTTGCTCGACACAATGGAACAGATGTGAAGAAAAGATTCATTTAAAACTAGGAGCAAAGATAAATGCTCTTCAGTTCTCATGCCTCAGGAACGAGTCCTTAAACTGAGTCGACTCGATGATAATGTTGTGTTCAGTTCTCATGCCTCAGGAACGAGTCCTTAAACTGAGTCGACTCGATGATAATGTTGTGTAATATAATCTATTATTAACCCCTTCTCGCAGATACCAAATTTGGTCAATTCTCACATATTTAGGGGGTGTTCCATTTAAGGCTTTATAATTCCAGGGGCTAAACAGTGCTGAGCAGAAAAATGTCCTTAGAAATCCACGTAAGCGAGTTTCCACGCAAAATTCAGATGTATAATATAACGCGTGCTGTGATAATCTGCACACGATGGACACCATACATGCGCAATGTTTGGGGTCTGTGTGATATGGCGACACCATGAACGAAAGGCAGAGGTAGAAAATGCTAAACTTTTTTAAAGCAGATTTCGGACTTTCTCCCTGAGCGTTCTTTTACGCATTCTTTTACTCAGAGTTTTATACATGTGGCCCCAGGTGTGAGCATCACAGAAACTTGGAAAATGGCTTAGATGAAACAAGACAGTATCATTTACAATATTAGATTAGATTATATAGATACTAGACTAGATACTTAGATTAGTTAATTTTTTTGTAATTTAGGTCAAAATAAAGTACCACAAATGCAAATAAAAAAATACAAATTTTTCTTTAGTTTGCAATGGAATACTGAGAGCGACATATGTGAAACAGGTAAAACTATACATTTCCTGGATCATAAACTCTGTCAACAAGAACTACTTCAGATATATGATGCTAAATATAGGCAGCGTACCTTAGTGTCTCCAAATGTATCCAAAATGGCTAAATTGTGCACTGCTGTAAATCATAAAATAGGGATATATTTAACTGCAAATCAACTGTTCATAAAACTTACTTTTGCATCATTTTCAAGTGGGAATTACCATCTTTTCATCAGTATATGGTGATGAATATCTATGAATCTAAACACCTATCCAAAATTAATTAAATATTTTTGTCCATTATAAAACACACACATTCATACTCATTCCAGGGGAAATTTTACATTCATCTAGCACATATGCACAGTAAATTTGAATGAGTATTTTCCATTCCCTAAGTGACAAGTATTGCCATACCATGTATACAGTTTATATTATGTACGATAAGATGGCACAACACTGTGGCAGAGTGGAAAAACTAACGTACATATTTGAAATATCACAAGCAGTAACGTTAGTACTTACATTTCGAGGGGGGAATGGCCGTCATGCATATCCCTCATATTCTCTGACAGAAGCAATGCTATGATATCTATGGTATCTTCTTCTGACCACTCTCAAAATCCATGTAAGCAGGCAAGGATTTTCTTTTGCCTTGCTGACGAGTTGATAGATTAGTAAAAACTTGTGAAAATGACCACTATTGGTGAAAACCACTATTACACCTCGGCGAGCGACTGAACATTCTAAGTTGTTTGCGTAAAATTAAAATATCAGTAGAAACGCTGTTACGCTCAGCTGTAATTCATTAAATCCAATAATAATAATAATAAACTTTATTTGTATAGCACCTTTCATACATAAAATGCAGCCCAAAGTGCTTCACAACAATAAAAACAAAATACAGAATAATAAAAGAAAAGAGAAAAAGAAAATACAGATAGATAAGAACATTAGAACCTAATTAAACGCCACCTTAAAAACATATATTTTTTAGCTTATTCTTAAAAGTAGCAACTGAGCTCGCCATTTGTAATAAAATAGAGAGAAAAAGAAAATACAGAAAAGAAATAAAATCAGTTTGCCTGCTATCTGCTGTGCACTAAATAAATGCAGCTCTTAAAACGGTCTTCTGCCGCTCTTAAAACGGTCTTCTGCTGCTCTTAATGCGGTCTTTTCAAGTGCTCAACAGACAAAAAGCAACAACTGAACATCAGATAAAAACAGTATAAAAGGACTAATAAGAATAAAAATTGTGTTTCTAATTATAAACTAGACTAAAAAGAATAAAAATTGTGTTGCTAATTATAAGCTAGATTAAAAAGGTATGTTTTCAGTTGCTGTTTAAAAATATCCACTGAGCCCACCTCTCTAATACTTTTTGGTATGGTGTTCCACAATTTAGGTGCACAGTGGATGAACCAATAAGACATTGCAAACACTGTTACTAAGGATATGATTGGATTGGAATGAATGAGACAGGTTTGCAGAGCGTGGGGGGTATCACACATCAACGTTTCAAATAGTGTAATAGTGTTATAAAGTTGTGTGTATTTCTCAGACAGATTGCCCCAGACCATAAGTGACGACTGACTTTTCATAGGGACATCTCTATACGTAAAACCAATGTGAGGATTGGATATTTATTTCATATTTAATAGCAGATATTGGTATGTTTATTTTGGATTTGATCCAGCGCGGCTTTTCACAGCTTTTTTGGCATGCGCTCGGGCTATTGTTGGGTTTATCTTGTTGCTATGACGGAATAAAAAATTTTGGTTGTAAAATAATATATTTTTCTGAACTCGCACATAGATGCGGGCGAGATGGGGTGGGGGGTTGCTTGTTAAACGGACTATACTATGCGACATAGAAACTCCGTATTCTGCAGAGTTGTAACAAATCGTGTACTAATAAAGATAAAACATGGAGTTTGCAGGAGAAATTAATATCTGAGTTGAGCAAAATCTTGGCGCCGGCACCATGGCCACTAGGGGATCTGCACGAAGGGGTTAAAATAGCTTTTCCAACAAAGTATTAAATCTGAGCAAGTAGTTGGAGTGTTTGGTATTGATAACACACAAATCACACGCATAAAGTAGGTTATTAAGTGATGCCATGTTAAAAAACATTGTTTGGTTTTATTATTGTATGCATTTTATTGGCCTATGCCCAATAACCAAATTTATGATGTAATAAGCTTAGCACCACTCATTTAGCATCTGAGAGAATTCCATTGCCTCTGGCTTTCAGGCTGCCTTTAGGGGAGCTGTCCAATGTTCTGAATCCAGCCAGTATCCATATTCTACTATTATGTTGGCTACAGCCCATGATTCCACCTGACATCTTTCAAAAAGTGGTTCTAAAGGAGGAAGGTGTGCACAAATACAATAATATATTATGTTTTTGTTGTGAAACATGACACTTGGCCATCAGTTCAGCCTTTGAAAGGTCATTTTTGATCAGTGTCATCTTTGCTATGCTTCATTTTAGTTGTCTGAGAACAACATTACATTACATTTATTTAGCAGACGCTTTTATCCAAAGCGACGTACAGTAAGTGCGTACAGAGACATCATCATCATTACAGAACAGACAAGGCAAAGCACATCCTTTGCATAATGTAGCAGCTATCCCTAGCAATGAACGTTGACTGTAGTTCACAGTAAGCTGTGGGCAAATCAGCAACACCACACTTCATTCCAAATACTATTATAAACTATACGGTTATAAACAACAATTTTTTGAACTTAAAAATGGGTCTTGGTGTCAAGTAGTCTCGGAATATACAAATAAAGTAAAAGCCTTATTTCACCCTCACCGATTTTCAAATCAAAGTTGAGCAAGTGCAGATTCAGTAACAGCTGTGATTTTATCAGGGATTCATTTTGATTCGGGGCTCAAACAAGGAATAATTATCACTAAAAAAAGGAACCATTGCGCCACAGATGAGATCGGTTAAATCACAGTTAAATTACCAGTAAATAGTCCTGTCTTGGTACATCTTAATACGTTAGTTCATAGAAATGGTTCTTAATAAACTAAGTGTGGGTTGCACTAACAAGGTTTAATTCTTAAACTGGATTAAATCTAGATTTATCTGTTAATCCTGTTCTAATCCTAGTTCAAAAGTAATCTAAATTTTATTTTGATTTGAATTTAATCTTGGTTTAGATATTTTGCTTTAAACCTAGATTAAATTTATAAATTTTCTGCTTTGGGACATCATTTATGATTTTAGCATTTTCTATTTGCAGTTTTTTTTTAAATTAAAATGTAGAAATTATAATTTATAATTGTTGCCAGCATGTCCAATAATTGCTTACTTTGCTAGCCAAACAGTTTGCTATATTGTTTGATAAATGCAAACCACCCAGATAGGCTTGCAACCTACACATTTAGCCTACTTGTTGATTCCCCACTATTTTCTGTTGTTAACCTTTCACAGTTGCCAAGCAACTACATTCAAATCTTGGTTTAAGTCATTAATTTTAGATTTATTAATCTACGATTACTTTTAAGTGGTGCAACACATCTTTCGTTAGTTTTAAGCTTAGATTAATTCATTTTGAACCTGGATTTACTAAACTCTGATTATCTCTAATCTTAGATTCATTTAAGACTTGTTTGGTGCCACCCACCCTAAAATGGTCATGGCAGTAGGTTTAAATATTTGCCTCCGTTGAATGAAGTTGGCTGAAAATTGTAGCAGGTGGCAGGTTCAAAGTCATTTTTGTGATCAAGTAATTCTAGTATTGAATGACTCCACTTGTGACTCCAAAGCTCTGCATGCTTAACTTCCACTTGCCTATGACAACAGCCATAGTCATTGGTAAGTTTGCACATTGCGTGGCTTAAATAGACTGCCACATTATGACCAATTTTCAAGGCGTCTTGGAAAAAATCTATGCTTATCGTGAGTGGTAATTTGCGATCATCTTTATGAATCAGAAACGCCCTGCATTAAGCCCCATTTGCATGAAAATGTCAGTTAGCCACTGGAATTTATGTAGATAACATGATTTAAATATGCATGACCTAGACAGTGCACTTTATGTCCCTGGTAGTCCAATTTCACGCGCTTTTCACCCGCTGTGGGTGCCTCGTGAATCGTACGTAATTTTTTTTTGGTAGCCTACTTGCAACAGTTTAACAGGCAAAGAAGCGTTGCGGCCCCTTTTAAAAAAATAAATAAATAAATTTGCCCCTCAGTGTGTGTGTTTTCACACAGGCCCGATGCGACTGGAAAAGTGACAGACGACAGCAAAAGTAGTATTTTGACCTGCAGGAACGCATGTCGCGCCGGGGCCCCTCTCCTGAACCGCACTTTCATTTGATTTTTTTTTGCCTGTAGCTGTCAGTTGTGTCTAATGAGCAGGCGAGAAGAGGAAGAGCTTGTTGTCATGGTAATCCCTTTCCTGGATTTGTGTATCGTACTGCTCCCTGTACCTCAGTGGAGAGAGGGAGGAGGAGGAGGAGTAGGAGGAGGAGAGAAGCTGTTTTAAGAAGGTGGTTTAAGTTTGGCAGATTGGAGACTGACTTTAAAAAAAAAAACAATTAAAAAAAACTGGAGGATCCAAAAATAAACTGATAAAATAATAATGGACATGTGGTGAGATTGCTGCTGCAGTGCTAAGGTAGTAGACCGGCATCTGTGTGAATTTTCTAAGCTGTCGAATGGATTTAAAATTTTACTGTCTTGCACATGCACTTAAATACCATGGGCCCCATTTAAACAGTCAAGACGCAATTGTGAAATGCTCACGTAACTGAAGGCGCTGGCGAATTAGAGCGTGTCCAACTCAATTTCGCTAATAGTGGGACCAGGCTTTAGTGCAACTACGGCACAGTTGTAAAAGAGGCTGGTTGGTTAGGAATTAGAAATTAACTGCCGGTCTGATGGGGGTTTGGTTTCATTATTGCCAATCAGATCGCTCCATTTCTTTCCCTTTAAAAACAAGTGTGTTAGCACCACAGCCATTTGTTAATTTTGTCATTTAATTAATGCACACATGCGTGCATACGTATATTTCTTTACACCAATGTTGATATGTCCATGTATGTCATTTCATTCCCTCTAAGATAACTCGCTTTCTATGCATTTAAAAAATGTTTAGTTTAAGTTTTCTGTCTGAGAGGCCACCGTTGAGTTGCCTTGCCTCCTTTCAAGCCATAGTTGTGGGCATCGTGCAACGTGATTACTTGCAACATGGGATCATAAACCTCATGCAAGTGGGCAGATCTCACTGAGTATATGCTTATGTAAATTAGACCCATGTTTATCTATGAGATTATCTGGGCTTGGACTTTTTGGAATGATTACATAATTGAATGGGGGTGTTCATATTCATACCAGTTAGCCCTTTGAGTCCGCTGTGTGCAAGTTAAAGCTTTCCAGCCCATATTCATAAAAACTGTAGCTTGTGCATTAACATTAGCTAGCATGCTATCTAGTTACAGCTAGAATAGCTGCGTAGATAGCTGCTTAGCTAAGAAACGAAAACTTGGCTAATACAGATTGCTAAAAGTTTAGCTAGGTAGAAGAGTACACCAGCTTGCACAGCAAATCATTCAGACTAAATAGGATGTTTAGCTATAGCTAATAGCTATACTACTAGCTATTCTATAGCTAATCTGTTTGTTGCAGTTTTACTGAGCCGTGTTATGCTGGAGTTAGGAAAAACAATTTTACATGAACAAACTTGTGCACGTTTTGCTCAAAAGTTTGATTCATGACACATTAGGGAAGACCAATTAATGTTGTCACGAGTGTGGGATGGACATTAGAATATTTCATTGTTGGCTCTCAAACCTCTAGGACTTTTGAAAATAAAAAAACATGAAAATAAAATCCTAAGAATACATGATGAGAGTAGCCTATTCAGACCACAAAGGCCTTCCATTTACCTACAAACTAGAGAATATCTGAGGAATTATTCTCCTCCTTTGTCTCCTTTTATTTATCACCACAATCCAAAACAAAGTGTTGTCATAATGATGGTCTGATGCAAAACCTGGACTGGGTACTGGAATGAGGGTTGGTATGCAGCTTGGTAGCAAAGGATGCTGTCTGACTTTGCTTTTTTTCCATCTTCCAAAGAACTTGGCAGCGCAGACATTGGCCATGTGGTGCAAGGGGATAGAGGGGTTAACCGAGCTTCTGCCGGCGAAGAACGGAGAGATACCCTGTCAGGTACGGCACACTCCATCACCAGAAAACCGCCAGTGCTTGGGAAAACACAAGCCACTCGAACGGTAACGGATTATAAAAACAGATGGGGAGGAAAGAAGGTGACCTTTGGGCTTTTCAGATAAAAGCCAGGTAGAGAAGAGTCTGTTTTTTACATTTGAGTGGCAAAGAAATTAAGGCCCAGTGCCATAAATAGTCCACTGTCCTGCAATGGCCAGCTTTCTCTCTCTCTTTCTCTTTCACTTTCACTTTCAATTTCTCTCTCTGAGTGTTCTTTAAGTAACCGAAGATAACGTTTAGAGTGGGTCTTTGTTAAATGTTTGATAAGGCAAACAACAATTTTGCAATCATATTTTTGGGGCCAGTGGTTCAAGTCATTATTAATGTTTCATAAGGTGTCCCAACCTTGTGTTTTTAGCCCTGGAACCAGCACAGGAAATCCAGGTAACCGTCACGGTGACCGAGCGTCCGGCGTCACCCCAGCTGGTGGCGGTTCCGGTGGAGGAGGTTGGGCAGTCTGCGCAGGGCACACCAGTGGCAGACAACGTCGGAGTGGCAAAAGAGTCAGCAGACGTCCCTCTGGAAGAGGCGGGGTCCAAGCCAAGGGCAGCCAGCCCCAGAGAAGTCTTCTCACCGACCAAAGAAAGCACCGAAGAACCAGTAGCAAGCTTGGAGGAGCCCATGGACGTGTCGCCCTCATTGGAGAAAGGGGAGGAGTGGAGCGGGATGGGCCTGGACGAGCTGAAGGAGGAGGAGGGGGCGGAGCAACAGGTTGGGGTTCTGCAGGAAGGGGAAGCACTGGGGCTGGTTGGCACCACCCCCCCAGTAGAGATGGACACCACACCCGCGAGCGAGCACAGCTTCTCCGACCTTGGCTCCTCCGGGGGTTCGGCCGGGCCTGCACAATCGCCACTTTCGGCCGGGTCCTCGCCTAAGGAGGCCGCCCCGACCCCCTTCATCCCGATGACGCTAAAGATCGGAATGGGAAAGCCAGCCATCTCCAAGAGGAAGTTCTCTCCAGGGAGGCCCAGGGTTAAGCAGGTAGGCCACCGGCCATCGGGCCCTTCACGCTTGGAGAAGGTTCCAGTCAGCTTAGTGTTCACCGTCTCACAGAGCCTCTTGGTGTGACAGTGCTCCTTTTTTTCGCTGTTGTCTTTTTTTAATGGGTTTCAGTTACAAGCGCATTTTAATTAATGTGGAAAGATTCAGGCTTGATCACGCTGTGGAACCCAGGAGCGTGTAGTCCGGTTCTGGTACCAGGGGTTTGATGTGGGGGGGCTGGAGACTGGGTGGGTGGGGTATGTCTCGGAGGTGTTTAAATTCGATGAGCATCCACCCAGCTGTGAAAAACAAGGCTCACAATTCTCCCACTGCAAGCTTGCAAAGAAAACACTTCCCACCTCCCCATGTATTTATTTAAGATGTGCCTCTTAACAACATCCAGATAATTTGGGAACACACAGGAAAGCCTAACTGTCAGGAAATTGAATTATTTTCCCTCATCGCACATTTAAGATGCCCAGATGTCGAGCTTCTCAGGCCATGTCCTGACATTCATTTGACGGAAATTTAAAATGTTCCGGTAGTTTTATATGACGGCAGTGAAGTAGAGATTTTCACGATGTTCGTTTTTTATTACTTTGACTATAAAAAATGTTTTTTCTGTACACGTCAGTATTTTATTTTTTTTCTCCCCTCTTCTCCCTGGCAGTGTATGGTGTATGAGTGTCGAATGTGTGCGTTTTTATCTAAGTGCATCATTTTGTTTAGAGGTTTTTGCAGAAGCTTTGTTGTGCATATATGTGTGTGTGTGTGTGTGTGTGTGTGTGTGTGTGTGTGTGTGTGTGTGTGTGTGTGTGTGTGTGTGTGTGTGTGTGTGTGTGTGTGTGTGTGTGTGTGTGTGTGTGTGTGTGTGTGTGTGTGTGTGTGTGCGTGTAACCCAAACGAAGAGAAACATCCAGGGTTTCCATGGGAGCATGTATATGCGTGTTTCTGTGAGTTTGTTGGACTAAAGGGTAAAAAGGTGGATCCTGGTGATGGACTGGGAAACCCTGTCCATGGAGAGGACAGGGAACAGGTGGACGTTGTTCTCTGATTTCACCGAGCCGTTGTACCCACTTCTAGCCAGGATGTCTCCAGCGGGGCTCAGTTCATTTTTATCCAGCCCTTAGCTAGCCCTTCGCTCTGAACTAATCCGGATTAGATGTCACCTGATAGGTACATGCTGTTAGTCATGCTTTGTTGTGAGATTGATGTTTTTATGATGGGTATAAATTATGATTTTTTAATTAATTTTAACCCTTATTAAAATTACTGATTTGTATTAATCTTGATTGAGATTAAATTGGTGTAACAGGGGATATGGCAATTAATTCAAGAGCACTTAATGGGGGCCACTGACCAACCTATACATTTCCAGACGTGGACAAAAAATCTAAATAAACCACTTCTATTTCTCTGTATCAAAAATATGGCCTCTGGTCACGCATTCATTTCCTGAAGGACTTAAAGCGGGTGAATTCAAGGTCAGATCAGCATTTAATCAACCGCTCGTTCGTTCAAACCCAATTAATGTGAAGGAGTTTGAATACCATCCAGGCCACATGATGTGCCCCCAGGGCTACCGCTTCACTCGGCTTGGTACTGCGCATTCCTGTTTGTTAACAGCCTGTTTCCTGGACGAAAGTAACGCCAAGCTTCAGGCCACATGAATTCAAAGGAGAGGCTGTTGGTAATGTCCGGTCTCTCGGTTTTTTGGCCTGTTGATCGGATATGGTAAGAGGATAGAATGGCTTTACTTGTTTGCAGATGGTCTATATTGTTCGTATGTATGTAAGATGTGCAGGGTATTAGAGATACGTTTAATCTATTGTTTTGCTGAGTATTAACTTCAGAACCAATTTTGGTGCGGAAGCTGGCTGGATGGGCCAGCTGGGAACACTGAGAAAGTCAGTTCGTTTCATAGGATTTATCCTACTGGCATTATACTTTTTATACCATGCACCGGGTGCTTGAAATAGTCTTTCTACATTCCGTTTTTCTGGATTGGGCTTCCTATACTTCCTGGAATCGGTCTGCAGTCTTGAGTTTGTTGTGTCTGAGATCTTGGTTGTGGTGTCTGAGGTCTTGGTTGTGATGTGTCTGAGGTCTTGGTTGTGGTGTGTCTGAGGTCTTGGTTGTGGTGTCTGAGGTCTTGGTTGCAGTGTGTCTGAGGTCTTGGTTGTGATGTGTCTGAGGTCTTGGTTGTGGTGTCTGAGGTCTTGGTTGTGATGTCTGAGGTCTTGGTTGTGATGTGTCTGAGGTCTTGGTTGTGGTGTCTGAGGTCTTGGTTGTGGTGTCTGAGGTCTTGGTTGTGATGTGTGAGGTCTTGGTTGTGATGTGTCTGAGGTCTTGGTTGTGGTGTCTGAGGTCTTGGTTGTGGTGTGTCTGAGGTCTTGGTTGTGGTGTGTCTGAGGTCTTGGTTGTGATGTCTGAGGTCTTGGTTGTGATGTGTCTGAGGTCTTGGTTGTGATGTGTCTGAGATCTTGGTTGTGGTGTCTGAGGTCTTGGTTGTGGTGTCTGAGGTCTTGGTTGTGGTGTCTGAGGTCTTGGTTGTGATGTGTCTGAGGTCTTGGTTGTGGTGTCTGAGGTCTTGGTTGTGGTGTGTCTGAGGTCTTGGTTGTGATGTCTGAGGTCTTGGTTGTGATGTGTCTGAGGTCTTGGTTGTGGTGTGTCTGAGGTCTTGGTTGTGATGTCTGAGGTCTTGGTTGTGGTGTCTGAGGTCTTGGTTGTGGTGTGTCTGAGGTCTTGGTTGTGGTGTGTCTGAGGTCTTGGTTGTGATGTGTCTGAGGTCTTGGTTGTGGTGTCTGAGGTCTTGGTTGTGGTGTCTGAGGTCTTGGTTGTGATGTGTCTGAGGTCTTGGTTGCAGTGTGTCTGAGGTCTTGGTTGTGATGTGTCTGAGGTCTTGGTTGTGGTGTCTGAGGTCTTGGTTGTGGTGTCTGAGGTCTTGGTTGTGGTGTCTGAGGTCTTGGTTGTGGTGTCTGAGGTCTTGGTTGTGGTGTCAGGTCTTGGTTGTGGTGTCTGAGGTCTTGGTTGTGGTGTCTGAGGTCTTGGTTGTGATGTGTCTGAGGTCTTGGTTGCAGTGTGTCTGAGGTCTTGGTTGTGATGTGTCTGAGGTCTTGGTTGTGGTGTCTGAGGTCTTGGTTGTGGTGTGTCTGAGGTCTTGGTTGTGATGTCTGAGGTCTTGGTTGTGATGTCTGAGGTCTTGGTTGTGGCGTCTGAGGTCTTGGTTGCAGTGTGTCTGAGGTCTTGGTTGCAGTGTGTCTGAGGTCTTGGTTCTGGTGTCTGAGGTCTTGGTTGTGGTGTCTGAGGTCTTGGTTGTGGTGTCTGAGGTCTTGGTTGCAGTGTGTCTGAGGTCTTGGTTGTGGTGTCTGAGGTCTTGGTTGTGGTGTCTGAGGTCTTGGTTGTGGTGTCTGAGGTCTTGGTTGCAGTGTGTCAGATCTTCAGTATAGTGTGGTCCTAGTAATGGTGTGTCAGGTCTTGGGTTTGGTATGTCTGGGGTCTTTTAAAGGGATAGTTTGGAATTTTGGACATAATGTCTCAATTACGACTTACCCATGATGTAGTTGATTGATGGAAACCATTTTCAGCTAATTCCATACTGTCCATTGTTTTGGTTGCTAATGCTGGAGCAAAGGTAACCGGTAGCATCCACTACCAAACCCACTTAAACACTCCACAGTGCACCCAAAGCAAATTAAATACGATGCCAGTCTATCGGGGTTATTTTGAGTGTTTATCCCATCATTTTTGAAGTCAAATTATCGACCTATATTCTCTGTGGAAGTACGGCGGCGGAGCGATACTTTACGTTACCTACGAATGTAGTGCCGGCACTGGTCGACTACAACAACAAAGAAAAGCAACAAGTTTCAATGGCCACGTTCGCTCCGCCGCCATACTTCCACGGAGAATATAGGTCAGCACAAAGTAAAGGATTCAACGATAGTTTGACTTCAAAAATGATGGTATAAACACTCAAAATAACCCTGATAGACTGTCGTCGTATTTAATTTGCTTTGGGTCCACTGTGGAGTGTTTAAGTGCGTTTGGTAGTGGATGCTACCGGTTACCTTAGAGTTGCGCTAGCATTAGCACGTGTGTATGTCCAAAAGAAGGGACAGCATGGAATTTGCTGAAAATGGTTTCCATCAATCAACTACATCATGGGTAAGTCCTAATTGAGACATTATGTCCAAAATTTCGAACTATCCCTTTAACCTCTGGATGCATCCATTAGCTTGTGGCAGAGGTGGCAAACCTCAGGGGACAGGTTCTACCCAAAGGCGGTGTTCCACGTCATGACATCATAGCTAACCATTCGCGCATGTCCCTCTCAGCATTTTAGTGCTCCATCTCTTTTTAAGTGTATTTCTCACCCCTTTTAAATTGTGCTGTGATTCGGCTTGGTTTCAGACCTACGCAGTACTCTTAATGTAACACCTGAGCCACACACTCACACGCATGAAGATCTGCTGGCCGTTGGCATGGTCATTTTTTCCCATCCCTCTTCCCAACAACCACCCCCCCCCCCCCCCCCCCCACACACACACACACACTCTGATTAAATGTTTGTCTCTCTCTCCGACTCTCCGAGCCATGTTTTTATGTTTTTCCCGCCTTTTCCGTGTGTGTACACGTGTATTGACACTTAAACTGTGCTGTGCTCACGGGTATGTTTTGCAGCACTTTTCATTAAATGCACAACATAAAAAATGTATGCTTGGGACAAATCTGCACATGTGCAAGAGGGGAAAATCTCACCCTATTTTATATTACTTATGGTGTAAAGACACAGCCTGCCGGTAATTGCTCCTCTGTGTCCAATTACATGGTCTAGCTGAGATTAGCTTATCAAGCAGGCCATATGACCCATGTCAGATTGAAGCTCACTGTACCTTTTATACCAGTGTGCTGTCATGGACACATAATTATCCTTGTGTTATAGATGTATCATTAAGCCATGCCCTTGCTATTGTGACTGGGTTGAAAATACTTGAATTGTAATGAGAGATATATATATATATATATACACAGTATCCGCACGCAAGCAAGCACGCACGCACGCACACATGCATAGAGTGATTATACCTCAGTATATAGCAGTAAAATTTAGCAATGTATTGTTTCCTGTATGCCGGACATCTTTAATCACATTTATTATTAGCATGTATTTTTCGTAAACATTTATTTTTATTTTTTTAAATTCGGGATAGGTCATTTTCCACCTGTGATCTGATTTATTCATTTATGTTCCGGTTTAATTTTTTTTTCCTTGTTATTTTTGTCACCCCTCTCTCATCCGCTGTTCCTTAGGGGCCGTGGAGTGACCGTAGTGCTGTGAGTTCACCCTCTTGGTCCCCCGACCACTCAGACGGGTGGGAGACGCCCAAGAACAGGCAGCCATTGATCGTACCCCTCTGGACCGTCAAAGTGGTAATTGATTTGCACTAAGTACAGCTCCCCCTCCCACCCCCCCCCCCCCCCCCCCCACCCCCCCCCCCCCACTAACAGGAGGGCCAAAGGGGCGGTGGTCTATGAGGGATCGGTGCCTGTCAGGACCGGGTTGTCCCTGGGTGGTAGCGTTCTGGTCTTGCCCAGGATCCAGGAAGTCTGAGCTGGAAATGTCCACGCTGCCGTGTTGGAGGACTCAGTTGTGGCGTGACCTACAGGACCTTGAAACATCTCACAGCCATACAAAAAAAGTGACCGTTACTGTCAAGAAAACGATTGAATGCGTTTAAATGTGTTTTTAGATCCGTTGCTTGTGCCAATTATTCAGGCGTTGCAGCACCTATAAGATCAAAAAGATTATGCAGTCTGTCCGTTCTGAAATAAACCCCCCCCACACACACACACACACCCGGTTGCTTTGTTTCAGTGGTTAGGGCCAAAATTTGCTTTGCAGTATCTGTTGGAAACAACCTTTGGGTGTTTTCCAAAAGTAAAATGAAAGCTGTGCCCTTTGTCTGAACCCGTGCTGTGTATCAAAACACGAAGCTAGGCATCTAAACAACGAGTGTAATCGCACCGTATGATATGGCTGCTCTGTAGGGTTTTCTCTGTAGGTTTGTGGTCTGCATGCGCTTTAAAGGCCTGCTTCTCTCCCCTGCTTTGCCCCCCCACTGTATCTACCTACTGTCCACTTGCAAAAGAGTCACTGTGAGCGATGAGTACAGAGGAGAGGGGGGGGTGTTTTAGTTATCTTATCCAGCCGAATAGCTCTGTGCTAATTAGACACCAGCCTCAGATTTTAGCAGCGCAGGACTGGCCTCGGTGGTGGAGCGGCTGCCAACATCGCCGAAGCTGACATCGTCACCTTTGTTAATGAGCCAGCCACTGAGGAGCAAGTAACTGGTTTGCATTCGGTTGTGTCTGGGGAGTGGAAGAGGCTGATCCCAGATCAGTTAGCTCATCCCCGACCCTGACTGCGGCCGTTATTAAAATAAAGTGGAGGCTGATGCAGGATGGGATAATTGCGGTACACAGTGATAGTTGCCACTGTGTACCACTTGCATAACTAAAAAGGGGAAACTGATCTGGTTACTATCCTGTTCACCACAGGACCATCAATTTGTCTTTTAAAAAAAATAAAAAAAATAATACAGGCTGAATAATGGAGCTCTTACCCCTCACCTCTTTGCAAAGCCGAAGTGGATGTACGGCAACGTGGTAACAGGTTGGCGTGTACATTGTATGGACAATACTCTTTTACAAGATTGTGACCTTGCATGAATCTCATTACCAAGATGTCTATAAATAGGAATGTTCCTGTTGGTGCCTTTTTGGCATTCTCATTCATTGTACAGCTTCACTAAAAAGTTGAAACAAACCAGTCCAAATAAAAATAGGATGAAATGTAGGGCTGCTGGGTGGCTCATTCGGTTAAGGCACCACGCTGTGGCGCATGGATGAGCCCTGCCGTCTCGGATAGTCAGGACCGTGCCAGTGCCGAATGTGGCTGGTAGCCTCATAGGGCGTTGCATAAATTGCAGATTGCATCGCCCAGGGCACCGGAAGGTACATTCGATTAGGGGTCCGCAATTCATTGCTCCCTAGCGACTCCCACTTGTCGATCGGGGCACCCGACGACTGCATGCCAAAGCTGCATATGAGAAGTCTTTCTCCAACTGAACTGAACTCTATGCAACCTTGGCTGTGGGCGACGATGTGAAAAGAAGCAAGCTGGATGTCTACACTCTCCTGAATCGGCAGTGGAGATCGCACATGAACACGGCTACAAATAGTTAATTGGACATTCCATATTAGGGTGGGAATTTCAAAAAAGAAATAGCTCAGATTAAATATTTCAAGCTGTCAGATGTAAGTTGTGCAGTTGTTCTTCCATTAAGCTTTTTTATATTAGAATATTCAGTATATGTATGTATAAATATATTCTCATTTCCTTTGAAAAGGATATCCCACTGCTATATTTAGCTTGGTACAAATTCCTCCTGAACCACAAACCTTGAGTCTTCACAGTAATTGAAATGTTTTGAGATGGGGAAAAAAAAGGATGTCTCCATTGAGATAATTCTGCTTTAATTGCCAGGGAAGTTTCTAGGGACATTAAACAACTTTTTTTTTTCTTTTTTTTTTTCTTCAGAAAATGCCCTCCTGAATAGTTGAGTTATGTGCCTAGCTTTCAGAAATCGGAAAGTAAGAAGGTCACGTATATGCAAACTATATGAGTAAACAGGGCCTAAAGTAGGCTGATGAGGGCTGAATTTGCTTTCTGTTGGAGATGCGTATCACAGACATCCGTAAACATGTGAGGGAGGGTCTATGCTTTAGGGTATTTGAAAAGAGTTTGATGAACGTTTTAGACAGGGTGGGACTTTGCTATAATTAAGACAAATGGCCCTCAGGCAATCATTGAGCTGGGTGGGGAAGGTTCTAGAAAGGATGTAGAGATAACCCACCAAATCCCCAACCGCCAACCCCCCACATCCCCCAACTCCCCAACCATTTCCTATACCTGGCTTCTTTTATATCCTCTGAATGTGGTGTTTCCAGTTGAGCTTGACCAATGAGATGTGTTCTCTTTACCAGGGCCGAGGATCGGGCTTTCCCGGACGTAGGCGGCCCAGGGGAGCCAGTCTCTCAGGGAGAGGAGGGAGGGGGGCGCTCGAAACTGAAGGGCGAAATCTTCCCCACCATCGCTCCGGGGGTATGTCTGGTCATGCGTCGCGTCTGGCTGTGAGGTCAAAACGCACTGTGCTCCACTCTTTAAACAATACCGTCTTGTTATTCCATTCCAACCAAACCAGCCATCTGCCCCTGATATGGGTGGTAATCTGACACACCGATGAAAAAGCTAGGCTTGTAAACTGAAGGCGGTAGGCTGGATGCCGTTGAGCATGTTCCCTGGGTCTGCATTGACTTGGTGAATGTTTAGATGTTTGAATAGATGGCTTATAAGGAAACGTAAGTCATTCCACTTGGCAATTGCGTTCCTTAGCAAATAGACGCTGCCATGTTCTACTGACTTAATGCATGGCGACATGCTGAATGTAGATGTTTTTGCCTGCTCAAAGGCCAGGAATTCAATATCTTCTTTAACTGTAGAACAATATGTCCAGCAGGTACAAGCAGAGATCAGTGTTTATAGACCGTTGGGTAATGATAATGTATGTTTGGGTAGTTAACCTGATATGCATCAGTACAGTTCATCTGGCTTCTTGGACCCCAAGGATTAGCTGTACGTGAGGTTCTGCTTTATCCCGTGAGATTATGGGAAACGCTGTTCTTGTGGGGCTGAGGGGGTGGATTAAGTACCGGCTGTGTTATGAGAAACTGGGAAAGCTTTGGCAGGAAGCCCCGCCCCCGGGCCCACCCCTGGGCCGGCCCCTCACCCCTGCCGTTTGCTTTTGTTTGTTTAACAATGTGCAGCTGGGCTTGGCGGAGACGTTCACGGTGAAAGAGGAGGAGGAGAACGCTATGCACAACACCGTGGTCTTGTTCTCCAGCTCCGACGGCTTCACCCTCAGACAGGTGGGTGGCTGTATCCCACAGGGTGGCGCGTGACAGACTGCCTGTGCCAGGTGTGCATGAAATGTGCTCTTCTGACACTGCGGAGCTCAGCTGGTGGACTCTGGAGTGAAAAGCAAAGACTGGCTGAAAACAGTTCAGAGCACAGGCTCATCTGCGCTCCACCAAACCCGCAGTGACGAGACCAGCTCGCAAAACCATTTGACAGTTTTTGTCAATATTTGGCGGTTTGACATTCCAAAATAGCGGCTCGGTCCCGGGTGCGAAAAAGCCCTTAACTGTGTCAGTGAGCCGGACCACCAGGCTTCCCCTAAACCCTTTCCCCAATTACAGCCGGCCTGGCTTCAGGGGTCACGACCTCTCTCATCCCGACTGGCCCTGAGGGGAGTACAGTAAATCCCAGCATGCCGTAAAGCTTTTAAGCCTCGATGCGTGTGGGGGCATTAGTCATGTGACCTTCTGAACCACCTACTTATTCCTGCTGTTCGTGGATATGAGAACTCTGTGCCCCTGGTTTTCTGTGTGATGTGACCAACTTGTGTGTCTTGGTTGTGTCCCAGGACATGTGTGTGGTGTGCGGGAGTTTCGGACAGGGCACGGAAGGAAGGCTGTTGGCCTGCTCCCAGTGCGGACAGTGCTATCACCCTTTCTGCGTCAACATAAAGGTAAGGTGTGCCCCGTGCCCCCTTTTACTCACCGGGTGAAAAAACACAATGGCGGCAGTATAGCATAATGGTTAATGAACTGGAGTTAGTTCACAAAGTGGGGTTAAGGAGTTAGTCGGGAATATACAATATAGTAACCCAGGCTCTCATCCAATTGGATGTCATCAAATTCAAAATATTTTTTCGAAAATTAGCCGGCTAACTCCTTAATCTCGCTTTGTGAAATACCCCCCTGGGCTTGTAACTTAGAGGTTTCAGGTTTGATTCCAGTTAGGATGTTGCCTTTGTACCCTTGAGCAAGGTACTTAACCTAAGTTGCTTCAGTATACAGTATATAGTATACATGTGCCTGTAATGTAAATGTGCGGCCCCCTGCCTTTGTACCCTTGAGCAAGGTACTTAACCTAAGTTGCTTCAGTATACAGTATGTAGTATACATGTGCCTGTAATGTAAATGTGCGGCCCCCGTACACGAATGCTGTCCGCAGATACAGAGGGCACACGCCCCAATACTGATTTTACCTCTTCCACCAATGTCAGTGTATAACTGTTCCGTACCCCTTATTATTTTAATTACATTTTTTCCCCCTTTTCCTTTCTGTGCTGTGAACGAGCGCATGTCATGACAAGGGGCATTAAGGCCCCTGTTAATTCCTAAGATGGGTTTTTATCTGATTTGTTAAACAAAAGTGGATTTAAAGGCACACCTTAACCACGTTGTATCTCGCTAAAGAGAGCAAAGCTGAAGCCCTGCACGCGATCCTTATCGTTCGCCACAGACGATTACCATAAACAAGTACTGGGAGGCAACGTGAACAGATGTTTTTTTTGAAGCATGCTTGCAAGGACGTTGCTTCCAGAAGAATAGGCAGGAAAAAGAACTGTAGCCATATGATTCGTCGGCGTTCAGGGGCAGAACTCCGCTTGCCCTTGCTGCACGGCATAATCTTTTTATGATTCCGAACGTGGCCGCCTGTCGCATAATGCCTTCCAAACCTAGGGAAGGTGTTTTTTTGTGGAAAATCTAAACATTGGCATTCCGATTTGAGAACCCTTTACTCGGTATCGTGAGCTCAGTTGGCCTGAAAGCTCTAAGTGAATTTCAGGTTTCAGCGTACACACTGGAATGATTTTTCTCTAGTTTCAGTTGAGAACAGCCCTGCTGCCCTTTAAATGTACCATAAAGAGGGTTATAATGGGATGCCGACTTCAGGCTGACTTAATGGGAAAAAGAAACTCATGGAAAAATCTTCCCTTCGTGCTCTCTGACTTGGTTGGGGGTGGGAGGGGGGTGGTGGGTTTCACTTTGCCTGGCACCCGAAAGAGCTCATTTGCCTGTAATCGCTGGAGCCAATCAGAACTGTCAGCACTAATTGACGGCAAATAGCGCAGTTAATTTTTAAGACGTTTTAATGCACGGTGATGGAGGCTAATGGACGCGGGAGATTGTGTTCTGTTAGAGATGACTTACTCCTGCGAGCTCATAAAAGACTAATTGGACCTCGGCAGTCAGCACTTTTGTCTGAACGGGAAAAGTGTCAGTCGGCGTGCCGTGGCGATAGGTTTGACGTCTCTCAGCCTCTGTGTCAGGTCTTTATAGTTCACTATGCCTGTTGTTATATGCCACGGTATTTGGGTTATAAAAACTGCATTGTTTAGGAACTTGCTATGAAATTTCTGATACGTTGACATTGGAGCTTGGGTCTCTGAGGTGCTTCCTTGCTGAATGATTGGGCGGGCTTAGTGTTTGTAACGTCTCTGTATTAGGCTGTGCTGCATGACTTAGCCTAAATGAGAAGTGGCTTCACAGGAAGAGATTGAGGCTTGTGGTCACATGCCGGTGTGAAACATTGGGTGGGAACCAAAGGCAAAGGCTGAGTTCTAAACCTAATGCACCGCTGTAGGTCTCTGGAAAATTATGCTGCGCTTTGTCTCAAAGTACCTCATGGGGGTTTAGCTATTTTGGGGTGTTTATTTCTTCATTTGTTTCCATTGCAATCCTCTGCAATTCTTCCTTTGTTTTGATTGTGGTGCACTGCGCTGACCCTCCCCCCCCCTCCCCCAACAGCCTTTAACCTTTGACCTTTGACCCAGATCACCAAGGTGGTGCTGAGCAAAGGCTGGCGTTGTCTGGAGTGCACGGTGTGCGAGGCGTGCGGCCAGGCCACCGACCCGGGACGGCTGCTGCTGTGCGATGACTGTGACATCAGCTACCACACCTACTGCCTGGACCCGCCCCTGCAGACTGTCCCGAAGGGAAGCTGGAAGTGCAAATGGTGCGACCCCGCCCACAGCCCCGTCCCTGTTCCTGCACCAGCCCCTCTCCCGAGGCTGGGGTGCGGTACCATTTCCAGCCCTGCGGTTCTCGCAAAGTCAACCACCCACCCATCCCAACACACGCTTTATTTATTTATAGTAGATTGAGCAGCTCTTTTTTACCACGTTAGGATTTCCCACACGTGTGTGTTGAGTGTTGAGTGTGTGTGTTGAGTGTGTGTGTTGAGTGTGTGTGTTGAGTGTGTGTGTTGAGTGTGTGTGTGTTGAGCGTGTGTGTTGAGTGTGTGTGAGTGTAAGCATGAGCGTATGTAATGTCAAATATAATCTCAGATTAAATAAAGCTTGAATCCTATTTCTGTGGGACGTGCCGATGGGGAAAGTGTGAATGGAAACGGGGGGCACTGTTGGAACAGTGCCCTCTTATTATACAGAATCTATTTTTAAACTTCTCATTAACTTTTGCATCAGAAGAGTAAGTCTGTGTGTGCATGCTGAAGGCAAAGTCAAAGAAAGACCAGAGTAGGAGCATTGGAGGCGCTCTTAAATATGAAGCGTCTTGTTTGAGTTTATGTGTGCGTTCATGCATGCAATTGAGCGTGCGTGTGCTCACGTGTGTCTACACACGGGAGTGTATATGTCTGCAAGTGTACATATATATATATATATATATATATATATATATATATATATATGCGTATATGTGTTGTGTGTGTCTGCATATATGTGAAATACAGGTGTTCTATTGATCCTGTCCCTGTGCAGGTGTGTCTCTTGCACTAACTGTGGGGCCACGTCACCGGGCCCACGCTGTGAGTGGCAGAATAACTACACACAGTGCGCCCCCTGCGCCAGCCTGGCCGCGTGCCCGGTCTGCCTCCGCAACTACCGGGAGGACGAGCTCATCGTACAGTGCCGGCAGTGTGACAGGTAGGCGTGGCTTTGCCAAGTCCTTACCCCGCCTCTCACCATACAGCAGAGGGGCAAAGTCGATGTTCTTTTTTAAGCATTAATTGAATCGCTGAACGGTTCAGAAACCTCCGCTGTTTTACCGTAGTTTTGCACCGCTCCCTTCCCAAATCCTTCTGATTCTGATTCGGCAGTACTCTATCTGCCATGTGTGTAAAGGGGTGTGACCATACAGTGCAGCATCGGCCTGTGGTCTGTGGTCTGGTATCGTTTACCCTGAAGGGGATGTCATAATGGCCCACTGTTCTATTGTTGTGAATTTCAATCGAGGTCCGATCTCTTTCCCCATTGCCCATTGCATGCGTGTGCGTCTATCTGTGTGCCTGTGCGTGTGTGCGCGCATGCTTGTCCCCCAGGTGGATTCATGCCTCCTGCCAGAACCTGAACACGGACGAAGAGGTGGAGAACGCGGCAAACAACGCCTTTGACTGCACCATGTGTAGCTCCCACGCGACCCCTTCACAGGGTAAGGCTGGAGGCCATGTTTGCGGCTTGCCCCGGTTAATCTGTGTGGGTCCAAATGTTTTACTCCATTTTACTTCAATTTTGTGGGAATGCTCATGTAATATTTGTTTATTTATATAAGTTTATAGGGGTTACAATTTTGGAAATTTTGAAAATTAAAAACAAATTGTACAAATCTTAGCCCCAGTTCACACTCCAGCTAAATACGGTTGTCACTCCTCATTTTAGGCTGAACTCATTCAATGCCAGAGTGTTCTGGAACACTAAGCCTGTCATTGTTCATTTTTGAACTAAAAGTTTGAATTGTAGAAATGACCACCTACACCTTATTTTATTTTTATTTTTTTACTCTGGGTGACTGTAGCTGTACGTAATCGAGCAGCGAGTGATTCACCTGTTCTGTCCGCACGCAGTAGGCATTTATCGTTACTCAGGGGACATGAGGAAGGATTGCTCTGCCGTTTACCTCAATGTAGAGTGTATGTAAAGCTGTGACAGTGCTTAACAAACTGGACTTGCAACCGGAACAGTCTGTTAAGATCCCGGGGGGGGGGTACTACAGTACTAAAACTCAGTGGCCTCAGGAAATATCCAGCGGTGTAAATGGACTGTATGTAAAATATACATGTAAGTGTAAGTTGTCCCTGGATAAAGTGATTTAAAAAGCATATAAATAATGTTGTGGTGCCTTTATGAAGCTTTTCCTCTGACTTGAGTAATGTAATCTCTGTGACACTGACAGGAGATGTAGCTGTAATCTCTGTGAAACTGACAGAGGGACGTTATTTGTCATCGTAAATGCGGAATTGGTTTCTGGAAAAGTAAAGAAATGTATTCATTAAAGCGCTACTGAAAACTTGGACTCTCTTTAATGGAAAGAAACAAACCTAATGCTTTTTTCTGCGATTTCAATTTGGAGGAAGAACCAGCAGCCCTTTGCTATCTTAATAGAAACCCTCTTAAGGGATTTTATGCTTCGAAGTGGGGGTTGGATGAGGTATAGTATACAAATATGTGGAAAGGCTTTAAAGGTTGCGGATCACTGAATGAACAGTTCCTGTTAATATCCATACTTGGTAAGCATACAGTAACACAATGTTTTCATAATCTCAGTTATGGCAGCAGTAACCGCAGCAGTAACCGACAGCAATGACCCACCAATCACGGTACAGATTGTGACGAAAGTGAAAGAGCCAGGTAATTCCATGTTCTATTCCATACATAATGATGTACAGTCTTGGATCCTCTAAACTGTCTTGGATCCTCACCATTGATAGGTTATTCCTTGTCCAATTTTCTCAATGTTTAAAATGTCCATAGCTCCCCACAACAAATCCTGT
Source organism: Synaphobranchus kaupii (assembly GCA_029718625.1). Taxonomy (NCBI): domain Eukaryota; kingdom Metazoa; phylum Chordata; class Actinopteri; order Anguilliformes; family Synaphobranchidae; genus Synaphobranchus; species Synaphobranchus kaupii. The sequence continues at coordinate 81,989,962 of CM056377.1, forward strand.
CAGACCGCACACTGGTGTTGCAGTCTTGTTTTACCAGCTGAACATATTAACATTCATATTAACGGTGATGCGATTATTCAGATCTCCAGTTTTTAAAGGATTCTCATGAATTGTGAGGCTATGTCCAGTGTTGTTTGTTACGTTTGAATGCGTGTGCACGGATCGCTGCTTCTCAATACTACTGTACAGCTGTAAGACAATTTTCCATCTTTGCACACAGAATTATGTTAGAATGATGACTTAATGGAAAAAAATGGTAGTTCTCCGCTGATCTGATTGGCTGAATAAAGATGAACTGTTCCTTGTGCATATCGTTCTGTCGGTTATCAATTGCGAGCAGACAAAGACTTGCATTATTTTAAATTGGTTGTTAAGCTTATTCCCATTACCCCCACCCCCCACCCAAACTCCAGAGCACCAGAGGACGTACACTCAGGATGGGGTGTGTCTGACGGAGCTGGGGCTGTCCCGGCTGCAAAGCCTAGCCGTCTCGGCGTCCAGGCGCAAGCGGCCCAAGCCCAAACTCAAGCTGAAGATAATCAACCAGAACAGCGTGGCGGTGCTGCAGACCCCGCCGGACCCCCAGTCCGAGCAATCCCGCGACGAGGACCCGGAGGACGGCAGAGGTACCGGCGCCCCGCCCCTTCTCCATCTCATCCCCTCTTATCCCCTCCCCACCTTCCACTTATCCTTCTGTATCTGCCCCACCTCCGCATACAACCTCCATTATCCCCTAACCCCCAACCCAACCCACCTCTCTGAACCCCATCAGAGGCAGGAACAACCGCCCCCACACCCCCATGTTGTGCCTAACCTCCTCCAACCTCTTCCATCTTCCTGTACCCTGCCCTTCCTCCTCCATTTGCATCCCTCTCTCCAGCGCTGTCCCTTCGCTCTCAGATTACATAGATGTTGAAATGACTGTAAATGTAAAATTATTTTTTATAGAACAGATCTTTCATGGTGGTGGTGGGGCGGGGGGAGCTGTATCTGCTGAGCAACATCTTTAACCTCCATTTCCTTCTGCTGAATATTCAGCTCCATAAATATGTTTTGCTCTGCAGAATTTTCTCAGGTAACGGTGCCAATGAAGCCGGTGAGGAATATTTCCAATCCTGGCAGGTCCTCAGGAGCTCCGCTTCCTGCGCACGCTTATTTACCCCCCCCCCCCCCCTTTCTCCCAATTGGAATTGAATTCCTGCTTGTGTCCGTTGGCCCATCTCGTCTGTGGAACGTCCTCCTTAAAATCGGGAAAGGACAGAATTGTTTTCGCTCGGCGGTCCACCGGCTGAGCTGTGCGGTCGTTTGCGCCCCTTCGGCCAGAGGAGCCGCGTAATAAATCCCTCCCTCACGGAGCAAAGCTACAGGAAATGACTCGCCCCTCTCTGGGGCTGAAAGCCGCTGTGAGATCCCAGTGCCTCAGCTGGGTGAGAAACCCACATGTAGATTTATTTGACGCCTTGTATATAATTCTGGTGTCAGGCAGGGAAAGCTTAGGTGCATTGACGTGCTTGTGGGTGCAGGGCATTAAAGGTTCTGCACGTGAGCGTGAGGCAGGCGTGTGAATGAACTGCTGTGAAGGCAGGCGTGTGAATGAACCTCCCACCTGCCACGCGCGTTCCGTCTCCTTCGCACCCGCGGCTGTTATTGCATTTTAAGTACGGCCAACCTCAGGGTCGGAGCTGTGCGAAGAGGTGCAAAGAAGTAGTTCCCGGGCACTTTTAAGTACTCATCTTTTCTATTTTTAATTGTGTCTCTGATGCACAGGGGCCTGGTGATGCAGGCTTTTAAGGATGCTTTTTGTGCACCAAATGGATGACGGCACTTAATTCCTCATATTAAACATACATCGGAAATGGGGGGGGGCGGGGCGGTGGCCTCGATCGCTCACGCCTACCCTTTTCTCTTGGTTTCAGAGGGGGACGTTTTAGACTGCGAGGGGAAGTCGGAGTCCAGCCCTGAGCGGGAGCTGGCGGACGAGGACTGCAAGGGGGCGGAGGGCGCAGACGGGGCCAAGAAGAGGAAGAGGAAGCCGTACCGCCCGGGTAAGGGGAGAGGCTGATTGGAAAAGACAGCTCCGCTGGGCTGTGAAATAGCAGCGGGGCGCGCTCCACATCTTAAACGCGTCCCACAGTTCTTTGCTCTTTAAAGCCCTTGTCCTGATAGTTCCATAAAAAAAACACATTCCTCATATTCCTCCTTTGCTCTTATTTTTTTTCTTTTTAAATCCCTTTTTTCCATGTTATAATTTCGAAGGTCCCCCGTTTCCAGGTTTGTCGCAGCATGTTGAGAGGACCTCGATTTCCCGCCTTTGCGATTTCGCTTTCAGCATTATCGCCGTGGAGTGAGAAATTGGTGCGAATGAAATTCCCTCCCAAATGTGAAAGTGTATTAAGGCTGTGTGACTATCTGATGGATGCTAATTTCTTGTAGAATTGAAGGGTTGGGTACATGTTCCCCATTTTAATGTGTGATGCTATTGGTGCCGGATCCTCTGCTGAAACTCTTCATCAGTTTTCACGTAGACACATTTGGTGCTACCATATAATCAGAAAACAAGCCTCGCATTATCTCTGAAATTAATCAGAAATTGCGGTTTCATGTGTAGCTGTTTTGGCAGTTGGTGCTTTGTGTTTATTGACATCCTGTCAGCATTTTCAATGGGAAGTCTAATCTCCACTAGTATGATTAAATGGCAAGTACAGGAAATAGCCTTACTGTACAGAAAGGCCAATTAGTCCGGTTTGCCAGTCGTTTAGTCATTGTAATGAGAAAGTCATTAAAGCCGTGAAGAATGCAAAGGAGGCGAGTGTGGGATTGAAGAAACCCAAGAGAAACAGGCAGCAGCTGCTGGCTTTGTTATGAAGGTTCTCCCTACAGGCAGGTTAAGGGACACAGAGACATGGATGATAGTGAAAGATTTTTGTCTTCTGCTGCTACCTGTTGTTTCCTTGCTGTTTTTGGTGGGGGAGTTTGCCAAACACTTGGTGTTGAACCCTCTTCAGATTTGGGGATAGTGTGGTGACCCTCTCCTGATTTTGGGATAGTGTGTTAACCCTCTCCTGATTTGGGGGTAATGTGGTGACCCTCTCCTGATTTGGGCATAGTTTTGTGACTTCCCTTGATTTGGGTATAATGCAGTGACCCTTTCCTGATTTTGGCATTGTGCGGTGACCCTCTCCTCATTTGGACATGGTGCGGTGACCCTCTCCTCATTTGGACATGGTGCGGTGACCCTCTCCTGTTTTGAGCATAGTTTTGAGACCTCCCTTGATTTGGGTATAGTGCAGTGAACCTCTCTTTATGTGGGCATTGTGCGGTCACCCTCTCCTGATTTGGGCATTGTGCGGTCACCCTCTCCTGATTTGGGCATTGTGCGGTTACTCTCCTGATTTGGGCATTGTCCGGTGACCCCCTCCTGATTTGAGCATAGTTTTGTGACCTCCCTTGATTTGGGTATAATGCAGTGACCCTCTCCTGATTTAGGCATTGTCCGGTGACCCTCTCCTGATTTGGGCATTGTGCGGTGACCCTCTCCTGATTTGGGCATTGTGCAGTGACCCACTCCTGAATTAGGCATTGTCCGGTGACCCTCTCCTGATTTGGGCATTGTTTGGTGACCCACTCCTGATTTGGGCATTGTGCAGTGACCCACTCCTGATTTGGGCATTGTTTGGTGACCCACTCCTGATTTGGGCATTGTTTGGTGACCCACTCCTGATTTGGGAATTGTTTGGTGACCCACTCCTGATTTGGGCATTGTTTGGTGACCCACTCCTGATTTGGGCATTGTGCAGTGACCCACTCCTGATTTGGGCATTGTGCAGTGACCCACTCCTGATTTGGGCATTGTGCAGTGACCTGCGTGCAGCCGCGGTTCTCCCCGCATGACCTGCTGTGCTATCTTCTCGCCTCAGGTGAAATGGACAGAGGCGGCGATAGGAGGAAAAATTCAATATTTCTCCCGTTTATCAGGGCCCTGCCTTATCAGCTGGAGCTGCCTGTGTGTGTGAGACCAGCCTGCCTCTACGAGGGCCGCTCCCATTTCGCGTGGCTGCACTGCTCCAGCAACTTGAACAAGATAACGTCTTACCTCTACGTGCTCGGCATGTGAAAGCGTGCGACAGCAGCCAGCACGCGACAACCTAAGTTAGCTGCTCCTATTTTTCTGTCCTTTTTTCATTATTGTTAATGTTGCTGCGTTCTCTTTAATTCCCACTTCTTCCTGCTTTTATTGCTGCTAAACGGCTATATGGACAATAAACGGAGATCTCCCAGGTCCTTTTAAAATGTTTATTGTTAATAGGGGATAATAGAGTGGGTGGCATTCCTTATCTAATGATAGTGCTTTTTGCGTGCACATGGGCAAACGCTATCCTGATCTAGGTTCTATGAACATCTTTGTTTTGTGTGTTGTTTTTTATGAGGCTATATTGCCTGGTGTGTCATTTGTCTCATTTTTATGCAGCATATATTTTTTTAATTACAGGAAATGGCAGGTTCACAGAGACTGACTCAGAGTTGTTATTATTATTTTTTCATTTAGCAGACCATTTTACATAACAGACATTGTGCTCTGCGTTGGGGTGAAGGCCGCCCACCATCACTGCCGCTCATGAATATTCATAAGACAGACAGACCCGGAAACCTATTCCGAATGATTGGCAGCTACAAGGATGCTACACATGTCAACAACAACCCGGATTCCAGACCAAGGAAGCGGTGGTCTCTCGGCTCGTGAATATTTATGAGCACCTGGCTTCGGCGGAACTTCTTGGGTTGTGGGGGCGGTGGTGGGGCAGGGGGGGGGGGGTGGAGGGGTGCTTAGTGTCTAGGCTACGAATTAGCCACCTCACCCTGTTGTAACTGCGTGATATTCCAGATGACCTTGCAGTGAAAGGTGAAAATATCAATCACCCCTTCCTCGGGAGTGGACATGAATCTTTTTCAAACGTCATCATAACGAATAGAGAATGTGTGAGGATGTCAGTGACGAGCTTAGGTCCTGCATTAACAAAGTTTCGACCCGCCCTCCCTTAATGTGTCCCAGTCTCCTCACTCTGTTGCACTTGGACCCTCCACAGGCATTGGCGGGTTCATGGTTCGACAGCGGTGCCGGGCCGGACAAGGAAAGGCCAAAAACTCCCTCTCTCGGAAGGACTCCTCAGGATCTGTGTCCGAGAACCTCCTGGGGAAGGAGGAAGGAGGTAGGCACTCTTGCTTCTAGCCGGAGACCTTGAACCTGCCCAGATGCTTGGCTGCTTTGCTAATAGTGGTTCTATTTCAGGCTTGATACCGTCTCTACAAATGGAGTTATCAGGCACCAAAACAAAAAAAACACACCAACACAGCTTCAGGGTTTTTTTACCGCCTCCATTTGTTGTTGAGTAGATGGGACATTTACAGTGAACAGGGCTGGATAAGAACATCAGATTTGAGCTAAAAACGACGGACGTACAGTATTTTCACATCAAACTGATATTATGTGATGCTATGTGAATTTTCGTGGTCAGTAGCGCGTTGAAACGAGTGTTGCTGTACAGCCCTGTGAGAATCACAGTGAGCTCTCTTTCTAATTGAGCTCCACCCCTTTGTCTCTGCAGGGCGGAGTGAGGTGATGCCTGACACTCCAGTGGAGGAGGCCCCGACCGGACTGGGGTCACTGGAGAAAGTGAAGAAGCGTTACAGGAAGAAGAAGACTAAACTGGAAGAGGCGTTCCCCTCGTACTTACAGGTGTGTGTCCCATGTAGGGGTCAACCCAACTGTACCGTGAGTGCTGTCCAGCCCAAAACATGGGGCATGCTCACACTGCAAAAATGTCTGTCTTAACGAGTGTTTTAATCTTAATGAGACTTAAAATCATATTTAATTTTTTTTCAAAGTGGCAAATATTAGCTTGTTTTAAGTTACTTTTTACTTTACAAGTGAAATGATCTTACCCCACTGGTAAATCTTGAAATGAGTAAAAATATCTCACCCCACTGGCAGATAGTTTGTTTTATTTAGCAAAAAAAGTAACAGAAATAAGTTTCTAAACTCTAAATATGAGATTAAAATGCTTGTTAAGATTAGTTTTTTCGCAGTGCGTGTCTTAATAGCCGCTTTTGTGGCAGTGCGAGCAGTTTTTAGGGATGATGTTGCAGGTTTTAGTGCCAGGTGGGTCAGCCCTCATATCCTCAAGTGAAAAATCTAAAGTCAGTCTCTAATGGTCCATATCTATTGACAGATAAAATGGTCAATATTAGTTGTCAAATATTAGTAATGTAAGACTTATAAGCCTATATGTTAACTGAGTTGAATTTAATGTGATAAATGGCATTTTAGTTGCTTTGAAATTGCCTCATTTGTAATAATAGCATGAGCGTGTTTGAGACCAATATAAATAGAATGCCTTCGCTGGCAACAGTTTCAGAACAGTTAATGGAATGGTTTCACAGGGAGTGGAGGTTGAGTCTTCCTGCATCTGATGCCTGGTTGTCAGTGGTGTTCTCTGTCACACGTCAGTTCAGTGCCACTGAACACACACCCTCCCTCCTGGCACCTCTGACTCGAAACGCATATCACCCTTTTTTCTCTGTTTCTCTCTCGTCTATGTACACACACACTCACACACACTCTCTCTCTCACACACACACACACACACACACACACGCACACATCATCTCACATTTACATAAATATGCTCTCTCTCATACTCTCACACACACATGCGCACTCACATATTCATGCAATCGCTCGAACCCAAGTTGTTTCCTAGCATGAAATGTATAGAGATTTGCAAAGCTTATAGCACTTAATTGAAATATTGATACAGATGGACATAATTGATTTAAATGCATAATGAATTAACATAACATACTATACTAAAATAAAAATGATTACTTGCCTTCTCTCACTGATGTACGCCCAAAGCATCACATCCTCATGTGTACACGCGCACGCACGCACGCACGCACTCGCAGGTGCACACACACACACACACACACACACACACACACACAGGGCTCATGTGGCCCAGCCACATGTCAGTTCACTGCCTCCAGGTGAGGCCCCTCCCCCAACTCTTGAAGGCCCTTTTTAATTTGAAAGACTGAACTTTGCATTCACGTTCAGATTTATATGGAGCCCCTCTTCAGTATCCTTTCTTTTTTAAGCCCTCTCGCTCCCTGCTCCTCTCCGGATTGGCTCCCGCTCTCCGAGAGGAGAGGGAGCTGTGGACGGCCACGGGCTGTGTGCCATCGGGCGAGGGCCGCTCGCACTTTCTGTTTCACGGCAGGGGAGGCAGACGGCTCACCAGCTGTCACCGGGGGCTCTCTCGTACAGCGAAGTTTCAGATCAAACCTAAAGGTCCTCACTGGAGGAATGACTTTAATCAATTATTTAAATCCCCACGCATTAGGCTTTTAATGTTTTAACGCGGCAGGGAGCAGCCGCGGCCATCGCACGAGCCGCTGCCGTAGATGTGCTGTCGAACTGCTCCCGACTTGCTTAAACAAGCACTAGGCTGCCAGAGGCATCAGAAGCGCTGCGTGTGTGTGTGTGTGCGTGCGTGTGTGCGCGTGTGTGTGTGTGTCTGCATCTGTGTGTCTGCATGTGTGTATGCCCATATGTGTGTGTGTGTGTGTGTGTGTGTGTGTGTGTGAGAGAGAGAGTGAATGCGTGCTCACCTGTTCTTGTGTACATCTGTTTGTTGTGTGTGGGAGTGCATGGATGTGTATGTGGGAGGGTGTCTGTAGAGTGTGCTTATGAGCCTGCATGTGTGTCTGTGTGCATTTGTGAATGCGAGAATGTGATTGTGTGGATGTCTGTAAGTGTGTGCGTGCGTGCGTGCCCTGTGCTTGCATGTGTCTGCCAGTCCCGGTAGGACATGCTGGCTGTGTGTCTTAATAAATCCTTTGCCTGGGGCTTTGTTCTGATGTTCAGGAGATCCTGTAACCCGCAAGAGAGCCGCCCCACAGGGGGTCTCCTGGAGCAGCCGGCTCTACCGCTCCTCGCCTCTCTGTAGCTCCGCGCAGACTCCGTCTCCAGGGCGCCAGTTTGGTTTTTGAACTTAACACCTTCTGAAAGCCAAAGCGCCGCCTCCTAGATCTGAAGCGAGGCTCAGTCGGGGAGGGGTAACGGAGGAATGTGACCGCTGGGACTCTCTGCGCTCTCCTGTTCTCCAGGCCTGTGTGGAAAGGGGGAGGTGGTGGTTTGTAGTGCGGATTCGAAGAGCTGATGTCTGGTGTGGTTGCCCCATGGTAGGAGGCGTTCTTTGGGAAGGAGCTGCTGGACAAGAGCAAGCAGGTCAGGCAGACCCCGGAGACGGCCCTGTCTGACGACGACCACGCCCAGGCCCACAGCAAACCCCTCAGTGCCGCCACCAGCTTCCTCGACCCATCCTCTGACCCGCTGCTCAGCGCTGCCACCACCCCCATCTCCACCGAAGCTGGGGCTTTGGGTATGCGCTTTCTCTCTCTGACTCTCTCTCTCTCTCACTCTCTCACTCTCTCACTTTATTGGCTTGAATCAAAACAATATTGCCAAAGCAGGTAACTGGAAACATTGCAAACCGCATTTACAATACTACAAACCCCAAACCTCCAAAAAAGTTGGGACAGTATGTAAAATGCACATAAAAGCAGAAAGTAGTGATTTGTAAATTCTCTTTTACATATTTTTAATTGAAACAGCACAAAGAAAAGATATTTAATGTTTTACCTTATCAACTTTATTGATTTTTGTAAATGTACGCTAATTCAGAATTTTATGCCTGCAACACGTTCTAAAAAATTTGGGACTGGGGAAAAGAAATGACTGGGAAGTTAAAAAAACATCTGTTTGGAACATTCCACAGGTAAACACGTGATGCTATCATGACTGGGTATAAAAGGATATCAAAAGACTCTTGATATCTTATTTTCAGGTACTCTTACAAGCGATACTATAACCTCTGCATTTGAATGGATCTCTATGGGAGTTGGGGGGCGGGACTAGATTAAGCTGTAAATTACACGGGAATAGTATGGAACCCATGGTTGGTTAAATGGCTGTAAGTCATCAAGGGTCTGGGGTATCAAACGAGCCTCAAACCATCACTACTGCCAGATATGCAGTAGATATGGATAGATCACTTTAAGGGTTGTTTCTCCTGACTCATTTTCCTATTGAACTCTATGGAAAAATAAGTCAGGAGAAACAATCACTGTTTCTTGCCCCTGTCCCAACTTTTTTGGAATGTGTTGCAGGCATCAAATTCGAATTAGCGTTTATTTACAAAGATCAATAAGGTTGATAAGGTAAAACATTAAATATATTTTCTTTGTACTGTTTTCAATTAAATATATGTAAAAGAGAATTTACAAGTCACTGCTTTCTGCTTTTATGTGCATTTTACATACTGTCCCAACTTTTTTGGAATTGCGGTTTGTAAATCCGCAATCAGTAGAACTTAAATTAATACATTCACTAATGAGGAACGGGTAGATAAGAATGCTTTCATACATACATACATGTCTTGCCCTCTCTAATCTCACTCCAAGATCTATTTCTCTCTTGCATTCTCTCCTGGGTCCAGCCTAAATGAAAGGTAGCCTGACTCATGTGAACTGTGAAGGTGATGTTTTATGCCATTCAAGGCCTGAGGGGGTGGGGAAGCAAACAGAGACATCAGGGATCACCCTGCGTTCCCATACTCTATCTGGCCTTAAATTAATTGATGTTGATGAACGCAGGTCACGAAGCGTGGATACGCAGGAGGAGTCTTTTTAGTAGTTTTGTTTTTATCACTCATGCTTCACACATCCTCAGTTCTGTCAACCCTCATTCACGGCAGGCCAAACAACACCTCCACTTATGTGGTAAATCCGTCTCCAACCGGTTAGCCGAAGGTCCAGCGCTCCCCTCAATTGGCTTATCTGACCTTCATCGGTTTCGTATAGAGGCGAGCAGTCAAAGCAACAGCAATTGTTCTTCAGTCTTAAGTGCTTCTTTTATATCTGACTTTATTATAGAACACAGCGTGTTTCGTGACATTCGAGTGTGACAAGTGCACTCTATCGTCCTTTTTAGCTACTTTATTTCCTGTAACAATTAGTGTTACAATATGAATTAATCCCTTCATAAGATGCAACTATTATCTATTATGACGTTATTCTAGCAGTGCTATGAGATGTTATGAAAGCACTATCTTATAACATCTATTTTTATAATAGATAAAATGGATATAACAGCTATGATAATGCATTTTCTGTTCAGTAGCAGAGAGTCCAGTGCGTGAATATTGATTTTGTAGTGTACTTCAGAGAACATAGGTGTATAATGTGCAATTCAAGGCAATCCTCTGGTAACTTAATAATAAAAAGATCCTTGATTAGTCTGGCATGTCCGCGTGGGAGATGATATCGAAACGCGTGTTCTCTCGATCTCCAGCCAACTCGGAGGACCCGTTAGTGGACTTGTCGGAGGTGCTGAACACGGACGATGACATCCTGGGAATGCTGTCCGACGACCTGGTGAAGCCAGGTGACGATTCAGGTAGACGCGCAACGCGGCGCGGCGCTCGGTCCAAACGCTGTCGGTAAAAAGCAGAAGCGCGAGTCTGCGCTCTCTCGCTGTGCTTAATGGCATGCTCTTCGATTCTCCTCCCTCCCTAAAACCTCAAGGCCAGCTTCATTTACAAATGCATTACATTTTTTCTTTTTTTTTCTTTCACCATTTCGCCCATCTATAACCTCTGCTTCTTTGCAGGTTATAAGTTGTTGTGTTTTATACCGACCATTCAGAGTTTTCTTTCCTTTTTCCTTTTTTTAAATTTATTTTTTGGAAAAAATCGACAATAGCTGTTTGCGCCTGTTCCTGTCTTTCTTTTTTGGGGGTTGCTTTGGTTTTAAGATGTTTGCTGGTTCTGTTCTCATTTCATGGTTGTCTTCACTCATTTCTGTCTGGTTTTGGGTTCCTGTAGGTCTTGGTTTGTGCCCGTTTCAGGTGGAGAACTCCTCGTCTCCGTTTGGTAAGAGACGAGTCTGACCCTGGCTAACGGCAGCTGTGCTGTAGTGCCTCCCCTCTCCTAAACACGTCACCTGCTTTACCTGTGACATGTCCGCACGCTCTCTGTGCCCCCCCCCCCCCCCCCCACACACACACACAGACACACACACTTGCTCTCACGGCCTATTTGCGGCGATCATTTACGAAGTATAGTCAGTCTAACCATTAAAAAAAGTGCTTTATGGGAATTTTTTTTTTTAACAGCCAGTTTTTAGTATGAAGACACTTAGAATAAGTGGCAATGCATTGTCATGGCTGATTATCGCATGTTAAAATAAATTAAATAAATTAGTTGTGACGAAAACCCATGAATTGTGTAGAACTGCCTCACATTTATCATTTTATATTGGGTCAAGAAGAAGTTTTATCGTCATTCACAAAAGATGAAAAATTATTTAATCATTTTCACAATGGGATATTTTATATAATCTAGCCCAGCTCGAAAAATGGCTTTCAATCATTTCTTTGTTGTATTTATATGCATATATTAAGCTAGTGAGTGCTATCACTTATTAGTATTGCACTCAAAGGTCTCTTTACACTGCTGCTTTTTAATTGAGTTATTCTCACAACAGAGGAGGTGCTAAAAACGTGGTTTACTTACACACACACACACACTGGCTTTAGATTCAGTGGAAGGGGGACTGCTGTCCTTGGCCATTGTAGTGGAACTGATGCTTTCTAAAATCTGAAAAGGCAAGACAGACCCCAACCCCCACCCGGGGGAAGGGTACCTGGCCTTTTTTATGTTTTCTGGCAGGAATGTCTGTACCCCTGTCCCACTTGTAGGGTCACATTCTAGCGCACTAAGAGTGCCACATGCTAATATAGAGCTGCCTGTATGTTGTGTTGCTACATTTACACTAACAGCATTAAAATGATGAGTTGAACCACAAGATGCACTTTACCGCTCTTTGTTGTTCAAGTGCAAATTCAGTCACACAGGTCTCACTGCGCAAGGCGTATCAAGTAGCCTATCAATTGCTTAAGAACTATTGTATCACTTAACAAAAAGTAGTGCCTATTTCAGATGCTGCAATGATAAATAATGTATTATTTTTTCCAAATAAATAACACTGTTAGCTGCTAATATACACAAGTAATTTTGGAACACCTTTATTCACTAAGCCCCACCTGCTTAATGTGTCTGAAAACTATCGAAAAATGATGGGCAGTTTTATTTTTGAAGAGATGCAGTTTTCACACTTGTGTTTGCAGGTTACACAAAATAAGTTTTTATTCTGTGAAAATTGGACCCCTTCAGAGGGCAATCAGGAGGAGCTACTTATTTCACTGGGTGACAGAAGAGAAGGGAGGCTTCATGATGGGTGAAGCTACAGTTTCTGGGCTTTCAATCATACTTTTTGGAACGATAAATTTGTTCTCCAAACCAAACACAGTGATTGGCCTACAGTTATTAACACATTATGGCTCCTCCCATTTCTGGGAAGCTGGTCTCTCCAGTCAATGCTCTTCACTCCAGCCTGGCTGTTTTGTTGTGTTTTTTTTGTTTTGTTGTTTGTTTAATGGCATCACTTAAGAATGGAAATGGACTTCCGTTGCTTATCCCTCTTCCTTCCTTTCCTCCCTTTCTTCCTTCCTCCCCAGCTGGTTTGGATATCGGCCCCATCCCGGATGACATCGCCCCCCACCCACACCCAAGCCGCGCCCAGCGGACACTCCCAGTGGAACCGCTGGATGGGATTCTCAGCCCCGAACTGGATAAGATGGTGACCGACGGTGAGCTTGTGGTTGCAGTTGATTCTACACTAACCATCTCTCTCCATGACAATCCACTTTTTGTTGTTCTTCTCAGGAATAAAAAATCATACGGCTTTTTAACCATCCACGTTTTTTAACGTTGCATTTTTTTAGGGCTTTTCAGCTTTATAGGACAGCACAGTGTAGAGAGAAGTTTTTAAAAATGCAACAAGAATAGTCGGGATTTATGGATATATTTTTCAGAGAATAAGAAAGTTTAATGTTTTTCATCAGTCTGTGAAATGTCACTGCGAGTCTTTCACGTAAACATAAGTGAGATCAGGCAAGAAAACAGACCTTTTTTTTGGTCAGGGCCTGATCAAGTGCTTTCAAAAGAATTCTGAGTAATTTGTAAATCTGTTGTTAAAATGAAGTGTGAGTTGTAAAGTGTCTGGTGTACTGGTTCATGTTTTTGCTGCGCAGTAAGTGATTGATGTTGACACCCAAAGTGGTTTTCGGTCCCTTCTGTCAACATTTGTCTTTCCAACACCTACGCTCTCTGTTTTTACAGCTTAATGTTTTTCTCCTCATGTCAAAAGCGATTTTTTGTGGTAACTGTTGACATGTAATGGTAAAAGTAATTTTAATTTAAAGTGAGGTTTTGAGCATTTTACAGACCTGCAATTGGACCATTTATTTTATTTATTTTTTTAAAGGAGCATGCATAGCCCAATAGAGAGAAATTCTGTGTTTCGAAGATGCCAAGACCGTTTTGTTGTGTGAAAAATGTGTCATTGATCTAATGCTGGCTTTACCGTTTTCAGGTGCAATTCTCAGTAAGCTCTACAAAATACCAGGTAAGTGTTGATTACTGAATTCGTCTTAATCATTTGGGCTGAATCCCGTACTCTGGACTCACAGACTCAGTCAAGTCACATTCTCGTCAAGTCCATGAGTGCTTAGGGCTTGACCCATTGTGAACACAGCGTTTTTGGCAAGTGCTCTTATGCTGACTTTTCGCACCTCATAACCGCCCCTTTTTTCAAGTCCGCATCAATGCCGACTTACCTGCCCCTGGAAATTTGCCAATAAAGTCTGCAAGTCCTTAGTCCACGAGTCCAGAGGGCTTAGTTTGGGATTCAGCCATGGACAGGAGTCATACAGTGTTTCAGAAGCAGTGGTTAATAATGCTGTCGCCACCTGTAGAGCTGGAGGGGAAGGACGTGGAAGATCTGTTCACCGCGGTCCTGAGTCCTAGCACCGCTCAGCCCCCGCAGCTTACACACCCACCGCCCCCCACCACCGTGCCCTCAACGCAAGGCCCCCCCATGCCTCTGCCAAACCCGGGTATGTCCCGCACTCTTGCCTTATACGCAATCCAACCCCCACAGTTCCAAAGTCTGTGCTTGCTTGCCCACAATTGCATCATGTAACTTCAACTGAACATGTCTGTCAGGTTTGTTTCTACTATGCCAAAAGATCAATTGCAATACATTTGTTGTAGTGTACTTTTAAGTTTGCTTTCTCACAAATAACTGGACAGAGAATGTTTTCTGGAGGGAATAGAAAAAGCTGAGCAGGTTCAGGTTGGAAGGCTAGAAAAATATTTCCTTGGAAAGTCCTGGAAAATAATGGACTAGAAATGAGAGAGCGCTTATAAAAGAATAAATCTGTCAGTTTGACAAGAATGTTCAAAGGCTCCAGTATGTCAGAGGCACAGACGTCTGTGTCTTAGGTAGATATGTGGTTTCCTCACAAAATGTCAGTGGTTCATGTTTTTTTTGTTTTGTTTTTTGTCAGGGGTTTGTTTAAAAGTAGAATAAATTAATGTTTTTTTCTGTAGCACTGCTAGAGCTTTGCAGCTATGCATTCTAATTGTATTGCATTATATTGTGTTTTATTCAATTGTGCTGCATTGTCTATTAATGCATATCTCCGTCGCAGGAGAAGGAATGTTTCCTCGGATGCAGATGATGAACGGACTGACGGGTGCCAACCCCCAATTCCACTGTGCTCCGATGGGCCCCGGGGTAGTGGGGCCCTGCGTCCCCAACAACTTCTCTCCGATCCAGCGCATGCCGTTCCCCGAAAACATGAGGTTCGCCCACCTTCACCCCATTGCACACTGCCTCTCTATTCTCCCCGCCCACTATCAGAACAACATGCCATATATTCTCAGTTTAAACAGGGCACTGTAATAATTGACTTGTGTACCAGATCTCTAGCCCTGAATAGACAGAATGATTTTCAGAGCATGTAAGCATTTTGTTTGAAAGGTAAAATGATTTCCTTGCTAGAGTCAAGGTTATTCCTCTTCAAAGTGTTTTTTAAGCCTGGTATCAGGGGAGCTGAAAATGATAATATGCTGTCTTGAACCCCCACAACCCCACCCCCACTACCCTGCTCTACCCCTCCCAGGGAGAAGAAGTTCAACCCCATGCAGAGCGAGATGGGATGCCCCTGGCCTGCGCCCGCCCCCGCCCCCGTACCTGTCCCCCGCCCCTCAGCCTGCCCCCTTGCCTGAAGGGGAGACGGACACCATGTCCAATGCACAGCGGAGCACGCTCAAGTGGGAGAAGGAGGAGACCCTGGGGGAGATGGCCACAGTCGCACCCGTCCTCTACACCAATGTCAACTTCCCCAACCTCAGGGAAGAGTTCCCAGGTGAGGCGCCCCATTTCCTCACAGCAATGACCGGTTGCATAATGAGCCCTTTCAAATTCAAATTCAAATTCAAATTCATTTACATGATGTGTAGTATTGACAAAGCAGAGGCTACATATGTGAAATATGATGCGATGATAGCAACATAAATGTGAAAGTGATTCATATGCCCACTTAAATATTTTTTTAAAATAATAAAAACCTGTAGAAAATAACTTTTTAAATACTTCATTAGTATATAGTGTGATTGTTTCAGGTATCAAGATTTGTGTTTGTTTCAGACTGGACAACAAGGGTTAAACAAATCGCCAAGCTTTGGAGGAAGGCTAGCTCTCAGGAGAGAGCCCCATATGTGGTAAGAAGCCCCATAAAATGTTCCTGTGCAACTTCCAATGTAAATGCCCAGTGCTACTTATTAACTTTAATTACTATAAATATTCTACTAATTTCACCCTCATGTGATTATCAATTTACATTTGGCTGTGCCGGTCTCCATTGCATTAAGATTTTCAAACAAAATGTGTCTGTTCCGAAAGTCTGCTAAATAAATAATGGTTACAGTAATAATACATGTTGAACATTTACATCAACAGATCAAATGAATGCATTAGACACTTTATTCCTCTGAAAGTAAAATGCAGTATATTGATGGTTTTGTGAGCTGCTGCATCGCAGCACCTTGGAAACGGCAAGTCCTGATTTGATGTATTTCTTTATTTATTTTGTATTGCTGTGGAAAGTGAGATGATGTTTTTCTGAATAAATTTATCTCACTTGAAGTAAACTTTAGAGGGGGAGCTAGGGAGACAGCAAGAGCTCATGCATCTGTTTGTGTATGCTTCTGTTCTCCACATTTCAGCTTTCTGAAGGCTTTTCATAACCCATGGGCTTCCTCTTTCTTTGACTTTGAGCTTTCATTGTGTAACTTTATAACGGAACAGGCAATTACGCGTATTAAAAAGAAATCGAAATGACTCGCCGTGGCTGTCCAGTATCGTCTCATGCCAGACAATTATATGGTTTCACTTAAAAATATGTGAATATCCTCTAGATATCACTGCTGATATCAATCTGGTTGTCACGCTAAATATTAATGCCCAAAAGTGTTGTCCAAGCGATATGGTCTAGACCCACTGTTACGGTCACCTTTTTCCTTCATACATTTCTGCTATACTCAAACTCAAATTAGTCAACGTGATCCTCTATAAAGTTGTGTGGTAAACACACATATTAATATGCAGGCATGCAAGAAAGATTAAACCCTTAACAAAGGAAGCGGTTAACAGAACTTTAGCTCTCAGTCCCTGCAGAGATGAAGTAACTCAGGCATTTATCCAGCTAGGCACGGCTGCAAGTGAACTCCTACTTAAAAGCTATATTGGTGAATCTCAACATGCAGTTAAATGCCAGTGCTTTTCTTAATTGTTCCTTTGCACCAAGTGAAATGCATTTTCTGCCTTTCATTATTTTCTCCACCTCCTCCCAGCAAAAGGCCAGAGATAACAGGGCAGCCTTGCGCATAAACAAGGTTCAAATGTCTAACGAGTCCATGAAGAGACAGCAGCAGCAGCAACAGCAGCAGCAGCAGCCTCCCGATCTCTTCGACCCCAGCGTCCCCCTGGACTCCGAGCTCCTTTTCAAGGACCCGCTGAAGCACAAGGAGTCCGAACATGAGCAGGAATGGAAGTTCAGACAGGTGAGTGGGGAAAGGGAGTCCCGACAGAGTGGGTGCATCGCGTCACGATCACCTGTTTTTTGGGGGGAGGCGGCGGACTACTTTGTGTGTGTGCATGTGTGTGAGTGCGAGTGCGAGTGCGTGTGCGTGTGCGTGTGCGTGTGTGTGTGTGCACGCACGAGCAAGCACGCAACAACATCATTTGAGTGGGGTTGTGGGGTTTGAGTTTAATCAGTAACCTGGGGCCAATGTGATTAGCAAGACTTGAGTTTTTATTTATTTTTTTAATATGTGCATGGATGACTGGTCATTTTTATGCACTTGGCACTGTATGGGGTACTAATTCTTAATTTGCATTGAAAAGGGAGAGTTAATTCAGATGTGGGGACCCGTTAAGAAGCAGCGGGAAAAGGTCCCAAAAACCAAAGCCATAAAATCATCAAATAAAGAAGTCCTTTTTGGACATTCCAGCCAGGCAACTATAGCTACAGGATGTGGAAAAATTTCTCTGGTAAGATCCCAGGCAAGGCACTGTTCTGGCATCTATCTGCCAAGAACCCATAAAATAAGTTTACAAGGTGTAATAAAAGAAACAGTAAGTAGAGATGTAGGGAGAAAAGTGGCTAACTGCTAAATCAGTTCCTTGGTCTACAAAAAAAAACACTTATTAACTCCACTAAACTGTATTTCATCACTTTATTTCATGTTCAGTGTCACATCACTGGAATGTAGTTTGTTTCCTCTGCATGGCATTAACAACAAACTTTAGATGTTTTGCAAGGGTTTCTTGTAGCTAAGTGAGGAAAGTCTCAGAAGCACGTCATCACTATATTTACTAATTCAATGCATATTAAAATGGGCCCATGAAAGTGTTTTTTTTCTGTTCCCATGACAGCAAATGAGACAAAAAAGCAAACAGCAGGCCAAGATTGAAGCTACCCAGAAGCTGGAGCAGGTTAAAAATGAACAGCAGCAACAGCAGCAACAGCAGCAACAGCAGCTGCAGTACAGCAGCCAATCAGAGGGCGAGCCCGCCTCCAGTGGAAACCAGAGCCCCGTGACACCCCAACAGAGCAATGGAAACGTGTCCCCATTGCAGCCCATAACTCCCAAAGAAGGGTTCCCTAGGTCGCAGCTACCTGGGACCCCCTCGTCTGCTCCATTGGATGATGTGTTTGTGCGTCCCCAGCCTCCGCCCCCTGCCACCGCCCGGACTTCGGCTCAAGACACCTGTTTCCAGGGGCAGCTGCCACAGGGTCAACCCCCACAGATATTCCCGCCTAGCTCCTCCGCTTCCCGGCCAACCTCCCCATGGGACCCCTATGCCAAAATGGTGGGGACCCCCAGGCCACCACCTACAGGATCAGGCACAACCCGGGGGATGTCGGTGGGGACACAATCCCCTTCCCACGAGCCCTTTGGCTCACCCACGTCCATGAACAGCGACACCTACGCCAAGCAGCATGACACTCCCCCACCTTCCGCACCTACTGACCCATTCGTCAAGCCCATGGGGCCCCCAAGGGTGGGCCCCAGCCCCGAGGTAATGGGGAGGCATGCAATGGGTGGTGGTGCTGGAGATCCATTCACACGGCCAGGGCTCCGAGCCGAGGCCTACCAGCGCATGTCCCATAACCGAATGATCCTCTCTGACCCCTACTCCAAGCCACTGCTGACCCCCATCCCTGGCAGCAATGAGTCAGGCTCTGTGCCCCTGTTCAAAGCCCCCATGCCACCACTCCAGTCCCAGGACCATTTTGGGTCTATGCCCTCCTCCCCACGGCGAATGCCTGTCGACCCTTATGAGAAGCCTGCGTTTTCCCAAAATGAGCAGAGCGACCCTTATGCGCACCCTCCCCTCACTCCACGTCCGTCCATGAATGATAGCTTCTCCAACCCTCAGAGAATGTCCCGGGACCCCCCGGGCACCCACTTCTCTGTGTCTTTGCCTATAAGCCGACACCCCCACAGAGGTACATTCGCACAGGCCCCTTCAACCCCCAGGCCAGATTACTCCCAGCAGTCTCCTGAACCTTATGCTCAACCCCCTGGTACCCCCCGTCCATCTGTGGACCCCTGCACCCCTAGACCACTTGCCGACCCCTATGCCCAACCCCCTGGCACCCCCCGTCCATCTGTAGACCCCTATAGTCAACCACCTGGCACCCCTAGACCACCTGTCGACCCCTATGCCCAACCCCCTGGCACCCCCCGTCCATCTGTGGACCCCTATGCCCAACCCCCAGGCACCCCTCGATCGTCCGCTGACCCTTATGCTCAGCCCCCAGGCACCCCGAGGCCTGGCCCGGACCCTTATTCCCAGCAGCCCTGCACCCAGAGGCCGACAACTGCGGACCAGTATCCTCTGCAGCAGCCCAGTCGCAGGCCATCCCCCTCCAAACCGCTTGACCCTTACGCCCACCATCCAGGGACCCCAAGGCCCACACAGAGTGACCCTTACACTCAGCAGCCTGGTCCTGCAAGACCGGTGCTGAATGACCCTTATACCCAGCTATCCGGCACCCCCCCACCCCAGAGCGTCCCACCCAGACCCGTTCGCTCGGCTGGCAGCCCCTGGCTCCCAGACTCCGAAACAGTCTGGTATGGTGGACGATGGCTTTCCCCAGCTGCAGCCTAACCAAGCCGGCCAGGCTCTGAGTCGTGACCCCTACGAGCAGGCGCCAATGACCCCACGCCCACAGTCTGGGGAGAGACTTTCTCATGACATCAAAGACCAGCCTGGGATAGGGCCTGTGGTTTGTGCCCAGGCAGTAGGGCAGTTACCAAACCTCTCACAGTCTGCAGGGAATGCCCCTGAAGCTCAAAACGGCGGATTACAGCCACCTCTGGTAGACACCGAAGAGAAGCTCAAACAGGTAAGTGCTTGTTTGGATCAAGAGATGGCCAGTCCTTCAAAGATCACATTTGATGAGGTCTGAGATCAAGATAGCAGCTAGTGCGTTAGCATGTCAGATGGATGATAGTGATTTTCAGGGGGCTGCTGGGTGGCTTGTTTTTATAAAACACTGGGTTCTAGTATATGGATCCACCCATCTTGGCAGAGATGACTATGGCTGGCAATCCCATCCCAACAAGAATGTTGTTCTTTAAATACATTTTTGAATGTTTATTTTTAATGAAACATTGTTTATATTCGTGAAATTTCATATACTGGTATAAGGTTTTTATGCTTTTTTGGCTTGTTCAAATCCCTTCCCTTGTTTCTGTTCAGCGGCAGCGTCTGAGGGAGCTGATACTCAGGCAGCAGCAGCAGAAGAGTGCCATCCGCCAGGAGAAGGGCCTTCAGGAGCCGCCCATGCCCCTGGCCCCTGGGGCCCCCGGGACCCCCCGACACTGGTTACAGGAGGACCCCGGATCCCAGAATGAGCTTTTCAGCAGGCCCCCTCCCCCATACCCGGGTATGATGAGAGACAATCTGATGGCCCCCGGGGGTCAGAGGTTCCCCAGGCCCTTCCCGAATGAGCAGCAAGGGCCCTTCCCACCCAACAGCCAGTTTGCCAGACCCCAGTTTCCAGGGGACATCGTTAACATGGGCATGAGGCCACACAGTGCAAGGTGAGTTGCAGCAGATGCAATAACGTTTTCAATAAGACTTTCATGGGAAATGCTATTATTGAATAATTGAACATTGTCTCCATTGCAACTGATCAGACCTACCATTGAGTGGACATAAAAAAAGACTATGAAAGTTTTCTGAAAACAACCTTGAGGTAACTGGTTCAGGCAGAAATATGTGACATACCAGTAAGATTACATTACATTACATTTATTTAGCAGACGCTTTTATCCAAAGCGACGTACAGTAAGTGCGTACAGAGACATCATCATCATTACAGAACAGACAAGGCAAAGCACATCCTTTGCATAATGTAGCAGCTATCCCTAGCAATGAACGTTGACTGTAGTTCACAGTAAGCTGTGGGCAAATCAGCAACACCACACTTCATTCCAAATACTATTATAAACCATTCCAAATACTATTATAAACTATGCTATTATAAACCATTCCAAATACTATTATAAACTATAATAAACAGACAGGAAAACACAGGGAACAGGGAACTGATATTCCTAGGTGAGGATATCAGTCAAGGTGGAGTCTGAAGAGGTGTGTCTTCAGGCCTCGACGGAATGCAGGCAGGGTTGGAGTAGAACGTAGGGGAATGGGAAGTTCATTCCACCACTGAGGTGCTAATGTGGAAAAACTCCGCAGTCGGGACAAGCGAGAGCCTTTGACACGGAGGGGGGGAAGTGCCAGTCGCCCTGCTGTAGAAGAGCGAAGTGGTCGAGCAGGAACATAGTTCTGGATTAAGTCCTGCAGGTAGGCGGGGCCTGTCCTATTGGCTGCAGTGTAGGCCAGGGTCAGAACTTTGAACCTGATCCTGGCTGCAACTGGCAGCCAGTGGAGAGACCTCAGCAGGGGGGTTACGTGGGAAAATTTCGGGAGGTTGAACACAAGCCGGGCAGCTGCATTCTGGATGAGTTGAAGAGGCAGAATGGCGCAGGCCGGTAGGCTTGCGAGCAGGGAGTTGCAGTAGTCCAGGCGTGAGGTGACCATGGTCTGGACAAGAAGCTGGGTGGAGTAGGTGGTCAGGTACGCTCGAATCCTCCTGATGTTGTACAGGAGGAACCTGCAGGACCGTGCCGTCGCCCTGATGTGCTCTTCATTAGAAAAATTTGTGATGTGCAGTTTACATTGTAGGTATATGTTAAAATCGGTTAAACCTCCTGTATCAGCCATTGCCCTATTTGTATTCATCAATGTGTTATTTATTATATCTAGTTATCATTAAAAACACTCATCATTTATATTCATTCTCTCCCAATCCAAGGTTTGGTATCCCCCCTGGCATGCAGGGAGGGCAGGAGCACTTTCTTCGCCCCCCCCAGCTCATGCAGGGTCCGATGATGGACGTTCCCCAGCAGATGAGGAGGTCCCTTTCGGGTGATATGGCCCGGTCCCTGGGGGGCAACCCAGTGGGTCTCCCCCAGCACTTCCCCCCCAGGGGTCTGCAGATGCAGCAGCACAACATCATGGGCCAGCCCTTCATCGAGCTCAGGCACCGAGCTCCAGAGAGCAGGTTGCGGCTCAACTTTGGACCCCCTGCTATGGCGGCCTCTGACCACCCACAGCGACTCCCAGGGTTCAGGGAAAGGGCAGGGCAAGAGTTTGCTGGCAATCCTGGCATGAGGATGGGGACAGGGGTCATGGCCGTGGGCCAGTCTCAGGGCATGGCCGACCACCTGCAAATGTCGTCCAGCTTGGAGAACCTGCACCAGCACCCCGCTATGACGATGGGAGCTGGCCCCGATCACCCTCCCCTTATGCGGTCCCTAAGCCACCCAGCTACTATCGAGTCCTTTGGCATGGCTCCGCCCACTCTCCTACCCCTTGGAGCCCTGCCCACTGAGCAGCCAGATGAGTTTCCAATGGCCACCGCTGAGGATATGGAGGAGAAGCTGGACGCAGATGACTCCGCAGTGAAGGATTTGGAGGATGTAGAGGTGAAAGACCTGGACGATGATGACCTGGAGAACCTCAACCTAGACCCGGATGATGGGAAGGACCTGGACCTAGAGGCTAACGACCTGCACCTGGATGATCTACTGACTTCCGGGAAATTCGACATCATCGCCTACACGGACCCTGAGCTTGACCTGGGAGACAAGAAGGACATGTTCAATGAGGAGCTGGACCTCAGCGACTCCATCGACGAACACAGCGAGGCCTCCGAAATGCAGAAGGCGCTGTCGGAGAAGAGGAACGCCAGCTCGGCCTCTTCTGGGTCAACACCGTATGCGGCACCTAAGGGGGAAAAATCGCTTGGTACAACAGAGCAGGGTCACATCAAATGTGAGATTGGCGCTGCTGATGAAACAGCTGATCCATTGCGCTTGGAGTTAACTGTTAAAACTGAGGTCAAAGAGGGAATGAGTCAAAACCTAGAGTTCTCCAGCTGCCAAGGCCAAACCGGTGATAGGTCAGAGAATAACCAGGAATGCCTGGAGGCTGGTCAGCCTTGTGCCGAGGCTGCCCTATCTGGCCCCACTGCAGTTCTCTCCAGTCTGCTAGTTCAGGATAAGCAGGAGGAAACTGTACTGGTCCCAACAACCTCCACCAACCCACTTCACCCAGTGACTCAAGCTAACCCAGCCACTGGCCTACAGCAGAACCACAGCTTTCCGATGGCAGATCACCCGATGGACCCAAACCTCAGGATGGACCCTTCTTTTGCTCAGGGGGCAGCACTGGGAAACTCTGGGTTCCCACATGGACAGCCTCCCTGCCAGAGCTTTGGAGTTGCAGTCCAGCAGGCAGAACCGGGCCTGCTGATGGGGGGTCAGCACCTCCCTCATAATCTAGTTCCCCAGGGCCAGCAGGCAGTGTTCCCCCAGGACCTGGGCCCCCACAGTCAACAGGACCAGCACAACAGGCCCCTGCTCCTGGAAGAACAGCCCCTCCTCCTGCAGGACCTTCTGGACCAAGAGAGGCAGGAGCAACAGCAGCAGAGACAGATGCAGGCTATGATCCGCCAGCGCTCCGGCGACTCCTTCCCCAATATTGGTAAGGCTGACCCTGCCAGCTCCCCATTAATGTTCCTCATTTAATGTTGTCTAACATGTAAAATTATTGCCTGCTATTGACCCACTTTCATGTGGAGATATAACCGCAAGTTACTTTGTGTGTAAATACAAACACTTGTGTGGATGTATACATGGGTGTTGAGTTTTAAATCACATGAGAATCAAATGTTTCCCAATTACATCACATAGAAAGGAGGTAAGCAACCTGTCCACAGTATAGTGTGGACTGCTGTCTGTCTGGCCATGCTGCATACACAGATGACCAATGGCTAGATACTTATACAGCAATACATTTTTACTGAGGGAAACCTTTCCTATGAGGACAGGGCAGGGCAATGATGTTGAATATGAGACTGGGCATAAGGTTGCAGGTTTGAGTTCCCTCAATTAACCTCAGTAAATGTATATCATGTGGGGATGCCATGTCAACATTAATCTGTTTAATTTAAGGGCTCTTGTCAAGTAAATAACTTTTTACACATTTTTAGCTAGTAGAGTCTGGTTACTCCCAAGGTTTCTTCCTATCTACCACTAGGGAGTTTTTCCTTCCCGCTGTTGCCTTTCGTTTGCTCTTGTGGGGGTTCAGGCCAGGGCTTTCTGTGAAGTGTATTGTGACACCCATCATCACAATACACATATAAATACATTTTGATTTGATTTAGTATCCATGGGTAATTGTTTTTGATATGTAGGGATAAGACCGTTTTCTCTTCTCTTCTGAGCTAGTGTACATAAAAAGTTGGAAAGCAAACTGCCAAGTGGCAATACATCTGCAAGGACAAGTTATTTTACAGTGAAGTTAAATTTTGTATGAATTGTCTTGTAAACCTACAGACTTTGATGCCATAACAGACCCAATCATGAAAGCCAAGATGGTGGCCCTGAAAGGGATTAACAAAGTGATGGTGCAGAACAGCATGGGAATGCCCCCCATAGTCATGAACAGGTATGAACCCTCACCCAAGTTTTTAAAATGATCTATCCTGGGTTTTATGCATTTGGCTTTCTAACAGAATGCAATTTACTTTCTTGTGGCAGGATTCAGCTAGGAGGTCAGCAGGTTCCTGGAGAACAGTGTCCTGATGGGGGCGCAGTTCTGCAGCGTGCTGTTGGCCAGGTACCATTGGGAACCATTTTTCTTCTGTTCTCTGCTTTTTAGTATTGGTTTTGTGAAAAGCAAGATCTTACCCCCTTTTTGTCCTTTTGTCTAAAAATGTGTTGCAGGACATCAAGTTGGCACAACACTTGACGAGACCAAACCCTCCGAATTTTGGGCCTGGATTCCCAAGTATGTTTATAATAATGACTCCAAAGGCTCAGTTAAAGGAGCTCATTACAAGTCAGGCCTTATGTTTTTTCTTTTAATAATTGAGAATGATTTTTCAAAAGCCGTTTTGTAATTGCTCCAAGACCCCCCTCCCCCTCCAAAAAAAGCCAAAACATCTGTTATCTTTGGCTCAGTCATTTGGGTGCATGGATGACGATGTCACTTCTCTTTCAGATGATGCTCAAAAGAAACAGTACGAGGACTGGCTGAAGGAAACCCAGCAGCTGCTGCAGATGCAGCAGAAGTTTCTGGAAGAGAAGATCGGGGCCCACAGGAAATCCAAAAAGGCCCTCTCGGCCAAACAGCGAACGGCCAAGAAAGCGGGTCGCGAGTTCCCTGAGGAGGACCTGGAGCAGCTGAGGCATGTGACAGAGCAGCAGAGCGTGGTGCAGAAGCAGCTGGAGCAGGTTGGTCAGGCCCCCCCGCTGTTTTCACACACGCCCTGTCCACAACCCATCTCTCCATTTAGGGCTTAAGAAATAAATATGGGCACAACACCACACAGTTTAAGCTTCACTCACATATAATCATAATAATAATAATAATTTTACAAGGAGTATTATTCATATGGTCTTTGCCCGTTCAAGACCAAGATTTCATTAAGTCCCTCCTTTAGTTCTAAAACTACTATCGTGGTGACATCATTGGTCACTG
Organism: Synaphobranchus kaupii; assembly: GCA_029718625.1. Classification (NCBI taxonomy): domain Eukaryota; kingdom Metazoa; phylum Chordata; class Actinopteri; order Anguilliformes; family Synaphobranchidae; genus Synaphobranchus; species Synaphobranchus kaupii. The sequence goes on from CM056377.1 coordinate 82,015,618, forward strand.
AAGGATATGCTGGATATACAATTTTATCCCCCTGCTGATCTGCCTGATAATGCTCTTATTTAAAAACTGCTGATATGTCACATTTTAGATGATCTCCCATGAGAGAGTGGATCTAGCCTTTTGAATGATTGAGTATAATTTCCGCAAAATGTAGATTTGAAGATTTAAGCCACCATGTGCAGGTGGCGCAGCTCCATTTTGAGATTGCGTCTGGGTTGCTCTGCTTGTGGATCACTGTTTATTGTAAAAGAGTCCAGGGGGGAAATAAACAGATCATTGAGAGGAGAGCTTACTTTGCAGTGAGGGTAATGTCCTCTGTTCCATCTTTTCTTAAAATTGGTTTATTCCGCACAGTATTTCCTTCTCCTGTGACCTTTCCATGACAGAGCACAAGGAGACCCCTCTCCGCCCGGTGCCCTGGAGAATACCGAGGATGAATTTATACCCTGACATTTTCAGATCCTGTTCTTCCTTCTGTCAACATTTGTCCCAAGGCCCTTTTTATATAGCTTATACAACCTTGATGTTTTTCCAGTGCTTCTCCCACTCTGCTTCACAGATGGCTGTACACCGATTTATGGGATTTATGTGCCACTCTGCTCAACAAATTGGCCACCCTCTGTTTAAAGGGGTCTTGTGTTGTAGCACATGATAACCTTCGTATGGGTTGAATAAAACCCCCCAACTTTATTTGTGTATGTTCACACCCTGCATGTTACTGCAGGTTTAAAATATCTTAGACTAGATGGTTATAGCCCTCTGTAAAATTTGACATCTGTGGTACTTTGGTGTCTAATTAAATTTATGTAGTGTTATAAATGCTGATGAATGCTTTTATGCAGTCTTGGCAATAAAAAAAAAAATTACATTCTTTGGACCCTATGTGATAGAATTATACATGTCAGTAACAGAATATATTTTTACCTTTTTTCAGACTGTTCTTGTTGTTTTCATAAATAAATACTTATTTTAATTTATTTCCAAATATAGTTATACATTAATTGTGTTTCAATAAGCCGCATGCTTCTTATTCCCCAAATATGGCTCTAATTACTAAGTAAAAATAATTTGGCTATAATTAGCTGTGATTAGACATTGGCACGCTCTAGTTTTACATTTACGTAGCAGTGTTTTTCATTAATGTAGTAAAATGTGGCAGCCCGCCACAGTTTCAAATTGATCAAAAAAAGATATCAAAATTGTTGTATGTGCGTACTGTAGCCCTGTCGCTTCAAAAAATGCCTTTCTTGCTCTTATCACTACTCGCTGCCCCTCCCCCCTGCTTACACACAAACGAGCATGCATACACAGTCACACAAATGCGCGAGTGGATCTCAGAGAGGCTATATCTCTTCAGATTAGACGTCGTTAGTATGTTTGTGAAAGTTAAACTCTCTGTGGTAGCCTACACTGTAATGGATATATTGTTCAAGCATCAAGCGAGCCAAGCTCTCGACTGTGTTACGATATTAATTTTGCATAAGCTAATGTAACAACTTTGTACAACTTTAGCTAGCAAGCTAGTGGCTATAAAACATTTTAGCCGCAACTAAGTTAATGTTATCTCGCTTGCTAACTTGAGAAGCAAAATAAAATATATACTAGTTTATGTATATTATAGTATCTTGTGGAAGATAATACAGATGTTATTCAAAGGAGATATCAGCACAATGTAACGCAACCTGTTGTGTTCAGGACAGGGTTTCCCCATTTCCCTTCAGTGCAGTCTCTCAGTTTTTAACCATCTCTGGTGTTGCCCCACTCATTTGGCTTCCATGTCATATAACAGGATCTACCTTTTAAGTACTTTACTAAGAAAAGACATAGCCTAGAGAACAGGAAGAATCAAGGTAACAAATGTTTAACAGTCGGCCAATCAGATTCAGATGCTTTCTTGTCAATAAACAAGTATTTATTGAACTTGTTTTTTTTTGTTTTGTTTTTATTGTAGGCTGGTTTTCAAGTTCAGTCCCACTTAAGACACGGCTGTGGTTTGGGGCAGAACAGGTTAACATACATTGTGGTAGTTTCTGTATAGTCTTGTATGCTGACCACAAGTTTATGAACATTTTTCATCAGACTACGTTTGTGCATGTTGGCTAGCTGTCTATCCAAAAAAAGTCAGCTAACCAAAATTGTGTTTATTTCATGTTCCATTCCCCATGTTCCAATAACAAAAAAAATTGTGGATCTAGTCTTAAAATTTTAATCTCAAATGTATACATTTAGCTGTTGAAATTAACAAAAAAATTTTTCGTGGGGAATGCCCCTGGACCCCCCTAGACAGTTCAGGGTCCACCCACCACAGTTTCAGAAAATCCTGTGGGAAACACTGCACATTTATAACTGTGAATTGAGTTTGTACGCCATCCACATTATACTCCCCACCCATCATTACCTCCCACTGGCCCCATAAGCCAGACTGACTCTATGGCCTTTGGCCAGCACCTCATTGGCCAAAATGGGTGATGTTATTTTTTCAGTGCTCATATTGTTGTTTCATTTTATGGGTTTTATGAGTGAATGTGCTCATATTTGTGCTTTATATTTTTTCTAGTGCTTCCAGTAGATTTGTTTTTTTTTTGTTTTTTTTTAGATTCGGAAGCAGCAGAAGGAACATGCTGAGTTGATAGAAGAGTATCGGGTCCAACAGCAGCAACAACAGTGCAGCATGCAGGCACCCGTAATGCCTGGAGCCCCACCCCAAACAGCCATGATGCCTGGGGCCCCACCCCAAACAGCCATGATGCCTGGGGCCCCGCCCCAAACAGCCATGATGCCTGGTGCCCCGCCCCAAACAGCCATGATGGCTGGGGCCCCGCCCCAAGGAGCCATGATGCCTGGTACCCCGCCCCAAGGAGCCATGATGCCTAGTGCCCCGCTCCAAGGAGCCATGATGCCTAGTGCCCCGCTCCAAGGAGCCATGATGCCTAGTGCCCCGCTCCAAGGAGCCATGATGCCTAGTGCCCCGCTCCAAGGAGCCATGATACCCGGGCCCCTGCCCATGGGCCAGCCCATGATGAGTCACATGATGCAAATCCAGCAGCAGCACTTGGGCCAGCCTGCCCCGCCCCGAATGACCGGGGTTCCAGGCTGGCAGCCTGGTGCTCCAGTCCCCATGGGGGGCTCCAGAATGCCCCCTCACCTGCCTCCACAGATGCCCCTGGTGAATCCCGCTGCCCCGCCTGTCCAACCTGCCTTACCCGGGCAGCTTCCCATAGCGGGAAATAAACCCCCACCACAGGGGGCAGCGCCAGTGAGTAACGGCATGGGCAGCGGCGACGGCAGCGGCACTCATCAGGTGAAGTTTGATGACAACAACCCGTTCAGCGAGGGCTTCCAGGAGCGGGAGCGCAAGGAGCGTCTGCGAGAGCAGCAGGAGCGGCAGCGTGTCCAGCTCATGCAGGAGGTGGACCGGCAGCGAGCCCTGCAGCAGCGACTGGAGGTTGAACAGCAGCAGCAGGGCATGCTGGGAGCCGAAGTCAACCGGATGGCCTTCTACAATTCGGACCTGCCCCATGACTTCATGCAGCCGCAGAGACCCCCGCTGCAGCAGCAGATGGGAGCGATGTTCCCCCAGCAGCAGGGTATGCAGCCAGGTTTCATGGGCTTGCCCTCTGGCGCCCCCTTCATGCCGGGAGGGGAACGTCGGCCAATGCCGGGAAATGGGCCCTTCTCTGTCGAAATGGGACCTAACTTTCAGTCCAAACACCCCATGCCGCCGGGGCCTGGATTTTCCCTGGGACAGCCCAGGCCTGCAGGGTTTGGGGGGCCCGGCGCAATGTCCCAGGGCGCCGGTGAGGCTCCACACTTCGGCATGGAGCTAGCCACGCCCCTGCCCCCAAACTACCCGGGTTCAGGGCAGTCTCTGATCCAGCTATACTCCAACATCATCCCAGATGAGAAAGGGAAGAAGAAGAGGAACCGTAAGAAGAAGAAGGACGAGGACGCAGAACCTGTGAAGACTCCGTCCACCCCACATTCTGACCTGACTGCCCCCCTTACCCCCTGCGTCTCCGACACATCCTCCACCCCCACGAGGAGCAGTGCACAGCTCGGGGACTCCGAACCATGCTCCGAGCAGGACCAGGAGCTGCCGGCAGGGAGCAGCGGCGGGGAGGGAGCGAGACCGTCGGAACGACTATCGGACCATCTGCACAAAGTCCTCTCAGAAATCAAGCTGGAGAGGGTGGAGCCTGGAGAGTGCAGGGGGTCCAGGGAGCCCAAGCCGGAGGAGCCGACAGGGGTGGTTAAGCTGGAGGAGGGGAAGGAGGGGGCCTCGCCCCTCTCTGACGGCCAGAGCCCCGCCCACAGCACCAAGGGGGAGTCTGGAAACGAGCTGCTGAAACACCTGCTGAAGAACAAGGGCGCACCCCCTGCCCTGCCCAATCAGAGGCTGGACGAGGGTCCACGCTCTGAGGACGAGGGATCGATGGACAGCAGGATCCCGCAGAAGCACACGCCCACAGACGCCGTTGCTTCGGTGAGTGGGTGACTCACACCCGTGCATCGATTTTCCTCCTCCCCCAATAGTTCAGCGTCTGAGTCATCCTGAGGTTATACCGCCAGACCCGAGACCGAGGCAGGGAAACTGTAAAAATACAGGAATACTGTTGAGGTGATTTAGCCATGGATGTGTGGAGGGAATTTTTTGGGAAGTGTAGTTCAGCACCACTATAACAGGCCTTCAGCATGTATCCAAACATTTTGCATTCAAGAATGCAGAAACACAATCTTACAATCTTAACACATATTTTTAAAATTTTAATTGAATATCAACCTCACAACTGTCCATCTTGTGAGCACAGCAAAATCCTGTGGGGATGAATAGTGTAGGTCCTGGATACCCAAATGGGACCCTTAAGGGCAGTAGCACTCATGGTTTTACTTTCTATATGATTGATTGATTGATTGATTGATTGCACTCGCCTGGTATCCGTGATTACGAGGGAAAAATGGAAAACCACTAGCACTACTGACCAGAGTTCAGTATTCTTAGTTTAGGGTAATAATGGTGATGTCAACAATTGTAAACTGCCAGCCTGTATTGTGGTATTTATTTGTCTTTGTGTCACACCCAGATGGTTGCAGGTGTCCAGTTGTCCAGAAACTCTGAAATGGCGGGTCTGGTGCTGCCCGAGCAGGGCAAGAAGAAACAACGCAACAAGAGGGTGCCCAAGAGCATCGACAAACCCGTGTCTCGTTGTAAAAAGAGGAAGAAGGAAGAGGAGCAACAGATGGCCTACTCCAGCACTGACACATTAATGACCCAGCTCAAACAGGTACTGCACTGCACTGCACTGACACGTTAATCACCCAGCTCAACTAGGTACTGCACTGTACCAATGTATTAATGACCCAGCTCAAATAGGTACTACACTGTACCGACATGTTAATGACCCAGCTCAAACAGGTACTGCACTGACACGTTAATGACCCAGCTCAAACGGGTACTACACACTGACATGTTAATGACCCAGCTCAAATGGTTACTGCACTGCACCAACATGTTAATGACCCAGCTCAAACAGGAACTACACTGTACCGACACGTTAATGACCCAGCTCACACATGTACTGCACTGTACTGACACTTTAATGACCCAGCTAAAACAGGTACTGCACTGACACGTTAATGACCCAGCTCAAATGGGTACTGCACTGCACTAACATGTTAATGACCCAGCTAAAACAGGTACTGCACTGACATGTTAATGACCCAGCTCAAACAGGTACTGCACTGCACTGACACGTTAATGACCCAGCTCAAATGGGTACTGCACTGCACTAACACGTTAATGACCTAGCTCAAACAGGTACTGCACTGACACGTTAATGACCCAGCTGAAACAGGTACTGCAGTGTACCGACACGTTAATGACCCAGCTCAAACGGGTACTGCACTGCACTGACACGTTAATGACCCAGCTCGAACAGGTACTGCACTGCACTGACACGTTAATGACCCAGCTCAAACAGGTACTGCACTGCACTAACACATTAATGACCTAGCTCAAACAGGTACTGCACTGACACGTTAATGACCCAGCTGAAACAGGTACTGCAGTGTACCGACACGTTAATGACCCAGCTCAAACGGGTACTACACTGCACTGACACGTTAATGACCCAGCTCAAACGGGTACTACACCGCAGGGACACGTTAATGACCCAGCTCAAATAGGTATTACACTGTACCGATGTGTTAATGATCCAGCTCAAACGGTTACTGCACTGCACCAACATGTTAATGACCCAGCTCAAAGTGTCAGTGCAGTGCAGTACATGTGTGAACTGGGTCATTAACGTGTCGGTACAGTGTAGTTCCACTGTACCGACACGTTAATGACCCAGCTCACACATGTACTGCACTGCACTAACACGTTAATGACCCAGCTCAAACAGGTACTGCACTGGCGTTAATGACCCAGTTGAAACATGTACCGCAGTGTACCGACACGTTAATGACCCAGCTCAAACAGGTACTGCACTGCACTGACACATTAATGACCCAGCTCAAACGGGTACTGCACTGACACGTTAATGACCCAGCTCAAACGGGTACTACACTGCACTGACACATTAATGACCCAGCTCAAACGGGTACTGCACTGACACGTTAATGACCCAGCTCAAACGGGTACTGCACTGACACGTTAATGACCCAGCTCAAACAGGTACTGCAGTGTACCAACACATTAATGACCCAGCTCAAACAGGTACTGCACTGACACGTTAATCACCCAGCTCAACTAGGTACTACACTGTACCAATGTATTAATGACCCAGCTCAAATAGGTACTACACTGTACCGACATGTTAATGACCCAGCTCAAACAGGTACTGCACTGACACGTTAATGACCCAGCTCAAACGGGTACTACACTCTGACATGTTAATGACCCAGCTCAAATGGTTACTGCACTGCACCAACATGTTAATGACCCAGCTCAAACAGGAACTACACTGTACCGACACGTTAATGACCCAGCTCACACATGTACTGCACTGTACTGACACTTTAATGACCCAGCTAAAACAGGTACTGCACTGACACGTTAAAGACCCAGCTCAAACAGGTACTGCACTGCACTGCACTGACACGTTAATGACTCAGCTCAAATGGGTACTGCACTGCACTAACACGTTAATGACCCAGCTCAAACAGGTACTGCACTGCACTAACACATTAATGACCTAGCTCAAACAGGTACTGCACTGACACGTTAATGACCCAGCTGAAACAGGTACTGCAGTGTACCGACACGTTAATGACCCAGCTCAAACGGGTACTACGCTGCACTGACACGTTAATGACCCAGTTCAAATGGGTACTACACCGCAGGGACACGTTAATGACCCAGCTCAAATAGGTACTGCACTGTACCGATGTGTTAATGACCCAGCTCAAACGGTTACTGCACTGCACCAACATGTTAATGACCCAGCTCAAAGTGTCAGTGCAGTGCAGTACATGTGTGAACTGGGTCATTAACGTGTCAGTACAGTGTAGTTCCACTGTAGTTCCACTGTACCGACACGTTAATGACCCAGCTCACACATGTACTGCACTGCACTAACACGTTAATGACCCAGCTCAAACAGGTACTGCACTGACGTTAATGACCCAGTTGAAACATGTACCGCAGTGTACCGACACGTTAATGACCCAGCTCAAACAGGTACTGTACTGACACATTAATGACCCAGCTCAAACGGGTACTGCACTGACACGTTAATGACCCAGCTCAAACGGGTACTGCACTGACACGTTAATGACCCAGCTCAAACAGGTACTGCAGTGTACCAACACGTTAATGACACAGCTCAAACAGGTACTGCACTGCACTGACACAGTTCAAACTGAGAGGTGTTATATTACATGATTTTGCATGAGTTACATGAGTCATAGGCACCTGTGTTAAACAGCCACGGATTACCACATTTTTCTCTCCCTCATCCACACGCGCATTACCCACTGAATGGCAAGAGTCCATTGTGTATAATAATCCTGGTTAACTTGTGCAGACTGGTTGATGGTGTTAGAATGTATTTACATAAATGAGTGGTTACATTTTTAAGGAAACGATAACATCCAATTAACATCTTTGTGCTGGAAACAGTCCTTCGAGTTTTTGGTCCATGCTCACTCAATAGCATCACACAGTTCCTGCACATTTTCCAGTCGCACATTAATGCTGCGAACTGGGGTTGTCACAATATCCCTTTTTCATATCGTCGATATGCCTTTAAGAAATATCGTGATATTCAACATTATCATTCGTATATAATTATAATGGATTAATGACAAAGTGAACAGAAGTAATTACCACATGTGGCAGCATTGAGTTCTAATTGCAGTAGCCGTAGCATTGCTTCTGGATCTGTGTACTTTTTGGCCAATCGTTTCCCGTTTCAGAAACATAAATTAAAAAACAAGAAAGGAATTGTTATGCTATATTCATTTTAAAAACAGAAATTGAAAAACGAGAATCAAATGGTTATTCGTTTTGGATCCGTGTAATAAATGAATGCCAACTGCAACATCCCGTAGGCTACTGTCACTCATCTCACAAAACAATTTTCTTGTAACTTAGTAGCTACACACTTCATAGATCGCTCCAAAATGAATGTGATGATTAACATGATGACGATGAGCGGCCGTCAATTTATTACGTTTTGAACTATGTCCACAAAACAATGTTGCGATGCAATGTTTGCTGCTATGTCTGCATATGACAAATTACTTATTGCCATCTCCTGTAGGTTCTCATAGGCATGATGTTATAATGCACTCATAATGTCTGTGTAGTTCGGCTAGAAAAAATGTTTTATGGGAAATGTTTGTTGTATTCCCATCCTTAGATGTGACGACTTTTTAATGCATTTATGGCATGTTACCTCGTCGACATTCGCCGGTTCTCCGTTATCTTCTCCGTTATAACAACCAAATGTAAAAAAAACAAAAAACAAAGCATACAGAATTTGTTGCGAGGCATCAGAACTAAAATAGAAAATGGTGCAGGAAAGGACGCAACACTCAGATTTGTCAGGCAGGCCACTGCACATGCAGTAATGCAAATATTTTGAGTTATACAAATTTTGAAATATAAACTCACGTATTATTTCCGACCAATATTATTATTTAAAAGTATGTATGCATGTTTTGTCCTTTGAATAGCAATAATAATTTTTAAAAAAATATATATTCTTTTTAAATATCGTGGCTACAGACAGTCATCTCTTATTTTAAAATATCGCCATATCCGATATTATTGGATATCGTGACAACCCTACTGCGAACCTCCCTCCCCTTATCCAAAATGTGCTCTATTGGATTGTTATCTGGGGACTGTGCATGCCATTAGAGTAAACTGAACTCACTGTTATGTTCATGGAACCAGCTTGAGATGCGTGCTTTGTGACATGGCGCCATTATCCTACTGGGAGTATCCATTTGACAAAGGGTAGACTGTGGCCATAAAGAGATGTGCATGGTCAGCAACAATGTTTAGGTATGCAGTGGCATTACAATGATGCTCAATTGGTATTAAGGGGCCTAATGTGTGCCAAAAAAGCATTTCCCACCCCATTATGCCTCCACCAGCCTGCACCGTTGACATAAGGCAGCATAGATCCATGGATTTGTCTGTTTACGCCAAATTTTGACCCTACCATCTGCATGTCGCAGAAAAAATTGAGATTCGTCAGACCAGGCAATGTTTTTCAAATCTTCAGTCGTCCTGATTTGGTGATCACATGCTCACTGTCACCTCATCTTCCTGCTCTTAGCTGATAGGAGTGGAACGCGGCGTGCTCTTCTACTGCTCTGACCCATCCACTTCATGGTTTGACACGTTGTGCGTTCAACGATGCCCTATTTTGGGTTTAATTTTACAAAATCTTCTTTTTTACTTTTTTCAGATTAATACGATGTCATGTTGTATTAGTTATTGTAATCAAATTTGTGGTGATTCTGTGAGGCAAGTTTACTATGGATTTTTCTGCTTTTGAAGCAAAACAAATTGAAAAATATGAAAGTCTATATTTATTTTTAAACGTAGATTTTTGAAAATATGTTTTTCTGTTACTCTGCTTACATCAATTTAGGGTAACCCTATTTGGAATTGATAAGTTATACCAAGAAAGCACAATAAAAAATGTTTGTTTGCTGAAAATTACAAAAATGGATTTATCTGCTTTTACATCCAAACTCTTCATATGTAAGCAAATTATTCAATGGATCAGTGTGTTTTACATTACATTACAATATAGTGCCGTGAAGGAATTGAGTTGTGTGTTTATGGATTACTGAACTTGTGTCTAATGTGCATTGGTGCATGACTGCATGTTGTAAGAGTCAGTGAGCTGAAATGAGTGGGCAGTGATGCATCGATCATGATTTTTAACCTGCTAATTCTGGCCTGTTTCCCTGGTGGGCATCAGCATCGTGGGTTGGATGTTTATCCACCTGTTTGGGCCAGAGGTTTTGGTTACAGTTCAATTAGCAGCCAGCTGTAAACCTCAAACACCAGTCAAGGTAATGTCCCATTCGAATTATCACCTGAAGGACGATGCAGCGCAACGCTAACAAACCCCGCAGGTGTTTGAGACCAGAGACACCTGTATGTGGCATGTAACATGGCCGCTGTCCCAGTCATAGACCCCTCCCATCTCCAGCAGCTACGCCCTGCTGACTGGTGCAGCGTTACGGTCGGTGTAACCGTGCATGTTGCTGTTTGTGGCTGGAGTACGTGGCACGTAGTTTGTGAATACATGCGTGACCCCATCTCATTAGGGACTATTAATGAATTTCATGTGTCAATGGGAAAGTTCTATACTTTCAGACTAGTAAAATGGCTCAGAAAAAAAAGATTTTAACAAGTGAGATATGGTAAGTATTCACACCGGTGTTCAGTATTTTTTGTACCCTCCCTTTGTAAGGATAACACTTCTGTCATCTTCTATGGTGGTTTTTGAGATTAGTGATTTTTATCAAGTGTTCATGCACAACAAAATATGAAAAAATACTGTATATATACTGTATATAATGTGTATATACAGTGCCCTCCACAATTATTGGCACCCCTGGTAAAGATGAGTATAAAGGGTTATAAAAAATTAACCTTTTGGTGAATTAGCTTAATCTCACCCTCAAAAAATAATCCCTCATCAAGAAATAATTATTTTTTAACAAAACCATGTGTGCCACAATTATTGGCACCCCTAGAAATTCTAATGAACAAAATGTAACTGAAGCATTTTTTCCATTTATATTACTTTTTAAAGTTGATCAGAGTGTTTTGGAACCTTCCAGCAGTAATCCATGACTTCCTGTTTCACTGGGGTATAAATATGAGGTGACACAGAGGCCATATTCCCTTATTCATATATCAACATGGGAAAGATAAGAGAACACACAAATCAAATGAGTGAAAAGTGTGTTGAGCTTCATAAGTCAGGAAATGGTGAAAAAGCTACTCACCTAAAAATGCCCATATCTACCGTTAGTGCAATACTTATAAAGTTCTGGAACTGTTACAAACTTGCCTGGAAGAGGACCCAAGTTTATTTTGCCCCCAAGCACAGTGAGGAGGATGGTAAGAGAGGCAAAAAAAATCCCCAAGGATCACTGTTGTAGAATTACAGATAAAGTAGCATCTTGGGGTCATCAAGTCTCCAAAACTATCATCAGTCACCTCCATACCAACAAATTATTTGGAATGCATGCCAGAAAAAAAGCCTTTCCTGTCATTTCACCACAAATGTAAGCACCTGGAGTTTGCTAAACGCTACTGGAACTTTGACTGGAACAGTGTTCTATGGTCAGATGAAACGAAAATTGAGCTTTTCGGCAACCAACACTTAAGGTGGGTTTGGCGTAAAAAGAAGGATGGCTATACCGAAAATAACCTGATCCCCACTGGTAAGTATGGTGGAGGTTCAGTGATGTTGTGGGTCTGTTTTTCCTCCAAAGGCCCTGGGGACCTTGTTAGGGTACATGGCATCATGAACTCCATGAAATACCAGGAAATTTTAAATCTCAATCTGGCTACCTCTGCCAGGAAACTAAAACTGGGTCGTAGTTGGATCTTCCAGCAGGACAATGATCCAAAACATATGTCCAAATCAACACAAAAATGGTTAACTGACCACAAAATCAAGCTTCTGCCATGGCCATCTCAGTCCCCTGACCTAAACCCCATTGAAAACCTGTGGGCTGAGCTGAAGAGGAGAGTGCATAAGAGAGGACCTAGGACTCTGGATGATCTGGAGAGATTCTGTAAAGAGGAATGGTCTCAGATTCCTTGCTCTGTATTCTCCAACCTTATTAGATGATACAGGAGAAGACTCAGTGCTGTTTTATTGGCAAAGGGAGGTTGTGCAAAGTATTAAATGCAGGGGTATACTCAATAATTGTGGCACACATGGTTTTGTTAAAAATAATTATTTCTTGAGGGTTTTTTTTCTCAGAATAAATTTACTTCAATTAAAGGTTGGATTTTTCTCATTTTTTCAGCGTGAGATTAAGCTAATTCACAAAAAGGTTAAAAAAATTTATAACCCTTTTTACTCATCTTCACCAGGGGTGCCAATAATTGTGGAGGGCACTGTATAAGGGCTGCATCATAATGGTATCGTATTGTATTAATAGCTCAAAATGAACTTGTTAGTATGGCCCGTCAAATACACAAGCAAAGCTACATGGAGACTCAGTAGCTCTCTAGACAAGATATGCTGTTATACAAATCAAATTTGTTACATTATTACTTTATAAGTTGATAAAGAAGTACAAACCCCAATTCCAAAAAAGTTGGGACAGTATGTTAAATGCACATAAAGGCAGTACCTGAGAGAACCTGAAAGTAAGATATCAAGTCTTTTGATATACATTAATACCCAGTCATGATAGCATCACCTTTTTACCTGTGGAATGTTCCAAACAGGTGTTTTTTTCCCCTGTCCCAACTAATTTGAAATTAGTGTATATTTACAAAAATCAATAAAGGTGATCAGGTAAAACATTAAATATCTTTTCTTTGTACTGTTTTCAATTAAATATATGTAAAAGAGAATTTACAAATCACTGCTTTTATGTGCATTTTACATACTGTCCCAACTTTTTTGGAATTGGGATTTGTAGATGAGCACAAACATTTTGTCATTATTTTATGGCAAAATGTTTCTTTTTATGACATTTTGACATCTTCTGTTAATCTGCCATTTCCACTTATGTCATCGTGACTCGTAATTGCTTTAACTAGATGTTCATTTCGGTGTTGGTAAGAATGATTTGTGATAATGTTTTTAATGGAAGTGTGTGATGGCGTAAACAGGTTCTAAATTAAAACCACAAAATAATTATTTTAAAACAATTAACAAAAGGGAAACTGTTTATGTCCTACAGTTTTTGAGCAAAGTAACATGAAGCAGTTTATTAAACTCTTGTTATTCTGGTGACACAAACCTGGTTTGAAAAGAAATTGCCATGGAAATGTGGTCCTTTAGTCATGAAATATTGTCTGTCCTTTTCTGGCAAAAAGGTCAAGGGATTTACAAGATCTATTTATTTGCTGGTGCAGTGTTAGACATTTGTAGGAAAATTAAATGTACCCAGCAAGGAGATTTGTTGGAAATGGCATTTTTTTTCAGCTTTGTGACCGGCAGGCTGCAGTCGGTAATGAGAAAATCTTACTGGCAAGTATTATGGTGGGGGCGCTGTTGTTCCCTCCGTCTCGGCCCCCATCGGTAACATTGTGGTTTTCTCTCCCTCGCCTGCCTCTCCTCCCTCCATCCACCCCTCTTTCCACAGCAGCTGTCCCTCCTGCCGCTGATGGAGCCCATGATCGGGGTGAGCTTCGCCCACTTCCCCCCTTACGGCAGTGGCCATCTGAACGGGGAGAGCCGTCTTTCTGGTGCTTTCGGCAGCGCCTCCTTGGACGGCGTGTCCGACTACTACTCCCAGCTCATCTTCAAGGTAAGCGCCGTCCAGCCTCTGAGGAGGAATGGCTGACAGGGAAGAAAGGAGGAGGGATAGCGAGGTAGAGAGAGAGATGTAGAGAGAGGAGAGGAAGTGTCTTAAATCTGATCATCATTCAGATTAGGTTGTGGCATTTTTATAAAGGTTGTTGGTTTGATTCTTAGGTGGAGGCACTGCATTGTACACATGTGAAAGGACTCCCATCCGTACTATACAATCTTTTCTGTTAAATATCTGAGAGCGGCCGTCTGCCCCCTCTATTTGTTCACTTTATTCAGACAGGGGAAAACAGATGGTCACAGAGTGGGATCACAGAGGTCACAGATAGAATTGGGATCACAGTCGAGAAAGTGCCACGGTCGGGAATTGAACCTGCAGCACCGCTTCAGATTCGTACATGGGTTGAGAGTGAGCCGCCGTACGGACTGTGCCACACTGTCTCCCCAAGCGTATGGCTGTTTAAGTGTGAGAAAGGTAGATGTCTTCAATTCAATTCAATTTTATTTATATAGCGCTTTTCACAGATGACTGTCACAAAGACGCTTTACAGAACAGAAAGGGGAGGAAAGGGGAAATGGGAAATGCCAGCTCTAAGCCCCCAGATAGCAGAGGTAAAAACTCTAGTAGGAGAGAAAACCCTCATACTGTGGCGAGAAAAAACTCCCCGATGGGAAGAAATCTCGAGAGGAACCCGGCTATTGGGGGGATGCCCATCCTCCACTGGCCTATGGGTTGATTATGTCATAGGGAGGTATTCTATTCTGATGACTCCATCATGTAGAGATCAGCAGTGGCAGGTGGGGGGCGCCTAGCTGGTCTTGGGCTGGAGCTCCGGGCCAGGAGGGGGGCGGGGGAAGGACGCGGGAAACTCGGGAAACTTGGGCTAGAGCTCCGGGCAGGTGCCCAGAGCAGGGAAGAGGAAAAAAGAAAAAAACATTGTTAGGGGGTTCAGATGGTAGCAGAAGAGACACAGGTGCCTGCTGCGATAAGGAAACCCCGGCAGAATAAGGCTATGGCAGCATAGCTAAGGGCTAAACAGAGGCAGGGGCCAATACAGCCATGAGGGCAGGCTTGAGACAGTCACCACTAGACCATGACCGGTCGAGCTTAACACAACACTACCAATAATGATCCAGTGACAGCACTGACCGCTCAGTCCACCAGAGACTCTATAGCTAATGCCAGCCACCCACTCCTGCCCCTCAACTATAGGACAGACTAAAAAGATGAGTTTTAAGCCTAGCTTTAAATAGACTGACAGTGTCTGCACCCCGAACATGAGCAGGCAATTTGTTCCATAGGAGAGGAGCACGATAGGAAAAGGCTCTACCACCTATGGTACTTTTAGCTATTTTAGGAATAACAAGGAGGCCTGCGCCCTGCGAACGGAGCGTTCCTGAGGGATTATAAGGGAAAAGTAAATCCCTTAAATATAAGGGGGCAAGCCCATGTAAGGCTTTAAAGGTAAGTAATAGAATCTTATAGTCTATTTGAAATTTGACTGGCAACCAGTGAAGTGAAGCTAACACTGTGCTGATGTGTTCAAATCTTCTAGTTCTCGTGAGAATACGAGCTGCTGTATTTTGAATTAGCTGAAGCCCTTTGAGAGAGGAATGTGTACATCCAGACAAAAGAGCATTACAATAATCTAATCTAGAAGTAACAAAAGCATGGACTAGCTTTTCAGCATCATGTAGGGACAGTATTTTTCGAATTTTTAAGATATTCCTCAAGCAACCCTAGAGATGTCTTTAATGTGTGTATCAAATACTAGATCTGGATCAAACGTAACACCAAGATCTTTAATGACAGCACTTGAGGTGATTGAAATTCCATCAATGTTAGGCATATAGCCAGATAGTTTGCATCTCAGGGACTTGGGCCCCATTACCATTACCTCTGTCTTATCAGAGTTTAGCAAGAGAAAGTTATGGGTCATCCATTCCTTTATATCTATAAGACAAGCTTCCATTTTTGACAGCAGGACAATTTCATCA
Source organism: Synaphobranchus kaupii (assembly GCA_029718625.1). NCBI lineage: Eukaryota > Metazoa > Chordata > Actinopteri > Anguilliformes > Synaphobranchidae > Synaphobranchus > Synaphobranchus kaupii. The sequence goes on from CM056377.1 coordinate 82,031,595, forward strand.
GGCTTGACTGATACATACAGCTGGGTGTCATCTGCATAGCAGTGGAAGTTAAAGAGAGATGCTCCTGTGGTGGGTTTGTGTTCACTGTCGTGCACTGTCTCTACAGCAGAGCAACCTGAGCAACCCACCCACTCCCCCAGCCTCCCTGCCCCCCACCCCTCCCCCCGTGGCTCGACAGAAGATGGTGAACGGTTTTGCCACCACCGAGGAGCTGGCCAGAAAAGCCGCGGTCATGGGCAGCCATGACGGTAGGGGCCCTGCCTTCGACGTGCGACCCCACATAATGTCTAAATAAACCATAGTATATGAGCGAGGTGTAAATGGTCTTGAAATCTGGAAGATTGCTGGGACGTAATGTTCATGCCTGTGTCCCTGTACCCCTCAGTGGCCAAAAGCCTCGTGCCAAAGCAGCTCCTGCCGCCGTTTAGGCCCGAGGACCTGCTGGCGCGAGCGATGGCGCAGGGGCCCAAAAGTGTGGACGTGCCTGCCTCCCTCCCCACACCCCCTCATACCAACCAGGAGGAGCTCAGGTGGGTCTGCTGAGGGTAATTCACCCCCCCCATGGCAACCCCATGCTCCTGCTTTGCCAAACGCAGGTTCTGAATTGAATGCCGTTTACTGCTGTTCCGCCTTTTCTGGCACCCTCTCTTTTTCTTTCAATTGTTCCTTTTTTTCAATGGCTCTCGCACGCTCTTGTCAACTGTCATTTATTTCTCTCTCTGCCTCCCTCTCCCCTCCCTCGCTCTCCCCCTCTCTTACTCTCTCTCCCTTTGTCTCTCTATCCCCCTCTCTTTCCTTCTCTCACCCTTTCGCTCTCTCTTTCCCTCCCTCACACAGGGGGCAGGAGCACTGTGAGGACCGAGACACCCCAGAAAGTTTTGTCCCCTCCTCCTCCCCCGAAAGTGTGGTCGGCGTGGAGATCAGCCGCTACCCCGACCTGTCTCTAGTGAAAGAGGAGCACCCCTCCCCTGCCCCCTCCCCAGTCATCCCCCTGCTCCCCAGCTCCACTGGGAAAGGTGAGCCCCCCCCCACATAAAAAGGAAAGAAGATCCCACTAAAGGATCTCATAATTTGCTTCATGTAAATGAGAAAAGCATAAATAAATAAAGCGCTCACAGTCAAATGATTGATAGACCCGTCTTTGTAGATCCCAGCTGAGACCTGCCGTTGATTGCAGACTCGATGAGCTTTGTTCCAAAGTCATTCAGCTCGTTCACTTTAAAATGCGCTATTTATTTTCGCTGTTGCTGATTACATTACCCTTATTCCAGAGCCTGTTTCCTCAGGCTCTGTGGTTTTGAAGCTCCCCAGAATGGAAGTATTAAAACGGCGTCACTGGACTCATGTATAACACATGTTATTTTCTGACTGTGTCCTCCCCATCCCCCAACCCCCATCTTTGCGCTATCGCTCAGCATCTGAAGCCAGGCAGCGGGAGGTGAAGATGGAGCCGCAGAGCGCGCTATATGGGACGCAGTATGGACAGGCCCCTAACTGCTCCAAAGCAGGACTGGTATCCATAGCGATCAGCCTGAACCCAGCCGCAGCAGAGGTGAGTGGCTTTAAGGTGGGGGTTGGACAGCAGGAGTTGGAAAACGTGCTTATCTTTTTCTCCAGAGCCGGAGTTACAGATCTTACCTGAGAAGGGCAGGCGTGCGTGTAAGCTTTCGTTCTTTATTTGTTTGCTTCAAAGAGGCCCTTATCCAGAGCGACTTACACAGCTTACATTTATCTTTTGTAACGCAGGAAGAGGACAGCCAGCAGGTGAGAGGGTGATGTGTACGAGATTACTGTGATCCACACACAAACTCACAGTTCTCACGGTGAATTCGCCAGGCTTTTATTGTGACTTTTCATGGTGGAGTTGTGAGGAGAAAGAAAAGCAAACGAACAAAAACAAAACAACCAGCACAGAGCGGAACTAAATTTGCTGCGATCCCTCTCTATTATGCGGGGCGGCTAATCTTCTTACCGGAGGCGGGAACTGTGGGCGAAGCATAAGAACGGTCAGGAGGCAGGCAGTGGTCAGGACAAGAAGGGGGTACTCACACGGGCGAAGCAATAAGCTTGAAATCGGGCAGTCCATCAAACTAGTCACACACAAAACTCTCCAAAAAGTACGAAGCAAACGATTCTCACGGTGCACACGGTGAATCCCGAGGCAACTCCTTACTCCCACACCTCCCTCGGCATTGTAGGCTTCTTTTATGCTCCGCTGATGAGCGGTAATGCTGGACCGGTGTTCCCAGTGAGACTGCGGCTTTGTTCATTGGAAAGGGGTTGATTCAGCACTGTTCTGACCTTCTACCACCGCTCCCCCGTCTCGCTACACTTTGTGTGTCTGTGTGTGTATATACAGTTATATGTAAGAAATTACCTTTTTCAAGGTTACAGCTGTGACCTTGGAATCCAGGAACTTGGAATTGAACCTGAAACCTCTGAGTTATAAGGGCAGTTCTCTATCATTCTATACCAGAGGTAGGCAACCCTGGTCTTGGAGTGCTGGTGACATTTCTGGTTTTTGTTCCATCTGAGCTTGATCGCAGGAGTTTAATGGATGATTAAAAGTCTGAGCCTGAATGTTCTGAATAGTGCCACGCCGAGTGCCTCCAGCCCTTGGTTACGTGCATTCATTACACCTGATTAATTAAAATGTAATCTAGTTATGTAGTTATAGGTTTGGATGGAGCAAAAACCAGGACTGTCTCCGGCCCTCCAGGACTAGGGTTGCCTACCCCTTTTCTATACTGTTCTAGCGCATCAAATTTAACTAATCAGCTAATCATGGTCTTCAACCTAGACAGCAGCTGTTGAAAATGATTTGTCTTGTTTTAGTACTGGGATGAAAGGCCTGTGCCCACACTGGTCCTTCTCCTACAGGGTTGCACACCCTTGCTCTATGGTAAGTGTAGGTGGCTGTGGATCGGGGTGCCACACAGGACCGGGATTAACTGAAATCTTACTTGTGGCAGGGATACCAACAAGGTTCCGCGCATCGCGGCATGGACGACGAGCTAACGTTCTTGGGCTGCTGCATTCCAGAACATTCCGGGTGTGGTGGCGGCGGTGGCGGACCTGCTGTGCGTGAAGATCCCCAGCAGCTACGAGGTGAGCAGCGCCCCCGACGGGGGATCCCTGGCGCTGCTCGGCAGCCTCAAGGCACCCCCGCCGGGCTTCAACCCTCGGCACCCGGCTGCCTTCCAGGGACCCGGCACCGGCCCCCAGGGCTTCATGAGGTTCTTGAGGCCCCCGGGGATGGCGCCGCCTCAGCTCGCCATCCCTCCCGCAAGCACCGGTAAGCAGCGACGTCTGTACGACGTCAAACAAAATTATCACCTGAGATCTCTGTAGCGTCTCAGGGAACCAACGGCATGCTGGGAGAAAGAAACGGAGGGGAAAACTCCTTTGAAATAGGCTGGGCTTTGATTTCTGCCATCATGGGATTGCTCTTTTCAAATCATCTTTTAGATGAAGGGAAATAGTTTTTATCTTTATGTATTTTATATCTTTTATTTTAGTTTTATTTATTCGTTTTAAAAATCTTCGGACACACAGGCCCAAGTGTGGTCTTTTCAGTAAGTTCATAATTTTTTTTCATTTTATACCTCACCTTTGTATTTTTTAATGGTTATTGAGCGCCTACATTCTGTCTGGGTCACATGGTCTCTTTGGTCTCTGATGGGTGATGTGTGTTGTTATTGATCCTGTCTAAGATCGTAGCTTGTGAATGCAACCATGTAATGATTTTACACCTTGTTAGTGCCACGTCTCACTTTCAAGTGTGTGCTATCTGATCTTTTCTAATGAACAAATTCTATCGGCTTCATTGACCAAACGAGGCTCTTTTGACTGTTTGAAATAATCATACTTAATTGCCTCCATTTCTAATCCAAACAGTTTTCACTTTGATATGCAACAGACCAAAGAACATTTCAAGTCTGTATATTACAAATAAAATAACAACATTTAATCATCTCGCAAACAGGCTGTGACTGCCAAAGAGATATAAACTTTAATTTTAATTTTCTTGAAGAGGTTCAGAAGACTCCAAAACCTGAATCTGAAAAATTGCTTCTAAAACACTAGCAACTAGTTTTTAGCAATTCTGTAATGTTCAGTTTTTTTTTTTTTTTTCGTTTGTTTGTTTTCATGTTCTTAACCCCTTTGCGCAGATGCCTCGTGACCATGCCGCGGGCGGCAGGATTTTGCTCAACTGAGACATTCATTGCCCCTGCAGCCAAACTATTAGTGGAAATGATAAACGATTTGTGACAACTCAGAGTACAGAGTTTCTAAGTGTCACTATTTTCCCATAGCAAATACATTTAACAAGCAACCCCCCACCCAGTCTATACCTACCCATGAGTGACATAGTGGACAATAGCGTCTATGTGTGAGTTCATCAATATATTTATTCATCATATAAAATTTTTATTTCGTCATAGCAACATGATAAACCCAAAAATAGCCTGACCGTATGCCAAAAAGCTGTGATAAGTCACTGAAATGCAAAATAAACGTGAAATTATTGTCGCATTATACCACATATTCTTCTATTAATATCTGCTACTAAATATGAAAAAATATATACAATCCTAACATTGGTTTTACACATAGAGATGTTCCTTTCAAAATTCAGTGGTCATTTATTGTCTGGTACAATCCCTTTGAGAAATATGCAACAAACACTTTATACCGCTATTACACTATCTGAAACGTCGACTCGTAATACCCCCCATGCCCTGCAAGCCTGTCTCATCCGTTACAGTTAATTCTGGTTTAATTGTTGGCTCTTATCCAATAGAGTACATTATAACCTTAGCAACGGTATATGCAATGTCTTATTGGGTGCTTTGAACAATTAATTACAGCCCAGCGTAACGGCAGTTTTCGTTTTAACGGTCTAGTATTACGCAAACTCTACAGAAAACGCATTCCTCGACTGGAGCTTTCCCTTCCTGATATGTAAGTAGTACTGCTTCTAAAATGCAGTTGGTCTCGCTGGCTGCATAAGTATGTTAGTTTTTCCACTCGAGCAATGTCTTGTCCAATATGATTGATAGGCCTATAGTTATTTTTGCATTTTGAGTGCATTTCACATACTGTAGTGCAATCGTTCATTTTATGTTTTATGGTATTTTATGATTGTCATTGAAGATGGAACATTTGGCAGCATTTTGTAGGTGGAATACTATTTTATTTTCATGTTATCGTACATAATATAGGCTATGGCGTATGTACTTGTCACTTAGGGCATGGAAAACCAGAGTGGCTAGTGGATTCTAAAAATCACCAGCCATTTTCAACAGTTGACCAGCCACATTACCTTTTACAATATATAACACTACCTGGTTGTTTACCTGCAAAAGTGGCTGCTAGAATAGAAAATCTACCAACCACAATCAAAATTTTACCAGGATTTGGCTGGTGGCTGGTGTTCATTTCATACCCTGCTCTGCGGGTGATGTAGTGTGCTCATCAGGGTGGGGCTGCAAGGACTGATTGGCAGGTCTGTGTTTCAGGTCCAGCTGCAATCAGGGGCGACTGCACGATGGTGAAAGGAGATGCAGAGCTGCAAGCACAGTGGTGCTGTCACTGCAAAGTCGTGGTTCTGGGAAACGGAGTGCGAAAGTCCGTCAGAGACTTGCTATGCGTCACCCAGGTACAGCACTGACCATGTGAAAGTTTGTTCACACGATTCATTTACATTTATGTTTAGCACAGCTGTTCTGTACTGTAATTGTATTTGTGTTTAGTCCTTAAATCAAATCCCCAGTGTACCAGTGAAACAACCAGTGTGACTCCTTGATTTCAACCAATAGCAGCGCTTTGGCAAAAAGCAAAGTCATTTGATTGTTTTGCGCGAGCCGGCTATTCGCAGCGCGAGGCGGCCCTTCCCCGGAGAGAGGTTGATGAAGCCTCGCTGTCCATCACTTGGCAGGCCCCTCCCACGGGTGCGTGATGTGTGACGTGCGAGTAGGCGGTGTTCACCAGCAGGTCACGAGCAGCGCACTTCAAAAGTAGAGTCTGTACCCCAGGGGCTTAAAGAGCGCAGATCAGTGATTATGCGATTCCTCCCCCGTCGGAGGGTAATGTGCCCTCCCAGAGCAATTAGGAAGGTTAACCGATAGGAACACTGAGAGGAGAGGACAGGACGGGGGCTCCGTTTTGAAGCGGGGGGGAGATGGCGGAGTTCACAAGCGGCTAATCTCTTTAAATTCAGGTATCTCCAATGTGAGGCGTGTTTGATACGCCTGCGATATGCAAATTTAATAACTGCTTTTGGCATCAACAAAGGCCTGTGCGGCAGGAGCCTTTGATCTGTGAATCTGTGTCGCCCCGGCCTCCTTTCCAGTCGTTTTTAGTGAGGTGGATAGCCCCCGTCTCTCGTCACATGGTCCCCCAAACGCTCACATACAAGCACATGCACCCGCACCTACACATACACATACAAACACGCACACACACTCATTCACTCACTCACTCACTCACTCTCACACTCAGACACACACAAACACACTCTCTCTCTCTCTGTACTCATATGGGTCTTCCCTACAGGACTCTCAGACATACACATACAAACACGCACACACACTCATTCACTCACTCACTCACTCACTCACTCACTCTCACACTCAGACACACACAAACACACTCTCTCTCTCTGTACTCATATGGGTCTTCCCTACAGGACTCTCAGGACAGCCAGGGCAGGGTGGAGGGGAGCCTGGTCTTCTGCAGCCACAACTGCTTCCTTCTGTACTCTGCTGCCATGCAGTCCAAGGCCACCGAGAGCAAGGTGCAGTATGGCTGGACTACACTACCCATAAACACACACTCTCACCTAGCTCATGCTGTACTTGCACTGTGCTCACAGTGTACTCACAGCACACTCTCACGCTCTCCCCACACTCACACTATGCTCTCACTGTACTAACAATAATAATAATAATAATTTCTTACATTTATATAGCACATTTCTCGTACTCAAAGCACCTCACAGTGATGAGGGGGAAAGGCACCCACCTCTATGATGCACTTCAGCCATTTTGCGCCAGAATGCTCACCACACATCATCTGAGGTGGAGAGGGAGATAAGTATTTTTTAGCCAATTAAATCAGGGTATGATTATGTAGCAGGTTGAGAGAGCCAGATTTCAAATTTAGCCACAGTGAGTCAGGAGCTCGGTTTAACATCTGAAAGACAGCGTCTCCTACAGCACAGTGTCCCCATCACTGCACTGGGGCTTGGGGTTTATTTGACCAGAGGGAAGATCGCCCCCTACTGACCCACCAACACCACTTCCAGCAGCAAGTTAGTTTTCCCAGGAAGTTTCCCATCCATGTACTAACCAATAATAATATAATAATAATGCATGGCATTTATATAGCACCTTTCTAGATACTCAAAGCGCTTTACAGTGATGAGGGGGAAACTCACCTCTACCACCACCAACCAAGCCCAAGCTTGCGTAGCTTTAGCCATTAAGCTGGAGCAGGGTCCATGGTGGTATGGCTGCTGGCTAACACCGTGCTCACATCGTACTCACACTGCACTCGCACTACTCACACCGTGCTCACACTCCACTCTCATGCCCCTCCCCACACCCTCCCCACCCTGCACAGACATGGTGGCCCCATCAGATTGTGATGCTGGCCTGTGACCGTAGCTGATTCTGTATCAAATTGCTGTGCAGTGAACATTTTTGAGTAAGCCTTGGAATTGATTTGCTGTGCTTACTGATGGCCAACTAAAAAAATGTTCCAGGCATTTTGATGAATTGTCATCCCGTTTGAAGCAACATTAAAAATGGATGCATCTAAACAAACCGCTTTTAACATTGTCAAGTTGTTTGGAGGAGTGGGTGTTTATTCTTTCCTTTTTGTACTTGAAGACCCTGACAGCTGTGGTGCTTTGTGCTTGTTTGCAAGTAAAAAATAAAATAACGTTTAGAATATACGTATATAGTATTCTCAACACATTATAATAATGAGAGGTTATTTATTTGGAAATTGTACCAATGCCCAACCGTTCCTGAGAAAATGCATGTCATAATTCTATAATTATAGTTTATGGACTACTCACCCAAAAACAGCCAAACTAGGGTGTATTAGACTGGAGAAATATCACTAATTGCATTCTGTTTATAAGCCTTTTACCCCCTTTTCCTTATTTCACAGCCTGCTGTGACCATCTCCCCTGACTCCATGGTCAAAGAGAGCCCTTTTAAAATCCAGCACCAGTACAGCAACAACATGTCCACCCTGGATGTCCACTGCCTGGCCCAGCTTCAGCCTAAACAGTCCCCGCCCTCCACCCCGCCCATCTCCTTCCCAGCCGCCACTTCTAAAGCCACCCCGAAGATGGAAGCCAAGCCCGACGCCCTCAAGGTGACCGTCAAGCTGAAGCCCCGCCCCCGGGCAGCCCACAATGGCACAGACGAACCGCCGGCCCCTGGGCGCTCTCCCGGGAAGCGGTGGAAGGGCCTACGCTGGAGGAAGTGGAGCGTCCAGATCGCGATTCCCAAGGGCGACTTTCACCTGCCGGAGGAGGCTGAGATCGACGAGCTACTGCGGAGGCTGGGGGCGTCACTGCGGCCTGAGCCCCTCCCCCAGGACCTCCGCAAGTGCTGCTTCTGCCACGAGGAGGGTGATGGGCTTACCGACGGCCCAGCCCGCCTCCTCAACCTGGACCTGGACCTGTGGGTGCACCTCAACTGTGCGCTGTGGTCCACCGAGGTATACGAGACTCAGGCGGGCGCCCTCATCAACGTGGAGCTGGCGCTGAGGCGAGGCCTGTCCGTCAATTGTGCGTACTGCCAGCGTGCAGGCGCCACCAGCGGCTGCCACCGCCTCCGCTGCACCAACGTCTACCACTTTACCTGCGCCCTCAGGGCCCAGTGCACCTTCTTCAAGGACAAGACCATGCTGTGCCACCAGCACCGGCCACGAGGGGGCGCACAGGGCCAGGAACTGCGCTACTTCGCTGTCTTCCGCCGTGTATTCGTGCAGCGGGATGAGGCGCGGCAGGTCGCCAGCGTGGTGCAGCGGGGGGAGCGTGACCACACGTTCCGTGTGGGCAGCCTCATCTTCCATGCCGTTGGCCAACTTTTGCCGCAACAGATGCCGGCCTTCCATGGGCCCACCGCCATTTTCCCCGCCGGCTACGAAGCCAGCCGCATCTACTGGAGCATGCGCCACGGCAACCGCCGCTGCCGCTACCTGTGCTCCATCGACGAGAGGGACAACCGGCCCGAGTTCTGCATCCGGGTGATGGAGCAGGGCTACCAGGATCTGGTCCTCACCGACACCACGCCCAAAGGTACCGAGGTCACGTCCGCCTGTTTTTCTCCTGGCAACCAGGAACATTCTGACAACATTCTCAAACGTGGAGAGCTGCTGTTCAGCGGACAGTAACTGCTCGTCTCGTAGCCTGGTGAGGTGCTGCAATGTCCCAAAAGCGGAGGGCTTCCTCAATCATATTAATAAGTGTGTAAATAGTTTATGTTGAATTGATAAAGGGTGCAAAATAAGCCAAAACTGCTCAGTTATATAAACGTATAGAAAGACAGACTTGCATGACCCAAAAGAACAAGAATAACCATTTCTTTTAAAAAATGTATGACTTTTTAAAAATGTATCTTCAACCTCATGTTCAGAGGGAATAAAAGATGTTTCGGTTTTAGATCATCGCCAGGGTCACTGTTGCTTTTCCTTTTGGGAGTTCTGAGTCGAGTTGTAATTAATGTATTTTGTCTCGTTTTCCCCCATAGGAGTCTGGAACAAGGTTTTGGGGCCAGTAGCAGAGCGGAGGGCAGAGTGTGGCATGCTGAAGCTCTTCCCAGTCTACCTGAAAGGAGAGGACTTGTTTGGCCTCACCGTCTCTGCCGTCACCAGGATAATAGAATCGGTAAGAATATTCCCCTTCCTGTGAGAAAAAAACCCCGAAACCCCCAGACTAGACCCACCATTTGTTCCGTAGGTCATGACATCATTGATAAAGTTCTTCAGTCCAAAAACTGGGTATGCACTATGCATTACATTACATTACAGTAATTTAGCAGACGCTTTTATCCAAAGCGACGTACAATAAGTGCATACAGAAACGTCATCAAAGTCACTACAGAACAGACAAGACAAAGCACATCCTTCCCATAATGTAGCAGCTATCCCTAGTAATGAACGTTGACTGTAGTTCACAGTAAGCTGTGGGTAAATCAGCTATACTACACTTCTATTCTAAATACTATTATAAACTATAACAAACAGACAGGAAAACACAGGGAGCTAGTACCATGAGGTCCTAGGTTAGAATATCAGTCAAGTGGAGTCTGAAGAGGTGTGTCTTCAGGCCTCGACAGAACGCAGGCAGGGTTCGAGTAGAATGTAGGGGAATGGGAAGTTCATTCCACCACTGAGGAGCTAGGGTGGAAAAGCTCCTCAGTCGGGACGAGCGAGTGCCGTTGACACGGAGGGGGGGGGGGGGGGGGAAGTGTGAGTCGCCCTGCTGTAGAAGAGTGAAGTATGGTGCAGCCACACTCAGTATGGTGCCAGCCAGATCCTAAGAAATGTCATTAGGGTCCAAGCACCAACGGTGCATAGGCTCCTATTGTAATTGGAAGAATTTTTCACAATTACAGTTTCTGCCATGGGAGTCGACAGCCCATAGAACCACTTGGTGGATTTTTGTGAAATTTGGCACGTTGATAGAGGACAGGCCAAGGTATCCTGCCACCACGTTTGGGGTCAGTTCATCCACCCCTCTAGCACCACCAACAGGCCAAATTCTATGATTTATGCCTGTACGTTTTGAACCATGATTTTTTCCCCCTCATGATCCTCTTATTTTCTCAAGTAAATCTTTAGTTTAGTCAGTGGGTAAGCACAAGTGTAGGGCACCGCTTCATAACGATGGTATATGTGCTTGTCTGTTTCGTCCACACTTGTGCTTACTGCTTACTTTTTACCTTCTGTGTCCTGGTAGAAATCCATCGGGGAAGACACGTATAGATTGAGGATTGAATGCAAGAAGTTGTAAGAATTTTATGTACCTATAGCCTCATCAGTTATTTTATCACCTATCCAAATGGCGACGGACTTTGATAAATCAGTGAACTTGCTATTTATCAGGGAGAGTATACAATTAAAGGCATAACAGGCAAGTGATGGATTGTATCCACGTTAACCAACAGGCTACTTTTCATTGATCGTCTACGAGAAGAAGGATCACATACAACACTGCACATAAAAAAATTGCAGATATTTGGAAAAAAAAAAGAAATGGAAATAAGTGAGTTCTTTTCTGTTCGGCCAGCTCCCTGGGGTGGAGGCCTGCGAGCACTACGCCTGCCGCTATGGCCGCAACCCCCTAATGGAGCTGACGCTGGCCATCAACCACACCGGCTCCGCCCGCTCCGAGCCCAAAACCAGCTCTCACATCAAGAGGTTTGTGTTAAGGTATTCTGTATGATTTTTAACTTATGTTTTTAACCCTTGTTGTGTGCCCTATGTCTTGTGTCCGCCGCTGCTCGACTGCCCCCAACAAAGCCGCTTTCGCGTCTCTCCACAGTAGCGTAACACTTCTGGGTGAGAAGTTTGAGGCTTTAGTCATGCGCTATGTTCATCACAGCAGTGCCTGCAATAAGTAAAAAGAGATTTAAAGATTCTATTAAAGGAAATTACACTAACATTTTACAGTCATTGCTCACCCAGGAAGAATAAAATGGAAGTAACCAATGTAGTCGCTCTGGATAAGAGCCTCCACTAAATGCCTAAATGTATCAGGAACGAGGAGCACATGGTGAACAACAGTTTATCTTCCCCTTTTACTAATATAAATATTAATATTGATTTAATTTATATTACTGTAGTAACATTAAGAAGTAACATTTCAGTGTTGAAAACAGAGTGAGCACCATAATTCATTGGACAGTGACACATTTTTTGTTATTTTGGTTCTGTACTCTAGCACTTTTAGTTTGAAAGGATACAATGACAATGTATTAACTTGAAGGGTTTCTTCTCCTGACTTATTTTTCCATAGAGTTCATGAGGAAAATTTGTCAGGAGAAACAACCCTTCAATGATCCATCCATATCTACTGCATATCTGGCAGCAGAGTGATGATTTGAGGGTAGTTTGATACCTCAGACCCTTGGTGACTTAGTCATTTTACCAACCATGTATTCCATACTGTTCCAGCATAATTTACAGCTAAATCTAGTCCCACCCCCCACTTCCCATAGAGATCCATTCAAATGCCGAGAAGTTATAGTATCGCTTCTTTTGAAATTGTTAGGTCACAGACATCAGGAAGTCATGGCATGCAAAGGATATGCAACCAAATATTTAAAAAAATTATTACTTTATTCTACATTATGTTAAACTGTCCAATAGTTTTGATGCCCGAAAATGGGGGGGGGGGGGGACTATTTACAAAAGGTTCTATCATTTCTAAACAGCTCATCCCACATGGATGAAAATACCCTCAAATGAAAGCTGAGTCTGCACTTCAACCTCATTGTCATTGTATCCTTTCAAACTCAAAGTGCTATAGTACAGAACCAAAATAACAAAAAATGTGTCACTGTCCAATGAATTCTGGTGCTCACTGTATGTCTGTTAATTCCCTCCGGTGTGTTATGGACCCTCCCCTTCCTGCAGGCCTCACACACTGACCAGCATCAGCTCCTCCAAGTCCTTCCAAAGCACAGTCGCAGGGGAGATCAGCACCCCCTACAGCAAGCAGTTTGTCCACTCCAAGTCCTCCCAGTACCGCAAGATGAAGGCCGAGTGGAAGAGCAACGTGTACCTGGCCCGCTCTGGCATCCAGGTGAGCAGAAACCTGCAAACTGGTGAGGAACAGTACTGCTTGTGCATCCGCTGTAGTACTACAGCTACGCAACGTTTGAAGACGAGAACAAGCCATTTTTTCTACTGTCTTGACTGGAGAGCATCAAGCGCTTTGTCAGGTCTGACCTATAACACTTCAAGAGCCTCTGCTTCTATTACGTAACCTGGCAAAATACTCCATGCATTGACATACTAAAATATATCCTGCTATCAGTTTAAAACTTATTTTCACCCTGTAGCCCTGTAGATACATATTCCGTTACATGCAAATGGGTACTCTAAAAGAAAAATGTACACTGTCAGAGTCACCCTGGATGAAGGGTGGAGTTTTTTTTTTTTTTTTTTTTTTCCCCCTTCCTTCTAGTCACCCACAACTTTGAAGGAGTTTAATTGCACACTGTCACATATTTGAGCACCAGTGTCAACACGTTAGAGTATACCATACACCTCTCTCCAACAAATATTAAAAAAGGGCCCAATCTACCAGCTGTGTAGAGAGAGGCAACCTCAGGGTGTCCGCTCTGCTAATTCTCTGCTCTCAGCCACGTCGTATCTGTGGTTACACTCCAAAAAGCCAGTGCACAGTCCAGACTCAATAGCACAACTGGCTGTAGGACCAGGGGTGGAGATGAGAGGGTTTCAGTCGGCCGGGACTACAGCATCTCTAGACCCCAGCAAGACCTTCTCAGGACATCACTAAAATATATTTGTTCAATATTTTAGCTTTTTATTGTGTTCAATATTATTTGTGCCCCCTACTCATTACACTTTATATACAACTTAATTGGCATATGGCGTAGAGCAACTAATTCAACAATTGGGCATTATTGAGATGTTAATCTATATTTATAGCGGTGGAAATTCACAGTGTGTGCTCTATCTTGACGACCTTGGCGCATCTTCTAAAACACTTGGCGCAAGTGCATTTAGGGCGTGTAACTTTTGCTAGTTAGACGGCGCGTTATTTGAGCGCTAAGTGAGGCGCAAGGTGCTAATGGGCGGAACCTAGACTCTTCATTAATTATAGGTGTGTCTTGGGCGTAGGATGCAACCAATCAAAATGTCATATCCCATTCCGGCTTTTCCACCTTGGCGGATTGCTTATATGATGACGAAACAGACATACTCGTGCGTGTGTAGTGCGAGGAAGGAATAGGCTATATGGGTCAATAGTATGATCAATATTATTCGGACTAACCATTATGACGCGTTTTGATATACACAATAATAATCTTTAGCATTAGGGGTTAACACCGGCACAGGTTCCCGGTGATTCCCAACAGTGCTGTTATTTTAGAAAATGTATGCGGTTAAATTTCGTTAAAAGCACCTGCAACAGCTGAGAATAAGCTACCAATGGCTTCCGTCTCACCTTAGAAAACGCCAAATTAGCCTGCTTGTTAAATTTTGTTTAATTATGCAATGAGGCATTGTCAAACATCAATTCCATGAGGCTGTTCTCATGGAGTTCTCGAAGTTCAAGCTTCAGCCGAAGTCCATTGCATTCTAATATTGATTAATAACATGAATACTGATATTTTACCTTAATGATGACACTAAATACAATAAAGCTGTCAGGTTGGCAACCCAGTGGTTCACGCATATTTTCCCTTGTTTTATAATGTTCTGCTTATGGAAATGTGACCAACGCGTTCTACTAGCAGCTTAATGCTTTAAAAACAAGTCCACTTTCCCGGGAAGACCGGGAAAAGTGCAATTTTCAGCAGGTGAAACAGACCTGCTCCTGCATGAAGTTAAAGTGCACATGCAGAGAATGGCATTAAAATTAATTAATTAATTGTTCTCTTTAAAATCTTTTTGTTCAGTTATGGTATAACGCACGGGTAGGGAACCCTGGTCTTGGAGAGCCGCAGGGTCTGCTGGTTTTAGTTGTTACCCCCTACTTAATTGATCAATTAAAGCAGTTGATTACACAGTTAACTCACCTCACCTGGTTTCTTTGGTTTCAGTAGTTGCTGTATTTAAGGTGAAAACAAAAACCAGCAGACCCTGCGGCTCTCCAGGACCAGGGTTCCCTACCCCTGGTATAACAGGTGAAATCAGCTGGGTTTTAATAAGCTGAGAGTATGGAAGCCTGGTCGTGGTCACTGTAATTAAAAAAAATATGAAGGATGAAGAATAGGGCTAAAATTCAGTTAACATGGTGAAATTTATCTCCGTTTTTTAACCGTAGGCTATCGAGAGAACCTTATGCACAGCGAATCCCGGGGACTGTAGCCTATAGGCTATTTGAAAAACAATAAATACTATCTTCCCTGGACAAGGTTTTGAACTTTTTTCACTCAAAACCATTCTATTTACTTACACACTGTAGGCCTAGGTGAGCATAGCTGTATTGTAATGACATCTGAAGCGCATTTTCAGAACTCAAATGTCTGTCTATTGCAGTGCACGAGTTTTCCATTGAATGACAATTTACGCATTGGGTGTAAATGACAATTTGTGCATTAGGCTTGATATGGATGTTATTGGATATGGATAGCCATTGTCCCGTAACAGAAGATTGACCCCACAGACAATTACAGGAATTATTGGCAAATATAGGCTAAGTCATAGCTTGATCCAGGATAATTGCGAATAGTCTATAGTCTACATGTAACCTTACACGTACCATCGCACATCGCCTGGATGTTGATTGAGTGGGCTGAAAGCAATTTCATGCGACATTCCCCTTCGCTGAGGGACAGGTATGTGCTACACAATAATATTTCACATTGTAATCTTGATATTTTTAGTCATGCTTGTGCACGTCCCTGTGTGGAACAGACAGGAGGGTATGCGCGTTGTGCACTCGCCTATGTAGACGCACTTATATGCGCCGTTAAAATAACATGTAAACAACTGCGACATGACTTTAGACCAGGTTTTTGGTGGTTTTAGCGCAAACGCTTTCTTCTGGCTCAAGACAGCAATACGCCAAAAATAATCCTGGCCACTCCTCATCTTAAGACCAACACGCCCAGCTCACTACCAGGTGCAACATCGCTTGGTATTTAACTGACGTGAGTGCTAGGGGCTATAATGAACCGGGTGTAAGATAGCAAAGACACTTGCGTTTGGGTTAGCGCCGCTTAGTGCCGGGTGTAAGATAGGGCCCTGTGTGCGCACGCACGCACGCACGCACACATACACACACAAAGCATAGCTATTTAGGGGTTTCTTTTCATTTCTCTTTTTGTGAGTAATGTTTGCTAACAGCATTTACTGGTTGCAGGGTTTGGGACTGTATGCTGCTAAGGACATTGAGAAATACACCATGGTCATCGAGTACATTGGAACCGTCATCCGCAACGAAGTCGCCAACAGGAAGGAGAAGATGTACCAATCACAGGTAAGATGACAAATGTGCATGTCAAACCTTCCAGAAACGAGTTGGCTACCTGCCTTCCGATGACATTTACACTAAACCGGGTATTTCAAGTCATTTCACGTTTTCAACCTGGTGTATTTAGCAAAAGGACTTATTTATTATATTAATTTCAGGTACAGCTCTACAAAGCTGTCAAATTATAAAAGTGTGTATGTGTGTGTATATGTGTCTGTATATATGTGTATTTGTTGTGTGTGTGTGTGTGTGTGTGTGTGTGTGTGTGTGTGTGTGTGTGTGTGTGTGTGTGTGTGTGTGTGTGTGTGTGTGTGTGTGTGTGTGTGTGTGTGTGTGTGTGTGTATGTGTATAATATAAATGTAGGTGATATCTTGTACAGAGTGACTGACATTGATTTGTGTGGTAGAACCGTGGGGTGTACATGTTCCGGATTGACAGTGAACATGTCATTGACGCGACCATCACAGGGGGTCCAGCAAGGTCAGTGGGATCTTTAAACATCATTGCCTATGTCCACAGGTCTGGATTTGATTTTTGTAATCACAGCTCTTTGCTATGGGGTCGAGGCTGAAGCTGAGGTTTGGGTAGAAGGGGTGTAAACCCATTTTTACATTTTATCCATATGAATCAAGTTCTTATTAATTACACGAACAAAATTTGCATAATACTTATACAGTAGTCACATTTGTTACCTGGCAGTTACAATATAAATACATATGAAAATGTATACATTTTATCTAAAATGAGACCATTACACCTAGTATTGTGTTGAGTGTTCCCAAGTTTTTATTTTTGTTTAACAGGTATATCAACCATTCTTGTGCACCGAACTGTATAGCCGAAGTGGTGACATTTGAAAGAGGCCATAAGATCATCATTAGCTCAAACCGGAGGATTCAGAAAGGAGAAGAGGTTGGATATTCCCCCGGTACTATGTATCATTCAAAACAAACTCTGTTGGAGCGCAGGATGCGAAAAATGGAAGCTTTGGTGGAAGTGTGCTTTTATAGCATAAACTGTGATCATGCCAGCTGTACAGTGCAAAGATCGTTTTCATAAATGCCCTCATAGTAATTGATAGTGACAAGTATAATTTTTTAAATGTATTGTATTGAATATTGTATTGTTCGAGTCCAACCGCAACAATTCTGAAACATGCTTCTTAAATCTATTGTAAACGTTTTTCAAATCCAAACATTTTGTTTTCATGGTCCCCCCAAAAATTGATTGAACATGTTTTTTTCTTTTTGCCCCAGATGTGCTATGACTACAAGTTTGACCTAGAGGACGACCAGCATAAGATTCCTTGTCATTGTGGAGCAGTCAACTGCCGAAAGTGGATGAACTAAAGAAAAAACCAGCATTCCTTGGAATTTTTTTAAACTTTTGGCCTGGTTTTTTTTTTCTCCTGTGGAAGAAGTGTTTATAAACTAAGAGCCTAGCCCTGCCCTCACCCTGTAGGTCAATTTGGTAACCATGAGATCAGGTTTTGGGTATGAGATGGTTAAGGCACACCGATAGAGCTCTTACCGGGGATAGGGTGAAGGTGACACAAATTGACCGTTTTACTGGACGTTTTTTTCCCCCCTTCCAAACTAGGCAGGTCTTGTGGCTTAGTGGAGGTGGGGTAGCTGGTCGGAAGTTTTTTTTTGGGTGGGTTGGGGGTGGGTGGGGGGTTGGGTGGGTTGGGTTGGGGTGGGGGTGGGGTGTTTCAGAATTCACCAGCGGATAAGGCGTGGTGTTCAGTGCTGGCCACCGCCTAATTTGACTTAAGGGGGCAGGCCCTCTAGTTTAAAGAAATTAATAATGAATATACGCTATATATATATATATATATATATGAATACAAAAATGTAGACACCACTGAACAAGGAATGTACTTATGAGTTCCTTAGGGATGAAGCTAAGGGAAATTAACTTGCACTAAAAAAAAACAAAAAAAACATTTCAATACTTGATTCCATGAGTCAGTTTATTTTTTTCCTTTTTTAATTTCTGTAAAATAAGAGAAACATTTTTGTATTTATTAAGTGAATGAAGATATTTTTTAAATAATGCAAACAGGCCGAAATGCTGCTGTGGTTGGCAGCTTGAACGGAAACCGTTGCTTTGTACAAAGTGTAGATATTTTTTGCAACAAAAAAAAATCTAAAGGAAAATAGAAATAATTTACCAAATGCTACCTTAATTTCACAGCTGTTTGGGTGATGTTTTATTTCTTAAAAGATTAATTTAAGGATGTCCTGTCATTCTGAGATTATATATGCTTTATAAATATGTACAGAATGTGTAAAATGAAAAGGGAGTATTTTCGTTGCGTTTAGAATACAGTATCATCGTTGTGATCTAAAATGTTTTCTGACCACTTGAAGAAAAATTATTTTCTAATCCTATTTTTGTTATACTGGGTTGGTGCAACTGAATAATCATGGGAAATCAAATTCACATTCGATAAAAATATCCTTACACTTATCCAGAGGTGCGTTCAAACACAAACCTTTGCCAGCGATCCATTCACGACAAATGTTTGCTTCAAATGTCGAGGTGAACTCGATTAGTAAGGCTGGTAGGATATTCTTCAGGAACGCCATTTGTGGAAATTCAACTGGACTGTTCAATTGTCAGTGTTTAAATGCAGCACAGGTCACCGAACGTATGTCTGAATGCACCTGGAGTTTGACCTTAAGACTAGTGAATAACTGTGAATTTATGTTCTTTAAGGCACCCTGACACAATTTGTAAGCTCCTTAATCTGGTCGGCACAAATTTTCTTTCCTAAATGCTCATACCATGCAGACTTCAGAAATTATAGTTTAACCAGGTTTTCTGAAAGAAACCATTTGCCTTTTACTTGCAAGTTGCAGGACCCTCAAAAATGGGATTTAATGTCATGAAATATTTTTTTTTTATGAAATGAAAATTAAAAAATGATTAATTTTTTTATGGTTTACATTCTTAGAGACTTGCTTTTGGCTGGTCAACAAAAATAGTACAGGTCTGAATTAAATCCTTTTTTTTTCTTTTTTTTTACTTGAATGAGATCTGGTACTGACACTTTGCAAACCAGATAGTTTGAAATGAAGTTTGATTTGTGTGCACAATTTCAGAGGACTGTACATTTGTTGATTTATTCAGACAGTCTTGAGCTTGTAATATATATGGCATGATGTATTTTTTAACTTTCAGAAAAATCTAATGTGTATATATATTTTTTTTCCTCGAAATATAGTCGTAATGAAATCTGTTTCTTGGATATTTTTCTCCTCTTGTACAATATTCCAACATCTCACCAGTATTTGTCCATTTTTTTCTGTTCTGTATAGTAATACAATGAAGCCTTTTTGAATTCTGAAGAGTGTTATGGGTATTGGAGTTTGTGGAATGAGACTTAGGAGCATTTACAAAAAAATAAAATATTTTACATCTTAAATGGTGTGGTTGTCCTTCATCACTCAAAATAGTGTTAAGAATTACAATTACAACCACAGAAATTAATAGGAAAAAACACTTCTGGACAGACCATGAAATGGAGTCTAATTTGACAACCCTAGCAAATTTTACTACTTTACTGTAGCCTCTAGGAATCCAAAATACCTGGCAGAAGAAGGGCCTACATATTAAAAACAAGCGTGGTCTAGTACGGATTTACCCACTGCAGCCAAACCAGGAACTCATCAACACATGACTTCTAATGAAGTATGACCCCCCCCTCGCCCCCTAGCTTCAGACCTGGGCTGCACAATCCTGTTTCTGGAGATCTACTGTCCTGTAGGTTTTCACTCCAACCCTAACAAAGCACACCTCATTCAACAGCTAGAAATCTCATTGAGCTGCTAATTAGTAGAATCAGATGTGCCAAATTACGGTTGAAATGAAAATCTACAGGACGGTAGATCTCCAGGAACAGGATTGGGCAGCCCTGACCTAAAAGTTCATCACGTAACTGCTGATACCCACAGGTTTGAGCCAAATTAGTCATTTGCAGGAGAAGGACATCATTACCACCCTTTTAATATCCCATTAAAAATAATAATAATGGCTGCTTGTAAACTGAAACACCGCTATCCTTAAAGGAATAAACTTTTTGCAGTCTTTTGATAGTTCAGTCTGTTTTCAGATTGTTTTTGTGTGTGATGAAGGTCATTTGGGATGGAGGTTGCCTGCTGGCTTTACAATGGTGGGTAGTCACTGTTGAAGTTGCCTTTGAAATAGCTTGAAGTGCATGTTCTTGCTATTGATCACAAACCCCTGAACCCCATACCCGACATTGTAAGCATCTAAAGTATCCTTCATCGCAAGCAAAAATTTTACTATCCCTTTAACACTAAGGGCCCTATCTTACACCCGGCGCTAACCAAAACGCAAGTGTCTTTGCTAGTTTCAGACCGGCGCAGGTGTCATTTTAGCGCCCAGTGCTCACGTTATTTCAAAACCACCACAAACCTGGGGCCTCTTTTATAAAAAAGTACTTGGACTTCATCTTTAACTTTGACGTAAGCACATTTCTTTAAATGGACATAAGCATTATTCATAAAATTGGCTGTGCTCGTTTAAAATAGTATAGGCCTACGTCTGTTGTACGTACTTGCGTCGATAAATCTCAAATGAAATTCAAATTTAACGTGAGCACCATGGGGCTAACTGATCACATACATTTAATAGAATGACTCTAGGGAACTGATAACAGCTCTTGAGCCACTCAATAAAGCTAGCGCAGCCATGGTTGAGTGTTAATTGTTTGCTTACAATACAGTCCCGGCCAAAAGTCTTGTCGCATGAGTGGACACAAGTGACAATTGCTAATTACCCAACTCTTAATTAGCTAATACAGTTAGGAAACAACACAAATTAATCATAAGTGTCTAAAGTTTATTTAGATACTAGCAAAATGACATTTCAAAATTGTTACTAAATGTTACAGCTTGATAATGATCAACAGGCCGGACAAAAGTCTTGTCGCAATGGCTAACTCCAATTTCTAGGCCACAGTGAATAAGGAAGAAACAAACAAGGGGCTTGATTAGTCAGCTGTAGGTAACTTTGAGCTATAAAAGCAGAAATTTGACACTTTAAGCCAAGTTCATGCTCAACATTGCTTCTGTCAACATGCCCAAGATCAAACCAGAAACCAAAGTGCTGATCATCAAGAATCTCAAGTCCAAGTCTCCTGCTGAAGTTTCAGACATCTTCAATGTGTCTAAACGGCAGGTGGAAAGGATTCGCAAGCCCTACCAAGAGACTGGCGACGTCCATGACAGACCCAGGTCGGGCAGACCGCGCAAGACAACTGCTCGAGACGACAGCTTGCTGGTCCGATGGTCAAAAGCCAGCCCCAGGGAGGAGTGGACGCCAGCAACGCCTGTTTCGTCAAGAACTGTACGTCGGATTCTTGCTCGCAATGGTCTCCACGGTCGTATTGCTGCCCAGAAACCAGCACTAAACAAGAGACAGCTAAGAAACCGTGTTGCATACGCCAAGGCCCACAGCCTGACAGAAGGTTGGACAGCAGAAAAGTGACAAAAAATTGATTTTTCAGATGAATCGTCAGTTGAGCTCCATCCCAAGCGCCGCCAATATTGTCGACGACCCTCTGGGGCCCGTCTGGACCCACAGTTCACCCAGAAGACAGTCAAATTTGGAGGTGGAAAGATTATGGTTTGGGGTTACATCCAATACGGAGGTGCCAGGGAGATCTGTGAGGTGGATGGTAACATTGACAGTGCCAAATATCAACAGATTCTTGCCTCCCAGTACATTCCCAACTACAAGAGGGGTCCGATTTTTCAACAGGATGGAGCTCCTTGCCATACCTCAGGTTCCACTATGAAGTTTCTCAGGGGGAAGAAGATCAAGGTCCTTCAGGGATGGCCAGCACAGTCTCCAGATATGAATATTATTGAGCATATCTGGGGAAGAATGAAGGAGGAAGCTTGGAGGACCAAGCCGAAGAACTTGGAGGAGCTTTGGGATGCCTGCAAGGTGGCCTTCCATGCCATCCCCGACGACTTCATCAACAAGCTCTACGACTCTCTGCCAAACCGGATGGCAACTGTTCTGCAGGCCAAAGGAACCCATACAAGATATTCATTTCTTAACTTATAGTCCATGATGAAATACTAGACTGATTTTTCATTTGGTATTTTATTAACTTTTTGGGAAAGATAAAATGTATTGATTATAATTTGATTTGCGACAAGACTTTTGTCCAGGTAGAAACTGGCTTGTTCATCATTATCAAGCAATTAACCTTATAAGCATCTATGAAATTTTTGTTTTGCTAGTATCTAAATAAACTTTAGACACTTATGATTAATTTGTGTTGTTTCCTAACTGTATTAGCTAATTAAGAGTTGGGTAATTAGCAATTGTCACTTTTGTCTACTCATGCGACAAGACTTTTGGCCGGGTCTGTAGACTATTTATAGGATACATTAGCCTGTCTTTGATAAGCAAGTATCTACATGTCATACAATAATGGTAGCCTATATAATGTAAGGAAGACTGAACATTTTATAAGCCTATATATAAATTTTGAATGAAACTAATTTTGTAGGCTGATAACCACAGATAATTTTCAACACCAATAAGCGTTTACATGCAGCTCTCAAGCCTGCAATACGTTGGCATAACCAGCAGGTAATGTAGGTCCGTCAAGTGAAGACCTGACGAGGAGCTTCAGCCGTTTCCAGTCGAAATTTTATGAATCACTACTTTGTCATCATTTTCTACGTACACCACGGGTAAGATCAAATTTGATCTAAAGTACTTTTTATAAATGTAGGCCCCTGGTCTTATGTCCGTTTTTTCCATTTTATTTTAATGGCGCATATAAAGGGGGTGGACAAAATATCGGAAACATCTACAAAAACTGAATATCTAGTAACTAATAAAGAGTAGGCCCACCCATTGCTTGCAAAACAGTTTCAATCCTTCTAGGAATGCTGTCATACAATTTCTAAACTGTGTAGTGGGATATTGGCCCATTGTTCAAGAAGGAGTCTCCAGTTATTTGAGGGATGAAGGAGGTGGAAATCTAGTTTGCACTCTGTGTTCCAGAACTTCCCATAAAGGTTCAATTATGTTTAGATCTGGTGATTGTGCAGGCCATGGAAGGCATTTGATGTCATCCTCGTGTTCTTGGAACCATTCTTTAATGTTTTAGCAGTGTGTATGGGGGTGGTATCATGAGGGCACAGTGTTTGCACCATTGGGTGCACCTGGTCTTGTAAAATGGTGTCATATTGTTTGCCCGTTACATGTCCATGGTGAGCAATCATTGGACCCAATGAGTCTTATGAAATGGCTGTCCATATCATTACAGGGAATTGGAGAAAGCTCGCTCGAAAACTGGAGTAGCCTAAACATAGGTGCTAATTTCAGAAGGTGGTGAGATTTTCGGGAACAAATAAAGACTAGACAGGTCAAAAGTTTCAACATGAATGGACTTTCTGCTTGCCAGACAACTGTAATTACCTAGATGAATAGAAGCAAGGTGGGTAATTGGTATTATTGATAACGTTACTTTATTCTGCGGCTAGTTCTTGGAAGAAGGGCATGCTTGCTAACGGTATATGTCGTATAGATCGCGTTAACTCTAACTGGCTACGCGGCTATAAGTTATCAAAGCGTAGCTACCAGCTGTAGCCAGATAATGCCTGGTTCAGACAAACGCTACATAAACTCAGTGTTATTCGACAACTTTGCAACAACAGAAAATATTTAGTTTTACCTGGAATTTTAGATGACATTTTTACTGTAAAATACCAATCTGTAATCCTGAAATTGTATCTAGCAGACTTTCACGTCCACGAGGTCTGCGGGTGGGGGTGTGTCTCTTTCTCTGTGGGCAGGGCCAAGGATGTTGTCACAACAAATGCGGGAAAAAAACGCTTACTCCAGCTTTAAAGCCATTTTTTAAGGGGTGTTTCAGATATTTTTGCTCTTAGTAATGACAGGAGTGAATGAGTTGTTCTGCAGACTAGAGTTAACATACATTTGGTGAAATAACCCCTTGACACCATCTCTAGAGCCAGAGTTCCAAGTTTCTAATATGATAAAAGGGGGTGTTGGCGTGATCCCCCAATCCCCCCCAATATCCTTTATTCTTCCAGTGAGCCCAAGTATCCATATGCTCTTAAAGAGGAAAATCACATTGATGCTTCTGAATTAAAATCTCTTTATTTGGATGCATAATTTACAAAAAAAAGAAAACACTGCAAAATTTTAAAACTTGTTTACATTCACATTAAGCAGACACTTGTGTCCAAAGGTTGCGCAAACATTCCCCACCCCCCCGTTTCTGTATCGTTGGTGGGCCCAGCCCAGGGCAGCTTCACTGCACACTGCAGGTACTCCACTGCCTTCTGTGACTGTCAGAGCACTGGCCTGTACACATACTGCTGCACCCTACAGCTCCTCACAACCTCACCTCAAAAAAACTGTCAATCAAATAGCACTGAAGAACACTAACCACTCAATGTTCTAACTGCAGTGAAAAGCCATGAATTCTGAAAAAGTTAATTCCAGTGATCAATATATTTCTGACTATACTTCAAAAGATTTTCATCAAATCATGCCTTTTCACAAAACATTTCTTTGTCATCACTTCGGTCGATTATAATAATCAGAATAATACTATATAGATTTTTTAAAATGGGGTATTTTGCTGTCAAGTGGTACTTTTCTGTAAACTTATTTTGGAACACTACGCCAAAATAAAGAGAAAAGTTACCCTTACTGTGCAAACAAATTAGGAAAAAAAAATTCATGAGTGTTAGAACAGTGATTATAAATAACACTTTGCAATAAAAACAATTTATAACTGCGGTACAAGATTTGAGAATAGTTTCTAAAAACCATAAAAAGAAAATACATCTTCAGGGAAAGAAAGAAAAAAAAAAAAAGGAATAAAAACTGACCAATAGCGCACAATAGCAGTTTGAGCTATGGCTAAGCCTGCAGCTAGATCCTACCTGTTAACTGGGCTGTGTGTCAGCCGATAAAGAGGAGTTGACTGGTTGACTAGTTGAAGGTTGTAGCTCCCCCGACAAGAAAGAAAGCCCGCTTTCCTCTGCCTTCTGGGAACGGCGCAGTAACGCTGGCAGGGGACCGTGGGCGGTGGGGGCGGGGGCTCGGGGGCTCGGGGCCAGAGATGAGGGTTTATGAATTATGTAGCCCCACCCCCGCACCGAACTCCCCCACCAACCTCTTGGCAGGATCAGTCCCCCAGCTGCCATTGCTGAGGCTGCGATCCGTCGCATATCGCCATGGCGACGTAGCCTTTGTGGCTAAGCGGGTCCATAACTGCCAGACACTGTCCGACGGAGACTTGGTACAGGCGGTTACTTTTCTGAAAGGGTGAAAGAAAGGGAAAAACAGTGAGGATGGAGACGAAAACAAGCAATGGTGAGCAACTTCCAATACAGCCTCTGCTTCTCCTTCAGTGCATCGGGGTGCTACCGACACAAACGTATCGCGCCACCGAATAAAACTCCGGTCCAACACTGTTGGGCGCTCCCAAACCAGACGAGAATGAGATCCGACAATACAACCTCCTGCCCAATTCCAAAAAACGGGATTCGTTTTGGATTCATGTTTAATCCGAACTGGACATAATCTTGTGAGCGATGGTCATTTTTCATGGTTGCAAACGCGGCCTTATGAACGATCGCCGCGCTTCTCACCCCCAGGGTCCACTGCTGCGACCCCCCCGAGCCGTGGCACTTCATGAGGCGGGGCGGGTCGGACGAGCGGATCTCCGACATGTCCAGGCACAGCAGCCCGGCCAGGATGAGCTCGTGCTCTTCATCGTAGGCCCAATCCTAGGGAGGGAGGGGGAGGGGGGGTGAGAGCGGGAAGGAGGTCCACAGAGGGGGACACACAGGCAGTTGGGGAGGGGGCGGGGACAGAAAGAACAAAATATGGATGAAGGGAGAAAGAATGTGAGATAAATTTTATAAGTTAGATTTTTTTTAAATTATAGATTGAATTAAAATGTGATAGAGATAAAGAGGTAGAGGCAGTGGGGGAAGAAGGTGGGGGGGGGGGGGGTGGAGGTGAAACTGAATGAGAGACAGAGAGAAATGGAGGGAAGGAACCATCATGCCTGGCTGCACACTGGCAGTGACTCACTCCTGCCTGCTCTCCCACCTCTCTTACGCACTGCGTCCGCCCACCTCTTATTCTCATAACGCACCTCAAACGCCAGCGCTCTCTTGCCGCTGAAATAGTGCGTCAGCAGCTTTCCCCCCCACAGTACGAAACAGCGGGCGTAAAAGCGCACTGCTTTTTACACAAACATTCGCTAAGCAGTGGTTCCAGATCTGAGTGATTGTGGGGACCTGTGGAGAAGTAGTGACGGTGCGTGGGCTCTGTACCTGCTCGGGGTCATTGAGGTCGCAGGCCTTCACCACCACGACCCCGCCCTTCTGGCTGGGGCGACCCTGAGCCACCAGACACTTGTTCACCTGCAGGTTGCGGAGCTGGAAGATTAGAGAGAGGGCTTTACCCGGTAATACAGACAGACACACGCACACACACACCTGCTGAGCCTCAAGAGTCTGGGTAACATCCTGCCAGTGGACAGCTGGACAGGTTCATGCACAAGTCACCTTTTCATACTGTGTTACTGCAGCACTGTCGCTCAAGTGACACCTACAGGCCAAGCAGTCTCATTGCAGCTTAACTCTGCATACTGAGAAGTACCAATACCTCCCTTCCACAGTAAAGTTGGAGCCAAAGCTAGATGTGACTTTTGCCCAGAACAAGATAATGACTTGAACCACGTCCAACAGCAGATACCTGGCAAAGGGGTCGCAGTAGATACCTGCTACGGGATGGTAAAATCCACGTCAGTGTTCAATTAACAACTCGGTCAGAGCGAGCTTGGCTGGAAGGTGACAGTGTGGTGACAGGGTAGGAAACACTGGCTCACAAGCTCAGCCCCCCTAAATAGTCTACTTGTACCGTTTCCTGTGGTCAGTGATGGCAGCTCGCTAATCTGTTTTCAGCACTAATACCAAGTTAAGCAAAGCACCTAAGCGGCTTGCCAGCTCTGCCCACAGCTCACTGGTGAGTCATGGGTAGGCCAGCGGCAGTATCAATAGTGGGCTGAATTAACGTAGGTCATAATTTAAAAGATAGCTTTTAAAAGCTACCTCAAACCCGAACGTAACGAGTCCATGTTTCCAACCCTACAGTTACTAATACACTTTAATAAATAACACTATAATGAACGACTAATTTTATCTTGATGTGGTAGTTTATCGTGTCTTACTGATTTAGGCTTAACACTTAGCCATAGCTTACTGTGTGAACTAGACTTAATGTTCATGTCTATGGGTAGCTGCTACTTTGATAGAACTGTACATTATCTGACCCCTTTGTAGTCATTTCAGAATGCACTTATTGTACGTCCGTTGTATACACGCATCTGCCAAATGAATGTAATGTAATGAACAGTAATGTTGTATATACTGTATACAGTATATACTGAATATAGTCCACATATTACCCCTGAATGAATGCAAAATATAGCCGTTAGTTTTCAGACTGCATGCAGGTCTAAATAGCAGATTTGCTGATTGCTGATTGCCAATGCCAAACTGATTGACTCACATTCATCACACTCCTAGTCTGATTGGCTCATACATTCATCACTCTCCCAGCCTGCATTGGTTACATTCCTGGTTCTGGGACGATGTGTATGTATATTTACATTTCGATGTATATATATATTTTTTCATTCAGGCAGTTTTCTCCACAGTTCTCACTTAATTGGAATTTGACATTTTTTGTTCAGTTAACACATAATGCTGATATTATTTTACTTATGTGCACTTTAATCTGCACTAATTTCATTTCAAAATGTCTCTCTACCCTCACGTAAAACTGTTTATTATAAAGCTCATAAAAATGTTTAATAAGGGCTCACATATAGAAGGCATGTAGGTGCCTTATTGTTAGTGTTCAGATGTCATATTTCTCTACTATAAAAACGGCTATAAAATCCAGGTGTTTCATCAAAAACCTGGGTACATTATGAGGAGCCACAGGCATACGTACAGACATTTTCATTCCTATAGCTCATATGGCATGAAATTCCTTCAAAGACCATTCACCAGTACGATGAACAATCATGAAATCTGAGACACAGCGGAATTCTGGGAGTGTCTATACCATGAAAAAGGTGTGAGCCACAATTGATGTCCCAGAAGTTGAACAGACAAAACCAAACAATGCATTTAATTAAAACCTACAGCCAATGAAATTTATGTCTTTCATGCAGATCTCTGAGCAACCGTCAGGTTATGATGTGGAATACCTTTCATTTTGTCACCTGCAGACGTGTTTCCAAACATTGTTTATTAACATCTGTCCCTTCAACAAATCTGAGACAGCTGCCTCAATTAAACTTAATCAGTTACTCTCTCAATTGTTCTGGGCCCCATTGAACAACCAATTAGTCCTACTGTTTATCAACAGTGATGAACCCCTGTCTGTGCTATGAATTTGCTTAAGACTCAAATTAATAAAAATAAGTCATACACAAAAAAAAACTTTACTAGTTTCCTTCTCTTGAAATAAAATGTGCAGCAACACATACCTGTGATAAATATCTACCAGTAGATACCCGTTGTTAAAAACCTGATCAGTGTTCAAGTAGCAGCTGAGTCAAACCAAATTGAGAGTTCGGCATCAAACCAGATTGGCTGAGCGTTCAGCTGAGTCTATGAGTGCTATTAGCCAGGTTAGGAAACTCTGGACTGCATGTTTATCAGTCTCACTACAAAGAATAAAATGAGACCGTATTACACCTGGTACATTATATCATTCAGTAAATCTTACATGAATCGCCAGTGATTCTAATTAAATCTTCACTGAATCACCAGCAATTAAATCTGGTGAATCACTGGTGAAGTATGGGGCCCTTGAAATAAAACGTGAATAATTATGAATGAGGCATTAACTTTCTGTCTTTATTAGTTGATTAAATGGCAGTGAACATTTCCAGCCAGCCTTAAACCTACTCAGTCCCTTCATTGTGCCTGCCCTGGAAGAGTATTCAGCTGATAGGAGGTACTGAATCCTTCTTCATCATTTTAAATAAACCCCAGTTATCAGGAGGGTAATGGTGTGCCTGTGATAATACGGGAAGACACAATAAGACCACTGCAGCCGATGAGAAACAGTGAGAAACAGTACCACTTGTGAATAAGTCATCCCATCTGTCATAGCCGATTGGGCGTGCACAAGCTTCTGTGGGTTTAGAATCAGGAAATGTTGTCAAATGCGGCGCAGTACTGAACTGTCAAACAGGTGTGCCTTTCTGCTTCTTTTACTGACATTTATTGATTCGGGGAACTTTTTATTCACCTGGGGGAACTTTTCAAGAGCTCTCCCAACTTTTCCCTCAAAGACACAAGACTTGGTTTTTCCATCACCACACTGCCATCTGCTGACGATCTTAATTTTCTCCTCTTGCATATTAGGGTTGCAATGAAATTGAGCTTCATTCATCCTTAGACAGCCACGGCCGCACAGCTGTTCTTCCAAAAATGGCCCTGGGCCAAACTGATCCCAGGTCAGCTGGATCAAAGTGAACATGTGGGAGCTTTGCAGAATTAAAACACAGACGGCAAACAATGGCCTTTAGACGAGCAGCTGCTTTGAAAAGCTTATTACCAAGCTTAGCTCATGGGAATACTATGTTCTCAAATATGTTCTGGATTTCACTGCCATGTGCTCGTTAATTCGGTGTACGTTTCGGGAGGGATTGTAATACCCACAACTTGTGACAGACTTTCTGAAAAGTTGGTATGCAGTACAAAGACAAAGGCAAGTGATTATTTTGGACGAAAAAGTCTAACTGGGAACTTCAAAAAGCCTATGAGGCTACAGCAACTTTATTAAAAATGAGAATCTTTTTGAAAAAATGATTCTGTAGGATGTTTAATTTATGCAACTGCACAGTGTGAATTGAGCGTATTCACTCAAAATTAGGTAGTCAGACATGAAGCCACAAATGTAAGGGACAAGCCAGTGTTTCTGACTGAATTTAATCACTGAATGACTGTTACTCACTGTGATATGGATGAATGACAAAGAAAGACCACCTTGTTCAGAGAGCAGGTTTAAAAAAAAAAAAATAATAATAATAATAACCTCAGCAATTTCGCACCATTTAGGGAACACGTTACTGTTCAAGAGCAGACACCATTCAAGCCACTATGTCACTCTGGTGGATCACCTTTATTGGACCGTTTTCGCCATCTAGTGGCAAAACGAAGGTACTGTCGTTGACTTTGGGGAGCTGCTCGCTCGATCGGTGAATGAATCAGAGACACGAGAGCTGTAGTCCCGTCTTACGGCTCGGGCAGGGCAGTGTAGGGGAGGAAGGGGGCGGTGGGGAGTCTTACCCTTCCCCGCTGCAGCACTTTCGGCCGCCTCAGGCCCTTGTTGACGAAGACGGGCTGCTGGGGCTTGTTGTGTGGAGCCGCCACCTGCATCTCGGGGTAGATGTTGTCCAGGTACCACCTGAAGGAGTGGCACTGCAGCCGCTTGCGCACGGCCAGCCGCTCGCTAATGTCGCCGTAGCCGCGGGTCCTGAGCTCCGGCCGCAGGGCGAAGTATTGCTCCTGGAGAAGGGGCGGGAAAATGTGTGTAAACAGGACACTGAGGTTTGATTGCCGGTTGCCTATTGTCCTTATTGTAGGCCCTTTCGTTAAGATGTGAGTAGCGCTGCTTAGGCACTGCCATCCCCTGGGTGCGATTGAATGTGTCCTCTAGCCCCCCTTCTCCATCCTCTGGCCCCTCCCCCCTCCATTTCCCACTGTGCAACCCATCGTTTCCCTGGAGACAGCGCCTTTTCCTTCTCTACAGCGAGTCACAGAGCAGCTGTGATGGAGACCTGGAAAGGAGCTAATGTATCAATGTCAGTCTATTTCTATTTTTTATATGACATGACGTGCATGGCGTGCAGCTTTGCGAAGGGCGGAGCTTCGCCACATCAAGCCATTCAGTATTCGCTTGCGGATTTCCTTGCAGCCTCTCCCCCGCCTGCTGCTTCCCTTCACCTCTGACTGCGGTGGAGATCCCACCACATTCTACTACCCGTTTCAATCTAGGTGTGGCCCTGTCGACCCAAATGCCTCCGTCCTGCTGCCGTGGTCCTCGTCACCTGGAAAACTTCCCCTTACAGCAGAAAACAAATAGGCAAACACACCATTAAGCTTGAACCCCTCTTATATGGGAGAACCCAACTTCTAAATATGTTTACCAGCATATGCAAAATAAACACCAGCGCATTCACAGTAGGTTTTTCTACGTGGTGTCTTTTTCTACGAGCTATCCATGGTAAAAGAAGGCGACTCGGTTTGGCAGGATTTTTATTTCACTCTTCACTCAATGAAACCCTCTAGCTGTTGATAAAGTCCACCTGGGTCGTAGACTGGAGTCAGGGCAGGAAGGCCAGATAGGTCAGGTTTTTGGCCGACAGGACAACGGAATGGCAATTCATGCATTTCCAACCTTGCCCATAAACCATGAAACTGCTAAACTTTTTTTAACCGTTTAAAAAAAAATTAATGTTACATTGGGAGTTGTTTTTTTAATCCCTAAAAAAACAAAAGTAACTCTGAAGTAAACCTGCTGGACCCCACAAGCCTTTTTCTGAGTTCCACATTTGCACGCTCACCAAAGGAGAGCACGATGGGAGAAAACGAGAGTGAAGCATACTCCCGAGACCAAATTAGAGGCCCACTTCGCAACAGAGGCAGCAGTTCTTTCTCTCTCTATATCGGGCCAGATATATCAGAGCAAAGATGACACACTCCGGTTATATAAGCATAGAGGCACTGAGCCGTGTAGCTCACACACGCCCACGCTGCCTTCCTTCGGCCACCTTTCCAGCTCCAGCGGCCACGAGACACGCGGAGTGAGGTGGGCTTACAGGAGGTAGGATTTGCGGCCGACGGAA
Organism: Synaphobranchus kaupii; assembly: GCA_029718625.1. Lineage (NCBI taxonomy): Eukaryota > Metazoa > Chordata > Actinopteri > Anguilliformes > Synaphobranchidae > Synaphobranchus > Synaphobranchus kaupii. The sequence continues at coordinate 82,063,770 of CM056377.1, forward strand.
GTCCAAAAAGCACGTGTCCCTCGTTCGCTGCCTCGCACCTTGCGTCCGTTCCAAATTGCCTCCCCCCTTGCGGCTACCACCCGTTCCGAGTCGCCACACTCTGTAGCCACCCCCCAATCTCCATCCCAAATCACCATTTCCTGAGCCCCACCCCAGACCACCGACTCTGTGTATGAAAAATGGCTTCTCTCGTCAACCGCAACCACCTCAAAGCAGTCTGCTAGTGCTCTGAATGAACACTTGTACAAAACCACAGTTCCCCTTAAGATTTCACAACGGCACTGTGCACCCGCTAAGCACCTCCCCTGTCCAGACTACAGCGAGACATTCCAACTATTACATCCTTACCCCCCACGTCAAAGCCCCACTTCATTTAGGATTACAGTCACTCGTAAAAGCATTAGTTTAATTTTGACTATAATCTGTGCAAAGTCCTTTTTAAAAAAAGCCACAAGAGTTCTTGGTAGTCTACTGGGGAGTACAAAGCCTTGGCTTATTATGAAGCCTGAACACTGCAATTACATGCTGACAGTTGAGCGTCCGGGTTAAATGTATTACTGAATACAGTGGCTTACCCTTTAATGTGTAAAGGATTTAGGGAGACATTAGTTCTCAGTCAAGTTGGTCTTAAAACTGTTAACTGTTATAATTGTTCCATTGCATTAAAGATGCATCACTCCTTCTCCTAGATGACAGATGCTCTCGAAGCTTAATGGGCAGAGATTATTGTGGAGTTGTTACATGCTGTGATGCTACCTGTAGCGCTAGCCGTAAACACAGATGTTCCACATACCAGATGGTAATTTCCTAGACTTCCCACATTCCTTCAGTCCTCAGCGAGTCCTTATTCTGTAGGTTCCAGTCGTCCGTGTTGCTGCACTAGTGATTGATGTTCTGTCGTCAGCTGTGCCGCCTCATGAATATTCATCGTGAGCCAGAAAGTACGGGAACACTTTGGGACTCAGCAACTGAGAACAGTTGGTTTCAAGGTTAATTGGACGGAGCTGACCATCTGCTAAGCATACTGATAATATGAGCCGCATCACTCCCAAGTAAATTGTGCGTAGATGTGCTTGTTGTGCAACGTCTGGGCTGGACACTGCTTTAGTTTGTGGGCACATCATAAGAGACCTTCCATACAATCAGATTTGTTTTCCGTTTGCTTCCTTGTGTTCAGCTAGCCTTGGCTAACGAATGCTGCCCTTTCATTTTAAACTAGCCCCAAGTTACATTCAGTGTTGTTGGTCACCCTTATTACTACTTCTGTTTCACTAGTTCCAACTTTTCTAATTTTAAACTCTGTGCTCGTGGAAAAAAAACACGTAGCCTCCTCGTTTACCTCCTTGATCTTGCTCGCTATCGTGATAATACAGGTCTATAACACAATAGGCACCTCAGCGGGTGATGCTTCCTAGTAAAAGCAATCTCTGTAGTGCACTCCAACACAAGCCTTGAACAGTGCCAGACCGGTGTTAGCGGTGGTGCAGACCTCGTTTGTGCACAACCGATTAGCTGAAAACCAGCCAAAATGGGCTCTTTGTCACTTCTAAAGGAACACAGCGGAGTGAACATAGGCTACGGACTTCCAGGCGTCATCATCAAAAGGCCTCTTCATTATCAGATGGATCGCCAGTATGGCGATAACAGAACAGAATTAATACATTTTCTTAAACCACTAAAATGTAGATCTGTGTGCGTGCATCTGGGATCTGAAAACTAGCTTTGAGAGTAGTTTTCAACAGTCATAAGAGTTAAGGGTCTGGAAATGGAAGGTCCCTGCTTTGACTAATACCCTTCCTTATCCTTGTTCAGTTACTGCATGAATGTGTTAACCTACATCTATCTGGCCTACACCCATCCTCCATACCTTGTACTCATCCATCCACACGTGGGCCAGCCGTAGGGAGTTATGGGCCATGGTGTCCTGTCCTCCCGGCGAACCGTAGGGTCTTCTTTTCCGGAAAATGTGCCCCACCCGCGAGCACGGAATGATCAGGAGCTGGCCGCCGCACATCCAGATCTGGGGAGGAGAGCCAGACCAGAACGGAAGCGCTTACATGCCAACGCCTGCCGTCTGTGTGCGGTTCTCTTCCCTCACTGTTTCCATCTGCAAGCTCGACAGCCAAACACTCGTAACCAAGCCAACATCAGGCCAAGAGTTAGTTATATTACTTAATCTATGGTTATTCTATAAGAAGCCCCGTAGAGAAATGTCCTTGTTACCTTTGCCATGTCAAACAATACAAACGACATACAACAAAATAATAGACAGGCATTTTACAATGTAACATTTCACACTGGTTAAAGAGTCTGTGAGTGTAAAGTTCTGGTTCAGGTCAACTGGTCATCACCCTCAAAAGAACAATTCATCCGACCAATATGGCCAAATATTTTTCACGCCCTTATGACATACTGTCTGCTGAATCACACTAGACCGTTACAGATATTGGAGAACAAACGGGCCGGAAAAGTCATTTAAGCCAAGAACATTAACTAAAGGCGGAAAATAAATAATGACCGATTCCAACACGGCAACATGAGCAAACACAAAGTAATTCACAAAGGAAGGGGAATGTTCGGGTCAGACACAATTGCGTTAGCCAAGTAGCACGTCATTTCTGGCCTGCGTCCTTTTAATAAAATCTAATTTCAGCAGACCAAAACTTGACACGGTAAAATATTAATCTGTAGACTGTGTATTTTAACTTCCCCCGCTGGCCATCGGGGCAAATTCTGACTGTTTTTTGTGAGACCAGAGTTAACGAACAAGCGGTCAAACGTGGAGAAAGCAAACAGTGACCTTCGGCCCGTTTCCCACAAGTTAGCGGGGCTCGGCCTCTGATGCGAGCGTCCACAGGGGACCCATTTACCCTGAAGGAGATCTCCAGGTTCTCCCCTCCCCAGATGTCCATGCCGTTGTCATACTGCCCCAGGTCATTGAAGTACTTCCTGTCCATGGCGAACAAACCCCCAGCCATCGTTGGAGACCTACGGGGAAACCAGCATCCTGTCACTCACAGTTTGTAAATGCATTTATGCACTGGCTCTGCAGAAGCCCTTACCCAAGGTGACTTGTTTTTTTTATGTACTCTATTTATACAGCTGAATATTTTATGAAAGTGAGTCAGGTTAACAGTTTCTCTAAAGGACTGGCAACCTTCTCGCAGTCAGCCTGTCAGGGTGCACCGTTATCCACCTCAGCAATTCGCTTACATGCCGATGAGAGAATATTACATTCTGTGTTTTCAGACTGCAGTCAATTTACAGGCACACCAACACATCATTTTGGTGGGTCTCTTGCTGCATCCCGTGCTCATATACAAGACTTGGATCGTAGCTCTTTCATCTGGACATTTTAATGAAGCAAGTAAGCTTGAATAACTTTCGCATTGCTTAAGGGTATCAACAGCAGAGCCAGACCTCCTCTGGATGCAAATCTGAAAATCGAGCATTTCTTTTATCCAATGGAACGCTGGCCATGACATTTTATGCGGTAGAAAGAAACGGGCTTGGCCCCTGAGTGTTGCAATGTCCTCACCTGAACTCTATGAATACAAGTCAGAAAGTTATCTGACAACAGGAAGAGTACCCATAAGGCATATCTGTTGATATCAGATATAAGATAGCAGTTCGCTCTCTCTCACTTCCTCAGATTGCAAAATCTTCCATGCATCACAAAATATTGCTTAAAAAACCCAACATTTTCCTAGAATCTCCCATATTTGGGTTTTAATTTTCCTTCTCGTCATTTGTTTAAACATTTAGCGTAGGATCATTTAGCGTAGGATCATTTAGCGTAGGATTATTTAGCGTAGGATTATTTAGCGTAGGATCATTTAGCGTAGGATCATTTAGCGTAGGATTATTTCGCGTCTGTCGTGTGCACACGCTCCTCATGGTGGAGAAATTTGATGGAAATGTGCGTTTGTTGTTCCAATTTTATTCCAGTGGAAATGAAAAAAAAATACATCACAGAGCTTATAGCAGATTTAGAACAGCTGTGGCAGCTGCAGCAGCAGACACTTCTTCAGTCATCAACGAAAGTCCAAAAAAAACGTTAGCAACGGCTTCGTCGCCTCCGCAACAGCCTGGGCTGGATGAGAAAATACACCCATTCGCTGTGATGGATGGCAACAAGAACAACACCTACTAGTGTGCGTGTCACACCACCTTCGGCCCAACTATTACTGGTACTGACAGCCAACGACTAATTGCTGTGATTACGATGCATTGTTGCACAAATTGGATTTCTGTTTGAATTGGATGAGATGGCTTCTTGTGACTAATTGTATCTAGGATGCTTGTTACTGCACCTGCTTATTTCTACTTTGCAGTGTAATCTTAGTGCTCTGTAAACAGCCTTGGATAAGGATTCCTTTGACTGTGGTGTTATCTGACCAATTAATCTGTTCCGTCTGGCTTTGCGAAATGAACAAATTGGAGGAGACACAGAAAGATAAGAGATGCAGGAAAAGCTGGACAGATTCAGGAAGTGGGGGAGTTATACACAAAGTAGGAGAGTGATGCAGGAAGTGGGGAAGTGAAACAGGAAGTGGGGAAGTGAAACAGGAAGTGGGGGAGTGTCGTGTTCAGGTACCTGATTGGTGCGATGGCTCCGTCTGGACTGTTCAGCTCTGACATGGGAACAGGGTCCCACTTGAAGTGCAGGCCCCAGTTGAAACCTCCCCTGACGATGGGGGAGGGGCTGTACACCAGCGTGTCAGCGCTGATGATGTCGATGACGGGGCACACCACTGTGCGACGGTCCTCCTTGATGGGAGTCAGTAATGGCTGCAGCCACATCTCGTTCACCTCGCAGTGGCTGTCCAGGAACACCAGCACCTCCCCTGCCAGGCGGAACACCAATCAGAGGAGAGGGCGGGACAGGAGGGTTTTTTTTAAATTTACCTTTATTTATACAGAGTAGGTTGACTGAGCACTCATGCTCTTTTACAGCAACGCCCTGTTAATGCCCCCCCCAATTAGCCTAACCTGCATGTCTTTGAATTGCGGGAAGAAACCGGAGTACCCGGAGGAAACCCACAGACATGGGGAGAACATGCAAACTTCACACAGAAGTGTCCCATCTGGAATTTGAGCCCGGGACCTTCTTGTTGTGAGGCGACAGTGCTATCCGCTGCACCACCGTGCCGCCCTACCGTCACTGTGGTCCAATCGTACCTCAGAGATAACACCACTGAAGCGTGATGTAGGGGCTGAGAACCGCAAAGATAATAACCATGGTCCAATCACTGCCGTTTAATGTCAAGACTGCACCAACAAAGAGCAAGAGGTGGAAACAGGAAGCATCTCTAGGATCCAATCACAGCTCAGCGCAGCTCATAACTGCAGGGTGCCAGTGGACTGTTAAATTCCGTTCCTAATATATTCTGCACCCCCTCCTGGGACAATTCAAGTGGAATGCTGCCGTTAGAGCTACAGGGTTACATTATGGTAATTGCTTGTATTTAAACAAATGATCTGCATTTTCCACTCGATGTATGTACACACCCTGTGAGACTCAGCATTACCGCTACTGAGAAAATATTCCATGCTATTTGCTATGGGGAAAACCGTGGTAGCCTTGCAATGTTAAGCTACAATGAGTTTGCCCCCCCCCCCCCCCCATAATGCAGTCGTTTCATTAGAGACACAAAGAGCAAAACTATCTAATCGCCGCAAGACGAAGAGGCTTCCGCACTGAACAGCACAGGCTGGCTGCACAGCACAGCACAGCACAGCACAGGCTGCCCCGTGGGGAGATCCCGAGGCCTGCGCGAGCGCTCACCTGTGGCGTGAGAGGCGCCGATCACCCTGCCCCTGATGAGGCCCTCGCGCTTCTCGTTCCGGACCAGCTTCACCTTCCCGGGGAGGTTCTGACGGATGTAGGTCTCCAGCTCCTCCTTCAGGTCCGCTGTGGGTGTGGAAAAAGACCGGCCTTCATCCCACACACAATCACAATCACAATCACAATCACTCACACACACACACACACTCACTCACACACACACACACACACACACACACACACACACACACACACACACACACACACACACACACACACACACACACACACACACACACACACACACACACACACACACACACACACACACACACACACACACACACACACACACACACACACACAGTCTCCACTTCCCCCTGAACAAAGCGGGTGTATGTGCCCTTTTTTTACAAACAGAAAGGAGCCTTGCCCAGCTCGCTGTTGTCATCCACCAGGATGATTTCGTGCAGCAGGTAGGCGGGCGTGCGGTCCAGCACGCTGTGCACCGTCCTCAGCAGAGCGGAGAAGGCTTCGTTAAAGAAGCAGATCACCACGCTGGCAGAGGGGAGAACCAGGCCGTACACCTTCTCCTTACACCTGTGGGAGAGAGGTAGTGTGTAGTTAGAAAATCCCACGCAGGGCAGTGCGTGCGTGCGGTGGAGGGGTCACCCTTAATTAAAACAGAAGGTAGGTGGGCTTCCTAATAGAATTATTTTGATTTGTGAGTGCTCAGCTAAAAATTGGAACCTTCAACCAAAAGGAAGAAAAACCAGCATGGCATTAAAAACAGACTCGGGCGGACTCGTTTATTACATATTATAGCTCAGATTTGATTTGTTTACTTGTTCAACGATAGACTCTTCGGCACAATTAGACCCTCACCCTTAATCGCTTAACTAAAATAGCGTACGCTTGAACGTCAAACGTGTGTGGATAGAGGTCGTTCCCTAAACACGGAAATTATCATAACACTGGTGAGAGGCAGCAAGAGAGTCTCCATCAGGGAACCAACAGACCTGGCCTGCCACACCACTACCACCACTGTTCCTAGGAAGTGTGTGTGTGTGTGTGTGTGTGTGTGTGTGTGTGTGTGTGTGTGTGTGTGTGTGTGTGTGTGTGTGTGTGTGTGTGTGTGTGTGTGTGTGTGTGTGTGTGTGTGTGTGTGTGTGTGTGTGTGTGTGTGTGTGTGTGTGTGTGTGTGTGTGTGTGTGTGTGTGTGTGTGTGTGTGTGTGGGGTTGCACTCACTTTTCATTTCTGGTGTCAGGCAGGTCTCGATGGTATCCCAGACGGTTGCTTATGAGCACATTGAAAGCATGCTTGTGGTAGCCCATGTCTCGAATCTCCTGGTCCTGCTCGTTAAAGATCATACCTGACAAAAAAAGTCACATTGAATAAAATTTAATTCATAAGCAGTTTTTAAAAAAAACAAAGGATGACAAACTTCAACTGCATTCAATGAGTGACAACAGCTCTGTTGTACGGTTAAAGGTGAATGTGAGTGTGCCTCAGACAGGCGTTGTCATGGTGACAGAACAAGCCTTCTTTTGTAGGAGTACGGCGTGTGCGACTGGCCCAGAAAATCATACAGAAGATTTAATTCCAATAAAAACAATACATGGTTCCACTGCTCTTTCGAAACAGTGCTTTATTGCCGAGTTTTACTATGCACGGTACAGCGCGCTACAATATTCAGCTGAGGTGTAGTTACTCAAGGTTACGTGCTGCAGGCACACAGCCTCGTTCTGCAGCATTCGTCTCCTCAGGGAAGAATGGAAACATCCCGGAAAAAACCGCATGAAACACTGTCCGCCATATTTTAATAACCTGTTACCCTCGCGTTATGAACTATCCTGATGGATTCCTATGAAAGCTCTTCTGCCAGTGTGTGTCAGCCCATTCCAGGCATTGCCTTGGATTAAAGAGAGCCTTATTCTAGTTTATGGAAGCAATAAATACTGACAGTAATTAAGTTCGGCCAAAGAAACTAGCATAAATCTTAAGGAAACTCATCTGGGGCCAGAGGGTTTGGCAACGCTTCTCTGAGAACCACCAGGAACGAATCCAAATGTTCCCAGGCACAGACTACGAAGCCGCACAGGTGCACAAGCAAAACAGATTTCAAAACGGTTCTCATCCAGGAACTGGAACTCATAATGTCAGTTTTTGCCAAGCGAGGAACAAGAGTAGGGTGCGCCGGTGTGAGAAAACTGGAACAAAATGCGAATAACTCCTGCGTCGGTGCGTGGCAAACCGTCACCGAATCGCTTCCCTTTACGAAATGAGTGACCTCAAGTCGAAGACGGTCCGGCCAAAGTGGAATCATCACCGTGCACCTGTGTCAGACGTAAAGGGGGGAGTGTGGGGCGTACCCATCTCGGGGGAGAAGTCCGCGGCGGCCTTCCTGCCCGGTACGGGTGCTCTGTGGGGCTGCTCCCTGGGCGGGTCCTGGGGCGGAGGCGGGGGCCCGGGGCCCCGGGTGAAGCGAGGCTGGAAGCGGCGCTGGTAGCTGAAGGACTGGCCCCCCGGGACGGGCACATACTTGAAGGGCGGACTCTCCTGGCTGAGGGTGAAGTACAGGAAGAGCAGGAGGGTCCAGGTCACCGATGTGAAGAGACACCCATAGCAGAAGTAGCGCAGAGTGACGCTGCCCATGGTAGCCCTAGCATCGCCACCGTTCCATTCCCAAGCCCCTGTCAGATACACACACACGAGGAGGAAAAACACAAGCCCCTGTCAGATACACACACACAAGGAGGAAAAACACAAACCCCTGTCAGATACACACACACACGAGGAGGAAAAACACAAACAAGTTCACTTTTTTCCCTTTTTTACATTTGCTAGGTTTAATCTGCAAGATTTTTTCAAATAGCTAAATAGGAGAAAAAATAAGCCAAAGATAAAAACAAATATACACATCTACGGATTCATTATACAGCTTTCCTCTTGAGATGTTCATCCGTTTCAATATCTGATATTATTTTTTTAATTTGCCACCTTCAATCAGAAAGTTTTTTTTATAAAGCCAAACTAAAAAATAACATAAAATATACACATCTAGGGATTCATTATACAGCTTTCCTCTTCAGATGTTTGTCTGTTTGAATATTTTTTTAAATTTGCTAGCTTTAATCAGCAAAACCTTTTAAAGCCAAATTTTAAAAATAAGATTGAAATATAGGCTACACATCTAGGGAATCCCCTTTTCTACAGCTTTTCTCTTCAGACGTTTCTTTGTTTAAATGTTTTTCTCAAAACATGCGCGTTAGCCTACATGTTTTCATGAAATTAAATACAGCCCCGGCGCTGAGAAGCTATCGCGTAAACAAAAAGCTAACCGGATGTTTTTGAAGCTCGCGGCTTTTCGTGCCCCTTCAGGGCAAATCTGCTATGCCCCCAAAAGCCCTCATCTCTTCACTCGCGCCCTACTTCAGTCTGCTTCTGTCTGAAAGAGAGGGAAATCTTGGAATGTTTGTGTTGGAAGCACATGCCAAGCGTTTTGTCGGCCAGCGCTCTTCGAGCAATCAGCACGGCCCGTCAAATAAAACCAGCCTATTCCTCTGGCCTTCATTTCGATATGTCCGTCTCTTACGAATGATTTTTCATGCTTTGAAATCTGAAATTGGATGAAATTAGACAAAAACCACAAACATACTTCACGCCTAAGTCTTGCCCCTGAGGTATAGTGAGCATTATGCTGGCTGGACAGTCAGAAATCTCCCATACTCTGGTCTAGGAAACATTTTGTGTGCGGGCGTCGAATACGTGTTGTATATATATTTTTACAGAATACAGAGGATTGTGGGAGGGCTAGTATTCTATCCCACTTTCGATCATCAAATTAAGAAAGCCGTTTCAGAGAGAAAAACACTGGCGCCAACTGAAAGATAAATCACACTCGTGGCTCGCCCGAGCGGCGGTTTTAATGAGTTTCACGTCAACGGGTCATTTACTTTTGCTTTTCTGCATTTCAATAGCCTAATTGACGTGCTTTAAAAATAGAGACGCTACTCTGCCGTCACGGTCAGTGTCATTACTGTGGATCATAACAACAACGGGGAAAAAAAAGAAATGCAAACAGACGAAGGAGGAGGAGGAGGAGGAGAAGGAGAAGGGGGGGGGGATTATTCAGCCAGGGCTTGAACACATGAAGAACCCGCTTCAAAATCCTACCAGACACCAAAGCAGAGCAGTCCAACAGCCATGCCAGCCAGCCAGCCAGTCCCCGAGTGCTGACACGAAAGGGCTTTCACAAAGCCCCAGGCCCTCAAAGGAAGCAGACACACAGCACCACCACGGAGGCCCCGGCTCTAACACTGCAGTGTCCCCCTTTCAAACCACCCACATTTTCCATGAATTACAATAAAAGGAATACAGGCCGCCAGTCACGCTGAAGTCTCCGTGCAAACAGGCTAATAAATGCATTTATGTCACTGAATGACTATGAGCCTTTGTGTATGATAAACCAGGTTAGCTATAACACAAGACCATAAAATGAGTCCATCTCATCTCACCCCCCCCCCCCCCCCCCCCCCCTCCATTCAAATAGGACTACCTGACAGTCAGAAGGCAGATAAATGTTTACCAATCACACAGTAAGTTAGAGGGCAAAGGCCTTCTGAATTCAGGAATAGTGTGTAAACCATTAACATGACACCAACTAAACAAGTGGTTTTAAAAGACAGGCTATTTGTCACGCAAAGGAAGCAAAATTGTGCCTTTAAGGTTTAAAAAGAACGACTGAGCCCACTGGCTGACAGACAGGCGAATCAACTTCTGAGCATGGAACTCAGCATTATACAACTGCTTTTTATCAACTAATTTAACTGAATCAGACGTGGATTTGTACTTGCATATATACAAATCGATCTTCCATCCAACTAACATATAAATAGCCTAATATTTTAGCATGACCCCACCTCCCACTGCATTTTACGAATTCTTTAAATATGGGAATATTAGCTACAGTTCCTTTCCTTTTTAATATTTTTGGGAAAGCACACTGTGCTGAATGCAATCTCAGTTGGAAACAATTGGACCAACTGTGCGCCTGTGTCCCTTCAAAAGAAAAAAAGAAAAGAAAATCTAATTTCCAGGCTAACATGTTTTTGAGTGGACAAAAACAGGTCAGCCTGGGACTCAGGCCGAGTAATTATCCACTCATTAAAAGTCCGCTCCAGGTCCAAAATAGAACAAGCCACGGAGACAGACATGCACAGTCGGCTCTTTCCTGAAATTAATGCAGAGCCTATCACTGATTAGACTTTGTGAGACCCACGCACTGGTAAATAAAAAAAAAGGCCTGATACAGCAGGAGGGAAGCAAATAAAGGAAGGTCTTATCTTGGCTTCCAGTGCATCTGTTGATGAAGAGCCAAACTTCACTTGCGTTAGACTAGCAAGGAGTGGTTTCGGGGAGGGATCAGACTATCTCTGCAATAGGCCTGGTGACAGTTCTTATCCTTTTCTTTTGTTCCTTGTTTTCAAGAATAATGTTCATCCTTTTTTTCATGTTTCCCAATTTGGACTACCCAATCACAGCTCGGGGCCTGCCATACTGCTGCGACGTTCTCCGTAAGTCCAGGAGAGCGCAGGCAGACTGCTTTTCGCTCTGCGGTTCGCCAGCTGAGCTGCACAGACGAAGCAGCTGGCGCAGTCGACGTTCAGGCATTCGCTCTACCGGAGGAACCGCAGCTCAACTCCGCCATTACTGAGGCTACCAAAATAAACTTGGTTTCAGTGAGTCTGCGAGCAATGGAATGTTCAGAAGCCGTGTATGAAACAGAGTAAAATACAGTTGCAGTGAAACCTGCTTTGACGGTCACCTTTCTATAGTGGTCACCTTTCTATAGTGGTCACCTTTCTATAGTGGTCACCTTTCTATAGTGGTCACCTTTCTATAGTGGTCACCTTTCTATAGTGGTCACCCTTCTATAGTGGTCACCTGCACGATGGCCGTCTTTCCTTACTCCCCCGGGTGGCCCCTTAGACAGGTTTCACTTTTTTTATTACACTTTATTTGACCGCAGATGTTTCGCTTGTAATAGAGATCAACAGAAATGTGATGAATTTGCTTGTAGTTGGGCGGGTATTACAAATCAACAAATGACTTTTTTTTACATCTGAAACCAATTTCTGTAAATAGTGGACTCATTTCTGGGGCCTCTATTATCAGATACCGATGAGGAAATATTCTTCATTGGCGCGCCCCTATCCACACACAATCACACATAATGTAGCTACATGTCTGTACTCTGTACATATATGTGCGCACAGACATGCACTCAAACACACGCGCACGCATGCACACACATTACAAGCTCTCAATGTAGGCAAACGGCAGTAAACAGGTGCGCATGTCGCTCAGATACTGAATTATAGCGGCACTACTTTATACCGTAATTCAAATAAAGTAGCGGGAGCCAGTGTTCCGCTGGCCGGAGGAAGTAGAGCAGACAGCATTTTCATGAAGGACGGGCACGATGCGTTTGAACCCCCGTCCCTCGCGGCAACCCTCCAGGCCCGACTCGCAGACGCCTTCACAAATCAAACGCTGCCAGAAACTTCCTCTGACAGCGCAAGGACGCAAGCTTGCCGTCTGAACGCTTTGCTTTTGCAATGGAGAGTCTGGAGATTTGTCAGGTATCTCTGGGGATTGAGAACTGTAGTCTTCTTTATTTTTACACCTGGCCTTTGCTTGTGATCTACAACACGACTATACAAGCACATTATTTCAGATATCTGCATAACCAAATTAATTACAGGAGTCAGCAATACGTTATTTGTACAGTTTGTTTACAATATTGTAGTTACAGGTTACAAACATCATTCTGTTGTTGACATAAATGGATGCCCAAGATTCACCACAACATAGTATTTGAAGAAATTCAACTTTTATTTAATTAAATTTGAATGATTTTTCAAACTGCCCTAATTAATCTCTGTCCTGAAATTGATGTACAAGCAAGCGAGCCCTCCGGAATACTGTAGAGTTTTTACATAAACAGACTACATTACATTTAGCTATTGCTGCAAACTGAGCAAGTACACTGGCAGTTTGTAACAAAACCTCCAAGCCTCCCCTGGAGACAGTGCTGACAGTCTCCTGATGAGCAAGCCCACTGAACTGGTACTACAGCAGTACAGCTGAACTAAAAAAATGGAAATAAAGCAGAGGCGGTAAAAGTGACAGCGGACTCCGCGGTTTTTGTCCGGGGAATTAGACGCCGGTAACAAGAGCCGCCGTCGCTTCTTTCTGACCCCCGCCTGCTGTCACGGTGACGACCGCAGAGCTCCCGAACCGGAGAGCTCGGCGAGAAATTTGATATCTCGTCGAACAATTGAGCGCAATGTAAAATAAACCTCCATCTGAAACCGGTGTCAGGTCAGGGCTTGGGTATCTGCGGAGCTCACCTGCTGTGCGAGACCGCGGCACATCGATAGCCTCATGTTCTGTGCACAGCAGAAACACAGCGTTTGCAGCTACCGTGAGACCGTAAACGTATTGTATCACATCATTGTTTTTGTAATGTCCGTTACGATGCATTGCAAATCTGGATCTGGGTCGGATCCTGGCCACGCTGGTGCCGACTGCGGTGGGAAGCCCCTGACACAGCACACCTAGCCACAGCGTCACCCGGGAAGGAGGACAGTTAAGGGGGGGGGGGGGGGGGACCAACTGACTACCACCCAATTAAACTCCTGGCTATGTCACTAGGCCTAGGCTATATGTCACTAGTCACTAAATCTGTAGGCTGATTAGTTTGTAAATGAAATAAATATAATCACTGTCAAAGCCTGGAAGCTTTTCTTATAACTAGACCATTCTAATTAAATAACTGAGCAATGGTGCACCCCCCCCACCCCCACCCCCCACCCCATGTCTACATAAAAAGAAATGGGTCCAATTAACCCAACATAACAGCTAAGGAAATTAAAGCACCATCTGTTATTTCATCTACACCAAATGTTTCGTCTGCAGCCACGCTGGGAGGGGCATCATTTAAGAGCTCCAGTCTGCACGTTCGATAGCGCCGAGGGTCCCGCGCGTCCTTGAAGCAGCCGTTCACACGTCGGATCGGTGCGACGCGGCTTTCTAAGCGCCGCCGCTGTCTGGAACGTGGCGGGCACTGAGCCGGTCTGCTGACGGCTCCAGACAGCCTTGTCGACCCGTACCTGCTTTCAGGCCGGTAGAGAGAGGCTACGAACGCGCAGATTATCGCGCTCTGCGTAAGCCAAGTTTCACTTCCAAAGGAGTCCTTAATTATTTAGTTGCGACTGGCAGAAATGCGGAGGCAGAATTGATGTCTCCTCAAAATCTTTCTGCTTGTTCGTTCTGTGGAAATAAATGCAGCGAGTGCTTTTGTGCCAACGATGTGCATTTCAATTCAGTTGATATTCCTATTCCTCACCAAGGTCAAATACTGAAGGATGACTAACACCCACCCCCTCCCCCCATGCCTCCAAGAACTATATGCCCAATTTGGACTACCCAATCACAGCTCGGGGCCTGCAATACTGCTGCGACATTCTCCGTAAGTCCAGGAGAGCGCAGGCAGACGGGCTATTGAATGTGCTTCTGTTTGTTTTACCCACAAAACACTCAGAAATGAAAAACGGCATTCATGGTGGTAAACATGCAACAGGGTTGTGGAACATTAAGTTGGTAGAGGGCTGTTCCATCCACTGCTTCATAGCTGATGCAGCCATTCTCCCTCACCACTAGTACAAACCTCGTCCCTAGCATCTCTCGGTAACAGCATCTCCACAACCGCACTGACACCTTGTGAACCAGTGTGCCCCGGCGCTTGTTGCTTTTCCACGCCTACCTCCAGGAATTGGTGGTTAAAAAAAGGTGCCGATACTCTGACACAGCGGCTGAAGAAATGGGTAAGCTGTTGAAAGTACGCAAAAAAGATGCCGCCTTCCAGCACAAAATTTACATAATGTTTTGTATTGACAGCAGAAATGTCACAACCAAAGACTATTTGGTTGATTAAGGAAGAACCTTTAATGATTTTTTTCTTGCTGTGGAAAAAATGGAAAACGCAAAGTGTACGAGAACTGAGAAGTGGGAGCAATGAGCGAGTCGCTCGGAAAGGAGCAGAAAATAGCCTTGGCCTCTAAAGAATATATCATTTTTTTGTCCTCTCCACACAAGTGTATTTGTGGAAAAATATGGTCGCAGGCTGGCAGGAGGGAATTCATCCATTACGAAGTTGGAACTTTTCCAGGGTTAAGGCTCAGTACAGAAATGCTTGTCCTCGCGCAGTATGGCTCTGGCACGATAAAGATACTGTGCAATAACAGACAGAGATATTGAAGGACCTGATAAATCATAACTCTAAGCGATGTTTTACCACTGCCCCCCCAAACCCCCCCCCCGCCCTTCACCAAAAAAAATGACAGAGCAAGAGTACTAAATTAAGTATGGAGGTGGCGGCAGTACTTCAAATAATCGAGTAGCCTATACCACCCCCACCCGCAACCCCCCACCCTCTAAACTTCAAGTGCTAGAAGAAGAGGATAGTAAATTGAAGCTGGCAGAGTATTAATGGAATTCATCAAATGCAGCCACTGCATCCTAATGGCCAATGCCACTGAATGCAAACCAGGAAAAAGAGCCCGACTATTCTGAGCTCTTTCAGTTCAGAAAATGGACCAAGTAGACGCACACACACGCACACATACGCACACACACGCACACACACATGCGTATGCACATACCCACACACACACACAAAGCTGAACAACCCCTTAGCAAAGACCAGAAAAACACACAAAGCCTCGTCTGGTCTATAATTAGCCACCTGGAAAATAGAGCCTCCACAGCTGAAACAATATCAAACTGCTTATGGTAGCAATCCAAGGCTGTCACCACTCATCAACGGGAACTAAACCACAAAGAGGGAGAGGGGGGAAACGGGGAGAGACAGAGAGGAGAAAAAGGGGAGGGAGGAAGAGAGGGAAAAGGGAATGTGAGAAAAAGAGAAAAGGGAGACAGCAAAAGAGACAGAGAGGCAAACAAGAGGCAACAAAAAGATAATAAAAGAGAAGAGACACAGAGAGGAAAGACCGTACATAAAGTTGAAATACTTAGTCAGGCTCAGGCTTGACACTAAAAGGAAATAAGAGTTCTTTAACCGTCATTGTGCTGCGCAGGAAAGGAGGCAGCCAAGACGCCTCTCACTTTTTACACAACTGAAAAATAACAATATCAATAATTCCACAGACCAGACAAAAATGAGGATTATGTTGCCTTGAGCTGTCCAGACATATTCAATAACCAAGCAGTACTGTGGTAAAGAAACTGGGCTTGCAACCAGAGGATTGCTTCCTTGTTACCCATGATTATTGTTACCCATAGCTTGGACCTATAAGTAATTAACTTGAACTGCGTCAGTAAACACACAGGTGTAAGAGAGAGAGAGTGAGAGATAGACAGAAACACAGACTTAGCAGCACTGAAACCTTTGAGAGAGAGAACACTTCTACTTTTATTTTTCTTGAATGGGCAAGAAATTACATGATATTGCACCAAATTTGGTGTCGAGTGGAAACTAAAACATTCTCAGAATATGAAGTCAGTTATACCATTTATACGCAGTTCATACTTTAAAATGAGGATGACGTAAGGTCTACGTTTTTTTAAATTCAAAATATGAAATTAAGTCTTTCCAGCAAAGGAAATTAATGATAGTTGAACATACATCATCATCTTTCTCACAGTAAGTTTAAGGGTAGCGACTATGTGGTTGTAGTTCTTTTAACAATCTCTCATTGTTAGTAAAAAAAAAAAAAGAAAGAGCAATTATAACTGGTCATTCTATTACCAGAAAAGTCAAGATGAGATTTTAATATGCTTGGGACAAGGTTGAATGCCTGTGGGCTATTTCTTAGTAATAATCCAGTTGTTTGAAGAAGAATACAGACGAAGATAGGTGTTTTAACGTGGATTTAGGCATTATATTTGTTCCCTATTCTGGAGAGCACCAGAATATATCAGAAAATATATCAACTCTTTATGGTGGTACTGGAAACCATTAGCTTCAAAGCCATTAGTTGTTCTTTCAGACAAAGACAAGCCTAGTAACAAGCAACAATACCAGCAGCACACGGTTAGCGGAGCGGGGAAGCCAGACAGACCTTCTGAGGCTAACCGAGGGACTGTAGTGACTGGGTGAGAAGCAGACATGGGTTCCATTCCATCTGCTCTGCTGCTGGGTCTTCGAGCCCGGGCTGCATATTGACCTCTCCCTCCGCTTACCGTTACAATGCTGCTGTAGCACTGTGCTGATACCGCCTGCTTCTGCGCTTACCGTTACAATGCTGCTGTAGCACTGTGCTGATACCGCCTGCTTCTGCGCTTACCGTTACAATGCTGCTGTAGCACTGTGCTGATACCGCCTGCTTCTACGCTTACCGTTACAATGCTGCTGTAGCACTGTGCTGATACCGCCTGCTTCTGCGCTTACCGTTACAATGCTGCTGTAGCACTGTGCTGATACCGCCTGCTTCTACGCTTACCGCTATAATGCTGCTGTAGCACTGTGCTGATACCGCCTGCTTCTACCAACAAACAGTACAAGTTACATCATCCGTTTGCTTGGCAAACCTTCATGAGGGCCGAGCCAAGCTTCCTCCCCCACACCCCCCACCACCCTTTAAAGTACTGGCGAATATTCCCTGTTCTATTACTGGGCCTATTACTGCTCCAGTGCCTGTGACTATTTTGCATGGCCTACTTATCGTAGGCTAAACTTTCTGGTATGAACATATTTTCCTGATATTCATGTGTTTTCATAGAATTTTAAAAGTGTTTTACATTAGAATTCACTAAAACCTTCTTAAAACAATCAAGATGAGTCAGTTGGCTTGTTTTCGCTTTTATTCACAAGTTTGTCCTTAAGGATACGTATCTAGCCTCCTCCATGGGGTTCTCTCAAAACAATGTTGCAGGAGTCCAGAGGTGGAAAATCCAGGTTCAGAAAGTATAAGTCCTCCCCAGTATTTTGTTCCAATCACCTGGATTTGCTAATTAGCACAATTCTTCACAGTAAAGCCCCACAGAAAGCGGCGAAATCGCAAACCATCGCTCTCGGCTCCCACAAAATCTTTAATCGCCACGTTCCTCGTCTCATCTGGACGCCTCGCATCGTAAGCAATCCCAACATGCTTTGCAGACACGAGGAATTGCCTCTGATTGGAAATGAATGGAGGCAGTGCAATCGCATGAGAAATACGCTCCACACCGCTTTCTGTGGGGTTTTACCGTCAGCCAGGAGGTAAAATTAATTAGTGAAATCAGCTGGCTGAGTTCATGGGTGGAAGAAACGCATGGCAGAACTTTCACTTTCTGACCCCTGGACTTTCCACCTCCGAGTGGTTCTGCCCCACTGTGTCTTTCTCCAACTGCACTGTGTTCCATTTCAGAGCTAGAGGGCTTCCCCTGTGCGAAATTCTCATCCCCTGCATGTGTCCCTTTTCCATACTAAACATTTTCCAGAAAATTCTAAATGTGAAACCCTAATTAAAGATATGAATCTTAGCAAAATGATAACTGTAAAGTACTGGTGCTTTCTTCCAAGAAGGGCATGAGGCACCTCCTTAATGACGGCTTCCTTATGCCTGATGTGTCCAATAGCCTAAGCTTCCAAAATAAGAAGCACTTGCCCAAATTCATTAGGTACAAAGTGCAGTTATATAAACCAGGGTCCTTGCTGCATAAATAAAGATTACACGTGAATTTTTTGCCTCCCGTGCCCAACTAATATGCATGAAAAATGCATAAACGGCCCCGTCAGGAAGCCGTATCAACCTTTCGCAGCAAACAGAAATTGGAGTCAGAAGCCTCGGGTCTCATGTAGTTTTAATGGGATCCATTTACCCAGCATTCTCACGGCTTTTCTAATCCTTAAACCATCAACTGTTCGGCTCATTCTACTCGCTGAACTTGCCAGCGTTGTACTCAAACAGCGTGTAAATACACTCCTTCAATACTTAAAAAAGCACAGCTTGAAGGAGAGCACAGACGACCAGCATCATAAGTTAATGATCCGATCGATAAACACCAAGTCACGCCACGACGTGTGGATACCATGTGAAGCGTTTCCATTTTACGTCAGGTGCAACGGAGACTGACGGCAGGCGAGACAGGAACGGCACTCTGCTTTCAAGGTTAAGGAACCAAGGTTACGACTGAAAGACTGCAGGTTAAAATACCAGACAAGGGATGACCGCTGAAGACCCGACTCCCTACACTTAATGAACACACATGTTTTCTGGTACAAGACGATTAGAAATAAAGGCACACATCTAACAGTGAGGCCTCTAGCATTTAACTTCCATGCTGTCCTTTAACACAAGGGACTGAAATCATTCCTGGCTCTTCGGGACAAACGTGTGTGTGCAAACATTCAGTTACCAAGACAGCAGCATCCCAACAAGGAAAACAATAAATGCCAGCAGAGCTAGAAACGGCATGTTACAGTCTTCACTTTACAATGCAATCAAGCAGAAGAATGTTAGCTCTTTGGCTCTGCTGTACACAAGTAAATAAATACTGGAGATGCGAGTACTGGCATGCCTTTTCGAAAAGCCAACCGATTCCCAGCACCCTGAAAGGAGCCGGCAGCGACTTTAAGGAGCCATATGGATGTGTACGTGCTAATGTTCCAATTATGGGAGCCAAGAGAGATCCAGATGAGCCATATGGTATTATGTTTGCTTTAACACCTCCCTGTGTCTCTGTGCAGACCTATTCTGCTCTTGAGTCTCAGCACAATACATTTCTAGGAGGCTCTCGCCAAAAGATGTTCCAGTGGTTTCTTCTCGAGCTCCACTGTGTTACCACACAGAATGAAGCTCAACATGGGATACACATGCTGTACGTCCCATTTCAAATTGGTCAGATTTTCTTTTAAAGGAGCACAGTCACACTTGTTTCAGTTGAGAACATTTGGATTAAATGCTTAAATTCTGTGCGTAGGCCTTTTTAAATTCACCGTCAGTGCAGCCGTTTCCTATTTATGGGAAATACGGCGGCAAAACTTCAAAGGGCAAACACGTCCAGTGACGTCACTGGACGTGTTTGGCTTGAATCTCCAGCCAGTGTTTCCCAGAAGGTAACGGGCGCTCAAACTCCACCCTTGAACGCAGAGACTGGTTTATGGGCGGGCACCCATCCAGGCGATCACATGACACTCCCACGAAAATACGGTAACGTTAATGTACAAATATCACTTGGCCTATCTTGGCCGACGACGATAGCCTGAGAGATATGGCGGACAGCTCTGAGTTCGCCGAGTTAGTGGACGAGCTTTTCGATTTTGACGAAGAAATACAACCTTACGGTTTTGAACCGGAATTTACAGAGGAAGAATTGCGTGAGCGAGAGAGACAGAGAGCAGAGGACGAGGCAGCCGAAGCTAACAGAGAGCAGAGAAGTGGGAACATAAATTGGTGCCAGTGTGGGAACTGTGAACCCATGCCTACCGAGACGGAGAGCCTTTGCTGCCGCGAATGGGATCGAGGGCAACGACTGTTGGCAGAAACCAAACACGGAGTTTGCATCACTGCCAATAATAACTTTGAACCCTTGCTACATCCTGCAGTACTTACCAACTTCTTATGCAGCAATAGGAGGATTAATTGGAAGAAGTATCCACAACCAAGGGATCCAGGAGGGCAACTAAGCGACAAGTGAGTAGCTAACAAGCTGTATCAAAATCTCATTTAGCATCCTTTGTGCAACAACAGATATTACATTACTATAACCAGTTTTTTCTGTCACCCCTTTATTTAACGTTAGGCAATTCAGATTGACCGCTTATCGTTGGCTATTGGAATGGGTACTCCATAGCGAACGACTGGGGAGAGGTGTGAGAGTTGTGCTGCCATTGTGTGTAGTCTCTGCAGTACGTCAAAGATACCCTGCTCCCGATGGTCAATATGTCAACGTTCATTGCTAGGGATAGCTGCTACATTATGCAAAGGATGTGCTTTGCCTTGTCTGTTCTGTAATGATGATGATGTCTCTGTACGCACTTACTGTACGTCGCTTTGGATAAAAGCGTCTGCTAAATAAATGTAATGTAATGTAATGTAATGTTGGATTTCTGGACAAGCAAATTGTTTGATTTAGTTCCCAGTAATTCGGCACTATAGTCGCATTGGAAGTCCTCTGGCTTGAAGTGTTTCGAACAAACACAAACTTTGTCGTAATCTTTTTTTGGCAAATTTAACAGATAGATCGGGTTGTTAATTGCTGCCAGCCACTGGATGCACCTCGTCTCATTTTTGGGCAAACGGTATCCTGATTTAATATCGCACCCACGTACGGCATTTTGGGCAGACACGCAAGAATTTTCTGCGGTATCTTGACTTGAACAGTTAGCTCGTCACCGTGCTCGCAGCAGTGGCGTGTACGCCCCCTATTACATATTCATGCACACCAAACCTAAGTGTGCGCAGGGAGATATGGGAAATGTGGTAAATAAGGCTGGAGCTGCTCTGGAGATGGAGCTGTTCTTGAGGGCCCATATCTCAAAAACCACAAATCCAATCTTTATGATCTTTTGGAAAATATTAAACATTAAATAGTAGATTAGAATGCAGAAAACATGCATATGCCTGACTGTGCTCCTTTAAGTCTCTCAAGTCCATTTTTTTTTTTTTTTACACAATTAAAGCAAAGCATTTTAAAACAAGCAAGCTTCTCTCTTTTAAACTGTGGGGGGGGGGGGGGGGGGGGGGGGGTGCAAACTCCTGGCTGCTATTTTTGTTTTTATATCTCCCTTGTTGCCTTTACCTTCTTATTTATTCTCATTTATTGATACTATATTATTTTTTGTGTGTCATAATTAGGTTTACTTCCTTCATATGTGCTTTTACCATTTTCTTGTATAAAAAATAAAAAAAAGTACAATATAGTTTATTATTATTACAGATTGGGAATGTGCAATAAGGGCACTCAATGCATCAGTAACCAGTGAGTGGCACCATATGGCCTAGTAACCATTGCCAACTGCTAAGATGTGACACAGAGCATGGTGCATCACCACCAGGCACTGCTGATTCTGTGATAGCCCACTCATAATGTGTTAGAGGGCCACCGGTAAGTGTACTCAGCTGCAAGTACTGCCAACCCAGGCTGGGAAACAAGGTTAAAAGGTTGTTATGAACACATTTTTAACCACATTTTTTTTACACTGGTTGATGCCTTTTGAATAACCCTTTCTATTCCATTTATCTCATTTCTTCAATCCTCTCTGCACCATCAACAATTAAAGGGCACGCATTTACACAATCGTGAAAGGTAACGACTACATGTAGGCTATAACTAATGACTAGGGCATACATATCTGTTCAATAAAAAATAAATAAGTAGCCTAACTTAAATATCCTAGTAAACTTATATCCAGGCATATAATGAACGACATAAGATAATTCAATTAGAAATTCAACCACTGAAAAGAGTAAGTGCGGATGTGAACGGAGAGTGACACTAAGGGGGATTATTGCAAAAAAATAATAATAAATAAATAAAAGAAAATTCAATTTAATGTGAACAAATCAGCCAAAATACGACGAATATTTTACCACATTTACATGGTAGCTGATTTATACATTCAATACTGCAGCGTCCGCATACATGCCAGTTGAATTTGAGACAGCGTGTAGACTAAAAACAAGAGCTATAGTATATTAAATATCAAACTGGAAACCGTTTTAAGATGTGCAAGGTAACCACCCGTAGCTACCTGCGCTGGTCTTGTGTTCCGTTGGTTTTAAGCAAAGTTGTAGCACTCGCGTGTATCAAAGACAGGATACAGAGTAGTGCCTTCTCGTGCGGATAAGTAACAGATGCCTCGGCATTTAACTCCAGTTAA
Source organism: Synaphobranchus kaupii (assembly GCA_029718625.1). Taxonomy (NCBI): domain Eukaryota; kingdom Metazoa; phylum Chordata; class Actinopteri; order Anguilliformes; family Synaphobranchidae; genus Synaphobranchus; species Synaphobranchus kaupii. Next base: position 82,086,450 of record CM056377.1, read on the forward strand.
ATTTTACAGCACCTCGGGATTAAATCCAGACGACCAATATTGGCTGGTGGCAGCCCATGCAAATATGCGTCAGGTGACAGTTCTTCAACGAGGACAGCTTTACTCTGCGATCGCTGTTTGCGAGATGTCAATCCTGGTTGCAAGCGAAAATTTAGAGCACAGATTCCGTCCTTTCACATTGACCCGAAAGCTCATATAACGAACCAATTCTGTTAACTATTTTTTTATTTAGAAAAAGTGTTATCCACACGTCTCGTCTTTAATCAGATTGATCTGCAACACCAACGGATCATACATTAAAAACCAACTGAGCGATAGCTACATTTTCCTTACCAAACGCAAGAGTTTTCTAGGAATTAAGTTAATGCAGACATAGTCATCTAGCATTCGCTGTGAAAGGTGTTATTTTGACACGCTGCTTTAAGAAACACAAGAAAGTCATTAGAGGAATTAAGCTATATGCACACCAGTAGTTGGCGCAGATCGGTAGTACGGTTAGCCTACACATCAAGCATGAAAAGCTCAAAACGTTACACCAAGTCATATGATGTACAAGAAAAACAAGCTAGCTTGCAACCTTTTAACGCTGCCCTGTGATTTCTCGTTTGCTAGCTTGCTAGCTGGCTAGTTAGCTCGTTTTTGCAAGACAATCCGATGGGTAGCCTACTTAGCGAGCCAGCTAACTCGCAAACAGAATTACAGAATGCATACATTCACATATTCTTACTTGTTGATGAACAGTCCCCGTAACACGTTTAGGTATAGTCAATAAGCGACGACAAACCAATTTCCCCAGCACTTCTACTCGTATCAGCAGTTCAAACAATCCTTAACTGTTATACATGGTTTTAGATGGAGAGAACTGCACACACACCTCGTGACCAAAACCTACAGCAAATCCAAATCCTCCTGCCTACTTACGACTTAGACCAGATCAGTTTCGTTTCTCCTCGTTTAATAACGCGCGCTGGTTTGTGATTGTTTTAGAGTTACCATATGACACCTATTCACCAATCAGAGACGAGTGCGGATTGTCATCGAAAAGAAAAGACATTCAACCAACGCCGGGAACGTAGACGGCTGGACTTTTGCGGGAGCGGCCTATCAGCTTTCAGATATTATTACACCCGGACCAATGAAAAATTCGAGATCCAAGCAGTCAACTGGTGTGTCCGACTGCGTTCATACCCATGGTAACAATGCATGCATTTAACTTGAGGCATACAGCGACGCCAAATCACTAACAGTTGACTCACAGTACTGCACACGGATTCAGAAAATGGTAAGTAGTCCAGGCCCACTAATCTGTTTCATGAATTGATTAATATGCTTCGAACATTAGGCCACCATGATGGCATAAATAATATGCTCAGATATGCTCTAAAAGAACAGTTCATCATATTATCATTGTCTGAAGATAGCAATGTGTAGTATCCTTGTCTGAAGATAGCAATGTTGATTCATTCTGTATTTAAACTTGAAATTGTAAACGATGTTACACAACGCTAACTATAATTATCACTTGTTGGAGGCCTCTCTCCAAGGATAGACAATTCACTGAATACAAATGACTGCAACAATCAACACCATTACAAACGGACTCAAAATCCTATACTTACAAATTGCTGGTAAATGAAATCAATGTCCGTCAAGCAGAGCTTGGCATTTTATATATATATATATACAATGGCAGTGTACCATGGTTGTTAAGGAATCCATAGCTTGCAGATTTATATCCCAGGAGGAGGACTGCTGTTATACATTTGCATGGATGCTTTTCACCTGAACTGTTTCAGCAATCAGCCAGCTATAAGAGTAGGCTTTTTTTGAGATTGACTTTTATCTACTTTAGATGGCAGAATTATTTTCTGTTTTTTTTAAACCTGTTCAGCAGGGGAACTGCACCGGGTAGCACCAGGTACTGTAGTATTCCGCATCAATTTAACAACATGTTCATTTTAACCTCACAATACATTTACTGATTACGCACATTCGTAATTTGGAACAACAAACTAGGCTCCTTGATTGCATTTTAAGGAAAAGTGTTTCTACTTTCTTGCTCTGAAGTTTCTTTTACACATGCACATTGTCCTGAAGAGCCAGAAAAGTAATGATTTCAGTCCCTTGTGTCTAAGGATAGCACACTAGAACCTCATTTGACATTGGGTCTTATTTTTTACGATGCACAGCAAGCCACACAAGGTAGTGGCATGAGTAACCCATCAAAAAAGTATCACTATATTTCACACATTTCATTATTTGTCCGTAATTATTTGTACAGTATTTGGAAGAAACTGAGCAAGATAACATATTTGCTTACTAACAGTTATTGTCTCATAGCCTTTCTGTCAAATCAATACAGAATGGCAATGTATGATTGTAGAAAGCAAGAGATGAATGTAATATTTGTTCAGGGATTAAATCTGCTTCACCGGCCAAATCTGATGCTTTTTGCATCTTAAAAAAACAAAAGGTTTTTGTCACATGATGAAATCGATCTGTAAAAGCCACTAAAACAATGAAGAAAAATTGTGCCGTCTATCCCTTTGTAGTGTTATAACAAAGGGTTATCAATATGGGCACTGAGCAGTGCCATTGCTTCTATGAACAGCCATTTTTAGTTCAATCAAAGCTGAAGCAGCCTATTTCTGCATTATCATTTGGATACCATGACAACAACAATACAAGTACCTCCTTTGCAATTTAAATGTTTTACAGGGTTTTGTTAGTCTGACAATCTCCATGAGCATAAACTTGTGAGACATACATTCCCTTCAAAGCCTTTGAATAAGAAAGCAGTACAATTTCCTGAAAAATAGCGAGGCCTTTGGAGATTCTAATTAGAAGAGAACAGATAGTGAAAATAAAGAAAGAAATCTTCCTTACCTTTCCCCAAACAAAAAAAAAGAAATAACAAATGGACATTTGGAGCCTTTGATCATGGGAAGACTGATGCGAGATGGTAGATGTAATAATAAACTGCTTTTATTGAAGGACCACTGGTTGTGTTTCCATGGAGTGGCTAGAAGCGTGCTGTTTTCAGCATCCTCCTGTATAAGATGCAGTAGTAGTATTGTTTTCATGATTTATTATCTTATTAATTTATTTTCAATATTCTCCTGAAACAGAGCACATAGTACAAGACTGTTTGCTATGACGGGTGATACAGGGGCTATGCAGGACAAAGATTTGACTGGATAATAGAGACCTGGTTGTAAGCCAAAAGGAGTACAGGAAAATTTGCCAAATAAAAAAAAAATAGAGATCTAATGAACATCCTTCACAGGACCATTATTATACAGTGCTAATAATATGTGGATTATTGACTGGAAGGAAAAAACACACAACAATGTTGATATCAAGAATAACCTGTCCTGGCTGTATTGTGAATATGAATCATGTTTGCTGACTAGACTGAATCTCACTTCTGCTTTACAGCCAACAGCCTTACAGTTCTATTTCTTATGAAATTATTAAACTGTGTAAAGGTGATGACATGCCTATAATCATTTTTTTACATTTTAAATGTGTTTGTTGTTCGCTGAAATCGGGCGCAGTTGATGCTGATGTTTATAGTTATTATTATTATTATTATTATTATTATTAAACCTTTATTTATGCAGGTAAGGCAGTGAGAACAACTGTTATTTTACATTACCGACCTGGCCAAGATGGCAGAGTCAGACAGAAATAAAAAATAAAATAAATACATATACAGTATACGTGCACACAGTATAAACATATATACAAGGCAGTATAGACAAGGTAATACAAATACACAGATAGAAACACAAAAAAATACACACAGCAATTAAACAAGCAGGAATGGGGAAATTACATCACATGAATGCAAAATTGAATCGTTTAATGTATTAATGAACCGGGGCTGTGATATGAAGTGAGTGAGTTATAGATCGTATTGTTTTAGCTCATGCTGTAGTGTGTTCCGGTCAGAGGGTGCAGAGTACTGGAATGCCTTGGAACCAGAGTTAGTGTGGGATGTGGGGAAAGTGAGAGAAATTAAGTCGTTGGAGCAAAGGCTGTAGGTAGACTGGGAAATGGAGAGTAGTTTAAAGAGATAAATTGGGGTTTTTCCAGTTAGTGTCTTGCAGATGGCAAGGTTATTGATGTAGATGGAGAACAGTGTTGGGCCTAGAGAAGAGCCTTGAGGAACTCCTTTAGTTATTGTAAGGGGTGAGGAGATGAGATTTTCAGCTTTCACAGTTTGGGAGCGGTGAGTGAGGTAGTTAGTGAACCAGAGAAGAGGAGTGTCAGTAATGCCAATTGATTACAGTCTATTGAGGAGGATGGAATGATCAACTGTATCAAAGGCTTTCGAGAGGTCTATGAAGAGAGCGGCACAGGTGAGTTTTCTATTGAGGGAAGAGTGTATGTCATTTAAAACTTTGGTTGTGGCGGTGATACAGCTGTGGCCTTTACGGAAACCAGATTTAAATTCAGAGAGAATATTATTGTTGTTAAGGTTGTTGAGAATTGACTATTTGTTCCATGAGTTTGGAGAGGCAGGGAAGAATGGATATAAGACAGTAGCAGTTAGGGTCTGTAATGTCTCCTCCTTTGAATAAGGGATTGATGAAGACTGATTTCCAGTCTGTGGGGATGGTGGCAGATTCCATGGACAGGTTGAACAGATGGGTGAGAAGAGCAGAAATGAAAGGTGCGGTGAGCCTGAGGAAAAAAAGGCTCAATTCAATCAGCTCCAGATGGTTAGTAGTGAACTAAACATTTGCCCTTGAGAGAAGGCTTCAGTTCAGTTCAATTTGCAGTGTAATCTGACTCAGAAAACCCTCTGCTTCCTAGCTAGTATCATTGTATGTAGAGTGAACACCCAAAAGGGATTTATTTAATGCAATTATAAAGTGCATGCATGATCCTACGACCTGACCTTGACAATGACCTTGGACTTTAATAGTTAAGCAAATTGTGCACCACCAACTACATTTCCCTCACTTGCATTACAGAGGATGCTATTGTTCAGTTTCACTAGGGTGCCATTACAAGTTTAAATTATTTGCATTCCATGGAAAAGTTGACTGCAGCCATGCATATTCAGATTAATTTAGCAGTATATGTTTAAATGCTGCAACAGCATCTCTATTTGGTCTCAGGAACGTTTGGTACTTTCTTTGTGGGCCAAACATAAATGACTCATTTAAAACAAACAAAGGATACCAAGCCAAAGGAGGTGCACATTTGCCTTATTGGTATGGTATGTTGTTCTTTCAGCAAAATGTTTACCCAGATCGAACACCGGATAAAAATTATCAAAGCATAAGACTGACCTTTGCCCATGTTTTCACAGTCTGACAAAAAAGGTCACAGTGGCCAACTTTAGCTGAGCATTTTCACATCATCTATCAATGAGAGTACAGATTCATTGGTCATATCAAGCACAGAACAATTTAATGTGATGGTTCAGAAATTTTATGTAGGTTGTCTTTACAAATGTAAAATCCATTTGTGGTCATTGTCACCACAAAATCAGTCTAATGCAGTGGTCCTGAACCCTGGTCCAGGAGTGCCACAGGGTTTGCTGGTATTCACCTTAAAATCAGCAACCAATTTAAACCAAAGAAAACAGGTGTGTAATCAAGTTTTAATTGGTAAATATTTTTCTTAATAACAATGAAAACTCAGCCCTCCAGGACTAGGTTAGAGTACCACTAGTCCACTGCCAAAACCTTTTAAAAATTTGACTGTCAATGGTCAAGTGTCACATTTTTTTCCACCTGCTGAAGATCTGTAGATTCCTCACCTGATCAGGAGTGAAGTTATTCTATTTCTCATGGGTAGTAGCCAGTCAAGACCCATCATCTTTCCACAGATGAGTGACATTGTGAATTTCCACGACAATGTGATTTTTTTTTTTGCCAGTTTGTAAATTTTATTTTTTTAAATTTAATTAAATTTTTATTATTTTGTTGGGGGGGGGGGGTGTCCCCTTAGTGGACTTTTCTTAGTAATACATGAAATCAATCAGCTTGTAAATCCTAAATGTTGACAAGAAAACACATTTACAACAACCCACTTCCAAAATATTTACAAAAATATATTAGGCACAGTATTCATTTGTCTAAGGATTTTAAAAGTCCACAGTCACTCCCTTAGGGCAAGAGATTACTTCTTTTTTTTTTTTTTTTAAGATGACGTGTAGTTTGTAGCCTTCCCCCCATCACTATACGAGTTGGTATAGGCTACTCTATTAAAATAAGTATATTAGAAATATTATTATATTTAAATATTTCTTTCATCTAACGGCTGAAAACATTTTTTTTGTTTATTTTATTTAATGAGCTCTCGAGGTGTAGTAATACAGCACAACCACGAGATGGCAAAAACAGCTTGAAGTAACAGTGAGTGCCTCGAATTTTTTCCTTCACGACCTTGCAATTGTTCTTCTAATAAATAAATAACATTCCCCCTCACCCTTCTCTGTATTTGAAAACATTGGGTGTTTAAATAATAGAAAGCGTAATTTGCGTCCTATATTTGGCTGTATATTTTTATTTACAAAAATAACAGTTTAGGCCCTCAGAAAATAAATAAATATGGCATGCCAAAAAGAATAACGTTAATCACGTGATGTGCTATCTGCCTATGCGATTTCTTGAGGATGTCAACATTGTTATAGATGTGTGTTTCGAATTATTATGAAATATGGCAATGTCAGGTTTGTTTGGTTTTGTCCTTAACGACTGCAACAAGAATTTACCAACCATCGGCTTGCTGAGTTTGTCGACAAACAAGTAGCAGTGGATGTTCATTTTCGTATCAAACTCTCTGTTTATCCCCTTTCAATGTATTGAATTGATGCGTTTAAAAGAATACATTATGAATCCTGCGTGTTATTCGTGCTGTGATAATATAAACATTGCCACGTGACTAAGTTGTTACACATAAAAGCCGCTCCCCGACGCATTCGCTGGCACTACTCCAGATCCGACTGCTGAATACCCGCTGGCATTTACGCACTGTAAGCGTGTGTGGGCGCACATCCCCGACCCCTTCAGTCGTGTTTGTTCAGCCTGCTTTAGGGCGAACGCGTGGCTCGCAGTCTGTTTGAACTTCCTCCTGCAGGGAATTTTGATAAACGACAGTTTGTCTCGACGTGGATCAGGTTAGCACACAGTCCTAGAAAGTGCTATAATTGCGGTCCAAAAAGTGAACGGCAGCGTGGAAGCGCACAGGTGGTGTGCAAGAAAAGCTATTTTTTTGTTTTTCTTTTCCGCGAGTGCCACTAATCAATCAATCAAGCAGTCGCATCAAGTGCTGGAGCGTTTGCAGTGAGCATCTGAATGCGGATGTGCTTGCTTGGTCAAGCCAAATTCAAGCCTGGGTCAGAAGAATGAAGCAGTTGCGGTCATTCCGTTAACATAATTTGTCAACTCATTACTCCACGCTGGTGCGACTCGATTTCACGCTGAGATAATTGTTCGTGAACACACGAAAACAAGGATCCCTTGTGTTTCGTATAGAGGAAACAAACCCATCCATCAGAAGATCATGGGAAGTACGGCGACGGACACCAAGAAGAAGGATGTTAAGAAGAAGAATTCAAAGAAGAAGAGGACGCTTCGACTTAACATGCCGGTAAGTCATTATTAGATTTTTTAAACATGGATTTACTTTTACTTCCGAGTTAAAATCCGTGTTTTGTGTACATTGGTCGATGCTTTTCTAACTGAAGTTGTGAAAGGGGATGTGGGCGGGAATGTGGCAACAGATATTTGCTGTAAGATGTTTATTTGTAGGTAGACCTGACTTTCCAACATAAAATGATTTCATGTCATCGTATGGAGGGTGACATTAATCATTAAAGCTGCCTTGCATGCCACACGCTGTAGTGTGTATTTCCCATGTTCTGTCCTTATCAAACCGAAACTGCGCGCAGCTCGATTGTCCAATCAAGAAAATGCATTTAAAAGCACAATTGTCCTGATCTACAAACCATGAGATTATATGTACATAAATGCGAGTTCATGCTGTAATGTGTTAAAATAGTAGTACTAGTTGTTTAATACTATTATGTTTATAACAGTTGTGGCAATAGTATGATTGGATTCAATGTCCACGTTGATGATCGATTTGGAGCAACAATGAATACTGTTTGGTTTGTCCTTAGCATTCAGTTGCGTTCTTTCTTTCACTTAATTCCCTTTAAATTAGTATTCGACACGCTGTCCATAAGCATGAGTCAGCCTTTGGGTCGTGCTTTTGGTGTTGGTGCAGACAATATTTCATCCAGCTGCTCAGCACCTTCACCGATTTTTAATGTACAAATGAAAAGCTTTTATAGAAAATGTAATTGATACAGATGAGAGGTGTCAAAGATATTTTGTTATTGTTATTGTAGTAATGCTGTAGAAATATTTGCTTTTTGAAACTAATTTATTCCGGGAAATGTATAGTACAAATTCGGTGCAATAGTACAAGTTTCTAAGCAGGGACTAAACGCGCTTTTCTGCTGAACCGAATCCATATAAAATGGTTAACGACCACTTTCAACACATGCCAATTATCATTTTAAACAGTGCTGGATATTTTTTCATAATATACATTCTTCTGAACCTATTAGGCTACTAGCGTAGACTACTCAGTCTCAAACATGTGTTGGGGGGGGTTATACATTTGTACAATTGCAGCAGATGGTGGCAGCAGTAAACGCGAGGCCAGCTCTGCTGTTCCATGCTGTAGCAATGACTAAACGGGATGGCTCTGAGGCAGCAGCATCAGAGCCATCCTACAAGGTTTCTAACTGCATCACCCCTCGGGGCCCAAGTTTAGTGCCCCAACTACAATTCCCATTTACTCTCTCCTGCTCCTGCTAGGCTGTTACTGGCAAGACTGCAAGAATATAGTCAATAAGTGCAACATGCAGAGGAAGGAAAATAACAAGTAGGCTACTAGTCATAGTGCTTTGAAATCCATCTCTGCAATAAATCTATATTTGGTGCCTTTCTCTCCCTCTTTGAAAATCTTATGACGGATAAGGGCTCAATAATTATTTATTGTTGAGTGTCGACAGATGCATTGAAGGAAAAGTCATTTGATAGTTCTTGCAAAATTGGCCCAGTCTGCAATTTCAAGGCACGGTGTATGAGTAACCTGTAGATAAACCTGCCTTTGAGTCTCCGCATGTGACGTCGTAGGTCTGTTACAGCCTGGCCAAATGTATGACTCACCACATCAACAGTCAGCATCCTTGAATTGTCCAAGCTTTTTCATGATCCGCAGATCTACGGTAAGAGCCAGGGCTCAAACAACCAGTGGAAGGGTTATCAGCTGACAAGTGGTGCCGTTTGTGTTTTTATTTATATTTTTATTTTGTCACTTTGGCTTCATCTGACCTCTGTTGCACAGGAATGTTTTGAAGGTCGGTTATCGGCCCTGAACCTCAGCCAATGAAACTAAATCTGCAGTGTGTGACATTGAGTTTGAAGATAAAGCAAATGCATGTCCATGTTTCACAGTCAAGCACAGTAGAAAAACAGGGAATTGTCAAGGAAACAAAATCAAAGTGCATACACTCTTGAGATGTCTCCATGTGTCTCGCATCCCTGAAAAATGACATCACTTTGACAAACCGTTGCCATCTGGTACTGACAGTGGCACCTGCAGTTGAAAGATGGTTGCGTTGCTTTACTTAAAAGGACTACCTGAGGGCAGCGTTCACAAGACATGTGCTAACATATCACGGTTCAGTATGTTGTAATAACATGACACTGCTGTCTAACGGAATCACACCGATATGTTGATAATCATGACATCTCGAGCAAACGTGAAGCTGTCATCTGTTTGAAGTCCTCCTGCTCAGACTGCAGAGAAGAATGGGCACTGTATGGGAAATAGCTTATAAGGTAGCGACAGCAGGCGATGTTGGATGGATTTATGTCCTTGGTGACGAATCCGAGGTTAACTCCCACACTGTGTTGTATAGGATCTCTCTCTTTCCCTCTCTCTCTGTTGAAATGATGAGAGGGCACAGTCTGTCACCCTTCATTGCACTGCTTAGGCCACTGATGAGATAACAGTCTTTATTTTTGATGACAAGTGAAGATTATTCTGTGGTTAAAAAAAACAAAAAACTGCACATGTTAGTGGAAATAATAGCAGACCCTCCTGTTCTTGTGCCTGTTTTCATGGGAAATGATTATCCTGTATCTGTCTCATGTGAGGAAGGGGGGGGGGGGGGGGTTGTAGAGGAGTTCTGTTCTTCCAGTAAAAGTGAAGAAGTGGACGGGCATCACGTTGGTGATGACATCATGGATTGCCATGATGTTTGAACTCACCCGTTTCTTGGCACTGGCGTGAGCTTTGGAACCACTCTTCCTGTGTCTGAGTGTGCCAGGCGAATTGGGTCGGAGATGCCCTGGTGACATTGGTGTAATTACAATTATGTGCGCTTCTCAGCTGCATTCTGGCTCTACTTGTTGAGGCATCCACTTTATAAATATTCATAAATGGCTGTGGACCAGGACAGTGCTGTTGGAAATGGATGTGCATGCATCATCACAAATGTTCATAAAGAGCAAATTTCAAAGAAGTTTAGAGGTCAAGAGTTGAGAATTTAAATGACTATAAGGGTCATTCCGTGTCAAATCAACCAGTGGTCCCTGCATGACCCTCTCAGATTTTGATGAAACTCGATCATAATAATCCATTGTATGAAAAATGAACACACACAAAAAATTTGCCTCATACGACATGTCGTTTCCGAGATATGGCCTCCTGAAATTTGCTCAAAACCTCTGTCTTTCACGCTCGCGAGTTGTGAAATTGCGCGAATGTGATTTTTTCCGACTTTGGAAGCTTATAACTTGGGATTGGTAACAGCTATAGAGCTGAAACTTGGTATCCTAACTTACTTTCTTCCAAATTGCAAGAATATGACATTATGACAGATTACTTGTACCCCCTTCCCTTTTCAAGTTATATGCACCCAAAGTAGCCACTTTGTTCAGTCGCACATGTTTTTGGTGATTTTCGAGGTCACCCTGTGCCCATATGAGTGGACATATACATCCCATATCACAGATGTATTATCTATAGTTGTATGTCTATGGTCACAAGCAAGTACAGGCTAATCAATTCATTTTTAAAGGAATGACATCCATCCAAAGTTGGGTCCGGGTGAAAAAAAGTCAAACTCAACCGTCCGTCTTGTCAATGGATCATCATGTGGACAGTTAAAACTTTTTCTGAAATTTACAGCAGTTAAACAGATCTACTCATCAACCAAATTTCAGCTTTGGTACTCAACTCCTTCATGGTTAGACCACATTTTGAAAAAATTATTATTTTTATGGAGTTTCATCAAAATCTGAGAGGGTCATACAGGAATCTTTCAGAAAACTGGTTGATTTGACACGGAATGACCCATAAAGAATATTTTGTGTGATTCCTTGTATCTGTGACCACAGTACCGACACATCAGACTGCAGCAACTCAGAGGGAACAAACTGGTGGGGAGGTGTGGAAATACACCCATCCATCCATCCATTAACTTAACCTGCTTATTCCTGGTCAGGGTCACGCAGGGGGGTTGGAGCCCATCCCAGCATGCACTGGGCGAGAGGCAGGAATACCCCTTGGACAGGTCGCCAATCCATCACAGGGCACACACACCATTCACTCGCACACTCATACCTATGGGCAAGTTAGAGTCTCCAAATAGCGTGACCTGCATGTCTTCGGACTGGCATAATACATCTCGAATGTGCATACAGCATACCCAAGTGTTTCTGTTTAGCCTGGAATATAGATTTGCATAGGAGAGGCCATAAAGTACACCTCAGCTGCCTCATTCTCCTGCCCAGCCTCTATGCCAGTCTATCTATAATGCCCTCTCTCCTTTAGCCAGAGCTTAGAGTGTAAGCGGCCGTTGCATTTTTCACACACACGTTCTAGAATAGCAGCCGTTGCTATTTCGGTGATGCCATGGATCGGGACGACTGTGACTAAGCACAATGCACGCTCAAACAACAAAACCTCTTGACCCCCCTCAAAGTACAGTAAATTGATTTTTTTTTGTGCTTGGAAAGGTCCAGGAATGCTATCCCATGTTCTCATGAGGTTTTGATGGATTTTAAAATGGGATGTGACTCAGCGATTATACATATACTTTATCATGTTTCCGAAACGCATGGGGAAATGCGCATCTTTTATGCAGAGAGACCCATGCAAGTGGACAGACAGACAGCAGAATTGACAGGCTTTGTGAAAGGCAACGTATAGCGTAAGCTATATGCACAAATGTATGAATGTCTATTGATGTTCGATAATTATGAGTGCCACAATTTTAATGTTTTGTCAGCTTCACATGCAGCTTAATCCTCCGGTCAGGTAATTGCACCATTCAGCTTATTGACTTGAAATTGAAAAGGAGCAATGGCTGGCAGCAGGCGCAGTGGATGAGAGTGTGTGCCCGCCTGACCTGACGGGACAGTGCAGTCATGAGGTGGGCTTATGAATACCAAAGGGCATTCCAAATAGTTACAAAAATGTCAAAATGTTATAGTCAAAAAATAAATGAATAGATTAATTTTCTATGGTTGACCTGCATGGAAGCATATGCATATGAACATTAATCACAAGGCCTCATTAGCCAGGCTACATTTTCACATGTTCATTTCACATTTGCTTGTTCTTGAATCATCCCTCCATGTTCTTGTCATGTCAGTTCTCTAGCCTCAGTCAAAATTTAACCAAACCACTAATTTGGCTTTTGCCAACAGCTCAAACAGAACCTGTCTGAATCAGATTTTGACTGGCAGGGCTGTCACCATGTATTAACACATTGTCAAATGTGTCGGCCCTGCGTTCACTTTCCTCTTTGCCTTGACAGCTGACTGATGCCAGAAATATATATCAGACCTTCGACTTTCCTATTGGTGCTCCGGGTTGTTTGCTCTGTTAGGAAGGATCTGCAGCGGATCACACAGCGCGTATGAAAACTTGATTCCCACAGATGTGGGCGGAACACATTGGAATCGTACCCCTTGTAACAGCCAATAGCCGCGTGTAGTTTTTTGCCTGCATACCAACGAAATCCAGTCAAGGTTAGGGTGTTGTTCATTTTTGTGACCCTGCTTTTTAGACTAAAGTACAGCATAAACTCACAAATCTGACTCCGTTGGGACTGGACGGGTGTTGGATACAAAAGAAGACAGACAATTGAATACATTGGAAAATAAGCATGACAGCCAATGAATGCAGTTTGAAATTTAATGTGCAATTTATTAAATGCAGTCAAATATTTGTAACATACTTTGAGAAGTTGGTTTGGAGTTATCAAAAACATCTTTTAGCAGATTTGATTCATCCAGAAAAGCTCCTTGAGGATTCATTTAAAAATCAGTGGATGCCCACGGGCGAGGAAGACCCAGCTAAGGTTCTGCTATTAAACCTTGTCAAAATACGAAAACAATAGAAAGTGCTCATTTTTATTCTGGTGCCATTTCTTCCTCTGTGTTTTCATGTTCTTCTTCTTTTTTTTAACCTGTATTCCCTTTATTTGACCTGTATTTAACCATGTAGGTCAACTGAGAACACATTTCTCAGTGGCAACCTCTTGAACCATTTAGGTAGACAAAGGGATTACGTAGCCAGTAAGATGATTGCGTGACCAGAAATAGTGAGCAAGTTCTTATGTGAATTTGACCAGGACACGGGGTTAATACTTATTCTCTTTTTTAAAAAGCCACAGGATCATTAATAAGCATACTGGGGCATGGGATTTTTTAAAAATTTGGTCAAGTGGGGAAAATGTGCCTCACAGACACAGACCCACCAGCACGTCTTCCAGCACCATCTCCGTTTTCCCAGGAACTCCCCCATTAGAGTACTAATAAAGGCCAGCCCTCCCTAGACCTAGCAGTCTGACATAAGGAAGAGTGGTATGGCTGCTGGCCATCTGCTTATACCAGCTGAGACAAGTGCTTTTTGTTTTAAGAATTCGATTTAGTTTGACGTTTTTTCCCCCTCAGGTTTAAAACGTGTTTTTGAAAGCATGGTTGTTTACATAGGCCTGTCCATACAGTCTGTTTCCCAGTTGTAGCACTCCTCCAGCGGGTGGGGGTGGGGGGTAATCTCTTGCCCTTTGTTGTTGCGGGGTGTTGTGGATAATACGCACAGTATTTATGGCCCCGTCTGTGTTTATCAATAGATGTGTGTAATCCTCTCTCTGGCGTCGACCTTTGATAAGGCCTTTCACAGGGCCCGGGCACAAAGTACAATAGGATGAATGCCAATACTCTGTACATGGTGTGCATCGGTCTCACCTTTATTGGGATTCATTTCACTGGAGAATGCGGGGAGAGAGTGCACAGGTATACCTGTTATTTTTAAGAAGGGGGAAAACATGTTTGGTTACTTAAACGCATCTTTGGAATAAGGAATGATGATTCAAGATTGTAGGTCTGTCTGCTTTTGGCTGGAAAAGGTTATTTCTATGTGGCTTTTTTTCTTGTTTTGTTTGGAACGAGTTTATCGTTTCAGTAGCACCGCTGATGAAATGCAAGACCTTGGTGAAAATTCTGAATCTACTCCTACTCACAGTAGTGTTTATTATATATTATAACTTTATAGTCTTCTTTAATCCTTTAATAATCTTTAATAATTTATTTGCATAAGTCAAATTAACTACACGACCTGTAAGGTTGAAATGTACTTTAATATCTAGTCCGCCAGCTGTTTTGCATGACACGCAGCTTGCCTAAAATAAGTAAGATTATCAAAGCTTGCGTTGTTTTTTGCATATTTTCTGCACTGGATGTCTGACAAAAGATGCAATAATGTGACGGTGTGGTTTTGATGGTGGTGATGGTGCGGATCTAGTGTCACGGTGCATGCTATGATTGTGTTATTGTGTTTCCAGAACATTTCTTGGTTTAAATTGATCACTGTAAAAAAAATTGTAGAGTGGGTACGACTTTAGCAATAGGCCTAGAAAAAATGGATGGAAGCATTGCTCTGCCTCTCATAGGAGTAGGCACTGAATAATTTGGCTGGACTGCACACCTGCTTAGTCTTTGAATGGGCCAAGTTAATTTAATGGTGCAGACAGACAGAGCCCGATAACTTTAACGGTCTGTAGTAGAATAAGAATAAGAAAAAATCCACAACAGGTCTGAACCAATGTTTAAGTCATCAGACTCGTCTTTTGTTTGTTTCCACCTTGGTGTTTTTTTACAGCTCCTTGATACTTTAACACTTGTATGCAAGTTATGTGGACCTATCTGGTGCCCAGGAAAGTAGCACGGAACCTCCTTGACGTGTCTCACCAATGAAGAGGGAAGAGGGTGTAATTCAACTCACAACATGCAACTGTCTTGAGTTCAACCCAAAGGTTGTGGGAGAAGACCTAAATGCAATTGTTGCTGTTTGTTTTTGTTGGTGCAGTTGACTACAAAGGACCTATGTACCCTGGAGTTTAACCAGTTCAGCCCATAGCCCTGTGGATACAAAAATTCCAGTTACTGAACTGATGAGACTGCCTTTAGTGAAAAGTCTTGTGTCACCATAACTGAAATGGTAAGTAAATGGACAGAGTCACATACTGTATTAACTAAAGAATAGCATTTGTACGTTGTAAAGGTCTTATTTATGTATTTGTTGTTGACTGTCCAGATATGGCTGAAATAAACAGGGGATATAACAGTAGGCACAGCGTATGCCTGATCTCTTTAGCTGTTATTTAAAAAACACATTTTTGAAAAATGCTGTCCCTATTGAACAGTGTGTCCATGTGTTTCAGTTCCGTAATTACACAATGTATGTGTGGGTACATGAAAAATAAGCTCCTTTTTTCATGAATGATATGGTGTCTTGGACAATATTTTGGATTGCAAATCTCTGTAAACATAGGAAGCGATAAGATCTTTTTTTCCAGGTCCAAAATGGCATTGCGTTATGCAGGGGACTTTTACTTTGGTTTATATGCTTGTTATTATAGCGATAATGGATTTACACAGTAATATATGGTCTTTGGCTAGATGCCAGGAGTAATAATCCTTCTGTACATTGTTCCTAGTTTCCTCTCAAAAACTGTGTGAGGTGAGAATTTAATTGTTTTCCAGGTAATTTAGAGTGGGATGCGTGTTATCAGTTCCACTACAGGTAGTCGAGTGAATTGTGTATTTTCCAGGAATGTGAAGTGGCTCTGCAAAGCTGTTGAAAGGAAATTATTTCATTTTGCTTAATGGGCTGTGGCAGGTCTTCAGTGTTCTGCCTGATTTGAAAATCCATACCTTTTGTGACTTAAAGAATGTACTTTTACTTAAATTTGGTACGGTATCCCATCATAGTTTTTACATAGCTTCTCATAGCCTTAAACTGCACAGAATAATTCAAGGAGACATAATTCTCATTGACCTGTTTGTCTAGTATTCTAAAGCCTACAAATAACCTTGAATGTGTTGATAGTATTTCAGAAGAAAAGCTATTAACTGGACCTCTGCTGGTCCTGCTGTGGAGTTTGTTTACAGAGTTAGCATTATAGGTCTGCTACCATTTGGACAGCTTATTTCTTCCTCATCTTTTTCTCCCCAGTCATATGTATATGTCAGCACTCATCGCTGTGAACTCCACTATCGATCCCTGAGATCACAGATAAGCATGTGCCCTCCTCACACTTGGCATGTCGAGCTCACACAGACATGAATCGGGGGAAGATGCTTCACAAGCCGCTAAACAGACAGACTTGCGTGTATCCGATCGTCCAGTGGGGGCTGCTAGGGGGCTGCGATATGAGGCACTGTTGTACTGTCAGTAGGCTGAAACGCTCCCGTCCCTGGAGGGCATTCCAAATAGTTAAAAAAATGTCAAAATGTTATAGTGAAAAAATAAATGAATAGATTAATTTTCTATGGTTGACCTGCATGGAAGCATATGCATATGAACATTAATCGCAAGGCCTCATTAGCCAGGCTACATTTTCACATGTTCATTTCACATTTGCTTGTTCTTGAATCATCCCTCCATGTTCTTGTCATGTCAGTTCTCTAGTCTCAGTCAAAATTTAACCAAACCACTAATTTGGCTTTTGCCAGCAGCTCAAACAGAACCTGTCTGAATCAGATTTTGACTGGCAGGGCTGTCACCATGTATTAACACATTGTCAAATGTGTCGGCCCTGCGTTCACTTTCCTCTTTGCCTTGACAGCTGACTGATGCCAGAAATATATATCAGACCTTCGACTTTCCTTTTGGTGCTCCGGGTTGTTTGCTCTGTTAGGAAGGATCTGCAGCGGATCACACAGCGCGTATGAAAACTTGATTCCCACAGATGTGGGCGGAACACATTGGAATCGTACCCCTTGTAACAGCCAATAGCCGCGTGTAGTTTTTTGCCTCACGCAGACATGAATCGGGGGAAGATGCTTCACAAGCCGCTAAACAGACAGACTTGCGTGTATCCGATCGTCCAGTGGGGGCTGCTAGGGGGCTGCACTATGAGGCACTGTTGTACTGTCAGTAGGCTGAAACGCTCCCGTCCCTGGAGCCAGTTGTGCGTCACTCTGTAGGGATGGTCACAGTCAGCACTGGCACAGTCCAGATTCAGTACCAGACCGGGTCCCATCCATGCATAAGAACAGTGGTTTAAAAGGGTGAGCCTTCCAGCAGCCCTCTCTGGATTACTTGTGATGTTTTGTCGGGCAGAGATTTAGTTAAGGCCAGGCTCTGATAGCTAATGGACCAGTCACATCAGTCGCTTAAGTATGGCAACTGCCACATAAACCTAAACATGTCTGAGTGACAGGCTCCTCTTTAAGAGGTTGTGTTATTGGTCTTGGTCTTGATTCAGCTAAATCTGGAACAACTACAAGGTGGTGTTATGCTTTAACAGAGGAGAGGAGGAAACTAATCAGGTTTTATTGCTTTGTGTTTTAGATATAGAGTCATAAACTCAGATTTCATTTCAAGATGATAAAAATGGCCACAGGACGGTAATCATTTACAGTAAGATTTGATTGTTTTTCTACAGATTTCCACGTTGTATTTTGAATGCGCAGAGCCAGCACGCCATTTGAATGTTGACCTTTGTCATGAACTTCAGCTCCACGGTGTGCACAGCAGTCCAGCCCTCATGACCCATCAGCCCCCTCTGACATTTCCCATTCTGCACGCATTCAGGAATTGTTCTGTGCGAGGTTGAGTTTGATTTTTAATTTTGTATTGTAAATTCAGCAAGGAAAAATCAAGTGTAACCTACCATGTTTTACCTGACCTCGAACTTCAGACCTGCCATCATGTAAATGACCAGCAGGTTTGAATGATCTTAATGGTTTTCTATGTAAATGAGTTATACGGTGCACTGCAGTCCATACGTATTTGGATAGTGACACAGTTTTTGTTGTTTTGGCTCTGTACTCCAGCACATTGGATTTGAAATGAAAAAATGAATATGAGGTTAAAGTGCAGACTGTCAACTTTAATTTAAGGGTATCTACACCAGCATCCAGTGATCCATGTAGGAATTACCTTTTTACATAGTCCCCCCATTTTAGGTAGGTAGCAGATTTTTAGACAAGAATTTAAAAAAAAAATCTTGTTTCATGTAGGCTACTATTCATATTAACTTTGGAATTGACATTGTTGTGGTATTCTAGGCACAGCTTTAGACTGTTTCTCAACTGGTAAGGGAAGCCATTATGTATGCTGAATGTTGTTCAAGCTGAGTTTTATATTGGTTAGCATTGATTGAGCCGTAATTGATACTGAGGGATAGACATGAATTGACTGGTACATTTTAAGGGCTCTATTTTAATAAACCAAACGCAATGGTGAACGCAAGAGTAATCGCTTGGCGGTATCGCTCTGAGGGCGTCGGCGAGAAATGTGGTAATTTCATGACGGCAATCTTGGCGCACCTTATGGCGGTATTGCTAAAAGGCTGGGTTTAAACGTCCAAGGTGTGTCTCTATGGTAGCCAATCAAATTGTTGTTCTCATGCTTTAAAACGCAATCGCGTTGGAACGCAATCGCTCCATGCAATTTCATAATGAGCAACCCAAACGCACTGGACCATCAACGACAAGATTTTCCGCACAGGAATCAGACATACTTGCAACAGAAGTACAGGCTAGGACTGTAGTAATTTATGGATCACAATCCACACCACCTCGTCTCCCAGAAGTTCGGAAGGCACGGGAGGAGGTGGCAAATGCATTAATTAGCCTACATTAGGTGATGTAGGCATAATTATGATTCAAATGGTAGGCTTATGATTCAACTGTGTCAATGTGTAATTTATATATTATAGGCTAGTGGCCTACATGATCGAAAGTTTCTTGTAAGCTGTCCTGTTTTATTCTAGTAGTTTAAATTAAAATTAATTAATTAATAATAATTATAGGCTATTTGTTCATTAAATGGAAGTGTAATGTTGGCATCACCTATAGACACTACATAGAACTACATGACGAATAAGTTACCAAATTGCCAGAGTCTATTGCGTTCCCGCTAAGAGGTGGTTCCAGCTGATCATAACGCAATGGGTTTTCGTTGGTTCAAATTGTCACTGAGCCGAAAGTATTTTAGAACACGCCCCAGACAGCGCCACCCATCCCACTGCAGCGCAAGCGAAAGGATGTTATGTTGAGAATTTGTTGATGCTAGCGGTATTGCTGAGAAACGCCATAGCGCCAGTTTTAAGACGTTGATGCTGTCAACAAGCTTGCGTTTGACTATACCGTCACCTTGCGCTGGTTTGAAAATAGAGCCCAAAGACTGCTATTGTCTGAAATATGTGGTGCAGAGGAAGGTTCGCTTGGTATTTATACATTTTAGAAAGCCATAAAATACAAGGCATTATGAGGTTGTCTGCTCTGACCAGAAGGGCCAGATAATAGCTTCAGGTTTCTTCAATGACTTCGGTCTGATTCAGTGTTCAGCCAACCATTCAGTCAGTCAAACCTATTTCATGAGAGGATGTTTCAACTAAGAGCGTGCAGTGTCCTGTCCGGATTAGGCTTGTGAATCAGTTAGGCTAATCCTTTAACATCCAGTAGTAGTGTCTGCATTAACAGCTTCCCAATAATGTTATCTTTAACATGCAAAGTTTGTGTGTGTACCTGATGTACCCTTTAGCAAGGTATGTGACCTGAATTATGTCTGTAAACATGGCTATATGAATGTATACCATGTGAAATTTGAGCTGTCTACAGTCTCCCTGCATTGTGCTGCTATATGCTAACAAACAAGATTATGTAATGTTATGTAGTTGCCTGCAATCCTGTTATAAAAAAATCGCAATTATCTTGACTGAAGAAACCACACTTTGCACCGAAAGCAATCTCTCATCACAGTAATTGCAGTCTAGTGTCCTTGTGATTTTATCTGTCAAGAAGCTGTGAAAAGTGGATTAATGAAATGGCATATCATAACACACCAGTATATTTCTTTAATATCACATACCACAACATGATGAGTAGAAATATTGGATTGAAAACCACTGTGTTAGAGCCTCCTTTTGTTTACAAATGTAAGCTATTCTTTATTTTAATAATGAGACACACAACTCACCCATAGTGAACACTTGAAAATATTACCATGTGAAGAAGATGCATGACTGCTCATTTTTCAAAGATTGCGTTTAGCAAAATCATTGCTTCATGCGAGTATGCAAATGTTTTGGGTTAGCTTGTAAGGATGAGCGAGCGAGGGTTCATTAACCGTCTTGATGTACCTATGATGCCTGGGACATGCTTCTGTTAGTCTGTAACAGAACATTGCAGTCAAAGGCTTTGCTCTGCGTAGTAAAACGTAATTGGTTCAGATCAGGGAGTCACAGGTTACACACAATTGGTCTGCCCATTTTGGAATGAATGAATCCTCACCCTCCCGTCGTAATTTCTTAGTGCCCCTTCTTTGAACCATGTGAATAGCATAAAAAAAGCAGGAAGCGTTTAAATCTGTTCAGGACTTGCTTGGTCGGCAGCAGAATTTCAAAACAGTGCGGTCAGTTCAGTGAGTCTGCAAAAAAACACCCACTCCCCCCTCCAGTAGGAAGTAGGTAAGCAACCAAGGGGCTTGTCTGAATAGCCAATCGCCAGAGAAAGGTTGCTTGCTAGCTTGCAGTGCATATAGAGTATGTAATTGTGAACTGAAAGCGGTCGTCCTTTCTAATGATTCCCACTCCAAATCCCATGATCAGTAAGCGAGCAACTCAAAGAAGGCTCCTGCTACTCACTATGAAGGGATGAATCCTTTCAGCTGGAAGAAAATGAACAAAGAGAGACATCAGAACAGGAATGGACCAGAAACAAAATCTTACAGGACCTTGGAGGGAGCCGTAAAAGGGGCACATGTGTGGATGTCAGGAAATGGGTTTTGGCGGAGGTGGACAGGGATGCTTGGTCTGGTAGTCAGTGTGGAACATAACTGTCGGGCAAGAGCGAATGAATGTGCCCCTATTACTGGCATCTTATTAAAACGTATGCGTTGTAATATTATTTCTGAATTTTACTCTGAATATTTCTCCCTAATTTAAAATTTCCAGTTGTAATTGTAAATTGGCCCTATCCCATTACTATAACCAGGCTGAAAAGAATGCTGCACAATGATTTCAATGCTTCCATTTATTTAACTGTTTGTACAACATTTCGAACCATGGGTATTCATCAGGTGTCAGTCACAGGTGGAACAAGCGACAATTTACAAGACAAATTAATGACATCATTTCCTGATGCAGGGATTCATTAACAAAGTACAATACACCTATTCCTTCCCAGACATTCCACATGTCCACATCATCACCTCCCTATAGGATGGGAAAAAAACCTATAACAGTAATGATAATAATATTCCATTAATGCAATGGCCTCTGTCAGGACTCCAGAGTATGTGCCATCAGTTACTGCCCCTATTCACTCTGGATATTACAGTATTCCAAGGCCTTGTAGCATATAATCGATGAATACATGCATGAACATGTGCACCACCAATGAGTCACGGCGACTTCTGTTAGCCTTCACCATTTTCGGCTTTGTTAGGCAACATAATGGGCAAAGCTAGTAAACTTCATCTTACCCTGCGCAATATGAAAAAGGATTGGTTGTGCAAGCACAACATTCTTGTGTAACCAGAGAGAAGTAATTTGGCTGGATTCACTGTGAAAAATAATTTATTGTCAACCAGTCTGCACCATGCACAGCTACTGTCCAAACCAGTCTTGCAGTGGGAGACTTTATTTGGCAAATTTTTAGTTGTATTTTATTTATTTATTTTACTTCTAGACATAAGTGTAGACAGGCCCTGTAATGGATAAGCGTGACCTGTCCAGGGTGTATTCCTGCTTCTCACCCAATGCATGCTGGGATAGGCTCCAGCCTCCCGGTGACTCTGACCCTGGAGCATGTTGTTTGAAAATGGATGGATATAAGTATAGACAGAAGGCTGTTCAATTCACCAAGTTTTCCCATGTTGTCCATATTACAAAATATTTATGGTCTTAGTCAAAGAAAATATCTTGCTTTTGGATTTGGCATTGGATTTTCTTATTCCCCTTTGTTTTGTAGTCTTGAATATTTTAAGCTTCTCCCTTGAGTAGGGCACAGTGGTGCATGCTTTGGGAATGTCTTGGGAACATTATATTAAGGCATTTAACAGACACTCTTGTCCAGAGTGACTTACACAATTTACATTATTTTACATGCATCCATTTATACAGCCAGATACACTGCCCGGCCAAAAAAAAAGTCGCCATTGCACCCGTCATGCATAGTGCCCACTGTACAAGCCTCTGGAGGCAGTTATGATCTGGGGTTGCTTCAGTTGGTCAGGTCTAGGCTCAGAAACATTATGCAGCAATAAAATGAAGTCAGCGAAGTACCTGAATGTACTGAATGACCAGGTTATCCCATCAATGGGCATATGCCAGGATGACAATGCCAAGATTCATCGGGCTCAAATTGTGAAAGAGTGGTTCAGGGAGCATGAGGAATCATTTTCACACATGAATTAGCCACCAGATTCCTGACCTTAACCCCATTGAAAGTCTTTGGGATGTGCTGGAGAACACTTTACGGAGTGGTTCGACTCTCCCGTCGTCAATACAAGATCTCAGCCAAAAACTTATGCTACTCTGGATGGAAATAAATGTTGTGACATTGCATAAGGTTGTCAAAACAATGCCACAACAAATGCGCGCTGTAATCAAAGCTAAAGGCGGTCCAACGAAATATTAGAGTGTGCGACTTTTTTTTTGGCCGGGCAGTGTATTTTAGTGCAGTAATTCAGGTTTAGTACCTTGCTCAAAGGTACAACAGCAGTGCCCTACCCCTAACCGTTATACTACACTGACACCTGATGCCCACTGTACCTGCAGCTCAGCTCTTGCAAGCATGAACTTTAGTGGTTTACCAAATTATCAGTTTTCAGTTCAATTGTTTTTGCTAGCCTTCCTTTGCTATAGACTAGTGGCTTTAAAGTGCACCTGCAACATTTTGGGTGATTTACAAAAATGTAATAGATGGGAAATCTTAGACATTACAGCCAGTAAAAATGCAAAGAAATTAGTAACTAGAATTAGTTTGAAATTGCCCAAAATGGAACTAGCACACACAGCCATATGCTTTGGCATTATTTGATGTTTTGAGAGGAATGGTTCCACCAAAGCTCATGTCTTTTGTTTACATGCTGTATGGCACCAGAAGAGTCTGCAGAGAAATGAAATTCCTGAAAAAATCATGAAAATCCTCCCTGTGGAGGGTATCATTGTGTTACCCCAGGGTGTAGTAACAGCTTTGACTGCCACAAGATCTGCACTTTCATAAAATTCCCATAAATCTTTTTTAGTCCCCGTTTAGTGCTCCTGTTATAAAGTTAGCTCTGCTTTAACTTTATAACAGGAGATATACTGTGCTGATAAAGGTTTCAGGGAGGTTGACTTTAATTCCTCATCCACTTGGTTTATTTAAAAGGAGAGAAGACGGTGGCCTCCTTTTTGTATTCTTTGCTTTATTCAGACGGGTAGAAAGCAGAGAGGGTAGCGGGTACAGAACGGATCACAGCTCATAAGGTGCCATGGCTAGGGATCGAACTCCCACCCATTCGGTAGGACTTGTATATGGCTTGAGAGTCGACCGCCCTACAGACTGCGCCACACGTCTCCCCTAACACTTTTTATTTAGAATTTTTTTTTTAATGGAATAGATTGTAGATTTCTACCCCTTGCTTCAAAACCCATTCTCCACATTTTTACAAACGTATAAAGTGTAGAACAGGAGATAAAATATATTTTTTTCAATATGATAAGAAACAAAAAGTGCTGCTATTGCTTTCAAATAATGTTGAGTCATCTACAGAAACCTCCTTCATAAAATAATACAGGTGGGAGCTGCAGGATTGTGCTAACGAGACACCTGGGAAGGCAAATGCCATTGATTTTTATTTACAGCTGTATATATTTATATATATATATATATATATATAAAACATATTCCCATTGTAAAATGCCAGTGAAGAGTTTTGTTTTGCCCTGATGGTGGAATGTCCTGATGTGACCATTAGCTATTTTCGGAGCGACACTCCTTTGGGACCCTTGACAAGGAGGGGTACGTCCCCTGACTCATGTTTTGACTCCTCACCCCTGAACTCTGACCCCCGGAGCTCTGCTGAGTTAGGCTTACAGCTCGGAAAATGCTGACACTGCAGCAGTGGTCCCTCTGTACAGTACGCCACGTTCCTGGAAACAGCTGTTCTCTCTGTTAAGTTTGGTATTCCAAGGCTCTTAATTAAGTGCCTGATTAAGGGGTTGATTTTACTAAAGGTTTGCGTGTGCAAAAGCATTGGTAAAAGTGTTACCACCCGCAAAAAAAGGTCATCAACTAACGAGGTGTAAAAAGGATTTCTGATTGATTTCTCATTTTTGCAGGTTAGCCTGAATGAATATGCAAAATTAGGCATCCCTATGTTATTTTGTGAAATAGTGGGAGGAGGTAATGCAAATAGATTACTTTAGCATGTGTAAAGTGATTTACTAAGCCCGAGAGGAAGTTTAGGAAAGGTATTTGCGGTGCATTTAATGGAAAGTAGGTATTAAAAGACATGGAATCGATAAGGTGACAGCTGTCATTGTAGCAAGACACATACGGGTGTGTTTGGAATATCCAAAAGTGAACATTCTGAATGATTGCGTTACAATGGGGGCTAATTAACTGGGCTAACACTTCTAGCTAACGCTCAAAATACACAAGAAGAGAATTTGTGGATACATACAACACGAACAGTAAGAATACATTCTGTAATCATGAAGCAAATCATGTTACAGAATACAAGAGTAACTAGTATTTGAATCAAACAAGCAATACAACGTATAATACAACAAACAGTGAATAACAAAGAAAATAAAATCTTTATCAAAATAATATCAAATTCCTCGGTCACCACACGTGGGCGCTGCTCCGTTGGTGGAGTTTTGGCTCCGTCCCTTCTTTTCACAGAGTAAGTTAATCAGTGTTCACAGCTGGGATGTAATGCCGGTGAGCTATTTAAGCCCATGTTCCTTTTGTTTTGGGCTTCGATATTAATTGTTGATTGTTGATTGTGATTGTTTGTTCTGTGGTGTATTTTCTGACATTATTTGTGCTGTTTTGTGTGCGGTTTATTTTAAAGTTTTAATCGTATGATTAGATCTAAGTTTTTAAGGAGACCGTTTTGCTCCGTTGTGCTTTTATTGGAGTTTTGCGGTACTTGCCTTTGTGCTTTGAGCTTTCAGATTGAATTCCTGTTTTGTGTGCTCATTTCAGTCTCCGCTTTCTGGTCTGTCCTTTGTTTGTCGTTCTGCCTAGATCTATTGCCCTTTACTAAGAGACAAGGCGTTTGTATCATACTGACTTTAGGGTTTTATTTATTCTTTGAGGCAGGTCGGTTATTTTCGATTAAGTTTGCGTTGGTCTTTTGTTACAGCTGTTCCTGTTCGTCCTTTTCACCTGCGGGACGATTTTGTTCGGAACTGTAGTTCTGTTCATTCTCCGGGTGTGTCCCTCCTTATATGGAGCTTGGGTGATGCTATGGACATGTGTGTGCGGGATTGTGCGCTTCTGAAAATAGTCTTAGAACGTTAGCTCTGTTCTTTTCGCCTCGTTACATTTCCCTTTATTGAGAGGCTAGGGCGTTTGTTTTCTACTAAGCTTGCGTTAGTCATGTTTGATAGTGAAGTTATGGGACGACGGTGCTCCGTCGGCTCGCCTGTAAAATGTTTCTCTCTCCTGGGAGATCGGGCGTTTACCCCTTTATGTTTTCTGCATTTGACTGCACGCCTATGAAACTAGCCATGGAACGTTATCTCTGTTCCTTCACCTCGTTACATTCCTCTTTATCAAGAGGCACGGCATTTATTTTCTATTTAACTCGTGTTAGTCTTTTAGCCGGTGATGTCCGTTGCTGCTGTCCTGTTCGTCCTTTTCACCTGCGGGACCATGTTGTTCGGAACTGCAGTTCTGTCCGTTCTCCGGGTGTGTCCCTCCTTATATGGAGCTTGGACGATGCTATGGACATGTTTGCGTTTGACTGCGAGCCCTCGATAGTAGCCTTGGAACTTTAGATCCCCGTTCCTTTCGCCTCTTGGTATACTAATTCCTATTCGTTTTCAGTGTTTGTTGGTTGTGTGTGTTTTATGTGTACCTTTTATGCTACTCGCCTGTTCTTATGCGTCTCGTTGCCGAGACAGGGCATTTGTTGTTTCTGGCTCTTTCCTCTGTCACTTTGCTCGTAGAAGTATGGAACCTGCTCTGTTCCATTGGCCTTATTTGGTTTTTTTGCTGAAAACTTGGCGTTTGCGCTTCTACTCATTAGTGTGTGACAGTGAGCCGGTTTGTAGTTCTGGTACGTGTGTTCTTGTCTTGTCTCCTCCCTTAACTGCGGGGTTTCCCGCCTTAGTGGCCTTAGGGCTTAAAGAATCCCCTTGCTGCATTTGGCTCCTCCCACCTCACACGTCACGTCCCTTTACAATAACATATCTAATCTTTTGTATCAAGTTATTTAAATAGAATCGCAAAAAAGAAATTGGTATTCCAAACAGCCTGCTATACCTCAAACCACTCACTCACCCAAAACTCCCTATGGTCTATGGTCCTACATCACTCTCCACAAGCAGAGCAGCTAGATGACATAATCAACACTGGTACATTCTGAGTTCAGACATATCTTTGGGCACCATCTTCAAATCCCCTCCATATATGGTTTACAGACACGCTCCCAACATAGGAGATAACATTGTTTGTTCAGATCTGGAACCCAAAAACCCCCATACATTTCTAAGTGATTTACAGGGTAACGTCAGATGCAACTCTGCACCCAGTGCAACTTTACATCAAGGTGCACCCATTTCAGTCATCCCCTTAATGGGAAGGCCATTAAAATAAAAGGCAAGATCATGCGTGCTACCACTAATGTGGTATACCTGTTAAAGTGCCCTTGTGCACTGGCCTATGTGGGTAAGACAAACAGAGCCTTGAATAACCGCATTGCAGAACACCAAAGTGCTATACGTGCAGGTGATGAGAAAAGCCCATAGCGAGACACGTTAACATGGCGAAACATCCAGTGGCAGCCTTATGGTACATAGGAATTGTCCTCCCCAAAAAACGGAAAGAAGACATTGAAAAACACCTCCTCTTGGACTCAATGAATGAAGTGTTTTCAATAAAGACCTATGACACTACTTCTTCCACAATGGAAGCTGACAGTGTTGAGTGACAGTTTCTTGTTGAGAAGTTATTTTTGAGTGAGTGAATGGTTTGAGATATAGTAGGTTGTTGGGACTATGAGTTATTTTTCTTGGTTTTATTTGAATGACTATTCACTCATACAAGAGATTAGATATATTATGAATAGATGGGTGTCTGCACATGTAGATTGTTTATTGGAATGCTTAAATTCTTCATTTCCTTACATTACAGTCATTTAGCAGACGCTCTTATCCAGAGCAACTTACACAACTTTGACACTAGTCACATTTTAATCTTAATTGATAATGAAATTAACTCTCTGTTAAACTGATTTGCATGGCTACACGTATGGGTTTTATCTCTCTGGGGAGTGGGGGATTTCCAGTTTTTTTATTACTGTCTGTTTCAACCGTAATGAGGCAATAATGACATATATTTCGGATTCAGGTGTCACTGTAAGTCGCATGCAAAACGAGATCAGTAAAATGGCCGGTCATCATTTCCTGTAGCCTACTCGGTTTCTGGATCACAAACCTGATACCAGATAGCATCAGCTCATCCACAGAACACAATGATAACCATTTAAGTCTCTGCTTTGTGCGCACTACGGTGCCAATATCATATTTTGTTTCTGCGATGGGAAAAGCACACAGAATTTGAAGACTAGCACAGTTGTAATCTGAGGAGATATGTGGAGGCATGAGGTAAACACACACACACACACACACACACACACACACACTCACTGCCATACAGACACAGACACACACCCTGTTCAGACCCCCCCCTTCCCCGCATGCCCATCTGTTGCAGTAGTGCAGTCGCTGCTAAGACACACCATGCAATGTCTTCGTCCGGTCAGATGGGCACACGCTCAGTGTAGCTCCTCAGGCTGCAGAGGGGACCTGTGGCTGAGCTGGTGCAGAACGCTGCAGTAAGTCTGTTTTCGTCTTTTTTTCTCCTCTTCTTCCTCTAATTGCTGTGCTAATGTAGCAATGACCGGTGTGAAGAAAAGCTTACTCTAGAGAGGAACTGCCAGACAGAGTATACAGGTACAATATCAAGGATTATTAGAGATGCGGAAGAATTACCTGAGTGATTTATGTTGGCACTGTGTTTGTATGTGTGTTTCTGTGTGTGTGGGGGGGGGTTTACAGCTCAGTTTCTACAGCTCATGAGAGATGGGAGACCTGTTTATGGCTTGCTATGTGGTAACAACGCCGCACTGAACCATCCTAACCCCTCTAGCTTACCCCCCCCCCGTCAGGAGTTCAGTATGTTTGGTCAGATGCAGCTGCCTTTACTTATATGCGTTTGTTCAGCGTTGCCCTAACGACCTACATCCCTATGGCCCGTGGCGCTACCTGACCCCCAGCTAACACCTGACTCAAATAGGATTGCAATTGCTGGAGGTAGCAGTTTTGGCATGGCTATCTCATTACCACAACGCGCTCATACCCCAGTCTTGCCCCCCTCTGCTCTCTGTGCCGTATGGGGGGGCCCCTCATCGACTCCGTCCTCTGACCGATAAGGTCGTTTGACCTGCCCTGCCCTCGCAGGCGACGCGCAAGTCATTTGCCTCAGAGGCTAGAAGTTTCTCTGCACGGGGAGAAACTTTGCGGTCGGATAAGGAAGCGCCTCGCCATGAGCTCCCGCCATGTAGGACGCTCCTTGGAGAGGAGGTAAAGAGCGGGGACAGGTGGGCCGGAGGAGCGGAGGTTCTGGTGGAGGTGTTGGGCGCGGGGTGTTGTCGTAGTGAGAGGACCTTGAGGTTCTGTAATTCCGCTCTCTTTGTTGCTGTGTTTTACTCCCGGTTGGTCATTGCGAGTGTCACACGGCACATACGTTTCTGGGTTTCTATCCCATTGCTACAATCCCGTCCAATTTAGCTAAAAGGAATCGCTTCTGATTTAATTTGCTTCGCTCTAAAATTTATGAAGGCCCTTCTTCTCAGAACTAAAGAGTAGTCTTTTACGAAACATATAAAATTTAAATGTGGTGTCATTTGGAGTATTTTCTAGCTGTGGGATGTATTCAGAGAGAGTGTGCATTAAACACATTGTCCCTAGATTTGTGCTGAAGGACAATTTGGATGGCGGGTGGGGGGCTGTCTGGGTGAAAACAGATAATGCAAGGTCAGACAGCCCACATTTGTAGTGAGAATGACATGCAGTGACCATGGATACTGTACTCCGCTGGTGAGATGGAGGTCAGCCTAGAAGGCCAATCGGCAGGCCCCCTTTTTGTAATGCAGTACAGTGGCTGATTCATGTGTTACCGGGTGGTGTGGTGGTGGGCGGCGGGAGGTCAGATGTGGTCACTCTCTGACCCCCTTGCCCCTTCTCCTCTGTTATTCGGTTATGATTATTCCACATGGTGGCCCTCATTCGATTTTACACTCTGGTGGAAGACCGCAGAAGTTGAGAGCTATTCAGCATTTGAGGTGCATGAGCATGGTGTGCTTCCTGGAAAATTTTCAAAAAATATAAAATATTAAGGCATAAAGTATGCATATATGTATGAGTTGTATGTCTCGAGATTTTTGAATTATAAGGTTATATGTGCACATGGCACATAGTTTTATTAACAGCACTATTCTATAATGCAGCGATATTGTATTTGTTACTGTGCTGTTGTACTGTATTTGCAAGCTTTGCACGCTGGAGCATGTACGTATACCCATATTGTTTTCATGTATTGTGTATAGTATATGCCACGGGTGTCACACTGTGTGCTGAATTTTGGGGTGTTCATTTAAGTCATTGATTGGCTAAAGAATCCACACACCTTGTTTTCAAAGCCTTTATTGGCAGCTTATTGAAATCACAAAAAAACGCAGACACTGGGAATTTAGTTTGACACCCCTGGTGTATGAGGACCTCTTCCAAACTAGTTATTAAACTGAATATTAGACTGCACGTTAAACAGGACTAATACCCTCGTAGAATTAAATCTTGCATAATGTTATTGTCAGAAATGATTAGGCTATATTTATCAAGTTCACTGGGACTACACTCCCAGCATGCATCAGTGCAGTTTGATTCGTTTATTGTTTTCTCAGGAGGACATGCCTTCTCTGCCAAAGTAGAAGAAAGGATTGTGGGAAAACCTCCACCAGTGGTGCATATCGACCCAGTGCAGGGATAATTGAGAGATGTGGCTCAACAGGGTAGAGAGGGGGAGTATGGATGAGTTGAAATATATGAAGATTAGAATATTCGCATATATGGACACTTCAGTTTGCTCCTGTAGTGTGGCACTTTTATGTCATTTTTATTTGGTCATTTAAAATAACTTTTAATGTTAACAATGTAGTTAGAACATCGACTATACGGTGTTCATTGACAACTGGAACAGTATAAGTTTTACACTGCCATCTAGTGGCCATTTAGTGTATTGTGTTTACACGTTTGCAATTATACTATGGTTGGGCGGTATCAAGATTCTCACACTGTCGTGAAAAATACGACAGAATTAACCTAGTCCAACTGTCCATCATTCCCTGCATTTACATAGCCTATGTTATTGTGAACATTTCAAAAGAAGGTTTTCTCTTGTAAAGGCGCAAAGAGTTTCAGGAAAAAAATGTGGCCATTGGTATGCTTGTTTATTTCTATATGACGGAGTTATGATGAGGTTCACCTGTGGCATGTCACTTTTACATTCCGTTCCATTCCGTGTAAAATGAGAAAGATTTTTACTTTGTTCTTTGTTCATGGCCTGGCAAAGTCTTCACCCAGGTGTAGGCTACACATTCCATACCCGGTATTGTAGCTACAGGTTTGTTGCTTTTTATGAAAAAAGCACAAAAAAAGGCACAGCGCGGGATGTATGATCATCCTAGCTGTCGATGGAATAAACAGAAAAACCTGTTTAAAGCATTTACTTTGCTGCTGCACAGCCTGAGCTGGATGATTTAAACTGCTGCCTTCACCATTGCTGCCAGATTTATCTCATTTAGGTGTAGATCTTTAGGTTTCCCTTTATTCTGTGGTATAAAGCCAATGTACTGCAACACTGGATTTGTTGCATTTAAAAAAAAATTGTCAACCAGATCTTGGGCCTCCATTTTGTATTTTTACTGCTGTAAACTGCTAGCTCATAGGATCAGTTGTAACATAGTAATAGTAATGTGATCCCACAACAAATCTTGCATTGTGTGTTTCGCAATGTCATGTTTGTAAACAGTTAAAGTACATTACTAAGATTCTGTTTTAAGGAATTATTATGAATACATGCATTCTAAAAATGGTGCATGAATGGTTTGGATGAAAATGGCATCATCAATATTTTTATACACTACGTTATACATTATGACTGGATATTGACCTAACCCTAAATTAGCCTATACCATTAATGAGTGTGCACATGCCAGTCTCACAATTTAATTGAGCTATAATTATCAAAACTGACCTTGGATGTATGTTGAGTATGTGGTGATAATATTTATCACACAGAGAAAAACAAGTTGCTGCAAAGTAGATGTTTTTCTGTAAGCTAAAAGCAGACTTTATAGTGTCTCCTGAGGATCTAACAGATCTGTTGTGCTGGTCTACTGAGAGCTATTTTTTATTCTTATGATTCTTATGTCATTTATAAGCCTAGTCTTGCTGACTTAATTATAATTTTACCATGGCAATATTGTCATAATAATGAGATGGTTTCTATGCAAGTTATTTTATAATGAAATTGAAGTTGAAGATGTAAGTAATACTATTTTATCTGTGGACTTGAAAATGGGAGGGCATTTTCCCCTGGTGGTTTAACCCCTTCGCGCAGATGCCTAATTTGGTCAATTTTCACTTGGGTTGTGTTCTATTTAAAGGGATAGTTCGGAATTTTGGACATAATGTCTCAATTACGACTTACCCATGATGTAGTTGATTGATGGAAACCATTTTCAGATAATTCCATGCTGTCCCTTCTTTTGGACATACACACATTGCTAATGCTAGCGCAACTCTAAGGTATCGAGTAGCATCCACTACCAAACGCACTTAAACACTCCACAGTGCACCCAAAGCAAATAAAATACGATGACAGTCTATTGGGGTTATTTTCAGTGATTATACCATCATTTTTCAAGTCAAACTATCGTTGAATCCTTTCATTTGTGCTCACCTAAATTCTCAGTGGAAGTACGGCGGCGGAGCTAGCTGTAGATTAGCCAGGGTATCTGCCTGTAGGCTATCTGCTGTACTCCACAGTTGCCGACACAATCCGTTTTGCCGTAAAGTTAGTTTTTTGGTAGACAACAAGTCAGCTAAACAAAAACATGCTACAGAATAACACAGCATATACAAGCAAGCACACTGGCTACCAATTTGCAGGAAAAGTTTGACCACTTCCATGACTTCCCAATCGTGGCAACTAGATAGCTAGCTAGCTGAATAGATAGATCACGCATGCAATCATTTATTAGTTACCTGCTTGTCAGTTGTTTTCGGTGCATGAAGAAAAACAGGTGATGGCACAGCAGTCTCCTTCAGTAGAGGGTGTCCCGACCGTCCTTTTTTGATTTTCACATAGTCATCCTCCATGAAATGGCCACTATACACTTAACTTTTTTAGAGTCTCTGGTGTGTTGACATCCATGCGAGCAGCAAGAAGCCACAGCTGTTTTCTTTGTTGATCTTCCACTGGAAATCGGTGAAAACTTTGTGGTGCCCATTTTTTTTGCATGATTTGAACAACCTTGAAATACACACTGAAATACCATCTTACCTGAACGTTAGCTAACATTACTATTAATCTGATTCTTTCACACGCGCGATATTGTTTTTGGCCGGCACGACATACGATGGCAGAGCTATAAGCTTCTTTACGTTACCTACTAAACTAACGCCGTACTTCCACGGAGAATTTAGGTGAGCACAAAGTAAAGGATTCAACGATAGTTTGACTTGAAAAATGATGGTATAATCACTGAAAATAACCCCGATAGACTGTCGTCGTATGGTATTTGCTTTGGGTGCACTGTGGAGTGTTTAAGTGCGTTTGGTAGTGGATGCTACTCCATACCTTAGAGTTGCGCTAGCATTAGCAATGTTTGTATGTCCAAAAGAAGGGACAGCATGGAATTATCTGAAAATGGTTTCCATCAATCAACTACATCATGGGTAAGTCGTAATTGAGACATTATGTCCAAAATTCCAAACTATCCCTTTAAGGCTTTATAATTCAAAGTGTGAGCATCACAGAAACTTGGGAAATTACTTAAATGAAGCAAGACAGTTGTACCATTTACAATACTAATTTAGATAGTGGGACTAGATTAAGCTGTAAATTACACGGGAATAGTATGGAACACATGGTTGGCTAAATGGCTGTAAGTCATCAAGGGTCTGATTTATCAAACGAGTCTCAAACCATCACTCTGCTGCCAGATATGCAGTAGATATGGATGGATAACCTTAAGGGTTGTTTCTCCTGAATTATTTTTGCCTGGACGCAGGGCGGCCTACATCTCTGAATGTATGTAACTGACTGGCTCCTTGGCTGTTTGGTCCCCGTTGTTGAAAAGCGCATGCGCGAATTGACAGTGGTGAAAAGTTTGCTGTCTGACCCCGTGTGAGTTTACAGTAGCGGTACTTATTCACCCAAAGCAGACCTAGTGAAACCACGCCACAGGAAACAGGCAGGCAAGATAGATTTGCCGGTACAATATGATCAATTGGGCTTAATAAAAACGGCAACAAGACAGTCAACGGTTTCAGCCAAAAGGCGTCATAAAGAACGTTAGTAAGCCGATAAGAAAACCAACATTACATTGAACAGCAATTCATCATTCAATCCCCTAATGGTGAGTGTTTGTAACGTAACAATTCCAAAAGTCTCCCTCTGTTATAATGGTCAATCAATATTCCCTCCCCTAGTGGGCATTTTCATTTTTTCAGTACCACACAATTTGAATTCAAAGATGGAATGTTTATGGTCATTAAAGTGAACAGCAACCGGATAATCCCAATAATTTATTTTATAGTGCTTTTATGCTGACCCATTCTTTGTTTTAGAGGTCTACTTGTTTTGCCAAAAAATCTTAAATTACAAGGACAGGTTATCATATAAACAACATGGGTAGAAGGACATGTGATCACATAATTTATTTCAAATACTTGTGGTATGGTGTAGCCTATGAAAGTTTGGGTTTTTACAGAGTGGTGGCATTGCGCACAATTGCCACAGCGGTAGTTGCCGTTTGGGATAGGGCTTAAAAGGGTCTGTCTGGGTATAAGACAGTCACAAATCCTTTTTCCACATTTAAAAACAAACATTGACTGATCTTTAAATAAAGAGTGGAGGGAGGTATCGGATGAAAGGACATGCCAGTGACCTTTTACCATGTTGTTGAAAATAGTTGCCTTTGGGGTATATGTGGTTATGAAAATAACAGGAGCTGCATACGCACCTCTCTCACTTTTTGCCGGGCACAGATCAAATGCTGAAAATATAATGATGTGAGGTACGCACACACACATACAATTGAAAATGTGCCTTTTTATTTATGATTGGGTGGCTCTTAGCTTTTTTCTTTAGCATGCAGTGAGCCTATTCAGTCCGAAGATAGGCGGGGGAGATACCGGGCCAGGCCGACCTGCATGCTCCAGAGTAATATTGTGTTGCCCTTGGCGCTCAGATGCACTCTGTCACCCCGGTACATAGTCTCATCATTCCACCTAATGTACGGGTGGCAAATGCAACCCATGTCGCGAGCTAGCATGAACCTACCGATGCCACAATTGAGCGTCCGCCGTACTTTGTTAGCATTTAGCCTATAATCCCCAAAGACAGAGAACTAGGAAATGTCACTATGTAGCCTGGTAGGCTAAGTTGTGGTAACTGCCTGATGACCGAAATCATTCACAGACAACCATTGAAGTTGAACCATAAGTTCCGTGGTTTGAAACGCCCCTTTCTTTGAGGTCCCACCTTGATGGGCAGCTTTGACATTTTGCCTTTTCAGTTTGGAGTTTAAAAAAAAAATTTTTTTTAGTTTGGAGTAGGCAGGGTTTTTGCGTGACCACGCGGAAATGATAATGTAAACGGATGCAATGCCATTGCATTTGAATTATGTCACTCTTGTGCCGTAAAAGCATGAAAACGATATGTTAAATGGCGAATTGAAATATAATTTCCTTTTTGTCATGGATCATGCAATTACAATAAGAAACTGCTAATGCAAATGTAGTTTTTCATTTTCATTTAAATTATGGCAGGATTGTGTCGTAGAGGGCGAGAAATTTAATGTGAAATGGATTTGCATTAACATTTTGAAATTGTCAGATAAAGTGCGTACATTAACTTGCAAATGAAAACGCAAAGTGGCCTTTTGCATTTTCATTTGAATTATGTCATGGTTTTTGAGCACATCGAATGTAAACGAAATGCAATCGCCAATTAGCATTTTCATTTGAATTTTGGTACGGATATGCTTCCATACATAACACTATCCGCTGTGCCTTGTCAAATGTTCCCCACTGGCTGCATACAGGCGTCCGGCCTGAGCTAGGCTTGCCTAGTCTTGTTCCAATAGGAATAGGAGTTCAATAGGAAAATGAGTCACAGCAAATTTGTGCATCAAACATAAAACATGACTGAGCCACCTATGAACGCTTACACTGCAGTATGTAAAATTCACTCAAAATGCGAAAATAACAATATCAAACATATGGCAGAAGACAGTGGTGGACTGGAAAAACTAGCATACATAATTGAAATATTACAAGCAGTAATACTTAAATATCAAGGAGGAAATCTCCATCATGTTCGTAGGCATATTCTCTGACCGAATCAATACTATGGCATTGGTCTCTTGTTCTGACCCACTCCCAAAATCGATCTAAGCAAGGCGAGGATTTTCTCAACCATGCTGACGAGTTTGACCAAATTGGTTCAATCTTGAGAAAATAGCAGGATAACAATTACGCCTCTGCGAATGACTGTGCATTCCTGCATTTTCTGTAGTTGTTTGTGTAAAAGTCTAAAAATGCTGTTACGCTCTGCTGTAATTTATTGTTCAAAGGGTCCGGTAAGACATTGCAAACACCACTGGGAAGCTTGTAATGTACTCTGTCCTATAAGAGTTGTCAATCAAACTGGAATTAATTGGAATTCATAACATCTGCACAAACAGTTTGTGGTGTTTTCAGATGGCATACTAGCGTTATAAAGGGGTGTGCTGTTTATTTCTCACACGGATTGTCTAAGACAATAAATGACCACTGAATCTTTAAAGGGACATCTCTGTGCAAAAACAATGGTATGATTGTATATTTATTTAATATTTAGTAGCAGATGTTGATGAATGACATGGTATAATTACACAAGAATTTCACTTGTTTATTTTTCTATTGAGTGAGCAGGGCTTTTCACTGTTGTATTGGCATATGTTTTGGGCTATTGTTTGCTTTCTCTAGTTGCTATGACGGAATACAAATTTTTGGTGGTGAAAAAAATATTTTTATGTACTCACAGATAGACACCATTGTACACCGTGTCACGCATGGGTCCGTGTAGTTGCAGGTGAGACTTAATGGGGGGGTGTTAAATGGATGAGATAACCAAGAATAGTAGCACTTAGAAATTCCATATTCGGCATACTTGTCACTAATTGTGAAAATTAGTGGCAATACTAATAAAGTTAGAACACAGTGTTTGTTGTTTCCCATCGGAGTTTGGTTGCAGGAGCAATGAATGTCTCAGTTCAGCAATTTCATGGTGCCATGCTGCATACAGTACTTAGGCAACATTGCATATTGCATATGTGCTTATCAGTCGTTCTGGTTTGTCTTTGCATTGGTGTTGAGCTGAAGCTGACAATTTAGGCTGTGTTCTTGTCCAGGCCTGAAATGTCTGGTTATATGCAGTTAAATGCAAGTTTTTGGACTGTTGTGTGAAATTGGTTGTTTTTCCTCTGTACTAATCAAATTTGAATTTCAAAACAAACAATAACTCTGAGGCAAAATTCACAATGTCTGCATTTATTTCATGTGTTTTTGTAAACCGACATTGAACTGTATTATAACAATGCCATGCAATGAGTTATATTGCTCTATTTATTTATAAATGGAGAGCTGTAGGTGTCAGGGCATGGGTTATAACTTATATCCTTTGGAAGCATTTGTATAGTCTACTGTATAAGCTAAAAGATGCAAGACAAGAAAACTGTGGATGAGGGCCAGAGAGTATGACAACCAAGGATGTATCCTCATGTGAGGATGAAAGAAAATAACAAAATAAATTAAAGCTATTACAGAATGTTTATGCATTCCAAAGTCAGCAGTATGGAATGTTCTAAAAAACAAAATTTTCAGCTAATTGCTAATGATCTCCATGCATTGAGGGTGAATGTATCACAGGACGCTGCAGAATTGAGAGAGGCAAATTAGAGCCTACACTTCCAGATAAAAAAAAAACTTCTATTCAGCACCAAGAACAGAAAGATTGGAATTTGCAAAAACAATACAAAGAGATTGATGAGTTTTGGAAACAAGTCATACCGACAGATGTGACGAAGATAAATCTTTAACAGAGTGATGTAAAGGTGAAAGTGTGGAGGGACTACTTTGGACCCTCGGCATAATACTTCATCTGTCATGAATGGTGGAGGCAGCATGATGCTTGGGCCTGCATGGTTGTATCTGGAACAAGTTCAATGGCCTTCAATTAACGATGTAACCAGTAATGGTGGCAAAAGAAAAACAGCTGAAGTGTACAGATACATATTGTCCACCAATATTCATAGAAATGTCACCAAACTCATTGGACAGAAGTTTATCACACAGCAAGACAACAAACCAAAACATACAGCAAACTTAACCAAGGAGCTTATCAGGAAGAAAAGGTGGAAATGTTTGACATGACCCAGCCAGTCACCAGATGTAATGCCCATTGACATGCTTTTCACTTGCTCAAAAGTCTGAAACCTCAGGAAACACACAGCAACTGAAAACAGCACAGAATCGGAAAAGAATCACATCATGAACCAAGTGAAGTCCATAAGTCGCAGACTCGAATCAGTCATAAATGAAAGGGATATTCAACTAAATATTGACCTTGCAATTCATTAGATTTGTCAAAACTTATATTGTCCCAATACTTGAAATAGACTTGAAATAGGGGGACTTGACTCATTGAATTGTGTTGTTGTAATATAGTTCAGTTATGTTCAAAGTCATGAAATAAATGTAGACTTTCTGAATTTTTCCTCGTAGTCATATTTTGATTTGTAGTACAAATATGATTAATTCACAGAGAAAACAATCAATTTGCCAGAACTATCTTAATACGTTTGCAGTTAACTGTATAGCTGAGTGTGATGGTTGTGTTAATGTTCGGAGAACCAGAGGCGACCGATAAGGATTCTAAAAGCGTATCTTAGAAAGATCCGCCACAAACCAAATCAAATCAACCTCAAAAGGAGCCGAGTCTCGATAAACAGCGAGAATGAATAACAAAAGAACCTCACACACTAAATCATTAGGCGAAAGAGCTGAACACAAAAGGTAACAGGTAAAAACAATAAAGGATAAAGAGAAAGATTGGAAAAAGAGAGAGAACCAATCTAATCCTAATTCTATAACCGGACTTGCTGTGTTTCTTATTCGTATGAACCAGAAATGCAGTGATCGAATTCCTATACCTTACCGACTTCGTTGTCAACATAGCAAAGACAATATTGAAGTGCCGGAAGGTGGAAGTCCTGAGCTACTTATAATAGGCACACAGCCAAGAGAACAAAGGAGTGGCTTCGGGGAAAGTCTGTGCATGTCCTTGAGTGGCCCAGCCAGAGCCCAGACCTGAATCCAATTGAACATTTGTGGAAAGAGCTGAAAATGGCTGTGTACCAACGCTCCCCATCCAACCTGATGGAGCTTGCAAGGATATGCCAAGAGGAATGGGCAAAAATGTCCAGAAACAAGTGTGCCAAGCTCGTAGCTTCTTTCCCAAGACGCCTTGAAGCTGTAATCGCTGCCAAAGGTGCAGCAACCAAGTATTAGGCTAAGGGTGTGTACAGATATGTAACCCCTAAATAACTTATTTTTGTCCGTAAAATAAAATTGCATATTTTCTAAAAACCTGTTTTCACTTCGTCATTATTGGCTATTGTGTGTAGATGTTTGAGGCAAAAAATGAATTCAATCTATTGTAGCATAAGTCTGTAACGTAATAAAACGTGGAGAAGGTGAAAGGAGTGTGCAGAGTTTCCGGCTTGACTGTAAGCTAATTTCGATGTGCTGGTTTGTCCAAATTGGACTTGTCATCTGTTGGGAAATGTGTCAACTGTGGAGATTCAGACCAAAACAAGTAAATCTTGTGCTTTTGGAGTGACATCTGGTTTCTTTCATATGTCAGAAATGTTGTTAATTGAGGTGAATTACACTCTTACATGAAGTCCTCAAAAGAGTTCAAATCCAGATTCCTTAATTCTAAAGCTTTAATTAATTTTGATTTCACGTTTTTGTGGCAAGCATAGTGCTTCATGTGACAGCCACCCACTGTGCTGTAAATGTAGCACTTCCTGTAAGAGCTTTCATTCATTTTCTCATTGTTATTGCAAGAAAACTCATTTGCTCTCATTCTTGCAAGTGCAGTTTCATTGGATTGTTCTTTATATCTTCACATACATGCTGCCCCAGCATGGTCCTGAACTTATGGAAATGCAATGCTGTAAATCCAAGATGTGGTTCAGGCTGCCCCACATCTAATTTACAAGATTTGTTGGTCAAATTACTCATTGACTGAAGTCAGTGGCTTACGTAAATTAATAAATTAATTAGTGCTTATGTGTGATTGGGGTACAGTTAGGTTTGCTGTAGCCTCCCTTTTTAGGCATAGCTAGCTCTTTGCTAGATTGCTATAAAAACATGCTCTCAACTGTAAAGAAACATCCATATTTCGGGGGGGGGGGGGGGGGGGGCATTGCTGACCCAAGAAATAGCTGACAGATTAACAAATCATGGGAGGGCTGGCGGCATTTTAAATTGGAAAATAAATTTGGTGTTCCTCTAAATTTGATTCCTCCACCGTCATCAAAGCCTTTTCCCCAAGCCAGTCAGTAGAAAAGTTGACCTTCTGCCTTGAAATGAGTCTTATGTATGTAAAAAATGGTTTTATGTATGTTATATTAAACATATGAATATTGCATACCGCCCTAATTGACTTGATCAATTTTGGTGGAGTTATTGTTGTTCCAGACCAGCTAGCTAGCAATCCAACTAGCAAGATGGCCTGGGCAGCTACCTAACTAGCCAACAAGCTAGATACACTAGTTAGACAGCCTGGTAAACTAGCCAGTGCAGTCAACCCAGCATGGTCAGTGACAAATTTCCCCATTCACATATAGCCATCTCCTCTCCACTATCTGGCCATGGGTTGAATAAAGTGCCTGAATTAGGTCCATCCAATCAGTTTGCTGGGCCATGACAGGGGCTTGAAAATGGCAATCCCTCCAAATGCAGGAGGTGAGAGTTGATTGTTGCTGACCTGAGAATCCTCCTCTCATCTGCAGGACCTGAGCTCTTTCGCAATGCCCTTTCTGGAGGGGGACACAGGGGCCAGTGTCGACAAGGATGGCATTCGCAAGGTAACACCTGCTCATGTGGCTGTATATATGTCGGTGTGTATGGTATAATATGTTTGTGTATATGTGTATAATTATTGTTATTGTTGTCTATATGTATTTGAATACCATTTGGAAAAGTATTTAAAAATGGAATTCTAGAGTGAATATGTTGTAATGTAGTGTAATATTTAATGTAACTGGTTCCGAAAAATGGATGGCATAATTATACAAAATAACAAATTACCAACCTGACGCTTCCATGCATTGTTATCCCACCACCAAAATAGCTCAAGCCCTTGTTCAGAGTGGAACTGATCCAACCTGAGATTTGTTCTAACCAAACCTATATTACTGGTGTTTATCAATATAAGAATAGCGAAGAGAGAGCTGCACCTTGGCTTTAGGATCAATCACTCACACTGTATTTAACATTGAGCAAATGGCTGAACTAAGATGAACTTGTCAGCCTCTGGATACGGTCGGTGTATCGCACAGATAATGCCATTAATCACACGAATGACACACAAACTGCCCTCATGTTCCCGTTGGAATCGGTCCCTGTCAATCACCCGCTCTTTTTGCAGAGTCATTTTGAAGACCCCATATTAACTTGGTTAAGTGTGTGTCCTTACTGGAGACTCAGAGTTTATGAGGTTGCCCCTCCCATATCCATTTAAATTTCTTCAAGGAGTGGACTTTTTTTAAGGTGTGCTAGATCCTTAAGCTGATGATACACGGGCAATATTTTCAGGCAATATTGCCG
Source organism: Synaphobranchus kaupii (assembly GCA_029718625.1). NCBI lineage: Eukaryota > Metazoa > Chordata > Actinopteri > Anguilliformes > Synaphobranchidae > Synaphobranchus > Synaphobranchus kaupii. The sequence goes on from CM056377.1 coordinate 82,128,469, forward strand.
GCAATATTGTACAATATTGCCAGCAATGGGCAATGGGTATGAGACACTGGAGCAATGGGCAATGGGGCAATAACTGAAAAATAACTGAAAAAAGAATTTTGCGGATCCTGTTTTTAACCTCTGTTTCAAACCTTTACCGTCATCTCACCACAAAGGTATATATGTGCCCGGAACGGCAAGAACCACAGCTTTCCGCCATGTAATTCATCGACCGTATCTCTAAATTTTACGGAAGCATTCATGGATGTATTCACCAGTAAAGCAGGTGGTCTGATTACGTCTGCAGAGTAAAGTTAGCTAGCTAGCTAGCTAGTTAAAAGTCACTCGGTTCGTCAGTACGGCGGTGAGTGAGTAATAATACCAATTATTTACAATCAAAAGTCAAGAATACCATAACTTAGGAAAAGTTGGTCTTTATTTCAATATTACACTAATACATCAATATAACTTACCTGAGTAATAAATAAATAAAGTTATAAGAGATCAGCATCCCTTCGGTTTCCTCGCACCACTTGGCAGCCATTGTTGAAATTTATTTTTGGAAGACTCCGGTGTCATGTGACCCAAAATCTCATCTGTGATTGGATGGTAGCAAAATATTGCTTGCCTCGATCAAACTTGTTCAGATATTGATTTGTCAATAGGAAAATGTCCAGCAATCATTGCCCTGGCAATATTGCCGGCAATATTGCCTGAAAATATTGCCCGTGTATCATCAGCTTTAGAATCCAATGCTGTAAATGCTTAATAAATTAGAAGTCACTGCTTTGTACACAATTTAAAAAATCATTGTTGATGACTACTCACCATTAATAAATGTATAGTTCTTGTGTTAAAGGGTAAGTTCGCTATTTTGAACCTTGGACCCTATTTGCGGTCTGTCTTCCATGAACCTGACACATTGAGTCCATTTTTTCGCTGATCGGTCCAGTATTGAGTTCGCTACAGATTTCCTGTAGGCTCTCACTGGGCTAGAAGTCAACGGGGGCAATTATAAATGTTATGGAAAAACAACGATAAATGTGCTTTCATGTACAATAAATGAGACGGGAAGCTCAGGGTGTATTGTTACCGGTCTCAGTATGCTCTCCTGTGAAATGTATCTCAATCCGAACATTTTTACGTGCTTGGCATGGCTTGGAAGTAAGCATTTCTCTGTTGCTTGTTTTCGCTGCTCCCGCGGAGTACTATGTGTCGGGGGTAGGGGAGCGGGAAGGTGTGCCGGCCGTTTACGAAACTATCTAGGTGAGCAGTCTGCGTTTGTTTACCTGCAGCAACGTAGGCTACACTTTGCACAAAAAAACTTGGATGATGGATTACTATAATGATTACGAAGACAAAGAATTCGATTTTGACTGACGTTACTGGCTACAGATTTGAGCCAGAATACACGGACACGGAACTACAAGAGATGGATGATAAGAGAGCAAGAGAAGAGAGAGAGGCTGAAGTCGCGCAGGTAATGTTATCCAAAGTCAGTGCGAGGTAGTGCGGTCGGAGAAATAGTTCTGTTTCAAATGGAACTGTTGTTTCAACGTTCGGTTTGCGTTTGCGATAGCCTACATTTCACAGGAGAGCATACTGAGACCGTAAGAATACACACTGAGCTATAAAAGCACATTTATCGTTGTTTTTCCATAACATTTATAATTGCCCCGTTTACTTCTATTGTAGCCCAGTGAGAGCCTACAGGAAATCTGTAGCGAACTCAATACTGGACCGATCAGCGAAAAAATTGACTCAATGTGTCAGGTTCATGGAAGACAGACCGCAAATAGGGTCCAAGGTCCAAAATAGCGAACTTACCCTTTAAGAGACAGGTCAGCATATACAGGTTTATGAAACTCTACTTACTGTATTAGATTAGATTATTTACACCAACTTTGTCCACATTTATTTGTTAATAATGAATAAAATTTTATATAATCCATTGTTAAATATCATGTATTAATGTTGTTAACAATGGTTAAGGAACTGGCCTTGTAACCTAATGGTTTCAGGTTTGATTTCCAGGTAGGACACTGCCATTGTGTCCTTGAACAAGGTACTTAATCTGCATTGCATCAGTATATATCCAGCTGCATAAAGCCAGGGATAATATTATGTAAAACAAAATTCAAAAGCTGTGTATGTCTCTCTGGATAAGAGCGTCTACTAAATGCCCATAATGTAATGTAAATTAAATTATTCTTTTTCAAGGATGAATAAATATGACTTAAAAATCACTTATGTTTTCGAGGCAAAATGAAATGACTAAATGAAAATATAAACTGAATAAAATCGGCTGAATGCCAGAGTTTCTTTGGCCAGTTGGGGGGTGGCATGAATGTGAATTATGTATAAAATATTTTTTTAATGATGATTTTGATTGCGCAGGGTTTTTTAAGATGGAGATATAGAGTCGTGTACATCTCAGAGGCAGACAGGCAGTCTGTCCGATTTGTGTCGTGTGATAAATGCGTTTGTGTGAGCAAAGGGATTGTGTTTAAATGAGATGTTATTCCCTGAATGCGTGTGTAAGAGCTGTAGAAGCCTACATTCTGGCATGCTGCTGTAGTAGTGTACGCCATCTGCTCACGGCTCAGTGAGAAGCATCAGAAGACCAGCATGTAGGCAGCAAACAAGCCTCTTGGACAAAATACAGACTCTTATCAACAATAACTGATAAGCACTGCAGCATGCGAGGGTGAGATCTATGTAAGAACTACATTTGCCTTTCTTTGTGTTGGATCTGTTGCACAGCTTGAACCAGTTATTCAATTTCTCATTCATACATTGATGGCTCGTATGCCAAGTATGTGTGGAGTGTATGTGAGTGTAAGTGTCTGTGCACGTATAATATAAACTGGCATGTACATCTAATGAGGTGCAACATCAGTAAATCACTAGTGCAGTTGAACTATGCTAACAGAGAACCAAAGTACAAATTCTAAAGGCATCCAGTCTACAGTCATAACAAGCCCTAAGAAGACAGACATAAAAACATAAAAATATAACCTACAGCCATAAAAATACTATACATTAATATAAAAAGAGGGAGTGCTATGGGGTGGGGATGGGAGCGGAGCCAAGATGCAGTCTGAAGAGGTGGGCATTCAGTCTGTGTAGGAAGCTGTGTAGCCAATGATTTTACTGTCCTGGCCGCTTTGGAAATTCGTTCCACCACTGTGCGGCCAGTACAGACAGACTGAGAGAAGCGACCATGCGGGGTGGGGAGAGCCTATGGCTTCAAGGTTGCAGAAAGATCTGGCTGGGGTATAGGGTTTGAAGACTGATTGGAGGTATGGTGGAGCTGCTTCATTAACTGCCCTGTAGGCTAGCACCAAGGGTTTAAACTTTATGTGAGCTGTAACATATAGCCAGTGAAGTGCGATGAGGCGTGAGCATGCTTGGTAAGATTGATGGGAAGTCGTGCGACTGCATTCTGTATTAGCTGCAGGGGTTTAGTGGTGCAAACAGGGAGACCAGCAAGATGGGAATAGCAATAGTACCAGGGCCTGGGCTAGGAGCTGTGTGGAGTGGGTGGTGAGGAAGGGGCAGATTCTTTGGATGTTGTATAGAAAAGATCTACATGCCTGAATCACTGATAACTGCCTCTGGGAGGAGAACTGGGGTCACACTTTAAACAAAGTCTCCATATCTTTATATAGCAAATATAAAGCCTTCATAAATGTGACATAATGGCTTCATAAATCGTACATAAGCAAATGTCATGCTTCATATAGTGTGACATAGCAACTTCTTTTGCAACACGTTATGCCAAATGTGACATAACCAACAATGCCACCTGGCTAATGGCTAAACATTGTACAAGGTGGCATAAAACATGCTTATGTAGGATGCTAGGCTAACTGTGTTGCATTTAGCATACCATGTTGCATAAGAAGGTGTTATGTCACCCTGTATGAAGCATGTCATTTGCTTATGTATGATTTATGAAGCCATTATGTCACATGTATGAAGGCTTTATATATGCTATATAAAGCCTTTATATGGAGACTTTGTTTAACCCCTTGGCGCAGATGGCAAATTTGGTCAATTCTCATCTATTTAGGGGGTGCCCTGTTAAAGGCTTTATAACTCCAGGTGTGAGCATCACATAAACTTGGTAAATGGCTTAAATGAAACAAGACAGGTGTACCCTTTACAATACGAACTTAGATTTGTTTATATTTGCCACAAATGCAAAGATTTGCCACAAATGCAAATAAACTTTTGAAAAATGCAAAAAAAAAATGGAGATGTAAGCTGCTACACAGTAGAAAGCTGAGAGGAGAGCTTAGTGTGAGGACAGGTCTGCAGTGGTGAGAAGAGATGAGAGCTTAGTGTGAGGACAGATCTGCAGTGGTGAGAAGAGAGGAGAGCTTAGTGTGAGGACAGGCCTGCAGTGGTAAGAAGAGATGAGAGCTTAGTGTGAGGACAGGTCTGCAGTGGTGAGAAGAGAGGAGAGCTTAGTGTGAGGACCGGTCTGCAGTGGTGAGAAGAGATGAGAGCTTAGTGTGAGGATAGGTCTGCAGTGGTGAGAAGAGAGGAGAGCTTAGTGTGAGGACAGATCTGCAGTGGTGAGAAGAGAGGAGAGCTTAGTGTGAGGACAGGTCTGCAGTGGTGAGAAGAGATGAGAGCTTAGTGTGAGGACAGATCTGCAGTGGTGAGAAGAGAGGAGAGCTTAGTGTGAGGACAGGTCTGCAATGGTAAGAAGAGATGAGAGCTTAGTGTGAGGACAGGTCTGCATGTCTGCAGTGGTGAGAAGAGATGAGAGCTTAGTGTGAGGACAGGTCTGCAGTGGTGAGAAGAGAGGAGAGCTTAGTGTGAGGACAGGTCTGCAGTGGTGAGAAGAGATGAGAGCTTAGTGTGAGGACAGGTCTGCAGTGGTGAGAAGAGATGAGAGCTTAGTGTGAGGATAGGTCTGCAGTGGTGAGAAGAGATGAGAGCTTAGTGTGAGGACAGGTCTGCAGTGGTGAGAAGAGAGGAGAGCTTAGTGTGAGGACCGGTCTGCAGTGGTGAGAAGAGATGAGAGCTTAGTGTGAGGACAGGTCTGCAGTGGTGTGAAGAGAGGAGAGCTTAGTGTGAGGACAGGTCTGCAGTGGTGAGAAGAGAGGAGAGCTTAGTGTGAAGACAGGTCTGCAGTGGTGAGAAGAGAGGAGAGCGTAGTGTGAGGACAGGTCTGCAGTGGTGAGAAGAGAGGAGAGCGTAGTGTGAGGACAGGTCTGCAGTGGTGTGAAGAGAGGAGAGCTTAATGTGAGGACAGGTCTGCAGTGGTGAGAAGAGAGGAGAGCTGCAGTGGTGTTGGATTTCATTCATTTCTGTTCCGCAGCAGAAACTGTGGTTCTTATGTTACAGTGGTGTCTGTACACTGTGGACAGGAAGTAGAGGGTCATATAGGTTTATGCATACTGTAAGAGGGCAGAGAATGTCCACATCCTATTTTAAACGTTAGACAGGTCTTGATTACATGATATCTCCAGAATAACAGAATAGACTGTCTCGGTGTCTCTCTCTTGTTTGGCATTTGTAGGGAATGAGCACTGCAGTAAGTCCATTTGAGCAAATGTGAAATGGCCAAGCAGATTTGCCATATTTGTCCAGGTAATGGACAAATTTGTATTTGTCCCTTTAGTGTTTGACAGTGTTCCTGTCTGAATTAGTAATGCTACATGGTATGGCACAAAAGAGAGATGGATGTGTGTATTATAGCTGAGCCTGCGACTAAATAAATCTCTATCCTTTTCATTTATGCTTTAAAACTCCATGTGTGGCAATCGAGCGTTAAAATGACAGTATTCACTGTGCTTACATTTTGCAGTGTTTTGAATGCCCCCAATCTCTGTCCTGTTGGCAGGCTCCGGCTACATTGCTTCCTTGCATGCACTTTTCATTTGGCCATGCATGTTTCACTTTTCAAGTCTTGGTGGACCACAATGGTGATGCATGCATTATTTTCTCATCATTATTTTGTCGTATTGGATATACGGCTGTTGCTTTTTCGGCCCACTCACTTCTGGTCTCCGATACTGATACTTTCCATTGCAGATGGGCGTCTTTCTTATATTTTATCAGGAACTGGAATGTAATGTAATTTAAAGGGGTGACAATTAATCAGTGATCCAAAGCTCTAAAAAGAAAGGGCAGTGGCACTTGTGAACCCATAAAATGGTGGCTGATTTTTTGCCCACCTCAATGGGTTGCGTGTTTAGTGCAGGGCTTAAAGGGAGTTTTGATTATGGCCATATTCAATTCAAAAACCTTTGTGATAGCCGTCTTGGAAGCTAATGGGACAGCTTCATTCATTCATCAACATCATCAGACCCTACCAGAACTGTCTCATTCTGTAACCTTTGGTTCCCCCCAGTCAGGAGAGCAGAAACCCTGCCTTCTGATGCAGACTGAAGACTCACCTCTTCAGCACCATGGATACACTGACCTTATCTTTATATAAGCCAGCGGCTATACCATGATGCACTCTGCTCCTGCTGAATGGCTGAAGCTAAGCAACTGTGGGCTTGTTTTTTACTTGGATGGGAGACCACCTGGGAAAACAAAGATTCTGCTGGAACGGCCAGTAGTGGGCGAGCTTCCTTCTGGTCAAATAGACCCCAATGCCCCAGTGCAGTGATGGGGACACTGTGCTGTAGGAGATTCTGTCTTTCGGATGAGACGTTACACTGAGGTGCTGACTCACTGTGGTCATTAACACTAGAACCGCCAGGATTCGCTGTATACCTAAAACCGCCAACGGGTCAAAGTTACCCGCACATCCATTTTTAATTGATATTACTAAAACAATGTCACTGTAATAAAGTATTTGTTTCATGAGGAAATGTCTAAAATCACATAAGAACTATGTTTAATTATTTGTCTGTTTTCATCCTATTGTTTTAGGCTCTATTTAAAGCTGCATTAACTAATATTTTCAACATTAATGTTATTTTAAAAAAATCATCATTAATATGGCATCAAAAAATTATTTCACGTAGTGGAATGAGATCACCCATTGTCTAAATTTATTAACGCCACAATGTAATGTGGCTGCTTCCCCAAAACCTTACATTGTAACCAAGGCTCCTGCTCGAAATGTTGTGTTTAGCGCTGGGTGCTAATGGGTAGGCATATATGAATAAGAAATGGAAAAACAATTACATTGTCGTGTTAATAATTTATACAGTGGATTGAGTGGAAGCATATAGTGTTGCAAACTTTATTCGTTCTCATTGTAGGAAACCCAGTTCAGCACCTGATCTTAGCACGCCGATGAGTTTTTCTACAACTTTGTCATACATGGGAAGACCATGGGTAGGAGGGGGAATTATCTGCAAGTGCAGTATGCCTAAGTGTATTTGACTGTAATATTTCTTGAAATTAATAAATATATCTAGACACCTCATATCTTGACCTACATATTTTCTTGACCTACAAGTGGCTGATTTATTTTTTGTTCATGTATGATACAAATATTTCAAATGAGGATATGAGATTAGATAGGCTAACATTACAGTAGCCTATTATTTATAACACTGATCTGTCACAATAGTTACGTTATGCTATTGATAACCATCTAGCTATCATAACTCATACCGTAGGCCTAAGAGTGAATGCAGATCAACACAGCACAAATAATGTAAAGCCAATTCAAGCCAAATATTACATTGTCCAAAAGAAGCATTGCTTTTGATGCGTTTGTCACACATCCTTCGTTTGCCCCAGGTGCTATATGGCACATAATGCAGTTGAGTTATTAGCTAGGTAGCCTACAATGAGAATGAGTGCATGTGCCAAATTTATTCCTACCTTGGCACAAGTGCTGTACATATGCCCATAGTTGACACTGTGGGCATAGCTTGGACTGGTCCCGATCGTCTCCGTTTCACGGAGGCTCTGGCTCGCTGTCAAATAATTTGTCCGATTCCTCGCCGACCCACGAGACATCGCGCAAATCGGAGACATCCCCTCCATCAGACTCCTCGTCATTCACATCATTCAGCAATGCTAATGCCTCGTCCGCATTCATGAATATTTTTCTTCTGTCCATGTCGTCTATATGTTGTATTTTATTTTATAATAAGCAATAGAGCAGCAATAATGGCAGCAATAGAGGCCTGTGAAAGAGCAAGCGCTATATGCAAATTAAAAAATTAAAAAAATGGCCGTGAAAATAAATGGCCATAGGCCTTTCTTACATTAGGTGGTGCTTAATAACTCAATTTTAGGAAAAGTCAATGACTGGGGTACTAGTTTTTTATTGAAACAGAGTTACATACAATTGAAAATCAGGAAGGGGTAAATTTTACCCTGTGGCGGTTCTAGTGTTAAAGATCCCATGACACTCTTCGCAAAGAGTAGTGGGTTCCCTGGTGTCCTGGCTAAATTTCCAACCTGGCTCTGTCAACCTGCCACCTTATCATCCCCTGATTCCATTGGCTAAAATATTGTATGCCTTCTAAAACATGTGACTGTGTGGCTCCTGCAGGCAGTTTGCAGATGCTTGATCAACCTGAGGAGCCAATATTGAACAACGTTATTGAGTGCTATTGAGCGATGAGCTTGCAAATTTCCTGCTTATCGAAAACCTAACCTCCCTCCCCTTCTCTGGTCAATTATGCATTACCTCTGTGGGACTCACAACCACAGTCAGCTCTGCCACGGCCAGTACAACCTTAATTCATGAATGATTTTTGATATATTTGATTACTTTTTTATTTATGCATAGTTAAATTAAGTGTATTTGCTTGACTTAATGTTCTAGTATTCGTCTGCTGGGATTACTACCACACAGTTTTCTAATTAATGGCTCTATATTAATTTTAAATATGTAATTGTAACATAACAAATTTTTGTCCTTAGTGGGCCACTGACAAATGGACTAGTCATCACATTTAATTTGTGCAAGAAATGCTTGGGGCATGAAATTTTTTTTTCACCCACTCACCAGAGTGGTTTGTGGATTTGAAAAATCACCAGCCATTTTACCAGCCACATTACCTTTTATAATATAACACAACCTGGTTGGGCACCTGACAAAGTGGCTGCTAGAGTAGAAATTCTCACTGGCCACAATCCAAATTTTATCAGCATTTGGCTGGAGGCACATGTTAATTTCACACCCTGACTTTAGTTTGACATACTGTGCATTTCTGCCAGTGGACCACAGTAATTCAGGGGAAGTCCCTGGCTCAGTGGCACAACAGAAGTGTCACCTGAGATGCAGACCTGCTGGCCATAGTCCCCAATACCAAGGTTCCCTGGCAAGTAGCCTCCGTTTTCCTTTGAAACCAACCTTTAGAGGAAGAAGGGGAACCTTTTTTTCTCCCAGAAGGAAAATGAGTGGGGTTAGCATCCAAAGGGCCAGGCCTAATCCCTCCTGATGTGACCCCCTCTATAAAAAGGGCTATAATTCCTACACAGATGACCCAGTAAATGCACTCAAATTAATGCTGACAGTCTCCACTTTAATCTCATATTCATTGTTTTAATTCAAATCCAATGTGCTGGAGTACAGATCCAAAATGTCAAGTTTAACATAAAAGAATCAGAAGAATACTCAGGGTTTGTTGAACCAGTATGTTTGCCCAAGAGGTTTGAATAGGTGTGATTTCAGTAACGCCGTACATCACATTTTATTTAGGTGAGATTAAAGCTTTGTGTTTTCCAAGTCAGTGTGTTTATCAAAAATACTGACACAATAGGCAGTTACTGACAACTGACAACTGCACCGCATTGCATTTACAGAAAACATATTCTAGAATCAAAAGCCATTACCCACACACATTGCCTGTTGTCATGACACTGTCATTTATGTTTATTACTGTGCAATTTATGACATGTTTATGGGTTTTTTTTAGTAGCAGAATTTATGTTGTCACAGGGCATGCAATCTTAATCTACAGAGAGTTTCTGCAGGAATGTAGTCATTGGGGAAATGTGCTCTCTGACATGTTTTTGAAGGATTAGCAAGGTTTAACACGACAGTGTGTCACAGCAGGCAGTGTCCTTGGCCTGCATTTTGATCCTGTGTTTGGGGAGGGGGGAGATTGCTCCCACAGGTGCTGTATTGACTGCAGGTTGTTCCTCAGACTAAGGGGCCTTGACTCTGTTCATTATGTCAGCAAGAGACCAGGCAGAGCTCAGATACTGAGGTTACCCCCCGCAAAAAGAATTCCATGCTACACACACCTGCACGCTAGGAACACTGCAGCTAAATTCAATGTACTCCTCTGATCTACTGGCCTGGACTATTTTAAACCCAACAAGCCACACAGTACTCCAGGAGAGCTGTCACCAATCTGAGAAGTAGATCATTAACCCTTTGAAGCCGAATGGTGCAATTTGTGTCAAAAAGCACTTCCTTTCATCTCTGTCGAATAACTGTCTTATTTGTGAATGTAGGATCGTTTTCTTTTTTGTTATGCAGCAGAGACTTAAAGGGTAATTCCACCCAAAGGCAACATTAACCTTATTGAACAGATCAATCTTTCTTTGGCTGGCCAAAAAAAATTATTTGAATATAAAGTTGAAAATTCGGTAGAGGTATACGTCAAAATGGTGTATACCTCTACCACTTCTTAGTTTTTGAACGACTACAGTGTTTTCAAGTGGGCGTGTAAATTACATAGCAAGTATGCGGAGCCAGCGAGGGAAGAATTTCTGCCTGCATCTCACTGTTCTGAATAGGGACGGGACACATTGTAGATCAAGCTAGCTATCATTGCTATTTTATTATAATGTCTGAAAATGACATTAATAGGCTACGTTATTTCCTAAAGATGTTTTGGAAAACTAAACCAAACAGGACTCTAGTTGTGTCGGTTACAGAGTGGAGCTCCTCCGGTATTCCCTGTAGCCTACATCTTCCTCTGCCTTATTGAATCACCCAGTAAGGAACCATGTCAACTAATGTTACATTATGATCCATGACCATTAAGTAGACTAACATTAGCTAGCTGACCATAATTTATTGGTTTCGCTTTGAGAATTCGATTACAGAAGCAATTAATTTTTTTCTGGGCTAGTGCGTTAGCTGTTGTTAGCAACGGGTGTCTTGGCTTAAAACAAATTGGTTTTTAAAAATGTTTTCCATGGAGTAGGCTATAGTAGCTAACCTTGCATTTGTTAATGGAAGGAGGACGGATATCGGGGTGATGAATGCGTCATTTCCATGTTTTTACCGACATCAGTGCGTTCCAGTGGGAACTGGGGAAGTTTTGGCTTTGCGAGCAAACATAGCTAAAACGGCTAACAAGTAGCCTACAACAATGACGTTTTAATTTTTAATTGTATATGTTTAATATTCTGTATCGGCATGTTGGTCAATACAAAAGCATTCCATAGGCTAATGAAAAATGGGCGATCGGGGTTGATTTACCGACATGGAACCGGGTGCTTAGCCTAGCAAAGTGTTACAGACTTCTGGCTTAGCTGGCTAATGTTTTCACGATACCAAACATAGATAAATGAAGGGCCATATTTCCCCCCTTTTTCTGGAGACCAAACATCATTTTTGGGTGGAATTCCCCTTTAAGACTCTCAAATATGCCTAGTCAAAAAGTCCTATAGGATTCCAATAGAAAAATCCAATTAAAAATCCTATATGATTTTGGAACAATCCAATTTGATAAATTCCAAAAGCATATCAATCCTATCAGAAAAAAATCCTGTAGGAATCTTAGGGGTATTAATATGTCGACCGACAGTAAAACCAGGGTTGCGTTTGAAAACCACGCCTACATTCTGTTTCGTCAACCGCAATACTACCTGTTGAAAATATACGCACAGCACCACAAAGACGCTGCACTAGAGGTGTAATACTTCAGAAACATGCCTCAGAAAAAAAACATCATCAGTACAAAAGGCACTTCAAGCCATACTTCATGCTATTGACAAAGATGATGGTTCAGCAAGTGAAAGTGCAATTTCTGGGGATGAGGATTTTTATTTCCATACAATGGACCCAATTAAGTATGACGGAAATCTGACACGAATACCGCTATAGGTCAGGTGTTGTTTTTAGTATTTGTGAAATAAAATACAAAGCTTACCATTTTATATGTTCTACTACTATATTTACTATTATAACTATTGTTATTATATTACTAGTTATTTATAAAGTTAATAGAGATCGAGATAGTTTGAATCAAAGAAAACAGTTTTATTTAATCATATCAGTTCTGTGAGCATATTTCTGCCCGGTACTCTGCTGATATATTTACATATTATAAAGTAATGGTATGTCCTATTGACATGGCTCTATGATTTGGTTACTCCATACAATCTATTCTCATAATGTAAGATGATATACCTGAACTGCCACTTTTAGATATATACTCAAGTGATCATATTTTTGATCACTTGAGAAATGTTCATATAATAGGGCCCACCAACTTATCCATCATATCCAGGCATAAGCTTGACATTTCCTGATAGGGACAAGTCTTGAGGTGCTATGTATTACATAAACCTGTTTAATCTGTAAGAAACTGAGGATAATGAAAAACATCTAAATCACCTTAGGTCTCTGAGGGTTAATTATAGCTAGTTGTTTGTTGGTGCCTGACTCATTATTGGGAAAACCTAATGTCGTGGTAACTTGAAGGTCATCATAAACCTACTCTATCCCTGATGGGAGAAGGCCAGTCGTGTTCTGTTGCAGTGGATTCCAGGTCAGAGTCGGTTAAATCTGTGATTACAGGGCTCATCCAGCGCCCATGGTGAACCACTCGGGAGCATAAAATTAAAGATTAAAGTAAAGGCTTGGGTAAGCATTCCCTGGCTTATCCAACCTGCCGCATAATGTTTTTTATTGTACAAATGAGTGTGCAAATGAGGTGCGATTAATTTTGTCACTGCACTTCTTGCTTTGCTCTGTTTAATTCTCAATCTTTTTTAATCATTGAATCCTCCTTGATCAGATCTCCAAAATGTAGAATCTTAACTGTAGCATTATGTCTAAAAGCCCTTTCTGCTGGCTTCATCAGATCATTATCAAAAATATGAAATTCATGAGTTGAAAGTCTGAAAATATTAGGAATTAATTCTGTATTAATATGTATATATATTTTCATTCCACTTATTCCAGAAATTTCCAATGCCTCCATGAGAGGCATTCACTCCCTACCCCTGTCCCAGTCCCTGCACTTTATTAACTTTATTGCTACAGACTGAAGAATTGATCCTTCTTGGTCCTTTTCACAACTCTAATGGCTGTGTAAGTGCATAGTGTGATTAGCTATGATTAAGTCTCTGCCATTTCATAATTACATTACATTAAGTTACATTAGATTGCATTCATTTGGCAGATGCTTTTATCTAAAGCATTATACAGTAAGTGCATACCAAGGGTCATTGGTATGCCAATCAACTACAAACAGGTCAGATAAACTACATTTTTGTCATAATGTAGCAGCTATCCATAGCCATGAACGTCAAGTCTAGTTCACACAGTAATGCTATGGCTAAGTCAGTTACCTTTGGCTAGGTCTTAAGAGAAGTCAGGCCCAATTCTGATTCAATAAATAAGTGCTACATGAAATAAGTGCTACATGAAAGTGCTACTCAATTGGTGGGTCAAGGTAGAGTCTGAAGAGATGTGTCAGGCCACAACGGAAAACAGGCAATGACTGAGCAGTTTCTAGATGAATGGGGAGTTTGTTCCACCACTGGGGAGCTAGGGTGGAAAAGCTCTGCAGTTGGCATGAGCGAGAACCATTCACACGGAGGGCAGGACGTGCAAGTCGCCCTGCTGCAGCAGAGCGGAGTGGTCGAGCTGGAGTGTAGTGCTGAATTATGTCCTGTAGGTAAGAAGGGCATGTCCTGTTGGATGCAGCGTTGGCCAGTCAGAACTTTGAACCTGACCCTGGCGGCAACCGGCAGCCTGTGGAATGACTTCAGTAGGGGAGTGACATGTGAGAACTTTGGAAGGTTGAACCCAAGTCGGCAGCTGCATTTTGGATGACGTGTATAGGCAGAATGACAGGCTTGTGAGAAGGAAGATGCTGAAATCAAGACATGAGATTACCATGGTCTGGACGCGTAGTTGGGTGGAGTACATGGTCTGGTATGGTTGAATCTTCCTGATGTTGTAGAGGAGGAACCAGCAGGATAGTTATGCTAATGTAAGTCCTTAACTGAGGCCCAACTCAGGAGAAGCCAGCCCGGGCCCTGAAGAGGCACAGTTTCTGCTGGTTTTTATCTTTGACTTGAAATCCACATTGTATAGCTTTAGATGTGGAATCAACTGCTTTCATTGTTCAATTAAGCATGCATCTCAGTTTTCCTACAAAATGCGTCAAGCTGTATGCCAGAGCATTGCCTGAACCTCAGTGTTGACCTCTTTATCTGCTAGGAATCTTGGAGTGGTACTGGACAACAGTTCTCTTTGAGAACATCAAGGTGGTATGTTGGGTGTGTGTTCCTTCACAGCATCCAGAGAATCCACCTGTTACTTACCACATACTCAATCCATCACTTAGTTACAACCATCCCAGGTTCAACTATTTCACTCCCCTTTTCTTATCTCCATCCACTGGCTAGCTATATCTGCTTTCATCAAATTTAAAACCTTAATGCTAGCCTGTCGGGCAGCTAAAGAGACCACTCCATAATATTTTCAGATTGTCAGACCCTACGCAACAGCTAGACCACTTTGTTCTGCAACCTAAGATAGGTGTGTGTGTGTGTGTGTGTGTGTATGTGTTTGCAGGTATAGTTGTGTGTGTTAGTAGGTGTTGATGTGTACTGATAGTTGCATGTTTGTAGGTGTTGTGTACTGATCGTTGTGTGTGTTTGCAGGTGTTGATGTGTACTGGTGCGTTTATATTGTAGGTGTGCACATGTACAGAGAGGTGACTAATTTTATGTTTTTTTCAGGGGGAGGAAGGGTGCCACTCCGCCAGTCCCACCAAAGGTTTCTTCATGAGGGGGCCTTTCAGCCGGCCCTCCAGCCCTATGTCAGCCCCAGCCCGGTCCCGGGTCAGCCCAGGTTCCCCCAAAACCATCTTCCCGTACCCTTCGCACCAGGACTCCCCGCCAAAATCGCCCCGGCGCATGAGCTTCAGTGGGATTTTCCGCTCCTCCTCCAAAGACTCATCTGCCTCCAACACCTCCACGTCAACCTCCCCTGTCAGTATCAAGTTATTCTCCCGCACTAGGAAAGGTAAGAGAGCCAGGCTGGGGCCCTCCTGGGGTGAAACTGTTCTTAGTCCACTGACTAGTAACTGATCCAAGGTCAGCTTTACCAATCCGTAATCCTGTCCCAAACTCTTTGGAGTAACATTTTTGATTCTGATTCAAGATCAGGTGTCGAAGGCAGAAAGTGCCCACGAAAGCAGGGGAAGAGTATTTTTGCACAGGAGGTCACACATGGGGGAGAGCAACACTTGCAGATGTTTTCAAAGACAACTGGAGAGGCGGGAGGAGCCAGGAGAATCCAGCGCACTGCAACTATCAGTTTTCCCATAGGCTATAATGTAGAAACTCCTACTGCCAAACTAAGGGGTTTACAGTCATATTTTCAACCCAGTTATACCCGCAATATATATAAGAATAAGAATCAATGTGTGATTTTACATGATTCGATAACAAAATTATAATCGTGTTATTTCCCTCATTGTAGAGTCAACAATAGACTCTGTGTACAATTGATGAATAGTCTACAAGGAGCATGACCGTAAAGTAGTAACGTCCATGGTTACTGAAATGCGTAGGTATGTTAACGACAGTTACTGAAATTCCAAGTAGCTTATGTAGCTAGTTAGCTCATTATAAGTGCATTAAATGTTATCTCAACAAAAACATTTTCAACATTCAAAAATGCCAAGCTATTCACGCATACAAAGCGTAACTTGGACTCGTTTTGATATCAATACCTTTAATGGCAGGCCTAGAATTTGCTAGTTTTTTTATAGACAATGCGTTGTATGTGTGAGTATCTTCGGGTCGATGTAGGCACCCTGTCTCTGTCCATCTGTGGGAGTTGTCTCATCAGCAAACTGCCTCCAGTCTCCCAGATGGAGTGCCTATCTCCCACAGGTTGAGCTGTGCTCAGTGTGCTGTCTGGGGTTAACAAATTGAGTCCAGTGTTTATGGCCTACCTTGTAGTCATGAGTGATGAAACAATAAGAAGAAGGTGAAAAACAAAGAAATAACCCAAGTTTGGGGCTTTATTGTGTGAACGTGTGAAGTTGTATCTGAATTTTGTGTGTTTACATGAGGTCAGAAGGTAGAGCTTAATGTTCTTATGGGCTGAGAGTATGTGCAATGTGGTTATTTCTGTAGGAAATTCTGAAAAGTGCCAAACTCTCAGGGCTGTATAAGTATGGGGCATGCCCCACCAAGCTGTAACTTGACAGATGGCATACCCTGCTGTGTCAATCTATTCGATTTGTGTGCAAAAAATTCTATCAAGTAGCGAACCAATAATCCCGGACACAAATAGCTAGCTAGCTGCTATGAGATTGTGCTGTCACTTGTAATTTTTTGCCACTGTCCAGTAGTTAGATTCATTTAGTTCTGCGGGATTAGTTTTATGTAAGATCAAACCACAGGGATTCACACATTACTGCTAATTAGCTAGTTAGGCGAATGTTAAATTGTACAATTTCCTTAGATGCAGGTACATCAAGTACTTTCTGAGTTAAGTTTTCATGTAGCTACCCTGTCATCTGAGCTCAGGACTCAAAATTGAAATAAACCAATTTTGCGAAGAGCTTGTACAGTAACTTAGTTATCCTTCAGTTGCCACCAGAAAGGTAAAGTTACTACCTATTACTACTGTCACTAGTTATTGTGAGTTCATGATGCTCCATCACCAAGAAGAGGTATTCAGTCCAGTGGATCGGCATAACCTTGGATGACATAACATTCACAGAGCTGTAGGTATATTTTCAGAAAAGATATGTGTTAGTATGTAATATATGACCTACTAACTAATGTTAGCTAACAGCAGTATACCTGTATAACAGCAATAGATATTTCAAACAATACACTGCCCTTGAAATTGATATTCCTAGAAACCTCTGCCTCTTTTTGATTGTTTTATCGTCAATTAAAGTACAATAAAATATTTGTATATTTGTATGAAGGGAGTGAAAATCAAAGGTATGACACCAATCACAAGACACTAATCGCTGCTCGCTCCAACTGCTTTATGTACTGTCATAATTACACGTAGTTCAAACATTTCAAAATGGTCTTTCTAGGCTATCCATCAGCTATTCATCGTCACGTGTTGAATATGACCAACCAAAGTTAAGTGTTGACTCTCCAATCAGTGAAACAACACAACTATACCTTTATCGAATCATGTCAAGTAAAATCACACAATAATTCTTATATGTGGGTATAACTGTGTTTCAAATATGACTAAACCACATCGTTTTGTAGAAAAATTCAGGGGTTTCTGAGAGGTGCAGTGCACTGGACGCCATATTGGTTGCTGTAACTTTGGCAATAAGCAAGCGGTTAAGTCCATTCGATATCATAGAATTCAGTGCATTGCCCATTCACACGGGTGCTTGCATCTCTCTCTATATAATTTTTTATGCCTATATAAGATGGGGGGGGGGTTTCGCCCAATGAATGCTGGGATGGGCTCTAGCCCCTCTGTGACCCTGACTAGGAATAAGCAGGCTAGGAATAAGCAGGCTAGATGATGGATGGATGGAAGATGGGAGGCAGTATTGGGCTGGTCTTTCACTCTTACATGGGCCAAGTGCTTATGCTGCCAGTGGGCGTCAAAATTCCCGGCTGCTCAGCTTGAGAACCAGTGCAACTTGACATCTCGTATCTTGCTCCCACAAAAATGCTTCTTATGCAATCTCTTCACTTTTTGGCTGGAAGAAATAGCCTTAGGAATGGTAGTGTCCCTCTCTGAGTTACTCGCTATATTCCTGCTAGAAGCTGGAAGGACAAGTAACCACAGCCTCTGATCATTGTTTGTTTGGTTGGCTATTTTTTGAAGAGCTATCTCTCCTTGATCACACCACAATTTTTATTCCCTTGTTTGATTTTATGTGCATGCTACCCTTATTTGTTATTTATTGTCTATTTATTCCTCTGTGAAGCACTTTGAGCTGTTTCGTCTGTTGTATGAACGCTCTATGAATATTTTTGTTGTTGTTGTTGTCACATAATTTGTTCTTTGGAAAACTGCCGAAGGTGTCTAGGTCACACAAATCCATGAAAGATTTTGCCTTCTAAGTGTGTGCAATGGACATATAAGGTCATTTCTCTGGCTTGCTTTTTTTGGTCTGATATTTTGAGTTTGGATACAGACTAACCCATGCGTTTCTGCTCAGCAGGACTTCTGCTTTGATCCTGAACCGTGTTGCTGTGCAGTGTGCAGTTGGGTTTGTTGGCTGGCACATGCTGCGCCATTCTTCATTCGCAGCAGACTTCAATGATCCCTCCCCCCCCCCCCCCCCCCCCCTCCCCTGCCTCACCTTTTCCACTCAGTGCTGAATGTTAGAAACTGATTACTCGTAGAAAAGCTGTTATTTCTTTCAGGATAAGTTGTTCTCTCGCTTATTATAGCTAGTTCTTTTTGCAATGACTTACTGCTCAGCCACCTCAGAGGTTATTTAGCCTCCCTGTGCAGTTGCTGTATGGCACTTGAGCATTGCAGAGCCTGGAGCGCAGTTCCGTCCTATCAACCCCATCGCTTTCTCTGCCATCTCCTTGCTCTTAACTTCACCCTCAATCCTTTGGTGACTCTCTGGGATTTGTTAGTAGGTTTTTAAGCTATTATTTTAAGCTATACTATTTAATTGCTATTTTTATCCGATGGTATTTCGGTACATCCCATCTAACTTTCCCTGTCTGGCCTTGGCAACAGTCAGAGGTGAAATGGTCAAGAGTTTGTACCGTGGGAGAAATTATAGGTAACATAGGTACCTAGTCACTGTGCTTGAGCTGGGTGTGTCACGCCATACTGCATTGTGAAGGATATTTAACGCTAAAGCACAGTCAGGGTCCGTGAGTTCTGTGAATACAGCATAAGTTTATTGTAAAACTTTGTTGCTTGATTGAAATGCTGACTGTTGTGGTTCAGGATAGTCACCGTTGACTTGAGTCTCTCTGGCTCTTATTGTCTTGGCATGCTGTAATCTCTGCATTTGAATGGATCTCTATGAGAATTGGGCGGTGGGACTAGATTTAGCTGTAAATTATGCTGGAACAGTATGGAATACATAAAATGGCTGTAAGTCATCAAGGGTCTGAGGTATCAATCAAGCCTCAAATCATCACTCTGCTGCCAGATATGCAGTAGATATGGATGGATCACTTGAAGGGTTGTTTCTCCTGACAAATTTTCCTATTGAACTCTATGGAAAAATAAGTCAGGAGAAGAAACCCTTCAAGTTATTCATCCATATCTACTGTATTTCTGGCAGCAGAGTGATGCTTTAAGGCTTGTTTGATACATCAGACCCTTGATGACTTACAGCCATTTTACCAACCATGTGTTCCATACTGTTCCAGTGTAATTTACAGCTAAATCTAGTCCCACCCCCAATTCCCATAGAGATCCATTCAAATGCAGAGACGTTATAGTATCGCTTGTAAGAGTACCAGAAAATAAGATATCAAGAGTCTTTTGATGTTGTTGGTTCACAGGCATCAGGAAGTCATGGCATGCAAAGGATATGCCACCAAATATTTAAAATGATTACTTTATTCTATATATAAATGCAGGGGTGCCAATAATTGTGGCACACATGATTTTGTTAAAAATAATTATTTCTTGATGAGGGATTTTTTTTTGTCATAATTAAAGGTTGGATTTTTCTCATTTTTGTCAGTGACAATTAAGCTAATTCACCAAAGGGTGAATTTTTTATAACCCTTTTTACTCATCTTTACCAGGGGTGCCAATAATAGTGGAGGGCACTGTGTGTGTGTGTGTGTGTGTGTGTGTGTGTGTGTGTGTGTGTATGTGTATGTATATATATATATATATATATATATATATATTCCATTCCTTCAATGAAAGTAGTTCAACCAATTTGTTTGAAAAGGCCATTTTATGGGATGCTAGTCTCTCTAGCTAATACTAATTTTGACTGGATATTGAAAAGGTTATTTGCAGGAACACCAAATGTACTTTTCTATTTGAAGCTCCGCCTACCCTCAATCAATTAGTTAATTTAAATTAAATTTCTCAGCTACGTATGTTTCTTAGTCACTGTTCCATCACCCTGTCTGTTGGACCACATGACTCATGTCATGCACAGTCATGTAATTAAAGAGTGAGCAGGTCCTATCCTCAGAATGCATAATGGGGTTGTTGTATCAGGACACATTACGTGTTAAACTATACCAGTAGGCTGTGCATCTGCCAGTATGATTGGACTAAGCACTGTATAGAAGCACCCAAATATGACAGTATTTATGGGTTTGAAGACACCTATCTGCTTACTTACAGTAGATTAGGTTTTACACATTTTCTTTACTTTTCCTTAAAGCTAAATATTTAACTGAAGGAATTCAGGATTAGTGTTACGATAGCAGCCACCCACTTGGGGTTTGAAATGTAGCCTGATGTTGCAGAGCCCCAAATTTTACCCTGGCAACTTCTATAACTTAACTGTTATGTTATTTATGTGCTTAGCCAGAGGAACTTAAACAGCTTGTGTGTTATCCATTTACCCAGCTGGATATTTACTGAAGCAATTCAGGATAATGACCTTGTTTAGGGCAATTATGATGATCGTGTCCCACCAGAAGATTAGGATTCCTGCAGTTCTTTGTTTACAAGACCAGTCCCCTAATGACTACACCATACTGCCACATATAGCCTAGAATATAAGTTCCATCCAGCATGTCTGCCCTGCTAGTTCACACTTTGGTTGCTTTGCGAAGTTGCTATGAGCTGGTTTGGCCAATCTAGTTTTGCCATATCTATGCCTATGGACTCCGAAACACGCAGTCAGCATTTTATTAACTCAATGCTGGGTCTTTAATGTCATGTGACATTCTTCAAACCCGGCTGCTTTTTGTCCACTGTGTTTTTATGCTGCGTCTGCTCCTGCTTAACTCTAAAGAGGAAACCTGATTCAGTTGTAGCTTATGGTTTCTTTGTGACTCTTTTAAAAAGGCTTTGCATATGAATCCATAAATGGCGCCTTTTGGGGGAGAAAAGGGGAGGGAGGAAATTTGAACATGTAAACGAGAGAGCGATTATGGGGCCTTGAGGTTTTTCCTGGGGTCCTGTTTAAGAATTGCCAGACTTGCAGAGACATTTAAAGATAGACTTGCCTTACTCTCTGTTTACCATGCAATGCCTTTCTAAACATTGCGGCGCTGTCTTGCCCATTTCTTTTGAATGGCTTTAATTCTTCCGACTTTGTCGGTATTCTTGCTGTCTCCCTCTGCTCAGCATGCCTTCATTTTCTTTTCCTGGTTAGTCTAATCGGTCAAATATGTTTAACCAGACAAACTGAATCAAATTCGGTAACAAATGCAAAAGCGGTGTGTAACTGCTGCAGGTGGGTGTAGCTCGGCGGTCTTGGGAACCTGCCGTGTATCATGAAGTTTCAGAACAATTGAAATTGGGACCGTTTTATTGCTGCCTGTTTTTCAGAGGGAAGGAAAAATGGCTCTTTTCTGCTCACAGGGGATGCATTCACTGTCGACATGGGCACCTAGCGGGCTGAAAAACAAAGTGGATTCTCTGGGTTTCTGCTGCTGTTGTTAAGCTTTGCAATTCATTTCACAGTTGTCACAAATGTCTGTATTCTTTGCTGAAATGAGTGTTCATGGGGGGGTTACGGTGTACCAAAATTCTGCTCTTCACTGGTCTCTTCTTTTTCGTTTTAAGTAGCAAAACAAAACATAGTCTGGCATTTATCAAACAAACAGGCAGATGTCCGATGTCCTTTTATGGTTTTGCATTCATTCGAGTGATAAAAGGAACTGAACAGTGTATTCTCTCTAGCAGAAAGAGGGCTCAGTTACCTCATATCCAATGCAAATACCATGATTATGATTATGGCTCATCGTTTAAACAAGTAACATATCTATTTTGTAAGCATATTGATTGCCAATCATGGATTATCTGTAGTTACCAGATGTATGCTGGTAATTGCTGTTACATGGTTGCTGTTTTTTTCTGACGTGAATATTATCCCTCAAACATTTTTATTTTAAGAACGAATTACCAAAGATCATTCAACACTGCAAAAAATGTCTGCCTTAACCCGATCTAACCGTGGCCCACAAAAAGCACTTTCACCTAGTGCCTACTCGTCTTATTTAAGTGTTAATATCAAAAAAGAAAATTCAATGCACATCCATGGTTTAAAGTTTGAATTGAAGAAGAAACTATCATTCAGAAATTTGTAACAGAATAGATTTATTTCAGAATAGTCACATACAGTATATACATAATATGCATAAAATAAGGAGCCTAATGTATTTAAATATTTTTTTTTTTAAACGTACAAAAACACGTGTGTTTTTACATAACAGCAACATATTTCAACCCTAAGTGCGATAGGTGGTCGCTGTGGAAATATTGACTGTACTGGACTTTGGCTAAATGTAATAAGATAAACTCTTCAGGGTTAAACAGAAAACCGCTGTAGCTTAATACCAGGTAGGATAGTTTTTTCATGAAACATTTTTATGCCAGAAATTTTGAAGAATAAAATTGGGTCTCTACTAAACCGAAAGTTCAGCAGGTACTGTACATAGTACAGTAAGCAATGGAAAAACACAGAATGCTTATTTCTTAGCGTGTATAAAGGGTGCATTTTATTGTCTGTAAAACTATCTCACCCCACTGGCAGATAGTTTGTCTTATTTAGCAAAAAAGTAACAGAAATAAGATTCTAAAGTCTAAATATAAGATTAAAATGCTTGTTACGATTTGGTTTTTGCAGAGAAGCGTGTGTGTGTGTGTGTGTGTGTGTGTGTGTGTGTGTGTGTGTGTGTGTGTGTGTGTGCACTCGTCTACCTATCCAACTGGGGGCCATGGTATCATTACACATCCACGAAGAGGGGACCTAGAAACCAAGAGGGGACAATTTCTTGGTCCCCTCTTGGCAAATGCTTTAAATCATGTTAAAATGATGAGTAAACCCCCCTGGTGAAGTTTTATGAAAATTGCCAAGAGGGGACCGAATGTGTGTTAAGTGTGTAACTTCAGTACTCAATGCTGCCCCTGTAGGCTGGAGATGGAATTTCAGTCAGACACTAACACACGTCGTTTTAACACTCCTCCTTTGTTGTTAATGGCTCTGAGTCCCAGGGAGGTTGTCAGACTACAGGGGAGCCATCTGACTGAGAAACCACTGAATACATCTCTCTCTTCAAATGTTAAGATTTTAATACTAAAAATACCACCCCTCAAAACGTATATAGTAAAACTTTGACTTACCTGCTATTTAGTAAATATACTAGCAATTTTACACATAAAATATTCACAATTAAACTAAGTCAATGCACAATAAAGCTAAGGTAATTTCTTATCTTGTTAACTTAAATTATTAACACTGCTGCAGATTTTTCAGTACATTTATTTACAAGAGAATGAAACCAAAAATTGGGTTATAAACACAGAAATAAATCAACATATAATCCGTATATGTTTATAATGCTTTTGAAATAAATCTGCAAATAATCCTCATGTGAGGCGATTGAGGTTGTGAAAAAGGAACCAGGAATGTATGTTATTTGGAATTCTTTGGTTATTGGAATGAGTGGACCTGCATTGCTTTGTTCCAACAAAGAGTGAATTTGTATCTTTCTGAATCTGTACTGTCCAAGTGTGGAAAACCTTATAAGTGCTAATAACAGACTGTGACCCTGGTTTGGATGTACTGGAGAATTATAAAAACTGAAATACAATTAGCAGCCAAGTCATTACAGTTGTTTGATACTGGATACATAATAGATACTGATTTTGACATATAATACTCCCTCAAACCTTAATGAATGTAGAATATAAATATTATGATATGAACATATAGGGCTCTATTTTCTGGAATCAATGGCGTTTTAATCACTAACACACGTCGTTTTAACACTCCTCCTTTGTTGTTAATGGCCCAGGCAGGTTGTCCCAGGCAGGTTGTCAGACTAAATGGGAGCCAATATTATGATATGAATATATAGGGCTCTATTTTCTGGAATCAATGACGTTTTAGTCACTGGCGTTTGGCACATGGGCACAGTCAGTGGCACAGCACATGGGTGCACTGGCTGTGGCTATTGAATCTTCTGACTAAAAATTGAAACACACATTTAACACGATTGGCTCCTAATTGTATTTCAGATTTTATAACTCTACAGTACATCCTAACCAGGGTCACAGTCTGTCATTAGCCCAGATATGGTTATCCGCACTTTGGACTCGTATCATTCTGAAAGTTCCCTGTTCGTTGGCTCACGGTGACACCGGTCCCCACACGGACGGAAATTGCCAATGGCCATGCTTCAGTGCAAGAAAAGATAAAATATTGGAATTATCTTCAGTATATTTGCTCCAATGTCAATTAAAAAAAAACTGCAAATAGATACTGCTATTCTGCTCTATCAAAGCCTTCTCTGTATCTTGCAAGATAGACAGGCAGGCATATCCATAAAGTAAGTCACATGACATGGGTCAAAACTGCATAATAGATACTGAGTAGGAAGCCTAATACTCCCTGAAACCTTAATTAATTTAGAATATAAATATTATGATATCAACATGTAGGGCTCTATTTTCCGGAATCAATGCGTTTGGCGCATGGGCGCAGTCAGTGGCACAGCGCATGGGTGCACTGGCTGTGGCTACTGAATCTTTTGACTAAAAATGGTAACACACATATAACACAATTAGCTGCTAATTGTATTTCAGATTTTATAACTCTACAGTACATCCTAACCAGGGTCACAGTCTGTTATTAGCCCAAATATGGTTATCCACACTTTGGACTCGTGTCATTCTGAAAGTCCCCTGTTCGTTGGCTCACGGTGACACCGGACCCCACACGGATGGCAATTGCCAATGGCCATGCTTCAGTGCAAGAAAAACGCAATATGTAACAGTTAGAAACAGCCATATATCATCTGCATACAAAGATACAATATGGTCTGTATCCCCAATTTGAATGAATTTTATAGAGATGTGAGATCCTACAGCTACGGGTTTGATGACTGTTTGGTGTGTGTGTGTGTGTGTGTGTGTGTGTGTGTGTGTGTGTGTGTGTGTGTGTGTGTGTGTGTGTGTGTGTGTGTGTGTGTGTGTGTGTGTGTGTGTGTGTGTGTGTGTGTGTGTGTATGCAATGGGAGCTCGTTTAAGAAACACATCTGTATAGATTAACATGTTTTTTGGTGTGCATATCTAAGTAAAGCTAATAATAGAGTGAGACAAAAAGAAAAGTAAAATGTAAAAAAAAAAAAAACTGATCAAAGGAAGAGCGTTACACAAAGGTGTGTTAAGGCTGACATTGGGATGGTTGTGCTAATCACACAGGGAGAATGGCAGCCAGCGGCCTGTAGGAAGTGCGAGTCGGTGTCAAAACAACGATCGCGTTACCGTGGCTCAGTGAGCAGTGAAAAGCTTGGCACGTGTTTCATCTGTCTACATGCTGCCCCCGCTGCTGGTGGTGTGGCGTCACACATCCTGCATTTATCTAACGCCCCTCTTTGAACACCCCTCTCTGAACGCCCCTCTCTGGTGCTCAATTGTCACAATGCTGTTTTCACAGGTGGTTGAAGCCCAAGGGTAAAAGTGTTGATATTCTGATAACAAATTGCCTGCACTCTCTTAATACATATTTAACAAGTGAATACAATGGCCTCATCAGTATGCGCTCCACACAGAATGTGACATTAACCTGCTAGTTGACGGTTTTGTCCAGTGCAGTGTGGACTGCATGATGTACCTGGTCTCTTTCGGTTGTGGATGGAATTACTGGGGGTTATATATCTTCCCTTTCTTGTCTGTTGAGTGGAATTGTGGGAACAGCCATTGTCTCAGTTCGGCTGGTAAGATGCCTGGTAGGGCTCTGTGACCATCTGTGACTCAGCAGGCAAATGAAAAGGAGATTAAATTGTGTGTGGATGCTTTTGCGTGTGTGCGTCTGTGTGTGCATGTGTTTGTGGGCATGTGCATGTATGTTGCTTGTGCGTGTGCGCGCGTGCGTGTGTGTGTGTGTGTGTGTGTGTGTGTGTGTGTGTGTGTGTGCTTTGCTAGTCACTCAGTGTGTATGTTGGTAATTCACTCAAGATGAACCAGAGAGCACAGCAGGGACACGTGGCTGCGCTGTGAGAGATTTACACTGTGCTGCACAATCCAACATTTCAGTCCTCCGTTGTGACTCATGGCTTTATTGGAAAACGTGGGAGGATGCCCTTGACTCATAATGTGCCATGCAGATATCCCATTCTTGTCATACAAATGCAGCATTGGAATACATAACATTACTAATATACACAATATTAGTAATAGTTCAGTATTATTAATGCCTACATTAGTATTGCAGATTTGTGCAGTGGATCTCAGATTTAATTGCAGTCTCACTGCTGAATGGATCATTTCAAAAGGATGATTGCGTTTACGTAATACATTGTATCTCAAATCTTTTGGATTTTTTCCTTTGGGTTGAATGGCTTCTACACCAAATCTTCTGCTCTTTTACAAGAACTGTGGTTCAGATTGATTTCTGTCCTTAATACTCATTGTAAAATGAACTAAGTGCTATGATTCAGCAGTTTAAAATGCATTTAAGTGCACATGTTTCTGTGCAGTGCAGACAGCCTCACTAGATTAGATTATATAATTAGAACATTAGATTATATAATTTACATGGTTTCCTCGAATAGGATGTATATTATCTAGATTATCTGGCTCACTACTTCACACAGTTGCCTAGTAACCATAACTACCTCACACTGTTGCTCAGTAACTTTAACCATTTTTTAAAATCACTTTAAGGGTTTCTTCTCCTGATTTATTTTTCCATAGAGTTCAATAGGAAAGTGAGTCAGGAGAAACAACCCTTAAAGTGATCCATCCATATCTACTGCATATCAGCGCAGTACCCTGTGCTGTTGCCTAGTAACTGTAATCTCTACTCCACATTACCTAGTAACCACCACTCCACACTGTTACTCAGCAGACAGGCTAATGCACTATGTTCCACTCCATTTTCTTTTCATTATATTGCACCATATTCATTGAATAGATCCTCTTATCCAGAGTGACTTCACAGTGAAAGAGAATATAAGTGCATTCACCTGAGTTATGTGAGCAACAATGAATGCCAGACCTGGCTAACAACAATCCCAAACAGGTGATTATAAAGCACTATCAGTAAATTAACTTACGCCAGCTTAGAGCCTTAATAAAAATCATGAATTAGTATAGATAACATCAATATAAAAGCATATAACTTGCTATAACAACCCTAAAGTCATTTTTAAGGCTGGGATTATGACGGAAGCCAATGAAATCAAAGCATCAAAGAATGCCCAAGGACAGATGTGCTCAATCTGAATACTTAAGTCAAGGGATGTGAGGTGGATCTGGCACACGGTTGTGTGTATAAAGAGAAGAGCTGGCCGCCCTTGGTCCTAAATGTGGTGGCAAGGCCTCTCTCCTCCCAGGCGAAGCAGGGCACAGCATACAAGAGTGAAGCAAGCTGTGAATAACAGGGCTGTTTGTGGCTGGTTTGGGGCTGGTAGCGCGGGGTGGGGCTAGCCCAGCAGGCCTGTGCTCTGGAGATGGGCTGGATTAGGGAGGCACAGGGCCGTCTGACTGTTCCTGGGGGTGCAGTGCCATTTGTAGACACAGTGGGCGTGTGTGGGGGCGGGGACAGTGCAAGTTGCGAAGGGTTAAGGCCAGCGATATTATTTTGACATATTGCGTAACCCTGGCGACCTTCGGCCTCATGACCACAGCGGAGGGGCGTGGCGTGCCGGCCAGACAGATCCCAAGGAAATCCGGGAGTCTGATTAGGTGCCAGGATTGGTAGGAATTTTGTTTTTGTGGCCTTCTTTCACTAGCAATAACAACTGGCTGGAATGACAACAGGTTCAACCCCCCACCCGCCTGCCTGCCCCTCCCATTAGAATGTAGTTATTTCACTGATGCTGCAAGGACCATGTGCTTTTCATCATTCCGGCTATTGAATCTGGGTTAGGTATTTATGTTATTTTTTATGTTATGTTTTATGTTACTTTTACCACTTGTAAATAAGAGTGATGTAGTTACTGTGTGCAATCATTGCATTTCTCATTTAGGTCTGTTTCATTGTGTCTTTTGCGTGAGGCTCACAAAGTGCTTGCACGTACCTGCGGCATGCCTCATAGCAGCATGCAGGCCAGCAGGAGGCCATGTAGATCATGTAGGTCTGAGGTACTAAACGAGCCTCAAACCATCACTCTGCTGCCAGATATGCAGTAGATATGGATGGATCACTTTAAGGGTTGTTTCTCCTGACTCATTTGCCTATTGAACTCTATGGAAAAATAAATCGGGAGAAGAAACCCTGAAAGTGATTCATCCGCACCTACTGCATATCTGGCAGCAGAGTATGTTTGATACGTCAGACCCTTGATGACTTACAGCCATTTAACCAACCATGTGTTCCATACTGTTCCAGTGTAATTTACAGCTTAATCTAGTCCCACCCCCAATTCCCATAGAGATCCATTCAAATGTAGAGTATGGCTAAATTTGAGCACAAGTGGGCATAAAATGGACACTTCCCTCCTTTCCCATTCCTGAGTGAATCCCACCTAGGTGTGCAAACAATGAAATTATGCTGTTTAGATCTATCTTTCTTAAGATGGAAGTCTCAAATTCCATTTTATTTAAATGCTACATTTTAACATGTGTTTCATTGACAATGGTCTTGTCTATATTGCTGCCCACTGTAACACTGCGAGAATGGGTGAACCACAAGGTGGTGGTGTGACTCAACTTTCTTTCTCCAAAGCCAGTCTTTTAGTCTTTATCTGGAGCCATACTGCCATCTTCTGGTCAATACTGTCACTGCATATTACAGTCTGAGCGAGTTTCAGACGTGTTCCCGTGGGAAAATACTTGTTTACAGCATAAATAAGTGGGTGGACCATTTATATGTCAATTGGTGATAGAGTGCAGAGCACTATATGTGTCACTTTTTGTAAATTGCTTGTCATTGCTGACAGTTCTGTAGTGGAGTGTTAAAGCCTAGAATCAGTAAAACTTAAATGCATTTTGTGTTTAACAAAACAAGTAAGAAGCTGAGTAACATTTGTTAAGAAGTGTTTGGCTCTTTTGGTGTTTTGGAGTTTTGGTTTGTTCCTGGCACACCACTTATGTACTGTTGTAGCTGTAAGGATGTGACAAGGGCGAAGGGACATTTTTTTTTTAGATGCCATCAATCAGGGAATGTACATGTATGACTTGGTTTGTGTGTGTTTGGTGCTTGGTGTGCGCGTGTGTGTCTGTGAGAGAAAGAGAGAGATTAAAAATTAAAAATAATAATAATAATAATTAAAAATAAGCTCAACAGGAAGCTTCAACTTGGCGGTAAATGAACTGAAGGAGAAAGCACGCAGGGCATTCTATGCCATAAAGAGAAATACACAAATTATACTGCCTATCAAAATTTGGCTTAAAATTTGGCTTAAAATATTCCAATCAGTCATTCAACCAACCAGCATTTTATGGCAGTGAAGTGTGGGGTCCGCTCACAGAGCAAGATTCAGCAAAATGGGACAAACACCCCATAGAAACTCTGCATGCAGAACTTTGTAAAAACATCCTCCAAGTCCAGAGGAAAGCACCAAGCAATGCATGCAGGGCAGAATTAGGCCAATATCCACTACTGATTAACATCTAAAAAAGGGCAGTTAAATTTTGGATTCACCTCAAAAACAGCGACCCCCACTCCTATCATTACAAGGCCCTGAAATACCAAGAGATGAGCCCAGAGAAGAGTCCCCTCAGCCAGCTAGTCTTGAGGCTTAGTTCATTAACCCCCCCTAACACAAAGCAGCCTCAAGACTGCACCTCACAAACAATTTATAGCAAAACATAAACAAGACTACATTACTTATTGGGACACACAAACAAAAACACAAAGCAAATTAGAGTGCTATCGGGCCCTAAAAAGAGAGTACACTGTGGCAGGTTACCTGACCACAGTGAAAGAAATAAAAACAAGAAAAATATTGACAAAATATAGACTCAGTGAGCACAACCTGGCCATTGAGACCGGTAGACACCGGCAGACATGGCTACCCAGAGAGGACAGGTTATGCTCACTATGTCATATTCAAGAGGTGGAGACAGCTTCATTTCCTCACAAAATGTGATAAATACAGTGAGGAAAGAACACGATACTTCATTAAAATAAAAGAAATTTGCCCTGATTTTGAGATGCTTTCAGAGGTAGAGAGGCTGCCATTCCTGTTGGGGGAGAAGAGGGACTGTGTGGCTTTGGCAGCACAGTACATTGCCACTTGCCACAAAATGCGGGACAGTGAGTAATGTCACATTACTAATTTTTTGTGTTTGACTTATGAACTTATGTAGATGTAGAATTTTATTTCTTTCTTTAGTGTGTGTGTGTGTGTTTACTGTAGTTAAATTTTCTATTGCTTATCTGTTATCTGTTTGTTATGTCAGTATATGCTTTGGCAATGTAAGTGTACCCTTGCCATGCCAATAAAGCTTATTTGAATTTGAATTTGAGAGAGAGAGAGAGAGGTGTGAGTGGAGGTTTCCAATGAGTTTCACTGACAGGTCTGTATCACATCTCAGGGAAATGGTATAGGCTGTAGAGCGGTGGATATTTTTGCTGCAGCCATCTTATTAACATGCATGATGGATTTTATATTTTTATTTTATCATTTCTATAATAAGTTTGTGTAGATGACGAGTGTTTCTGGATGGCTCATTCTGTTAAGGCAATGTACTAGGGCGTGGATGGGCTCCAGTGTTTCCCCTAGAAATTTTAATTAGTGGGTGGCGTTGTGGACTGGGTGGGGGTGGGGAGGGGTGTGCAGTATAATTGTTAATTATAGAATTATATAATACAATTCCTTTCACACCTCTGCGGTAATACTTACATAAAAATGAAAGACAACCAAAACCTAAGTGTGTGCATTAATAATTATTTATTTCAGTTAGGCTACTGAATATTTCAAAATGTCTCAGGTTTAGCTTTAACCCTTTCATGGGTCCAGTACAGTGGACAGGCTTTTCAAAGTCTAGTTTAACATAGTCAAAAACATTTGTGATTTCCAAAAAAATATCAGAGCAGATTCCTTACATCTTTGCCTAAATTTTGATATGCTCCATCTTGTTACATTTTATTGGCTTTTCTAGTTTTGATACAGTGAAAGTCAAAATGGCAGGTGGAGGTGGAAACATACAAACTCCCTCTGGTGTAGCTGTGAAAACCTTCTATTCCTAGAGAACAGAGCATGTAAAAAAAAAAAAAAATTCTTATGAGGGAAGATCCAAGGAGCAGAATTAGTTATATTTGTGACAAAAATTACCGTAGTTCTTGTATTGTATACGAAAAACCTTCTATCCACTGAAGTGGACATCATGCATTAAGAGTTGTAATCTGCATGTGTGGTCTATGTTTTCAAGGGGCCATTTGGGGCACATTTCTGTGACCTAGGCGGATGAAACACATGCGGAGTTTGATGTGTAAAAAATATTGCTCTGTTTTGTAATAATTCATGCATGAAAGGGTTAAGATGACTGAACATGTAATACATTAGCCTAATTCAAATATCAATGATATCTCAGCTTAATATCAGCTCCCGAGTTTTGCCCATCTCTGCTAGAAACTCTTGAGGGGGTGGGGGGGATTGGTGGGCAGCTACTTATTATTACTGGGTGGAGCCCAGTGTTTTCTATGGTAGGAGAAACACTGGGCTCCGTGGTCTAGTGAGGATTCTGAACCGTGGCAGTGCCAACTGTGGCTGGCAAACTAGCAGGGAGATTCACAGTCGGCTGTAGCGTCACCGATGGATGGGAGTCGGGTTTCAGTCGGCTTGGATGACATAATCCCATCACTCAACAACTACCTCTGCCGGTCATTTGGCACCCACAAGTTTATCTGTTGGGCTACAATAAAAATGAAGGCGTCTTCCTCCGACTCATGTCAGTGCAAACTCATGTCGCTTGCGAACTGCGGTGTGATGAGAAGCAGCAGCTGACATCACATGCTTCGGCAGAGAGCGCGTGTCTCTCTGCGCTCTCCCAAATTAGCGACGGGGTTGCAGCGCAAGCGCAATCGGGTGTTCCTAACCGGAGAGAATGGGGGACAAGTTTCAATAAAAAATCTTGGCGGAGTAGCCTTGGAAATGTTCTTTCCCCTTGAGCCACAAGCCGTGTGGGTGAGGGAACTGCGCCCGCAGGTCCCATGATACCCTCCTGCTGATCCTCAGCGAGCTGGCGGGTAGCCTGTGCCTGGCACCCTCCCTGGCACCGCTGCGCCATCGTCTGAGATTTGGGAGCACGGGACAGGCCGAGCCCCCTCCCAGGGCCCCATTACGTCCCTAAACGCTGATCTCTCAACCCCCCTCCCCCCGCATCGGGGTGCCGCAACCCACCATAATGCCACTTCAGCTCGCGGTGGCCGGTTTCCTCGGCAACGGATAAACAAACAACCTCCGTGCTGCGTGGCCCCTCGCGCCAGGCAGCTGACTGACTTATGAGAGGAGCGACGTCACCCGACCACGGCCCCCGCCACCAACCTCCCCGCGGCTGTCACCCCACTTCCCCTCCTTATCTGAGAGTGCCTTTCCCCCAGGAAAATGACATTCGCGGTCTCACCTTCGAAGCCCCTGCATACGAGTCTGGCTTCTCGAATGTTTCACCGTGTTCGTACTTAGCCTTTATTACCCACAAAGGCTTGTGTCTTTCAAGAGGCATGGCCAAAATAGCAGAAGCACATACCAAGGATTCCAGTAAAAAAATTAATGATACAACAGCAGAGTTAAGAGACTTAAGAATGCTCAAAAGATAACACTTCAGATAAGAATAGGCCATCTTCAAGCAATTAAACATTATCCGACTGGATAATTCAGCATTGGCAATTTTTCAGCCATTGCTATGATTAGATTGTACAGTATGTTTGAGCTGGATGACAGATAAATCCCAGATGATAACTTGGCGTTACAGAGAGATTTTTAAATGTTCTGCTGTGAAAATATTTAAGGGCTGTTCTAAGAGGTGATGAAAATGCTCTCACAGAGATCTCTGGCAACCCCCCAAAGATCACCTTCCAGTTGATATGCTGAGGTCTGTCAGGACATCACAGAGTTGCTGGACAATGGCAATGTCTCTGTAGCCAGGGAGGCCTTGTGATCAGTGTGATCAGTGCATTATATATATACTGTATATATATATATATATATATATATAATTATTTTGTAATCATTTTTTAGTATTCTGGCAATCTTCATGAACTCAATCTGTTTCTATAGTGTCTTACTTTGTTTGTTGTAGATGCTTTTATTGTCTTTTTAATAAATCAAGTTGTAATTTTTAAACAATTCATCAAGTAGGAATGTTATGAGATGAAGTGGAATGGAGTGAAATAATATTGAATAGAATGAAAATGAATGAATTTGCATGTAATTAAATAGTTTACTAATCCCCAAGAGTAAAGTTCACGTTGTCTGCACGTATGATACACATACACCTCATTTTAATTCTCTTGGAACCTGCCCCTTTAAGCTGCTTACAGACTGCACCATTTCATGTTGCTTCTCACAGTAAAATTTGAATAATGTGTGAGTCTATGAGTACTCCAAGATGCGTCTCCTTAATTTTGTATAATTGCGTACTCTGTTTGCATATGCCTTATTTGTTATGGTGCAAAACCACTTTTATAAAGAGATGTTACAAGAATACATCTGATCCTGTAATGGGACATAATATTATACCACACATCAAAAGAATATATATTAATCACTGCCGTAATAAATTATGCCATCCAAACTCACTGTAAATGCGGTAGATTTATTGTGGTTAGGGTCTCCACCCAATGCTGAATGGATTTGTGCTAGAGCTCAGTTTGTATACACAGGTTAAAGGTTAAATGGCAAAAGAATGTGTCCTCAACCGCTGCCCGCCTCCATTCCATGCAACTGCTACCACTTAGAAGTATCAGTGGGCAACTAGCTAATTCATTAATGGTGCGCTGAAATGTCAAACCAACATCCTGTTTGTCACTTGAGTACAGACACATACCCTGCTTCCTGTGCTGGTATTGTATAAAACCTGGGCTGTTGGCACATGTAGTGCTGCTATCATTAAAATGGCTAACATTTTCTCTCAGGACACCACATTGTGTACGTCAGAGGTTGCCAAACATTTTAACCCTAAAATACTTCCTAAAATAACCACCCAATGGCTGATGAACCCCCCCCCCCCCCCCCCCCCCCCCCCCCCCAAATCAATAAAATGTTTAATGTTTGACACCTTCATTAAACACCCACAACAGGTTGCAATGCAGTGGCCATGTATTACACTAGTACAGAATGACACAGTACAATGTTTAATTCACAATGCTAAGTAACCATTTTGTACAATATAAATATGGAGATGCACAGTTGCAGTCTGTATGGAGAAAAAAAGCGTTTGGTTATACATTCTTATTGACAGAACAAGCGACTTTCATTAAATATAAACCACAGTAATATACTACATTTCAGCTTGAAATTAGTTTTGGTGTCTCTGCATAAAATCTTGCGTGTGTTTTGAAATTCAAATCCAGGAACAGCAATTTATGCACTTAATATACTTGCTCAAGCCCTGTGGTATTATTTCAATTATTCACAAGGAATTGTTATTGCACAAGCTTTATTTTCATTTCTGAATTCCATGTAATGCCATATTACCCACAAACTGTCATAAGAATGAATGCACAAGAGGGTACACACTGAGTTCCATGGATATTAATCAAGTATTTAACCCTTTCAGAGCTGATCTTGCTAGCGAGCGTAGCTAATAGACTTTTGGCTAACTGTGACTAAGAGGCCTTTAAAGCCAGCTATTGGGGGATTAAATATGGATGTGCTGTGCCCCTCTGTATGGTTTTGCCAGGGTGTTCTTTTCGTCCAGTACAGGCAGGTCTTCCACGGAAGTTCCCCCACACAGTCTGCATGGTGAAACGTGAGCTGCTGGCCAGTGTGTGTCATGGCGAGGGGCAGTCTAGCAGTGCCCCCGTCCTAAACACTGCGACACCGGCTGCCATTACATTAGCTTTGATCTAGAGAAACCCTGCTCCAAAATCCAGCAGACTCAAGCTGGTTAATTACACAAGCCTCAATCCATTCTGCAAAGAGTATACAAGCAATTATTCCACTTCAGGGTGGCAGTGCAGTGAGGTTTAGGATCTGGGCTTAGAGCCAGTAGGTAGCCGGTTTGACTCCCAGTTGCTTTGCTGCCTTCGGACCAGTGAGCAAGGCAATTTTTTTATCAGTGTACAATGGTATAATGTGTTATATATGTAACATGTAAACGTGAAGACATTATTTTACATGAAAGGCATATTAACAAATGTACGATGCATTTTTTGCAAGAAAATCTTTTAGAATGCACATGTCCCAGCAAATAGAATAGAATAACTTTTATTTTCCTGTGAGGGAACTTCAGTTGTAGCCACCAGCAACAACAACAACAAAAAAAGACAGACAAGTGGGGCAGACCCACAGCACACAAACAAACATAATCAAATAAAGACATTCAGTAGAATCATTGAATTAATCAAACAGATTATGTGAATGAAAGTGAAGGTATGAGTCATGATTAAAAATTGAGCATGAAAAACAACAGCTCCCCATCCGCCCCCGCTGTCACGCAGTCCAACGGCTGTAGGAACAGAGCTGTCGACGTACACAATGTCATCCTCCGCAGTCATCCGCGACTTTCCTCCATACACGCAGACTCTGTCCACTGTCCAGTCGAAACGGAGCACCGAACTGCCTCAACCTCTCCACTCCCCACTCCCCACTCGTCGCTCAGTCCTGCCTTTTCAGGATTGACTCCAGTGAAGAATGATGGTAACTTTGTAGCTGCAGATTACATGTCGCCATTACAGCGCCACGTTTACGTGACGGTGTTTTCTTTGAAGAGTGAGAGAAAAATGGGTGTGACAGGGATTGGGAAGCAGGTAGGGTGGGGTAAGGTGGTGAGGCTGGCATTGGTCATTCACTCACCGAAACGACATGTAGCGCCTCTCAGTAATTAACTGGGTTTGCCATGATATGCTTGTCTTTGCTTTGATTAGTTAATCCCTGGAGATGTGATGCCTGAAATTCTGCAGAGAAAAGGGCTTGTAGTCCATCCTATGCAGGGAAAGGCCGACTGTTCACGTAGCAGAGTCTTGAATTCCATTAGAGACTGTTGACAACCATACTGGAGAGTGCTCTATCAATGCTTTCTGCAGTGTTCCTGCAATTGATATTCCTGTTCACCTGTCAAGTATACTGTACTCCATTGGTGCAATCTGATTACACTAAAGGCTAAGAATCGATCCTAACTGCTATGTAAAGTACAATATTGTGTATTTTAAAAGCATAACAGCAATGCTTCTTAAATGTATTTCTCAAGGTTTCAATGACAAAGATCACTGTTCCTGTGTGCTTTCTACCAGATCTGTCATCGTCAGGATCTGATTGAAAAGTTGTCTGTGTCTTGCAGGCAATAAATGCTCTTTATATGATTTCCTGTTTGCCTGTAATGTTTGCATGACATTTTTCATAGACGTCCGGTTGATGCGGAAACATTAACAGCACTTTGTTGCCGTTTTAATGTTCTAAATTTGATTTTTTTTTCTCCCCTCAGCATCTGGATAATGTTGTAACTGTGTCATGCCTGGCATTCGGAGCACTGTATAACCTTATCTGGGAATGGCCTGACACGGACAAAGTGGTTCAGCCAAGGAGGTCGTCCATCTATTTACAGTAGGGAGGAGGGTTACATATCGACTGAGCGGCCTTTAAAAAAAAAAAAAAAAGTCACGATAAAGCACGCTTTTCCTTATTAGGCAAACCGAAGCGCCGTGACCGTAGCGAAATCTGGAGCACGGCGGGACAGCGTTCTCAGGACACCCTTCAGCAGCAGCGAGGCGCAGTCACGTCCCCTCGCAGGGGGGCGGGAGATTAATGCACAGTTCCTCTCCGCCATTCTTTGTGTCATTGGATCAGCTGCATGCCAGGCGGGGCTATGGCTTCTACAGCCTCCACCCCCACCATGTAGGGGCTGCAGTTTGGGCCTAACAGTACAGTGGGTAAGGAACTGGGCATGTAACCTGAAGGTCAAAACCTTCCTCAGTGAGGGAGCTGCCATGGTAACTGTGATGAAGGCCTGCACTTGATTCATGGATCCTCTGGACAAACTGTGGATGCTGTATGGCTCATTCTGTTAAAGCACATGGTTGAATCCAGACCATGACAGTGCTGACTGTGGCTGGTAGCTGCATAGGGCAACAAGCAATTTGCGATTGGCCCATATATTGTAGTGAAAGTCGCATATGAAAGGTCCCTCCTTCGACTATGTGAGCTCTATGTGGGCTTAGCTGTAGTCTGCTGTCTGAAAAGAAGCAGCTGGTGAGGAGAACGGTGGAAGTCTACACTCTCCGAAATCTGTAGTGGGGTTCGCGCAGTGTGCGTGGCAGCGGTTGCAGATGATTGGATATGCTTAGTGCCGTGTTGGTCGGGAAATTTATTTATAAAAAAACAAAATGGATAACGAGACAAAAAAGGACCATGATATCACACCTTGGGCCCTATCTTACACCCGGCACTAAGCAGCACTAACCCAAACTCAAGTGTCTTTGCTATCTTACACCCGGCGCTAAGCGGCGCTAACCCAAACTCAAGTGTCTTTGCTATCTTACACCCGGCGCTAAGCAGCGCTAACCCAAACTCAAGTGTCTTTGCTATCTTACACCCGGCGCTAAGCAGCGCTAACCCAAACTCAAGTGTCTTTGCTATCTTACACCTGGCGCTAAGCAGCGCCAACCCAAACTCAAGTGTCTTTGCTATCTTACACCCGGCGCTAAGCAGCGCCAACCCAAACTCAAGTGTCTTTGCTATCTTACACCCGGTGCTAAGCAGTGCTAACCCAAACTCAAGTGTCTTTGCTATCTTACACCCAGCGCTAAGCAGCGCTAACCCAAACTCAAGTGTCTTTGCTATCTTACACCCGGCGCTAAGCAGCGCTAACCCAAACTCAAGTGTCTTTGCTATCTTACACCCGGCGCTAAGCAGCGCCAACCCAAACTCAAGTGTCTTTGCTATCTTACACCCGGCGCTAAGCAGCGCCAACCCAAACTCAAGTGTCTTTGCTATCTTACACCCGGTGCTAAGCAGTGCTAACCCAAACTCAAGTGTCTTTGCTATCTTACACCCAGCGCTAAGCAGCGCTAACCCAAACTCAAGTGTCTTTGCTATCTTACACCCGGCGCTAAGCAGCGCCAACCCAAACTCAAGTGTCTTTGCTATCTTACACCCGGCGCTAAGCAGCGCTAACCCAAACTCAAGTGTCTTTGCTATCTTACACCCGGCGCTAAGCAGCGCTAACCCAAACTCAAGTGTCTTTGCTATCTTACACCCGGCGCTAAGCAGCGCTAACCCAAACTCAAGTGTCTTTGCTATCTTACACCCGGCGCTAAGCAGCGCTAACCCAAACTCAAGTGTCTTTGCTATCTTACACCCGGCGCATGGTTCATAATAACGCCTTGCGTTCACGTCATTTAACTACCATGTATTCTTGCGCCCACTACAAGTGAACTGGGCGTGTTGGTCTTAAGATGAGGAGTGGCCAGGATTCTTTCTGGCGTATTGCTATCTTGAGCCAGCAGAAAGCGCTTGCGCTAGAACCACCACAAACCTGGTCTAAAGTCATGTCGCAGTTGTTTACATGTTATTTTAATGGCGCATATAAGTGCGTCTACATAGGCGTGTGCACAATGCGCGTACCCTCCTGTCTGTTACACACAGGGGCGCGCACAAGCATGACTAAAATATCTAGATCACAGTGTGAAATATTATTATTGTGTAGGCTATATCAAAAATGCATAATAAAAGGTTCCATAGGTCCACATACCTTTCCCTCAGCGAAGGGAAACGATGCCACATTACATTTCTCTCAGCCCACTCCATCAACATCCAGGCGATGTGTGATGGTACGGCACAATGGCTATCCATGAAAAAGGAGCTGATAACACCTATATCAAGCCTAATGCGCAAATTGTCATTTACACCTAATGCGTGAATTGTCATTCAATGGAAAACTCGCGCACTGCAATAGACGGACTTTTGAGTTTTGAAAATGCGCTTCAGATGTCATTACAATACAGCTCTGTTTATCTAGGAATACAGCCTGTAAGTAAATAGAATGGTTTGTGACTGAAAAAAGTTCAAACCCTTGTCCAGTGAATATTGCTTTTATTGTTTTTCAAATAGCCTAGGCTACAGCGGATTCGCTGTGCATAAGGTTTTTTCGATAGCCTATGGTTAGAAAACGGAGATAAATGTCACCATGTTAACTGAATTGTAACCGTAGCTATTCTTCGTCCTTCATATTTTTTTAATTACAGTCACATGGTTTCCATATCCTCAGCTTATTAAAACCCCGCTGATTTCACCTGTTATTCCTTAACTGAACAGAAGATTTTAAAGAGAACTAAGCGTCTAATTAGAAACTAAAAACAAATTTGCAGCACGTTACAATTAATCCACAAATAATTTTAATACCATTATCTGCATGTGCGCTTTACAGGAGCAGGTCTGTTTCCCCTGCTGTAAATCACACTTTTAACAGTCTTCCTGGGAAAGTGGATTGTTTTAAAGCATTACGCTACCAGTAAAACAGGTTGGTCACATTTCCATAAGCAGGACATTATAAAACAAGGGAAAATATGCTTGAACCTATGGGTTGCCAACCTGACAGCTTTATTGTATTTAGTGTCATCAAGGCAAAATAACGTTATTTATTTTATTAATCAAAATTAGAATGCAGGTAATGAACTTCGGATGAAGCTTGAACATGAGTTCATTGCTTCATTGCATAATCAAACAAAATTTGTTAAACAAGCAGGCTAATTTGGCGTTTTCTAAGGTAAGACGGAAGCCATTGGTAGCTTATTCTCAGCTGTTGCAGGTGCCTTTAACGAAATTTAACCGCATATATTTTGTAAAATAACAGCACTGTCAGAAATTACCGGGAACTCATAATGGTTTGTCCGAATAATATTTATCATAGGCTACTATTGATCCATATAGCCTATTCCTTGATCACACTAAACACGCACAAGCATGTCTGTTTCGCCATCATAAGCAATCCGCCAAGGTGGAAAAGCAGGCTTTTAAAGGGAATGGGATATGACATTTTGATTGGTTTATTGCATGTCACGCCCAAGACACACCTATAATTAATGAAGAGACTAGGTTCAGCCCACTTAGATGCTGCGCCCTGCTTAGCGCCCAAAAAACACGCCGTTAAAATAGCAAAAGTGGACTTGGACACGCCCTAAATTGACTTTACGCCATGCGCTTAGACCAAGCGCCAAGATCGCCAAGATAGAGCCCCTTGTGTTCATAATTTGCTATAGAATTGTTTTTCTACCATAGTAGCACTGGTCCGCCTTACCACGGCAAAGAAAATATTTGTAAGCTGGGCCTTATACACACCCGCATGTGCCGTCTGCCCAAAGCTGCAGTAAATGGAGTTTGGGACTCTCTTCTCATTCCCAGTAACCCACTGTGCAGTGGGTGACCTGGCTTTGAGCGCCATCAGCTTACTCTCAGCAGACTGAGCCCAGCACTGGGGTCAGAATCTCTAGACCCGTGGATTTAAAAGCTCCGTCACAATCCCTGTGTGATCCAGACCACCAGGCTCTGGAAACCGAAGTCTGCGACGTTCTTCGCCAAGCCCCACATCCATGTAACTTCACTTCCTCTCAGTGTGTCTGACCGTTAAATTGGGCCGGGACCCTCACTGTGGCACGTCTCCAAATAGCTGTCCCTGCCCCCCTTTTGTTTGTACTCAAGCTGTAGCAGAGACAGAGGCTCTTTGGAAAAAAGGAAACAAAAATAAGCTTACATTCATTCCTCAAAATAGACAGTCAAGAAAGAAAATGGCAGCCATTATCTTTACACCAGGGTCCCTCCTACGATATTCTAGAATTCTTCTAGAAGGATCTCTGAGTCCTTTTTTATTTGATGTGGAAGTGAGTGATTTATAGTATGTTACTATCAACTTGTGATCATGCAATTTTGTTGTCCTGAGAGTTTTTTTTCCCCTCAATGGGAAGTAAGTACAGTATCATTCCTATGAAGTCTGAATTAAGACGGTGAGTGAAATTTGGTATCACGTGTAGGCTGACACCACCACTAGCAATTAGTTTCAGCTTGAATCAACATTAATGTTGGGGTGTTCCTCAGCTTTTATATCCTCAGATGTCAACAGCATCTTCTGTCATGCCATACGTTTGGAGAACTCTTTGTCAAGATTTTCTGGTGCCCTGTATTTTGAGGGCTGTACGATGTGTCTGGGTTTCAGATGGCAAGCGTTTGAAAAGCTGTAAGGGTTTTTTCTGGGTTTCTGTATATACTTGTGGTTTAAAGGAAACATAAATGTAAACCAGTTGAGACCCAGTGGAGTCTGACGGATCTCTCTCCCATGCCTGTCAAGATGAGACAATGCCACTGTCCATAATGTCTGCACTGCCAAGCTTGTTTCAGCGCTGTGAAAAGGTTGCTTTCTTCTGTTTGTTAGAACCTCTAAAGTGCTACAGTGACACATGATGTACCCCAGTTTGGGTTGAGTGGAGTGAATTCTTAAACTATTTTATTAGCTAGCTAACTGTTTTTGGTCTAGGCTCTTTTTTTACCATGTAATCCATGTTATTGTTAACATTATTACTGAGAACAACATGTAAATGAAGATGGATAAAATAATAAATGATTATGATAAATTATGATTTACCACATAACTAGCCATATATGCATATGGGCTACTATAATTTATCAAATATGACCACTTTCTCTGATCTTGTGGCTGGAACAGATCAAGGGGAAAATGGTCTGAACCCTCTGCTTAGACAGAAATAGTTCATGCCAAGATGTACAAGTATCTGAGGTAAACTTCTTACCCATTATCGCTTTCATTATTTTCACGCCTCAAAGAGAAAGCAGAGGTGTGGCGGAGTCTCGCTGAGTCTCTGGAGTGCGTGAGCAGCGGCTGTGTCTGCAGCTGTTCATCCTGCACAAGGATTCTCATCGCCTTTTCCCATTGCCCTCTAATTGATTTTCAACTCTCTCTCTCCCGCTCTCCCCCTAAACTGCCACTTTGGAGGAATCAATGATTCGGTCGGGGCTTTGGAGGGGATTATCTGGCCGTGTATGTGTGCCCCTCTGTTTTTAGGCTGAGCTGAGCTTGTTTTGGGAAGCTGAGTGCATTCAACGGGAAGGTTGTTTGGGGGGGGGGGGGCGGCGGTGGATTGAGTGTAGGATACACACAGGCGATTAATCAAATCCAATTGATAGCTACTCCTTGTGAAAGCCACTTGCTGCCTTTCCAAAACGTCTGCTGTGCCCCATTGGCTGCTCATCATGTGGCGCTGTAATGGGATTTGTGTTCCCCTGCATCACATTGACTAAGCGAAGGATTCAAGCTCATTTACTGTGAGTGATTCAGTGTTGATGTCGGATAAAGGCGCTAATGGCGTTGAAGTTTATTTTAAAGTGGTGTGGTCTGTCATAAACTTGACTTTAATTGAGTTCATTCACCTTGGACAGTGGCTGACCATAAAGTTCGGTTTTAATATTTCGACTTTTTTTCTGACAGGGCCACTTGATATGTCTAAAGAAAAAAATGAGTTGTGTAAGTCTCTCTGGATAAGAGCATCTGCTAAATGCTAGTAATGTAATGAGCCAACAATGGCCTTTTTATCAGCATGTGGATATTTCCACGCACCGTTCCGAGGTTCACGCACTTTTAAAAGCCACCCAATTGGCTGAAGGCCGAAGGCCGGTGGCTGAAATGGATGACCACGGTCTCAGCTTTCGGCCGGCTCTCAGGTCTCGGCCAGCAGTACCATTTGCTTTTAACGAGGCCACCATATCCACACGATATCCAGCCCTTAGGCCATTTCCCCTTTAAATGTAGAAAAAGAACCGGACTGGACTGGGATGGGTTTCTTTTTGAGATGGCTGGGAGAGAAGTCATCCGCCTGACTCCACCACAAGTGAACTGAGGGGCCGACAATGTTTCAGTCAACAAGATCAGCCCGCCTTCACTTTTTCCACACTTTTGGTTCTTGGGAGAGAAAGAGGGTAGAGTAGAGTTGGTTTTGTCTTTATTTTTCGTCTTCAGTATCCTGCAGCATTCGTTCAATAGCGATGTGAGGAATGCAACTAGTGTAGTGCTCTCTCTCTCTCTTTCTTTCTCTCTCTTTCTCCCTCAATATACTTTTGCCCCCTGCCAGTTCCAGTCAAGCGACAAGGAGCAATTTTCCATAAATATACTGAAACTGAATTAGTCTTTGGAAACGTCCTAAAGCTCATTTCAGATAATCTTTGCCTGTTCAGCTGAATTGCTTTGTAGCCCTGTGCGATTTGGCTGTGGAGAATATTGCCTGTTCTTTGGCTGCTATACAAGTAGGTCTCTGGGCATCCTACAATGCACACCTGGGGAATGGGGAGGGGGCTTACCCTAAGCTTGTAAAAGGCATGAGGGTGTGGAGGAGAGGCGGGTGTGCGATCATCGCTAATGTGTTTGTTTATTTTCAGTAAATATGATTGGTGGTTTCTGTAGTATCCTGGAATGCGGCAGGCTCTGTCATTAGACCACCCACTCTACGGGGAAGGACATGGCAGACGAATCTGGCTGTCAGGCATCCCTCTGCCCATAGCCATTTAGCCTCATCGCAACACAAGGTGTTGTGTGCTTTTCTTTTTTTATGTTTCGTTTTGCTTTTTTTTTTTGTTAACAGCTTTTTGTGACGTGTTTTTTTTATTATTATTTTTTTTTTCCACAGTGAACAAAAGCTACAAACCTAAAACATGTCCGCTGCATAAACAATCTGTGAAGACGTGTACAGCACCTGGCCAGCCTCTTAAAGTGGGCCACTCAAGAATTTAGATTTTTAGGTTACGTTAGCCTGTGATATACTTTGTGAATTTGTGAAAAGGAGCAGCTCCAGGCTATTGTATACATATTGTCTTTGTAGAGCTTCCATGACACACCACACGACCCTGTCTGTCCGTTCGTCTTGATTGGTTGACTGTCTGAATGTCTGTCTGTCTCTGTCTCTCTATGTCTATAAGGTTTTATAGTATATTATTTATATTAATATTATCAGGCCCGAAGATAACCAGGCATCCCGTACAAAAAATATGAGTGTGCATGTGTGTACGTGCAGGTGTGTTTGAATGCATGGGTGTGCGTACTGAATGTTCAGGAGGAGAGAGAGAATGAGGGAGGGAGGGAGGGAGGGAGGGAGAGGGGGTGACTTAGAGGGAGGGGGAGGTGTGCTAAACCAATCATCGCCGGAGATTGGCTGTGCATGGGGTGGTTTCCTTTTACAGTCTCTTGCCATGCAGGCTATTTTAAAGAGGCACCCAACACAGCTGTAGTTAACAATCTGCAGCAGGAGCTGGAACCGAGTTGCTACCGTAACGCTGCCCTGAGAGCCCGTCGGAAAGTGAGACTGATTCCTGCGCACGGGACGGAGCATCGCTTGTGTGGAAACTTTCTGAGGGAGGTGCGACAGCGATACCCCTCCCTTCACCCTGCTCGCTGTTAGCCGGTCCTCTCCAGTCCGCCCCACAGGTCCCATCCCTCCACGGTCCCCGCGTCCTTCCAGCGAACAGCCTCGG
Organism: Synaphobranchus kaupii; assembly: GCA_029718625.1. NCBI lineage: Eukaryota > Metazoa > Chordata > Actinopteri > Anguilliformes > Synaphobranchidae > Synaphobranchus > Synaphobranchus kaupii. The sequence continues at coordinate 82,173,292 of CM056377.1, forward strand.
ACCCTCAGCGGCTCTCCCTCTGTCCCTCGACAACCCAGACCCGCCGTACTAGCACCCACCCCCGCCGGCCGCCTCCCCACCTTCGCTCCGCTTCTCCCTGTCAGACGATGGCCCTCCTCAACTGACCCTTGCCGCCTTTCGTCCTCCTCGGGAAAAGGGGGACGCACGGAGCCGCTGCCTCGGGCATGTTCAGTCCCGCCGCTCGGCCCCCCACCCAGCGCAACCAATGAAACGATTCGGCAGCCTGCGCGGGAGCAAGAAGCGCAAGGACCAGGACAGACGGACGGGCAGACGGCAGTCTGAGCCCCACAGCCTGCCCGGTACTGTAAAAGGGTGGATGGGGGGGGTGCATAGAGCATAGAGCATAGGGGGGGGGGGGGGGGGGTTTCACCTGGACAAGCTTCTCTTTTTAGTTCCCGTATGTGATATCTGCTGTGTTCTCGTCTGTTTTGGGTCCGGTGTCGAGAAAGTCGTTCACACTCTGAGCACAAATGTGTGGTAGAAGTACAACGTGGGGCGCCTAAACAGATCCATTTAAGTTGGGGAGGGGTCGTTGGCACAGGCACACAGGAGAGATGATCGGCCCTTGCCCTTGTGTTCTTGTGACTTCCCTCCTTGAAAAACGTGGCAGACTGATGTGCGGCAGCCGTAGTGTCTGACCGAGGGAATTCTCACCGTCGCATGAGTAGTTAACTGCCACTGACCTATTTCACAGGAAGTGCTGCTCGTCGAGAGACAGAGACAAAGGCAGAGACAGAGGTTAGATAGTTGCAGGCAAAATTATTATAATTGGCCTTTCTGTCAATAAAGCATTACAACAATCATTATAATTGCAATGTTTAACCTGCACATTTGTTAATTGGTTTTAGTGTATATTCACTGGATAAACACTTGTTTATTTTGTACACAAACAAAGCATTTTGAATTTAAAATTTAATTTAAATGGAGAGAGAAAAGGACAGAGAGAGAGAGAAAGAGACTGTCAGTTTGGCAGAATGACCACATTCTCTCCTCTAATTTGCTCTCAGTACCAGACTGTTGATGTGAATGATATATTTGAATGGAGTTAGAGGAAAAACTTGCAGTAGCATCTCATTGAACAGTTATGCCACTGCTTAGAGAATTATTATAGTAATTAAGGCTGGGAGAAATCTGTTCTGTTGTACATTCTTTCTACTTGGAAGAATGTTGCATGCATAAATTACTGATTGCTATCACCCAGCCTTTTTTGTAAACAGCCTTATTCAGAGTCATCTGGAATGTGTGCGATAGCAATTATAGTAAGACAGTTAGGATACTAGATACTGAATATAAGGAAATAACATTACAAGAGTAAAATTTGAAATGCAAGCAGTTCTAGCAGTATAAATTAAATGTTTGTTTAAAGCCATAAATGGGAGGGAAACAAGGTTGTTAGAGGGAAATTCTGTGGGATACAGGTACAGAAAGGTCCAGAGGAAAGTAAGGAATTTAACAGAGTTGTGATTAATGTGTAAGTGTAGGAAGCAGGGGAAATGCTTCAGGCTGCTGACAAAAGTAACTTGAGTCGTCGTAGGCAATTGGAACCTTAGGACTGAGTCCAGAATGCGCCAGAAGAATATTCACTGTGATCACACGACAAAAGAAATGTTTGCAGAAAGTTTCAAAAAGGATACATGGGAGCCTTGTGAGAATATGGTGCTCTGTCACTTTTTCTTCTCTGAGGGCAAGATGTGCCCTTTTTTCTGGAATTGGATGACTTCCAGGGACGTCTGGCAGGCAGTGACAGATCGAGCTCTCCGAGCGCCACCTTAACCTGGTGCACACCCCGTGTATAATAATCCCACACCTCTTAATTTGCCACACCGCTCCTGAAATTCGGCGAAGGTCAGGTCCACATAAGCACCTGCACTCAGCAGTGGGGAAACGCAGAGAGCCAGGATGGTATTGATGTACTTTATTGTGCCACTGACAAAATGAAAATGCTGAACTTTTCAAAGCCAGAGTGTGCGTTATTCAGTCGACATGACACAAGGTGCCAATTTGTCTGTGGAATCAAACTGGGTTGAATTCTCCAGTTCTCTATTTAGCCGCACGGCTTCACTGGCCTCTGATTTGCTACTGGTTTTCCTACTGGCTTATACCAGAAGTTATGGGCTTATGTTTTAATGACTTTGCGACACAGTACAATTGTTTGTAATTTGCTTTTAACATTCTTTTCATAATTTTTCTTCCTTTCTCCAATTTGGAATTTAAGACTTTGTACTCAAAATACAACAAAAAAGTGCACCACACACCTATTTTTTTTTAGCCCCCCCCTCCCCCTCTCCTACTTTGGAATTGAAAAATGGATTCTCAACACAGACATACTAAAGGAGGCAAATAGAGGTGTAGTCTAAGGTGGAGTCTATAAGTCTATAATAAGGATTTCATCACTAAATCTTGTTAACAAGGTTTAGAGTGAAGCAAGTACACAGCAGGGAATGCTGTTCAAAGTGCAGCCTAGCCATCCTCCTCTCCAACAGTAAAATACCAAGGAAGTAAGATCTTCAGAAATATTCATTTTAAAGCAATGTCAAGGATTCAAGTAGATCCGGTGCACAGATTTTAAATTAATTTGCTGGTGATCCAATTTTTTAGAGGATGAAAAAAAGCTTAGCTCAAATAACATCCTAAACGAGATTCGTGTGAAAAGCGGGAAGATCCATGTCCCGAGCTTTCTGGTTTTCCCAAATATCTGCTGAGAGGGTTATTTTTTAGCTTTTATGAATTCTTTATAAAGAAGATATGAGCTTTAAAGCAGCAGACCTGGCAGTATTCCCTTTTAATACTTCTAAGCTCATTTTTGCTTCAGTTAGGAATTATTTGGATCATTTCCACAACAGAAACTTCAAAGCGGCACATTGTGAAGTCCTTAATTAAAACCTACCTACTATTTTAAAAAAAGAAAAAAAAGAAAAAAGTGATAATGCAGAGCGCTCTCAGCTAAGTACCTGTCACTGTGCGGGGTGATATCGATTCCTCGCACAGCGTGTCCTCAGACAGAGGTAAGGATATCCTCCCCCCCGCACCCCGCACAGTGCATCACGTTACCTCTGCTCCATCTTAGGAACGCATCATGAACCATTTCCTTAAATGGCACCCAGGGTAGTTCTCTGAATAATTAAAATCTTTGATGAAGTTCTTTGTCTCTGTAAATGCCATGATTGGAGCCTGCAGGTAATTTAACATTGAACCATGAATGATTGTGTTTGTTTGGATGCACCGTATTGTAAGGCTGGTTGGTAAACAGCTGGTTTATTCAACCTGTCATTCTTATATTTTAATTTATAACAGAACAACCCTTTGTGCCCTTGAAATATGGAGAATTGCTTAAAGTTCTCAACCTCATTTTTAATACTGACTGAAAAGTAAGAACTTCATAAAGATACTGCCCCAGTTGTTTCAGTGAAATCCATCAATGTTGGAACCAAAAGAAAATGCTTTGGATTTCTTTTGTTTGGTTTTGTGGAAGCATTTTCCAAGAAAAGGAAAACCACAGCATAGTTTGAAGACAAACAAACAGGGGCCTGATTCACTTCCCTTTTGGTTGTTTCACACAGTATGTGGACAGACCTTTGAGTTTCAGCACAGGTCTCTCAGACAACATGACTCTTTATCTTTTACTCTGTGAGGCTATTAGAGGAAACAGCCACAGTCGGGAGCCTTTTTGCCATAGAGCTGATATTCGGCAGCCGAAATGTCAGGAGATAACCCAAGCAGAAAGAACTACCCCAAGGTATGTTTCTTCCCTGAACCTTTCCTTCCTGGTCAATGCAGATTAGTCCCGTTGAAGAATGTGGCAGGACATGGTGCTGTGTAGTTTAACAGTACATTGTAGTTGTTAAAGTTGCAGGTGGCGTGTGGTGATTAAGGTTTCAGTGGTACAGTAGAGCAGTGGTTAAGGTTTCAGTGGTACAGTAGAGTGTAGTGGTTAAAGTTAGAGTGTAGTAGAGTGCAGGTGTTGCAGTGGTGTATCAGAGTGCAGTGGTATTAGTTAGTTACAGTAGTACAGTAGAGTACATAGGTTAATAGGTGGGGGAGTGGCTCAGTCAAATATTTTTATATCTAGTGGTGGGGATCCGGGCTCACTCATGTCAGTCCTTTTGTTGCCACCAAGTCCCTCGCCTGTTCATCTCTCACCTGAAAACCCCTCCCCCTTCCACCAACTCTCATCCCTTCATCTCCTGCCAATCCTTTCCTCTCTTGCCGATCCCTCCTCCCTTTCTCCTTCTGCACGGCCTTTTGCGATTGGTGCTATTGATGAATTGCAGTCGGCAACGATGCTTTAAATTTCTTGAGATGGTATGCCGTTACTTGTTTAACGCCAAAATTCTGAGTGTCCGTGCACTCTGATTTTTCCCTGCTTGGTTATGGATTTTTTATGCCCAATGTACTGGGGGGGGGGGTTACATTGCCGTACATTTATCCAAAATAGCTATATCTTCTGAAATCACCAATGGCCGATTATATGATGTTGCATAGATGGGCTAGACAAGTTATCACTTCTGATGGAATAAACAACATCTCAGATAGATACAGGTTAGCTGCTGAAAATATTTTGTTCCCTAGCTAGCTAGGAAGTAGCTAACATTAAGATAACGAAGATGCTAAAGTCATATAGGCGACGAAATTAATATTAGCCATAAACATGACAAATAATTTGTGTGGTAACTAGTTAACGTTAGCCAGTTATCACAGTGGTGGCTGGCAAACCTTTCAACAACCATCCTGATCGCCATTGATTTCAAAGAAACTTGCACAAAGTACATATGTGATCACATCGGTAGTGATACTGAGAAATTAATCAACCTGAGAGTCACATTTGGACAATTATGTATTGTTTTTATTCATATGGGGCCTGACTTACTATGACCTTTAGCAGGTGCAAAAGTTTTTAGCACACGCAAAACTAAAAACACAACCAATGATCGGTGCAAAACAAATACCATGACCAAATGTTTGTCATGGTATTGGTTTTGCGTGTGCTAAAAGGTGTTGCACACACTAAAGGTCTTAGTAAATCAGGCCTATGGTATATAAAAAAATTTGAAAGATTGGATTGGTCAAAAAAGATCGCCAGTTAGACTTGGGCAAGTGAATGTCTGGCTAATTCTTAGTAGCTGGACATTTGACAGTAATATTACTGTGGAAAAAAATCTGTGAAAGGACGTAGTTTTGAGTGTGATCAGGAAAAAATCTGCAATTGAGTGCACGGACCTAGTTTTGAGTGCTAGAAGAGCACATCCGTGAGTGAGCAGGGGGAACTATGCTCTCAAATTAATTTCTTGCGCTCTTAGACTTTTACCGTTAAAGTAACGCCATCAGGTGGCGGAGTGGGGCCAAGAGAGCCATGTGGAGCTTTGGCTCTTTTACTCCCCCTTCTGACCCACTGTGGAGCCCATTCTTTTTCAGCCAAACTGGCACCACTTCACAGTGCCATTGCCCCTACCCACCCTCATGCCATACAGGAGTCTGACCAGAAACCCAGTGCCCCCGCCACCCCCCGGTTGCTTGTGCTGGAGCTGGCGCTTGCCTTTGGCTCACACTGGGCCTTCGCTGGGCCCCTTGTTCATTAAAATTCATTTCAAATTTTCCATCTCCGTTGATCGTCGCCCCCGTTTCTAAATGAAACGGAGCTTTACTGAACGTACGGAAAGCCAAATCCAGAGCTGCAGGTATCTGGCTCATGCGGCCTTTTTTTGTTTTGGGTTGTGCCACAGGTAGGCATTTACAGAGGGAATGTTTGGCTTTGCTGGGCCAGAGTGTGGATGATCCCTCTCTGGGCAAGAGGGCATCGTTCAGAGACGCAGAGCTGCTTCGACCCCAAGGCTGTCCAGTGTTCTGAGTGCATGCACGAACAAACTCTCTCTAATCTAATTCCGTTCAAATATATCATTCACATCAACAGTCTGGTACTGAGAGCAAATTAGAGGAGAGAATGTGGCCATTCTGCCAAACTGGGGGAGTCTCTCTCTCTCTCGCTCGCTCGCACGCACGCACGCACGCACGCACGAACACACGCACACATACACACACACACACACACAACCCATACATAAATCAAAGCATCTTCCATTAGAGATGAGTCCTGTGCAAAAATGTGTTAGCCCACTCCTTGCAGTTTCAGCTCCTGCTTTCAAGAAGAAATCTGATCGTGAAATATATGATCGATGATTTTGAAAAGGTCTTTTCCACTTATGAACATGTCCTCACCCATCCCTTCACAATTTGTCGGGAACTCTATTGACCCACCCCATCAAAATCACACTCATCAGAGGCTGTGCCTACAGCAGTGTTCTCAAGCATGTCCTCAGTTAATTGTTCTACGTGTAGGTTTACAAATTGCAGAGCCGTGATAAATGGTTTTCCGGTGTCCCGGAACGTCAGAGCAGCGAGGTTGTCTCCTCCTCTATACCACACAGCACTGTCTACTGCTCGATGCACAGCTGTGTTGGTTGTGATGCTGGTTCCTGGTGGAGTAATAATCTAGCCAGACTGGATTGGATTTATCTTGGAGTATCGCAGCAGTCCCTACAAACATAACCTTTAACCTTGAGCTAATAATATAATAGAATATCACTCAGTATATTCCACACCTCTGAGCACCTTCTGTAGGTCCTAGTGTGTCATGATCATCCGTAAGGATTACTGCCTCCCAGAGTAACATTTGTCACGTGGTGTTCATCATGAAAACAGGTCTGTGCAATGCCTTATCTCCTCTACTGACCCTGTGTCAACTTTTTAAATGAAAAAAAAAAAGTGGCGCGGTAGGTGGGGAACTGTGACTGTTACCCAAAGGCTGCAGGTTTGAATCCCAGGTTATATACTACTGTTCGGCCCCTGAGCGGCGAGGTGCACAGCCTGAATTGCTTCAGGAGGTACGAAACCCTATCAGCATGCAGCATGCTGAATACTACGAGTGTAAATACTGTACGTGTTCAGCTGTGCACAAGTGCGTCTGTAAGGTAGGCTAAATTAATGAAATGTAATGAGCAAAACAGGCCCTTGTGACTCTGGTTTAGAGAGCGAATGGGTGTTTGACGCGTCCTTCGCATTTTAAGCTTTCGCTCGATAAGAACGACTTTCGCCTGAGGATCTCTCTTCATTAACGGCGCAGCTAACTGCCGTCCCGGTCTTCATCGGCTTAAGGGGCCAGCTGCTGCTTCTCTCCTCCCTGAAGACCAAGCAATATTGTGTTAATATGATGGCTCTGCCTTGTGCGGAAGAGATCATTACGCGATTGCAGAAGGTGATAAAAGCTGTTTTGAGCCTGTAGATTGTGCCCTCGGCTGCACAGAGGCTCAGAGCCAACCGAGTGGGAGAGCATACGGAGGAAGCGGGAAGAGCGGTCATCTCTTGGCAGCAAGTGTTGCCCGCACCATTATTTTAGCCATTATTTTGATCCTTGTCCATACAACGCTCTATCAGTCTTTTTCCATGTACCCCTTTAGCTTTTTATTTAAAATGTGTCACTGTAGAACATGCAATACAAACATATGGTCATTTCAAGACTACCAAATGTGTGTTTACCTACCGTTTGAGTGTGTGATTTAAAGGCTTCCTCAACATACACACATCCATGCGGCCTTGGCTAGCATAGTTTACTTTCTGGAGTTTTTTATATCGTTTTAGTTTTATTTTTATTTTTTTAATGCGAATACAGTTTTGTGTGTGATGAAGGATATTTTGGATATTTACAATGGCTGGCATAGTGGCATTCTTGAAGTAACTCAAGTAACGCAGAACCTAGCACAGTGACTTTACGCCTCCAGAGGATGCACGTGTGTATATTACCTTCTTCTTGAGTATTCTTCAAGAATGATTTCTTATTTTTGGTTGGTTATTTTTCATTGCAACCCACTGCTGTGCTCAAGAAAAGAAGTAACATCACAATATAAAAATGGGTAATTTTTTCAGGGTATTCTGCTTTGAAGTTACTTGAAGAGTATCGTGAATCCAGGTTTGTCCCTATACCAGCCATTATAAAGCTGGGGCGTTTTCAGAAGCTTCTGTAGATATAGAAAATATCATAGCACACGAACACTGGGCCATTCAAGAAACATTAAGTAAAACTGAAATAATATCCAAAACCCCGTAACATGAACTATCATATATAACTAATATTCCATAAGGTTGTTTCCCAGTCTGTGAATGGAACACAGTTTGATTCCGTCTCATTGGCTCAAGCCTCTATCACTCTATCACATGTGTCAGAATACAGTCCTGTGGGGGCTGCACTGTGTAGGTTTCTTGTGTGTTTCAGCACCGGTGACTCATTTAAGTCGTTGATTGAATTTACACACCTTTTTTCCAATACCTTAATTGGCTGCTGAGTGAAAGGAAACCACAAATCCCAGCAGACACTGCAGTCCCCCACGATTAGAGTTTGACCCCCCCTGCTCTGAGTGAAATGGTTTGTGTTGGCAAATCATATAGATGCTCCTTTCAAGTTTTAAATGTGCCGCTGCAAAAGCGTGGCTTTGAGTGGCCTCACCCTTGTTAAAGGGGCACTTTATAAAAAGACTAACTTTGTGTGTCGATCTGACCTGAGCTTTGGGTTCGTGGAGAAACTGGCGCACCGGCAGGTTTTGACAGGTGCACGGGATGAGACTGAGATTGATCGTGACAGCTCCACCTGTACCGCTCTCAGTCACGGTGTGCCACCTGAGTCATTCTTAGCTCAGTAAGAAAGATGGAGGAGGGAGGTGGGGAGAGGGAGCGAGATGCACAGAAACACAGGCAGCAGTCCCTGCGGTTTATCACCACATCACAGCGTTACTGTGGCATCGGGGTGAAAGCATGCTGGTGAAGTGCATTCTGGGATCTTTGGTTAATGTTTTTACATTTCTTCCACACCAAGGAGCACCCCCCCCCTTCTGGACTTCATTGAACTATGGTACAAGGTGTCTTGTACACCAGTTCTGCAGCACTTGTACCCACGGTTTTCTGTGCTATGCTAATGCCTAGCCTGGCTTGACTTTTAGATTGTCATTTGAAAGATTATAATCAAATGCCTTCATTACTTATTGTTCGAATCCTACTTTTGAACCTACCACGAGCCTTGTGATTTCGTGGCCATCCACGCGATGTGACAAATATAGCGACTGCAAATGGATTGTCGCAGCTTTTGGGCACTGGGTTGTGCTTCCCCATATGAAAGAACATACAGTGGTCTGTAGACTCCTTTAGGTGGCGCCGTAAGCCTGTATCACGCTTTTCTGGAAGGGGCAGCGTGAGGAGTGTGGATGTCTTGAAAGCCCAGATTCCTGTTTTTTCTCCCCTCTGTATTATTCAAGCTTAGGGGCTGAATAGAATGCAGAGACATGGCCCTTTTATGGACATCACAGTAAAGCTAATAAAGAATGCGGAATGGAATGCGGCACGTTGCACTGTTTCACACACCATAAAACAGCAGTCCACTCCCCACCCGGCTGTTTCTCTGTTGATTTGGGTTTGTTGTCCTTCAGTCCTACCTGTGGGCTGTGTACACCACGGGACACCTTCATCCATGAATACAATAATTCACCTCATTAATGGTTTCCTTGGGCAAGAACGGGCATGCCTGCATAGGCTTTAGGGCTTTGGAAAAATAAATAAAACAAAAGGGAGCCTTATTCGGTAGTTTTCGCTGAATATCAATTCTGGTTGTCTTCTGCCTTTATGTCACCAGAAGACCATACAGTATAGCATTGTATGTTATTAATCTGCTCTATTGACTACCTTAATTCATAGCAACTTGAAAAAATACAATGAGCATAATTCATTGGACAGTGACACATTTTTTGTTATTTTGGTTCCGTACTCTAGCTCTTTGAGTTTGAAAGGATACAATGACAATGAGGTGGAAGTGCAGACTGTCATCTTTAATTTGAGGGTATTTTCATCAATATCGGATTAACTGTTTAGAAATTATAGAACCTTTTGTACTTAGCCCCCCCCCCCCCCCCCCCATTTCGGGCATCATAAAATATTGGACAGTGTGACATAATGTAGAATAAAGTAATAATTTCAAATATTTGGTCGCATATCCTTTGCATGCCATGACCTCCTGGTGTCTGTGACCCAACAATATCAAAAGACTCTTGATATATTATTTTCTGGTCCTCCTACAAGCGATACTATAACCTCTCTGCATTTGAATGGATCGTTATGGGAATTGGGGGGTGGGACTAGATTTAGCTGTAAATTACAATGGAACAGTATGGAAAACATGGTTGGCTAAATGGCTCGAAGTCATCAAGGGTCTGACTTATCAAACAAGCCTTAAACCATCACTCTGCTGCCAGAAATACAGTAGATATGGATGGATAACTTGAAGGGTTTCTTCTCCTGACTTCCATATCCATAGAGTTCAATAGGACAATCTGTCAGGAGAAACAACCCTTAAAGTGATCCATCCATATCTACTGCATATCTGGCAGCAGAGTGATGCTTTAAGGCTCGTTTGATACCTCTGACCCTTGATGACTTACAGCCATTTTACCAACCATGTATTCCATACTGTTCTAGCATAATTTACAGCTAAATCTAGTCCCACCCCCCAATTCCCATAGAGATCCATTCAAATGCAGAGAAGTTATAGTATCACTTGTAAGAGTACCAGAAAATAAGATATCAATCAGTTGTTTGATATTGTTGGGTCACAGACATCAGGAAGTCATGGCATGCAAAGGATATGTGACCAAATATTAAAAATGATTACGTCATTCTACATTATGTTAAACTGTCCCACATAGGGGGCTGGCTATGTACAAAAGGTTATATAATTTCTAAACGGTTCATCCGGTATGGATGAAAATACCCTCAAATTCAAGCTGACAGTCTGCACTTCAACCTAATTGTCATTGTATCCTTTCAAACTCAAAGTGCTAGAGTACAGAACCAAAATAACAAAAAATGTGTCACAATTATGGTGCTCACTGTATATTCGTTTTGTAAAATGTTACCCATATACTGCTTAACGTTTTACTGAAGTAAATTCCAGTTCTATTACTCCACTAGAGAACTACAATGCTCCACCCCAGAAATGAACGCAGATGAATCATCCAGTTCACCGACCACCAAATAGCTGACCATAAAGGCTTAACAAGCATGTGCAAAGACTTGTTTAAAGAGGACATGTTTAAATATATGGCCATTTGGAGTTTTTTTTGTTACAAAGATGGTTTGCCTCCCTGGAAAAATATTCACTGCAAGCACATTTCAAACACTGCATGCTGAATGAGGCTTTCCAGGAGCCAGTACGGTGAAAACTGCCTGCCTCACTCACCGCAGTGCTGGTCAAGAGAGCCCTTTTTCTGTTTTCCTCAGGGCTGTTGCCTGCAGAATGCAGTAAATACTGTACATTTGGTATTTTTCTAAAGCCCACACTGACTTTGCCCTGATGAGAAGGTTAAAAGCTGGCGTCTCAGCTGTGTGCTTTTTTAAACCTCAGGGGGTTAGCACGTTTGAACCTCGAAAACACTGGTGCAAAGGAGGACCTGTGCATGGAACTCCTGAACCCTGAGCTTTGCTTGGCAAGAGCAAAGCACAGCCTGTGGATACGTAACCCAGCGCAGCTTCTTTTCATTAGGCATCCTGCGGGCCAGAAAGCTCGTTGGGAAGCTCGCAGTCTAGAGCTCTCTCTCTCTCTCTCCCTCTTTCCCTTTCTCTTTCATTCATTACAAATCCCATTTTGGACACTACCATTAGCCTAACTTTCCCCCTATGATGCCGAGTTACTGCTATGCTGCTATGGGATTGTCAGCATGTGGTCCGTTGGTATTAACTACCTGTCTTAAGGACTTTGGCTTGGACCGAATGCATTTCTAGTGATTTTCAAGCATCATTAAACATTCATTTGAACTTAATTAGGCCAAATCCTGTGTTGGTTTCGATCACGTGGCCTCCCATTAGTATCTCCTTGCTTGAGATCTTGGAGGTGCTTCCGGAGTGCAGAGCTCTTATCATTAATGAGAACGCGATGTGAATTCTGAATCTCGATGAGGGTTTATGAAACAGCAAAGCGTTGATTTGTGGGTCCTGGCAGGTTCCTCCATTTGCGTTTCTTTGTTTGCAACCCTAGAGCCCCAAACTTTTGACCACTTCGCTGCATTGCACACATCACAAGGAAGCGCTGATGCAAGGTGTGTTCTGCCGAATTTCAACTGCATTCTTTATCTCCAGCTGGCTTGTTTCAAGCATAGACTGTTTAAAAATAAGGGAGGTGGGGCTATTGCGTCACCTCCAACTTTGACCTGTATGGTCCTTCACACCACTGAGCCATTAGTCTTCCTCAGACAGATCCATTTTTAACAAAGGTGTTGCCCAGTTACTCACCAATTAGCTTCTGTGAGTCAGGATGTTCTATTTCTGTAATAGTGTTGAGGATGCAGCCCGTGGCACCAACTACCGAATTTGAAACATGAGCTTGACAGGAAACGACCCGCCCCCCATCCCCAACCCCACCTCTGCTTTGTTTTTTATGTTGCTATGGAAACAAGGTTTGATTTATGTACAGGGGGTCCAGTAATTTTTTCCTGCCCTGCTGACTCCCAGTGTTCACCCAAGTTAATGATCGCCCGGTTCACCTGGCTGGTCTTTCAGCGCAAGTTCTCAGGGACTTGTCACACTTCTCTCTCTCACTCTCGATGCCACCATCGGGACACTAGTTCACGGCCACATTCCTGCGATCCCGCAACGTGTTCTCTGACCCGTTCCGACCCAGACTCGCGTCAAAGAGCGATGCGCATTTATAGATGCTCCCTGAGCAATCTCACTTCTCTGACCCGTTCCGACCCAGACTCGCGTCAAAGAGCGATGCGCATTTATAGACGCTCCCTGAGCAATCTCACTTCTCTGACCCGTTCCGACCCAGACTCGCGTCAAAGAGCGATGCGCATTTATAGACGCTCCCTGAGCAATCTCACTTCTCTGACCCGTTCCGACCCAGACTCGCGTCAAAGAGCGATGCGCATTTATAGACGCTCCCTGAGCAATCTCACTTCTCTGACCCGTTCCGACCCAGACTCCCGTCAAAGAGCGAGGTGCGTTTATAGACGCTCCCTGAGCAATCTCACACCTCTAACTGGGAGCTACAGGAATCTGCCCTTACTCTTATCTCCAGCTGTCACTCCCCTTCCCGCTCTGACAACACCCCGCTCTGACAACACCCCTCACACAGCCAGTTCTACTGATTTACACCAAACCCACCCGTCAAGGCTGCCCCACTGTGGTGTAGCTGTTGGCTTAGGGCCTAGAATGTTATAGGGTTAAATATGAAGTGCAGCATTGCTGTTGCACATTTTGAAAAAGGCATCCTGGATTGCTTTAGCAAGCATTATGGTTTAAAGGAGCAGCGTCTACAAATATGAGCAGGCATCTGTTAAAGGAACAAGCCCAACTTTGTGCATCCATAGAGCTTTCTACAACAGCCACAGAGTCAAACCCTCCTTCTGCAGTGTAGACTGACTGCACATTCATGTAGATTTAATGTGATTCTTGTCTGCTGTGAAGAAGTATACAATTCTACAGTCACCTGTACTGATTCATTTATTTATTCATTTATTTTGTCTTTATAAATTTAATGGATCATCTAAAGAGAAGTGCACACTGGAACTAGGTGGACCAAGGTGGGATCAGATCTGAATGTAATAAGTAGGGAGTTGGGCGGGGGGGGGGGGGGTTCATAAAGCTCAGAGAGATAGAGAAACAAGTGTTTTTCAGGCTGTACTTTATTATCCCCAGGGCTAGATCACCCTCTATTTACACACACACACATTTTTTCAGCCAATGCTAAGCTTTAGCACTGGATTCAGGATTCACACATGTGTGCACAAGCCTTAGGCTAATGCAACACATGGCAAGTGTTTAAATTCAACTTCCCATTGCAAATGCTATCTAGACTGGAGGAAAGCTGGTTTAGTGATGAACAAGAAATCAAATTCACAGAAGATGTGAAGCACAGATACTATCTGGTATGTACGGTATGTACTGCAGTAATTTACTCACCTAGAAAACAGCATTTTTTGCTACCCTGGAGGTTAGCAGAGAATGGAGCTGCTGTTAGAAGAGCTGTCTCCCTGGTGGAGAAACAAACACAGCATCGTAAGCTTATTTAAATAGCGTGATTGGACTACAGTCCGCATGTTCCACATGTTCTAAATGTACCCTACAGTTCTACATGTATCCTATAGTTCACTCTGACCCAATTTCACGCTGAACCCTGTGCCAGAGCATTTTGGCCAATTTATGGGGCTAACCCCAAAAAGGCAGTGGGAATCCCTAGGCGTTGGGTGTTATCCCACTTGTGCAAGTGTGAAACCTCATTTAACCCTAGGTTAAGAGCTTTTTTAGCCCTTGGCTAGGTCAAACCGTGTACAGTGTGAAATGTGCTATAGGCTGTGTGTGTGCGTGCGCGTTTGTGTGTGCATGAGTTGCCAGGGTACAGCAGGTGTTGGAGAGACTGCCGACAGTTATTGAAATCCGATCTGTGCTGGTGTGTATGTGCGTGCTTGCTGCGCATGTAGGCTGCCACTGCCCAAGATGCTTGGCATTGGAAAACATGGCCGAGGGAGTGGTGAGGATGTTTGGTCAGAAACAGCCAGGTGACAAGTGATGGGGCCTTGTGCGTTAACTGGCCCAGTGTGACCAGGGGGACACATGAGCCCGCCCGTGTGACGGTGCGTAGAGAAACCCCCTGTCAGCGGTCAGCCTCTTTCCAGCAGGTGGTTCACAGGGAAACGTATCGTCAAAGTCACACTATGCACAACGGGAAGGAAAACATTCCTCATCCCCCTACTGCTGATTGGCTGAGTGTGGTCACGCCACGTATGAAGTAGGGAGCATCGCATGAGAAATTATATTGCCATTAAGTGAATCAGCAACTACTTTGCAACTGTAATGCAAACATACACTCTCTTTTACATACTGTATGTTCAATCATTAGGTTCATGGGGCGAGGATATACCAAGGGTCAATTTCATAACTTGTACAATAAATGTACTGTTTATTTAATGGGTGTCTTTGTCCAGGGAAATGTCTATAGCTTATATTCACTAACCATTTACATAGTTTTGTACAGATACAGGTGTTCATTCATCTTATTGTAGAGCTACTACAATGTGGCTTAGTGGTTTGAGAACTTCTCTTGTAGCCATCTTGTCCTGTAACCCTAAGACTGCAGCTTAAAATCCCAGGTGAAACAATGTGTCCTACTCAGAGAAACTGCATCAGGGTCCCACCTGGGATTTTAAGCTGCAGTCTTAGGGTTACAGGACAAGATGGCTACAAGAGAAGTTCTCAAACCACTAAGCCACATTGCAGTAGCTCTACAATAAGATGAATGAACATTGTAGCAACAATATAATTGCAAATGCCACTTAATATAAAACTCTTACATTTTTGCATGTATTAGGCTAATCCCCATTGTTTATCCTCTTCTGGCTAAGTGAATCTGAATCTGAAACATTTACATTCTGACTATGAAATGTGGCCTGTGGAAAAGATGTCTTCTAGTGCAGTCATTCTCAAACTCAGTCCTCCTGGGGACTCCTGTGTATGCTGGTTTTCATTCCAACCACAAATGCAATCACAAAATTTTATAAAGCTGTTTATTTTTCTTAATTAGAAGCTTTTCATGTTTTGAGGGATTATCTACCCTCTTAAGATACATTATGTCTGAAATAGCTATGCATGCCATGAAGAATAAATGTCACATATGCACTTTGTGCTTATTGTGCTATATTGCAAGTTATTACATAAAAAGAAGTACAAGTGTTTAACTGATAAAATTTACCCCAAAAGTTTAAACTGACACAAAACTAATAGAAAAATTGTGACACCTTCTCTGTCATCTTTTATGCATTTCCTAATTGTCTAGCCTTGTATCCCAAAATATTAAAGATCTATGATGAAACATCTCAATTTATAGCCTGAGGTAAGTGAAAGTTTGTGAAGTTTAAAACCTGTATGGGAAAGTGCCACCAGAATCACCGACATAAAATCTGAGTTAAAAAATAAAAAAGGTTTATATAATATATATATGTATTTTTTTTTTTCCTGGAGGAGAATGAACAGTGACTGTTCTGTTAACAGTGAGGGTCGGTGGCCGCGGAGGGGCGGGGGTTCACCCTGTTGCACGGCTACCTGCCATGTTCTGTGTCATCAGCTCTCAGTCTTAAGATGCGGTCTTATCAGCCTCTCACTGCCTCTTGCACCTAAAGTGGGCTCTTTGAAGCCCATGTGTTGCTTTTGTGCTCATTTGTTTTGTCACACCTGATCACCTTGCTGCCTCCCTTAACTCTAACGGAAGAAAGAATTGTACAGAGGCCAAATCATCGACTCTGTTTAGGAGAGGGGACCATTCTTGAAGATTGAAAATGTATCACTACAGCTCTGTGACCGACGCTGCAATACGTACACATTGGTCTGCAGCAGATCCGGTCCAATCCAGTACAGTCCCCGTCTGCAGCCATTTTTAATCTGCCAACACTGTCATAATGAAGGGAAGAGATAAAGGAAGGCTGCTAAATTGTATCAATCAAGAAAATGATTGGTTGACTGGAGGAGAGGGGATGAGAAGCCATTTTCTCACATTACCGGTGTGACTGTCTGATAAGAAGTGATGGTTCAGGGCAGGAGTTGAGATGAGCTTTCCCCCCTGATGCACTGCCAGTCTCAGTGAGATATGATGGCTTCTAGAGGCAAAGTCGCTGGAAAGACACAAATATAATTGCCTTGCTGCAGGTGGCAGGCACTTCGATTCATAAATATAATTTCGCTTTTGATGGAATTCCCCGGAGCTTAAAATGACATATTACACAATCTGTGTTGTCAAACCATTAGATGGCAAAGAGTCCGGTATGTTGGAAGCAATTGGTGCGACGCCACTGTTTTCTGTATAGAACTGGGCGGCAGTGTGGTGTGGTAGTTGAGGTACCGAGCTTGATGGCTTTATATTGCACTTCCAGGTGAGGGATGGCCGTCGTGCCTATGAGGAAATACAGTACTTAACTGAACTGCTTCAGTAAAAATATCCACCTGTATAAATGTGATATATGTATAGGACTACATAGCCCTGTATAAGGACACCTGCTAAGCCCATGTAAATGCAAATAGAGTAATGTACTGGAATTACACCACCTGCAGAAGCTATGGCTTCCATCTTTAATGTGGATTGCTGTCATTTTAGTATAAGGCGGCAGTGTAGTATAATGGTTAAGGAACTGGCCCTGTAACCGAAAGGTTGCAGGTTCGATTCCTAGGTAGGACACTGCCGTTGTACCCTTGAGCAAGGTACTTAACCTGAATTGCTTCAGTATATATCCAGCTGTATAAATGGATAATATGTAAAACATGATTAAAAAAAAGTTGTGTAAGTCGCTCTGGATAAGAGCGTCTGCTAAATGCCTATAATATATAATATAATATAATATATATATTTTCACAGAGGAGATTGAAATGTTTAGTGTCGCAACCAAGCCTCGGAGACGAAAAGTAATAAACATGGCTACTATTTAACGAGGTAATGCATTTCTAAAGCTGCTTTTGACTCTGGCGTCACACATTTACTTAGTCTGCACTGTGCAGTGTAACTAAATGAGTTCATCGCTGGTTCAGTGCCTGGATATAATTCAGTTGATCACACTTTGCATATTGCAGGGGAAAATGTCTTCACTATGATAACATATGAGCGCTCTCTGTGAAACACCAGCCAATGGAGTCTGCTGTGTGTGTGTTTGTTTGCATGTGTACGTGTTGTGTCTGCTGTACGTTTCTGTGTGTGTGTTTGTGTGTGTGTTCCCTGCTGCTTAACATTCTACAGTTATCATTTGACAGCGTGGGCTAGAAGCTGTGATGATAATGAATCTTTTTGATATTGTGCTGGACCAATAAGAATAAAGGCTCTCTGCAGATTGTACTCACTCAAAGAAAGGGTTAGTCAAATGACATTGCTTTGAAGATCCATGATCCCAATCTGGAAACGAATTGGGATAACTGAAATTATTCTGCCCTCAGGCCAAGAGTCTGCGGGTATTCATCTGGAGAATTTGCCGCAAAGAATGTCTTACACGGTTGATGCCGACCAAATGGGATAGAGAGGGACTCAGAAGAATGAGAGTGGTTTGGAAACATTAACACTGGGAGACAGGCACTGTCACAAAGACGTTTTACAGAGGAAACGGAAATAAATATTCAGAGGTATATCAAAAAAACTCCCAAGTGGGAAGAAAAACACTCAAACGGTGGTGAGAAAAAACTCCCCAATGGAAAGAAATCTTGTGAGGAACGTCATATAACCTCATCTTCATTTTAAGTATGTGAACCAATTAACTGTTTTTACGGCATCCACACGGCAGATTGAGTAGTCCAACTAAGTTAGCATTTTCCAGATGGCTCAACAAAATACACTGCCTGGCCAAAAAAAAAGTTGCACACAACTTATATTTCATTGGACCGCCTTTAGCTTTGATTACGGCGCGCATTCGTCGTGACATTGTTTCGACAACCTTATGCAACGTCACAACATTTATTTCCATCCAGAGTTGCATTAATTTTTGGCCGAGATCTTGTATTGACGACGGGAGAGTCGAACCACTCCGTAATGTCTTCTCCAGCACATCCCAAAGACTTTCAGTGGGGTTAAGATCAGGACTCTGGTGGCCAATTCGTGTGAAAATGTTTCCTCATGCTCCCTGAACCACTCTTTCACAATTTGAGCCCGATGAATCTTGGCATTGTCGTCCTGGAATATGCCTATTGATGGGATAACCTGGTCATTCAGTACATTCAGGTACTCAGCTGACTTCATTTTATTGCTGCATAATGTTGCTGAGCCTAGACCTGACCAATTGAAGCAACCCCAGATCATAACACTGCCTCCAGAGGCTTGTACAGTGGGCACTATGCATGACGGGTGCAAGAGCGACTTTTTTTTTGGCCCGGCAGTGTAGTTCTTTGAGTAATGGTTTTTGTGATACAAGGTAAGCAGGATGATAAGTAGGTGCATGTGTTGATGATGTGCCTGCATACATTTGTAGCTCCCAAAATTGTACTTCATGCATGTGAAATTAGATTAACACATTTTCTTAACCTGAAAATCTATTTACATTTAACAGATCTCATTGAAATTAAAGGGTGACCTCTGCTGTTTGAACCAATTACAAAAGCTTAAGGATAGTCCCTGGGGTTACATCCAGTAGGTCCAATAATAGCATTCAGTCATCATTATCAAAAGTTTACCATATAAATATTAAGCACAGTGAAACTAATAGTATTTAAAATATATGTAAAATGATAGCACAATATTATTAAATCACTCACAGTTTATCAGCAGGCAAGCAATCTCTGAAACGCAAGTAAAATATGACTGAGTAAAATATGATCTTAATGCCATTGCACGTCAAGTTTTATGTAATTGATTGAACTACGTTACATCATAAGATTCCTAGACATCTCTTTTCCACATTATGTGTGTACAACTGGATATTAATCTACGATCAGGCATATAAAAGCAGTGTTCTATTAGGGCTGAAATCTACTCTTCTATTTCCTAACAGCCACTATGTCATGCTGCAAGCTCTCAGTCAGCCAGGGACTGAGGATCCCGTTCTGTGCTAGTGTCTTGTGAGAACTCAAAGGAATAGCTGAATGGTTTGTTGTGGTTTCCCTAACAACAACGATGGCCTCAGCTTACATGTTTTAACAAAGCCTTTATAAAGTCTGGACTAACTACTGACTGCTGTTGTTTCTTAGTATTAAAAATGTTCTTATGGAGACGAGTCCTCCCTTACACTTCCCACCTCCCTTCCCAACTGGCTCTCTTCCTTCTCACCTGGCTGAGCACAACTGGTAAACACAAGGTATTCCCCAAATCAGTGGCCATGGTTACAGCTTCTTGGCACAAAGCCTTGTATGACATCATTCCAGAGCTCAGAAAAATGCTAATGAGTCCAGCAGAATGAAGCTCACACTTCCTACTCCAAGCATGTGTGTGTGTATGTATGCTTGTGTGCGCTTGTATTTATATCGGAAATCCTGCCTGCCGTCTGCAGGGGAGATCTGAAGATTAACTGCATTTCAGCTTCCCTGTGCAAAGTAATCAGTGTGGAAACTCGATAAGTTTCCTCTCTACATTTGTTCTTGTTAGATAGTGTTCTCTTCCAGGCTCCCGTCAGATAAATTAAGCTGTGTGAATATGCAGTCAGTCTTCAAGTGCAGGGATTACAAATGCAGGGATTTTAACAGAAGGAAAACAAGAGTGTTTGCGAGGAGCTTTTGAGACATTATGTCAGTAAACATGACATAGCTACATCTGGTAAATCATAGAGTGTGAGAAGGAGCTGAGGTACAAACCTTCCAAATAATCACGCTAAACTGCACTCCATAATGTTTCAGAATACCAGCATCTTACTGTATCTAGCAACTGGTGACCTGTAATTCACCTGCTTCATCTGAGCTTGCTCTATAAGGTGAGCCCATTTCAAAGCCTTAAATATCCCAACCTAATGAAGCACTAGACTGTTAAACGCGGTCTAGTGCTTTGAAATTCAATGCTTTGAAAGGTACAGAAAGGCTGCTGTGAAAGTAATATCATTACCAAAGAAGAGAGTATACTGCTATATCCTATTTCCTGAAAGCCAACTTCAGCAGAGCTGGTTTGGCTTTATGGCCTGTTATTAGGCTCGACTAGTTGCGCAAAAAGGTTCAATAAACTATGGGGATGAACGATATATCTGCTCCAGCTCTCATTGTCTGGGATGATTTATTGTATTTATTCTGACCGTTTTGTGCGATCGGGCTAAATGTTCTTCAAGTTTGAATACTGCACTGGTGCCTCTGTTTTAACTCTCCCGCACTGTGAGAGAATTTGACCTTGAGATTCAAGGTAATGGCAGTTTTTTCCCGCCAGATGAATAGTAAGGTCTGATAGCCGGTTTGGAGGGTGACACCCCTGTGGAGACTGGCTGCAGTTCCAGACTGGCATGCTTACCGCAGCACTAAATCACCTGGGGTTTTTGCATGCCGTGCCCTTGGCCCAGGTAGGCCTTTCCCATTGAAGCTTCCATTGTTGAATGCTCAGGTGGAGATAGAAAAAGAAAGCCTATCCCAGGACTGGCGCTGCTAGGAGGAGAGACTCTGTAAACCAGTTTTATTGCTTGATAAAATGAATTATCTTCTCGCACTGGAAGGCATCAGCAGGCTTTGTTTTTTTTACACAGAGGCTGACGACATTTACTGAACTCGTTTGGCGGCGGTGGACATTTCCTGCCCGCGTCGCAAATCACCTGGCCATGAATGAAGACCTCTCCTGCGGCAGGACTTTAGGACTTTTAGACTTTAGGACTCAGTTTTGCGCGGCTCGGAATTGTGCCTCAAACTAAAGGGGTAGAGGGGGGAGAGTGCTGCAGACTCCTTTGGTTCTGACTCCCTCTTCCTCTTCTGTCTTTATCCCCCTGCTCTGCAGCCTCCTCCGGGATCTCCTCGCCGCCCTCCACCCCAACTCAAGCGACCAAACAGCCTCCATTCCCCCTGGAGGCGTACAGGAATGAGCCAGAACGCCTGGAGGCCCGCATGCGCTCCTTCTCCTCGCCGCCGGACACTGGCCAGCGATTTACCCTGCCCTCTGCCAGGCCCCCAGTGGCCTACTCCACCCCTGTCACTGCTTCTCCTCCTGTGAGTACCAAACCTTGCCCTCATCATTTTCCGTTACTACCCCACCCTGCTCCGCCCGGGGTGATGCCTCGCCTACCCTCGTCGGACTCGGCTCCGGGGCGATTTCCCAATAGCCAAAGAAGGCATCTTTGTGACACTGTGTATCATGCCGGTCTGAGTGATAGCCCATCTGTGATGACTCAGTACAGAGAGCAGTCATGGGGCAGATGGGACCAACTGTATCCTCTGTTTAGCATTCTGCATTTACATTTTACATGTACAGCTGCCTGGATTTGAAACGTCCACAGGGCTTCAGAGCTGCAGCAAGGTGGAACACTAACTTATAGCTTCAGCTTGTAATATCCAGCCTGCAACAGGAAAGCTGTATACTTCTTAGTAAGTAGTGGACATAGGTGTAGCCTATTGTCCCCCTCAACATCAGTTATCTCCCCCCTCACCATCAGTTATCTCGCCCCTCACCATCAGTTATCTCCCCCTCAACGTCAGTTATCTCCCCCTCAATGTCGGTTATCTCCCCCTCAACGTCAGTTCTATTTTGTTTCTCCGACTATTAGGGTCGGGAATATGGATGGACATTCTGGGGCCAGATGTATCAAGACTTTTATACCAGAATTTGTCATGTTACATGACCTCCGCGTAGTGACGTAATTCTTCCCATAAAGGCTGGTAGCGTCACTGCGGAAATCCTCTTCATTTTTCTCGCCAATGCATATTGAGACGTGAGACTATTTGTATCCCGTGTTAATCCCACAGCGTCTTGTGACTTTGGTCGGGGCTACGATTCTTATTGTTCGTCCTCCAAAGGCGGTGATAAGCAGTTACGAGCGACATCCGCGGATTGCCTTGCTATCTTGCACGGATATCGTTTCTAGGATACAGCGGTTGTTCCCGGCCAGGTTTTCACTGAAGCAGCCAGACAGGCACTGGAACGGTCTGTAGAGGCATTAAGACACAGGGAACGGCAGATGCCCCCCCTCATCATTCTGGTGTGCGCTGGTCCCAACCAATGGTCAGAAGGGACGCACATTCCGCGTATGGCAGGGGAGCTTTTCGTTGTACGTCCGCCCGTGTACCGGTACCGGACTTGTGACATAACCTCGTAGGTCCATCTGGCGGTCAGGCCAGGGGACGGCAGACTAACCGTCACCCCCCCAAACCTGGCAAATTGGGAGGCCCTCACAAGAGACACGTGGGTTTGGTCCACAATCTCAGAAGGATACCGCCTCCAGTTCAACCCAAGATTTCCCGGGGTCAGATATACGCGTGGTTGAGAAGCTTGGGATAGGAGATTTCAGGCCTCCTGAAAAAGGGCGTTGTGTCACTAGTACCGCCTTCCGAGCAGCTCAGTTGCTTTTACTCAACCTATTTTCTAATACCAAAAAAGGATGGGCTCCTCAGACCGGTTCTGGATCTGAGAGACCTAAATACATATCTAAAACAATACACTTTCGGGATGCTCCAGACAGTAGACGTTATACACGCTGTACGAGCAGGAGATTCGTTCACGGCTGTGGATTTGAAAGATGCATATTTCCACATTCCTATCTGGGTGGAGCATTGTCGTTTCCTACGATTTGCATTCTGGGGTTGGGCATACGAGTTTGATGTCCTCACGTTCGGTCTGTCTCTAGCCCCACGTGTGTTTACTCGCTGCATGAGCGTGGTTTTATCTAATTATGTCATACCTAGACGATTGGCTGATATTTTCAGAGGCTTACTCAGCAGTCGTGCTTCTCGGACTCCTGACAGGTGGGACCGTCACACCCGAATCAGGGTAACGGGTCGATTTTTCCAGCTATGGCTATGGCTCCCCCGTCCAGCGGATGCTACTCACTCCAGAGCCCTGAGCCCCCTCTACAAGGAGGGGCTATGGGTATATGTGGCAGCTATTTAGCACGTGGTGCTTACGGGAAGGTGCGGACCCTGTACACTGTCCAGTTCCTGTACTATTGGACTTCTTACAGTCCTTACTTGATAACGAGAAAGCAGCCAGCACACTGAAAACCTATGTGGCTGCCATATCCAGCAGGCATGTCTGGGTACATAACAAGCCTGCAAGGAGCCATTACCTTGTCAGCCAGTTCCTGAAGGGTGCCCGGCGGCTGAGACCTGCAAGGTCACTGGTAGCTCCCTCCTGGGATCTCCCCTTGGTGTTGAGCACTAGGGTTCAGCCCTATTAGCCTCACAAGAAAGTGGCTTTCTTTTAAGACGGCGTTTCTGCTAGCGATGGCATCAGCAAGATGCGTTGGTGAGCTTTGCGCTCTCTCCATCAGTACAGAGTGTCTAAGGTGGAGGCCGGCTGACTCAGGAGTCACATTGCGGCCTAATCGATCGTTCCTGCCCAAAATCGTTTCGGCATTTTACATCAACTAGCCGATCGAGCTCACTGCGTTTTGCCCCCTCGCCAGGCGAGGACCTGCGGGACGCACACCTGATTTCACCGCTTCCGTTAGACGTACAGGGCAACTCTTTGTTTACTAGGGCAAGACCAAAGGGACAGCAATCTCGGCTCAGAGCCTCTCTCGATGGGTAGTGAAGGCGATAGCTATGGCCTATGAGGCCAGCACTAAGCCCTTGCCTATTGATATCCAGGGCCGATCCACAAGAAGTATGGCTACCTCATGGGCAGCCCTGGAAGGCATACCTATTAAAGAAATTTGTGAAACGGCAACATGGGCATCCCCCTACATGTTCGCGAGGTTTTATCACGTCAATGTGGTGCCAGGCTCAACGGTCGGTGCAACCATCTTACCTGCAGCCTTGGCATCCACGTAAGGATGATGGTCCCTCCTGACATTTTGGGTATTAGTCATCCATATTGATGACCCTAATGGTCGGAGGAACGAAATAGAATGAACTGTTACGACGGTAAATTCTGGTATAAAAGTCTCGATGCATCTGGCCCCAGAAGGTCCATCCATATTGACAACCCTAATGGTTACCCGGAACTCATAGAACATGGTTACCGTCGTAAACGTTCGTTGTCTTCCCCTCAACATCAGTTATTTCCCCCCTCACCATCAGTTATCTCCCCAACAACGTGTTATCTCCCCCTCACCATCAGTTATCTCTCCCACAACGTCAGTTATCTCCCCCCTCACTGTCAGTTAAATCCCCCTCAACATCAGTTATCTCCCTGTCAACATTGGTTATCTCCACCTTAACGTCAGTTATCTCCCCCTCACCCTCAGTTATATCCCCCTCAACATCAGTTATCTCCCTGTCAACATTGGTTATCTCCACCTTAACGTCAGTTATCTCCCCCTCACCATCCGTTATATCCACCTCAACATCAGTTATCTCCCTGTCAACATTAGTTATCTCCACCTTAACGTCAGTTATCTCCCCCTCACCATCAGTTATATCCCCTTCAACATCAGTTATCTCCCTGTCAGCATTGGTTATCTCCCCCTCAACATCAGTTGACCAAATGACAAAACCACTTGATGCCAGCTCCTCCCTGACAACCCATCCCCATTTTTTAAATGAGGCCTACACTGCTGGTAATTAATATCTATGTCTACTGTCATAGGGTTTGGAGTGTCTAGTTCTGTAAACACTTGAGAACAATATTTCAGGGTTTTCAGCTCAGTGTCTACCTCAAGTGTAGTATGCGCAGGATTACCAGTAGCCCTGGAGCGCAGCGCAAATCAGTTATCAGACCTGTCCTCTGCGTGTGTATGCTGATTACACTTCAAGGCCACGATTTGTACGTCTGGGTCCCGATGCTCAGCAGGAATGACATGGGCAGAATGTTTAAAAAGCAGCCGAGATGATTTGTGGCTGCTCATGTCTCAAGCATTTCTTTCTTTTATTTATTTTTTTATTTAAAGGTTACATTGTAAACCTGACATCCATCAAAGGGCCACTGAGTGTTTGAACTTGCTTTGTTCAGCACCAGAGGAATATTAATAAAGGAGGAAAGGCTTTCTCCCACCTAGCGAATTCCCTGCAGTGCCACTGCATGCCGCCCCAGGCATGGGCCACAGATTACAGCTGGACTTGTTCTCTCAGTGCTGTTGGATTTTTAAAACTCCTGCAAGGGCTGATGGGATATTAATTAATGAGCTACATGGATTGGGGGGAGGGGAGGTGCATATTAAATCCCAGTTTGGCATATCTTGAAGTGCCATGCACAGGCTACTGAACAGGCGTGCACTATGCCATGGAAAAAAACCCCGGCCTGGGGAGATCTTGTTGCTCTTAAGCCCTATTCGGACGGGATAAGTTTTACTGGGGGAGGTGGGGTAATGTAATAATTACCGGAGGACCTCAGCTATTTTAGTCCCGTCTGAATCTGACATGTCAGTAACTTTTACGGACTGCGGGCTCCCAGGCCAGTAAAGATCCCGGTGGTTTTACCTACTGTTAAATGTCCTGTAAAAAGTACCCCAGGTTAAAGCTATCCCATACGAATTGACATGTCTGGTAAAATTCTGTTATTTCCTGTGATAAATGAGTTTTCCCCAGTCTTTTCTCCTGGTTTTTCACGTAAGCACTCGAGGACGCCTTTGGTTGTGCTGTTTTCGGTCCAAGTGCAAGCCACAACTATTGGCCGACCTGTAAATTAATGTAACGTTACATTAAATAAGAAGACAGCAAAAAAAAAAAAAACAGGCTCAAAAGTAGGTTACAACGCTTGTGGCAGCATGCCAACATTGTCTCCACGTAGTTTTTTTTTTTTTTTTGGCGCCTGCATTTTTTCAATTGCTCCCTGCCAGCGATTTTCTACCAGAAGCAATCAGTTTGCAGTGAAGATAGGATGTGTAACGTTGTATGACTCGTGGGGAACATTTTTGGTCTGACATTTTCATGGAGTAGACACTCCCAACTCTGTAATTCTAGACGCTGATTACGAGATACTTTATCCCATCCGAATCGACCATTAACATTACAGACATCCTGTGATAATAATTACTTTACAGACATTGTCCTGAAAACTTATCCTGTCCGAATAGGGCTAAAGCTACCCACAATTAGAGAATATTGCATAATGGGATAGGCCTATCATCACAACTGGGCCTTCCAAATTGCAAATTGTTTTAAAAAAAATATTAGTTTAAAAAGCAATGTACATTTGCAGCTGAAGATAACCCTGATATTAAGCAGGTTGATCTTAAATAATCAAGTTCAACTCAGAACCTTCTCCTAAACAGACCTTTTGAGCTTTAGCAGTGAGCCAGAATCAATATGCTCATTTCCATCTGTGTTGTGGTGTCCCGTCCAATGAAAACCATGGGGTTCTTCAGCATGAACTTGAACAGATGTGGGACAAGGGTCACTGTCCACTCTGAGAACTGACCCAGTGCACCCTACCCCCACCTACAGCTTTCCCCGTCCCCACTCATGACTTCAGGACAATTTGCCGACCCGGGGCTGTATATATCCAATTCCCACCCAACCGCAGCTGTGTTCCATGCATGAACCACCCTGCCTATTTGGGAGAGCTAGGACATCCAAGGTTCTCCTCCGAAACATGTGGCCAGTGGGGGTTGCCAAAGAGCGATGAAATGCAGAACCCAGTCAATTCTGCAATTGTTTGTGTGATTCCATGACCGTAGAAAAGCAGGGGCCCCACTATTGTTGGATACAAGGACACCGATATACAGTGCCCTCCACTATTATTGGCACCCCTGGTAAAGATGAGTAAAAAGGGTTATAAAAAATTAATTGTTTGGTGAATTAGCTTAATGTCACACTGAAAAAATGAGAAAAATCCAACCTTTAATTGAAGTAAATGTATTATGAGAAAAAAAAATCCCTCATCAAGAAATTATTATTTTTAACAAAACAATGTGTGCCACAATTATTGCCAGCCCTGCATTTATATATAGAATAAAGTAATAATTTTTAATATTTGGTTGTATATCCTTTGACTATCCCATATCCTATGACTTCCTGATGACCCAACAACATCAAAAGACTCTTGATATTTTATTTTCTGGTACTCTTACAAGCGATACTATAACCTCTCTGTATTTGAATGGATCTCTATGGGAATTGGGGGGTGGGACTAGATTTAGCTGTAAATTATGCTGGAACAGTATGGAATACATGGTTGGTAAAATGGCTATAAGTCATCAAGGGTCAGAGGTATCAAACGAGCCTCAAACCATCTCTCTGCTGCCAGATATGCAGTAGATATGGATGGATCACTTTAAGGGTTGTTTCTCCTGACAGATTGTCCTATTGAACTCTATGGAAAAATATGTCAGGAGAAGAAACCCTTCAAGTTATCCATCCATATACTGTATTTCTGGCAGCAGAGTGATGGTTTTAGGCTTGTTTGATACGCCAGACCCTTGATGACTTAGAGCCATTTAGCCAACCATGTGTTTCCATACTGTTCCAGTGTAATTTATAGCTACAGTCAAGCCGGAAAGTCTGCACACCCCTTTCACCTTCTCCACGTTTTATTACGTTACAGACTTATACTACAATAGATTTTGAGTTCATTTTTTGCCTCAAACGTCTACACACAATAGCCAATAATGACAAAGTGAAAACAGGTTTTTAGAAAATATGCAATTTTATTTTACTGACAAAAATAGGTTATTTAGGGGTTACATATCTGTACACACCCTTAGCCTAATACTTGGTTGCTGCACCTTTGGCAGCGATTACAGCTTCAAGGCGTCTTGGGAAAGAAGCTACGAGCTTGGCACACTTGTTTCTGGACATTTTTGCCCATTCCTCTTGGCATATCCTTGCAAGCTCCGTCAGGTTGGATGGGGAGCGTCGGTACACAGCCATTTTCAGCTCTTTCCACAGATGTTCAATTGGATTCAGGTCTGGGCTCTGGTTGGGCCACTCAAGGACATGCACAGACTTTCTCCGAAGCCACTCCTTTGTTCTCTTGGCTGTGTGCTTCGGGTCGTTGTCATGTTGGAAGGTAAACCTTCGCCCCAGTCTGAGGTCCAGAGCGCTCTGGAGCAGGTTTTCTTCAAGGATCTCGGTGTACTTAGCTGCATTCATCTTTCCCTCTATCAGGACTAGTCGCCCCATTCCCGCTGCTGAAAAACATCCCCACATCATGATGCTGCCACCGCCATGCTTCACTGTAGGGATGCTTCCTCCAGACGTGACGCTTGGTATTCAGGCCAAAAAGTTCAATTTTGGTTTCATCAGACCAAAGAATCTTGATTCTCATGGTTTGAGAGTCCTCTAGGTGCCTTTTGGCAAACTCCAAGCGGGCTGTGATGTGCCTTTTACTAAGGAGGGGCTTCTGTCTGGCCACTCTACCATAAAGGCCTGATTGGTGGAGTGCTGCCTGGATGGTTGATCTTCTGAAAGGTTCTCCCATCTCCACAAGGATACGCTGGAGCTCTGTCAGAGTGACCCTCGGGTTCCTGCTCACCTCCCTGGCCAAGACCCGTCTTCCCCGATTGCTCAGTTTGGCCGGGTGGCCAGGTCTAGGAAGATTCTTGGTGGTTCCAAACTTCTTCCATTTACGAATGATGGTGGCCACTGTGCTCTTTGGGACCTGTAAAGCTGCAGAGATTTTTCCGTACCCTTCTCCAGATCTATGCCTTGACACAATCCTGTTTCTGAGGTCTGCAGATAATTCCTTTGACCCCATGGCTTGGAGTTTGCTCTGACATGCACTGTCAACTGTGGGAGCTTATATAGGCAGGTGTTGGCAATCCCCAATCATGTCCAATCAATTGAATTTATCACAGGTGGACTCCAATTAAGTTGTAGAAACATCTCAAGCAGTATCAGTGGAAACAAAATGCACCTCAGCTCACTTTTGGGTGTCATATGATATTTTACATTTTGATTTTTAATAAATTAGCACAAATGTATAAAAACCTGTTTTCACTTTGTCATTATGGGCTATTTTGTGTAGAATTTTGAGACAAAAAATGAACTCAATCTATTGTAGAATATTTCTGTAACGTAATAAAACGTGGAGAAGGTGAAAGGGGTGTCCAGACTTTCCGGCTTGACCGTAAATCTAGTCTCACCCCCCAATTCCCATAGAGATCCATTCAAATGCAGAGACGTTATAGTTTTGCTTGTAAGAGTACCAGAAGATAAGATATCAATAGTCTTTTGATGTTGTTGGGTCACAGACATCAGGAAGTCATAGCATGCAAAGGATATGCGACCAAATATTAAAAATGATTACTTTATTCTATATATAAATGCAGAGGTGCCAATAAACATGGTTCTTGATGAGGGATTTTTTTATCATAATAAATTTACTTTAATTAAAGGTTGGATTTTTCTCATTTTTTCAGTGTGAGATTAAGCTAATTCACCAAACGGTGAATTTTTATAACCCTTTAACTCATCTTTACCAGGGGTGCCAATAACAGTGGAGGGCACTGTACCTGCATTTTTCTCGCTGTAGATGGGACACACACAAAACTTTCAACAATATGTCCTCTGTTCGCCTAACATTTCACGTTTTCTGTTGAATATGTTTACCCAGCCACAAGCCTTGGGGAGAAGGCTTTGGATAATGGAGTCATTAAGTAAATTCCTGGCTTAAATCGGCTAACGTTAAGTGAGGTTTTCATGTAGGAAGCTCTTTCACCTCCCAAGAAGTGTGGGACTGTCTCAGATGTGTTTATGGAAATGTAATGCTTAAAAAACATAAGAATTATGGGTCATTATGCATTTTGTGTACTCACAACATTATCTTTAATGATACGTCTCTCACTGTGAGAAAGGGAGACACGGTCTGATCCCAGCCCATCAGATATACTGATGTAAGAAGGGAGCTCTCATTAAATGGTCCGTCGCCCTATTCCCATGCTTTTTGTTTTTATACCCCGCTGATGCAGATTTCATTCTTCCTGGTTCTCAGGTCACATGTCAAGGGGCAAGGTCACATAGGCTCTTGCTAAATATCCAAAACACTAACCGCTTCACCCCCCCTAACTAACCCTTTTATCCCACAAAAAAGAAACTACCAAAATAATCGGGTCAAGTGTGCATGGCTTTGAGAAATCTTATCCTCCAAACACCATTGATTTCCAATACTGCCTCCTCCTGCTCAGTTGGGCATCTGCAGTTTGTCTGTACCAACTGTACATGAAGAGTATCTTTCTGGCGCAATAACTGCACAGCTCAGCTAGTGGACTACAGGGTGAAAAGACGCACTGGCTGGCAGCACAGTCTTTGGAAGAGATGTGTGCTTCTGTTCTGTACTGAATTACAGTCGACTTTGCCTTGGGTTTGGCCACGCCTTCAACTATGATTGGGTATTCTGAAGTGTGCTAAACAGAAAATATAAAGTGGGGAAAACTAGTTTCAAAAACATTTATTTCAATAACTCAGTCCTAAAAAGCCTTTGGGTATTCACTCACCTCACAAATAATGCCACGGTGTGAATATCTCCAAGGTACTGAGTTCTTGTTTGTCACATTGTGATATAATTCATTTCAAAATTGCCTTCAGAGCACATCATAAAATGACAACCAACTTCAGTGCTGAATAGCTAATATCTAATGAGGTAGATAATAAAAGTAAGATGACAATAATGTTAAGGATTAATCGGGCTGAGAAGATGTCGAGTGTTACAGATTTTCATGATAATAGAAGTAATCGTGCTTATCTTAAAAACCAGCTGTTATAGAATCAGTCCTCCTCTGGCATGATCAAATGAAAATTTCAACACAGAGACAAAATGGAAGGTCTGCCTTTGTCTGAAGGCTGTGTAAATGTTAACTGCATGATGATCAGCAGGTTACAAAAAAATTGTTCCACTTACCATCACAGAATTTGTCTAGCAGCTATGCTACCCTGTAGCTTTCTCATGCCAAAGAGCTTAAGTGAATTGAGAATGGAGCTTATTAGTTCATACCTGCATCGTAGACCTCCTGAGAAAACCAGGCTGTGGCTTGATGTAGTACTGTTCAGCCAGTAGGTAGCAGTGTTCCCTCTAGACCATGAAGCAAAGCCAATACTCCAGTGAGATGATGGGTAGATCCATTCACTCTGTAGGTGCAGTCTTTCAGAGAGATTCCAAAGTCCTCATAGTAATCATAGAGCCTTGTGTGGCATATCAGGCTCCCTGGTGTCCTTACCAAATTCCTCAACACATTCTTGCCCCACCAAGTGTGCTGTGCATCACCTAGGTATGAGCCAAATATTGAGTTGATCTTATAAGGCGCTACATAAATACCATTCATCATCGCTGCAAAAATAAAAACGGTATAAAGCAGTGCTCGCATGTTTGAATGACTTTTGCAAAAAAACTATCTTTCTTAATCCTGATTAGAGACCGTTTTGTACACACGTGGATGTTTCATGGCTTTTTACTTTCAGCAGACTGTCTGAAATTGACCCTTAACAGTGATTAATAGGGTTCAGTCAGTCACAACTGGAAAACTGAATTAAATCCCTTGATTCCCCTTTGTTTTGATAGAATTAGAAATAGTTTCCATTTTATATCTGGTCCTGTATGTTTGTCTCCTGTAAGGTGCATTCAACACCCCCCCACCCCCACCCCCAATACAGTATGGAACTTATTGAGTGTATAAAATGAGAACACAACTCAAGTTGGAGGTATATTAACCCTCCTGTTGCCCTCGGGTCAAAAATGACCCATTTCTGAATTTAACAGCAGTGTAAAACCCCCTAAGTTTATTTTTTTCAGCAGGAAATTTGATGACTTTTCTTGGAGTGACCCTACCATTAGAAAAAAGTAAAAACAATTAACATTTTTTATTAAAGCAGTACACCATCAATATCTGGACTGTGAAGTAGGAAAGCAGTTATTCACCGATTTATTGATGAATGATAGGTTGTTTCTACACCAAAAATAGATTTAGGCTTTAAATTCACTGAAGCAACTTCATCAAAAGGGATCTGGTGATTTTTTGACCCTGAGGACTTTGTCAATATGAAGACAACAGAAGGGCTAAACACATTTGAGGGCCCTATTCCTGTCTAATGTTAAGAATCAGGTGAGAGGTGGCTTCAAAAACATAGACCATACCTAATCATGCAGTAACTATTATGACAGTTGCATAGTATTGATATACAATATGAGTAATCTGAGAGATGATAATTGTAATTGTGTCATCTGCACAAATGTGGTGCAAGTTCCTGCATGCATTGTAAGGATAAAAACCACTAGGCAAAAATGCCAACATAGTGTATTTGACCAATTAATTAAGAAAACAAATCTACCGAAAAGCTGGTCATAATTACATTGCATTAATCCTGAATAAATTGCAAGGGCCTCAGTTTAATTAAATGGCTCCATTAGAAGAAAATAGGCTTCACATCATGATAAAAAATAGCATCGGCATTTCATTGTAGATTAACATTACAGTGGGCTAAAGGATACATAAAAGTGACTTCTTTAGAAACCAAATAAAACCCCTGGACACCGACAGGAAAGGTTTAGGAATATTTATGCAACACCAGAAGTAGCCTAACAATTCTAGAGTTAAAGAAATATCAGAACAGAAAGCAGTTTGTGTTGTATACACACTACCTTGCATTGTTGGGCATTTTCTAACCAGTGTTTACACCACCCCTCTTGACTCGTCGTGGTGGAATTTTTCATTGCTGCATTTTTCCAAAACTAGGTTCCTTCATGGAAAAGATTTGAACTAACCAAACTGTGACTAAATCTGGCGGGTGGTGCTCACCCGGCTGTGAATAAACAGTTCGGTGGAGCACCTAATTCACAGAGAAATTGGCGCAATCATGCGTACATGTGTCGGTACATTAGCCAAGTTACAGTTTAAACAAGACCCTCAAAATTGTTGTTTTGCACTGTAACGAGACTATGAGCAGACTACGCATTGCAGCTCTGTGATCGTGTGTTTAGCTCAGCTGTCGACACATGGTGTAATGTATATGTCTTGCACACTGTCAATCATCACCTTAGCTTATGAAAACTATGACATTTCACCAGCCTGTGATTTCAGCAATTTGTTCACAGGTTGTGACAGTAAAATTGCAACTTGACCTTCTCTTCGCCACTGCTCCACACCTCTCCTTGGGGGTATACAAGGGTTAATTTGAGGTTAATCTGACCTGCCTGTTCCAAATTAAATTCAGAAATGAATGCCCTGAAGTACATCTGCCCCAGGATGTCTGTGCTACTGAAACACACTTTTTACAGTTGACTGATCAAGTTATTTAATATAGTGATGCAATGAATGAAGTTCAAAGAACTGAGTGCACATTTGTGAAAAAAAACAAGGTTTTATTAAAGATTGTGGAATCCTAACGTAGGCCTGCACGTATATAGGCGTGTAAGTGTGCAAGTGCACACTTGGAAACCTACTATGGGGGCAGGAATGTTCTTCAAGCACGACCTCAGAGGTCAGAAAACTCTTGGCTTTTCGCTGCTAGGCAACACATAGGTACAGGGGATTTCCTAATATGGTAAATAACTTCCTGATTGTGCTAAAGTACAGGGGAAATTACTCTTAGTGGCTTGAAGAGTAAACACTTTTAAAATCGCTTAGCTATAGCTACATTTTGCTCCATCTGTAAGCAAGCACATATTCTCGATATGGCAAAATGTAAATATTGTGCGGGTAATAAACCACTGCCCCTCGCACCGTTAGGTTTAATCAATTGAAAGTTCTTGGGCTTTTCCACTCGCGCTGGGGTTGGCATCGCCCTCTGGTGCTGGATTGGTGGTTGAGCTCAAATGAGAGCATTGTTCATTACTGACTGCAGCAAACTGGAATGTTCCACTGCCACCTGAGCGGGGGAGTTATTCCGTCTATTAATGTTTTACGTTACGAACTGCAAGGAGTGAGTCCCTGGGAGCGTTTTACTCTCACACGAAATCACTGAAGGAAGAATGACTAAGTGAATATGATCTGAGCTGACTTTGTTCCAGAAAACACTCTGTACGCCTGTCTGCTTGGCTCTGCTGCGCTGAAGGGGAGTTTCTGGGTTTGCGGGGCTGTCAAGTCGTCCCTGCCCAATACAAGTTTACACGCCATATAGAGCATGACTATCTGAATTGTTGTAACTCTACTGACAGCGAAACAGTATACTCGGTTACAGAGTTGCCGACGTTACAACCCTTTCGTTTAACTTTGTCAAGCGGCCTCAGGGGCTGCCAACTTTAATCCGCGGCAAACATATAGGCTAGGCTAGGCTATATATATTTGATCGGTTGTCTGTGGAGGGAGAGACAGCGGGGAGCCGGAGATTGCAAGCCGGCTGTTGACTGTCCGCCTGCTTCTCACCCACAGGTCCACGGTTTAGCTGAAGGTATGCTGGAGAAGCTTGAACTAGACGACGAAGGTAAGCCCTTGCTCATCGAGATGTTATTCTTACGGTCAACAGAATGAAACGACTCGCAAACATGATTGATGGTTAAATGTGCGTGTAAAGTAGGCTATAGGCTATGTGGTGTAAACGTTACATTAGCTGGTTTGGGGATTAATCGGTTGATTGTAGGCTCAGATTTTTATTAGGCTAGCATTTATTTATAAATATTGCGCCTAACTGGACTCAGTCAGTTGGTTACCTACTGTAAGGATGTAGGCGAATGCAGTCATGTAGTTGTAGCCTACCGGGGGCTAAAGACTTAAGGACGTAAATCAAAGGTTTTTTTGACCATTGTTAAAGATTATCCGTGGTCAATGTTGCAGTTGTAGGCAAAAAACTCATGAAAATATGTCGGCGTAAGTGTTAAAATAGCTACATTCATGCAAACTCTTGCAAAGCGTAATTACTCTACTGGAGGTAGGCTAGCCTATATTAATTGTGTTAGCCTAACTAAACGGATTGTTTAAACCCATTCTAGTCGAAACAATCACTTGCCGTTTTGATTTACCTGCAGTTATTTTAAACGTAGACAGCCTAAACGTTTTACTCATGAGATCCATTTCAAACATAGCCGATTTCCCTGCCTCATAGCAGCGCAACTCCTGCCGTTCCTCTCCCGTTAGAATTTAGAGAATCGATCCAATCTCGATCTATGTGGGTGGACTAATAGCCATGTTGGAAAATGAATAGTGTGATGCAGGGATTCCTCGGATCCGGGGGGGACTCGATTGTCGTCATCACCTCTCAGTGAACCTGTTGGATTCAGGTACGGCGTGATATGACGCGTTTGCTGCCGTCGTTCTTAGTCTTTTCTAAGATAGGAGTCCTCCGTGGAAGTCTCTCCCATTTGCAGCCAATGTAGCATACAAGACCGATTTTCATTATAGTCGTGCTGCTTTGTTATACAGTGTAGGCTGGGGGAAATGGTTGGACCGCATGTGCTTCTCAGCAAGCTATGAAGTGTAAAGAAATTGACGGTAATAGTCTATAATATTAACAAAGGATCTGGTATGAATTTGATGCCGTGAAATAGGCCTACATGTAAACGACCATAGGTTATTTATATATTTGTTTATTTGCATATAAAACCCGCTGACACACTGTCGCTATTTCAGTGGCTGACTATCTGTTCTGTGATGTCATTCGATGTCTTTGAAACTGGCTGTGACCTAACTAATTGCTGCACAGATGCATAGATCCCAGCGACAGGCTTCGATAGTGTTTCTTGTCCGTGACCACATTTTAATTTTCTAGATTGGTGGTTTCTGAAGAAAGGCTTTGGCTAGAGCTGCAGCTGGGTTCTTGGGAAAGTATTTGGTTCAGCATATTTTCCTCCAAACACTGAATCTTCAGTCCTAAACATGAGCAAAAACTAGCGGAATAAAATTCTATTTCACTTACTGCTGCAAGAACTCTTACACAGATATAATTGGCTTATACTTTTACAATATTGAGCACATGATTTAAATATTTTTAGTCAGCTCTAAAATATTTTCTGAGAATATATATAGACTATATTTAACTGTGCTCATATGTATTATGGAATATATACCAAAGTGAGCAATACATTGTACAGGTGCTGATGCAGTTCTGGAGTGGCGAGGTGTTCATTCCAGTGTTTCCTGTGGTGCAGTGGGCGTGTAGTGTTTTTCCATAGTCTTGAGATTTTTTTTGTGTTTAGATGGGTAATTGCCTTTTAGGGAGTTCTCTGTTTGCTTCCTGTATACTGCCTGGCATTCCTCCTTCAGGGTGCTTGTGGTTAACTGTCTGGAGTCATTCACTCTGGCCCACTACTCACTGTCTCTCTGCTCTGATCTCTGAACAGAACAACAGACAAAAATAAAATTTTATATTTATAAAACTGCTCTGCTAGAGATGTTGGTTGATTATAGACGATACAACTTAATTTTTTGCAGTGCAAGGTGTAAGCTTTACACAAGCAAACATCACATTTCAGCAGAAGAGAGTCAGTCAGTCCATTAGAATTCATGTGATATAGCTAGCCCTCTCAACACAGGAAATTATTGGGTGACAGAAAATAAATGGTCTTGATTAATGGTTGTCATGTTGTAAAACAACTGAGACCTTTGCTTTGGGAGATTAAAAAAATGTAAATTTGAAAAAGAAATTAGTTTCTTCAAGAGGTTAGTTTCTTTCCCCTAGGCCCCTTAATGGAAACCAAAGATAAAGTTTAGCCATTCATAATTTAGTATAATTGAGCTAGTTTGAAAATAGGCGATGTTGTGCCTGATGGACACAATTTACAGTATTATATAATCGGTGTTACAGGAACATCTTTGTTGTGCTTTCATGTGCTTGACTGAATATTGACCCTACATGTGGGAGATTCTGCAGTGTGCCTAGTTTGAGTTTGATTCTTAATATGTGCTGACCTGTGCTGTGACCAGTTGGGCATTTAGGTTATAGTTCATGTACTCCTACTAGTGGTGGCATTAAACTGCTGTGGTAATGGTGTTCATGTTTTATAGCTTTATAGAGTCCCTGGAGGAAGTAATGACCTCAAGAAGTCTAGTCAGAAATGGCAGGACCTTTTTAATATCTGCTGACACAGTAGCACAGTAGAGCCTTATTTTAAATAATACATTTAATTATGGCTCCTGCCACATCCTGCAATTGCCTAATGTGAATAACTGTGGCTTTCTAGCATCAAAGGGCCTTTCTACAGTGATTCAATTCACAGAATTGCTCATATGGATTCTTGCCAGAAAATTCTGTCAGCTTATGTTGGGATATTCACATGTTTACTTGATTTAGCTACATATTTTCACTTTGTATTGTTTCATACAAATTTGCTTTGTCACTTTCAGATGATGAAAGATGCTATGAAATGTTTGCAACTTTATTTGACCTGACCCAATTTGTTTAATATGACTGTCAACTTTAATTGCTTGTATAGTTAAATTACATTTTAATTAAAATAATTAAACCAGTTTCTAAACTTACTTGTACCTGTACACAATCATCCAGGCCAATTTTCAGAGACAGTGGGGTAAAAACAAAAGTCAGTGTTAATTTTCTGGTTCTCAGATAACTCCGTGAGGTGGACATGGGCAATTAAACCAAAAATTTAATCCAATGGCAAGATGTTAATTGTGAGCATTGTTCCAATTCAGGTTTAGCCAATTTTAGCTATAACGATGAGACCAGGACAGCATCACTACAGCCTTACGTACTATTTTATTTTTATTTTATCCAAAGCGACAATCATGTTCGTGGTGGGCGAGGCAGGGCCAGGGGAAGAGGACAGCTTGAGTGACCGTGATAGAGTCAACAGACTCCGGGAGGAGAAACATTGCCATCTCAAGCAGCACTTTATCACAAAATGCGAAAAATACAATCAAACCAGAAATAAATATTTTCCCAAAATAAATCAGAGATACCCTCAATTAAAAAATTTAACAGACATCCAAAAACTCCCCATTCTCTTAGGAGAGGACGTGCTGTGACCTGGCAGCACAATATATAGCTGCCTGCCATCGTCTTAGGGACAGTGAGTGACAGAGATCATTATAAACCAAGTTTAATTTTTTATATTTATTATATTCACTTTATAAGATCATATGTGTCATGTGTCATTTATCATTTCTATTGATAATTATTATAATTTTTAATTGTACTTTATTGTTTTACATTATTGTTATTTCTAAATCCATAATCAAAGAAGTTCTTGTTTTCATGTATGGTTACTGTTCATTCGTTTCTAGTCTTTGCTGTTTTGTATTGTTCAGTGTTAGATGTATGTCTTCGACTGTTTTAATGCAGTATGCTTTGACAATACAGATGCAATGTCTTGTCATGCGGTCAGAGAAAATATGTGTGAAACGTCACCATAATGCTCATGCGTCGTCATGCGTGTCTGAGAAGAACACGTGATAAGAAATTTTCGGGGAGCCCTTTTCTCCTACGTGCTCTATATCGCCATCCAGTGTTCTGAAACTACATAGTATACCTTTAACAATATTTCACACCCATGTTACAGTGGTATTTCACTTTTGTACAGAGTTGGCACCAAACTCAGGCTGTCTTTACACTATGCAAAAAAAAAACGTGCTACATTATGACCAGCTGTAGCACAATGATGGTTCCATTGGTA
The DNA here is from genome assembly GCA_029718625.1 of Synaphobranchus kaupii. NCBI lineage: Eukaryota > Metazoa > Chordata > Actinopteri > Anguilliformes > Synaphobranchidae > Synaphobranchus > Synaphobranchus kaupii. The sequence continues at coordinate 82,212,344 of CM056377.1, forward strand.
GCACATTCCACTCCACTTTGGCTACACATATGCATGTGCATGAAGGCCATGATCTGTGAGGGTTGTGTAACAGTGAAAGGGTAAAGCCAGGGGGAAATGGCTGCTTTTCAATCTTGACCTGTCAAATCTTTATGATGTTTGACACCCATGGTAACCTTGGAGTAAAGGTAATTGGTATACTAGTGAGAAAAAACACAAACCATCATTAAGAAAATTAGGGACAAAGTGTCCATTTTCACTCCACTTTTGGCCTACCCACCTCTACTTTCGAGACGTACAGTTTGACAAATATAAATGGTAAAAACAATATACTGGTCTCATTGTAATCCCAAAGAAAACCCCAAAGCTCTACAAACTGGGTTTGACTGAATTCTGTGCATTAATTAATTAAGAATTAAGATTACTAATCAAATTTTCTGAAAACTTAATTAGTTCACCTCCTTGGTTGAAGAGCTGAGCTAATTAGTGAAATCAGCTGGTGTAGGGCACGGTTGGAACAAAAACCTGCATACACTCGGCCCTCGATGGAATGAGTTTGACACCCCTGGGTTAAAGGAACAGTTCACCCTAAATGATTGAAAAAAAAAAATAATAATAATAATTTTTTACATTTATTTTCAACTTTGCTTTCAACTTATTTTCACCAACCTTTCAGGAGGTTTGTAATTTTGTCTTACTGACAGGAGAATTCCTTGTGACAGATAGACACTTGTTGAGGTCTGCCAATTCTGTGTCCATCCAGTCTTCTTGCTCCTCGTTATGTGGCAATTGTTCTTCTGGCACTTCTTCATGGGATTCTTGTGTTTTAGCTGTTCTTCTCGAAGCTTTATGTGAGAAGTGACACACTTAACTAATGCAAAGAATTAAGTCCAAGTGCACAGCAGTGAACCATGTTGTAGAGCAAGTCTTTGTGATTGCAATGAGACCAAGATATTTTGACCATTTACTGTTGTCAAAGTATGGAAAGTAGAGCTGGGTAGAGCGAAAGTTGAGAGAAAATGGACACTTTGGGCCTCATTCATGAAGCGTTCCTAAATATATGCGTCCAAGACTAGTTTAAACAAACAATTTATGCCAGATTCATAACACTGTCCGGGACAGCCAGATTTGTTCGCACTCTGTGCGTATGTTTATACATTCCGATTTATCATAAATGATTGCACCTATAAATGCGTGCATCTTATTTTGCAATTAGCATAAATCCATGCCCATGAATTGACTTCAACTACCATATGTGGAAGTTGCAAATGCCATTTTGAGGTAAAAATTAATTCAAAATGGCCCAGAAAAAGCAGAAGAAGAAAGAATTATTCCGACACTGAAATCAAAAATATAGGTTTAGTCAAGAAAAAAGAATGTATTTGGTAGTGTCAGTACCGGTGTCATAGGAACTAGTAAAGTAAATGCCTGGCAGGAGATAACATGTGCCCTCAATGCAGTACCACCTGTCACACAAACTAAAAAAAAAGAAAAAGGTTCAACATTAAATTGGAGGTAAAGAAATGCATTAAAAAAAAAAAAATAAAAAAAAAACACCACAGCTACAAGCCAAGGTTGTTCAAGCCCTTCTGACAAGGGCATTGCCTCCATCTGCCTGGTCTTTCTAACAAGATTTGATTTATTAATAGGTGTAATCTAAAGTGTTTGCTTTTTATAATCATCGTAGGCTACGACGATTAGTCTTGTGAAGTTAACAGAAATTTTAAATAAATTCATATTCTAATTGACATTCAGAATCTACATTTAGCATTATCTTGAATTTACAAATGCGGTACGCGTAGTCCTGAGCAGGTGTAAATTTTATTCCTACGTACAAACAAATCTCAGATACAAAAATTTTTATGTATGCCAAAATACGAACAAAATTGCTAATGTGAATGATTGAGGCTCAGTCGCAAATTTTCTGAATGATGTTTTTTTTTTTTTCTCAACAGTAAACTGGTCATTACGCCAAGGTTACATCATGAGTGTAAAATATCAGAAAGGTCAATATTGAAAAGGAACCATTTTTCCCCCCCTGGAATTACACAATAGCAACCCTTTTATTTGTTTTGCTAGATTACCAAGCATGTCAATTAGCCCTAGTTAAACCCAAAGTAATCCCAAACCTCAGAAAGCCTGTGCTTATCATGATGCTTGGATCAGATTAACTGATCTTTACATTGTCAATAGCCTATTGCTTGAATTTGTGCATGGAGAAGAGTAATCCTGTATTATCCACAAGTATAATTTGGGATGTGGTTTGTTACTGTGGCTGTGTTCAGGCCTTACAGCAGTAGTGAGTGCAGGGGGCCTTTATCAACTGTAACACATTTGCCGTTCAGGATGAAATTCGAAGCCTCCCTGTTATTAAAAGTGACACCGATTTTGCATTATTTTTGAATGACGCAGTTATACTGTAGTTCCAGGCCTGTAACTTCATTACATTTGTCATTTTGAATTTCAGTCTGAAGCTTTGAAGTCAAACTCCTGTGGTTTTGAGTGTGTGCAGTGATTGAGCGATGTTGGAGGAACCTTTTCCTGGTTCCTGGCAAGAACAGAAATATGGAGGGGGGGGATATGTTCGTAAGCTTTCGGATCAGTGTGGCACTAACGGCTATGGTAGAGCTTAGTGCTGAACACGGTGCACCAACTTATAGCTGTCAGGCGAGATACCCAGGAAAACCCTTTTGCCCTCAGCTAAATGACGTCTTTGCTAGCAACTGACCAAAGCACTGTCATTATATAACAACAACAAAAGGGATTTGTGTCGGTCAGCCACAGTAAAATGTAGGTTTGGCGTTTGACGCACAGTTCTGCGGAGAGGGGCTGGCAGAGGCGTCGCAAGCATCTCGCGTCCGTGATCCGAGCAGACGCGGCGCATCGCGGAGGCGCGATCGGCGACGGCAGGTCACCGACCGCTCTGACGCAGCACTCCGTGCGATGACGGCAGAACTGCCTCACGTCAGACTCTACTGAGGGGAGAGGCCGTAGGAAGCATGCAGCAAGCCGGACCGAGCGTCCAGGAGCCGAGGGGAAAGACGGCCCCCACCGTGTCCTCATCCCGCGGGAAACAAACGGGCCCTCTGTTGTCTCGGACGCTCACCAGGAGCTTGGCCCATGGAATACTACTATAAGAATTACTATAGCAACCATGGCGGTCAGCGGAGAGGGGAGAAAATAGTTGCAGACTGAAATCACTAGTTTCTGTTCTTTTATTTGCAGCTTAATAGTGCCATTGACCCCTTAATTCATATACATTTTGTCTTGGTCCATTTTGTTCTACCCCATGGAGATTCTATGTTAATTATACCCATTCAGGGAAAATTCCCCATGCTGTCCATCATTAAACAAAAATTTTCAAATGTATTTTCAATGAGATTACTAATGCTACTAGCTCCTTAACTGATCTGTTTCATTTCCCGTCATTAATAAGCAAAGCACATGCTACAGGAGTGTGAAATGTTTGCATGTATAAAGTTGTGCTTTTGCACTGAAGTAATTGCAGATTTAAGTCCATATTCAGGTTAGGTAAATTGCTATATTAAAAGCATGTTTGTTTGTTTTTTTCAGTGATTTACAATAAAGCTTTGGTTTCAAAGACTGTACAGTGCAGAAAACTAGCAAATTAGAGTCTGTAAGCCAAAGGTTTTTAATGCGATCCTTTTGATTGTAGTGTGTATGTTTTTGTGTCAGTAAACAAAAGATGGTAGGAAGGTCTCTTACTTGTGTCGGTTTTCTTTTTGCTGGCTTTTTGCTTTTCTTCCAAGCAGAAAATCCATCTGTTTTGATTTACCTCCATCCATCTGGATGTGCGTTGGATTGCAGTCTCATAGCAGTAGATTAATAGACATTTACGGAAATGTCTTAGTTCAAGTGCATTCGAGTATGATATGTCAATTTTTGTGATTTTAATCACATCTGGTAGAATCTGTTAATGCATGTGCAAGTATATCTGCTGTTGGACTTCATTAAGAGTGGAGGTAATCATTTGTCTTAGATTTGTGGTTCTCAAGGCATTATGGGAATGTGGGAAAGTGATCCAAATCCATCCATTACATTCCTAGATTTCAATTAATTAATTTTTTCAGCCCTAAAGCTGTAATTCATTCTTGCCACAGTGCAATTTGCAAAGTGCTTTTGTTTGAGAAAATCAAGCTGTTATATTGTGATATTTATTTCAATTACCGTTAAATGTAATGGAGAAAATTGCGGTTAGATGGAATCTTGCACAAAGTATATGTTCCTGTGTATTTACCAGAACGTCTGAATTTGAACGAGAGAGAATTCAACCTTGTGAAACTATGTCAAAGAACAACACTGGATAAAATTAATTTTAAAAAAGGTTAAATGAACTGTACTCTAGTAAAACAATTTAATGATGAAAAGATTCTGAGTGGTCACAGAGGTTTGATTATGTTTTTTGTGTATTTGTTTGTCTCAGCAGCTGCTGAAGAATCGGAGAGTGACATTTACATGCACTTTATGAAGTCCCACAAGTGCTACGACATCGTTCCAACCAGTTCAAAACTCGTGGTCTTCGACACAACATTGCAAGTAGGTACTGTCCAGTTTTAATGCACCTGGTTCGAGTGCAAATTCATTTTTCAATGAAAACAGGAAGATGTTAAATCTTGAGAAAGAAGCAGAAAAATCATTAAAGTTAATTGACCTGCTTACGCACATTGATAATTTGATAATTCATCATCGTTCACTTACGGAGTCTTCATGAACATTGAACAATGTCACTGTGTGATTGCAATTACTGTGTGCAAAAATCTGTTATTCTGAAATATCCTGGGCAATTAAAAAATAATAATTGGAGATGTAATTTTAATTGTGTTAAATGTGTAAGCCGAAAGGCCAATGGTAATTTGACAGCAGGCAGAAAGGAACTCCAGTTAGAATGTTCTGGAACACCTTAAAGTTCTGAATTTAAGCACCTCTCTATTTCTCTCCCAACAGTAAAATCCCAGAACATCTGAACTTTTTGATCTTTATGTGCCTTATATTCAAATCCATAATATGCATACAGGGTTTTGTTTGACCTCCTGACCAGACAGGAAACAGCAATTAAATGGCTCTAAATTTGCAGCAAGCAAAGGAGTACACTATGTAATCCTCCAGGTCTCCAGGGGCAGCCCTCCCACCCCCCCCCCCCCCCCCCCCCCGGCCATACAAACACACACACCGGCTCTAACATCAGTGCTTCTGAACGCAACCAACTCTGTATGTTTGAATTTTCATTTATACTGAGCACACTGCAGGGAAAAAAAATAATTCAATTTGGATTTTCACAGCAAGTGTCAATAACAGGTTATCACGCCATCAGTGCTGTAAGCAGTAGGCAAAAAGATACAGATGCATTTTATAGCATTAAGGCGATTTGACTATCGACACCCAAACCATGGAATGCAAATAGTGCAGCTTGTATCACATGACCATCTGTGTCCTGGATGAGAAACAGTGAGTGCTATTGCTGTCATGATGGTGCTAATTTATTCACTGGCATTTACACTTGGCTAGAGGCTCAGATGTTTTGACACATATCATCTGCTGGGTGGAGCAATGCACGACTGTGAATGTTCTGTTCAGTCTATTAAATATCTATCCATTTTAGTCTATTCCATTTGCATGTTTAAAAAAAAATCAGAAAAAATCTTGTTTTACTGATGTATTCTTAAGATACAGGGCTTCCCTTGCAGTAGCTGTATATTTTTTTAATAAGATGGACTTTTGTATTTTCTTTAAGGTGTCATAGAGCTAAATCCTTGTGTGCCCGAGCATGCAAATTTGTCAGCTACTGTTATCATTTTAGTCTTCCTTTAAACCTCTTATAAAAAACTGTTTTCCACCCCTTCAGCTTTTTAGCAATGTTCTGTGTTGCCTCAGAACATATGCTATTTGTGGCATGGATGTTGTTAAATATTTTATGGGTCTGAGATAAAGAGCATTTGTGCTGGCTTTTATCTCCGCGACTACTCTCCTCCCTTCGTTTGATAGTTTATTTTTTTCCCGTTTTGTATCACAAAGGACGTGCAGATTGTGTCTATGGAAACTGATCTATGACTCCTCAAAGACCCTGGAGCAAGTTGCAGTGTCCCTACCAAAAGTTTCCACTAGTCTGGTCATCCAACCATGGAGATGCTCGTGTTCCATAGCAGAGAAAGGGAAAAAAATTAAAGATTCATGCTCTCAAAACCAGCCTTTAACAATGGCCATGGAAGACAAAAAGGATTTTTTTGTGTTTTAAAAGAAGGTAGCATTGCAGCTGTAATGTTATCTCTTGTCCCTCCCCTTTACTGTAACGGTTAACTGACTGGCTCTTAGTACTAAATTTCTCCTGCTCCTTGTGGATTGAAATAAGTGACTCTTGCAAATGGCATTGTAGTTACTCTGTCTTTTATTTATTTATTTTATTTTTAAACTTTAGATATGTGGCCAGGCTATCTTGTGACTGGCCTCATACTAACAGGCAGATATGGAGCTTTGACTATTTTTTTCAGTGCATTCTGGAACAGTAGGGAGATAAAAATTTTTGTAGCCATTTCAATTTTTGAGCCGTACATTGAGAGCAGCTCCAGATGTGGAAGGAGGTGGGAAACATTATCAATAAATTGTGCTTTCTTCACTTGAAGGCAGCAGATTGAATGATTTGATAATAGTGCATGAACTATGAAGAAAGTTTACACGAAAAGTTAAGTTTAAAGAAAAATTACACTTTATATACCCTGAATCCAGCTTCATGCTTCTCAGTATTTTAAATTGAATTCCAATATACACAAATGTCCCAAATTCTCAGGTAAGGACTGTTTTGACAGTTTGTCACCAATGTTTCTCTTTAAAACCGTCATGGCAAATATGGATTTTAACTCATTCAGTGTTCTGGAATACTAAGCCAATACGGCTGCTGACATTCAACATTTTTCGATGGATCCTGTCATTGTGCAAACTTCTAATAAAACATGTTATTTTACCTATTGAACATAATCTTTTGTTAATGAGGATAGATGGCACTAAGTAGCACACTTTCTGGTTCAGTTCACTATTAGAACAATGTCAAACAATGTTGATGCAAATAACGTAGGCTGAAATCTGTGGTGTGAGGGACTAATTAAAAACGGAACCAACAAAACGATGGTCACTGGAAGAGATTTGGGAAATAACTGGACAGAAGTGAAAATCAGCGAATTATTCAATATAATTTCGGAAAGGGATATCCTATTATAAAACTCATTGATGGTAGGCTACTGTCCGTGACTCAAAACGTTTACCAGACAATTGTGGAAAGACGGAAAGCTAGGGGAGTAAGGCAAACAAAACAGCAAGTTTTGTAATGCCAATTGCGTTACAGCGGAGCCTTCGCTCATGCCAATTTGGTTTTGATACAATAACTTACTCCCGCGACAGAGATACAGCAATGATCAAGAGTCTTTGTTAATTTTCTCCCGTTATTCCCACTCCCCAATGTTGGTTTGTTGATGATGGTCTGTTGTTCTTTTTTTTTTAAACATGGGATAAATATATACTTAAAATATTGCCATCTAGAACCATGTTTAAAAAAAAAAAAAGAAGCACATCCGGGTAGAAGGCGGTTAAAGAACATAATTGTAAATTGGTCATTGTTTCATTTTTTCCAACTCAAATCCAGAATTATTTACAGGCGTAGCAGAGTAAAGACGGCTGTGGTAGACTTTAGTCGCCCTCTGCACTTTAGACCGTTCGTATGTTTGTCGCATTTTGTCGCCTGCGGCACTGAATGAGCTAAATATCCGGCTTACCAACGATCATCACCACATATAGCGTTTCAGCTTTCTTCTGTTTTTTTACTCTAATCATACCTGATGCGGTAGTGAACCCTCCAAACCTCTGCGGCCATGTTTAATGCCTCTGAGGGGGGAAAAAATCGAAAAAGCTTTATCGGAAAAACACGTCACATCATTATATGGAAGCTGCATGGTGTTGCTGCTGATTGGCAGACATATCAACACCCAGAAGATATGAGTGGTGAAGTTTAATTACCCAGAAGCATTTCATGCGGCCTCTGAAGTTTGGAGGTTCACCAGTGCATCAGTATGACTAAAGGAAAAAGACTAAAAGAAAGCTGATACGGCGCATGGCAGCGATGGTTGTATAGCGCTCAAAAAAAGCACCACACGGGCCACAGTACATTACATTCATTTGGGAGATGCTTTCATCCAAAGTGACATACAATACGTGCATACCGAAGGTACCACAAGTACCACCCTTGGGAACCTGCAGCTTTCTGGTCATAGGCCTGGCTCCACAGACATCACACAGCACTGCTGCCCCAAGTGGGTCAGAACTGTGCCAGTACGTGTGGGGATGTGTAATGATTGGGAAGCGGTATTGAATTGAAAAACTTTATTGTCCGTTACATTTACATGAAATGGAAATCCTTCTTTGGCACTAACCAAACAAACAAACATTAAAAACATAAACGTACACACATTAAAACAATAAAACATTAGCAGGTCCATAACCGAGGTCCTGTTCACCTGGCTGTGAGCAAAGAGCGCTCAGTTTGACTCATCGAGCCCGGCAGGTAAAAGGATCCGGTTGGTGCAGACACCGAGATTAGAGAACCGTCCCCGCTCTGTGATTTCTTCCTCCTGCATTGGCTCGGGCTGTGGACAGCATTGATTGGGCAACTGGCTGGTTTCTGGAAGCCTGAGAGCTCCCGCTCTCTGCTGTCCATATTACCGTTTGATTCCAGAGACCCCTGGTTTGTGATGAAGCTGCACAAGATGCCCCGTGATTGGGAAACAGAGCAGTATGGATAAACAGGCATGCCCTCTTTCTTTCTTCTCTCTTTCTCTCTCAACAGCAAAACATTAACTTGAATCGAAGTTTGTGAATGTGTGTTTATCACATTTTACCCCACAGTAAATGTATGAGTCTAATGAGTTTCAAAGTGCACTGGTTTAAAGCCTTTAGTCTTCGCCTTAGCTATATAGTAAAGTGGATGATGAACCATAAAGCCAGCTACACCGTCCCCTTACTGCTGACTATAATGGAAGAAGCAGGAAGCACTAAACATGAACCCACCAGCAAATTAATTTTATGACCAGGGCGTGTTCCCTGAGTGCCGTTTGCAACTCCCGCAGTGCATTTGTGGTCTTCGGTCATCCTAAGCACATCTCTGTATCACAGTCCCATGACCCTGCATCTGTCATTCGGCTGAACCATTGAGGCATTCCAACCGCAGATTGGGCAGGCCCTACAGGCAGCTGATGCACAAGACTGACAACCACAAACGGTCGCATTGAAGCTTTAGTTCCAAGAATGCACCCGTCGCCCCCCACCGCAGGCGGTAGCGTCAGCGAGTGACGTGCTGCGTCACATGTCGGCCCCAGAGCAGAACCAGCGCGCGGATATGAGTCTATTGCACTTACCTTTTAGATTCTGCTCAGGGGGCAGATATTTTTCACAGGCAAAGATGTGTGCAGATTAGCTTTTATTTTGGGGCACTGATTCAGCAGGACAAGGGAGGGGTAGAGGGCTGGGCGGTAGCGGTGGGTGTCCCGCCAGAAATGGCAGGAGATTCTGCGTCAGGAGAGAAGCAGCACCTTCTATCAGTGACTGCACAACAATGGTAGCTGGATCAGGTCAATAACCAAGTTTTCAGTAGAACCTCAGTAGAAAATGCGTTCCCCCATGATTTGACAGAGGGAAAGGCCATGCCCAGGACTTAAAGAGAAGTGACAGCTCGGCCTAGTGCGGAGGCGCAGAGCTGCGGACCGTGAAGCTCACAGCCTGTAGGGGGCAATGACGAGCACTGAGCTTTTGTCTTTTCTCTCTTGCAGGTTAAGAAGGCGTTCTTTGCTCTGGTGGCCAATGGAGTCCGAGCTGCTCCACTGTGGGAGACCAAGAAGCAGAGCTTTGTGGGTAAGTATCGTGTTCTCTCTCTTTCTCTCTCACGCGCCTTTCATGAGATGTTTACCGTGAAAGTCATTAAAGAAGAAGGCCATCGTTTACGATGATGGCACAGGTCGCAGCATGACACACCAGCCTGTGTATCTCTCGAGGTCCGAGACTCCAACCCCAGAAATCTGCTGCTTTTTATTGTCAGTCAGTACTTAACTGTGTAATCAACCGTTTTAATTGACCAGTCAACTCGCCTCAACTGGCTTCTTCGGTCATTGTTGACCAAATGTAACTTAATTATAACCAGCAAACCATGTGTCCCTCTAGGATCAGGGTTATGAAACTCTGTTCTGGGTCATGCGTACACATACGTGTCCAAATAAAATTTTCTCTGACATCGTGTGTCCCAGTGGTACAGTATGCATTGAGTGTGGGGGTGGAGGTGTCTGTGCTTCTGCAGAGCTTTCACTACCTGTGCCGAAGTGTCACTTTGCAAGAGAGAATTTCAAAGAGCGGTTTTTACACCGTGTTATACATCTGCTTATTCCAAGAGGCCCTGTAATGGAATTGTGGCACGTTGTCGTCGTGTGCTTACGCGAGAAAGCCGTCGTAAAGGTGGAATAACGCCTACTGCTCTCGCTGGCAGCAGCGCCCGCCGTTTTCATGACTGACGGGTTCTATTTAATTACTGCTGCTGCGTAATTTACGTGTTAAAATGTTTTCCGGCACGCATTTGTAAATGCACTCAAGCAGACTTATTTAATAGGGTCTTTTTGACAACAGCGAGGCAAAAAAAAGATTTACAATGTATCGGAAGCTAACCATATAAAAGAAGCAGGCCTTTCTTCCAAGACGACCGTAAGACGCTGTAATTAAGATCGGCAGACCGTAGCCTTGGAGTGATTGGAAGTGATGGAGCAGGGAGTGTATCAGGGAAACCTTCACTGTACAGAGCACAGCTCGACGGCCTGACACAATCGTATCTGTTAAACTGGCAGGGCGGCGTGCTCTCCAAAAATAGCAGGACATGTTGAAAAAGGGGGGGGGTCAGACTCATTAAAGCCTTCGCATTCTGGTGAGGGCCTGGCCAAGGGTGTGCGCACACCCAGCTCTGCATGAGCAAAGGTGAGTCAGCATGCTAGCGACACAGGAAGGGCAAGGCTATAAAACCGGCTGTTTGAAGAGTGTGCTTCACAGAAAGTGTGTGTGTGCGTGTGCGTGTGCGTCTGTCTGTCCGAGAAAGAGAGAGACGGTGGGAGGGGGGACGAGAGAATGAGAAGGGCGGCAGGGCGAAAGGGAGTAAAATTTTGAAGAAGAAAGCAACACATGGGAGGGGTAGAGAACAGTATATTATGGTCGAGAGTTGGGCGAACAGAGGGGGGAGGGAAGCGAGATGGGAAAAGAGGGAAGAAAGGAGAGAGAGAAGCCGAGAGATGGGCGGGGAGTGGATGCCGTGTCGGGGTGAGGCTGGGGCTGGATTTGAATGAATCTGTTTGGCGCTTACGTCGGCGCATCGGTGTAATTCGCCTCTGAGGGGTGTTTGCGAGGGTGTGTCTGCACAAGCCCAACCTCACAAGCACAACAGCCAGCCGCCTTCAACGCTTCCTGCTGTGACGGCAGTCCGACCGTCTCTCACGAGTCTCGGCTTTTACTGCGGTCGCGGCGGCCCGCTTTGAGCCGGTTTGCCTGCAGCCGTGGGAAGAGCAGCTGCTGGCCTGTACGCGCTCCAGGCTTCGTCTGGAGGACGAAACGAGTGCAGCTCTGTCCTGACTGGACGACCCCGCTCTCTTTCATAATCGCTCCTTTTGAGCGCGTTTACTGCGCGTCCTTGCATTGGCTACTAGGCCATCCGCCGATGCGGTAGCCCTTATGGTAATGGTGGGGGTTGGGCGTGGGGGGGGGGGATGTGACGCGCTGTAGCGTGTTCCCTCCAATATGCGTGACCGGCCACTAACGCGCGTCTGCCGGCTAATGCGTACTCCTGCCTGCGTGTTTGCTTGGTCTGTGAGCGTTAGAGGCCGGTGATGTCATCGATGAAAACTGACCTCAATCCATCCTTCCCGCGTCAAAATCCATTTGCATGTCTGTGACAACATTAACTGTAGCTCCAGCATCACTGTTTGACTGCATTGTGTGCAGTCTAATAAGAAAAAACACTATTTAATACAAAAATATTCACAGGTTGTAAATCTAACTGGATTATGCACGTAATATTCTCTTGCTGTGTCCATGAATACATAAAACTATAGCTGCTATATTTTGCAGAAAGTAGACTGCAAGTGTTAAAACCCCTGCAGATATAGCTAATGTCGGCTGTACACTTCTCTGCAACGGCTTTTCACAAGACGTAAATATAAAAAAATTGGAAATATCCATTTTGCCTTTCAAGCCAGCTAGCCAGAGTGTCAGGAAAAAAATACTAAGTGATGCACTGGAAATAATGGAGGTTATCCGGCGGCATGAGGTGCCAACAAGGGAATACCGCAAGAGCTGAAAAAGATGAGAAGCACCATGTTTTCACATGTGAACAAATTTCTCCATTTGCCGCCAGTCTTCTGAGATAGACGGCGATGCTAGCGATGCGCCACGCTGTGTCCTGCCCCGTCATACCCTTCAGGAAAGGGACAGTGGTTTCGCCGTATGCCTTTCCCCTGCCTGTAAGTGTCCTTAGTGCGCAGCGACTCGCGTGTCCTACATTCAGACGGCGCCTGTCGCAACCACTCTGGCTCGCAGCGAGCCGCGGCTGGCCGTCGGGTGGGCGCTAGCGTTCTTTAAATTATTAATGGATGCGAGGTGAAGCGGCATGGCCGAGCAACAGCCTGGCATTGTGGGAAAAGGACCTGACTCGTGCTAGGGAAAGGCTGCAGGCTTGAATCTGTTGTTGGGCACAGCTGTTGTGCCCTCAAACAGGGTGATTAACCAAAATAGCTTTTAGCAACTATCTGGCTGCAAATGGATACATAAAAGTGCCACAGCTATACATTTCAGCCAGGCAGACCTCACGGACCAATGAAGTTCATTTTATTGACAGAGAAATAAAATCAACTTCATTGATCAGTAATAAGGGGAGGTTTGGTGTGAGCCCCGCCTTCTGAGGGCTTGGCATCCTGGAGGCACAGCACGTCTGACCGTTTACATTTTGTGGCATTTGGCACACACTCTTACCCAGAGTAACACAGCTTACATTCGTTTACATGCATTTATATAGCCGGATATTTACTGAAGCAACTCAAGCACTTTGCTCGAAGGTACCACAGAAGTGACCTGCCTGGGAATCAAACCTACAACCTCACACTCAAAAATGATGTGTTGATATCCAAACTACTTTTTTTGTTACTACTTTGTATTGTCAACACATTTGGTGTCAAATTACACAATTTCTGTGTTACAAAGGGAGACTTTTTAACACAGACTGTGTTGAAAAGTAACACAAAAATTGTCTTTAAAACCTTAACTAGGCACGAAGGTGTGTTGTTTTTAACACATCTGTTTTCAGTGTGTGTAGTTGCAAGCCGTTCCCTAACTATTATGCTACACTGTCACCCAGCAACAACAGACCCCCCTCAAATATCACTATGAACATGGGGCTCCTGTAGGACTGGGTGGACCAGAAGCCAAGGCAAGACAGGCAGGCAGCATCTAGCAAGCAAGTATGGGACCCGACGAGAGACATTTACATCTAATAAGTGCTTTTGACACATGGCGGAAGATATTAGACGTGAAAGCGTGCATCGCGTAAGCTCCACCGGCGGCAGCCTCGTGTGCGAACGGCTCGGGCCACAGCTGGGTGAGCTGGGCCGCAGGTGGCGTCGCGAGCGGATAGCGGGCTGCATCGCAAACCCGGACCGCTTTCGCCAAAGCTCCCATTCATCTCCCTGGACCAGGGCACCCGTTGAGCAAAGAAAGCATTATGGAAATGGCAGGAATCATTCTGTCGTTGTCGGGGTTTGTGTTTGCATGGGTTGTTGCGTCGAGGATTGGATTACAGAGCAATAGAGGGAACCATAGAAAGAATAGCAGATTAAATAAACAAATGAAGAGCCGGTTAAATTTAATTGCAGCCTTGTTCTCAAACGGGCATGGGTTTTTCTCCACAGTTCAAACCGTAAAAGGGACAGCACAGGTAATAAAAGGATTACAGTGCAGTTGCATACTGAAGATGTGCAAACCAACAAAGTAAAGTAAATAAGATGACAGCAACTGCGTAAAGACTGTGAAACAAGACGCATTTCATTTTTCATTCAGGAAAACTGAGGTTAAAATGTGTTAAAGAGCGCCTGCCTGCAAAACAAACAGTGACAACGACAGTCTAGTGGCAATTATGCAAAATATCCAGGTAGAGGGTGCTCCAAATCAGAAATGTTAATATGGGCTTTATGCCAGATGTTAAATTGGATGTTAAATTCATGGGTAAAATATATTCATAAAATATATTCAGTATTCAGATGTTGATGATCTGTTGTGGGGAGTCTGATGTGCGGTTCTGCCAAAATATTTTAATTTTGGTTCTTTAATGTTTATAAATGGTTGGTTGGTTGGTTGGGGTAAAATCTGTATCCGTCAGGATCTGTGATACTATTGCACAGCAAGAGCCACTTTTATTTTACAGAAAAGGAACATACAGGATTGGGTAATTATAGTTACGGTATATTTACCAGCCCTATGTTTTTTGAGCGTAATAGCAATCGTTGCCGCCGCGCGACTAATCGGCTTTCTTTTCGTCTCGGAAGCTGCATTGCATTGCTGCTGATTGGCTGTCGTATCAACACCCAATAGATGTGATTGGTTGTGGTTTGTTCCCAGAGCAGCTTTCATGTGGCCTCTGAAGTTTGGAGGTTCAGTACAGCATCAGGTATGACCAAAGTAAAAAAAGATTAAAAGAAAGCGTGAGAGTGCAGAGTGAAAATGGGCCCTGAAGTGCACTCGCGTGCTGATTAAAGGGTGGTTCACTGTTAATCCAGGGGATTTAAAGGAATCGGTAACCCTTTTATGTGTTCTCCTGGCTGGGTAACTCACTGAAGCAGTGATTCAGGGAGAATCACTGGAACATTACTGCAGCAGTGCCTAACCCGTCCTATAATCAACGAGTGTCAACCTCAAGTTCTCTTGCTTTTCCGCAGTGGCTGCAAGTTTTTTGTTGTTTGCTTTCAATCAGCAGCCAATGAATGCCTTGACAACAAGGTGTGTGGACTCCTTAGCCAATCAATGACTTAAATGAATCACTGGTGCAGAAAGTGCTGAAAAGTACTGACATAGTAAACCTTCCACCTTCTGGCGGACATCCCTTCCCAGCATGCCGCACTGCAGTCCTGTTTTAGGGCCGCTATTCTCATGTTTCTACAGTATAGCCTACGGTCACTTTGACCAATGGAGCGGCCAAATTGGTGTAGATAGGAGCAACAATGCGGTACTGTGAAGGACAGATTGCACAGCAGTAATCTAATCAAGGGAAGAACAGATCCAAATGGAATCAGCAGATGTGCAGTCAAGTGTAGAATGGATCCACATATTCAGCTGTAATGCCTTTGTGCGTTTGCTGTTTCCACACTAAAGACTGGATGTCCCCAATATCCCATTTAGCCTACGCTAACGTGGAGCTTTACCAAAAACAGGGAATCAAAGGAACAGCATTATTTTAAACTGAAAACAGTTAGGAGCATACGCTACTTCAGATACATGATGTTGTTGTCTTCACTTGGGTTTCTCTCTGCGAGAGTCTGAGTGTAACGTAACCACAGCCTGAAGCACGTTGGATCGGCCAGATATTTACTTAATGTGTCTTACATTTGATTTGATGCTTGCACATTAGAACAGTTCCTGTTGTTGCGTACATTTTGAAGAATTTAAATAGCTTAGAAATACAAACAGAATATGCATGTGAGGTAAAAAAGAAACCCCAAGGGGCTTGAACAAGACCTCACCGTTCAAAGCATTTGAATGACAGAATTTATCTTTATTCACCATGTCTATGGAAATCAGCTCTTGTGCACAGGTATTACAATCTTCTCTCTATACCTCTATACGCTTCAGTTACCTGGACCCCTGAAGCAGGTTTTCTCCCTGTCCTTTTCTCTCCTTCCATGTCCTTTTTCCCTCTCTTTTTGTGTCCCTCCTTCTCCACTACCAATTTTCCTGCTATTTTTCTCCGTCTCTCCCCTCCCCTTTCCCCACTCATCTTCCGCTTCCTCATTCCTTTCTTCTTCTCTCTCACTCCTCCCATCCCTCTATCCCTCGCCCTTCTCTCCCCTTCTCCTGGTCCTCCTATTTGGGCTCTGTTATGTGGGCCAGTGTCATGGAGACTGATATAAATACTCCTCCTGTGAGAGACGGAACGCTGGATGCCTGGGTTCTCAGAAGAGCGCTATTGAAATCGGCTTAGTAAATGCAGCCAAAACAATGTCTCACTCGCTAGTGCTAGCCCACTGATCCTGCTTTACGCACATGAAACATAGTCGGTATACAGTTTCTCTTGTTAGCACTAACCCACTGCTCCTGATTTACACACATGCAATGTAGCCAGAATGCAATTTCTCTTGCTAGCGCTAGCCTACTGCTCATGCTTTAAACACATGAAATATAGCCAGTGTACAGTTGCTATTGCAAGTGCTCGACCATTGCTCCTGCATTACACCCGGTAAATACGGCCAGTACACCGTCTCGCTGTAGTTCAGTTGCTTCTGATTTACACACAGTAAATACAGCCAGTACGCTGTCTCACTGAAATCAACTGCTCCTGCCGTTCATTTTTATGCACTATAAATGTATGTATGATTTTATTAATGAACGTTCCATGCTGTTCACAGATGCTATATGCACTTCAGTGTGGAGTGGAGTGAGGGCCCAAGGCAGAGCCCATATTTTCTCACGGAACGCTTAGAACCTCCAAACCACGAGCAGGATCCGGTTTTAATATGCAGTCAGTTTTGTTCCGCTTTACTTATTCATGATGGAGGAGCGCGCCCCTCCTCCTCCTCCTCCTCCTCCCTCTCCTCCTCCCTCCTCACGGGGGAGATGGGAACAGGACGCAGGAGTTAATTATGCAACGTTTTGCAATAAATCAGAGAAAGCCGTAATCACCCGGAGGCAGGCTGACGGCACGGAGGAGCCGTCTTTCTCTCCCGTCTGATGTTGGCTGCATTCGTAAAGAGCGTTTTTAAATTCCGAGCGTTTTTTTTTCATTATTGTTTTAACACGGTACATCTGAGTAATAGTACTCCCGTGGTAGTGTGGGCGGCGTCCGCACCGACGGGCTCGTCATCCCCAAGGGGCCATCTCGTCAAACCCAGGTGGTGTGGATCAGCGCGAGCTCAGTCCCAGCCCCGCTGAGACCTCTCTCAAAGGTTCTTGTTGCCGTAGAGAGCGGCGCACGAGTGAGGCGAACGTCACAGGCCCCCCTGCCCTACTTGCGGTCTCACTGCTCCCGGCCGACGTGGAATTCTTCCGTCTGCGTGTGACTACTGTCGCCACTGCTTTACACATGTCCAGTATAATTATTCCTGCCGTCTCTCACCTCATGTCATTCCTTTTTTGTATTCCAGGAATGTTAACAATCACAGACTTCATCAACATATTACACAGATACTACAAGTCACCCATGGTATGTATGTTTTTTTTTATTTTTTTTACTTGTCTGATATTATTATTAAAACGAATATAATATCCCTTATTCAAATTCTGTCAGGCAAAGGGATGTTATTTTAGGATTTGTTCAGAAAATGGCTCGCAGAAAAATCCTTGGATTTTTTTGGAGCCTGTTAGTCTGTCCTGCATATTCCAGAGCTTCTTTAAGGTGTAGCTGTCCAGTATATCCTGTGAGGCTGGCTTTCAACCCCACTGTTCTGTCTCTGACAACAGCAGCTGATAACTCAGTCAAATTGTGTGTGTGTGTGTGTGTGCAGCGTGCGTACAGTGTGTGTGTGTGTGTGTGTGTGTGTGTGTGCACAGCGTGCGTACAGTGTGTGTGTGCGCATGTGTTGCGTGTGCGTGCGTGTGTTTTTTTTGTCCGTGTTTGTACAAGCAAAGGTTTGGAGGGGGTGTGTATAGAGTAAAGCTGATATTCCACAGGATTTATTATCATTATTGATTTGCTGAGCCTGATGCTCGGCAATTCAATTATTACAGCAGCTTGTGTAGCATTTGATAAACAGGTTCATCCATTTCGCCCTGTGTGCAGCAGGTGGGTCTGTATCTTAACCCTAGCCCCAGGGTGTTACTTTACGGGCTTTTAATCAAAGGCTGCCGGACATAGCGCATTACCATTTGGATACCCTCCCGTTTGAGTAGAGTTTGAGACGGGGCCACAGAAAAACGTACCACAAAATAAAAAACTGTAAAAAATGTTATTTCCAGACCTCAGAACTGGGCTTTGATCTGTGCCTTGTGGATTTAGTGCTTCTTCTATCCAAAGGTGCTCAGCCCCGCAGTCATTTTCATTCCCTTGATTAGCTTCCTGGTGGAAAGCGGCGATAAAATAATGAGCAAGTTTTCCACTGCCGAGTCCCACATTCCTGCCCGACGGGAGTCGTTTGGACGTCTGAAAGTGCCCCTTAGGTGCCCCTTAATAAAAAACAATGTGCACTTTGCATGGCACTCTGAGGTCCGCGCTCAGCCCAGCCGACGCTGTGTGCCGCTGTACCTGTTTGTCAGGTAAAGGGGTTTGGCTCAACACCACCCCTTCTTTCCTGTCAGGACTTTTATTTTGGTGTTTTTTGTTGGGAAGGAAAGTGCACTCTGGAAAATTCCGGATAGCCTAGCATCTCTGCTGCCTGCACTACCCTGAACCGTCAAAATTCTATGAAAAATCAGAGATGAACATGTCCAAGTTTCCCCCCTTCCCTCTTTTTTTCTTCATTGTTTTTCTTTTAAATCAGGGTTGTATAACATGATTTATTTAATTTTTTTAAACTTCTGTTTTATCAGTCCTTGAACGTGATGCAATTATTTCACCTTTTCAATCCCAGTATTTGTGTTTCAGGTTCAAATCTATGAGCTAGAGGAACACAAGATTGAGACATGGAGAGGTATGTGTGTCATATCTCATCCATCTCAGTTACTGCTCAGCCCATGGGCCGCTCCCATCCACCCCTAGTTGTCTCCCCAAAGCTCTAATGAATTCTCTATTCTCATATCCTCCATCTCCTCCGCATGTTTAGTTTGCTGCACTTAGTGGCAAATGTAATGTTTATTATTACTATTATGTATTGTGGTCAGGCTGGCAGATTATTGTGTAGTCCTTGAAAACCTCAGTGAAATGCAGCGCAAGTTTACTGTCATTGGCAAACTGCAAAGCTCAATTAAATATGTACCGCATATGCTTTCCTCTTCCCTGTGTGCAAGCGTGTTTGCTTGAACGTGTTTGTCTTCTTTTGTCCAACAGAGCTCTACCTGCAAGAAACATTTAAGCCTTTAGTGAACATATCCCCCGATGCAAGGTAAGGTGTTGTAGATATTTAAATAGCAATAAGAAGAGAAAGTTTAATCTACATTGTTTCTGTTTTGTTACTGTTGAGGTTTGTTAAAAAGCTTTATAGAAACCAGCTTAAGGTCTGCGCCAGCTGTTCTGAGCTAACTGCTAGAGCAGGAGAGCACAGGTCTTAGTGTGCTTCTTTTTCTCCACAGGCTCTGCTGCAGTTTTCAGTTATAACATTTCCCAGGGGGCTAGTCCTTCAACAGTCCTTGCCCTTCAGTGTCATACCCCCCACCGCCCCCATCTTCTTTGGGAAGTGGTGTGCACTGCACTCTTATTTTCAGCACACTGAATAATTTAGGAGTTGTATACTTGGGGGGTGTGTAGATGAGTTGTTTGCTCAGTAGAAATGCAGCTCAGAATGCAATCTCTTGTGTTCTCTGTGGGGTTGTTGGACTATAATCGTTTTACAGTTTAAAATCTTAGTCAATAGAGCTTTACCAATAAAACAAGAGCTGAACAGACAATATTCAACTCCTTTTCCTTGCTTGCATCTGTATTCAGTAGTGTCCCTAGTGGTAAAGGGCTATTATCGCGGCAGACATCAGCTTCATCAGTGTTGGGTTGCATTTAGCACTCGCAAGCAAAATTCCTTTTGAAGTGTTGGTTTGTGAGTTGGTGAATGCCTTGTAACACTTTTTTTTATTAATCTGTTTGTGTCTTTACCCTTCAGTTGACAGTTCTCCAGTTGAGTGCAGCCTTAATTATTGTGATTAAATTAATGATTTTTGAAATGGCTGCTCGACCTCATTTGAATCACTCAGTCAGTTGCCACAGTCTGAATCGGATGTAGTAGGTTGATTCGGCCAGGGAAGTCAGAGTGGTGCCTTGAAGAGAAACGTATCATTGTCCAAATTCACCTCACCTACTGTCACATTCACCTCACCTACTGTCACATTCACCTCACCACTGTCACATTCACCTCACCTACTGTCACATTCACCTCACCAACTTTCACATTCACCTCACCACTGTCACATTCACCTCACCTACTGTCACATTCACCTCACCTACTGTCACATTCACCTCACCGACTGTCACATTCACCTCACCTACTGTTACATTCACCTCACCTACTGTCACATTCACCTCACCACTGTCACATTCACCTCACCTACTGTTACATTCACCTCACCTACTGTCACATTCACCTCACCACTGTCACATTCACCTCACCTACTGTTACATTCACCTCACCTACTGTTACATTCACCTCACCTACTGTCACATTCACCTCACCACTGTCACATTCACCTCACCTACTGTTACATTCACCTCACCTACTGTCACATTCACCTCACCACTGTCACATTCACCTCACCAGTCACATTCACCTCACCGCTGTCACATTCACAGTAAATAATTGTGTAGCTAGGCCCATATTCTGAAGTGGTAAAAGAGCGGCAGACAAGAGCTGAGAGAGAAGCTTCGAACCTCGACTGTCAGGGGATTGACCTCCGTTTGCCCATTCTGTTTTGCAGCATATTCGACGCGGTGTACTCGCTGATCAAAAACAAAATTCACCGGCTGCCGGTCATCGACCCCGTCACTGGGAATGCACTTTACATCCTCACACACAAGAGGATCCTCAAGTTTCTCCAGCTTTTCGTAAGTACAGCTTTTTGATGGCACAAACACAAAAGGCAATAAAAACAGGAAGCTGAAGCATTTAGAGCAAGGGTTTTCAACTTTTTCTGATCCAGGGACCCCCACCCAGGCTCAAAGGCATCCAGGGGACCCCATCATAAGTTTAAAAGGGTTATATATTATATTAAGTTTTTATATTTTATATTTATATTTTATATACTGAAATGTTTCCCAAAATCTATATATAGTCATTGCATATCGAGGGTCCCCCTACATGACCTTCAAGGAACCCCTATTGAAACCCCAGGGTTTAGAGCAAAGGTAGGCAACCCCGGTCCTGGAGTGCTGGTGATGTTTCTGGTTTTTGTCCAATCTGAGCTTCCTTGCAAAAGTTTGATGGATATTTAAGTCAGAGCCGTTCATTACTCGAGTCCTGATTAATTAAAAGGAATCCAGTTAGTTATAGGTTTGGATGGAGAAAAAACCAGGATCGTCTCCAGTACTCCAGGACTAGGGTTGCCTAGCCCTGGTTTAGAGGGTCGTGCTCTCCGCCATCGCCGACGCTTTCCCCACGATCCCTGCCTTCCACCGGACCGTCATCTAGCTGCTGCAAATTCTATTCCCATGAACATTGGCTGATTGACCATGTTGGTCATTAAAACCTAGACCCTGAGTCAACCAGAGGAGGATGGGTTCCCCCCTTGAGTCTGGTTCCTCTCAAGGTTTCTTCCTATCTATCACCAAGGGGGTTTTCCTTGCCACTGTTGCCTTTGGCTTGCTCTTGTGGGGGTTTAGGCCAGGGTTTTCCGTGAAGCGTATTGTGACAATTGGTTGTGAAATGCGCTATATAAATATTGATTTGATTTGCGTCAAGCTCTTGCCACGCTGATGTCATGCAGTGTTGTCTTTGCGAGCATGGAATTACTTTCTGAAGGGGATCTGAGGAGGTCATTTCTCAATATAGCATGATAAAACCACTATGCTGCCCCCTCGTGGAGACCAAGTGGAATTTCTGTGATGGGTCTGTGCCAGCATTGGAGAACACTATTACATTTATTACACCCGTGCGCGTATAACGCAAGCAGGGGGTATTGTTTTCGCTTTTGTCTGTGCGTGTCTGTCTGTGTGTCCCTATCATCCATAACTCAAACAATTCTACTCCAATTGTGATTAAACTTTATAGAAATGTTGACAGTTGGACACTGACCTGAATCTTGAATTTCCTTCCCAATCGGTCAATGCCTGACTTCTCAGTGCAAGATCAAAGTTTTAGCCCCACGCATATTACGTTCAGGGTCGACATTAGCACACGCGTGGGTGTAGCATCTCTCCAAGTGCCATTCTAGTTCATCTATATTTTTGCCACAACCCTGTAATGGTCACTAATTTACTGCCACTCATTTTTATATTTTAGTCTTTAGTGTGAGTTTTAAGGAGTTGAGTCCCTAACATGCATATTAAAGTTGAGGAAAGAATCAGATCAGAGACTAATATAAGTCAGTTATGGGGTAAATGTATCTGGGGTAGAATAACTGTGATTGGAATAGGGTGTGAGATGAAATGGAGTATCATGGAGGGTGATGAGAGAGGAGGAAAGGGTTTAGAGAATTTAAGGAAGGGATGGTAAAATGTGAGATAATGAGAGAAGTAGAGTGAAAGAGAGAGATCTATAGAGAGGGATATCTGCTCTTTGACTGGATGAAGGACCTTAGCTGACTGCAGAGGATTAGTGTTATCTATGTCATTATCTTCAGTTTCCCTACTAGTACACTTCTCCCATCATCCTCCTGTCTCACACCAGGGATGCCAGAAAGAGGTCAGACAACAATACAGACACACAGCATGGGACCCAGTACACCATTTCCCACTGTAGAGCTGGAACCAGGCTGGCTTATTATGCTGATTTTTCCACTGTAGGGCTGGAACCAGGCTAACTCATTATATCCCCATTCCACTATAGAGCTGGAACCAGGCTAGCTCATTATATCCCCATTCCACTATAGAGCTGGAACCAGGCTAACTCATTATATCCCCATTCCACTATAGAGCTGGAACCAGGCTAGCTCATTATATCCCCATTCCACTATAGAGCTGGAACCAGGCTAGCTCATCATATCCCCATTCCACTATAGAGCTGGAACCAGGCTAACTCATTATATCCCCATTCCACTATAGAGCTGGAACCAGGCTAGCTCATTATATCCTCATTCCACTATAGAGCTGGAACCAGGCTAACTCATTATATCCCCATTCCACTATAGAGCTGGAACCAGGCTAGCTCATTATATCCTCATTCCACTATAGAGCTGGAACCAGGCTAACTCATTATATCCCCATTCCACTATAGAGCTGGAACCAGGCTAGCTCATTATATCCCCATTCCACTATAGAACTGGAACCAGGCTAGCTCATCATATCCCCATTCCACTATAGAGCTGGAACCAGGCTAACTCATTATATCCCCATTCCACTATAGAGCTGGAACCAGGCTAACTCATTATATCCCCATTCCACTATAGAGCTGGAACCAGGCTAACTCATTATATCCCCATTCCACTATAGAGCTGGAACCAGGCTAACTCATTATATCCCCATTCCACTATAGAACTGGAACCAGGCTAGCTCATCATATCCCCATTCCACTATAGAGCTGGAACCAGGCTAACTCATTATATCCCCATTCCACTATAGAGCTGGAACCAGGCTAACTCATTATATCCCCATTCCACTATAGAGCTGGAACCAGGCTAGCTCATTATATCCCCATTCCACTATAGAGCTGGAACCAGGCTAGCTCATCATATCCCCATTCCACTGTAGAGCTGGAACCAGGCTAGCTCATTATATCCCCATTCCACTATAGAGCTGGAACCAGGCTAGCTCATTATATCCCCATTCCACTATAGAGCTGGAACCAGGCTAGCTCATTATATCCCCATTCCACTATAGAGCTGGAACCAGGCTAGCTCATTATATCCCCATTCCACTATAGAGCTGGAACCAGGCTAACTCATCATATCCCCATTCCACTGTAGAGCTGGAACCAGGCTGTGCCGTTGTATCCATTTTCCACTGTAGAACTGGAACCAGGCTGTGCCGTTGTATCCATTTTCCACTGTAGAACCAGGCTGATTTTCTTAGTTCACTTGATTCTAGGTGTGTGCGTCTGTGTCTGTCTGTGTTTTGTCATGGATATAAGATCCCAAAGTCTCTGTTAGTGTGTGTAAGAGAGAAAATAGGTTAGAAAGAGAAACGGAGGGAGAGGTACGTTTTTGAGAGCCATAAGGACTCTGAATGTATGAGTGAACGAGTCAGTGCTGTGATGCGATGTCTGCAGGTTTGTGAGATGCCAAAGCCCGCCTTCATGAAGCAGACCCTGGAGGAGCTGGGGATCGGAACCTACAGTGACATCGCCTTCATCCACCCCAACACGCCCATCATCAAAGCGCTCAACATCTTTGTGGAGAGGAGGGTGTCGGCCCTGCCTGTGGTGGACGAATCAGGTAAGGAAAAGAGAAAGGTCAAAGGGCAGAAACCTCCTCTTTTACCACAATTTTTTTTACAAGACTTCACCTGCTTTACAAGACTTCAGAATCAGTCCCTGATTCTTTGATTTTTTCTGTTTTCTCCTTTCAGGGAAGGTCGTTGATATTTATTCCAAATTTGATGTCATAGTAAGTCCTTCTTATTTCCTATTTTTGCTATCTTAGTAGTCTTTGTTTTTCAATGATTTGTACCTCAGGAGTCAGTTGGTTCATAGTGTGTTATTTGTTTTTAAGGATTCATTTTCTTAGTTGATCATCACATGGTGAAGCTGGAAATGCAGGAGTAGAGCTGTGTGTGTGTGTGTGTGTATGTGCGTGTGCGTGTGTACATAATGTGGAGAGCTGTGTGTGTGTGTGTGTGTGTGTGTGTGTGTGTGTGTGTGTGTGTGTGTGTGTGTGTGTTTGCTTGCGTGTGTGCGTGCGTGCATGTGTAAATAATGTGGAAGCTGTGTTCATTTTTGAATGGCTATACTGTACCATCAGTGTTTTTCTCTCTACAGAACCTTGCTGCTGAGAAGACCTACAATAACCTGGACATCACAGTGACGCAGGCCCTGAGACACCGCTGTCAGTACTTTGAGGGAGTCATGAAGTGCAACAGGCTGGAGTCGCTGGAGACCATCGTGGACAGGATCGTCAAAGCCGAGGTGAGCCGATACGCACACATACACACACATACACACACACACACACACATACACGCACACACGCATGCACGCATACACACACATATACACACACACACACACATACTCGGTAGACCGGATAGTCAAAGCGGAGGTGAGCAGACACACACACACACACGCGCACGCATACACACACATGCATGCATAAGCACACACACTTGGTAGAACGGATAGTCAAAGCAGAGGTGAGCTTCCAGATGCACACACAGTAAATGGGATAGTCAGAGCAGAGATGAATAGACACACACACACACACACACATTACCCTGGCACTGACCGATGCATACACGGACCAACCCGAGCAGAGACGGATAAACTCAGACAGACAGACGCACTTCCGACGAGAGACGATCAGTCAGGCAGATACACACTCCTGAATGTGTCTCGCATTCAGACAGACGGCCATAGACACATGCTGATAATAAAAAGCGGCACTGCGGGCAGCAATTAAATAAGATGGCAAACGACTTTCCTTTTATGAAATGGCAGCCTGCCCCAGTTACATTAAACAGACATCCTTGCATCCATGTGCATTCAGGCCGACTAGACGAAGACCAGGGGGGTGTTTCACCAATTAGGATTACCGAGTTAGCTGGATAACTGTACTGATTAAAATCCGGAACAGCTCTTTTTACTTCAGTCCATGTTCCAGATTTGGGAGGGTTCCGGGTTTTACTCAGTGCAGTTATCCAGCTAACTCGGTAATCCTGCTTTGTGAAATACCGCCCCACCCCCCTGCTTTGGTTGTGGGCTTTTCTGGTTTTGATTGTAGCTGCTGACTGCTGCCCCCCTCCCCCCCTCCCCCCTCCCACCCTCTGTCCCACAGGTACATAGGCTGGTGGGTGGTGGACGAGAACGCGTGCATCGTGGGAATCGTCTCCCTGTCGGACATCCTGCAGTCTCTGGTGCTCACGCCAGCAGGTATAGACGCTCAACATTCCTAAACCTCTGGACACTTGACTTCTCACCCCATCCCCTGGGCCCCACAGGTAGGAACGGGGTGCCTCGTACCCACCCCTAATAACGCACCATGCTGCCCGCTCGGCCAGTGTGTGTGTGGACGCTTCGGTGCCCGCTCCGGAATGGCGTGCTGGTCAGAGACTAACCCGAGCCGTCAGCTAAAGCATACAGACGGGTGGGAACATCGTTTCTATAGCAACAGGCAACTTTGTTTCAATCATCGCTTTGTTTGCTCAGGTCAATTGGAGGTGATGCCGGTCTAGTCCAGTTCCTTTTCTTCTTCTTAGTTTTATTTTTTTATAAACCCATCAGCAATAGGCCCCTCACCACACACACACACACACACACATACACACAGATAAATACAAAATATTGCCATGTACGCAATGTAGGCCCCCATTGTTCATCCCAACCCCCAAAACTGTGCGCTCATATGCGTTTGTGCACGTCGGTGCGTGCATGTGTGTTTATGTGTGCGTGCATGCGTGTGTTAGTGTAAGACTCATCCACTGCAGGTAAAGAGTGTACAGTATACAGATGCATCAGGGCGGAGTCAGGAGGTTGCTGGGGAGCTCGTATAAATTACGCAGGTGGTCTGTTGTGGGGGAAAATGATTGGAATTCTCGTGTCTGTTTATTTTAGAATCACACAAATGACATGTATATAAGTATAGGCAAAAGCACTGACATCAGCTTGCGAGATGCATACACAGTTGCGTGTGTGTGTCTGTCTGTCTGTGTGCCTGTGCATCTGTGTGTGCATACTTTACTCTATCTGGGGCTGAGGAAAAGGTTATAAAGATCAAAACGGTTGCCCATGGCTTTGACTGGTGAAATCTTTGAATTTTTCTGCCACCACAATGTGTAAGTTTGAAACGGCCGGAAAACATAAGAAAAAGGGGTTGGCTTTTTAAGCACTGTGTATGTTGCCAGTACTAATCAGCAAAGGGGAAAAAATTAAGGAACTCCACTGTGCTGTGTCTTGCCTGAGTCCGAAATGGCTCCCTATTTACGATATAGTGTACTATTTTGACCGTCAGCCATCTAGTGTCCGAATTCACTAAAAATATCCCACAATGCACTGTAATATCTAGTAAGCTGTTTATTAGCTAGCTAAAATGGTCTCTTCTTATTAGTCAACATTACAATTCGCCGTTCGCCACATCTCTCAGCGCCAATAGCAACATTATTTTTGGGTGAGTTGCAGCCCGTCTTAGGGCATTGCGTGTTAAACCTAGGTTTAATATCAAAAGCAGGACCTGTACAGGAGTCATGTTTTAAGAACCGGATAGATGGTATGTTAATTGTTTTGTAGCTATATGCGACAGACTTGTTGCCTAGGTGACAATGCTGAATGATGGAAAAAAAGAAGCTGCTGTCCAAATTAATTGTTTACTTAGTACTCTATTTAGTGCCCTATATGGACATTCACTAGTTGGGGATTAGGGATTAGTGAATAGTGAGTCATTTCAGACACAGCCTATTTGTTTGTGCACATTCATGCGCATTTGTGCACCTCCCAAAAGGCTCCCCCAGTGAGCATGACCCATGTTTTTATGTGTCCCACCTCCTCCAGGTGCCAACCAGAAGGAGAGCGAGGCAGAGTGAAGCGACTGCTGTGACGTGACGCTGCTGTGGGGGGAGGTTGAAGTGTAAAGTGGGCGGAGCCAGGGCTGGGACGGCACCTGTGATTGGCCGAGGATATCTGATCTTGAGGTCCTGAAGTGTGTACTGTGATGAGGAGGGACAGGAAGTGATGGGCGGGCAGGGCATCAGAGTCGTTGGGGGGGGGGGGGGGGGGGGGTGATGTGATGTGGGGTGGTTCGTTCCTCTCTGTACTGAAGGAATATCAGTTATCAAAGATATTTTAAGACCACGTCACTACATTGCCTACTCCAATATGTACAACCTCCAAACTCAAACTAATTAGATTTTTATGTTTATTTTGGGGGGAAATATTTATTTTTTAACCCCTCCTCAGCCCCCCTACTCTTCACCTCTATATGTAAACATGCACTTGTAGCTTTCCCTTAAACTGAGAATCTGGAAAAGACTGGCCATCACAATCTCATCTGGACTACATACGTTTGCACATCCCCACAATCCCCTCCAGAGTCTCACACGCACGTAAAGACGACCGAGCGCCTGCCCCGTGACTTCCCGGTGACAGGAGGGTCAATCGAGCCTATCGTCCCAATCGTCTTTAGTGCCTTCTGTCTACCAGAGTCGCCCCTCACCGGCTGCTGCTACGGAGGAGAATGTTCAGAACACACCCCAAACTGAATGTGAAATAAGTCTTTAAAAACCAAAACGATGTAAAGAGGATGGACGCATATTGTCACTAACTGAGATAAATAATTAAAAAGCTTTATTTATTTTTTTAAATAGCGATTTTTTTCTTCTTCTTTTTTTCCTTTTTCAAATTAACTTGAGTGGTTGATGGCAAGTCTTCACGTTATGCATTGAAATGAATGACAGTAAAGGACTTTTAATCTTTGGCACAATGCAAAAAGCAGCATCTATTTAAATACCCATATAATACTTGTTCTCCAGTTTACCCGGAGCATGCAAGAAAAATAAATCGCTCGTATATTGTTGATTGATCGATCGACTGTAAATAAGAAAAGTTAATATTGAGGAAACTAAAGTGCCAGAGAAAGGTATATTTTTCTGTGTATGAAAAATGTAAAATCATGTTGTTTGTAAGACTGCAGTTTTTTTTTTTGTACATTTTATTGTGGCGTATATTGTTCATACAGTTCAAGGATGGAGACAGTATCCATTGAAAATGCACATTATGGGCATGACAATTACACTAATGGTAATACATATTGTAGTTTTATTTTTGGGTTGTTTTTCTATTTTTATTTTGCTGATTGAGTTTAAAAAATAAAAGATGGTCCTGAATCTTATGCTCTTTGTTGTGTAATTCTGTTTTTTAAACATGAAGCACACAGGAACCAGGAGAAAGGTACATTGAAACAATTCTTTGTCGTGTAATGCTGGAATTGTACAATCCCCTATGTTTTACTTTCATGACTCCTCCCCCTGTGGAAGGTTCAAGCTCTCATTGGCTCAATATTACAAACCCACAGTAGTATCATCCCCCATGCCTTCTCAAACTGGGTCCATGCAGCCTGGTGAATGTAACAACCTAACCTAGTACAATATAGATAATTTTAAAAAAGAATACAAAATGAGCCAATTTAGCATAGAGGCAGACCTACTATCTTCAATCTCTCTTTATGGCCTGGTAGTAGCCAGAGCATGCACAAATTTGGAATAAGCAAGCCTTAATGCACTGCTTTACAAGTTAGCCCTTGGTCATGCATGCAAAGTCACGAGAATAACAATGAGATATTACTTTTAATTGTGGAAATTTACACCATTTGCTTACATTAGAAAACTCCCTTTTGCTAAACTGTTAACACTAATGGATGCATATGAATCGGAGTCAAGCACCTATAGCCTACTTCAGCTTTCTTAGTAGGCTACAAGTAGTTCTTTTGCAAGCAAGTCAATTTCTTCCTAAAGGAAAAGATACATCCTGGATATTTGCAAGTTGAACTTGCAAGGAACACTTGTTACCTATTACCTCTATTACTACTAACTGTGCCAAATGATTACCTTGAACTGACTAGAAGGGATAATGCCTCCGAATCACACAACCGACACCTATGCGGCGTACATTCGAGGAGTTTTCAGGCTAACGCTAACAATGGTCAGTGTGCCAACAGGTGGACTTGCTAAAAGTCGCTGCAACCTACTGGTAAGGAACAGCATTACAGTTTCCGGATGCTAGCACACACATTGCATCTCAGCTGGTGTATGAGGGATCAGTTCTTTTAGTTGCACTGCAAATTTCCGTTTTGTAAATATGTCCAACAATGATATTCACACAAAATAGTAAGTGCTTTAAAGCCTATCAACTAATGCTTTAAATCGTGTTATAATTATAACACCTAAAATGTAGGCCTATCATTTAACTCGTAGGGTACCTACTTCTGTGCAACATGCAGTTCCGTAGTTTATGTAGAATTATAAATGACAAGATTACACTTGCCAATGCTGTTAAAATGCATTCACAAGACTATATTTTATCAGTGCCACGCCAGTGTAGCCTATGTGCGCAGGTATAGGACTTATCAGGTACCTTATCAGTAGGCGACTATTGCAGTGCTACATCAGAAAAGTTTCTATGCAAGTGTCAAGAAAATTAGCTGATCTCATTGCAATTTAATAAGATCGTGTTGCGTTCCAGAAAGCAAGGGAAATGTATTGTCGACGCAATTTTAAGATGAATAATTCAAGTGAGAAATATATCATTATTTGCTTGTAGTGGAAAGATATCAGTGGGCGTGGATATATGCCGATTAATTAGGCTACTTGCATTTGGCTTTCGATGTGACTCCGTAGTAACCCAGGTGCCGTGGTATAAAAAAAAATTTGCACATTCATAACGAGCTATAGCTACTGCGTTCCAGGGCGTTCAACTAGGATACAAAACTGGAACTAACCTGGCGGGAGTTCCTGAAATGCTCTCATTGGCCATTGTACTTAGCCACAGACACCTGACTTAAGATTGAACAGCCCAATTATAAATGTTCCATTCTCCACTATTACAATTGCACGTAGGCTAGACACCTCTTTCAAGCAACAAGGAAACAAGGAAAGGTAAAGGCTTAAGACAGTTTATTATAGCATGTTTGTCTGTTTGATAAGAACTTAACAGTTATTTTAAAATAAGTCATAATATTTAGGTACGTTAAAAGAACATAGTCAAGCCTAATTGCATGCTATACACAGGTAAAACAAAAAAGGAAATAATATTTTATATTTTATTTGTATGATCTCCTTGTCTGAACCCATCAGGATCGGCTAGCCATTGAAAGCAATGAAAACATGCATTGCGCAGTTATAAACATTTCCGTTTTTTAACTATTGCGTTTTCTTTATGGGTCGGAAGGTATGGCTGCGCTTCCTTTAAAATTAAAAAGTTGCGGTGATGACCAAGTGAAAGCCTACCCAATGTATTAATACGTAGCCTATTATGTTAGCCTATTAGTAGCCTATCTTGGAGTTATATTTGGCCAGTCGATGTGCCTTGCCTGCCTTTCCGCCTTTCGACCACAAAAATGTAGCCTATTGCGCATCTTTCTCATTTTAAATACATTTTTGCACCTGAAGGTCACATACAAAGTTGTTTGGTTATCTGATTTACAATTTAGCCTGCATTGCTTCTTACCTGTTATAACGACTCACTCTTGAAAATTTGCGTTTATTTTATTTCCTTGTTTTTATTAATGGAGGCTTTTTTTTCCTATTACAAGGGGAATAGGTTATCCGTGTCCCTATTGGCGTAATGACGGAGGACTGCAGAATATGATATGATGCCAGCACATGCTGCAGTTTATCACTCATTCTCCTGTGTAATTCTAGTATGTCTTAGAATCCAAAAGGCTACGTGACAGCTTGCACATTGTAGCTCATGATACGCGCGAAGCTTATAGGCTACTTGCTGAGAATGTGTCCAACAGGTATTTTGGGTGTCATCTAAAGTGGGCGTTTAACTAATTCGACCGAGGTTTCAGTCTTTCTCCGTGTCTCATCAATAACCTTGTAGGCTATTATTAAAGCGCGAAAATAAATGACACTGCTTTTATACCCTCCGAATTTATTAAGTTGCATTTTGAAAGGGATTTTAAGATTCTTTGGTCACATGGCACGAGCTGCATTTATCATTGTTAAACAATTTTATTAATAAAGTGCAATACAATTACAATTAATTAATTCCATACTTTCATTTATGCGCAGGGATACGCGGGGATCTTTCGAAGTTGCTCGCTGGTAGCTATCTAAAGTATTCACGAAGATGCATGGTTGTAGACGTATGTGCTGGTCTCATTCACTGTTTTCAAGGGCAGTGTCGCAATGGACTAGATGGTAGATGAGCTACGCTAAATCAAATGTTTACAACAGTATCGATAGATAACTTTAGTTTTGTATCCTGCTTCTGTGAAGACACTGACATGGTTCATCTCGAAGCTGTTCTATTTACCAGACAGTGTTTGGGGAATTGGGGTCCGTTGTTTACCACTATTATGATGCTTCCACACCTGTGTGTCAAAGAGGTTTGTAAATTATTACTATTAGGTCTATTAGGAAAATTATGTAAGATTGAATCATCAGTGAAGTAGGCCTATTGCTTTGTACTTCTATGCAGGGTATCATGGGAATGTCTTCAGTTGTCACCCAGTTTTATAAATATTTCAGATAGTATGGAACCACATTTTGGTTATATTTTGTTTTGTTTCATTGTAATTCGTTTACAATGTCATTGTAAATGGATTTGATTCATTGTAATGCTTTTACAATTAAACACTTTAACTACATAGCAACTCTTTAACAGACCAGCTATAACAAGTACCTTTCTGGTTGCTGCTGACAGCCCTGCGCTGTGCCCATTGACCTGTGCTCCTGTCCAGATGCTGACCTGTCGCCCACTGGCTTGGGGGCTTCAACGCGGGTTCTGGAGGGGTGTGTCAACCACCAGCCGTGTGTGTGCTGTCATCTCTAAAGGTGACATCTCACACTGGACCGACATACTATTCCTGTCATACAGGCTCACTTCTCACTAACACATCTGCTGCTAAAAATAACATTGTGAAGTCAAGCATTTGGCTTCAGATAGGAGAGCATTCCCAAATGGCTTTTATTTGACATCTATTGAATGACACTCGCTGCTTCAGTGCAGTAACAGTTAAGACTTCAGATCTGGAACTTTTCCTTACAAGCACTGTGTCTAGGCATCCTGCCCAGCGTGCCATACTTGCTCTGTGTGTGGCACTGGGATAGAGACTGGCTGAGAGTCAGCAGAGCAATAACCGTCCCTGGGTGCACAGCTGGGTGTCGTGAGCAGCTGATTGTCCAGCAGGGGGAGTCGGAGGACAGTATTATGTGTCCTTTCATGAACCCTACAAGGTGAAGAAGAGGGTTTATTTTGAAATCAATCACAGGAAGTTGTAAGAAAGATTGTGAGGCATGAGAGACGTAGCAGATAAGTTATGAAGGACTATTATTTACAGTAAAAAAAAACTTTTATACCAGCTGAGAATATTGAGAAATTTGAAAAGTTTGAGAATTAAGTATTAGAAAACAGAAATATAAATAATGCCAAGCTCCCTTTGCTGACTTTGACCTATTCCCCAATTTCAACCAGCAACATGATCTCAGATGGTTTGCTCAGTTTACTTAATGGTTCTTACAAGTCATATTCATTCAATTCAGCAGGAAATGTTTTCTTTACTGCTGTATGAGGTGTGTATGGTCAGTATTTGGCCTGGAACGGGAAGCCTGACCGCAACTTATGTCCTCTTTGATGCTGCCCCCCTAGATGTGCTCGACTGCAGTGTGCCCCAGTATACCAACCGCGTGGATACCCCTCTGCCTGATGTACCGTTTGTCACGGACCTCAACTCCGAGCAGCAGAGACTCAAGGAGAAGGAGAAAGGGTCCTGGACTAAATTAACGAAGGAGGAGAAGATTGCACGTAAGCCACTTTCTTTCAAATGAATGTGAAATACAATTTTAAAAAAATGTTAATAAAGCTGCTTTGACTAATTGAATCATACATTTAATTATTAATACAATTTTTCTTAGTTTATAATACTTTGATTTATAATACATTGCATAAATTAATTTTATTCACATTATTTCCTTTAAATGTAACAGATTAAAGCATAAAATTAAGAAATATTAGCATAAACAAATGACAAATGTCTGTACAATTTAGTCAGTAAAATTATGAAATGATAACTATTATAATAGATAAATACAACAACAAATACAACATAATGCACAGGAGAAGATTAAAACTGAAATGCATAGGTATCAATAATAATTATGTCTATATGAGCCAGTGATTGTCTTCACACAGAAGCTCTGTCGACTGTGGGATTCAGAAAGTCTCATGGCTTTTAATACTGGTATAGTGTTGTTGGCATATCAATATCACTCTGCCCTTCTGAGTTATCTGCCTCAAAGGTGGGTCAAAGGTTTCCTCCAATCACGGTGTTCCAGTTGTTAACTAAAAAGAACAATGAATTATCTTTTATGATGAAACCGGCACGTATAGTTAAAGGCTATATAGATACAGCATTTAACCCCCTCTAGTGTCTCATATGGAGATTGCATTTCATAACAACACAAGCACACGCCCGTCAACTGGTTGTCAGATTTTGCATTTTGTGTAGATAACGTTACTTCATCTGAGCGTGAAAAGTCAGATGATTCAGGCTCAATCATGTTGTGAGGATTCTTTTGTGGTTGGACAAGTCATGAATTTATAAACAAATTTTGCAATATGTAGCAATGCATTATCTCAATAGATTTAAGTTACTCTATGCGGTGGTGTTTCAAGATTCATGTAATCCCAATCAGCAAAATCTAGACCTAGAGGGGTGGAAATCTCAGAATGAGAGGCGTTTTCACAGGTTTTGAAATAAACATGTCAATTTAACCTGGTTTTACCCGGATATAGCCTGGCTACATCCTAACCGGTTAAAAAACTCTCGCTTTTCAACTAAATTTAGCCGGTTTTTTCACCTAGACTTTTCTACACAAAAATGTTCACTGGGACGTTATGATATAGCTAACGTTAGCTAATGAGTTTACATGTCTCTGCTAGCTACAGTGAGCACCATAATTCATTGGACAGTGACACAGTTTTTGTTATTTTGGTTCTGTACTCTAGCACTTTGAGTTTGAACGGACACAATGACAATGAGGTTGAAGTGCAGACTGTCAGCTTTAATTTGAGGGTATTTTCATCCGTATTGGAATTATAGAACATTTTGTTCATAGTCCCCCCAATTTTGGGCATCAAAAATATTGGACAGTTTAACATAATGTAGATTAAAGTAATCACTTTTAATATTTGGTTGCATATCCTTTGCATGCCATGACTTCCTGATGTCTGTGACCCAAGTCACCCAACAATATCAACAGACTCTTGATATCTTATTTTCTGGTACTCTTACAAGCTAAGAATGGATCTCTATGGGAATTGGCGAGTGGGACTAAATTTAGCTGTAAATTACACTGGAACAGTATGGAACACATGGTTGGCTAAATATGGCTCTAAGTCATCAAGGGTCTGAGGTATCAAACAAGCCTCAAACCATCACTCTGCTGCCAGATATGCAGTAGATATGGATTTAAGGGTTGTTTCTCTGGACAAATCTTCCTATTGAACTCTGGAAAAATAAGTCAGGAGAAGAAACCCTTCAAGTTATCCATCCATATCTACTGTATTTCTGGCAGCAGAGTGATGGTTTAAGGCTTGTTTGATAGGTCAGACCCTTGATGACTTAGAGCCATATTTAGCCAACCATGTGTTCCATACTGTTCCAGTGTAATTTACAGCTAAATCTAGTCCCACTCATTCCCATAGAGATCCATTCAAATGCAGAGACGTTATAGTACCGCTTGTAAGAGTACCAGAAAATAAGATATCAAGAGTCTTTTGATATTGTTGGGTCACAGACATCAGGAAGGCATGGCATGCAAAGGATATGCGACCAAATATAAAAAATTTAAAGGCAGTCAACTTAGTGTATGTAAACTTCTGACCCACTGGAATTGTGATATAGTGAATTAAAAGTGAAATAATCTGTCTGTAAACAATTGTTGGAAAAATTACTTGTGTCATGCACAAAGTAGATGTCCTAACTGACTTGCCAACACTATAGTTTACTAACATGAAATCTGTGGAGTGGTTAAAAATGAGTTTTAATGACTTCAACTTAAGTGTATGTAAACTTCCGTCTTCAACTGTATCTTAGGCAGGTTATAGCCCACAATGAACATATTTATTTATAATGGATAAGTATTTCTTTGGATATTGTAGTAATGGATTAGACATCGATTGCAAGACGTGTCTTCACCAAGGAGGTTATACGGCATGCAACGGAGCTATAACCAAGAATGATTAATGTTAATTAATAAGCTACATAACTTAGCTAACGTTGCCAAAAAATGGAAATCGAGGAGCCGTGTGCACAGCCCGAAACTCCGTGCGTGCAAATTATTTTGCCGTGTGTTTTTACAGAACTCGCGCGCGAATAAACTCCGTATTTGAGTGCAATATTGTGGCCTTTGAGGAGAAATCCAGGCTTTGAGCGCGCACATAACCTGAACGAGCGCGAAACTATCCGAACACAGCTACTGCTCGCCCTCGCGTTTCTCTTTCTTGCTGGCGGTTCTCTTTTCTGCTCGTGCAACTATTTTTTTTTTTTGACAGTGGTGGGCGGGGCCATAGATTCAGTCGGTGTTCTGCATAGGTGTTCTGTCAGTTGAGGGGCAGGGGCAGCGAGGGGGAAAACAATGCCGGGTTTGTCACTGTTTTGAGTAGGGACACATCGTAGATCAAGCTAACTATCGCTGTTATTACAAAATATACCAAACAGTAAGCTACTGGAGTGCTGTCCTTATGCGGTTACAGTCAGTGGACAAGTGATCCAACTCAGTGGCCTCTGGTATGATTCCCTGACATCTTCTTCTGTCTTATTGAATCCCCTGGTAAGGAACCATGTCAACTACATTATGATGATCTGTGGAGAGATTGGCATGGTCTGGATTCAGTCCGAGACGGTGCGGCTCATCCACAGTGTGGTGCCTTAACCGAATGAGCCACCCAGCAACCCTTCTGTATTTCTGTTAAATTTGGCAAATAAAAAGTAATTTCTCATTAAATTTTTATTGAAATATGTCATGTTTAACTTTTTTTTCCCTGCAGAGGTTCTGTTAAGTTTTTTTCACTTAAAAAAATCTACAAAACATGCAATTCGACCAGGGGTGCCCTGGATGCAAGACTGTGGACTGTATGCAAAGCTCCCAGTGTATGACTGTACTTGCCTAAATACAAAAAGAAAAGCTGTTTTAATAGCTTGAAGCTATTTTGAAAATAAATCCAAGAAAATTCACAACAAATCCCAAGCAGATGAAATCCCACAAAGATGCATAGAATTGATGTTAGTTTTAATAACGTATTTTAAAAGTAAATTATTTTCATTCAGTGGCCAATAGACAGGAATATTTTTTATGAACTGTGAGATTCACTTCAAGCTTTTCTCCTGGGACTATATTCTAATACATTTCATCATGTGATCTTTATATAGCCTTATTTCTTGAAAGCATGATGGGTTTATGTGTTATGGATGCATGAATTGCACAGATACTGTGGTTGGGGACTTTTGGGTAATGGAGTTCCAACTGTTTGTTTCAATGTAATGGATACTGTCCATAGTTGGGGCTTGGTACATTGATAATGGACATTTCAGCCATTTATAGGTTTAAAAAACAAAAAATAAACCCCAGTTGAAGAACCACATTGTTTTACAACACGTTCAAAATTAATGAGTGAATGTTGGTTAAAAACCTTCGCAAGATATTTTCCTAGAAATGAAACTGGGTGCATGCTTGCATGTCTACCACATGGTGGCAGTGCAGCATAATAGATGTGAAAAAAGAATCTGCACTTGTTTTGGAACTTCTTGTCACCATAGCCTAATAATTAATGTATGTGAATTATCTTGAAGACAGTAAAAGTATATTTTTTCAATATATTTTCCAAGAGGTCCAAGCTTCTCCATCCATGGCAGCAGTGCAAGTTGCAATACAAAAATGAATAGTATTGAAATGATAAAAGTCTTTTTTGCTATTAACCGTATTTCCTTGTTATCACCAAAATGTTGATTGGTAGGATAACTTCAAAGATTATATCCTGCATCATCATCTGATCAATATGAGAGGTAAATGCGTTGAGTAACTAATGTGATGTGCCTGTGCGATTGTCTAATTTCAGCAAGCCAAGATATTTCTGCTATCTTTGTGTTGTAACTGCAGTTGCACAGCATCGCAATGTAGACAAAACAAAACAAAACATTCAGGGTGTCAGTGGAGGACGGCGTAATGGAGCTGACATGCCCAGGTGGGGTCATGAGGTCAATGCTCGATTCTCTGGAAAGGGGACACAGACAGTATGTCGTACTGGCTTGGGAGCCACACTTATAACCAGATGGTTGCAGGTTTAAATCCCTAGAGCAGGGGTCCTCAATCTTATCCAGAAAGGGCCGGTGTGTGTGTTTTGTTCCAACCAAGCAGTAACGCACCTGATTCTACTAATCAATCAACCACTAGAGTCTTTGCTAAGGACCTTGATTAGTAGAATCAGGTGTGTAACTGCTTGGTTGGAACAAAAGCCGGCACCTACACCGGCCCTTTCTGGATAAGATTGAGGACCCCTGCCCTAGAGTGGCGCAGATGGCGTGCTCCTGCCTGCTTCTGACAGAAACATTGGGGCAATGTCCTTAAAGCGGGACAGCAGTGCAGTGTGGTGGATAGGGAATTTCACATGTAACCACACAAGTATGTGTCATCCCTTGGTGTTACTGAGGTCAGCTATCAGCCTATGAACACAAAGGGCTTGAGACCAGGCTGACAATAAGGCGAACGATAAACTTTAAAAACATTAGTTTAGCCAAAGTTTATATATCTTTGAGTGGAGCAATATAATTAGTACAGCATCAGTTACACAATCTTTGAAAGCGGAGAAAGGAACCCGGGTCCCTACTTATAAAGCCTCTCAGAGTAAGAGTGCTGATCCAGGATCAGTTTTGCATTGGAGCTCACAGTGGACAAGGTCTGGATATGGACGGGCAAACCTGATCCTAGATCGGCTCTCCTGCTCTGAGATGCTTCGTGAATACGGGCCCTTGCTCTCATGCCCTTTTCATCACTAGGTTGCAGTGGTGCGGACGGCCGACGCGTTAAAAAACGGAGGTATCCCGAGCCACCCCACACAGGGCCGTCGGCTTATCCGATAAATAATGTAATGGCGAGGCTTGAGCAGTGATGCGTGTGTCATATCGTGTAATGCGATGCGTGTCATGTCTCGCCAAAGTCTACAGGATGGCCTACGAGCTCACCTACGCTGAGATGGGGAAGGCATCTAGCGAATGGAAGACCGTGATGGGCGGGGTCTTTTTCTTCCTGGGCCTCACCGGGCTGGTCATCTGGTGGCAGCGGGTTTACGGTGGGTATCGTGCGCGGTCTCGCGAAAATCTCTCACAACCACGGCCTCAGCCGCGCTGCTGTTTCCCTTGAACCGTCCACTTCTCCCGACCCCTGCCTGTCTTCTTTAATCTGAGCAGACAGGCTCCACATCGCGTGGCACGTCAGTAAAAAACTGA
Organism: Synaphobranchus kaupii; assembly: GCA_029718625.1. Taxonomy (NCBI): domain Eukaryota; kingdom Metazoa; phylum Chordata; class Actinopteri; order Anguilliformes; family Synaphobranchidae; genus Synaphobranchus; species Synaphobranchus kaupii. The sequence goes on from CM056377.1 coordinate 82,251,704, forward strand.
GCCTGCGGTGTATGTCCAACTAAGAGCAGGTGAAAAAATTTTTAGTTCACGGATAATACTTAATATCGAGGTCCCATTAATTAACCATCAAACAATACATAATTAAAACTATTAATATTTATTGCTGTGCTTTTGCCTGAAGTATAACACAAATGCTCCTTAAAAATGACTTTAAGGACATTTGCCTTATAATAAATCGACTAAAGCATTGAAAGAATCTTCATTTTTGATGAGGATTTGTAAGATACTAGTAGTTTTTTTTTTCTTAAGGAAAATGTTTAATTATGGGAACAAAAAAAATAAATGTGAATCGTATTTCTAATGATTAAGGTTATTTATCAGGACCTTAATGAAGGTTTTTATAAGGGTTTTCTCCTGTCTTGAGTTGTACCATGGACTCACAGTCAGAGTGTGCTGGATGGACATGCTGGGTGTGAGGCTGTGATGAAAGAGTCAGGTGTGAGAGCGAGCCGTGTTGAAAGAGTAAGGGATGGGAGCTGTGAATCTTTTATAGCGGAGTCCCCAGATACGACCCCTCCCCGCGCCTGGAGAGGAGTGCTCCAGTTCTCCCCTCTGCAATGCAGTCAACCGTAGCTGTGTGTATGTGCGCTTGCATGTTAGGGGGTGTTTGTGTGTACGTGTATATGTGTGTGTTAGGGGGTGTTTGTGCGTACGTGTATATGTGTGTGTTAGGGGGTGTTTGCGTGTGTACGTGTTTGTGCGTGTTAGGGGGGTCTTTGTGTGTGTACGTGTGTTTGCGTGTTAGGGGGTGTTTATGTGTGTGTGTCCATGTTAGGGGGTGTTTGTGTGTGTGTATGGGCGCACATGTGCATATACTCTGTCTGTGTGTCTGGGTGTATGTGTGCTTATTTGTGTGTATATGTACTGGTTGCCTTTGACAGAATCAGGCCTGCACAGAAGTCATTCTGAACACCCCCCCCCCCCCACACACACACACACACCCACACACCGCAAGCCCAGACACGCGCATCCACACACAGACACACCCATCACGCCTGAGCTCCGCACTGCGTCAGGGAGTAGCGTCCTTCGGGGGGGTGGGGGGGGCGGCGTGCCGGGGGAGGACGAACAGCGACCGCACGTGGGAGTCTGGAAAAGAAAGGAAGAGAGAAAGAGGAAAAAATCCCTCTGCTTTCCCGCCGCCTAGGAGCGGGGAGTTTCCCACCCCGGCGGGGCTCGTGTCAGGACTAGAAAAGAGAGAGAGGGAGCGTGCACATCGCTGTGGGCTACTCAGGCTCTGGATCCATCTCATTAGGGCCAGGAAGCGCGCTCGTTCCATTAGAATTTAACGCAAGCCCGATGGTAATGGGGGATAAAGTGGGATTTTTAAAGTCTTGAGAGGGCGAGGGCTTTCTAGCCTCGCGTCCGAAACGCCCCGGCCTCTCTCCGAAAGAGCGCCTTTTGGCCCGCACCCCCCCCCCCCCCCGGGTTTTTGTTGTGTGATCCCCGGCGTGGAATCCACGGCACGTGTGATCATTCCGGAGCTTATTTTCTGCAGGGTTTCGGCAGTCCTGCTCCGTCGAATGATCTTTTTGATCCGCGGCGATGGCAGACACGTGGCCGCGTACGAAGCGCTCCAGCCAGCCGAAGAATGCGCCCGGCCGATCGTTTCACGTTCCAACGGATCCACTGCAGAGAAGGAAGCGGTTTAAACTTTTAGTTTTCCTAAAACAACTCCCCACCCCCCAAGAAAAAACAAAACAAAACTGTTTTATGTGATGTGATTCATGCGCTACATCAGGCAGCGAGCTGTCATCCCTGTTGCGGCGGAGTTTTAAATCTGCCACTCGTCCAAAAGTGCAACGCATCTCTAATCTAATCAGAGAGCGAAGGGGGAATTAGAAAGGCGCCCCAGCCCTCAGCCTTGTTAGGTAAAAATATCTCTCTGATATTTGATATCTGCGCATCTGCGCGCCGAAGACTGTTTCCTCGCTCTCACGTGTTGATTCGGTTCGCCCTCCTGCCGCCTCGACGCGATCAGAGCGGGCGCTCGTTCCGTGCTCACTTTGTGTTCAGGTGCACGCGTCTGCGCACGTCTTCTACCTTTCTCTTTCTCTTTGTCTTGCTGCGGCCGTTAGGATAACAGAAGTTGATTTGCTCAGAGGGAAGGGTTACACAATAAACAGACTTTGAGAAGAGAGAGAGCGTGTGTGTGTGTGTTTCAGGATGACTGTTAACTGTTTCATACCACAGCCAATCTGGCGAGCGCTTAGCAAGGTTTTGGTTTAGAGCAGGCATCCATGTTTAACGTAGCTGTTCCTCAGCACAAATATTTTTCAATGATCTGTTTGCTGTCAAAAATAAGACCAAACATACCTACTTATTTCTAATGTCACTCCTACCTTGGCCATTTTAACAGCCATGTCAGCAAAAAAGGACCGCAGTGCACATTCTCAATGTACAACATCCCCACAGAAACAAAACTCATACGGTGAAGTGTGTATTTGACCTTTGGAGATGCTGAACATTCCATATGTGTAGTAATACGCTTTGTTCTCAGGAACCCAGTACCTTTCCACTTGACAAAGACAGTAGTCGACCTTCCCACAGTTCTTGAAAATCTTAAAAAATTTGAAAAATTTGTTCTTCAAAATAATTCACAAAATAATAGTTAGGGTTTACGGTTTGGATTAGGGTTGAATGACCTGATCATGGGACTGTTTTCATTATATATGTGAAATATATTGAGATAATTTTCACATTTCTGTGTTGATAGTCTGATGATAGACTACTCATGACACAGCCTGCATGCTGTGCAGTTTTTCAAGACTTTGTGAGGACTTGTATTGACTTCAAATGTCCTTGAATAGGTGTCATAGAAGGTACGTGTGGGAAATCTGAGCAGTGGTAACCCGGGTCCATGGAAACCTTAATCCCTGCAGTCGTTTAGTCCAGTGTCACGGTCATAGAGCGGCATCTCTGTGATGTTGTCACAGCTGTTGGGTCAGGGAAAATCAGGGCAAGCTCTAATGGTGAAGCACTCTGTTACATCCAAACGGCAAGAGATGTTCGCTGAATATAGCACCTGAGGGCTTCTCTTTAAGGGTCGGTTGTGATGTGCTTGTGAACTTAAACTGACTACATGTACATTTCCTTTTTCGAATCGTCTAATATGTGTGTGGGTGTCAAGATAGGTGTGTGTGTGCCTGTGTGTGTGTTGAGCGGGTTTGCATGTTTCCTTGTGTGTCTCTGCTATATGAGAGTATCATATCCTCTAACATGCTTGTGTGCATATGTGGATGTGTGGGCGTTTGCGTGTGTGTCACTTTGCGTGTGGGAGCATGTGTACGTGTGGGGGAGTGTGCGTGTGTGTATGTGTGATGAGCCGTGTAAGTGTCTGTATGCGCGGGGAAGCGTGTGTATGTGTCTGTGTGGGGAAGCGTGTTTGTATATTTGTGGGAGCGTGTGTATGTGCCTGTGTATATTTGGGAGAGCATGTTTATGCTTCTGCGTATGCGCGGGGAAGCTTGTGTATGTGTCTGTGTGGGGAAGCGTGTTTGTGTGTATTTGTGTGTGTGCGCGGGAGCATCGCTACAGAAGTGCTGCGTTATGAGAGCGCTTGTGCGCTCGGCACAGAATAAAGGGCTCTGCCTCCATGGTGCGGCACGCTGTGACTGAAACGCGTCTCTCCCCTCCTCCCGTCTCCTCCCTTCTCCTCTCATCTGCCCTCCTCTCGTCTCCTCTCCCACAGTGTTCGGCGACGTGCCCCACACTCTATCAGACGAGTGGGTGGAGCAGCAGACGCAGAGGATGATCGACATGAGGATGAACCCCGTCCATGGCCCGGCCTCTCAATGGGACTATGACAAAAAGCAGTGGAAGTAGAGCTGATGAGGGCATGGGGGAGGGGCGGGGCGGGGTCAGGCGGGAAAGGGTGGGGCAGGGCAACAGGGGGGAGGGAACCCTGGCCCTAGCGAGATTACCATCACAGTGAGACGCTGTGACCCTCTTACTACCGCTTGCCAGTAAACAGTGCTGTGCGGTCTCCACAGAACCACTGTCTGTAAGCCAACATAAACCAACTCCTGATAAGAAAATGCCCTGTGTGCAGGTCGTTCTGGTAACGCAACGATACACGATAATGACAAATAAGCGTGTTTCGCTTTCAGAGTGAATTGTGTACGTACTATTGTTTATGAGAGTGAGACTATTTCCACTTGAGAGGATGCAGGTAGTGAACAGTAAATGGAAAGGTCACTGTAAAGTCCCTTCACAAGGGTGCTGGGCCTCTGCCGTTTTTGCTGAAGCTGGCTGCTGAGACTCGCCCAGGTGGAAATTTGCAGTCAGCTGACCTGCATAGTCACCTCTTCCTCCTTGCACTTTGAATGAATGTGTGGATATCAGACTCCTAGAGTATGCAACCATGGTAGCATTAACCATAGGAAACCTTTAACTTTGCATTTTTCTCGTTCCGCAAAACATCTTGTTTTGTTCACTACCCATGATTAATAATGATAATAATAATAGTAATATCATAAGACATTAATTAAAATAGAATGATGATAATAATAAACAATTTATGTAGACAGGCACACTTAAATGAAAAACAATTACATTTAATTTGATTGAATGGATACATGAGCAAGTGCTGTATAGGTGATAAAACGTGATGAAAAAAACCCGGCGAACTCAAGCTGCCGTGGTGCGTCATCACCTATCTGGAATCTGTTTACCGTGAAGAGGGTCTCTTACACCACAGCTTTTGGTTTTATCTGTGAATTGCACATGTCTTTTTAAGAGCTGATAAAGCGGGCTGTTAACATCGTGCTTCACAAACTGCTCAATGTTAAAAAACAAACTCTCTTGTCAGGTTCTCCAGTGACAGGTGACAGGTGCATTGGCCACCTGGGGGCCATAACTTTAAAAAAAATCAGATTAGCACATTCACAATGTGTCACTTAATCCAAGTGCCAAGGGCCTGTGGTAAACACGGGTTTCAGGCCATCCCAGAATAAGCTATGAGCGAATACTTTAGGCACACAGGTCTACCAAAGCTTAATGACAGATCTGATTAACTGATTAAAGGAGACGGTGAGGCTCTGACAACACCACTTCACCCTGCGTAAGTGGAGGGTAAGGGCTGGACTCCAAGTCCACGATGTCTGTATTTTATAAAAAACTTTTTTTTTTGGTGACTCAGTGACTGTTCCTGCATTTCCCTGGAGTTTCACCCAGTTTGACATTAAACGGATGAACTTAGCTCATCGCCAGCTGCCCACATCACCTCTCTGACTAATGCAGTGACACAGCCCTTTTGTAACAGTCAGACACCCGGGTGCATCATGGTGAGTCACGAATGATAAATTACTTAAGCTGACAGCAAACACGTTTAATCATTCATATGCCTTACTTATTTATTTATTTTTTAAATGTGTGTGCTTGCTGACATCAAGTGATGTTCACAATACAGGAGTGGTTTTGTGAGAAATGGCATGAAGTCATTCTTAAGAGGTCACACTTTCTGTGCCAGAAAGCAATCTGATCGGATTGGTCCTATCAGGCGGTCCTATCTTCCTCTTTACAGGAGGACAGCATCACTGAGTGGTCCGTGGGTCGAGGGATTGTGCTCTGTTGGACGCTCGCTGGATCCCCTGGCCCTTCTGCCACGCCCTCGATCTTAGAGAAATGCCGCTGCATTCAGTCATATCAGAGAAACTGAAGAGAAGAGGTTGAGTTTTCCAGGCACGACGCAATACGTGTTCACACACGTGCCTCTCTCCCTGCTCTGCAGTTACAGTTGATCGTGCTCTGTTGGGGCAGTGGGGTTGCAGTATTGTACAATTGCTAGGTAACTGATTTTTTAAAACTCGGTTGCGGGCAGGGCACTGCCATCATAACCTTGAGCAAGGTACTTGAGGTACAAGGTATCCGAATTGCTTCAGTATATCTCCAGATGTACAAAGAGATTGCATAAAAAAGAGTCAGGTCAGTCTCTCTAGAATCTTAGTAATCCAAATTGTCCAAATTGCCAAACAGAACAGAAGGGACTGAAAGAGCCCCCTCAGGGATCTCCTGGTTATGACCTCATAGTCCAAACCCTTCCTTTCACCAGTCCAATGACAAAATGGTCTGTGTACTTGCTGTTCAGGATCGGGACTCATTAAGTTACCAGAAGACTGTAGGCTCAAATTCCAGTCTGGGAAATACAGTCGTGTTCCTGGGAAAAAAAATCTTTATCTCGTATATCTCAGCATCCAGCCAAGTAAGAAATATTTCCAAGTAAGAAAATGTCAAGAAAATAAAGTCGTAATGCAACAGATAAAGGCGCAGGTGTTACCGTCAACCCATTTAATTTCCTGCCACTTTCATCGTGCCTTTCCCTTGTAGATAAAAGCAAAAATAGAATGTTCGCTGACAGCTATCCCCACCCCAGAAAAATAAAGCTCTTTTATTTTTCCCACTGTCATCAAATACAGATGCCGCTGAATGCCACACCAGCCAACAGAACAAGCAATTACCGAGCAACCCAAACACCAGCCCCACCAGTGCAACTGCCTTATAAAAAAACCCACATACAATTTCTCTTGAAAGTCTGATCACGATTAAAAATTCTCCTTCTTCCCAAAGCTCCTCAAATATTTAATAAATGAAAAGTTGGGCAGGGCGAACGGACCGGACTGAAATTAAAGTAAAGCCACGGTTCTCCCCCGAGATACCCTTTCCGCCTCGCTTTTCTTCGCACCGCGCTCCCCGGACCCCGCCCGGTTGCCGGGGCCGTAGCCGCCCCCCCTCACAGGAAGGGTTTAAACGAGTGTAGTTTGGACGAGGAGGCTCTCCGGTGGGACCAAAAGTAATAAGACCTCGCCCCCGGGCGACAACGCAGCGCTCATCGCCCTTAACGACACCGGCAGCCGCAGAGAGAGCGAGAGCGCGGCTGACAGCGGAGCGCATCACAGAGGCTTTGAAGCCGCCGAGCGCCGGCGCCACATTCCCCTCGCGCCCCGCCCTCCTCCCGCGCTACTGTCAGAATAAGAATCTCGTTTTCAGAAAGGCTGAACTACCACTACACATTGTGTGCTGTTAGAGAGACAGTATCAGGTTATGGGGAATGTGGACTTTTTTTTTTGGGTGACACCATGTGGAAAACGGCTAACATTACACACAGCATCACCGGGTGGTAGTTTACACTGGGGGGGCCCCAAGGAAATTAGACCTGTGTATATTCCCGCGATTTATAATATTCCGTGTGTGTTCCCGACACCCCGCATGGCAAAAAGAGCAAGTTCCTTTAGTTAAACAGATAAGAGGCGGAACATTCCCATGTTGGCTCCTTTCACGAGTCTCTCCAGCAGGGGGTTGGCTGGGGGGCGGCGGAGGCGAGAGAGAAGAGAAGAGGGGCTTTGCTGATTTACTTCTCTTCCAAGCGGGTGGCACTCCTGAGACCCCCGCAGCGCAGACTCTCGGACTGATGCTTTATGACACATTGTTACGTTATGTTACGTTACTTTCTTCAGCGCGTGAGCTCACCCTGTCCGACTTGCGCTACGTCGTAATTGCTCAAGGGCAACAGCAGCGCCGCACCTGTGAATAAACCCACAGCATCCTGGTAAGAAGCCCGACTTTGTAAACCGCAGACACACGCCGCTCCCCCTCTGTGCAGAGAGACCCTCAACCAGGAGCTCCGCGGGGTGCCTTATGGCCCGAGTCCTGACGCATGCTAATTCCGTCGCTTTCCACAGCATTACCTGCAGCCTGAATGGCTTCTCACAGGACTGCAATTAAATTAAGTCAGTTAAGACTGTAAGAAATAGTAACGATGGGATCGGCGTGCTCGGCTCATCGAGGTTCTGTCTACCGCCAGTCAGGAGGCAGTTTCATCACGGAGCTTGGTCTTGGAGATGCACACTTCCCAAGGTCATCAGGTGTCACAGAATCCAATTAGTGCCCGACTGACAGCGGTGACAGCGAGGCTGTGGACTTTTCCTCTGTTTGGTTGAAAAAGCGATTGTGCCAGAGTTAAAACAGACTCTGGTGTATCTACGCCAAGCCAGAACTATTCGTGCCAATGTCTGCACGGCTAGTGTACTTCGGTTTGGCACTAAGTGGATGTTGAGTTGATGCATAATAAGTTGATATTTTTCAGCCTGTCAGTACCTTATTTTATTAACCCTGATTTGTGTCAGGATACACTGGGTTGATGCTGGACGAGCTCTCTCTCTCTCGCTCTCTCGCTCTCTCTCTCTCTCTCTCTCTCTCTCTCACACACACACACACACACACTCATGCAGTTTTACAGCAATAAGCATGTTGGAGCATACACTTTATCATGTTTGTGAATGAATGAATTTGAATTTATATTAAACCCTTGTTCCCTCATTGATACTGTTAGCATTTTACAATGGCCCTTTTATTTTACACCCCTGAAGTAGACAAGGAGATTTGAGCGGGGTAAACTGGGGGATTTTTACAGCGCCAGATTGGGAATTTGACCAGAACCCCTGGGAACCCCTGTGGCGGAAAGCATTCACCCAAGTTTCCAATGAGCCTAAAAGAGGTTTCTAATTGTGAATCTCGCCATAGTGCTTACCGCATATTTAGTTACGGGGGTTGGGCAAGCTCTCTCACCTGTGAAGACGCAGGGAGGCAGCAATTTTAGAGGAAAACATTGCGGCCATATAGACACGGAGTAACTGCAAGGTCCACATACCAGTTCGGTTAGGCGATATGTTTGCAGACAGTGGTCAAACTAGTTTGCGGATTCAAAAAATTTGTTCTCGCTAAAATAGCCCTACCTATCTTGTATTTTTTATTTCACAAAATGTTACCCGTGGATGGGTGTATGGAGTCTAGTGGTAGCCTGTTGTTCCTCTGTCCATGATACATTTGTGATGGTTAAAAAGTTTCCATCCAATGCAGGGTCTGTGTGACATCAGCAGACATTCCATATGGGGTGCGCCGAATGGTTGCTAACTTGAGGCAGTGTGCATAAAAATGGAGGGGTCATACATGTTGATCACTATTATAAAATTGGATGTTTTATGTGTAACTAAATAGGCAGTGTTTATACAGAAATCTGGCCATTCAATTCTAAAAGACAATGTAATGCCAGGCTGGGATGCACAGCTCCATTCCTGGAACGCCAGTGTGGATGCTGTCTTTGTTTGTTTGTGAAGGTTTTTGTTCTAGCCCAGCACTAAGACACTTGATTCTACCGATCAAGGTCTTAATTGAAGACTATGATTAGTTAATTAGTTGAATCAGGTGGCGTGGTGCTGGGCTAGAACAAAAACCTGCGCCCGTCACGCCGGCCCTTTTCGAATAAGATTGGACACCCCTGCTTTAGACATAACTGCATGGTTCAGTCCTTTATCATACCAGAGTAAAAAGGTCTCATCATATGCAGTCTGTAGAGCATGGCTTTATCAAAAGTATCAGATTAAACAAATGAAATAAATGATTGGGATAATTTAATAATTGAGAGCAGACAATAACATGACATCTCAAAATGCACGGACCATCATTGTGCACTCCTGCTCTGCTCTAAGATGTACAGTGGAGTTTTCTGAGTGTTTGTTTATTAACCCCTTTGCGCAGATGGCAAATTTGGTCAATTCCCACCTATTTAGGGGTGCTCGGTTTAAGGCTTTATAACTCCAGGTGAGCACCACAAAAACTTGGTAAATGAAACAAGACAGGTGTACTATTCACAATACAAACTTAGATTTGTTTATGTTCAAAATAAAGTGCCACAAATGCAAAGAAACTTTGGAAAAATGCAAAAACAATTGTTTTTCTTTAGTTTGCAACAAAATCCTGAGATCTACATAAGTGAAACAGGTAAATCCATACATTTCCTGGATCGTAAACTCCATGTCGACAAGTGTGCAAGATCTGAGGATGATATGCAGAACTACTAAAGATCTATGATGCAAAATATAGGCAGTGTACCCTGTTGTCCATTAGTGTCTCCAAATCTATCCAAATGGATAAATTGTGCACTGCTCTAAATAAAAATAATTATGACATATTTACTGTAACTACAAATCAACTGTTTTGGCTCATAAAACTCACTTTTGCATAATTTTCAAGTGGGATTTACTATATTTTCATCAGTATAGGGGGGTAGATATCTATGGGTCCAAAACCCTATCCAATACATGTCATAAAATGCATCAAATTAGTTTTGTCCATTATAAAGCATATACATTTGCCCCTTCTGATGATTTAAGATAAGAAAAACATTGATATCACAGTGTTACATACACCTAAATATGTAGCCTAATCATTCACTCTTGTACCTCAATAAAACATCACGTTAATCTGTACTCTACAGTATGTATACTTTTGCCCCAGGACTGCATTTTTCTGTAGTTTTCTTCTTTTTTTATGTTCTCATTCATACTGACTCCAAGGAAGATTTTCTACCACATCAGCGCAAGTTGGAATGAGCATTTTCCATGCCCTAAGTGACAAGTATATACACCATAGCCTACATTATGTACGATAACATGAAAATAAAATAGTATTCCACCATCTGCAAAATGCTGCCAAATGTTTTATCTTCAATGAAAATCGGTAGCCTACATCAAACATAAAATTTACAATTGCACTACAGTATTTGAAAATGCAAAAATAACAATAGGCCTATCAATCATATTGGATAAGACAGCGCTCGAGTGGAAAAACTAACATACATTTGTAGCCAGCGAGACCAACCACATTTTAGAAGCAGTAATACTTACATATCGGGAAGGGAAAACTCCAGTCGAGGAATGTGTTTTCTGTAGAGTTTGCGTAATACTAGACCGTTAAAATGAAAACTGCCATTGCGCTGGGCTGTAAATAATTGTTCAAAGCACAAAATAAGACATAGCCTATATTGTTGCTAAGGTTATAATGTACTCTATTGGATAAAAGAGCTGACAATTAAACCAGATTTAACTCTAATGAATGAGACAGGCTTGTATGGCATGGGGGGTATTATGAGTCGATGTTTCAGATAGTGTAATAGCGGTATAAAGTGTGTATTTCTCAAACAGATTGTACCAGACAATAAATGACCACTGAATTTTGAAGGGAATATCTCTGTGTAAAACCAATGGTAGTATTGTATATTTATTTCATATTTAGTAGCAGATATTCATAGTAGAATACGTGGTATAATGAGACAATAATTTCACGTTTATTTTGCATTTGAGTGAGCAGGGTTTTTCACGCTTTTTTTGGCATACGATCAGGCTATTGTTGAGTTTATCTTGTTGCTATGACGGAATTCAAATTTTATATGAATAAATATATTTATGAACTCACGCTATTGTCCACTATGTCACTCATGGGTAGGTATAGACTGGGTAGGGGGTTGCTTGTTAAATGGACTTGCAACGAGAAAATATGACTTAGAAACTTAGAATTCGGCAGTTGTCACAAATTGTCCACCAATAAAGTTAAAACACAGAGTTTGTGATTTCCATTAATACTTTGGCTGCAGGAGCAACGAATGTCTCAGTTGTGTGCCAAAGCCCTTCCTGGGTTTCGCATCAAATTCAAAACCTTGATGCTAGCCCTTCGGGCAGCTGAAGTGACATGTCCGTTATATCTTCAAAAGATTATCAGACCCCACACATCTACTAGACCTCTCCGTTCCGCTACCTCTGGGCATCTAGCATCCCCCTTTCCCCCCTTTACCTGTACTTCCAGGTCACGCTTGCTGTCTTCGAGCCCCGCGGTGGTGGAATGAGCTTTCCACTGCAGTCAGAACAGCAGAAACCCTGCCCATCTTCCAATGCAGACTGAAGTCTCACCTCTTGAGCTTGTACCATTGCTCCCCTGAACCCTTTAGATATACTTTATTTTTCTTTCTTTCTTTGGATTTCCTTTTGGATAATGTTAAAGGTATAGTAGTGTAAAGATGGGCTATCGGTCTAGTGGTACTTTTGTTGCAATACAAATTGTTGTTTGTTAGGTTACCATTACAATCACTGAGTAAAAATGGGCCCCTGTGCCTTGTTGGTGATACTGCATTTTTGTTTTACTGAGAGTAACACTGATGCTCTCCACTATTGTACATTGCTCTGGATTAGAGTCTGTCAAGTGATTTTAATTTAATGTAATGTTTCATTACAAAACTCTTCTCACTACACAAAGTTTTCCAGACATGGATTAAGCCTATAGTCCTAGACTAAAAAATTATTTCAGAGGAGATTTTCATAAAACCTTTCTTTTAGTCTAGGACTAAGCTTAATCCACGCCTGCCCTTAATGTTTAATGATAGAAGTCAACAAAATGTTACACTTCAAGTATGTGTTAAAATTAAAGGAATATAAATAAATTATAATATATATTATATAATAATAACAGAAATAATCATAGAAATTCCAAGTGATTTTAGTTTATCTGGGAATGATCTTAATTCCCTTTTATTTTGCAAGGTATTCTTAATTTCATTATTTTAACACATTCTGATGTATTAAACAGACTTAACATTCATTAGAAGGCCAAGTTTCATTTAATTTGAATACATTTCTAATAGCTTATGACATGGATACATTATATAGAAAAGGAAACACATTTAAACTCATATGAGCGTGATTTTCAAGATGACGGAACAAGAAAATTGCAATCAAAAGCTTGTAGAAATCGTATATCTTACAGAATAATGCAGGCTTTTATAGAAAACTATACAATGGAAAATGACAAGGCTGAAGAGACATTCAGAATACAGATAATTATACAATAAAAAATGAAAATTAATATAAGCTCTGTATATTATTTTAAAGCAGCTCACCATTCCTAAAGTTTTAACACAAATAATAATAATTATAACGATACAAATTTGTTTAAAAAAAAATCAACGTGTGCTACTCTGGGAATAAATAATTAATATCCAAATGTAAAATATTATCCCCTTAATTTTCTATAAATATGTTTCTGTGCTCTTTTTCTGTTTGAAGGAAATTGATACTGTCAGATTTAACAGACGATGAGCACGGATAGTCTTAGCTGCCTCCTCGTGTGAAAGCCTTGCTTTTGTTCTCGGCGAGGAATCGTAACGTTTCCCTTGACACTGTGGTGAATGAATCATTTTCTTGTGATCAGAGTAACCTGCGCTGTTTTCAGTCTGGCGCTGTCGACTTTAATATTTCAGCGTATATAATAGCAATTTGAATAGTAATTAGTCTAGTTAAATAAAAAAATTTTTTTTTTAATCACAATAATTCTAAAGGTCACCTCTCTTTTCATGAAGCGGAAATGCAAAGCTTAATGATGGTAATTGATGGAAATGCCTTAAATATTGGCAAAGGCCATTAAAAACCTCGACCAGAGGTGATGGCTAATTTCATGCCAGCTTCGGCTCTTAATTATTTGACTAGCCCAATCATTTGTTTCATCAAAAATTTGGAATAAGTCAAAGCAGACCTTCGGCTGCAGCCTGCACATAATATATATGATGTATCCTTGGTGAACAGATTTTACTGTGGCCTGAAAGCGGTTAAGCAGCACAGTTGTATGCAACCGTTTCAGAAATTAAGGTACAATATGTGACTGGAACAAAAACCAACACACACCCTCCAGGGGTTGTGCCCCCATGTTCTATATTATGAGGCATGGGAGACAGCTGTCAATCATGTCAAAAAAACATGCATGACAGTGTTTGCTGATTTAAGATAGCCAGTCATAGCTAATCTGTTTAAAATATACATGTTTGCCTGTGCAAATAAAGAGTGCCTGTTTAAATTCTCGAGAGTGCCTGTTTAAATTCGGTCGTAGTCAATGTAATGGGACGAAATACAAAAACATGCACCCACAATGGAGGACAGAAGCCATGAGATGGAACAGATGGGTGTCTTAAGTGCAGCAGCACAAACTGAGACGATTTTTGTGTTTAATGCTTGAGGAAATCAGTTTGCGCAGGACGAACACTCGACATTCATCAAAGCGGACGCTTTTGACAGGAGACGGGGCCGACACGCGACTGAAGACACATGACCCAAACCCTGGGTAACTTCTGAAACTACAAAACTACGGCCGCTGTTTAAAGAGATACCTATGGGCCAGCCGACATCTCCCTGAAGACCCGTCCTTAGATGGCCCCGCCACTTTATATTCTGAAGAGACCAATCAGCATGCTCTACATTCACTTTTATACATATGTACATCTTCCTTAGCCTATCGTAAGAACTCGTAAGTACTTCCTATGAAATATCTCACGCCTCTCTCTCTCTCTCATTCTCTTTCTGAAGGTTCCCTCTTAACAGAATGCAGTCACATCCTTGAAGTAGGAGAAATTAATTTTAAAGTGAAATAAAAAGGTTCTGAGATTCTTTCTGCACACATAGCTCTTTTTTCATCCCGCCAGAACACAAACCTCATGGCGGAAAGGGGTGGACTCCACAATGGTAACCCTTTTCACTGGCTTATGGGTGTGTGTCCTTCTCCATGAAGGCTTGTGAACCGAGGTTCCTGCCCGCATCCTTTATCGCACGGCCTCTCCGTTCAGCAAAGAGTTCCCGCTCAGAGAGGGCACCGGTTCCCAGGTCAACAATAGTTCCTGCTTGAGAGTGCAGCACTGTTCCGGTGTCCTTGACCCACGTTGTAACACTTGAGTCTTTTTCCTCGTTCATTCATTCCATGGAAATAAAAGCCGTCAGTCGCAAAGCCCTCTTACTAAAGTTCTTCCTTCACCCCCCCCCCCCCCACCCACCGCCATTATATTGCTTCTGAAGAAAAAGCAGGAAATGTTTGGGCACGAGAGGTTACTTCTATGAGACATCATTTTTTTTTGTTTAGTTCTTTTTTGTTTTTTTTCCTGAACAGTAAGACAGACACAATGCTCCGGTGGTGGCAGTATTTTAGCTGTAATTCCACATCGTAAGCAGCAGCTTTAAAACATTATAAAAACACCTGTCTTCATCCATTTTCGTCCCAGAGAGACGCAATCATATGTTGTTCATTTGTATCAGCAGCTGCGAATAACTACTCATTACTATAGTGCGAATTCCAAGACTCAAAAACAAAAATAATAATATTTCAGAACAGTCTGTCGGAGACTTCAATGTGTCCAGCACCACCCGCCTCCGTCTTATAAGTGAATATCCAGAGTAAGTGCTCACAATCCATAGGTTGGTTCTGTCTGAGAAGAAGTTAATGCGTATTTTGGTACCTTAAAATAAATTAAAACACATAAACAAGAAGCTCTGCAAATCTTAGTTAACATGTACATAATTGTTTATACTTTCCATAATATGAGTATGCGCAGATGTAAACCTGTAAGAATAATGGGCAGTAATGGTGCAACATCAGTTAGCCAGACTAACTGCAGAAACAACAGCAAAAGAAAAAAGGCATGACCACACCATTTACTTTCTTGAGAAACAGAAGCATGTGGTGAAAGTATTCAGTCATCCCTACTGTCTGACAGTGTTATCATTGCTATAAGGTGACTGGAGGACACAGTAAAAAAAAATACGAACACTAAAAAAAAATTGTATTAGTCAAATCTAATTCGTCAGTCGCACAGAAAGAAAATTTTTTGTGCCAAATTACATTCCAAGATAGAGTGTAATTTCTTCCAACAATTAACCTGTCCAATTCAGCTGTCAGTACTAACTGGCAGTACACCCACGACCCCCTCCCACCTCCCAACCCCCATCCCCCTGCAAAATAAAACAAAAAATCTCTAAATACTCCTAAGTACAGAAAATTACACTTTCAGCTGTGACTAGAAGAAATTTTCAGAAAAATAGTTAAACCAAGTAAACGGTTGGACCGAGTCAGACACAGAAAGCTGGGGCCAGAGCACAGACAGACCTGGCCCTGCCGAAACACCTCCGCCACCCTCCAGTATCCCTGTCCCAGCGCAGAACCGCCAGAGAAACTCAGAACTCCCACCCAAAGACACATGTGCTGCCCAACCCACCTAACGTCTGGCGGTGACGACCCTGACTTTGTTGAGATCCGAACAACGTAAAAAAAAAAAGCAACCATATAAGCGAGCCGTACCCAGGGAGTGACCCTGCTCAAGAGATGCTCTGCGGTGGGATGGGGCTGTGCCCGGCGCCCCTCTCCTCTGCGCCGTGGCCCCCGTTGCAATTAGAGACCGGGCCATCGATCAGGCCGTCCCCGGGGCGGAAGCGGAGCAGACAGGCCTGGCGCGCGGCGGGATTATGTTTCCTGCTCCTGCTGCACTGGGACGTCTCCATCCCACAGCAGCAGGTGTCTGTCTGTCTGGGCTCATCCGGTAAAACAACCCCCCCCCCTCCCCCCCCCCCACCACCACAATCCACCCCTCAAACTGTCTCCAGCAGAGAGAGAGGAAGAGAAGGGAAGGGAGCGGCAAGACTGTGCAGTCGAACCCTGAGCGTTCCTCAGTCTGCCCTTCATGTGAAGCTTCGCCCAGTTCCATTGTAAGGGCCGCGGAGGGTGCCGCAACGGGTTTTTAGCGGCGGCTAAGCACCGCCACCGGGCGCAAACGGCGGGAGCAGGTCAGTACTGAAACAGAACGGGAATCCACAGACTTGGCCCAGCCTGCGGATGAGCCCTGCTGGAACCGGGAGCCCAAACACAACCACGTATATTGTCTACTGTTTGAGGTGGTTTACCGGTGACCAGGTCTCACAGGAACAGCTGCAGTGAAGCTGGGTCTAGGGGAAGGAGGGCGGGGAGCGGTTTGCAGGGGCGGGCTCACAGGGGACGTTTGGCAAATAGGCAGAGAAGCCCTGCGTGGGGGCGGGCCACTGTAAATCCTCAGCTATTGGCCGAAGCAGCATCGCCCGGCTCGCGGCGGCGCTCGCGGAACGGGGAGCCTGGCCTGAAACCAGAGACGTTATCACAAAGACAGGAAGGTGGGAAGATAAAGGGAGGCAGAGGGAGGGGCAGATGGAGCGCACCTGTGGAGCGCAGCTCGGCGGCCTTTCTGTGGACCCGTCCCAGGTCACCTCCTGAACCCCGTCTGGAGCTGAGCTCAATAAACACCCTGTTCCCTCTGGTTGGCTATCATCTGCTCATCGCATTTCCATAACCGGGGCCCTGCACCCGCGATGATTAGCAGCTGTCTGCGTTCCCTCTCTCCCTCCTTCCCTCCCTTCTCAATCGCTCACTGTGTCTCAGAGACACACCCTACGCCCCCCCCACCAATTATATCATAGCAAATCCACCTTCAATACCTTCTTAACTCCCAAACTCAGACTCGCAAGTCTGCTTTCTGACAAAGAGGACCTTATGATGGTAAGGCTAGCCTGGCTTCGCTAGTTTGCTTTGAGTATTTCAGAAGGTTCATTATTAAATCTAAGTTAAAACTATGGGGTTTTCTTCGGGATCACTCAGCTGGAAAATTACAGGGCGCGGGCAGTGGTCCCTCACTGTCCCCCATTTCACTTACTAGCCGATCGTTTTCCCACTCCAACAATTTCAAAAAAAGACCAAACGGCCCAGATTAACAGGATTTGTGTTAGTTAGGGCGAAAAAACGCATGCAGTAAGTGAGCTAGGAGATTCTCATTGCTGCAGGCAACGAACGAAGACAGGAAACCGTGCCGTGAGTTTCACACTGGCACAGCTACGTCCAAGTAACGCAGAAGAAACCCTAACAACTTTAAGAGTAAAGCTGTGCTTCCCGAACTCAGAAAGAAAACAAAAAACAAACAACGAACACCGACAAACTAAAATTATTAAGAAAGAGGGGAGGGTTCTGTTACTCAAAGCCCACACAAAAGCCAGCGTGGAAAGTTTAGCGATGCTCTTTGTACTTGAAAATTAAGGGCATTTCTCCGCAGCGAATTGGAAACGAGCCCTTTAATGATAAATTCTGAGCATCTGTGCCATTCAACCCGGAGTCCTCTGAGGGGGGAACCGCCTGGTTCAAATAGGACCCCCGCCCTCACCCTAAACCTTCTGACTCTACAGAGTCGCAGCATCTCCTGAGCGGGAACATGCCGAAAAGCTACCATGCAAAAGTCCCTCCGCAAAGCCAACAGTAAGAGTTGTATGTACATTCACACCAGAGTTACACACACATATCACAGACTCATGCTAAAAATAGTACAAAGCACATCAAAACCCATGACCATATGGTTCAACATAACCCTTAACTTTTTTCATACATTTTCTCTCTCTCCTTTTTTTTTTTTTTGTTTGCTTCAACAAGGCAGTGAATTTGCTTTTTCCTGTATGTATACGTGTGTGTGTGCGGCTTTATAGGCTGTGTCAGATGAGTGAAGGCTTCGAAGGGCTGTGTGCTTGCATGTGTGTGTGTGTGTGTGTGTGTGTGTGTGTGTGTGTGTGTGTGTGTGTGTGTGTGTGTGTGTGTGTGCGTGTGTAAGGGAGAGTGCTCTGTGATGGGCAGTGCTCTTCTGAGAGGTGCTTTGAAAGAGAAGAGAACTCCTGGGCCTCTTCACTTCTGTGTGAAATAGGCTCCGATGGTGACTCCCGCGGCCCCCAGGGCGGCCAAGCCAAAAACCGTCTTTATGTACGGCCAGGAGCCGTGGAACACCGACTCTCGCTGCTGATCATACAACTCCATGAAGGCATCCTGCGGGAGAGAGAGGGGGAGAGAGAGAGAGGGAGAGGGAGAGAGGGAGAATGAAACAAGTGAATGCCACAAAAAACACTGATTATGGTGTTAATAATTGCCTTACATATCAAAGGTGTCCAAACAAAACCTAGTATGCTAAATGCAACCTGGTATAGAAAATGTATTGGTTTTTTTACACTGCTTACACACAAAATCTTTACATGTCACACGCGTTCTGAAACCTGTCACTCAAAGAGAAAAACCACATACAAGTCTGCAAAACTATAAGCTAATTCTCAGCCTTCACTCAGTTTTCAATTTCATAAGACACTTTTTGGAAAACACTACACACAATTCTCTACCTAAGACACAAAAATCGAACAGGAAGTAACTTGCTTGCCTTTTCCTAACACAACCAATCAAAATGCTACACTTATTCACCAGTGTCTCACCCCCACTCCTCACATGTGCAAACACTAATTGCTTAACTGATCACTAACCAATCACTACTTTAGTATAGGCCTATAAATAGGCCAAAGGTCAGACTGCCTGTTTAGAACAATGGATGTGAACATTGCAGGGAGAGCAAGGGGAGTGGGAGGGAGAGGCAGGGGACGAGAACAAGGACAAGGACAAGTTTGAGGAGGAAGAGGACGAGGTAGACGAGGAAGAGGACGAGGGCGAAGAAGAGAAGGAAGGAGAGCTGTCTCTGATGAGATTAGGGCTATGCTTATTGATCATGTGATCAACCACGGGTTAACTACGAGGGAGGCTGGAATGAGAGTCCAGCCCAACTTGAGTCGGTTTACAGTGGCATCAGTAATTCGAACCTTTAGAAATGAGAACAGGTACCTATGCAACTATCTAATGGCTACTTCAGCATTACTGTAAAATACATATTACTGTATAGTATTACATAAACATTTGTAGCTCTAAGCCACCCATTTACTGCACTGCACTGTAGGAATGGATGGCCACAGTGTGGTGGGTTATCATACTGTACTACAATACAGCCAACTCTAAAAAACATGTTTGTACAATACTGCACACACTCACACTGTTTTTGAATCTTCTACAGAGTGGAAAGGCAAAGATATCATGGAGGATGAGGTAGCATGTTTACAGAAGAACAAGAGACGGCTTTTGTAAATATGGTTTTGGCCAACAATGCCATTAGGCTTAGGGAGATAAGAGATCATATCCCAAATGATGCAACAGTGTTCAACAACATCGATGTTGTAAGCCTGTCGACATTGCAACGCGTCCTCCAGCGGCACCGATTGAGAATGAAACAACTGTACAGGGTGCCATTTGAGAGAAACTCTTGACAGTCAAAGAACTGCGACGCGACTATGTGGATGTATGTATGCGACACTACTTCCAGTACTTCAAACTTGCAGATACAGAGCAAGAGTATTGGACTGTACCATATTTACTGATCTGTATATTCTTTTGTCTGTTACAGAGAGTATTGGAGATCGATGCTCATGCAATTCTCCATGAATATATTTACGTGGATGAGGTTGGCTTCAACCTCACCAAAACCAGGCGCAGGAGGAGAAAGGTAATAGGACAGAGGGCCATTATCAATGTCCCGGGACAGTGTGGGGGAAATGTGACCATGTGTGCTGCCATCACACAGAACGGTGTCCTCCACCACCATGCCACACTTGGTCCTTACAATACTGCCCATATGCTCACTTTTCTGGAAGCAATTCATTTTGATTCCAGATCAAAATCCGGATCCAGAGCAGCCCAGATCTGTGGTAATATGGGACAATGTTTTTATGGGAAAAAATTTTCACCGGGCTGTTCTGGTCCAAAACTGGTTTGCCACCCATCCACAGTTCACAGTTGTGTACCTCCCCCCATATTCACCTTTTCTAAATCCGATTGAGGAATGTTTCTCTATGTGCCGCTGGAAAGTGTATGATCGTCAGCCCTATGCCCGCATGCCGCTTCTCCAGGCAATGGAGGAGGCATGTGGGGACCTCTGTCCAGGCTTGGATGCGCCACTCTAGGAGATTCTTCCCTCGCTGTTTGGCAAGAGAACATATAGCATGTGATGTAGACGAAGTATTGTGGCCAGACCCAGCCCGGAGGAGGGATACAGTTTAGCACTGGTGATTTGCCACCCAACCCCCCCCAAAGTTTTTCTTTCCTCTAAAAATTCTACTTTTGGTTTACATGTTTATGGTTTCTGTACAAATTCCCATATGGTATATGTTTTTTTTTCTTGCATGCTGTACAACACTGTACTACAGTAACTACAGTAATGTTTTGGAAAAATAAATATTTTCTGTTTCACCATTGCATTGGTGTGTACTGTGTACATTTCAACCCCTCTCAGCAGATTACTTTCACTCTATAACATTATATGTAAATGTAGATATAAGCCTATGAATGACAGAAGAGCTGTAGATTTAGAACAACAGTGTGTACATGGTATATCCAAAAATGTACTATTATGAAAAAAGTGTTTGCCATTTGATGCAAATACTTGGTTTTGAGATGTGTTTATGGTATTTTGAATGCAGTGTTTAATTTTGCAGGAGATATGAAGCATTTTGCATTTTGTGTGTGCAATTTTTGGATTTGTGTGTAGAGTTTTGAAAAAATGAGACCTAGTTTCAGAAAACGTGTGAAAGCAGTTGTAAAAAACTGTAATTTTGGAATCTGTGATAGGGATTTATAATTAACGTCCTTTCAAAGGAAGATTGGGACGTGAAACATAGACTCTGGTGCGAAGAGGCCAGCGTTCAGTGGCAGGCTACACCTGACCAAGGTGAGACAGCCGGGGTCCAGGTGGGACATTCACAGAGCACACACACACACGCGCACACACACATACGCGCACGGTCTCTGCTCCTCCCCCGACCGCGTGCGCTAGCGCCTAGCAGACGCACGCTGTTCCATCAGCCTAATGACTCATCCCGTTGCCATGGCGAGGGACACGGAAGAAAGGCGGGGTTCTGCGCATTCTCAAATGACCTTTGTTTTTTCGCGTATCCCAAAATATCGGGGAGCGAAAAAGAAAAGCCACGGCGCCGGCGCCGGCGCCTCCCCCCCAGCGGGGCCGCGCTGTTGGCCGCGTTCGTCTCCGCTCGTGCCGCCGCGGAATTAGCATAAGTCCGCCCGGAGCACGTGGGTTTCCCCTGAAAACCTCCAAATGGGAGTGGCCACGCCATACCTTTTGTGAGCGCACACGTCTGTGTTGGGCTGTGTGCGTGTGTGTGAGCGCACGTACCTGTGTGCAAGCACGCGCGCTAGCGCACAAGACAGAGAGATGGAGACAGACTGCGTGTGTATGTGTTTGCGCGTGTATATGCGAGTTTGTGTGTCTGTGTGTGTTTGTGGTCTGTCCGGCTCTGTGCAGACACGTCTGTGAATGCAAATCCTCCTGGCCTCTCTCCAGCATGCAAAGCACACACCAAGGAGCTGCCAGACAGATCCATCTCACATCCATTTAGCTTCCTTTCCCCTGAGGGGGGTTGAGGAGGAACAGGAAGGAAGGGCTCTCACTGTCAGCGTTCCACAGGGATGCACCAGGATCTCCTCAAAGTCACAGATAATGGCTCTTTACGCACCGCATATCAATCTCATCCGCAGAGCACTAAACTCGTCATTATCTCTATAATTTACTCAACATATGCCACTTGGCTTGCGCATAATCAATTTTCATGGTTGGGTAAATCGACCGAAGTGATTTAGGCCAGGCCATTTTCAAGGACACAACAGTGTCACACCTTATGCAGTGAAATTATAACACACTGAAATACAGTGCGGTACGGTTTATCATAATGCATATTATGAATTATGATTTTGACTAAAAAACTAATATTGCAAATACTGCAAATTAATATTATTATTATTATTATTATTATTATCAAGAATAACTTTATTTATACAATGCTTTATAAAAAGGATGTTCATCCTGCTTTCCAACAAAGAACAATGAAAGGATATGCTGAGAATAAAATCATGCGCAATATAAAACACACATAAGAATATGAAAGAAAATTCAAGTATAAAATATGTTTATGAGACGATAATTCAACTTGGCCAAAAACTAGGAAAATATCATGCTTATTTTCCCTTCTTTCTTACAAGGGCCGTGGGTAATACAGTAAGCACGGTGAGATGTAATTAAATACTGTTCTTGGTCAGGGCGTTGCAGATAGGCACAGCTCGAATAGCATTGTCCCCATGATGCAATGCTGTATTCAGCCCAGCTCTTATGAATTTGTGATTCAATTAACATAGCACACTGCTGGCACGTGCAAGCATGTGTGTGCACATTTGTGTGCAAACGTGCATACCTGAGTGTGTGTGCCTGCATGCGTGAGTGTTTGCACTTGTAAGCATGTATACTTGCGTGCTTTTGTGTGTGCGTTTGCATGAGTGCGTGTGTGTGCATACATGTGTGTGCATGTGTGCTTTTGTGTGTATGTGTGCACATGCACACGTGTGTGTGTGTGTGTGTGTGTGCGAGTACGTGTGTGGGTGTGTGTTTGTGTGTGTTTATGTGTGTGAGGGTGTGCATATGGGTGTATGTGTGAGGGTGTGCGTGCATGTGCAAGCGTGCACGCGCATGTGTGTATGTGTGTGTGTGCGTGTGTGTGTGTGTGTGTATGTGTGTGTGTGCGCGTGTGTGTGTGCGTGTGTGTATGTGTGTGTGTGTGTGCGTGTGTGTGCATACATGTGTGTGCATGTGTGCTTTTGTGTGTATGTGTGCACATGCACACGTGTGTGTGTGTGTGTGTGTGTGTGCGAGTACGTGTGTGGGTGTGTGTTTGTGTGTGTTTATGTGTGTGAGGGTGTGCATATGGGTGTGTGTATGTGTGAGGGTGTGCGTGCATGTGCAAGCGTGCACACGCATGTGTGTATGTGTGTGTGTGCGTGTGTGTGTGTGTGTGTGTGCGTGTGTGTGTGTGTGTGTGTGTGAGATGCTGCTCTCCCCAGATCTCTCCCGCTCTGCTCTGTGCTCCAGTGTTGTTTGGTGCTGCTCATGAATTAGTAAGCAGTGTTTTATATTCCAGCTCACAGGAGAACAGGCAGAACCTGCGGGGCTGCGCTCGGGCCCTACTGAGCCCGAGGAGGAGGCAAGCCTACACGACTGTTTGGACTGCGTTATTCTGAAGGCCCAGGGGCCATAACACTAAACACAAACACACTCCACGAGCTTCCGACCCTTCTACCACACGAGGACGACCCTCGGGGCGCCGCGGCAACACACAAAAAAAAGTTCTGACAGATTGGTGGAGAGATGGAAAGCAAACAAGGGAGATGGAAGGAACCGGGGGCCTGCTGCACACCTGTCTCCTTCTCACACATTTGCCTGAGAACCTGAAATAGATGTAAGATTCAGAGTCTACATTCTCCACAAAAAAGCCAGGTGCTCCTTCACCTTCAGCTGCATCTCGAATAACTCTTCTTTTGCCCCGAGACCTGCTTTTTATCTTTATATTTTACGGGATGCTCCGTCCGTACAGCTATCTTTTGGGCTTCCCCTGGAACTTTCCGACGCAAAACGTTGTATTTTCCCCTAATCTTCCTCAAAGTATAATGACGTCATGGATAATTCCATAAGCGGCCAGTCTGACGTCTGACGCAGCGGCGTGCGTATTCACGGCGGTTCTGCGGGCCCGTGTCTGTTTACACCAGAAACACCCCACCGCCGCAGACGCACCCCCAACCCGCCCCTCCCACATGGCAGCCGGACGCCGCGGCTCGCTAAACAAGAGGGCAGCGAGCATGCGGAACGAGCACACGGACGCACTGCGCTTCTTTCTGCCAACAGCCTGTGCGTCACCGCAGCACCTGATCCCTGTCTGCTTTATCGCCTCCCGCAAACATCCTGATCAGAGCGGCTTCCGCTCTGCGTTTAAACGGCTGCCCGGGCCACCTCGGTCACGACGCGACGGCGGAGTCCAAGCACGGCAGGGAGGTTTTAAGCTACCGGCAGCGAGCGCTGATCATGTCAGGGGCTCCGCGTGCCAGATGTCAAAAAGTGTAGGGCCTGTTGTTCGACACAGGGTGTAAGATACATTATCCTAGTATGGAACAGCCCCAACACACACACACACACACACACAGAGTCCCCTTCACGTTTGCGCTGTTAGAATAATTGTATGCTACAATAATTGCACTGCCACTAGCGATTCATAACGTCAACAAGGGAAAGAGCGGTTTTGCTGAGCTTGTCTTTAGCCTCATTTTCCAGCTGCGCCAGGTCTGCTTCACACAGGTATGGTGTCAACTGTTGCCCGGATAACAGTTCAGTAACGGTTTGTGGGGGAGGGGGGTTTTGTACCCTCACTGCCAAGTCCACAGTAGGGTGTGAGAGTATTTATCAAACACGAGAAATGCCGTTTGTGTTTATTAAAAAGCAGATACAAAGTGCAGATTTTTTCCCGCACTTCCACCTCAGCTTCCATACACATATAATTATTGGTGTTATGAAGGAGAACACACAGAATAATGAGCGGCTTGGCGCAAATCAAACCCTAAAGAGAGATAATGATCAAAACTCAATGACTTCTTGCGAGAGGTTTATGTCCCGTTTAAGACCTTTCAAAATCTGTGAGCTCTGTGTCAGATGGAATATACACTGCCTGGCCAAAAAAAAAGTCGCCGTTGCACCCGTCATGCATAGTGCCCATTGTACAAGCCTCTGGAGGCAGTGTTATGATCTGGGGTTGCTTCAATTGGTCAGGTCTAGGCTCAGCAACATTATGTAGCAATAAAATGAAGTCAGCTGAGTACCTGAATGTACTGAATGACCAGGTTATCCCATCAATGGGCATATTCCAGGATGGAAATGCCAAGATTCATCGGGCTCAAATTGTGAAAGAGTGGTTCAGGGAGCATGAGGAATAATTTTCACACATGAATTGGCCACCAGAGTCCTGACCTTAACCCAATTGAAAGTCTTTGGGATGTGCTGGAGAAGACTTTACGGAGTGGTTCGACTCGCCCGTCGACAATACAAGATCTCGGCCAAAAATGAATGCTCTGTATGGAAATAAATGTTGTGACGTTGCATAAGGTTGTCGAAAAAATGCCACGACGAATGCGCGCTGTAATCGAAGCTAAAGGCGGTCCAACAAAATATTAGAGTGTGCGACTTTTTTTTTGGCCAGGCAGTGTATGCCAACAAGAAGAGAAGGCAAATCAGAACTCAAAAGACATTTCACACCTAAATCTCTTCTTAAAATGTCTGATGCGTGGATTTCAGTTCAACATAGGGGATTACGAGCCATACAATATGCATGAATTGATTTACATAATAAAATAAAAGGCAGAACACCAGGAAACGAGTCTGTCTATTGCTTCAATCATTGGTGTAGTTATAGCCAGATAAGAAATGTGTATGTTATTGAACATGATGTCATCCTCGGTTTTACTGCAAAGTAGCCTATATTGTGTACGTTTGCTTCAGTTGTGTTTAGTTTCCTAACAGCACACAAGAACAAAACATTAATGTGGCTCAAGACAACTAACTGTAGGCTACGCATATGCTGTGGGCCCTCTATCCTTCCAAGGACATACAAGAAGCCAAAGCATGTTCACTACAAATGCACAGGGTGTGTGGCTCCAAACGACTGTGCTGACCTGGGATCAGTACACTATTACGGCACCTTAAGAAACAGAGGGCTGTTTGATGCTGGTCAACATGGGATATTACATGCCGGTACACGCATGTATCCATAGGTTACAAACATGTGGGTAATTACTCCGCCTTCATTTTGTTAAAGGTGACTGTCCTGTGATCTCGACGCCTGTTCAGAATCTGGCCTCGACACAAATCTAGCCATTAACAGTTATGTTATATACAGAAAGACCCTTACCTGGATTATTTCACAGGGACTAACCCTAAATAAAGGGAGCTGGAGCACTCGAAAGCTTAGAAACGCAACACCTTTGATAAAACCGGGGTGACTGACGCGTCGGCGTCTGGCACGTCTTCCTCAGAGTCAACAGAGGAGAAAAGATATTTTGAGGCTGTGCTCATTTTCACATGTGCTTTTTGCAAATACCTTGCTAAACTGAAAACGACTGTGCGAACAAAGAGGCGCAGTAGAATTTGAATTCTAATGAAGTGTTTAGTAAAGCCCCTTCAGTGTGCCTGAGATACGTATGCATGGACACCAGGAGCCACGCTGCTCGTGAGCCACCTGCCCCTTTCGAGATAAGAAACACCTGGGGCACATAGGTGGAGGTGGGCGAAACACCCACTGTCGCTTGGCCTTTTGTGCGTACGCTATCTCAGTTAAGACTGCGGTTGTGGCTAAGCTAGCCTGTCAATATAGGGAAACGCTCCAAGCTCCGAGTTATGGCTTGACCTTAGAAGGCACTGTCAAGTGACAGTTAACTCCCTTAGCAACCTGACCAGCTGCTGTAGACAGCGAGGTCAATTCCCATGCACTTGTAGCGCATAGCGACCTGTTGTCATGGTGTCGGCTTTGTGGTGTCGCGCAACAACGCGGGCAGTGGAGGCAAACACCATTGTACTTTGGGAAACCAGAACCACAAGGTGGGAGAGAGAGCATGTGGCTCAACGGATCTGAAAGAAGCATCCCTCTCTCTTTGTTATCAGATCTAGGCCTATATGTTGAGCAACAACCTCTGCATGGAAGCCCTAACCACATAGCTAGAGGGTACTGGCAGCCGCTGCTTCAGAGGCTGTCAACCGGTAAACAGTCAGATCTAATAATAACCGTTGGTTATTATTATCAGTTCACTGAGAGCCTCTGGTGCTATAGCCGGCTGGTACTTGGAATGAGCTTGTGATTCCCTGCTTGCTAACACAACGCAGATTCTTATTGGCCCGCGGCACCTGTCCGTGCATTTGAGTAAAGGTGATATCATCGGCCACCATTTTGGCCAAGCTGGGGCATGGTGGGGGAGGGTTCTACGTTAGTACTTGCCTATCACTCGGAACATTTGCGCCGTTGTTTGATTTCAGCGATTGCTCTGTAGTTTGTGCAGCGTTGCATTCTTTAGGTCACTAATGGGGGGAGGAGACCCACAAAAAGTGATGTGCTTCAGATTGGCATAAGTTTAAAGAAATCTGAGGTGTGAATGTGATTAATTCAGGCGCCCTTGCTTTGTAATTTTTTATTTATTCTTTTACATTTGAGGTACAGTTCTGTGTTTCACTGGAGGAAACAACGTCTTCCTCTAACAGAGGGACTTCCTCTAACTGCTCCTGGAGAGGGGGGGGGGGGGGGGATGCATGAGGGGGACAGCTGGACAGGAAGTCATTCATTTCTTTCTTTTTTCTGTCTCCGAGCTGTCTGTGATTGGCTGCGGAGGTTATCCTCCCGTCAGAGGGCCCTCACTGGCTCAGAGGAAACGCCCTACTGTTAGCAGCATCTGCTAGTCCTTTCTTGCTGAATTAGCCACTCTTGGGGGGGGGGTCTGTTAGAGGCTCAGCTTGGCCTTGGCAAGTGAGAGCGGGCCCAATTGTGGGTTTTTTTGGGGCTGCACGCGAGAGGATGCAGCCGAGGCAGCAGCCAGTGCAACAGGGAAGGGGGAGTCAACCATACGCTCGTTTACTGGCTGTCCGCTCTGCACACACAACGCTCAAAGGAAGTCCCAGACCTGGGGCATGTAGATTGGATCCTTTGACTAATGTCAGATCCCCCAGTAAAATGCCAACCTCTGGCCTGGCACAGGCTGCGGCCCACATCTTTTGGATTAGAGACTTGTGCCCGTACAGTCTTCATTTAGACTTACACGCAGTCAGTTTTACGGCCTTATTCTGGTGACAATGGTAGAGCATATGCATCTGGGTGCTAGTGGACTTGCTCATTTCTTAAAGCGCAAACAGAATATTTTTCACCTCCGCACGGATTAGTAGTTTTGTGGGTCCCATTTAAACCCATTTGCATCAACGTGGGGCTGGGCAGCACAATAAGGAGTGTGTCAACATAAACACTTGGCGCTGTGCAAGTTTGTTGTTGAATAATTTGAATGCGTTCGTGTTTTAACCAACACCTTTTTAACTGTAATGCTGGGACATTGTGCTGTTTTGGTGCTTTTACCAATGTGCATATTTGAATGTTGAACATATGGGGCAGACAAGTGATCACACACAAGTAATTAATTCCCCTTAAACCAACTTCTTTTACAACTGCACTTGCAGGTGCACTACCGCCTCCAGTCATGAAATTACTGCATTTGCGTTGGACACCGCCCTAATTCGCCAGTACGTTTTGTTACTGCTAGGGCTCGACAGTTGTGCCTTGACTCTGAAAATAGGGCCCATAGTCTCATTACCACTCCGTTAGTACCTCTTGCCTGATCCATGCCTTTTACTGAAGTTGTGGGACAGTGAAGCTTTATGAAACAAAGAAATGGCCAGAGCGACCACATCCAATTTGAACCGATCAATGTGTTTTGTTGTGGAGAGCAAAACCTTTTCATTAGTTAAAACAAACCATTGATTGACAGCTCATTGATACTCCACCAATTATGGAGCTGAAACCTCACTCTCCCGAGTCAGGGCTACACACCAAACCCTGACTAATAGCATTTTCAACAGGAAGCCCACTCTGGGTGAAGATACATTCATAGAATCGGGTGGTGGGAGGGGGATTTCTAAATCCATTCAGAAAAAAAAAAACATTTGGCCAGACCATGGGAAGGAAGTCAACAGAGAGCCGGTATGTTTCTTGGAAGCGAACACAAAGGAGAACCCTCCCACAACCGATGATGGCCCCTCCAAGGGGTGACAGAGTGACGGGAATGTATCTGTCTACCACCAAAACCAAATGATTAAACATGCAGAGCGGAAAGAGAGCCGTTTTGTTTTGTGTGGTCAGCCCCCCCTGGAGATCAGAGGGGTCAATGCCTTAAAGAAGACTTATGACCGGGGTGATATGTTGAGAGAGGCAACTTGACCTTGCCAGTCAATACACCCCTATTGACAATTAGCCTAAGTTAACCTCATTTCATCGCACAGAAATCTCTCTGGACGCTGGAGGGAGTCTTTGTTCCTTGACTTTGTTCCTCCCAAGCACTTACACAAAAGCATACGTTCATCTTACCATATAGCAGTCTTTATTTGATCCGCAGTGTTCCTATTATCTATAAAAGTGGCACAGTGGCAGAAAAATGCAAAACAAAAAAGATGTGTCCCCAAACACAGAGGATCCATTTACTCCACAATGTCGCTGCGTTTGTATTCGGTTACCAATACTCTTGAATCCCAGAATTCCACTTTCTTAACTTCACAAAGCAAAAAAAAAGAGCCTATGCAAAGAGGGGAGGCTCACGCGAGCGTCACTACATCCTTCACAGAGTAACCCCGGCGCACCTTGGTGCTCTGCTGAGATCAGTGGCTTTAGCCAGAGCTTCTTTGCGCCTCTCGCGCCGTCGAGCGGGACTGGGGAAGAAAACTGGGTCAAGTCGGCTGCGGAAAAGAGAGGACATTTTTCTCTCACATACAAGTGAATCTTTCCTTTGTGGCAATGAAAATAAAACAAAAAGAAATACACACACACACATATTAAACGTTGACGGTTTTATCCGTTCCAAACTGCCTTGGCTAGACAAAAATATTTCCTGCTCTCCCTCCTGTTCCTGTTGCATTCCCTAACCTCAGGGCAGTGACAGTGAGGTGGGGTGGGTGTGTGTGTGTGTGTGTGTGTGTGTGTGTGTGTGGGGGGGGGGGGGGGGGTGTTGTGCGGTGGTTTGGGGGAGGCGAGGGGGGGGGCAAAGGCAGTACAAGTGTTCAGGCCCTCTGGCTCCGACATCAAAGCGGCAGGAGTGCCGAATCTCAGTGGCGCTACTGAGACTCCCGAAAGATCCCAGTGGGCCAAAGCCACGGATATTCGGCAGTTTTGTACCCCCACACAGCTACACTGCGGGACAAGTTGTAGCTACAGGAGCCTCTCGGAAAACAAACTGAAGACACATGTAGGTCAGCCAGGGCCTGGAGGAGACAACAGCAGCCATGCCTGCTCTCCCCCTAATGACTAAACCTCCCCCTGCAAACCATTTATTATACCGCTAATTAGTGACTAGGCCTCTCGTGACGCTGTTCCGACATGAGAGCGCCTTGCCACGTGCCGCGCTTTTATGCTTCGAGTCGACGTCTCATGACCACGACCGAAGGAGCCCGCAAAAAACTCACTGGAGAACCAGCCCAAACAGACCCTTTCCAACGGCAACTGTTGACGCGCAACCGACGGCGTGTGCATTTTTTTAATGTCGCCACGCTTCCCATCAATAACGAAACCTTCCCGCATGGGGTTGCGCGCTTCTTGAAGTGAACTCAGCGATGTTTGTCTTCCCGTGGTGTTTTTATATCTGCTACGCTACTCGTTTATCTGTGGGTGGACCTGGGAGAGATTGGCAGTGCAGGGATCGGCGGCACACTCATGCTGATCGCTTGAGAGGCCGCGTAAGTCACTCGCACTCACTCTCATTTCTCATCCCTTATTTACAGGTTCCATTAGGACTACCTCATTAGCACTTGATTGGCTGGTCGATGGTAGGAAAGGACAGGCTTTGGCCTGAGGTGTGTGTGTGTGTGTTTATGTGTTTGTGTATGTATGTGTGCTCCTCGGCCTATGGGAACCACTCATAGCCAAGGGAGCATCTGACAACACTACAGAATCGTGAGGAGCTATAGTGTTTTTTTTTTAGGAAAACACACCTGTAAGTTTTTAAGCCTACAATTTCAGATGAAAAACCAGGGTGAGTTGAGCTTTTGAGAGGGAAGCAGCTCAAAACTCATTGACAAAGGCGGCCCAAAAATCTTTCTTTTTTTAATTGCACCTGAGTCTGCTGAGCTGGGGTCACGCTGAAGTAGGTCCGGTGAGCATCACAGGACCCGGCTCGAGCCATCACGCGCCGAGCAGGTCTGTTCTGGTTCACTTCTCCCAGAATTTTCCGCCTTGAAGGCACAAAACCAGCCTTCATGTGACTCAGATAGAAGAATTGGAGGCTTCGACCTGAACCACTGCTTTTTTTCTTGCCCTCACAGAGGAATATTGTTCTCGTTTCCAGTTAGGTCAGATGAACGTACGGTATATGTTTTATTTACAATCAGTTTCAACATTATGGGGCCAGAGGGGATAGTCTCAGAGTCACAAGATAGTCCAAGGGCAGGTTTTTTTTCATTTTGTTTTGTTTTGGAGAAGTGCAGAAAATTGTCTGGGAGGCCAGAGATTCTGGTGAGATCAAAATGGGGCGATCTCTCCGGATCTCAATTCACCACGTCCAGGGTTTCATTTCCCTTTTCAGTTGCGAAACTGTTGCCGTCAATCGTCCAAATCTCCCGAGCGTTTGTACTTCAGCCTTTCTCTGGAAATGACTGTTGTGGGTTAAATCTCCTGAGCCGGGCAGGCAGGCGTTCGGCTACCAATGAGAGAGCCAGCTACTTGTTGTCAATGTGTGACAGGTGCCCTGAAGGGTATCTGCGATGCCCTGCATCCTCCCCGCCTGTCCCTCACGCCAAAGAGCCACTCCTCCAATTGCCCTCCTTCTCGAAACTCCACGATGTCGGCTCGACTGGAATCCAGAAGATTTGCTTTTCTCACGAGCAGAGCCCTTTGTTGGGAGTCCAATATTGCCGTCTAACTCAACAAGCTGTTCCCAGGGGAGAGATTTCCTCCCTTGTTTCCTCGCATTCCACAGCCAATCCTTTCCATTATTCTGGTTTCAGTGGGGCACATTGAGATTTTGCAAAATTTTATTAAAGCTCAGTGTAAAAAAAAAAAAAATATATATATATCACGCTCTGGAATGGTTCAAATGCGATTACAAGGAGAAGGAGCAAATGGACTCTTCCCTTAGCACCTCTTCATAGCCCGCATTCAGACTTTACAACAGAGCAGGATAACGCTACCCAGCATTTGCCAAGCTCAGTCTGCCTCTGTTAATAGACAATATACATCATCGCCTGCTCTTATTAAAAAAAGAAAAAAAAGAAATGAAAACGTGGGGAGAACTCGCTCTCATCTTTCTTATTTGATGGGGGCCCACGTTGGGCCTAATCTTAGTCTCTTTATAAAAATGTCCTTGTTCTGAAACAGTGCGGATATAAAGATATCTCAGGGAATAAACAAGTGCAACGTGGGAATTCGACTCATTAGGAAGCTGCAGGGGAGGCCAACTCTGAGGTCAGTCTGCAATTAAAACCAAGGCTCTGGCAGCTCCCATACTACAGTAACTGCAGACCCAACAATGCCACGCTCTGGGATTACAAACAACGCGGAATTCCTCAGAAAGAAAGAAAAGAAAGAAAGAAAGAAAGAAAGAAAGAAAGAAAGAAAGACTTCTAGTGATGGTACAAGTTGGGAAATACAAACAGAAAGAAAGTCGAGAGAGGGGTGGAAAAAATAGAGCGGTGGATCATTAGCGGCAAGGATCATTAATAATATTTTCGGATGTTATCATCTCTGCACGGGTAACTACCTCGCTGTCCAGCTGCTCAGGAATCCCCCCCTTGAGCAAGGCTGAGGCAATAATCACTGTCTCATGCAAATCAACGCTAATCCCTGCCATTTGGTTAATCTCAGCGGATTAGAGCTAATCAAGCAATTAACAGCTGTTGTACAGTGAATCAGACAGTCGTCCACTGTAATTGTCCATCAGACATTTTACTGCCTTTCAATATCTTAACAATGTGTTAAAATAAAACAACGAGTGAACAAAGGAATTAACCTAATAAAGATTATGCAGCAAACGCATGTCAATAGCGCTATATTAGTAAATTAGTAAAAAGAAAAAAAAGGCTCCCATATTTCAGAATAGCCTTCATATCTGTGTGGGTAAAATCTCAAGATGTCTGAGCAATTGAGGAACCCCCCCCACCACCACCAACCCACTGTCATTGCCTATCACAGAACACAGCAACGGTGACAGTGTCGACACACAGACTGCGACAGAGGGGCAAAATGTGTGGGTTTGAGAGGAGAAAGGGTGAAGGCCGCTGTTTTATCAGGGCTGGCTGCCGTAGCGCATTAGCATGGGAGGCAGCGGAGCATGGTAAATGAGGCGGTGGGACGGCACCCTCCCCTTTGCTCGCAGCCTCTACTCTAACAGCGGCAGGCAGCTCACAAGCCACAGCCCAGTAAAAAAAATACATCCCCAGCGGACCTATTTTATGATGGCTGCCAAGACGAGTGCAGAAGAGGTGTAAAAAAAAATAAAATAAAAAATAAGAGTAAAAAATGAGCAAAAACCTCTGGGGACACAGAAATGAAAGAGCGAGGGGGACATGCAAGGACGGCGCTGGTCTGGGGTCCTGCAGGTCACCGCGGACGTCTCCTGGGTAACGGAGCACGGCGCACTCGCTGAGGAAAGAGGAGCGGGGGCTGTGGCGCTGTCAGGGCTGTCACAGCGAGAGGACACCTGGAGACGGCGTCACGTGACTTCTCTCCCCACGAGAGTGAGGAAGCGCAGACTGTGTGGAGACTGACAGGCGAGGCGATGCAATTGGGGCGGGGGGGTGGTGGGGGTGTGCAGTGGAGACTGTGACTCACTCGCCTCGCTAGCGCTTCATTTGCATCTGGTGAAACCCCCCGTGCGACACCTCGTTCAGATCCGGAGCTGCGTCGCTGGTTCCCGCAGCAAACGCCCTCGTCCCCGCTCGTGCCCCCGGATCTGCGCCCTGTCCTTCCACTGCGAGGAGAAGTGCTGAAAACACTGACTTGGTTCACGGCAGAACCTCGCGAAAAGAAAGAGGGGGTGTTTTTCACGGCTCGGCGGAGGCAAGAATGAATCATCCTGAAGATGGCCCTCGTCTCATCTCTCGAGACCAGGTGTGAATGAGTCAAGGCCAAACGTGAAACAAACCGGATCTGTTTATCCGAGTCCTGTTGTTGGAGCACTGAATAAAAAGGGAAAGTCGTAAAAATATTCCCTATTCCCCTCCCCAACTCTCTCCCCTCTATCTTCCACACCCTCCCCATCTCCCTCCCTCCCTTGCTCCCCCTCTCCCTCTCCTCCTCCGTACGTGAAACGCATGCACTCAGCAGGTCTTAAAGGGAGCGTGCTCTGTCTCAGCCAGTCAGGAGGTGATCCAGCGGGCCCATATCACGGGTCCACCTTAGGTTTCCGGTAGATCTGGGGTTCCTGCCAAGCGAGAGCGGGATCTCGAAACCTCTCGGGAGACCACTCGCGCGGTACCTGCCCTTTGAGACTGCAGGACTCGCCACACTCCGCCTTCCCTGGTGCATCCTCTTTCACAGGCACTGCATCTCCCTTCTGAAATGCACCATCCGTCGCCCAGACTTTACTTTCTCCCGCGACTCTTGCGCAAGGCTGCCATCAAAGAGAAAGTTGAGGCTTTGAAGAAGCCAGCATGTCCCCTCCCCTCTCCCCTTCCTAAAATAGATTTGTCAGTTTTAGGCAACAAAGGGGAACTAGGTTCGTACCGAATTCTATTTTGACCCTGAACATTACCGATAATAATCCTGTCTGCAGCTGACCGGATTATGGTCATGTTGTCTCTCCATGACTCACAATGTGGGGACAAGTTTCTCCTGCCACAGCAGGGGAGACCTGAAGTCCCTCACAACACCAATCAAATTGCCCCAGGGGGGCAACTCTCCAGAAACCTGGGTCAGAGGTTGAGTACAGGTGAATTCTACAACCTTCTGAGAGCATCGCTTCACATCCAGGGCACTATGTGTGACCTCTGCTTCAACAGCATCAGTCAAAACAACAAACCCATTAATTCAAACCAACACATCCAAGCCATAAAGGAACTACAGTGTGTTATTGAAAAACTAAATTTCTGGTTATACTGTACAAAACACCCTCAGCATGCAGGCAGATATTTACCCAAGGGTGTGGTCATTACATCTCAAATTAATAAAAAATAGCTATTGCAAATGGCTGACTTGGACTATAACCCCTAGAATTAATGAAACCTCCCTTATCATCTTAGGGTAAATACTATTCAATAAAAAAATCCCAGATTAATGCAGCGCAGTACATTAGAGCAAAACAACCTTTTCAATTAAGAGGACTTGGATTTGAATCCAGTGGTTACTTGTTACTGTTAATATGACTGTGCAGTTTTTACTGAATCCCACTTGTGACTGTTCGGTAGAACTTCATTACCAGCTCTCCAAGGGCTTGAAAGTCTCAGAGAGAGATCTAGATTGCCGGCACTGCACCATGTTGAGAAAGCAGGTAAACATGCTCAAGCGGTTCCTGGACTTTGTAATCAGGAGACAAGCTCAGGTGAAAGGGCGGTGCTGCATTGTTCTGTTCAAGGCCCTGGTACCACACCGGCCCCTTTCATCGATCTCTGCCACGAAACATGACACCCATTCGCCCTTTTAAATGGAGTCCCTTTTATGGCTTGATTGAACGATTAAATTATTTAATATCCTGCTTTGCGTATTGATTTCTGCAACCCCCCCAGCTTCCGTTATCCTGTTACAAACAAAAAGGTTTATTAACTTTCTTACTCGGGGGGATTTCTGATTGTGGGGCTGGGGAGGGGGAGAAGGGGGTAAAAGGGGGTCAGTGCCATTTCTCATAAACCGCAGTAGATTTATGGGGAACCTTTTTGCCCTAAGCCTTTGTCCATGATTCAGATTTTGTACAGACTAGAACACAAGTAGTCTACATAGCCTACTATGAATACATATAATAGACAGAACAAGTCTAGAATGACTTCTTTGGGTGGAAGGAATTACCGGTTTTTTTATTGTTCACATTTTTGGTACCATCTGTAATAATATATGAATAATGATGATTGTAACCCATACAGTGGGGGTTACTATAGAGGTAAAAGGGGGGGGGGGGGGGGGGTAAATATAGAAACACACACACACTACGCCCTTGACAAACATGCACAAAAAGTCAGAAAAAAAAATAAATAAAAAATAACATCATAGAAAATAAATAACATCAACCAAAACAACAAATTTTTCAATTTTTTTTTCACAATTATTGGGTTTAGGCATGTGCTTAGGTTTGGACTGCCCTCTT
Organism: Synaphobranchus kaupii; assembly: GCA_029718625.1. Taxonomy (NCBI): domain Eukaryota; kingdom Metazoa; phylum Chordata; class Actinopteri; order Anguilliformes; family Synaphobranchidae; genus Synaphobranchus; species Synaphobranchus kaupii. The sequence continues at coordinate 82,288,136 of CM056377.1, forward strand.
CAATTCAGATCACAGGTTTTTGAAACGGTTTAAGTCCAGACACTGAGATGACTGATTTCTGTGTTCACTTTGAAGTATGTTTCCTTCATCATCTTGTTGGGCGGTCCACCTACAGCCAAGTCTCAGCCTCCAGAAAGAGAGAAGCAGGTTTTTGGCTAAAATGTCCTGGTACTTGGTGGAATTCATTATGCCACTGAGTGTCCCCGGACAACTGGCACCAAAACAGCCCCAAAGCATCAGTGGTCCTCCACCAGATTTGACAGTTGGTATGAGGTGCTTTTTCTTGTATACAGTTGTCTTTTGATGCCAAGCATGCCGATGGTGTGCATGGCCAAATTTTGGTCACATCTGACAATTGTACCCAATTACAGTCATAGTTCTAATAATGGTTGGCAAAGTCCAGAAGCTTGAAACATTTTTTTGCCTTTAGCATGCAACCATTCCACAGAACCTGCTGTTATTCAGATGACATTTATAATTGTAACAGAATTAACGTATATATTTTTCCCAGATTTATTTTTTGAACACTCATTCACTGTGACAATGCAGGATTCAAACTGTCCATTGTGCTACTCACAAAAGGAATGATGTCTGAATCACCAGGGGCCTCGTTTATAAAACGTACATATGCTTTCAAGTCTTACAAATCTCAATTTGTGCATCAGTTTTCACACAAGATCAAATCTGTTGAATTTATGATCAAATCCGTGCGTACAAATGTTTTATAAATGAGGCCCCAGATTGGCAAAAGATAATTTACTGAGCCCAAAAGAACAGCAGCTTTGTTTGGTTTTTCATGGAAAGCCAATTGGAAAACGCTGTGTGAAAAATGGCCATCCATTCATGAACTCATAATTGATGTTTATCGGCGACATTTATGCATAATTTAAGACGCTCTGTAAATACACACACTCGTATTACCATTTCAAATGCATTAAATATTCATCAAACAAGGAGTTAAGATGGTGTTACGTCCTGTACATCAAATGTGTCAAGGAATCTCCCTCTGGAGGTTTATTTCCAGTAAAATTTACACATAATGGCAGGATGAAATATGCGCAAATCTATGCTCTCTGGACATCAAAAATATTCTCATTAATACGCAGACACCCCTGAGTTTATGGGACAGAGAAAGGTATGGCAACAAGGTGGAGCTTTTAAAAATAAAAGGTTGCCTTAACCTATACCGATTAGGGATGGGGTCGTGTACACGTTTAACTGTGTACACGAAAATTAATCACTATCCGTTTAGGACAGATTAACCGAAATCTTAAAATAATTTTTTTAATATTTTTTTAATCATATTAAATATTTAAATGTTGCGTATAATTGTTCCTCGTACAATATTATGTATATATCTAAAGCACTTAAATATATCTAGATCGGAAATCACGTCAACATAAGTAACGTTGATGGAAAAAATGCGGGAGTGAGTCAGTGAATTTGAGTGAAAGCATCAAAATGAGCGGCGGAAAAGCTAAAGCCTGGAATTATTTTACAAAACAAGTAGACGGCAACTCGGTAACATGTACACTCTGGTGTCGTTTTAAGTGTGAAAGGGGGGAGTACGAGCTCAATGAACAATCATCTGCGATTAAAACACGCGAACATAGATTTTGAACAAGATGCCGCGGTGGGTAATGCTAGCACCCAACCCCGAATAGGCTCCGTCTTCTACAAGTGCACTCCACAGAGAGCTGCGAAAATCACCCAGCTGATCGCGGATATGATTGTGAAAGACACAAGACCGTTAAGCGAAGTGGATGCGCCAGGCTTTCGGTCTCTGATGGAGTATGTTGAGCCATCTTACTCAGTCCCAAGCCGGTGGACAATCACAAAAACACTCCGTGATTGGACTGTTTTATTTGAATTTCATGACACTAGTTTATTTTATGAAAACATTTTGAAACAGTAAAGTATATTCTATTATATTCTAACCTATATTTACCTCCTAACGTTAATCTTTCATAACTGCTTGCTTACTTACTAGCAGTGACTCGAGTTTCCGACCAGTATCGTTGGCCTCTATGGCTATGACGTCATCGCTTAAGCTATGACGTCATGTTACGGTTAACCGCGGATACACGCCAACATTCTAAGTGTAAACGTGTACAAAAAAAAGCCAAAACCCCCATCCCTAATACCGATACCTGGCTTTACGTGGCAAATGAAGACACAAAAGTGGCGAGAGTAGATATAGCCGGCGGAACACCTGAACAGGTGAGAACAATAATTGCCGGGAAGCGGAAAAACACTGCAAGGACGCCGACCCGAAGCCGCGAAAGCAGCCTAAGCAGAGAAAGGGCGGAAGCCTGCGAAACCGTGACAGTAGCGGCCACGGTATAGGTCGCAGGACCCTTGTTTCCATGGCGTATCCTCGCCATGGAAAGATTGCTCAGGAGATTGGGTGATTGGGCCAGAATCCTGAAATGCCCAGCGCTATTTATAAACATTGACACAGGCACAATTCAATAAAAGAGGAGAGAGACGGAGTGAAAAGGCCATTAAGGCCAGTGATGACGCGCGGACACAGCGAAGGCCAGGCGCGGTGGATGAGAGGGAGTGAGTCATCGCTTTTTGCCACGCAGGCAGGCAGTGCAATGTTGCCGTGGACAGTGGAAGTCTGCATAACCCCCCTACCCCCCACCCCCACACCATCACCACCAATTGGATTTATGACTAGCGCCCCCTGAACTGCGCCATAGGTCTGACATTGATATAAGGAGATGGGGATTAAATGTTACGGAGGAGGCCAATTGCATTACAGTAGCATTGGCAGTGTCATAAAAGAGAAACCACCTATTACCATAGCATTAACATCATTATGAGGGAGAAGCTGTACATTATCATAGAACTAGTACTGTTATGAAGGAAACCCAAACTCTACCATTGTATTAGTATTGTTATGAGAAACCATACATTGCTGTGGCATTAGAACAATTATAAAAGGAAATCCATAAATTATTCTGGTATTGTATAGTTATAAGTGAGAAACCATACATTTTCACAGTGTTAGAAATGTTACACAGGAGACACCGCAGATTGCCATAGTATTAGCATAACTATAAAGGTTAAACTAAAAAATGCTGTAGTCATAGCATTGGGAGAAATAAGGAACCATGCAGTATTGTTCCATTATCATTATTTTATGGAGAAACCACACAATGCTGTAGCATTAGAATAACTATAAAGAAGAAGCCTTTGCGACCGTAGCACTAGCACTGCAATAAATAAGAAACCATACATTAACATAGCATTAGCATTATTCAGAGGTAGAAACCATGCACCATTTGGATAGAGTGAAGATCAAGGGGCAAGGATCATCCCTGGCCGAGGCTCATGGGAAACTAACAGCGGCACACTCAAGATTTCCCAAGAGGAAGGCTCAGCACTTTCACTAATGAGAGGGAATCCAGGGTGTTTTACAGCTAAATAAAACCCAGGGACTGTTTGCTTGGATGTAATGTAGCAAGCACCCATAAACAAGCCCCGTCGGGTACTGGGGCACATCCAACGTCCAACCAAGAACACTCCCAGGGGTTCTTATTCAAATACTTGCATTTTTTTCCCCCCAAGCAAAGATAACGTTCATTCAAAGCCGCTATGAGAAACAAATGATGTTCTAAGTGTCCTTTAGTGACTTTTTAGTCACTCTGAGTACACCACAGTTGGGCTTCAGAAACACTGTCCTGAAGGTCATGGTTTTCTGTGAGAGGCAGCTTGTAATAGGCTGTAAATCCGTTTTCCCTGAACCAGTGAATCAGTGTATTATAACACATGTACTGTGTGCACTGCCTGGAAATGAGAGTGAAGAGCTAACTGGAAAATCTCTTAGTGGAGCGGTACACACAGACGGGAAAACACACAAAGCTCTGCTGGGTATAATTAGAGGGAGAGGGTGAAATATGACAAAACAGGAAAGTGAAACTCCGAACAGGTCTGGTTGGAAAGGTTGAGACAACATTTTGCTTGGGGGGGACAAGGGGGGTCTAGTTGAATCAGCATTTCTCTCAGCAGCATATCTCTCTCGCTCTCTCTCTTTCTCTCTCGCTCTCTCTCCCATCTTTTAAATAAACCAAATAATGGTGTGATGAATTTCAACCACCATTGAGAGAGTCAATATGGTTGCTTATGGTTCAATAAGTTCCATTAGCAGGGATAAACCCTTGTCAGAGGCCTGTCTGATGCTCAACGCTCTTATCAATACCTGTTTGACAAGCACGTCGATTGTTGGGAGGAGGCGGGGGGGGCTGCATGTTGTTTTTCTGGGTCTGCATTGATGTTTCTCACAAATTCCACCTATGGGTACTCGATAGCTGACTGTTTTTTTTTTTTTAACCACCACACCCATTCCACGTATAAAGGGATACAACAGTTAAACATGGAACATTTTGCAGGGAAAAGTGTGGCCAGCTCATGTCTGAACCCCAAATCCCCCTCACTGCCATTTGGCTCTTGATCAAATCAACAGAACAAAGGCAACTGATAGTTGAGTTATTGTACTATAGGTCAATGGGATGGTGACAGAAATGATCAACACGTAACCACTTTCCCCATCCATAGATTGCAAAGCACAGGATGTTAGACTCCAGGCTACATGCTAATACATCACATTGCGTTATTGAGCAGAGCCCATTCAAAGTGTAACCTCTTCTGGAAATTTAACAGGATGGTCAGTCTCTGAAATGTGTATGTTATTTTCTGCAATCTTAACACTGTAATCTGTACACAGCTACATCAAAATATGAGATGTTGACCATCTAGGCTATTTTGCATCTTTACAAAATATTACATATAGATGATCCTAAAGCCATGTGGAAGACAAAAATCCAGCTAAAATGTCTATGTTTTAAAAACAGATAAAGAATCATTTTAAGTTTAACAAAGTTTTAAAAAAAAGAAAAAATAGCAACATCAACAGCACAGCCTTTGTATGCAGGTGTTTCTGCCATCTTACTGCCTTCATAGCCGCAGTTTGTGTTTTGCCTCATGAATGTATTGAACTCCCTGCTTATCATGATTCATTGACTGTATGAAAGAACAGCCTATACCATTCCGATAAAGAAAACAGCCTTTGTTATTTTAACCCATAAAATTTCTGTAATGTGGAAATGGACTGTGATGTCCTACCGCTGCCTAGCTTGTTGCATAGACAAGATCTACCACCTCTTAAAAAAACCTACAGTTCATGGAGACACGCAGGCCTGGTCACATACAGTAAGAAGTCAGAGAGAAATGGAGCTCCCATGCTTTCTCAAAAAGGGAATACCTTTGCCCTGAGCATTCACCAAACTACAATAGGTTAGCATCTGCCATCTATTTCAGGCTGCTGGGCTATGTGGGCCCTTTGAATCTTATAAACACTCTTCGGTTCTCCAAAGGAATAAAATTCGGTTGACACTCCCGGGCTCTGCCCAGGAGGATCAGGGTTGGCCATTCCACGGGCAGAGAAATTTTACATTTACATTACATTTTAGTCATTTGGCAGATGCTCTTATCCAGAGCGACGTACATTAGTGCATTTTCCAACTTGAAACAAGTGCGTTAAAACAACCCTAAAAGGTAAATACGATTTCAAACACCAGGCGCAGTCAGTATGAATTTTTTTTTAAATTTTTTTTTTTTTTTTGGGGGTGGGGGGGGACAAGCACAATAGGCAAAGCACAATACAGAAAATAATCTATGTGTCTAATGTCTATACATTACAGACATAAATATTTGCCCATTGACTAAAACTAAATATGAAAGTTATCTCAGCATGAAGGATATTGAGAAACTTTTGGCTTTTTATGATTCTACCAGTCGTGAGATGATCCTCAATGCAATGGGCTACAGAAACAGAAAAGTTTTTCTTTCAAAAATTTTAAATATAGCTTGCCTTGAAACACAGGTGGGATCGAGCTAACAAAATAACAACAAGATTGAGATCAAAGGAACTAGTCCTGAGGGACATGCTTCTGCCCCCTGTCAGTTATCATGCTCTTGCTACACATGAGACAACAGCAAAACAGCTCTAAAGATGACGTACGAGCACGTGAAGATTCACTTCTTTCTCCGACAGCAGCTTACCCACGCGGGCGCACATTCCCCCTGCGATTCTTTACGGCTCTTGGGAGGATGTCTTCAGAATTTGCATAATGGATCTGTACGCGGGAGCTCGGGGCTGGCGATTCGAGAGCTTTGTTTTGGTCTCCATAGTGCAGTAAAGAAGAGAAGAGCTAAGCAAGTAAACACAGACATAGAAAACGTTCAGGTCTCAGCAGGCACACTACGGAGTGCCAAGTATTTTGATTTCCGCATCCCTGCAATATAGACGCGCGCAGATTGGTCGAGACTCGAGACAAACGAATACCATGCACTACGGCTGCTGTACAGCGAGTCACGCATTGCCCCTGCCGCTGCTAAGATTACTGCAGTTCATGTTGCAGCTAATTACCCCGCTATTGCTGTCAGGGTTTTTATCGATATTTCTTTTCCTTTGTAGTTGTGCCAGGTCACCCGCAGAATACAGAGTGCTATCTAGAATAGCATTGAAAACAGGAGTAGGAAAGAGGCCGTACTGTAGCTATAAAGTCCCTGCCTGCGGCAATTCACCGTACAATGACCCTATTCACGATCCATTGAAGAAAAAAAGTGGGGAATTCACATCTGAGGCAATACTTGTCTGTGACTATATCTGACCAACAGAAAACAGGGGGATTATGTAATATGCAAAGAAGCATAGGTAGCCAACTTCCACAAACAGAGCTACCAGCAGAGAGAGAGAGAGAAGAAAACCGTATCAAAACTAGGGTAGGCTACTTATTTGGCATTTTGTAATACAATCAAGCTATAGCTGTAACATTTTCTTACACAAAGTTTTTGTGTGATTCAGAACTATCAACTGTGCACCATTGATCACTAGTTTCATGTACAGCCATTATTTATTGAATTCATTTAAAATGTATTTATACAGCGTTTTTACGTTATTTTTGGAACAAATTCTCAACTTGGCTCTTGCACTATGGCCAACTCATCATTCATTCCCCACAGAGGGATTAATGATTAATAAGAAGTCAATATTATATGTATGTTAACTCGCCACACCATTTTAATAAAATAAAAAAAACATAAATGCAGAAATAAATAAATATCAAGGAATGAAAACAGCATCCCAGTGCAACCTGCTTATGGTAAGACCTGGAAACGCTGCGTGCTAAAAGTGCCATTTCCAGTCCTGAAAGTAAAAAAATAAGTTAAAGCCAAGATTGGATAGACAAATGAAGGCAAGTGGAGACCCTTACCCTGTGTCACTGTATACAACTGAGGAGCCAGTCCATTCTCTACCAACCCATCAATCACACACCTTTTCAAAAGTTTCAATCATAAAGGGGTTGGTATGTGCACATTAAAAAGGCACACACACACAGATACACAGATACACAGAGAAATAAAACAAGGTCTCAGGAAGTGGGCAGATAAGACATGCTATAAAACCTGCACGTCAAAAACCTGTGGGTGTTTTCCAAGAAAATAATTCAGTTCACTTGAAACCTCATGAAAAAAAGGTATACAAGAAGTTTAATTTGAGAGGCATGTTTAGTGAACACTGAACAAAATGATGATGTAACAGTTTCCCTAGGAGTAAAGAACACAGAATGACATTCTTTCTGTGGTTTGAGTGTGTTGCATTTTCAATTAGAAGGCATTCATGAGTTGTGTGAAATCATTTTTTACATTTTTATGGCATTTTTGGAAAAAAGTTAAATTTTTTTCCCTTTCAGAAACAACCCCTTATGGTATCAGACAGCCATATTAAAACCAAGCAATACAATGTGAAATACCTCATTTGCTCATTTCTAAGGAAAGGTTTTAAATTGCACCTCTCAAAATGAATTTTGAAGCTTCCGTGCCTTTTTAAAATTTCTATTTCGCACCAATGGAAGCATTTGCATGTGCAGGTTTGAGAGCACCATGTGATTTCTCTTTAATCTCGCTAAATGTCATACTTTTATTCTCTGGAAACCTCACCCCAGTTCTTAGAATGTACGTATTCACCACAACCGGTATTCTTAGAGGCAGAGCAGCCATTGGATACGTCTATAGCACTCACTAAATTTAGACTGTTGAGAACTTTGCCTCTACTACTTTCATTTATACATTTGCAATATTTAAAATATTGACTTATGATGCAGTCAAAATGATAACCAAGACCTACACATAACTCATTCTAAATAATAATAATAATTGAATAACAGAACAAGAGTGCAAACCATTTAATTTCAAGGTAAAAGCCAGGTGGAACTGTAGTTTATTCTGTGGTTGGCTCGACCAGGAAAGAAGTCTCAGTTTGGTAATTTCCCGCACTCCTTCATTGGTGACCCCGACGTGATATGAACACGCAACCTTCTGATCAGTAAAAATGGAGCAGCATTAATCCATCCCTTGAATTTAAAATGGTTTAATATGACACCATTATAAGTACTGTAATGAATGAACATCCACAATCACATGACCGTTGTTAATTGCCATATACAATGTATATACAAATATTTGTGTTTGTATGTGCGGGTGTCTCTTACACGTGCTTGCCGCACTGTGATATGTAGGTGGTGAAAAGTCCAACTGAAACAGAAACAGTGGCATTATGAAAGCAAGGCTACAGAAGATATCGCATTACGCTGAACTCTGCCTGCGGCCTTTCTGTTGTATACAAGTCACTGGCGCAAATACATACTCAGAATGTCGTAATCGTTTCTCAAGAAATACTTTGACAGGGAGAGCCATAAAGGGAGAGCACATGCTCTTCAGATGTGCGGGTGATGATTGCTGTTCAGATCCCACCCCCTGTCCTACTGCTCTCCTTCCTGTGTTTCTCTCTCTCCACACAAAGGGGCTAAATAAAGAAGAAAAGAGCAGGGAGAAAAAGGCAAAGACTTGAGGGAGGAGTACAAGGTGATGTCACCGTTTGGCTCTACCTCTCTTTTCCATGATACAGCCAGTAACTACTCCAGGAAGCTACTCGCAGCCAAAAGAGCACACAACATGGTCAAACGTCTGGTTGCTAGGAGCTGGTTGTGGAGAGCAAGGGGTGGGGTGGAGAATGGGGTACAGCTGTAACAGGCTGGGTCCAGTCTGGAGCAGGAACCAAACAACCGGGATAGGAATTCTCTGGCTCTGTGACCACCACCCCCACCCCACCCCCAAACTGCAGAGAGGAGACAACCACACTGCCCGAATGACCAAACCATACAAAACATGTTCCAGGCTCGTAAACGTACGCCTTAACCTTTTAAAGTAGGCTTGACTGAGCTGTTACTAGGGCTGTTCACTTCAAAGACAGCTCAGTTTTTTTGTTTTTTTGTTTTGTTTTTTTGACAGCACCTCAAGCACCTTAATTGTCTACACATATGGTCTGTACCCCCCCCCCCCCCTCCCCCCAAAGGCAAACCAATCCTTTAACAAACAAAGCTGAAATATATTTCTGCTGACAGCTCAATGTCCCCCCAGCAACGGTCAAGAAGCGATGTCTCTACGGCCTTCGGGAAAGAAATCATTTTAACTTCTTTGCGTTTTCATAAACTGATGTGACAGCGTGAATTGCAGAGTGAGAAAAAACATAGCCATTGCTGAGAGAGCGAGCTCTCTGTGATTCTCTTTAGGAGTTGACCTCGGCCAATATATCTTCAAAGGCATGACCATGAGGAGATATAAAAAAACAAAAATATCAGAGTTCCACCATTCCAAATACCCTAACTTTTAACATTCATGTGACCATAAGCGGGCGAACTTGGGGTCCGTAGCAGAGCTTGTCATTTTCACCTGAGCCCGATAAAACCCTACCAGAACCCAAGGGTTTGGGCCCTCATTGTCATTTTATATCAATAAATTGATTGGATCAGGTCCATAGACAGTAACAAGGCCGAGGCCAGTTTGTAGCTGGCCCTTTAAATTTTGAGCGAAAAGCACCGCATGAGTTGCATTGCAGTTGTAGGCAAGCTAGTGGATGCCTTAGAGCCGGTAAGGAAAAAGTTATTGTCAGAGGAGTATGAAGTGAGGCAGCAGCCATCGAAAGTAAAATCTGAGGTCTAGACAAACTTTTACATGGTTTTTTATCAATCTGCAAACAAAAGCATGGGGTTTATAAAATGCAAATACTGTGATACCCTGCTTAAGTAGGCTACGGCAGATCTTTGTAAGAGATTTGAATATTTTTTGGGCTTTCGTTGCCAGAGCCAAAGCGTTTGTGTATGGGCTTGATGATGATAGCCAATGAGGCTTGGTATGTTATTTAAAAAAAATATAATATTCTAATATACCAAAAGTAGATAAATGAAGGGCTAAATTAATGGCTGTATTTTCCCCATTTTTCTGGAGACTATAGCTAATGGTGGTGGTATTTTTTCAGTAGAACTGTAACGTTACGTTAGTGGCTAACTTGCCGCTGCAGGACTAGTAGTAAAATGCCCAGCCCCTCCGCTCCGGTTGTATTCAGTGGGAGTGGCAACCTGTGACTGGCATTGTCTGACACCGCCCATAAACTGTAGTTCACAATAAAGCAGGTACCTGGTACATGCACAGTAGTTTGGGGCTATATCTCTGATCTCACTACAGGTAGAGAGTTGGCTGAGAGCTCATTTTAATCAGGAGGAGAGCTACTTTTCTACAAATCTAATTATTCACTGGAATTCCCCTTTAACTTCAAGTCATCTTTGACTTTATATTAAGTTGTCTAAATATAGCCTAGCGTTAAGTTTATTCAACTTAAATAAACCTAATAATAGTGTTTGTTTCAAATTGTTTTCAACTTATTATATGGACAAATGATTTTAGACAACTAAAAACATTTTAGTTGAACTTATTTTTTCATTTCTCATAACCATGACTTACGGTCACAATGTTATACAAAGAGAAAGAGAAACACCCACCCCACTGCTTCTCCACACACAACTCATCAAAGTTTCTAGCTGCGCTTGCAGGATTACAGACAGGCATATCTACACTAACAATGTAAGCTCCAAGAGTCCAGTTAAAACAATGGAATCTTTTCGTTGTGGCAGAGTTTACCAATAACGCAATAAAAAATTTTCATTTAGTCACCGAGTTTGGAAATGTGATTGTTTTGCTAAGATCACTAGTCTAAAGTTAGCTATCTAACATTAGCCTACCTGATGGTTCGCTATAGCTAACGTTAGCAAAATATTTTTCATACATGTAAATTGTTGTACAAGGCTGCCCTCTATCCCAGCTACAGTTACTCAATACACCTAGCCCCAATTCGGTACTCTGCTGTTTTACAATAGGACAAGAGAAGATAAATAAAGGACCTGTCCTCTATGGGGGGCAGGTTGTTCAGTGCCATGGCCCCCAAGCTCTGGAACACACTACCTCAACATCTCCGTGTCTGCACCAATATATCTACATTCAAAACCCACTTAAAAACCCACCTCTTTAGCCAACACTATTTTCCTCACTCTACACCCTAGGTTTCTCCTACTTCTCTCCTCTCCTCTCCTTGGTCTACTTGTACTTTTAAGTTCTTATTTTTTATTATATATACATATACATTTTATTTTTTATTTGTATTTCTGTTGTTCTTTGCTATATCTTGTTGTTTTTATCCTTTTGCTCTGTAAAGTGTCCTTGGGTTTGAGAAAGGCGCTAAATAAATAAAATGTATTATTATTTTATTATTATTATTATACATTTTTCAGCGAGCCAGTTTTACTCAAACACTACAATTGACTGTAATGGCTGACTGAATTATACAGCTATAGCCAATTTTATAAAGGCCCCAGATAAACTTATGCTGGGCCCTAGTCCCGTTTGGACAAAGCAGGTAGGAGCAGAGTGGGCGAAAGTCTCTGAACACTAGCTGTACTGTTAGGTTATGTGAACGTGCAAAGTCAATCTCATCGTTGATTGGTTCACGACGAGATCCAGCCTCTTTGATTGGTTTAAGTCATGAGCCACTTTGTTTTGAAAACAAGAATTCAGGCTGAATCCCTGGGGGGGGTATACTACGAAGCAGGATTACTAAATTAGCTGGACAACTGCACACACGATTGTACGATAATCGCTACCAACTAAGCATTCCCTCATATCTTTCTAAAAAAAAAAGTTGCCTACTCCAGCTTTACCATGCCATTGTTCATTTACCCAATTTATCTTACCAAGACAAAACAAGACAATTCCTATTCATGTCTATTAGTTGCAAATATATAATTTTGGTTGTGATAATAAAGCAATTCAGGTTGTTTGTACAAAATATCATGTGAAGTTAACTTTATCTTTAAACTGAGTCAACTGTTTAAAATTTGTGAAACTGACTCAGATTGCATGATTCAATTTACAATTCCTGTTTATGTTGCATCACTTACTAGTTGCATTAGTAGCAAGTTGCTATAGAAGCATATGATTTACAGTTGATCTATCCGTGAATAACTGGAGATGAGGGGAGTATAGGCTGCACTGTACCCTTAACCCTCATATTATGTTGACATTATGTTGACATTTGCCTTTTATGTTTAGGGTTAAATTGACCCCAAAAGTTTAAACTGACATAAAACTATTGTAGTAGAAAAATTAAGAGATAAAAAATAAAAAGGGTTGTATATTTTTATACAGCTACCCCACAAATGACCCCAGACAACACATTTGTATACAAAGTCAGTACAGGACTTCATGTTTATTGCGTGTTTACTATTTAATCCCAACAAATTAGGACAAGTCAGATAGTGCCAAGATGAAAAGATAAAGTTAACTGGTTTTTAAGAGACATCAAACATTGAATCTGGTCAAATTGACCTGGAACATAATATGAGGGTTATGGTAACAATAGAGCTCAATACCTCATCTCAAACTAACCAGCCAGTGGCAGTGCCATGGGGCACCCTTTCACCACATCTAGTCACATTCATTATTTATTAGTTTCCAAAATCGTAGTTAAAAAGGAAATTTTTCTTAAGATAAGAAGCAGACAAGACATCTTATGGATTTGCGATCAGTAAGACATAACAATAGTATTTTTTGTAGAGGAATAGGAGCGTGGACCAGGGCATGATGCGTAACTGGTCGGGACCAATGGTCGGGGTCTCCACCCCACCACCTTACGGTATATATAGGCTATATAATGTATATTTCTTTGCTGCTGGAGTGTCCATTGACTATATTAAAATGTTTTTTTTAAAAGAACAGATATGTACATTGTTTAACCGTAACCCGCCTTATGTTAGCTGAGGAGCTATCAAGCTGACATGCATCGGTAGCCAGAAATGTAATTATTTGGTGATAGATTGTATTCTAATTTACTAATAAGCACCTCACACATGTATCAAGTCCTTCCAGCTTGTGGCCGAAATTGGGGCTCGCGAGACAGGGCAACATGCACGAGTTCAACCAGCAGGGCTTTCAGTCATGCTCTCTGTTCATGGACCAGGCATGGACAGGTCTATACTGAACGGTGTTGGAGGAGTATTTATGCCAACCTGATATTCAAATTCTTGTTCACCGATCAAATTCCAATAGGTTAACTGAAAAGGAAAAAAGGTGTATGGTTTATTGAAAACATGTGACCTACATCTTTTTGAGAGAACTTGGTGTTTGTATAAAATTTTTATTGAACTCTTTCTACATGTTGCCTAACTTGCTTGTATCCATTTCAAGGGCCAGGGGCTGTCGATCTGCATGTGTAAACAGCTTTAAGCGTTCACCTTAGCTTGAAATGTTTCGTTGTGGCGCTAGTTGTGCCAACTTTCAATCGAGTGAGTTGTATAAACTTCAAATTTCTCTAAACTTACAATAACTGTTTTGCCGACTCATCTTTAAAAAAAACCCCCAGCTGACTAAAATGGAATACAATTTTTGCAGTGTACTCTAATCCAGATTTGAATATCAGGGGGCTAAAAGACAATGTGAAACAACTTCAGTAAACCATTACTTTATCAATGATTTGTTCTCTGTGTGGCATGCGCCAGAAATGTCCTAATTCTATGCGTCACAATTAATGCTCCATTGCAAAATCAATACGTTACCATTTGCTTGTCACGGTATGAACTCAAAACTAGTAAAATGCTAAAGAAGAAATATAGTAAAGTAGTTTCCTCTGAAAGGAAAAACTAATCAGAACCAGCAAACTGCCCTGTGACCAGTTAACATGGAGGTCAGCTATCAGCCCAGCTGACTGCAGCAGCCCATTACTCGGAAAGGGTTTCTGGGTAATTCACAGACGCATACATGGTTCTAATTAACTGCCTGATAAACTAAGCTAAACCACAAAAGCCAAAAAGAATGTTTTTAAAAAATAGATGAAATGAAATGATAATGATAATGAAGTGATAGTTTCCTGCTTTGACTGTGGTTCCCTGTGACCCAACTCATCTTCTCATTTATATTTTCAGATGTTATTTTCTGCCTGGGATTCCCCCCGACATATTTTTCTCAGGCAGTGGCAGCACTCCTTTCGTAACCCAGAAAATGAACTTACAGCTTGCAAGCTGAAAACAAAAGGGTTCAACAGTAAAAGTGACCAAAACAAATGGTGAAGCAAAACAAATAACCTTCTTTGCCAAAGTTACTGCACTCAAACTCATTATTTCTCAAGGAGGTAGTTGAGCTCTGTAAGCACTGCCATATCTAAGAGCAGTTTCAAGCCTTGAGCAAACTTGTGAGGGTCTGTTTGCTAGTTAAAAGCCACAAATTGAATGGGGGGAGGGTGTTGTTAACACCGGAATTGTGGAGCAGTTTGCTAACACATAGCCATTAATAACAAGCTAACAATTATCTGTTTGAAGGAAGCCCCCCCACAAACCCCCTTAGTCTGACTTTGAAGTGGGTAGTGCAGTTGAACAAAAAACTGATTTCACAGCAAAAGAACAAGGTATTTATATGTCCCCCCTCATCTCCAGATTCACTTAATCGAAGCAACTGCCTGGTCTTGCATGCGTATGGCAGTGAAGGCAGCCTACAGACAGAATGCGTCAATGCACCAATTGCTGCGACTACGAAGCACAAAACCTGCAACATTCACCGCCAAAGTACAAACAGTCTCACAGGTGCACTTAAGTGTTGAAGCTGTTTTCTGTCGAAATAAATGGAAAAGAATCAACTTTTCTAAAGCATATGATAGGTCATTTGTCGGTAAAGTCAGAGGTGTCCCTTTTTATTCTTCAATATTTGATGTCCCTTTGGATTACTGAAGTACAAGATGTGATAATTACCTCATCCTCTCATACCAGAATAATGCCATCTCAGTGACAATTCTGCCTAAATTTTTCCTACCAATGAGATTCAGAGTCTGCCCACTAGCCCTGTTCTTCCATCAACATCATTCAGTCATTTAGAAAAAAAACTTACCAGGATACATCAGAATATTAAAAGGCTGTTAAGGTTCTATAAAAGAAGAATAAAACTCGAGCTCACTGTTCTGTTGGACGCACATTCTGATGACTGTACCCAAAGACTGTGGGTGGGGCTGAGGGGGAAGGGGGGGTGATAAAGTGTGTGACTTTGGGACACGTTTCTTACTTTTAAATGTTCCTGGTTCTGCCATCTTGGATTAGGTTGGTCTCTGCCTATACGAAACCAGTGCAAAATGGAATTGTGGGATATGCACCTTGCTTCAAAGCCTGAACAGTTGCCATCTCAAATGTAGTGGTTATGTGAGGGCTTAAAAGCCCCTTCACTTCACTGGGTTTCACCCCCTAAGGGTTTGGGACACCCTTAAACATGATGGAGAACTGCACATGCACAGTCAAGAGCTGTTCGGAAAGGGTGAGGGAGTCATCTGCACCAGGCCCTGGCTCAACCTCGTAAGGCTCTTGACTTTGTTTGCTCCGGTCTTAGTAAACACTTTCACTAATGGTTCATTTTCAAAGTGAATCTTAAAGCTGATCACAGTAAATCTTAAAATGGACTTCTCCCATTAGAGACACACGTGCAACACGATAATTGCAAGTACATAGCCTACAACTACATAAATGTTTCCACTAATAGGATCCATTGGTTTTCTTTAACGATGGCTGCACTCCGAGTCTGAATTTTGAACGAGAGCATTCTTCATATCTGCACATCTGCTCGCGATAAACAAAGTGATGAAGGAGGGAAGAACCCAATGTAGGACTGTCTCTACTGCACGCGTTGCCTGCTGTAGAGTCCAACTGCAAGACCATTAGATGCTCAGCAACTCGCAACACTGATCGGCCAAGTGGTAATAATATTAAAAATAATAATAACCATAATAATAATAAAATATCTATAGAGCACCATTTATACAAGGCACCAAGCAGCTCAAAGTGCTGCACAATGGAATAAAAAGACAAAACTTAACAAATGAGGAGTTATCAAATAAGTGAAAAAAATTATAAAAACAAAAAGGAGTTAGTTAAAATCAACAAAAATTACATAAAAGCCATCTTAAAGAATCAGCAGAGAACATTTTAGCAAAGAATTATTCCATTCTATTCTATTATTTTTTACCTGGAAAAACTGTTCCATAGTTTTGGTGCATACACTGAAAAGGTTATTTCACCATTTTGGACATAATTCACCTTTGGAACACATAAACACTTTGCCTCAGCTTATAAATTCTGGGATTGGTTAGCACATTTAGTCTAAAAGGAAGCCACACATGGGTGGAGTACCATTTAGAAAAGTGGCGCGTGTTGGACAGCGCCGTCGTGGCATGACGTAAAAGTACGTAGCGCTCTTACTGGATAACGCTGAAAAAGGCAAGGAGATTCCGCTCTTGTGGCCACTTAAAACAACAACTGTTTCTTCTCTAGAATACTGTATACTATGTGGCTGTGATTCAGTGTGAAAAGAATTTCTTTTGGCGAAGCTTTCACAGAGAGTTCAGGTTCAGGGCCGCCTAACTGTGCGTTTATTACACACAAGGCAGCAGTGTGAGAAGGCAGGTCAAAACTGCTGATGTGGCTGGATGGCTAGTTGGGGGGTGGGGTGGAACAAGTAGCTATGCAAACAAACCCAATGCGCTTGTTGTCAAACAAAAGCCCCTCGGGTACTCAAACATATGGCTTCCGCTTTGGCTTTGAATGACAAATAAAGGCCCAAAATGGCAACTTTGAAACCCTCCAGCATGTCTATGAGTCACCGCCACTGCAGATGAGGGGAATGTCCCCATCAGTTTACAGACCTGCGCAGGACTTGGGAGGGTTCTGTTTATTTTGGTTCTGCAGATGAGTCATCAGTGGCGGCAGTCAGGCATTTAAAGAATTTTAACCCCTTCTTTCTTGGCCAGGGACAAAGCAGGACAAACTCACGGCCGTAGCCCGTGGAGTGGGGGGGGGCGCAGACAGAGCTCCGCCGTTTGGACTCGCGGGACCACAGGTACACCCGTCCCTGCCTCGACGACCAGGCCGAACGCCCTTTGCGTAAGGGGCATCACTGGGACCCGGCTACAGGCGGGCACGGCTACCCAGGAGTAAACAGCTTAATGCCTTTTAGCTTTCAGCCGGCACTCCACATCTTTCATTATTGAGAGATTTACTCAGGGGCACGGCCACTTCCAGAAGGGCTGTGTATTTAAGTCTCTTGTTGTTGGGGGGAAAAAACGATTATGCAAACAGGGTTCAATCACTGGGGACAGAATGTCGAAGACACTTCACTGCGTCAAGTCAATATATTCCCAGTGCATTCTGGGAGCCATATCACTAGGCAGAACCAGCATGAGACACTAAAGCTGCGGAGGACTCACAACTTACATGATTGATGTGCTGAGCAGACTTCTATATTAAGGGCACCATATATCACTTGCAATGCTGCAATGAGCATCCAGGTTAAAAAGGATTCAAATGGTGCAATATTAATACCGCACCTGCAATATTATACTTCAACTTTCCGGTTACAAGTCCAGTTCCTTTATCTCTATGTCGCTGACTGAGCTACAGAGAGCGTTTTTGTTTGTGTGCCTGTGTGTGGGTGTGCGTGTGTGTGCGCGAAGGCAGAAAGTGTGATCAGAGTTTATACAGATCGCTTGTAAGCGACACGGAGTAGAACAAAGAGTAAGAAAAATTGTGCCAAATGCCATGCATACTGAGTGGCATTTCCTCGTGCCACAGTGAAACAATCTATCACTGTATACCGAGCTCAATGGTGGCGCACATCACGCCAGAACAAAAGGCAAACGCATTGACTACAAAAGAAATCGACATCGTTTTTGAAACTAAAAAAAAAAACCTCCTTCACAATCATAACAATTCCAAGCAGAATGTGATTTTTGAGCTGCAGAGGAGTTATATAAATATATAAATAAATAAATAAATAAATTAACAAACGAAAACAAAAATAAGCGCGAACGACATCCGTCGAGAAAACGTTCTGTGAAACTTCTTCAGAGCGAACGTTTCTAACGGGAACGCGAAAAAAGGAAGCGTAGCGCCGTTCTTCCGAACCTCAGCGCGGCGCCTCGCTCCGCTTGCCGCGCTGCGGTCGGATTTGGCGGGCAACGAGCGCGCGGAGGTGGCGTTCTTTCAGCCTCCCAGCTCTCCGGAGCGACAGCGTCACCCCCCGCCAGCGCTGGGGAGAGATGGGGACGCAGAGCCTGCCGCGAGTAGACCTGGCCCGGCCAGCCCGCGCGGCCTACGCCAGCAGCGTGGGTGGTGACCGCACGGAGGCCCAGGCAGAAAGGATCCCCGTCACTCGCCCCCAAAAAACATTTTTCCAGCATTAGCTCACGCGCGGGTGGAGCGGGGACAGGGGCCAGTAAACACCTCTCCCAGATCCTGCTCGGGCTCGACTGCTCCGCTGCTGACTCCCCTCCGCCCCCGCCCCCGCCCCCGCCCCCGCCCCCTTCCCACCCACACACTCGCGAACGCCCCCTCCTTTCCTGCCGTCTCAGGCTAGAAACCAGGGAAAAGTTCAACGACCTCTCTCAATATCAGCTGATCTTGCCAAGGCCTGGGGAAGGAATGAGGGGAATGCATTGATGTGGGCACAAACAAAACCACTTTGTTCCACACTGCACTGCACTCGAGATGGGAAGGTAGCCACTGGATGGGGGAGGGTGACAGAGAGAGAGAGAGAGAGAGAGAGAGAGAGAGAGAGAGAGAGAGAGAGAGAGAGAGAGAGAGAAGGAGAGGGAGAGAGATGAGCCTCCTCCTATTCTATTCTTCACAAAACATCAGTGCTCACCTATACTTGGCTAACTATTGTTACATTGTTTAACAATCACAAACACACACACACATCCATGCATTCAGACAGTAAATTAAATAAATCTTTTGAGTTTACTTTAAAAACAATTGAAAGCACAGCGGGACACATACATGCCGATAAGTTACGCCAATGAAATACATATGCACCGTTCACATTATAAACTACGTAAACATGGAATCAAAAGCATCAAAAATCAACAGTAGATTTTACTGTCATAATAAAGATAAAATACCACTTCTTTGTTGTTATTCAGTCAGCGATGCTGTACTAGCCATTACTAATATTGAATGAGTTGACTCCACCCGGGAGCCCCGCAGGGCAACACCGGAGTCCTGCGTGGGTCGATTTTTCACAAACCGCACACACCGCAACCCCCACATCATCACTGCAACAACCTGCACCGCAAACTGCAGCCAGAACATGCTGCTTCCGCAAACCGACTAGCCCTGCAAATATAAGAACCGCTAACCGAGCCGTGCATCCATTTAAATTTGCAATTATGATTAGAATGAGATGACGCAAGCCATCTGATTGAATAGCACACAGAATACATCAATACAGACAGGCTAATAAATAAAAAGGCAGCATAGTGATACAAATGCTTCTCGGATTTATTTATTTGTTTTTTACAGCTACAAGAAAAAGCCATTTAAAATTGCTGAACAACGCGCATGTTAGGCCGTCATAGGAAAAATATGCCTGTGATTTAGTTTCATAAACAATGTCCAATGTCCAAAATGTTGAAATTAGTAAGACATGTCCATATATCATTTGAAAAAATGACAAAAAAATAACTGTAAGGTTTGTTTTCTAAGACTCAGAATTACTCTAGGTATTACTGAAACAAGATGACAGAAGCTCAAACACAGTGTTAGTTTTTTTTCCTCGCCTAAACAATGCCGGGATAAGGATACTGACTTTACCCTTATTGGGGTTGTCTGTGGATTTCCCTGGAACACATAGTACATTCGCCAACAACAGTCGTCATTTTGATTAGGCCTGTTTTGCGTAATGTTAGAAAATAAGGAACCATTGTCGCTTTGGCATTGGGATCATAAAATAGTTTAAAGAGATAGAATTGTGAGTTTTAACACTTTCAAACGGTATATTGTGTGACCAGATTATTTAAAAATTTCACCATAAAAAAACCCAATGAATATAAATAAACTAAACCACTTCTGGCATGAATACGGGCCGGTGCTAGTCAAGGAGTTAATTGAGTCTTAAAAGTATTATAAATTTATATAACAGTTGAAGCTCCTACAGGTATCGATGTGTTTTTTCATGGTTGAGGTACTGATTTTATGAATGTCATACGTGCATGTCTTGCCAGCAGTTTATCCTTTAACATGCTCATTGTCACAGTTGACAATAATGCCAAACTCTTTCCATCGGTCAGATTTCAACGTGGAATTCTCCTTTCGCCATCTTTTCTTTTACCTTGTAGGCAGCCATTTCTATTGTTTACTTGTTTTTTTCTTTCAATAATCTGACGCCCAACGCGGGCTGGGCTGTGCATGTCCAATTCCCAGCCTAATTTGCTATGTCCAATTTCCCCCCCCAACCGCATTCATGGAGCAACCCCACTGCACAGGACACACGGGTATCATACCAGAGTGTAGACCCATGGCGTTCCTTCGAAACATGTGGCTCAGCCACCAGTTTCTCCCTATGCGCCATCACCAAACTCACACAGAGCGGAATCGAAGGAAGACCACCCATATGCAGCTGCATGCAGACGATGGGTTTGCCCAAGCCCAGTGGAGTTGCCAGATGAATGCGGGCCGACTGAACCCAGCCATACCCTGGGCAATATCCGCGGGTACCCCACCTCATGCAGGGCTCTAGGTGACACACAATTGGCTGTTCCATCTCCCAGGAACTGGAGTGTTTCAGACGGTCAGGATTACAGCTTTTCATCGCCCTCCTGATAGTCGATCATGTGCCGTGAGTGAGTCTGCTGAGCTGCATGTGAATTGTCTTCCTCTGACTCATGTCTGTGTGAGCCTGACCTGCAAACAGCAGTGTGATAAGAAGCGGCGGCTGAAATCACGTGTTTCACATGTCTGTCCATGCGCTCCCGCATCGACACCGGAGGTTGCGATGAACGCTACGGCGTGAGCATGACTGGGCATTCCAAACTGGGAAGAAAAAAGGGGAAAAAGCGTAAAAAAAGAACTCAAGGCTCTGTCTGCAAATGGAGGCAGGAGTGATCCTGCGGTCATTTCTGTGAGATGGTCAAAAACAACCGACATGCCAGTGTTTTGAAGATTATTCAAATGGTACATTAGGTAATTCCTTGATTAAATAAAATGCACGAGAGCATTTACCAGGACACGACAAGCCAAGGACAAGCCTTTTTAAGAGCCACTGACTTGGTGTGTGCCGGGCACTTCAAACCCCACTCCAGCCTTGTGGCTTGTTTTTCAATACGTCTTGATTGGCTTCCAGCTCCAGACGAATGTGTGGTACTGTGAGAGGTAAACTAATGATGTCTAAGGATGACCCTTGGTGCCCTTAGGAAGGTAAAAAAGGGAAGGTAGAAAACTGGCATCTCTGAGCTCTCTGTTACTATCCAGCCACTCTTGTTTTCTTCCACTGCAATCACTTTGTACCCCAGCTCCACTTTTTACACCTGCACGAAACATGCAAGCTCCGCTATTATGAGATCTGTTTCAGCACAATGGCACAAGAGTGAGAGATTTTACCCTCTGCACCAGGGAACCCACTGGTCAGAGTGGCTTGTGGATTCTAAAAATCACCAGCCATTTCCGACATTTTACCAGCCACATTACCTTTTACAATATAACACATCCTGGTTGGTTGATTACCTGCCAAAGTGGCTGCTAGATTAGAAGATCCACCAGCCACAATCAAGATTTTACCAGCATTTGGCTGGTGGCTGGTGTTAATTTCACACCCTGCTCTTCACCCAAAGTAATCTCATTCTATTCAGTGAATTTGACAGGTTCTGATCTGATGCCATGACACTGTCAAAGAGGATTCTTGCAGCTGAATGAAAAAATGACCTGTTTTTCAGTAGCACCGATAAGCATTGCAGGATACAGGGGAAAGGTATGAGATTTGATAGAGGGTCAAAGATTTCTTTATCAGAGGAACAAATATTTGCCTCAAAAGAAGGATTTACTGTAGGGGGATGAAAATCCTGTCTTTATTTCCCTACTAAAAGAATGATACTTATTTTTTACTATTTAATAGCCAATTTTAAAGGTTTAAGATTTAGATTAAACTGCTGATTAGGTAAAAAGAAGAAAAAAATAGAAGCATACTTTAACATTGCTATTGTGGGATAACAACATAGGCTATTTGAAATGTTCCTGTTGCCAATCCATTAGAAACAAAGGGCACTACAGCCTTACCACTTAAGGGCAGACACCGACACTTAACAAACAGGTAACTGGGCACTACAGCCTTAACACTTAAGGGCAGACACCGACACTTAACAAACAGGTAACTGGGCACTACAGCCTTAACACTTAAGGGCAGACACCAACACTTAAACAGGTAACTGGGCACTACAGCCTTACCACTTAAGGGCAGACACCGACACTTAACAAACAGGTAACTGGGCACTACAGCCTTACCACTTAAGGGCAGACACCGACACTTAACAAACAGGTAACTGGGCACTACAGCCTTAACACTTAAGGGCAGACACCGACACTTAACAAACAGGTAACTGGGCACTACAGCCTTAACACTTAAGGGCAGACACCGACACTTAACAAACAGGTAACTGGGCACTACAGCCTTACCACTTAAGGGCAGACACCAACACTTAAACAGGTAACTGGGCACTACAGCCTTACCACTTAAGGGCAGACACCGACACTTAACAAACAGGTAACTGGGCACTACAGCCTTAACACTTAAGGGCAGACACCGACACTTAACAAACAGGTAAATGGGCACTACAGCCTTACCACTTAAGGGCAGACACCGACACTTAACAAACAGGTAACTGGGCACTACAGCCTTACCACTTAAGGGCAGACACTGTGTGCTGCGGTGAGCCGGTGACCAGGTCTCTGTTATACAACTGTGCTCTCAGGTAGCCTTCTGTGAGTGATCCCAGAACACAATCCCCAATATCACAGCAAAATCAACACAAAGGCAAAGCCATTGACCAATCTATTTCTTTTACATTATTATTTTTTCCCCGATGTAGGACAACCACCGGATTATTTTGTAACCAAGATTAAAAAATACGTTTTAACAAAAAGTTTTTAAAAGAAATAGAACATTTAAGTAATCACTAAATGTGTTTTTTTCTTACAAAGACAGTACTAAATACAAATCAAACTTACAGATTCACATTTTAATATACAGGATGTTATCAAAAAAAAACTTTTTGTAGTAAGAAAGCAGACTATGCAGTAAAGCTACATCATTCAGCTGGGACACAAGCTGTACTATTTTTGAACAAACAGTATTTTCCGTTTGACTGAGAACGGACATTGTCAGGGTAGGGGTCACACACTTTAGCGACCACAAAATCCATGAATTTCCAGGATCGTGATAAAAATAGCAAATCGGCTATCTGTCGAGGGACACACATTTCCTGCTGTAACAGGTGTTAGGCAGACGCTGTATATGTGCCATTGCCACTTTGTTAAGGGAACTATACTGTATTGCCTGCAGCATTTTTGGGAACATTATGATAATTGTAAAGCAATTAGAGTGTGATGCCAACTAGCATTTGGAAAATGGAACCACTACCATTATTGAAATTCCCATGCCAAAGTGGTAAAGCATTTTTATAAGCTTAAAAGACAAAATCAGTGAAGCTTACCAACATAGGCCTACTTGACTTCTGTAAATATCCCAGTGGTTTTTCTCACATTAAAAGGATTTGTACCCCTCTCACTGAATGAGATGAAGAGACTGCATAATAATAATAATTATTATTATTATTACTTATTACAATGTTTATTCATGAAATATATAAAATTATAATAAAACTAATAAAGGACTGTAAATACAGTTTTCAATGACAATATTAATTATGTCAATACTCATTTTCTATACTGCTCTATAGACTAAATTGAACTTGTCTCTACGGTTACAAACCTTTATTTAGTTATATAGAGGAAAGTAATTAATGAACAGTGTTTTATGGCAGCAGAAAATAACCTTTAAGGTTTTTTGATTATTATTTTGTTCTCATTTAAAAGGGGAATACCAAGGGGACTTTTCTGTGTCACGGACAGGGTGGTAAACAGAGGTAATGTTCTATTAAACAGGGACTTTTCATCCATGTCATTTGCATTAGCGTCAAAACAGTTTTTTTTTTTCACTCGAAATCTAGTTTTGACTCTTAAAATAAATGAAATGTGACATTTTAAAAACAGCATCACTTTCAAAATTAGTTTTACATATGTTGAATGCCCATAGTAGTATAAATGTTTATTATTTTTGACCAAAGCACACTCATAATTACACACACTCATAATTATAATCATACAATGGCTATAAAGTTAACCAGTTCAAACCTATTAATCATCAGTACATGTATGCAGCATTTTTAACCAAACATGGAGAAACCATGTTTGCCAAGCAGAACTTACCAACAGGTGAGAAAATCGGTCTGAACCAATAGAAATCAATGGATGAGGACAATTCTACAGTTGATAGTGTGTGTGGCTCTTTGGTTCATTGTTCATTGTTGAGTTGATCTTTCTGGTAAGCGGCAAACAGTCATGCAGCAGGTTTTGGAAATTTTTCTGCCCATTGAATTGTGTAAAACAGGGCGGAGGGGACCTTTTTGACGCAATAAACGAAAACTGTCTCGGAGGGGAATGACAATGGTCCCTTCAGCAGACCCAATACCAGGAAAAGAGCAACAGACAGACAGGGCGTGTGAATGCGATGCCCTGGAGGAGTCTGATGATGTCAGACACCAGGCTTTTAGCAGTACAGCCCTGTGGGTCTATTCTGCCTGGTTGGAAGTGTTGCAGTGGACAGTTTGGACTGAGGACAGTGACACCCCAAAAGCTAACACAAAAATCAAACATTTTGATCACTGCAACTGAATAACTAGCACTAATAAAGCCAGCATAAAAAAACCTATTCATGTTCATAACCCTGTACAAAACATAAAGAAGGCTTTGACACATAGTACAGAATAATGCCATAGAGACACGCATGGCATAGTACAGACTAATGCCATACGGAAAGCAAGGTCCTGGATGCCATACGGAAAGCAAGGTCCTGGATACACACTCATTGTGTATTTTCAGCTCATGAAGGCACGAGGGGAGACCCTGGAGTGTGTTGCTATGCATCTCAGGGCCCTGCTGTTGATCCGTTTCCAGTTAGGGGGTGGCAGGGTCCCCCTCTGGGCTCCCTTAATGCCAAATCATCCATCTGCTCCTGTAGCCCCATGGAGATGTAATCCCCCCTCCTTTCCCTGCGCCAACCACCCTCCCCACCACATCAATCGCTCTGACAGGGTTACTCCAAGGCCCCGCCCCTCGCCCGCCAATCAAGCTCCCATCTGCGGGGGCTGGCAGCACCACGTCTACTCAAGCCCTTGGGCGGCTAATGTGGTCTGGCTTTCATTTAGCCCGTCGCGTATACCAGCCCCAGTTTAACTCGGTGCCACTGCTGCAGACGGCCCCATTTTCTGTTAACTAATCTCGAGATTAAAACAAACACAGCAAAATGAATGTAGTTAATTATTGATGCGGCCTTCACTTCACCAAGCAACGCATGTGCAGGCTGCTGTTTTGGAAACCCGCACTCGGTGTTACTCACTCAATTCACTTGTAAAATTCAAGGTAGTGCTAAAGATCTTTCCATCTGAACTGCATTCATCTGGAGTGTTTCTACTTTTTTCTGTTGTCATATTTTTTTTCCAGGTTTGACTCCTTCAGAGTTTTCCTTTCAGAACTCTTCTACCATTGTGACGACTTTCAGCGATTTCATTTTGACATGTTTCTGCAGTCAAAGAGTTTTGCCCTTTAAAAGTTTTCACTTTATGAAGTCGGTTATTCAGGTTGCTGGTGTTAAGTGTTAAGTTTCAGAGTCAAAGTACCAGTTGATTAACTCAAAGCAATTCCAGTGCAATGTTTATTACTACAGTGAACCACATCAAACCATATACAGTGCCCTCCACAATTATTGGCACCCCTGGTTTAGATGAGTAAAAAGAGTTATAAAAAATTCACCTTTTGGTGAATTAGCTTAATCTCACACTGAAAAAATGAGAAAACTCCAACCTTTAATTGAAGTAAATTTATTCTGAGAGAAAGAAAATCCCTCATCAAGAAATAATTATTTTTAACAAAACCACATGTGCCACAATTATTGGCACCCCTAGAAATTCTTATGAACAAAATGTAACTGAAGCATTTTTTCCATTTATATTTTACTTTTTAAAGTTGATCAGAGTATTTAGGAACTTTCAAGCAGTAATCGACGACTTCCTGTTTCACTGGGATATAAATAGGAGGTGACACAGAGGCCATATTCCCTTATTCATACATCAACATGGGAAAGATAAGAGAACACACAAATCAAATGAGGGAAAAGTGTGTTGAGCTTCATAAGTCAGGGAATGGCTATTAAAAAATAGCTACTCACCTGAAAATGCCCATATCTACCGTTAGGGCAATACTTAAAAAGTTAAAAGCAAATGGAACTGTTACAAACTTGCCTGGAAGAGGACCCAAGTTTATTTTGTCCCCACGCACAGTGAGGAGGATGGTAAGAGAGGCAAAAAAATCCCCAAGGATCACTGTTGGAGAATTACAGAGGAAAGTAGCATCTTGGGGTCATCAAGTCTCCAAAACTACCATTAGACGTCACCTCCATGCCAACAAATTATTTGGAAGGCATGCCAGAAAAAAAGCCTTTCCTGTCATTTCACCACAATGAAGTGCCTGGAGTTTGCTAAACGCTACTGGAACTTTGACTGGAACCTTGTTCTATGGTCAGATGAAACAAAAATTTTGCTTTTCAGCAACCAACACTCAAGGTGGGTTTGGCGTAAAACGAAGGATGGCTATGCCGAAAATTACCTGATCCCCACTGTTAAGTATGGTGGAGGTTCTGTGATGTTGTGAGGCTGTTTTTCTTCCAAAGGCCCTGGGAACCTTGTTAGGGTACATGGCATCATGAACTCCATGAAATACCAGGACATTTTTTAATCTGAATCTGGCTGCCTCTGCCAGGAAACTAAAACTGGGCCATCGTTGGATCTTCCAGCAGGACAATGATACAAAACATGCATCCAAATCAACACAAAAATGGTTAACTGAACACAAAATCAAGCTTTTGCCATGGCCATCGCAGTCCCCTGACCTAAACCCCATTGAAAACCTGTGGGCTGAGCTGAAGAGGAGAGTGCACAAGAGAGGACCTAGGACTCTGGATGATCTGGAGAGATTCTGTAAAGAGGAATAGTCTCAGATTCCTTGCTCTGTATTCTCTAACCTTATTAGATGTTACGGGAGACGACTCAGTGCTGTTTTATTGGCAAAGGGAGGTTGTACAAAGTATTAAATGCAGGGGTGCCAATAATTGTGGCACATGTGGTTATTTCTTGATGAGGGATTTTCTTTTCTCAGAATAAATTTACTTCAATTAAAGGTTGGATTTTTCTCATTTTTTCAGTGTGAGATTAAGCTAATTCACCAAACGGTGAATTTTTTATAACCCTTTTTTACCAGGGGTGCCAATAATTGTGGAGGGCACTGCATCTGCATTCAATTTTCCACAACTCTACTTTCCAAAACAAAAACAAACAGAAAAAATAAAGGATGATTGATGACATAATTTTTATTGTAAGTTCATTTTAAAATCAACAGCATTGGTTATGTTGCAGAACTAGTGACGGTGACACTTGAATCCTGACTTGTGTGAACATGCATACCTGTGGTCGCTTTAATACTCCCGAAAAATGTCATTACATCATGCTCACTCCAAAAACATTTTTTAGTTGGGCAGGGGTTGGCGGCTACTCAGGAGACTTTATCTTCTGCATGTTCCTTTCACTTAGCACTCCTGAGTGATGAATCATGAAACATTAGGCCTACTTTTTGATTACCCGATGAATTAAATCAACATTTGTCCGAATGTTACTGTTATTGTCTTATAAATAAAGTCTAATTTCTTTAATAACCAAAGCAATTAGGCAACTTGCCAAACTGTGATGTTAGAAACATGGGCCTCAGAGTTTGAAACTCAGAGCCAAAGCTGAAGATAAATGTTGAGAGAATCCAGGATCAAAGTCTAGTAACATTTTAAATGTATAAACATCATTAGCATGATGGATAAGTCTTTAGAAGTGGTGAGAAAAGTTGGCAACACTCCTCGCAAGACAGGGTGGCTGGACAAACAGTGAGTGGTGTGCATAAGAACTCTCCCTAACCAGTGGTTACCAACCCTGTTCCTGGAGATCTACCATCCTGTAGGTTTTCATTTCAACCATAATTTGGCACATCTGATCCTAATTAGCAGTTCACCGAGATCTCTAGCTGTTGAATGAGGTGTGCTTTGTTAGGGTTGGAGTGAAAACCTACAGGAGACGGTAGATATCCAGGAACAGGGTTGGAAACCACTGTGCTACACTGTGCTAGCAGGAAAGGTTCATCTCCGTCATCATCAACTATTAAGCAAGGCGCTTTTCTTCTGAGGACAGCTTAACGAATGGATGAGAGAGTGCGTCGGCACCTGCCTGAGTGTTGGCAGTGGTAGCAGACGCTACCTGGTAGTGTGCTGGAGCAGTACGCTTTCATCTCCCAGGTATTGCATTCCCTGCACTTCAAACCTCATTGGCAATCATCAAAGGTGACTGTTAAGCTGAGGGAGAGTGCAGGGGAGGAATCCAAGCTGCCACCGTCCTCCACCTGTTAGTAGACTTAAAAGGGGCTCAATGCTTATCAATCCTGATATATTCACAGTATTGCGAGTTGGATCCTAACCCCCAAACCCGGCTACCCCATCCGTCACCTTTCTTAGAAAAGTAAAAGAACTTCTGTCTGACAGGAATACATATGATGTAACAATGGCAAATAAAATGCCACTTGTCCCCGAAAATAAGCCACAGAATGCCTACAATTCAGAATAAAAACAAGTCATAACTGTAGGCCTCTAGCATATGCAACAACCCTTGCTATGGTGCATGCCCACCAAAGTCAGGATGCCATCTTCTGACAGGCCTGGGTCTATCTCTCCCCTGGATTTAATGGAGCTTGCGGCTCATGTCTCATCCAGTTGGTTGGTGGAAGCGCATGTATGCCCTCACCACGTTTCGAACACCCCAGAACCTGTCAGCTAATGTGACGTACAGGCAGGGCATTCATAAATCAGAATTGAAGTCCACTTATTTATGTTTTCTGGAAAATTTAATTGAGCCTTTGCAAAGAAACCTCCATTAAAGTGGAGTGTGTTTTGTGAGTCACCTCTTACAGGGTACGTCAGGCCATCTGCTTTTCCTGGGGTTCACTTTCCCATAGAAAAAGTCAATACATTAGTAATAATGTTCAGAATTATTCCTTTCTGTTTTCAATGTCTTCCCAATTCAAAAGGACTAATGACTATGCTTCTCGTCATGAGACTAAAATGAGACCGTCGTAGCTTGATTTATTCATTTTTGTTTCTTAGTGACAGCTACTGTAAAGTAAAAGAATGTCCTGGAAAGAATCCGCAAAGAATGTCCCCAGCTGTTGGGCAGATCGGGAAAAATGTATTCCATGAGAAACCGTGCCTCAAAGTTGCCCGGCTACATTGCCAAGTTTCTGTATAATAAAAAAGAGGCCCTGTAGCACCCCACACAGGACTTCCTGTTGTAAAGTGACCACAGCATGACCACCGCAAACGCTGTGTCCGCAGGGCTCCCTGCCACACAATAGGGGAGATTGTTAGGATAATACCCCTGGTGCCTGAGGAGTGTCTGTGCATTGGATTTGGGGGGTGGGGGGGGGGGGGCAGAACAACTGATGGGCACGTCATACTGGCCCCAGTGTAATCCCGGAAATCCCAGAGGGCAGGCGCTGGCCAGCGGGCGTCTCAGCTGCCCCGGTATCCCTAGGAGCCATTCATACCAAACGCTGGCCTGCATTCCTCTGCCTCAACATGGCATCAGCGAACGCGACATCGTCAATTTCACGTCGCTGCACCAGCTGCAGGGCCCCTTCTGTTATGATTCACACCAATATGCACCAATCTCAAAATTTCCATTTCATCCAACAGCTTTTAACCATACAACGACCCTACAGCCATAACCACCCTGCTGTTTCCTCTCCCCAAAGCAGCTATAGCCAGTGTAAGTGAGGCTGGGCCTGGTTAGTATGCGGTTGGGAGACCAGGGAAAGCCATGTTGCTCCTGAGAGCTGTTTCAGGGTTGGCCAGGGAATTAGGGGGTAGTCTTCCACCTGGACTGTGTAGAAAATAAATGCTATGATACAGTGGTAGAGGTGCTCATCTTTGGAATGAGGTAACATAGTGAGGTCAGGTGATGGCACACTGCTGATGCCCAAGACACTTTTATAAGTGTATACCCCAGCTTATCCTGCTACCAATCAAGTTATCCCCCAATAGCCAGCTGGCTATAATATAGCTCTGTCTCTCTCTGCTTCGGGTGAATACCCTGGTATAAATCAATCAATAGTTCACAGTTGCTCCATCAACTTAGTCAGCCCTTTATGACCCTTGAAAATGAAATGCATTATTATTGTAGTTGCTGCTATGATCCTTGACAATGAAATGCATAATTACTGTTGTTGCTGCTATCATCATTAAAGTTGTCTGTACCAGACAACAGCCCAGAGCAAGGCAAGCCTTTTCTTGCTTATTTATTTATATATTCCCTGGAGATGGAGTGATTGTGACCTGTCACACGGTGCGCCAACAAAGCTGCCCTCGGCAACTGCTTGTTTCAGCAGTTTTCCACACAAAATTTTAAGATTTTCACTAACAGGAAGGGAGGATTGACAGAACAAGTCAATGACAGCACGCCTGCGACGGAAATCTCCTGTCCGACACATCATTA
Source organism: Synaphobranchus kaupii (assembly GCA_029718625.1). Lineage (NCBI taxonomy): Eukaryota > Metazoa > Chordata > Actinopteri > Anguilliformes > Synaphobranchidae > Synaphobranchus > Synaphobranchus kaupii. The sequence goes on from CM056377.1 coordinate 82,319,304, forward strand.
CCCAGCAGCCCCAGAGCCCCTGCACACGGCAGCACTGCGGGGCATAGCTGAGCCACCGACAAAGCTGTCCACGTAGATCAGGAAAGTGTCCAGGTTTCCTACATTCACGTCCCTCAGTCTGCTGGATCCAAGAGCTTCACTTTATATGCACTGGCCTTATTTGAATACAGTCCAAATCACTTATACGATGCTTTATTGAATTTTCTTTCCAACAAATTAAAGGATAGAATACTCAGATTTTTTGGAGATTGTCAAGGTGTCAGTAGGTTCACGATTGAGGGTTACACATGACACCTAGAAAGACAGACACATCCACACACATGCACAGCCAGATATGCATCTCACCTGCAGTCCAAAGGATATAGTAACATATTCGCAAGTGCCACAGAAAATAACCACCTCACTAGAGTGCTCCTATATTTAGAAGCATCTCACATGTCCCTGCATTTTACACCAGCTAGGGGCTGACACCTGACACCTCACACGGGCGTCCCTCAGGTGACGGGTGCGTGGATGTACTCCCTGCTCACCTCCAGGACTCTGGGGGCCATGAGGAGTGAGAGCGGCATCTGGCCCGTTTCAGAGGGAAGTCCACTTAAGCATTCACGGTTGTCCCTCAAAATTAATTATTCATTGAACGTTAAATGTGTTTTTTTGCTTATGACACCACAGAGTAAAAAAAACACATAACTGTCAGCTAGAGGTAACAATGAGTCTTAAATGAAAGATCCATTAAAAAAGGGGATTTTGACCTGAATTTGACTCAAATGTAATTGTTTATGAAGCATCAATTGTTCACACATGCTCCCTCCCTTACACCTTCACAAATGTGCACACACTCATTCAACTCACTCACTAACTCACTCACTTATTCCTACATGACATACATCACGGAGAGATCTTACAACACTCATTTCACAAGTCATGTAATTTTTCACAGCTCAAACACAGACTTCACAATGACATGAGCAACAGCTAAAATCAGGCAGTGACATAGAAGGTCTCGTAGCTGTACTAGAAGAAGCTAGCTTGGACAAAACGTACCATAATCCTAGTGCAGAGAGTAAGTGCAGGTAAAATTGTGCAGGGTTGTTTGGCTCTGAGCTTGTGAGAAACTGTTTCAGAGAGAAAAAAGCGTGTTTAAGGAATAAACACGGTTACTGTACTTGCGTAATACTGTACTTACTGTACTTATACCCTCCCTTTTACTCAATACTTACTGAGTCAACAATGGCAGGGCCTGAGCTCTCAATCAAAAGTGCATACAGACCAATACCTTATCACTGCTGAAACAGAGCACTTGGTAAAAGTGTAGGGATTAATACACTCGCGCATAGATCAGCAGCCTGCAGCTACAGTATCTGGGGCAGTGCTGTTATTGATATAGTAAGTCCCCAAATTGTGGGTTTGGAAATGCTGGTGGAATCATGGGAGGGGTTGAGATGTACAACCCTAGATCACTTTTTTCCCCGCTGTAAACGTGTTTGTATGCCTACCTTATAATGAAACGTATTCATCCATTCCGTTATTTCAACAATTCTGAAATGATATCGTATATCATAAGAAACTGGTAGAAAAGCGTCTTTGTGCTCCTCTCTGCTCCCCACACTGCCCGACCCCAATCGTGAAGTCAGAGTACCTCTTTGGTGGTACCTCTACGTCATATGGATAATTGTTGTCGCCCACAACGGAAACAGTCGGCACCTGATTGGTTCCATGTTTTAAACCCAGTCTACATCAAACAGCCGACTTCAGACCAGACGAGACGGGAGAAATCTTCAGAACGTCCAAATTAAAATCTCAGAACGTCAAGTAAAAAACTAGGCAGTCCACGTCAAACTAATGTTTCCATGACAATGACTCCGTGTACTTGACTGTTTGTTTCTTCTTGTGTTTCTTCAATTTCGGAAACCGCTGGCCGATGAGAGCAGACGTTCTAAAACTGGACACCGCTAAAACTTTATTCAAAAAAACGTTCTAAAACTGTCCTGTCCCGTCTGGTCTCCTCTCGGCTCTTTGATTTAGACTGAGCTTTAAAACCCGAACAACGTGGCGTTCATAAACTCTCTTATTCCACCTAAATAGTCCACCTAAATAGTCCACTAAAATACGTTTCTGAAAAGACCTGGGGTGAGAAATAGGCCATGTGGTTGCTGAATCTTGATTCATATTTGATCTGCAATGTCTAGTTTATCAGTTTGATCCGAGTTATACGAAATCATCTGTACATTGTACGTTCATTTATGCAATTGACGATCCTACGCCACCACCCCTCTCCGCGGGCTCACCTCACAAAGTATTTTTCTAAATTGTGTAGTAGGCGGTGACAGGCTGAGACGGTGGGTAGCACTTACTTCTTTAAATTATTTGCTGTATACATTGCTATTCACATTGACATGATTCACACTTAGAATAGACTACTTAGAATAGTCACTGCATTTAGAGCTGGCCAGCCTGGAAACCCACACCCAACACTTCATCCATTTACATATTCACAAGCCCCTTTTACCAGAACAGACATTCCTCAAACCACTGGGGGTTGCCGTAAATGCAAAGAAACAAGAGTTTAGAATGGGAGGGGGGAGGGGGGGGGGGGGTGACAGAAAGGAAAAGCTCAGCTACAGGGATTTTAACCCTGTCTGACTCAATCCTCCTGATGTCACCCCAATGAAAACTGAGAGACTGAACCTAGTGTACTTTATGTGGGGCATACACTTTCCAAGTGCTCAAAGATGAACCCACTTTGAAATGCCACTAATCTTTCGTCAGTGGTTCCAACACTAAAAAAAAATGAAGAGTTCCCTCCTAAAATGGATTACGGTTAAAAGAGTGTGTGAGATCTCTGAATTTGCTACCAGAAAGATGTGGCCCTGTAAAGTCTGATTGTTCCATTTCTCACCTCTATATCAACACTGACATCCTACATTAATTTATTTTGCTATCATTGTATTAGCATTTTTTTAAATATACAGATCCTTTCCAAATAATTAGAATATCATGGAAAAGTATTTTTTTTTTCTCCATAATTCCATTCAAAAAGTGAAACTTTCATAGATTATAGATTCATTACACACAAAGTGAAATATTTCTAGCCTTTGTTTCATTTTTCATAATTTTGGCTTACAGCTCCAGAAAACCCCCAAAACAGTATTTCAGTATTTCAAGAAATTAGAATAGTGTGTCGAAAATCAGCATTTACTTCAGTTATTTCAGAGAATGAGTGGAGTGGCTTGACTCGAGGAATCCGACAGTTGTAGCCCATGTCCCGGATACGTCTGTACGTGGTGGTTTTTGAAGCACTGACTCCAGCCTCAGTCCTACTCCCTCTGCATCTCTGCCAAATTTTGGAATCGTCTTTGCTTGACAATCCGCTGAAGCCTACGGTCATCTCTTTTGCTTGTGCACCTTCTCCTGCCACATTTTTCCCTTCCACTAAACTTTCTATTGATATGCTTGGACACTGCACTCTGTGAACAGCCAGCCTCCTTAGCGATGACCTTTTGTGGCTTACCCATCTTCTGGAGGGTGTCAATGATGGTCTTCTGGCCAATTGTCAAGTCTGCAGTCTTCCCCATACTGAACAAACTGAGATAAACTTTGCAGGTGTTTTGAGTAAATTAGATGATAGTGTGACACTCAGTCTAAAACATTCATTCTCTGAAATAACTGAAGTAAATGCTGATTTTCGACACACTATTCTAATTTCTTGAAATACTGTTTTGGGGGTTTTCTGGAGCTGTAAGCCAAAATTATGAAAAATGAAACAAATAAAGGCTAGAAATATTTCGCTTTGTGTGTAATGAATCCATAATCTATGAAAGTTTTACTTTTTGAATGGAATTATGGAAAAAAAACAATTTTTTCCATGATATTCTAATTTTTTGGAAAGGATCTGTATATAATTATTTTTACTCTGAAATGAAGGCCACCTCTCCAATGTTTTAAGTTGATTAATTAAAAATCAAAGTCACCTACTGCTTGGTGTTGCTAATGGAACATATGTCTCCACAACAACACATAGACTCTGTTTATACAGTGTTGTCTCATCAGGTCACGACTTTTCACCATTTTTATCATCCAGAATAAACACAAAAACAATTCTCTTTATAAATCTGCCTCTGAAATAAATTTTAAAAAACAGGAAACGTGGCTAGGAGGAAAAGATAAGTCTGCCTTTATCCAATAATATGAATAATTTATTACACAGCAAAACTCTCTTATGAGCCTAAAATACATAATTATTAGTGGGCTTATCTTGGCTTTGATTCTGACATATCTAATATCATTACAGCCTATGCTATAACGATATCTCTTTAACAGCTGCTTGGAGAGTCAATTCATACTTTTTAACATTCCGCGGCAGTAAAGACTGCAATTCTCGGGTGGAGCGGCACTTTGCGCTCTGTTCTCGGTATTAAATAAAAAGGCACTCACACGTAAAGACGTCTTTTAAGCTAAAAGAGGTTTTACAAATTTAGACACCAGGAGCTGAGTTGAGTTTAATGAGTAGTAGAAAGTTTTAACTGATCAATAAAGATGTGAGTGAAGACCAGCAGGCCCTTCAGCTCCGCAGGACTGGGGTTGGAGACTCCTGCTATGAGTGAAACCTTCATAGACTGGGTTCAACAGCATAGAACCCCAGAGGTCGCAGGTTCGATTCCCACATAGGGAGTAGCGGTCTTGCACACTTGAGCACCGTACTTAACCGGAGGATGCTTTGTAAAACATTCACGTACAAATGGATTCTGTAAAAATGAATGGGCAGCAAAATAAACCGGATCCACTGTATGGACAGTGTAAAATAATGTGAACATATAAAATTAATTAATTAAGCACCCACATACATTAGTGACCTAGTCCATCCCTACAACACTACTAGGCCTCTTAGGTCTTCCGATCAAGGCTTCCTGGCTGTCCCTAGGTCAAGGCTAAAAACTAAAGGTGACAGAGCCTTTGTAGTAGTGGCTCCTAAGCTCTGGAACTCCCTCCCCCTTGGACTTAAGATCTGTGAACACTGTCGACACCTTTAAAAAGCAGCTAAAGACTCACCTGTTCACACTGGCCTTTGTCTAGCTCTCTGTGTGTTTCGTGTCCTGTTGTTTCTAGTGTTTTTACTGCCTGTTTTTTTTTTTTAAATTGCTAATTATTTCTTCTTTTAGATATTTATTCTTGTGAAGCACTTTGTGACTCTGTTCTTGAAATGTGCTATATAAATAAACTTTACTTACTTACTTAATAATTTAATTCTAAAGGAAACTACACATAGGCTCACGCGGCATGTCATACCCCCAGTTTAAACAAAGTCGTTTCAAGGAAAACTGCACACGGGCCAACGCAATAAGACAGACCCCAGCTTTCTGGGTTCAAGGCCAAGTCAGTTTATCTCGTTCTCTTTCCTCGGCAGACGGCAGACGGCATGCGGACAGCTTGTAAGAGGGCACAGGCGGCTGCCGTGAATGCATGAAAGAGGCGCATTCATGTTCGGGGGAAAGGATGGGATGGGACGGGCTCGCGCTCCGGCTGGACCGCTGCTAGGAAATGTTTTTGAGATTAACGGGCCCCGCAGTGCTCGAGTGTAAATAGAGCGGCAGATGGCGAGCGACAGACCCAGTCTTGGCCTGGAGGTACCGGAGGGGGGAAACTTGGCCGGGTCACCCCGCCGCTCCGGAAAGCTCTTTGTGCAAGCGCACGGCGGAGGGGGGCCCGCGAGGCAGAACCCCTGTCCAACGTGCCAGAGTCTTCAACTATTCAAAAAGGACACCCAGGATGCACCGCTTCGGTGGTCCTGCGTAAACCCCCCCCCCCCCCCCCAAGCAGTCATTCAAGCGTACAAGCTCAGCATAAGGGCCCACTGGCATGGCATTCATTTTCCTGTGGCTGCCGCATGCATTTAAAAACAGTTGGCCTACTCGGAGATCGTCTCAGACGTCTTACTTAATCATCTACAGCCAATTCTCGACGCCATGAGCCTAGTCATGTTGACGACAATGCTTTTCATTTTATTTCAATACCCTGGGTTTAACATTATTTATATCAGAGTGAGGTAATGAGTAAGAAATTATTTGAATGCGTCACTGAAATGAAGGACTTTGTTCTTGTCAGCGCTGTACGGGAAGCCATCTCAGCCTACATAAAGACAGAAGGCTGTCCGCTCTCGTAATGTGGCACAAATAAAAAAAAGGAAATGGTGACAAATTTACAGGATAGACGGAGTACGGGGCAAAAAATGAAGCAATAATTATAATTTGTTGACTACAAAGACAGGTAGATTACTGTGATCACAAAGAAGCAGGCCTCAAAACTAAAAAGATGGTTATTGCCTGGAAAATAAACAAATCTAAAAGGAGGACAAGAAAGAGATACGGATGAAAAATGTTTTGGCAGCGAGTCGGCTTTAGACGGCAAACACATCTGAAGGCAATAGGCAATCCATACCCGACGCCCAGACAAATTCCATTAACCGGCCCCCAAAACCTGCCCACACACCCTCCCACGCTCTCATAAAGACCTCAGCCGCCTGAAGCAGGCTTGCTTTAGCATGTCTCCGTGTCTGTGTCTGTGTGTGCATGCGTGGTTGTGTGCTCTGTGTGACTCTGTGTGTGTATCTGTACGTGCGTGTGCATGTGTTAAGAAATGTGTGTGTATGTGTGTGAACTGTTTGTGTGTGTGAGTGAGAGACGGTGCGTACGCGAGTGTCTGTCTGTGCTCGAGGGGGAAGGGAAGCAGATTTGCCATAAAGTGCTCCACAGTGTCGGTTGCCAGGGCCGACGACTTGTGTGGGTGGTTAAATCGGTGTTGTTGAACGTGGCCCACACCACCCTGAAAGACCTTTTTTTTTTCGCAAAACAAAATCGGATTTCCCTTTTGTGACAGGAGAGGCAACTCAAACAGTGGGAGGAATGAAAGCTCCTCTTAAATATTTGACGGTGCGCCGCGTGTTTTTGCCTGTGAAACGGGACACGTGGGAGTACGCTGTCACTTTGCTGGTAAAACACGTACGGCGACACCAACATGTATGATATCGTGCATCTTCGCCTCCGATCCGTCTCTTGAGCCCGGCAGAAGAGGACAAGCTGCTCCTGAATGGAAATGATTGCTGGGGATGGGGTTGGAGCAGACTAGCCCGTGGCATTGTGCCTGGCGCCCCCTGAATACAATGCATTACAGCACAGTCCAGTCGTGAGAGAGGGGCCACTGTATCCTACCGTTCCCTGGGATTCAAGTGTCAAAAGGACCAATTCCCCAAGGGGGTTTATGTGATATTTTATGAATGCACTAGCCTTCTACACATGGGCCAATATCTCACCAAATGCTCACAGAAGCGACTCGAGTGTTTCTCTAATTTGCATTACGTTTTACAGTACAGTAAAAGACATTCACGCACATAATGGGACCGTAAAAAAAAAACAATCCAAGTTCAGCTGTTACCAAAATCTGTGGGATTTCTATCAAACACTATTATTTCAGTAAATCTTCATTCCATGATCATCGTTCTGTCAAACTGCCATTGATATCGGTGCTCTGCGCAAACAAATTGTCACACGTGTCTTCACAGAGTGCAGAAAAGGAAAAGAACGAGCTTTAAAACAGACGCGACTTAAAAAACGACTGGAAGAGGAAGAGCAATTACACAGTGACAACAGAGAACAAATCAGGACTGACAGCATTATACAAGAGAGAGATGCATTTATGTTATGCCAGATCGAGAACAAAGAGATGTCCTGATGCAAGAGCACAAAATTATATGTAGTAAGGTATCAATGCTCGAGTTTGGCTCCTAAAACCCAAAAAACATCACCACCAAAGGGGACTATTGAGTAATGATGTTGTACCACTTCACTTCAGAAGAAACCAGTTCAAATCCAACAACTGTCTGGTGAGATAAAGCCAATGGAGGGATCACTGTAAACTGGGGCCCTTTCACAGATCATAGGGCCAGTTTCATCCCATCAACTCCATCACCCAGATTGTCTCTCATGAACCAAAACTGCATCAGCTAAAACCACCATCATTCATCATCAGGCAAAGATCCTTTTGTTGGAGAACACTGTTACTAACACCCCCCAATCCCCCACCACCAAGCCAAATCAGCCTGCCCCTTTGTCCACCGACCTAAAAAAAAACATACATTCAGTACTGGCACGTCACTTCAAATTAAGATATAAATCAACGTGGGCAGATTAAAAATATCGTCAATTTCATAATGGGCAGATCTGCCTGCGCTGAACAATAGCCCCATTCAGCCTGGCAGCTAATCAGGGGCCTCGTGCACTGTGCTGCGGTCCGCCATCTCTACTGTATTAACCATTCACTGTCCACTGTGCGCTGTGCTGCGGTCCACCATCTCTACTGTATTAACCGTCCACTGTCACTGTGCTGCGGTCCCGCCATCTCTACTGTATTAACCATTCACTGTCACTGTGCGCTGTGCTGCGGTCCACCATCTCTACTGTATTAACCGTCCACTGTCACTGTGCTGCGGTCCCGCCATCTCTACTGTATTAACCATCCACTGTCACTGTGCGCTGTGCTGCAGTCCTCCATCTCTACTCTATTAACCCATCCACTGTCACTGTGCTGCGGTCCACCATCTCTACTGTATTAAACCATCCACTGTCACTGTCCTGCGGTCCCACCATCTCTACTGTATTAACCGTCCACTGTCACTGTGCTGCGGTCCCACCATCTCTACTGTATTAACCATCCACTGTCACCATGCACTGTGCTGCGGTCCACCATCTCTACTGCATTAACCATCCACTCTCACTGTGCTGCAGTCCACCATCTCTACTGTATAAAGCGCCCCACTGTCACCGTGCGCTGTGCTGCAGCCCGCCATCTCTACGGTATTAACCATCCATTGTCACCGTTTTAATGACTAGTGTACAAAAAAATAATAATTTTCCTACACACACAAAAAAATCCCTCCTAGCATTAGTCTAATCATTGTACACTGTTTTCTTGAAACAAAAATGTTTTGGTGAGGCCGTCGCGGTAGTACAGCGGTAAAAGCGCCAACTTTCAGTCGGTGCGGTTGTGCTCCGAGGATCGGAGCATGGCCGGCGCCCCCGTGGAAGCAGCAATTGGCGGCTGCTTCTGGGTGGGGGGAGGGGCTCGGAGAGAATCGCTGCGCATAGAACGGGCCCTGGGCGAGTTGGAACTACGGTGGGGGAACCTTAGAGGAGTCGCGCCCTGAAGAGGGCATGGTGATCTCTGTCCTACTGCCGGCTGACAGGGTTTGTGCAGCGGTGATTCTCTAGCGGTTGCTACGGGGGGAATTGAATTAGAATAGGGGTTCAATTGGCTACTAAATTGGGAAAAAAATGGGGGGAAATCAGAAATAAATAAATAAATGTTTTGGTGAGTAAGACAGAGAAGGAGAAATTGAGAAAACACGTTTGTTTTGGCGAGACACCCCGGACAGTTTTCTGGTTGACTCAGCTGTGCTTCCCTTTCCCTTGCCGTGTTGTCCACAGCTTGGACGGGCCGGCCGCTACCAAGTCTGGTTTCGGCCTTTGCACACTCATGATAAAATAAAACCCGTCTCTTTGTGAAAACGGGGCCGGGGACGGTGGGCCCTTTTGTGCGAGCGGCTCGTTTCATGGTTTTGTCAGACAGATGTTCCGATTTCCCCTTTAGTCCCCCATACAGGCCCCGTCCGCCCTTCTTTAAGGTTTCCCACGGTCACAGATCCGTTTTGCTGTTGCAGTGAGGTGGGGGTTACACCGCATGGTCCAGACCTGTTCCTGTGCTCTTAACGGAGCTTGGGTCGCATCCAGCGGTCTCCCACACACGGAAACGCGCCTCGTTTCGCTGCAGAGAAAACAGGGCAGCTTCCACTCCGACTCCCACTCAAAGCCACACCAGAGAAGCCACGTGTAGGTGGCCAATAGGGTCAGCCAGTCAGGGCCTCGCAAGCAGTCACTCCCTGCATGCTGGCGCACAAAACAGGGCGTAGATGTTTATCAGCGCAGCTGCCCACCTACACGCCCCCGCCCCCACCCCCCGCCCCCAACACCACTTTCCAGGTGAGCACAGCTCACCCACTCGTGACAAAAGGGCGTTTTGCAAACATTGCTGCCGTCCGCCCCAAAAATGTGACCACGGCCCACTCCACCCCACTCCTCCACATGCACCACCCCCCCACCAGAGGTGGAAATCCAGGGGGACATAAAGTAAAAGATCTAACATGTGTTTCTTCCACCCCATAGACTCATTTCACTAATTAGTTCTACCTCCTCGCTGAAGAATTATGTTAATTAGCAAATCCAGTTGATTGGAGCAAAATACTGGGGAGGACTTTTACTTTATGTCCCCTGGATTTCCACCTCTGCCCCCCCACCATGAGGAGCGTGCACTTCAATGGCTTCACCTGAAGGGCTTCTTGGATAAACCCCGACTCAGCTTACAACACCTCAGGTCATAAGCCACTCCATGCTCGATGGAGGTGGTGTCACTTCTATTCCTCCGTACCACTATTCTTTACTCCACACTTTAGCCAGGCTCTCTCTATGTGCCTCTTTCTGTGGTCTCCGACAGCGACGAGCGCAACTGCAAAAGCACAGTGCAGCTTTGTGCGAAGACATTGTTCTTTAAATAAAAAAATTGTTTTTAAAAAAAACCCAAAATGCTCAGTCTTCTTCACCCTCCCTTAACTCTCCATCATCCTTTCTCTTGCTTGTGCTCTCTCTCTTTCTATCCCTCTTCAGCTCTCTCACTCTCTCCCTCTCTGTCTCCTCGTCTCGCTCTCCCTCTCTCGGGGGCATTTGTCTCGTGACTTCAGTGTCGGGTTCGCTTTCATGTACAGCATCACTTGAAAGGCTCTAGTGGGGAGAAGGAATACCTGCGCTGAGTGTTTCCGATCCTTCTCTTCTTCCCGAGTGCTCCTCATTGCCACACTAAACACACACACACACACACACTCTCTCTCTCTCTCTCACAACACACACACACTCACACACAAACAAACAAAAAAATCTATAAGATTTAAAAAATAAAAGCCATTATGCTAAGCTAAATTCTGAAAAACCACGGACATAATTGATGTTCTATCATAATTAGTTAACCCACAACAGCATGTGGCATAGTGGTCTCAGGCACTTCTGTTGTCACAAGAGTGTTGCAAGTTCAAATCCCACTGTTTTTACTCTCTTCTACCCCTCAAGCAAGGCATGCAACCTGAAACCGTTTCAGTGAATATATTGAGCCTTAGGAATGGATGATAAGCCAAGTTTTCCCAAGAGAGGGACATCTCCAAAGTAAGTAAAAATTTTCTGCCTGCCTCTGAATATTTTAATCATTCTAGTCCAGGCTGGTGTCATCTGCTGGAACCATATCTCCGATTAGATGTCAATCAGCAGACAATACATTTGATTTAAAGCACCCACCACCATAAAATAGTCTACTATTAAGCCCCATGGTAACCATCGCAGGACACTAACAACACACCAGAGAGAAAGGCGTTAGCATCACAACCATAAATTAGACCTGTCATTTCACATATTGCAACCAGTGTGTGCAAATCCCTAGGTTTCACCTGTTTGTATTAGCATAACACTCATCCAGCTAGCAACCCATCAGTCATCTGAAAACAGGAGTCGTAGGCCTCAGGCAGACGGAAGCGCCACCTTCCTGTTTGTTCCGTAGTCGTCAGCCCACGGATACCGGGCACTCGGCCATAACACACCAAAAACGTTGAATCTACTACGGCACCGCCAGCCTCTAATAAGTCTCGAAGGACCAAATCTGGGAGTTTCTTCATACTTCATACACTGAAACGCCCAACTACATCATCACAGCTGTCATTCCCTGACGCAGCCTGGATATCGAAGTAAGTTTGTCAGATTGGTTTTCTGCAACCTGATTGGTTCTAGTAGACTGGGCCACGGGACTCACATCAACCAAGTGTCCAACCACGTCAGGCTCATTGTACTGGAAGGTTAATAACAGAACAATTGAAGCTACTACACCTATAATCTATGCTTGTCACCTCCTTTTTTATTGTTCGTAGTCCTTGTTTATGTAAAACACACGAATAAATGCCAAATGTTCATCTCAAAAACTCAATCAAAACAATATTGTATGTCATTTCTTTTAAGAGTATAGGATTAGGCTATAAAGAGTAAGGGTCACCAACAATAGAGTCAAGGGGATTTAATGAACATGTCCATAAAACCATTTTTTTAAATAGTAATGTTTCATAATTCAGACAGAAAAATAATGAGGTTGTGCATATATTGAGAGTGGCAGTGTAATATAATGGTTAAGGAACTGGCCTTGTAACCCGAAAAGGTTGCAGGTTCGATTCCCAGGTAGGACACTGCTGTTGTACCCTTGAGCAAGGTACCTAACCTGAATTGCTTCAGTATATATCCCACTGTATTAATGGATAATATGTAAAAAATTGCTAAAAAGTTGTGTAAGTCGCTCTGGATAAGAGCGTCTGCTAAATGCCTGTAATGTAATGTAATTGAACCACACTGCATTCAGTCATAAGGAAGGAGAGGCTGGGAGGAAACTGGAAAGTTCTGTCCCAGTGGTCTGTATTCCTATTTCCTACTCATAAGATATGACCATGAGCCTAAACTGTACTTCCACTGCATGCTATTCTTTGAAAAAAATGGGAAATGAACCACCTCAAATCAATAAATTTGGTACCAGGAAGTGGTCCTATTATCACAGGCAACAGCCAAAACGTATTGCCCTTTAAGGCCTCTCCCACTTTCCCGCTGCATGGGGCATCAGTTCTGACACTCAGTGCAATAACATGGATTTAGTTTAATAACAGTAATACAATAACAGCAAAATTAAAGTTCTGTCAGGACAACTCAAGTATACAAATATCATGTTTTAATGAATGAATGTGCTGCATAATTATGTTGGTTTGGCACTGAATAGGAACTACTCTGGAGCATGGGCATCTCCCTGCAAACAGGAGATGACCAGAAGCCCCCCCGTACCAAAGCAAACGAGGCAGCAAACATATGGCCAGCAAAGAGAGGTCTGATTCTTCATTTAAAAAGGGGCGCTCCATTAGAGGTGTGTGCATGGGATTGGTTGAGTATGAGACGCGTGGTTGCTAACCGACCGGCAAGAGTTTCCCGACAGAACTTGATATGCGCACTATACGTTCACAGCGCACATTTTGTTTGAATTGGATGAATGGGACAAATGAATGAATGAATCTTTAACCATCTACATGTATATCAGCAATTGCCCTGATACCATTTCAAAAAACAGTTCATTGGACTTAGTCAAGACGGACAAAAGACGTGCAAGACTTGAAAACCGGGTCCAAATAGGCCTACGTGAACATTCATGAGGAAAATAACTGCTTAATCTCTGAGCTCAAATAGGCAGCTAAGGAATGGTGTAGGCTAAAGCAAAATGTCTTTAGGGCATACTGGTTAGCTGAGAGCCAGGGGGGAGGTCACTGATAACTGTAAACCCCTCACTGGGGCGCTGCTAAGTCATGTATTCTTCACAGACGTTCTAATTATTCTCGGGCATTATCCTTGGCTTAATGAATCACACTAATTCAAAAGGAAGAATAATCACAAAGGATTAATCGAGGGTAAAAGGAAAACACTTTTGGGGCAAAAAAAAGGGAACCATCTGACCGGTTTTTGGCCATAGTAGGAGATTAACTCATTACATATAAATGAGATCTCTTTTTTTCACCCTGCTGTGAAAAACTGCTTTTACACTAGACACAAAAAAAACACAATAAAGTTCACAGCGCTAACAAAGACTGGAAATTTCCAAACAATGAGCAGTTGCCTGATCCGTATTTAGACGTAACCAACCAGTACAATCAGAAAAAAAAAGACGACAGAGTTAGCGCCAAAAACCATATTTATATTATGATACAACTCAATGAGATTCAAAAGAAATCTCGGTTGTGTAGTTGTGTGACTATCGCGGAGCAGAACCAGCTGAAAGGTGCTTCCCTCAGGATGTTATCTAAACCAATCAGATTCATTTAGTGGATGATAAGGAATGGTTCACCATCAGGGGTGTCAACACATAAAAATGACCATGGTGACAGGAAATGGCCCTCAACTGTCCCTGGGATTTATTTGGCTATAACTTAAGTCATGAGACACGTTTATTGATTATTCCTGATCAACATTCAAAACCACAAACACCCAATTCATACCATTCATAAAGCAATAGCCTCTGTTTAAAAACACCTGCCAACAAATACTTCTTTTTAGGTTAAGTTTTTTTTTTTTTTAAAGTAAATTAAGTACTCCCAATATATTTTTTTGTGTATCCAGAATATAGCTGAGCACTGACAGAGCACTGTGTTTCCACAATTACAGTAACCAGGTTTAGATTAGAATCATGGGTCTCCCCTCACCTCGAAACCTCGCTGGAGATTTAAAGCATTCAGGCTCTACCAAGGAGATTAAAAAAGACAATTACATGGGACCGGCAGGACCTTGCAGGCTCTGACTGAGGGTCTCAAGCATTTGTTTCCTGAATGAAGCAAAACAGAAGGTATGATTCACCAGACAAGGGATGGACGTCCTCTCCCTTATCCCGAATTACCAGTCAGATTAAGACAAGATTCACCCGAAATGAAAAGTACCAAATAGATGCTTAATTCCAGTGACCTGCTGTCTCAACACTGGACAGACTGTTGGCACTTACCGTTATATTCACAAATGGAACCTTGTACAAAACATTTTTTGTCAAATGTTTTTTTTGAACAATGTAATTAATGGAATGTATGCCAATATTCATCTCATGAACAAAATCACCTGCAGGGTTTCAAGAATGAAAAGGGCATTCCCTCAGGGAAATCAATGCAAGTGTCTAATACTGAAAGATTTCAGTGTTAATATCAAATTTCCTGCATCTAGAATCCTTAAGGATATTAACTCCGCCTCTACAGGGCCCACATGTTCTGTTTTATAGCTTGTGTTCTCTGGGAGATGTCATGTTTAATGCCTGCCAAGACAGGTTCACAAAGCCACCCGAACTTTCCACAACACAAAAGAGTCCTGGTGCTCTTATCTCAGGAAGCTGATCTGGGGTGGTGCTTGTGGTCTGTCTTTGGGCTTCCATGTCCTGTCTTTGGACTGCTGCCTTGTACCTGGTATGGTCAGGCTTTATTTGGCAGCCTGCTTTTCCTGAGGGGCTATTGAACTTAACAGTTCTGATATGTGCTCTGCCCCTGGCAATTTTTCTTTTTCTTGGAGGAGGTTCTCATCCTACCCCACTGCTGGTTTGAGGCACAAGCGTCAGTTCCTCAATCCAACAGAGTGTTTTTAGACTGACAAGCCAATGCCAACTAATGTGCACTTGTTCTCTCCACACAGTGCCAAGATGTCTGACGGCAAAACCACTGCAGCCAAAGACAGGCTCCTTGACAAAGGACTGAAGTGCAGCAATGTTTTGCATTAACGATTCAAACAATGAACAATGATTGTAAAAAAAATATTCACACCTTCAGTGAAAATCCATTCTCCTGTTAGTAGACACAAATGGTAGCTTTGGCAAGGTGTGCAAAGTTTGCCCTTCAAGAACCTCTCTGCCTAGTGCAACCTGTACGTGCCAATGACGTAATACAGGGACACGTAATCCAGCCTTTTAAAATATTTGGAGTATGAATCACGGGAAAGAGAAATGCAAGCCAAAACTGTCAGTTATTTTAGGTGTGTGTATGTGTGAGCGTATGTGTGTGCGTGTGCGTGTGATCGAGAGAGAGAGAGAAAGGAGGGGGATGCAGACCTCACTGGTTAGCATCTGCATCACTCAAATACCTCAACTTCTGAAGTTGAAAGAAAATGAAATCGCTGTCGTAGGCAACATTGCAAAACATGTCCTCACTATTATTGTGCATTTACACCTTCTAATCATCCAATCTTGTTGAATGGTTGGCCCTCTTTGCAAAGTGTGCAGATATCAATTATGGCATAATTCGTTACCTATCAGAACAATGTTTGCTCACTTTTATGCTGTAACTTAAGGGCAAAGTGTCTAATATTGATAGCGTCTACTGAGAGCACCACGTGACACGGGAGACCATTGGGAGGAGTGACAGTTGAACAGGAACACCATTGGTTGGAATCAATAGGCAGCGCATATTTCAATAGGGAATTCTCAGATTTGATGTCATAGATTTGAGTGACTTCTTCTACTGTAGGCCACTCTCGACAGAGCTAGGATAGAATAACAATAGCCTAGTATTGGCCTAAATATAACGACCCATTTTATCTAGCTTGACGAAAGTGATAATGCAATACAATCAAACATACCCAGCCACCATTCTCTTGGATCCAGATGTGAAGGGGTCCATTTAGATACTCCGTCATCCAGTGTGCAATGTTATCAACCTGGGATGTCATCTCGCGGTTCACACTCTCCACGCACATAGTTCCCCCGAACTCGAAGAACGCCACGATCCGACCCCAGTTCACTCCATCGCTGAACAGTTCTTCAATGACCGCGGTAAACTTGCGTTGTGCCGTGCTGGGCGTGAAATGCAACTGGTCTGACATTTCAGCAAAGTCCCGAAGATACATCCTTTCGATTTCATTCCCTGCTTCACGCAAAACACGATGCAGAGCGGCGTGGGGGTCGGGTTGCGGGAGTCGGTTGGGAAAAGGGGAAACGTTCTCTCCAACCGTGGCTGCTTGTGTTCGCCGTGCCAAAACTTGAGAGTTGGAGGGGGAGATATCCGCTAATTCCGTTATTTGGAGAATCGTTTTTCCTCCGGCGTCTTGGAATTCCCATACATACCCTTTTTTCAACAGTTTGTGATAGATGTATTTTTCCAACTATATTCCGATTATCGTAGGGACTCTCGTTTGCCATCACGGCTTAGGAACGGTTTGACAAAGCCTAATACCAATAGTTTCACGCAAAATACATGTCCACGGTTCCACGCGTAAGGTGCTCAATTCAAACAATTTGAATGAACGAACTGGCCAAATAGTAGGCTATTCGTGTGCAGCTTGTAGATGATTTTATTTGTATTTTTTTTAAATCAATGTAACATCTCACAATGCTAAATTGCGTTGTATTTCTGCCCTTCAAGAGAAAGCACGGCAATGCACGGAACAATAATATCTTAGTAGCCTATAAATCGATGCCTTTCTATGTACATATGCCTATTTTAGAAAATAGGATGAATATAAATATCAATAAGGAAACGGCTCGCGGTAAAGCTGAAAAAACTGCACCATTCACTTCAACTTTGAGCAGCAAATGAACTTACAGCATGAGCATGGTGCAGACTCGGAACGGGCCTCTGCCGCTGTAGAATAAAAAAAAGCGTCAGGAATGCTTGATCTCGGCTACGAAACGCCCCTTTCAGCAGCGAGCAAAGATCCTTGGAAAAAGTAGCAAGTTTTGGATATCCTTTAAAATATTTCTTCCTCAAAGTCAAGCATGGGGAAACTGCGTGTCTGTCTGGGATGCATCAGTCGAAATAATTTTATCGCGTATTTTTGTAGAAAACTGCAGAAACACTGCTTCCCTTCCTGGGTTATATTAATTCCACTGACATTTGCAGAGCCTCAGAAAAGACGGAAGAGAAAGCATTTGCTGGCAAGCAAGCCTTTCGAAATGTAGGCCTACTTATTCCAGAGAGAAAAAAATATATGAGGAAAAACCGGTGAAAAGCAATACAATGTCGTAACGGATATTAAATCCAGATAGCGCAGTATCCATACGCTTGCACTCTGACAGCAAAAAAAACTACAATGACGCCTGTGTCCTGT